>JARFIW010001052.1:9545000-10807500 GCA_036346225.1 Platerodrilus igneus
AAGTTCAGAATAAGAGTCGGGAACATTTTGTGAGTCGGAGCGTGGAATGTTAGAAGTATGAAGCGAGTAGGTAAGCTAGAGAACCTAAAAATCGAAATGAATAGGATAGCACTAAACATAGTAGGGATCTGCGAAGTTCGGTGGCCAAAGACGAGAGATTTTTGGAGTGGAGACTTCAGGGTAATTCATACAAAAGCAGAGGAAGGAAATTTGGGTATGGGGATAGTTATGCGGAAAAAGATAGGATACTGAGTAAAAAATTACTTACAAAAGAACGAAAGAGTACCTATGGTTAGATTAGAATTTAAACCGGTAAACACAGTACTAAAACAAGTATACATGCCCACCTCTAGCTACAGTGACGAAGAGGTAGAAGCGATCTACAAAGATATCGAAGACATACTAAGATACGTAAAGGACATGAAAATTTAATAATTACGGGGGATTTTAATGCAGCGGCAGATGAGGGTAGGAAAGGAGCAGCAGTAGGTTTATTTGGTTTAGGCACGAGAAACGACAGGAGAAATAGGCTGGTAAAATTTTGCGACAAGAACAATTTAATCATCACAAACATATTATTTCAACATCATGCTAGAAGACTATATACGTGGAAGATGCCAGGAGATATAGGAAGATATCAAATAGACTACATTGTTGTTAGATAACGGTTTAGGAATCAAGTAAAAGACTGTAGAAGCTACCCAGAAGCAGATATAGACACTGACCACAACATCGTAATTATGAAGGCCGCACTTAAATTTAAAAATTTGAAAAAAAGAAACGGAAAAGGACACTTTGCTTTTTAGAAACTAAAAGATAAAGATATTCAAGAAAGATTTGAAAAAAAGTCAAATGAATTGCTGAAAGATATCGGGAAAGTGTCTGATGCTAAGGAACTAGAAACAGAATGGAATAACATTATATCCAGCCTAGACGTGGTGGCCAGATATATTCTGAGGTATACACAAAAAGAAAATAAAAAACCATGAATAACAAATGATATCCTGAATTTAATAGAAGAAAGACGAAAATACAAAAATACAGCAAACGAAACAGGAAAACAGGGATATAAAGCCTTAAAATGGGAAATTATTCGCAAATGCAGGAAAGCTAAAGAACACTGGATTGATGAAAAGTGTAAAGAGGTACAAACTAAGATGGAAGTAGAAAAGACAGATGAAGCATATTTAGAGATGAGTTTGAATTAACATTAAACGGTTAGAAAATTAGTAAGGCGCCGGGTACACATAAGGTGCCAACAGATACTCTAAAAGATGCTGGACAAGCAGTAACAGAACGTCTCTTCCAACTTGTAAGCTATATGTATGACACAGGCGAGATACCCGACGATTTCAAACGTAACATCATAGTAGCTATACCAAAAAAGAGGGGCACATATTAGATATGAAAATTTTCGAACAATAGTTTTGACAGCACCCGTGTCAAAAATATTAACTAGAATTGTACAAAGGCGAATGGAAAAAACGAGCTGAAAAAATACTAGAAGAAGACCAATTTGGGTTTAGGCGAAACAGGGGAACACAGGAGGCTATTTTAACTCTGAGAGTGATAATGAAGAAAACAATAGAAAAAGGGGAAAGCGTGTATATAGGGTTTGTAGATCTGGAAACAGCATTCGACAATGTAAAATGGAAAAAATGTTCGAAATACTCAAAAAAATTGGAATGCGTAATAGGGATAGACGAATAATACATAGCTTATACAAAGAGCAAACAGCAGTAATAGAATTAGAGCAGGAACGTAGAGAAGTAAACATTAGGAAAGGGGTAAGACAGGGATGTACCCTAGCGCCATTAATTTTTAACTTGTACATTGACGTAGGCTATGAGAAATTGAGGAAAATGTGTAAGTTAGCAGTAGATAAGCTACCTTCGTACAAGCGCAAATAACCGATTTTCCCCATGTTAAATCTCATAAGGAGGCTCAAGGTCCGTTCTGGTCATTTTTGCCAGATACAAAAGTAAATAGGTAAAATCACCACAACTCTGGATTTCGGCTACTTTTTAAAGATCATGGCGACGTCATACCAAAATTTTAGAACAGTATTACATAGTAGCATGTTTATGGGGGGACTTGCACCTCATTTCTACCAGCATCCTCAATTCTACACACATCTGGACCAAATAGTTTTCTTCGACTAGTCATTTTCACCCACAAGATAAATGTACCTTGTTTGATATCGATTAATATTAGATTTTTCTCAGCTACTCGAATGTTTAGGAATTTTTTAGATTGCATCATCCCCCATAGAGCTACCCTCATTTTAAGACTTTTTGCGGGTAGCGATTTCTGACCGTTCTTATAAATTTTTTTAGACATGCGACACATCGAATTAGTCTAGAATTTTACGCAGGAATCTGCAAACAGATTTCAAATCCAACCACCTCTTACAAAGTTACACTTTTAAAGGCTTCGAGCCTCTAAATTTTTGCTCATCTATATTTAACTCCATTTTTAAAACCTTTTTTGCTACCCAAGACATATGCTTTAACCAACCATCTCCAAAAATCTAAAACCGCGAGAGTTTTTAGAAATGAGCCCTTTATAAGCCATACGTGTATAATATTTAAAACCATTTTCAAACGGTAATGTACTGTTTTTAGAATATTAAAAACTATGACTTTTAAAATTTTAAACAGTTATTAATTTTCTGGTTTAACGTTTTTAATTACTAAGCACGTCATAACATAATTTTATACTCAATGCTAAATATGTACTTGGAAAATACAATTTGTTTCCCAAACTAATTTCTTGTCGATTACGGATCACGCGAAGTACACGTGAGAGCACTGTATAATTTCTTTTTAAAAGTGTATAACTTCTCCAAACAAATGCGTTAATTACAGAAGGAAAGTGCGCTGAATGCAAGTCAATTAATAGCAATTTAATACGGTTTACTGACTTACCTTAATTGTATGTACAAGGAATCACAATAAAGTATATACAAATATAGCAACTATTTTATATATTTATGCCCCCCATGCGTAGGTTGCTGTACTATTAGGAATCATGTACCTTCGGTCGTCCTCGCCCAACAAACTAATTTTATTAATTAATTGGGTATAAAGTTGGGGTTTACGTGGTTTCGTTTAATGCCGCGTACATATTTTCCAGATTACTAGAAGATGTTATAACCATATTTTTTGTGTTAAAATAAACTCGGACACTCAATCGTCGACACTGGTGTTCTTTATGCGATAGCTAGCCATACGGTTGTTAAACGCTGTACTAACCACTTCTACACCATCTTCGCCAGTAGCGGTAACTGTTGCATTTTTATGTCTGTTGCTTCTCAAGTGTGCGGCATAGGTAGCCTTTTCCATTTCAAAATCGCATACTTTACACAACATTCGTGGTTGTTTCGTACAAGACCCTTTAACAGCTGTCGGAGTTGAACGTTTACGGCTTAATGACATACCGTGCTGTTGTTCCTTGTGACGCAGTAAGTTGTCCATTCTCGTAAAAGCGATACCGCAAGACTCACAGTTTAAGTACTTTGCTGCTGCTGCTGTATAAGCTTAACCGTGGACGATGTTACACCACAACATTTGTTCTGCTGCCGCTTGAGGACATTTTTCCAGGTATAGGAAGCATCGCAAGAGTTGCATTTAAAACGTTTGCAGATACCATTTTAGTACAAAACAAAATCCGCACTATAGGACTTTGGTTACACTTGTAAGCGAACTAACTTATAACTAACAAGTTGAAAATGCAAGGCATTGTCGCAACGAACTTCCAAATGTAGACTTACTTTAAAACAATTTAAAGAAATTAAAATTATTATGTTGTAATAATTATAAGTATTCAGATAAAATACAAAAATTTATAAACAACAAAAGAGACATTTTAATATATTTTATTTTATTGAATAAATATTTTAAAAGCTATATATTAGTTCTCATCAATAAGATAAGATTTTTTTTTTATATGAATCTAATTATTTTCGGCAATCAAAATTTAAGTTTAAACAATGTCTATAATATTGGAATAATTGGCATGAAATGCCATAAATTGTTCAAATATGTGTCGCATATTGATTTTAAACTTATTAAAAATTTTAATTATCCCTGTAGATTTTCCCGCGGGCTCGTCGTCCCCGTGGCCCGATTTTAACTGACATCAAAACTTAAGCTCTGGACACCGAGCTGAATCGATTGATGTATCACACATTGATGTCCGACCATTAGAAAGGCCTCGGACGGACAGACGGACAGACAGACGGACGACAAATCGATTTCATAAACGAACGAAGTTCGTTGAAAAGTTTACTCTTGCGTACCTGCTTTATGTTCCCTATAGAATTCAAACCGAAGGTTTCCGAAGACAGCCGAATGAAATTAAGGATTCAGCGGGGAACTGAATGACGTCATTCTTTGCCAATCATTGCTACTCGTCCAGTACATTTAGCACCAATGCATGCGTCCGGTTCGCATCGTCCATGCTGCGAATGCAGTTAGTAGAAACACAGGAAACGTTTTCCATGTTATACGGATCAACAATCGCATCACGTGCATATTAAAAATCCAAAAGAGTGGTAGCTCACGCACAGAAATTGGCTGCAAGTCGTGCGGTGGAAGATGCAGTGCTACTATAAACAAAAACCTAATAAAACACTTTAAAGCTTTACTAAGGGAATACCAAACTTGTTGTCTACAGGATACTTACCAATAAAACAATTTAATTTTAAATAACTTCTACGTCATATTTTCGGAAATGGTAGGCTTGAATATTTTCTTTGGAAACAATCGAAGATTGTCGAAGACACTCCAAGAGTGCACAAGCGCGGTCACTAAACCAATTAGCATTAATACCGAGTATTCCGTACTTTCGTAGGTTGCTCATTTCCTAGAACCAAATCTTCCGCATAGCGGTCGGTAGCACGTAATGGTTTCTAGAACCGGCAAGTACTCGATATCGCCCAAATAAAGAATTCGTTGATCGATGTCTGTCAACTTCCGAACCCCTTGTAAAAGGTAGAAAGAACTGGGTCAATCATCCATCTAACTTTCGAGCTATGGTAGGAGAAGAAAGATATATGTGAAAATAGTAAAATATGGGAGAGATAGGCATGAGGGAATACTGCGTGATATAATAGAAGCACAGAAAAGAAAAGAAGTAGAGATGGGTCTAGATTAGACTATACACACAGATAGTGAAAGACGTAGGTTGTGATAAATTGAGGAAAATGTGTAAGTTAACTCAGAATAGAAATAATTGAAGGCACGCATCCAACCAGTTCTAGTACGGAAACTTTAATAATGAAAAAGTAATTGTATTTAAATCTGATGATTACTATAAACTACTACAGATGTTGGTTTTGCAATATTCTCAACAAATATTGATTGTGTAAAAGGAGTAACTGGAAAACTATTGATTCGGCAAGTGTTTAAGTGGTGAGGCATCTTGGTAGTCATCAGATTGCTTAGCGTCCTTCATGTATTATTGAATATCAGAGAAATGGGGTATAGTTTAAGAGTACAATAAAAAGAGGAAAGTGCAAAAAATGTAGTAGGAAAAAAAGTTTAGCTGCCTTATAACTTTTGTTTGTTATTCGCCGTATGAACATAATGATTATTTCTTTCAAGTCACATTACCGAATTTTTCTGTATTATTTGAATTTCAAGTCTATCAAAGTTTCTGTTGGTTGAAATTGAATGGTCCGTATAGATACGTGCATAGGGATAATGCGTGCGCACTTGTCAAAGAATTGACAAAACGTAGACCAATATTAGTAGACATATTTATTAAAGACGTGTCGAGTATGATGTGTGATAAAACCATAGCATCAGCGCATCGGTTTGCAATTATATAGTTAATAAAGGTGCTTACAGACATGTGGTTAGTAGAAAATACAATTTTATTCATTCTAAATCAGTTTCTCTTTTGTTCACACAAGATGAATTATTATTATGTGAAAACAAGATGAACTATTTTTAGGAGAAAACAAAGAGAATTATGATTAGAAGTAAGCAACGATGATTTTTATTTGAAGATGAACGTAAATGACTATTTGGCAGATAAATATGAATTATTATTTGGAGAAAACTACGATTCTTTTAGTGGAGATTTGGATTTGAAGTGGTTATCATAAAGCTGAAAATTGTTTAAGTTCAATATGTAAAGATACAACAAACCCTGCACCTCTCGGCGCTGTTAGATGTGCTGAATCATCTTCAAAGTTGTTTTGTTAGTTATCTAAGCTTTTGTGGGTTATGAAGCGTACTTTAAAGGTGTCATAAAATTAAAATAATATGCCTGTTTTAAATTTTGATCGTTAGAGATACGGTATGAAAATTAGCAAAACTAAAACTAAAGTTCTAGTATGCAAAGGAGGGGAAAATAAATCAAAAACAAGAATACAAATAGGTAACAAAAACTTACAAGAGGTTAAGGATTTCCGCTACCTAGAAAGCCAAATAACGCATGATGGAAAAAACGTAAAAGATATAAAACAAAGATTAACATAAGGTCGTGCTACATTTAACAAAAAAAAGCAACTACTGTGTTCAAAGACAACAAGCATAGAAACAAGGAAAAGTATGGAGCACAGCACTGTACGGCTGTGAAGCCTGGGCAGTAGGAAAAGCGGACAAGAAAAAGGTAGAAGCCTAAATGCCTATGATGAAGATATCCAGGACAGACAAAGTTAAGAACGAAGAGGTACTAAAAATGGTAGAGGAAGAAAGAAATATGTGGAAAACGGTAAAAAGTAGGAGAGATAGAGTGATAAGTCACATACTACGGCATGAGGGGATAGTGCGGAATATATTAAAAGCAGAGATAGGAAAAAGAGAAGTAGAGGTAGACCTAGGTTAGACTCTTGCACACAGATAGTGAAAGATGTAGGCTCTAGGAGTTTCAGGAAAATGTGTAGGCTAGCTCAGAATAGAAATCAATGGAGGTACGCATCCAACCAGTCCAAAGATGGATAAACTAATGACGAAAAAAGTAACTGTACTTAAACAAGATGATTATTATTGGTTGGGCAATATTCTCAAATAATGTTAATTGTGTGAAGGAATTTACTGGAAAACTATTAGTTCGGCAAATGTCTAAGAGTTGGGGGATCTTGCCAGCCACAGGCTCTTAACCCCCTTCGCTGAATTTCGATGAAATAGGGCATAAAATTAAAAAACAATAGAAGGGGAATCGAGCTGTATACAGTCTGTGTGAGAATTTCAGTGAACTGTGTAGGTTAGCTCAGAATATAAATAAGTGCAGGTACGTGTCCAACTTCAGGTGTTGGTTGTGAAATATACGCAACTAATGTTGACAGTGCAAAAAATATATTGGAAAAGAACATTAAATTGGCAAATGTTCAAGTTCTGGGGGAACTTGGCAGCCCTTCACAACCACTGAATGTCGGAGAAATAGAGAATATAATTGTAAAACAATAGGAAGGGACCGAACTGCATATAACAAGAAAGAACAGCGCCTAACATGAAATACAACAAACATAGAAACAAGAAGAAAATTATTGAAAGCATATGTGTGGAGCACAGCGCAGTATGCCTATGAAATACGGGCAGTAGGAAAAGCAAACAGAAAAGTGGTAGTAGCCTTTTCGAATGTTGTGCTTCAGATGTATGAGGATGATATCATGGACAGACAAAGTTAATAACAAATAGGTTATAGAAATAGTAGGTGAACAAGGGTATCTGTGGAAAAAAAGGAGAAGTAGAATGGCAGAATACGTTCTAAGGCATTTTTGGGGAATAGTATGGGATGTATTACAAGCAGGGATAGGAAAAAGGAGGTAGCTGTAGACCTAGATCAGGGAAATGTGTAGGTTAGTTCAGAATAGGAAACAATGATGGTACGCGTCTAACCAGTTCCAGGACTGAAGACCTAATGATGAAAAGAATAGGAAGAAAATATTTTATAACATGCCAATAAAACCGGACGACAAGAAAAGAAAATCTCAGGTACCCGAATAGAACACAAATTTAACAAAGGAACTTTGAAGGAGAAGCCATTTAAATGAAGCAAAAAAAGACAAAATATATGACACTAGACAGCTAGATATACAAACAAAAAAAAAACGCACAAAAAACAACATTCTCTATTACTTCGTTGGAGTTAGAATCCAAAGGTATTGCGTATGTTGAAGAAATGAGATTGTTACGAATACAATGAAAACGCACGTCGGATGTGATGAAACGTAATCCGAAACAAGGTCTGATGACTAGTTTAAATATACGCCTCTGTGTTTGTTGGTGTAATGAAAGTTATTCTCATGTATAATAATGTTTATTGAGAACTTGTACATTTATACATGTGTGCATAAAATACAAAAAATAATAAACTAATTACAAGTTCATAAATGGTGAATTTATCGCCAGCTGGCGATTTCTTCCAATTTACCATTGGCGAAACCTCAAGTTACTAAACAATAGAAAATATTAACTTAGTAATCGGACTTGTATACCTATTATTAAATAAAAAATGCATAGTTATTTGTACGTTAAACGAAAAACATAGAGGGATGGGAAAGGACGGAAACGGATGGGAATGGGGAACAATAGGAATATCACATAGGAAGCATATCACATGAAAGTCAGGTCTTGTTAAAGAAATACAGGTTGATTTTATTTTTGAAAATACTAATTGAATTAAATATTTTAATATCTATCGGAAGCAAATTCCATTGTCGAATAGCTTTAACAGTATATGAATCATTGTAGAAATTAGTTCTATGAATTGGAATTGTAAAACGAACATTATCAGTCGATCTTGTTGAGTACTGTCCTGACAAAAGTTGAAAATTAGTTTGTAGGTACTGCGGAGTATGTGTTTTTACCACTTTGTAAAGTAATACAGCGGAATGCATACTACGTCTGTCGTCCATGGTTAACCAACCTAGTTCATTCCTGTATGGAGTACTGTGTTCAAATTTAGGTAAGTTATAAATATATTTGATACAAACATTCTGTAAACGTTGGAGTTTGTTACGCAGATACCCAGCCATATCTGTAAATACTACATCAGCGTATTCTATTTTTGGAACTAAAAGTGCATTGACTAAACGTAAGCGAGCTTGGAACGGAAGAAAATTTTTTAATAATGCTAGCTTATGGAAGGTAAAAAAGAAATTTTGACTAATTTTATTTACATGTGGAATTTAGGATAAAGTATCATCGATATGAATACCTAGGTTTCTAACTGCACTGCTAAAAGGTATTACGGTGTCAATAAATTTTATATCGGTAAGGGTGTTCTTCTGTATAAGTACTTTATTATAAGGTGAGCTAATAATAATATATTGGGTTTTTTTAAAGATTAATTGCTAGACCACGCCTAGTAATCCAATCAGCTATTTTGTTCAAATCTTCATTTATTAGACCAATTGTAGTATTAATATGCTGTACCTCTGAATGCCTGTATATTTGAAAATCATCAGCAAATAAATGATAACGACAGGTTAAACCTTTACTAATAGAGGCAATGAACAAACTAAAAAGCAACGGTCCAAGTACACTACCTTGGGAAACAACCTTGGTGACTACTACCCAATTAGAAGATCCACTTCTGGCTTGTATACGTTATTCACGTTCGGATAGGTAGGATTCAAACCATGTAATGACAGCCACAGATAGTGCGCAAACTGCGAGAAAAGAAAATTCTGCAACTTTACAAAAAATATTTGAAAGATTATTTTAAACATTTTGTTAAATTAGAGGTAATTTAAATAATAGGAGTAAGGAAAGTGGTTTTTGCATTGTTTTATGGTGCTTACCAGTATTTCTATTGTCCTATCTCTCCTAGGCGTTCAATTAATCTTGCCTTAAGATCTATGGGTTTGATGAACCATTGCGACTTTCTTTCATATTGCTTATTCTTTAATTATTTCAAGATACGGTGACTTACCTTTGCTCCTTTCAGTATTTAGCAATTTCAAACTTATGTTTCAGGTTTGTATAGATAAGGTATAACAAAATAAAAGTACTCTCTCTAGGACTGGCAGTATATATGTAATTTTGTTAAAAGCGTGCAGTAGACTAACAATCACAATGAATAGCTACTCTTTATTTCTATGTAAGTGTAATTGTGAATTTAAAATAGACCTTTAAAGCCAAATATAAACAGTTTTAGCGCATCTGCGGTGCCATCTTTTACCCTGAAATGTGCATACATTGCCATATCGGGATATACCGCGTTCCCATAAGCCACATTTGGCATAATAACGCAACCACAACGAAATTGTAGTTTGTATTTCTCTGAACAGTCGTTTGCTATATGATAACAAACTTGTTCATCACCCCTACTCCAGTGTTTTCGTATATACGTCTGAAGAACTTTGGATACATCCGCCGAAACCTTACTTTGTATAGGTGTGATCTAAAACAATAGCAAAATATATTATTTATCAGTAAAGTTGCTATTTATTTTGACTAAGTTAGCAAGAATATTTATATTAACAAAATATTCTGAAGTGATGTGCATGAGAAGACTAAATAAGAAGTTTCAAATACATTATTGTTGAAAAATCATTTGTCTAAAAAGTTGTGCTTATAATTGTTGAACGTATAACTACAACGCCTGTCCCGCTACAAACGGAATCGTACATTTCTCTAATTGCATTAAATTGCCTTTGATGTGACTAAATACGCACTTTAAATAATCCTCTTTTGAATAGTATGGCTGGCAAAACTCTGGATCTCATACTTTGCATTCTATAACCTGCACTTCGTGGTAATTTTAACACATAAATATTTATTCCAAGTTGTTACTTGTGTAAAAATTTGACGAAAAAGTTCGTAACATGAAAAATAACACCTTGTTAAAGTACTATTTTTGACACGTTAATACAAATAGAATTATCTACAGTCTATCTAATTTAATATTGTAACGTTTGGACCTTACGAGAAATAAAAATAGCACGAGAAGGTGGGAAATGTGATTTATAGCAGACAACTTATTATTGAAGCACTCTTTATAATATTATTTTCATGTATAACGGTGTTCTAAACAGACATGCGGTAAAATCAGTATTTTTATTCAAATCATAAACTTAAAACCACAACTACAATCATGTTATGTCTGTTAAATACATATTGGAACTCAACTCAAGGTTGTAAATTGTCTTAAATCACAAAAATGTAAACAAAACACCTTTAACTGTAGACATTGGTAGTGGAAACGTGCCATTTTTAGAATTATTAAGTAAATAATAACAAATTCGTTAATATTCACCCCAAATATGAGCATTTAGAAATTTTAGTTAAATAAATTATTCTTCTTAATCTTCTTTGGGAATGAAACCACTCATAGTTTTTAAAATCTATTTTATTTGCGTTTCGACCCATGTCCTAGGATCGTTGTCAAAATAATAAAAACTTCAAGTTTGACATTTATGACATAAATTGAAGGTGACTTTGATTTATTGAAATATTTAGTTTGAGTACAATAAGCAAAAATTTTTAAAGTTTAAAAGAATGATTGCCTTCAATTTGTGTTGCGACCTGGGATCGACTTTCTTTAGATAGCCAATACGCTTAACGTGAAATCAGCTGATTAATTTTTATTGGTGAATTTTATATAAATTGAATAATTTGGAAAACATTTTTTAACATGTTTCTATTTATACAATTGAGAGGATGGTTATTAAAGAAGTGTGCGATTGTGTTACCGTAAGGCATAAGCAGTCGTTTTTTTATATTTATTTTGAGCGGGAAAAATCATTCTGATTTAGGCTACCTCTTTGGTAGATTTTAACATGGTTCTGAGGCGACCCTATGGCGGGTTTACACTTGTCAGATACCAATGTTGTTCTATGAAGATTGTATATAGTTCTGAGGTGACCCTAAGACGGGTTTACACTTGTCAGATACCAATACTGTTCAACGGATATTGTATATGGTTTTGAGATAACCCTATTGCGGGTTCACACTTGTCAGATGCTAATGCTGTTTTACAGGGTTTGTTGATATGCTTATTGTTATGTAATTAGTTATTGTATGTATAAATAGAAATCATGTATGTAAGCTGAAGTTTTATGTTAATATCGCAAGGAAAACCCAGGAAAAACTTGCAATGCTAATTAGATATTGTGGGCATTTGATTTTCATTTGTTATTTCTTTTGTTATTTTTTTTAGTAATGGAATCCATTGTTTACTGAAAGTCACGGATTCGTTTGCTACGCAGTTATTTTTGTGTAGGGTTATATAAGCAGCTTCTTTGATTTTGCGTTTTTGGTGGTTTTCTTCTTTGTCGATAATTTTTGCGTTCTCCCATTTTATTTTATGACTGGAGTCCCATGCATGTTGGCAAATCATAGATTTTTCAAATATTCTATTTTTTATATATGATTTATGTTCTTTTAATCGAACTTCAAATGGTCTGGAACTTTCGCCTATATAAAACTTGTTACATTCGCACGGTATTTTGTAGATGCAGTTTTTTGAACTTTGTATTGCGTTTTTGGATTTTGTTTTTGTTAGTTGTGTTCTTAGTGTATTGTTGGTTCTAAATACTGTTTTAGTTCTAAATTTACTTCCTATTCTTTGGATTTTTTCGGAGAATCCTTTTATGTATGGTATTGAGGGCATTTTTTGGTGTGTATCGTTGATTTTGTTTTCTTTTTCTTTATTTTTAGGATTTTTATTCATTTTTTTCTCTATTATTCTTTTAAGATATTTGTTTTCTATTAGTGTATATTTGATTAAGTCTTTCTCTTTCTTTAAAATTTCTTCGTTTGATGATATTAATTTTGCTCTATCATACATGGTTTTGATAATTTCTCGTTTGACACATTGTGGGTGGTTTGAATCGAAGTTTAAATATCTGTTTGTGTGCGTTGGTTTTCTGTATACCGATGTATTAATTGTTGTATCGTTTTTGCTAACAGCATAAGCATCTGACAAGTGTGAACCCGCAATAGGGTTATCTCAAAACCATATACAATATCCGTTGAACAGTATTGGTATCTGACAAGTGTAAACCCGTCTTAGGGTCACCTCAGAACTATATACAATCTTCATAGAACAACATTGGTATCTGACAAGTGTAAACCCGCCATAGGTTTGCCTCAGAACCATGTTAAAATCTACCAAAGAGGTAGCCTAAATCAGAATGATTTTTCCCCCTCAAAATAAATATAAAAAAACGACTGCTTATGCCTTACGGTAACACAATCGCACACTTCTTTAATAACCATCCTCTCAATTGTATAAATAGAGACATGTTAAAAAATGTTTTCCAAATTATTCAATTTATATAAAATTCACCAATAAAAATTAATCAGCTGATTTCACGTTAAGCGTATTGGCTATCTAAAGAAAGTCGATCCCAGGTCGCAACACAAATTGAAGGCAATAATTATTTTAAACTTTAAAAATTTTTGCTTATTGTACTCAAACCAAATATTTCAATAAATCAAAGTCACCTTCAATTTATGTCATAAATGTCAAACTTGAAGTTTTTATTATTTTGACAACGATCCTAGGACATGGATCGAAACGTAAATAAAATAGATTTTAAAAACTATGAGTGGTTTCATTCCCAAAGAAGATTAAGAAGAATGCTAAACAAACCACAACAAACATACAGGGAGTATTTAAATAAATTAAATACAATGTTACATAGTTTCAACATTACATAGTTTCAGTTATTATGAATTAAACTCACACAGTGACTAAAGAAAATTTAGGCATATTGGGTTACAAATATGAGTTAATCATTTCATACAATAGATTTCAATGTATTTTTTGTAGTGCAAAGACAGAACTGAATAATTGTTAATCTTAGAAAATCACATAACAATATAGGAACTTTCCCCGCGTTTCATTTCATAGACATAATAGGAAGACTAAGGTAAACAACCACCGACAACATAAGAAAGTAGAGTGAAGAAAAATATGGGAGTTAGACATTCGACGGAGAATGGATGATTAATTAATTAATTGTGAACCGGCATTAACACAACATCAACATGCAGAGATACGCGCAAGTAGAAAAAAGGGTTGAAGGTTGATATAATGTTAGTTTTGTATATGGATTTGATATAATGTAAATTTAAAAGTGAGTTTAAATGTACAGAGCTTCAAGAAAACTTTGATTGCATTCCCGAAAGGAAATGGGCCGCGATTTACCTGTATAAGTGAAATACACCTGGAGATTCAGAGCAGTTTCCCAAACGCGCGGTATGCGGATATAAAGTCGCGAGAATCGCTTAAAAACAAATAGGGTAGGACCTGACGAGTAATCTCTCCATTCAATTGAAGCTTTATGATGTGTTTAGAGTCAGGAAGTTGCTGTGTTTGAATATCTAAGAAATGATGAAAGAGAAAATACTGACGGTTGGAGAAAATCCTGGAATTAGAAAGTGAGTACTATTATGAGCGTATGGGTAACGTTTTTAATTGTCGATGGTATGAGCTTTGGTAATAAAGAAATTAATTAAGTGAAAATAATAATTTGGTTGGACTAATTAGTGACGCAATTGTGTATTAAGACTAAAATGAAAGTATCATTGGTGAAATATAATGTTAGTGAAAACATAAGAACTTAGTATTTTTGAAATGCACAAAGAAACAATAGAAGGAAAAGGTTGTTATCTATGTGTTATTGAGTGCATTTCCAATCAAATTGCGATTTATAATGTCAAATAATTCATATGGAAAACGGAAAAAATTTGAAATCAATTATTATTGTTGGATGTAATTTAATGTTTTCTTTAGGCTTTGTTTAGTACTACGGTGTAATTTAATTCTTTTACTTTAGAATTTAATTTAGCAAGCCCTGGACAGATTTGAGGTTACGAAATTGGTTTTTTAGGAAAGTAAATTTGTATTTTTATTTATATTATTTTATGTCAATAGAGTTTAAGTTTAGGGTGAATTTTATTTCAACTTATTTAGAAACGTGGTATAGTCGGCTAATTGTAAAAGATATCCAGCTACCTCAGTGATGGTATCCTATTTGGAATCAGTATTTTATTTTAGAATTTTATTTAAATATGACCTAGAAATTAATGAGTTTTTAGGGTGGTTTAGAGAAAGGTCGTATATGAAGTAACAAAAGTCAGAAAAGCGAAGCAAAAGAAATTTATGCGAAATAACCATCTTCCAAGTACATATAAGATCCAAAAGGTATTACTGTGACAGACGGTTTAACGCCCTTCGATTTTGATAAAAGTAGAAAACCCTTTCAGAGTACGTGTTAATGAAACGTAAAATTTTGTCTTTAAACTTTGATTGTTATTTTCTTTTTATTACTTTTATTTCTTTATTTTTATAAGTGCTTTTATAATCTTTCCATAGGAATCCGCTTCCACACCACTGTAGTTAACTGTCGGACCCCTATAATGTTACGGCGTCGCTGACCCTTCAGGACAAACCAAAATTGATTAATTTTACGCTCCTTTTACTCGTAACAATACGTTGTTCGTATGCTAAGTAAAACCATTGCTATTTCTTAAATCATGTGCATTTGCCTTCAATAATACAGAATTGTGCCACGTTCATCTCCACATATCTTTTATACATGAAAGGGTAGGCACCTAAAACCTAGTACAAGAAACAATTAAGAACTGAGGAATTGCTAGTTTTTATAATTCTAAAAATTGTGAGCCGGGCTGTCTACTTATAAAAAGACTTTATTAACGTCTATTTTAGCTAATCCTATATACGTGCGTATGTATATGTGCGTAGATGCGTGTGCGAATTATGCTTTCATGTGTATGCCTATGCACGCCCGTACGTGCTTAAGTCAGATGCGCGTGCATGCGTGTGTATGTCGTAAGTACGTTTGTAGTGCATATCAGCGTCCGTGCGTGCGTACGTGGGTGCTTGCGTGGATGTGAAGTTCGCTCTGTAACTTGTTCCGATCTAAATGGCTGACATGACAAAATATAGCCCGATTAATCAAAGTACATTAGAAGTATTACAATTGGAGCACATTATGTGAATTATGCATTAGAGAACTACGTAATTATTTACGTTATTATCATCCTTACCTTTATCATTTTCTACTTTTAATTCAATCCTAGTGAACTTAGAATTAAATACCGTTGTAATTTATTCCAAATTTTAATTCTAAACTCAAAAAAAAATCGTTTTACGAATGAATCTTAGCTTGTGTAATTTCCAGGTTGAATTCATTCGTACTTTGATTCGTGTTCTGGTTCAATTTATTTTGTTTATAATTAATCTTTGTTTTTGATTTAAATTTTCATATACTTCAATATTGGTATTTACTAATTCCTTGTGTACATTTTCTAAAAACTACGTTGCATACGACTCTTGCACAATCACCGTTCTTTTCTCTGATTTCGCTAAATTTGTGTCCGAACTTCCAATTTTATCATCGTCTAATTAATCACAGACTCCTGTGACAGTATCAATTCCTTCCTATCTTAAAAAGTTGATTTTGTTTAAATCTAAAGAAAAGAAAAAAACTAATTTTTAGAATAGTAATATTTTACCAGTTTAACCTCTAGCTGTTGAGTTTGTAATTATAAGAATTATGTACGATTAATCGTACCCTGAAGATGTGTCATTTTGTATAAGGTTGACTAGTCATACACTTTGTGTGTCAATTTGTTATGACGTGGTCGAGCACACACGCCGTACTCCAATATCTTCAGCTGCGATATCATATAACTGATATTCCAACGACAGCAGTGCATAACAACGTTCCCAAACACCATTTCCTTATCTACCTCAGCCAACTTACAGTTTAGCAAAATATTAAATTTTTTTTTACTATGAGATGAGTTACATATCCCCTCAAATCAATATATATGTATAATTACATAGAATTATTAAAACTTAAATTAGATGCAAAAAATGTAAAATTGAAGGACATAAATAAAAGGTTGATGAAAGTTCAACAAGCCAGACATGAGAACGGATGTGAATACATTGTATTTCAGACGCAACGTGATACCGCAGGTGCAGGTTACAGTAGGTTAGACGACAGCAATTATTAGAATTAAGATAATTAAAATGCATTACTTTGTAATGAATAAAGAAATAAGTAAACATGAGCTCTGCAGTTCCCATAAGCAATGTGAGGGGCAAGGATAGCATAAATACATACGAGAGCCCAAGATGGCCAGTCAGTCTAGAGCCTCACAACTTTAACATTGTTGGTAGTTCAGCTACTTACCGTAATTTAATGAATTTAATTAGTGAAAGTCCACTTAGAATTATTTCGATCTCCACATGTTGCTGAATATTACGTACTTCTGTTTAATAAATAGAGATAGAAGAGTTTTTTGAAGAAGCTTTTTAAAAATCCGCTCCAAGAGGCCCAAAACCTATCTGATGTAATACAAAAATATTGTTTTTAATAAAGGCCAATATTTACATGCAAATGAATTGATAAATGATCCCCTTTGATCTCCATTATTCCAAAACTTATACCTACAAGCTTTATATAAAACTTACTAAGCAGTTAATTTAACCTATACGAATAACCTCAGACTAAAATAATTTCCCTTTAATTGGCAATCGTATGGGTGTATCGAAACCAACATTAATTGTAAAATATTTGATTGAGGCTCTTAATTCATGAAAATCTTGACCCGCATATTACGGTCATCATCTGGCACAAGACATCATAATATGAAACCACAATATCCCATAGTAACAAAATAAAGTGGATATACAATTTATACAATAAATATTTACAGTAATAATTGTTCTTTTATTTTATTTTCAAAAATGTTACAAAACCAGAATACGTCAAAAGTCTGGTTGAAATCTACAGTAATCCGAAATCACAAATACTCAACCAGTAACGGCGACAATTCTTCCAATCAACTGAAAGGTCTAACTCCAACTAATTTTCACACTAAAATAGGAACCAAAAGCTCCAAATCACCTTCAGGTAGAAGTCTGATTAATATTAAGAGCTGCTTTTTACCCTTTAACCTTAGAATATTATTTAATCAACTTTCAATTCACACTTAAATTACTCCATTACTTCCAAAGAGTAATTAGGCAACTTCCAATTTATGTTCAAATTATTAACTTAGTTTCTTTTCAACATTGAAAATATTATTGGCTAATTGCTATTTCATATTCAAATTATTTAATTAGTTGCTTTTCAATTTTTAAATGTTAGTTAATTAATTTCGTTTAATTCTTTCTTTTGGCTTTCCTACTTACTCTTTTAATTTTGTTTTCTATGTTTGCAATGAAAATTCTGTTTTCTGGGTATAGGGTGTGTGAGTGGCGCGTTGTGTTAATGATGACTTTTGTCGTTTTGTATAGTATTTTTATGTCCTTCTCCTCCTATGTTTATTCATCTGCGTCCTTGGTCGATGTGCGACTTATCGTATCTTGCAATTTTCTAAAACCATTGATTTTTTGGGTTAAGTACCGTAATTATTTTTTTGTGTGAGCCATGGTTTTTATGTTGTATTTGTGAAGCCTTGTTGATTCTATCTGTTGTATCTGTTGCTTCTCAGTCTTACGGAAATTAAGTTGTAGTGATATCTCTGTCTTCTTATTTTTCCTCTTCTGCTGTTTGTCGAGAGCGGTTTACCTATGCTTTTATAAGTTTGCTTACGAATCCATTTTGCGTCAAAGTATAGCAAACAGATTTGTATATGCTAGCCTTTAGGCTGAAGTTATTAGTATTTTGGCCACTGATAGTATCTGTGATGGTTGGTGGTATGATAGCTCATTTAAGTAGCGATGGGTTTGGCATGCCTATCAGTATGGTGCGTGGTCTAGACTATCATTTTCCGATTTCTTAAGTAGAACGTCTAGGAACGACAGTTCATTGTTTTTTTTTACCTCCTTGGTAAACCTGATTTTGCCTACCTGTTTTCAATTGTGCGTCCCTATAACGAAGGTGTCGTTTACAAAGCGAAGCCAGAGCTTTGGTTTATGGACAAAGTCTCTAAAACCCTTTGTTCTACTTTTTCCATGAATAAGTTAGCTATGACTGATGGCAGTGATGGTCCCATTGGGGCTCCCTTCACTTGGTTGTATTTTTTAACCGTTTGCCTTTGTATACGAAATAGACGTTTTTTAGACAATGTCTTGTTAGTTCCATGGTATGCGGTGTTGATTGTATTTCGCAGTTAACGTTTCTGCATTAGAATGTTTGAAAAAGGACCCGCCCAAATTAATCATAAAATGTTCGGAGTCTATAGCTTTGCTTCTCAGTATTTCGACGAGTATCCTGCTTTTTTATGTAGGAAACTGCTCTTTTGGCATAAAGTTGCAGTGTTGTAGCCATTTATGTTGCTAGTGGTTGTAGTGGTGGTCTTATAAAACTCGCTATAGGTTTTAATAAAACTCATTTTCTTTGGGCTTTTGGTAGTTTGTAAAGTTTTAAGCATCTTCAGGATTTTTACCTTAGAACTATTTTCTTATGCGTTTTTTTTGTCGATGTTATTCTTCAGCATCTTTGACCCTGGGGATTGCTCTATATACATAGTGAAACTGGATGTTAAGAACCGATATTTGGCAGCGTTTGGATATTACCGTCACAGTTATCGATGACAATTACCACGATCTTTACCTGGAGGTAATATGGTGGTCATTTTGTACTAACACATTTAGCGCTTTTGGTCATATTAACGGCAGACAAAGAAAATGTCATGGCGGTAATCATATTGATGACCACGACTGTAAAATCAAGACACTGCTAAATAACCATGCTTACAAGCAGATTACGTTTAATCCACTATCAAACATCTAACAGATTAACAAAATCAAAAATACCGAAGAAGACTACCTACAAAGAAAACCAAAAATGCGGCTCCAAGAGGAAAATTCACAAAGCGGACACAATTTTAAGAACTGCCAAATATACTTAAAAAGGGGCCCCATTAATACCTGTAATAAGTTGCATTGCACCACCGCTAACAACATATCTGGCTAAAATACTGCAGCATCTTGCCGAAGAAGTCTGTTTCATGAATGCAGACAACTTCGTCAATATATGCAGATATATGCAGCGTGTCATTTTAAAAGTGAACAATGGATAATAACTCTTGAATCAAAATCGATTAAAACCGTTTTAATACCAGCACGTAGAAACCAAAATGACATTGACAGGGGTTACTTCGCTACTTAAAATCTTAGGGGCAATTTATAAAAAATTTAAATCAGAGGGTCATGGAGAGATACCTTGCTTGATAGTTTTTTTTTATCTTAATGGCATCCCCTAAATCTGATGAATCCTTGTAATTTTCAGGGACAAAACAAAGACTTGTCAAAAGTTTGATGAAAAGGAGAAACCATAGTATTAAAATGTTTGTATTACCGAAACGAAAATAGAATGTACTTATTTTATGTGTTGATTTCATTCTATTTCAAAAGTTTAATTTAATTTTTGTTTTTGCCTATTTTCCTTAAAATTTAACCATGGTTTACATAACCATACAATCGTTAGGGTTGACTTTTATATGTATGGGACCGAAAATCGGTGTTTTGTAAGTATGGCTTAAAAGTGTAATAGAAACATCCACGTAAAAAGTTTGACATAAGTACATAATGAAGCTGGATCTGTTTGCAACAAAAGAAGACTCGAATTTACCATCCGTAAAAAAGGGTCTACATTGAAGTTATTGGACAACTTGCCTAGAATTTTTTAATGTTAATTCGTAAAGCAATTGCAGAAAAGGGATTGTCACCCGATTTAGTAAAAAAAGAATTAAGGCTTTACGATTTGTATCTATACAAATTTAAAGTTCCACAAGAGCTTTTTAACAAGGATCTGGAATGACGGATTGAGTTCTGCGAGTTTACGACTCGTCGAATAATTCAGGCGCTTTAGTTAATAAAAAAATATTTGATTTAGTTAGAAATTCAGTTAGAAGTTAGAAGGAATTTCAGGGAGCTGTGTAGGGTAGCTCAGAATAGAAATCAGTGGAGGTACGGGTCCAAATAGTTCCAAGTCGGAAAACCTGATGACGAAAAAAATAATTGCAATTACACCTGATTATTATTATAAACAACTTCAGGTGTTGGTTATGCAATATTTTCAACTAATGTTGATTGTGCAAAAGGATTTATTGGAAAAGTATTAATTCGGCAAATGTTCAAGTGTTGGGATTTTGGTAACCGCAGGTTGCTTAACCTCCTTTACATACCCTATATTTAATATTCCAATCCTCCACCCGAAGGTACCACATTGGCCAGGAAGCGAGTTTTTTTACCTGGAAAATTTGAATTTTGTCGAATCCTTGCTGTTCCAAGCAAGGTAGGGGTTTTTAACGTGCGTGACAACACTCACACACGGGACCTCCATTACACCTCTCATCCGAACCAGGGCGTATTTTTGTGAAAAATGCTCGCCTAACATGTTTCAAGCGGATTGTGCCGGGATTCGAACCCGGGACCTTGAGCGTAGTAGTCACACGTATACCAACTACGCCACGGAGCCGCCTCCTCCTTCACATATCGGTGAAATAGGGTATATATCTATAAGACAATTGAAGGTAACCGAGTTGTATCTAACAAGAAAGAGCAGCGGCTATGTTCGAAGACAACAAACATTGAAACAAGGAAAAAATTGTTGAAAGCATATATGTGTAACAAACCACTGTACGGCTATGATTTAGGGACAGTAGGGGAAGCGGACAGGAAAAAGATAGAAGCCTTTGGGAATGCTATGCTTGAGATGTATGATGATGATAACATGGATAGACAAAGTTAATAACAAAGAGGTTTTAGAAATAGTAGGGATATGGAAAAAAAAGGATAGGAGGAATAGAAGGGCAGGACAAGTTCTAAGGTATCTTTGGGGAATAGTGCGAGATATATTACAAGCAGAGATAGTAAAAAGAGAGGTAGAGCTAGACCTAAATCAGACTATTGCGCGCAGACAGTGAAAGATGCAGATTGTGTAAATTTCAGGAAAATGTGTAAGTTAGCTCAGAATAGGAAACAATGGAGGTACGCGTCTAACCAGTTTCAGGACTGAAGATCTAATGATGATGAGTTAGAAGTACACCTTTAATTTAACTGGGCACGTTAACCAGCCAAATTCGAGGCATGAGGCAATGCCAATCATCTTATTTTTAAGGAGATTCATACAGAATGCACAAAGGAAAATTATTGTATGAGCAAATACAGTAGGCGCCAATATTATCGGTCCTCTATTTATAAAAGGCAACCATTCTGGCCAGATTTATTATGAAATGTTAGTACACATTATCGAGCGACTCAAATTTATGAAGTAGAGATTCAACCAAATATTAATGGAAATATAGAATTAAAAACTTAGTTCATCTTCAATAAGACAGCACTCTTCTGCAGTAAGTACGAAAGTGTCTGGATAACTCCTACATTTGACTTTCCAATGCTTCACCAGGGTACTACATTGGCCAAGAAGCGAGTTTTTTTTTACGATTTTGAGTTTTGTCGAACTTTTGCTGTTCCAAGCAAAGTCGAGATCTTTAACGTGCGTGACAACACACACACACACACACACACACACACACACACACACACACACACACACACACACACACACACACACAGAACCTACATTTTACCACTCATCCGAGCGAGCGAGGGCGTATTTTTGTGAAAATGCTCAAGCGGTCCGTGTTGGGAAGGCGACTCCGTGGCGTAGTGGTATGTGTGTGACTACTACGCCCAAGGTCTCCCGCTTGAAGAAGGTTAGGCGAGCATTTTTCGCAAAAATACACCCTCGTTCGGATGAGAGGTAAAATGGAGGTCCCGTGTGTGAGTGTTGTCACGCACGTTAAAGATCCCTACCTTGCTTAGAACAGCAAGGGTTCGGCAAAATTCCCAATTTTCCAAATAAAAAAAAACTCGCTTCCTGACCAATGTAGTACCTTCGGGTGGAGCATTGGCGAATCACATGTAAGGTCCGTGTTGGGAATCTAACTTAGGATCTTGGACTCAGCAGTCATACGCAAAGCGGTCTAATCCACAGAGCTGCCTGTCTGTATGACTTATTTAAATCAGGAAATTGGTAGAAGAGAACCAATTGCATGGTAACCGAGACCCCAAATCTCGCCCCGACAGATTTCGTTGTGTGAGTTTACCTTACCGAAAATCAGTTGTGTCTAAGGCCTAACTTACATTGATATAACAACTGTTGTAAAAAACGGTCCAGGAATGCTGTGTTATCTCAAAGGAGACACTTTAGAAAATTAGGTAGGAATTTTAAAATCGGAAGCGTTTAAGTTTGGAAACTAATGGTCACCATTTCGGGCAAATGTTATAGTGTGGTTTATTATTTAGTGTGATTTGAATTTAACTATTATGCCAAATGTATTTATTTTACGTCAAATTAGTACACCTAGTTTATATGGCAATTAGTTAGGAGGTTTGTTTTCCTAATACAGACATAATAAAAACGGGTTTTCTTTTCTTCAAACTCTTGACAAGTTGCTGTTTTGTCTGCGAGAGTCTCAGCCACTTCAAGTTTAGTCGATATTAAATGAGGTGCACATTCGAATACCTTAACTTTTTTTAAAGTAGCGTATCGGAATTTAAGGGTTAAAACAACTCATATGAAAACATTTTACTTTGGTTTTTGCTTGTTATTGCCAAAAGTCTTCAAAGAATTAAAATACCCCTTTTTTATTCGATGGTTATGGTTAATTGTTGTTTTTCAAGCTGCCACTCTCATAAAATTGGTGCTTCGATGGACGATTCTAGCAGACAAATAATTGAACGGCATTTTTTCTTTTTTCCAGACAATACCAAAGAATGAGGAAATGATATTTTGAATAAATTTCTTTAACAACTACAGAATGATGAACTTCAATATAAGTATTTTCAATAAGACGGCGAAACAGCTCATACGATGCAGGAAACAAATCCTCTCTGCGAGTATTTTTATGACCAGCTTAAGATTTCATTCAGAAGACAAGATTGGTCCGAGGTCACCTAAATTGTCCGTATTAGACTATTTTGTGTTCTTTCATTTAAAAAATAAAATATTCAAAGTTTCTGTAAGTAATTTAAAGAACCACGTATTGAAAGAATGTGTAGCGTAATTCTAGAAATGTTGCAAAATTGCTTTGAAGGCAAAAGAAGAAGAAAAGGTTTTGTAATGAGCGAGGTGTGAACACTTAACATTCTTCACATTCAGATTTTTGCCAATTACAGTGTTATTAATTATTTCGATGGCTTTCGTTCCTCTAATCCAATTATGGCAACCCCGTTACATTGAACGACACCCTCCTTAATATAGAAAATGCTGTACGCTAACACAAGGTTTTTGTATTTCATGACCATCCCTGAGCAAAAAATCTTCCAGTATCCTGGTTAATAAATACTTTGTGAAGTTTTATAATTTTAATTTACGAAATATTTTGCACTAAAATATCTTTTATTATACCTTGCACATTGTTCTGGGCAAACAGCAAAGGTTTAGAATTATAATCACATGCAAACAATTTTTGGAAGCAGAATTTAAAAATTATAAAATTCAAATTGATTTGAAAATATATATACAAACCGATACTTACAGTTAAAGCAGCAAATATTGTTGGCATCAAACATGCCAGAATAGTACAAATTAATATGGCTTTATTCATTTTATGTATCAGTATGAAACTGCTGTTAGTAAAGTCTGTACTAAATAAAATATTTTGTGTAGTTTATGTTTAAGGAAATAGAACATTCCAGATAATGGTTGACAAGGTTAATTGGATTAGGTTCAATTGCTTCATATTCGTACTTCAGTCTATTACTTAAGGTGTTTGCACATCTGCAACTACGTGATAAACGTTATCACACTAAGCTCCACTTGAAGAACATTTCCTTTCAGTATAAGTATTTGCGTCATATTTTAAGGGTTAAAGACAAAAGTTTTTTTAACGAAACAAAAAGTCGATAACTTAATGAATATGAGTGCCTGTTTTCTAAGTTACGGTGTCCCTAATTTCAAGACGTGGTACCTTTTGGTTATTATAACTTATGCATCTCAATAACATGGGAATTCGTTTGATTTTGTTATTTCACTTGAGGTTTCCTTGTTTGCATTAAAAAAATATTATCCCAGTAATCTTACTACGAACGTTAAAACAATTTAGGTTCTTTAAATTTCAAGATTTCTGTTTCACTAAGGCAAGTGAACTCTATTTTTTTTTAGATAATCTTTCAGGCGTTATTTAAATGGTTTTTAGATATATTTACATTTAGATTGCACTTTTGTACGTAAATACGTCTTTTAAAGTTTAAGAGAGGCATGCGAATTATTACAATTTAAATTTTATTTCCTGTGTTTTGTTATGCATTATTTGTTCACATTCAAATTTACGAATGGCCATAGATCTCAGTTCTACAGCTGGTTAAGCATATGCAGTATGTTCAAGTTGATTTCGTGCAGAAAGTAACCAGTGACGTATCGCTTCGTCAAAGTAGTGAGTTTCTATAATACGTCCATATATCTTGTAAATTCTTGAAGATTTATTTATTTGTGTAGTTATCATATACCTTATTATTTTATGGGTACATCTCGATTCATTTTCAGACTTGTGCATTTATATCCGTAAAAATTGGTTTTCTTGTCTATTGCCAATATTCTAAGCACCAAGAATTAACTAGAATTGAACATGTTAAACAACTTTCAATAGATGTTTTTATTTATTTGTCTTGTTGGTTAGCGCAGATCTAAAGTATCCGTAAGCTATCGGTGTTCCTAAGTAGGTGACAGTCCTAAATGTAAGTGGGTTTGGGTTGTTGCTCCGACCTTGTACTTGTTTTACAAAACTGTATAGTCATATATATTGCTATGATAATAGGGTCATTTAGGGGTATATAGGATCACTAGGATAGTGCGCTTTATGCATAGAGTAACCTTCAGAGAGTCAACTTAATGCTAATTTTTTATCCGCTACAAGAGAGACAGAGATATCAATTTTTATGTACTTTTATCTTTCTTCCACAGTTTCAAAGTGTACTGAGGGGGCGCCACAAATGTCGGTGGGAGGAAATGGCGGGAAACGCTATAATTCAAATTATTAGACGCGGAATTAAGCGGGAATTTCAAATAAGGCGTAAGAAAAAATTTATTTGAAACTTCAAATACAACTCAAGATCAAATCACCATGCAATGTAAAATTTTAATTTCCCTTTTATATTAATTATTAAAATTTTACATATGGGGATTTGGTCTCGAGTTGTATCTAACGTTTCAACAATTTGTTGTTTTCAACTTTACTCAGTCAAGTTTAACACTACAAATGATAAACTCTAGCGTTGAATAAACTTAATGAAAAATAATTCTACGTGGTCTTTGCAAAACATAAAGCGAATGATATAATATAATTCTACATTTTATAATATAGATTAAATGCTTAGAAACAGTTGGTCACTCCTTTACGTTTCTTAATGTATTTTAGCTTCAGCGTCATAAATAACTAATAAAAGAGCACAATTTCTACACAGAAATGAATCAATGTTAAAATCACAACTGTTGGAATTTTTTATAGTTACGTGCTAACGCTGTGGAATTTTTCGTTGCATGTTGATCTGAACGATTGCGTCGAGTACAGAACCAAGGTCAAAAATATAACAACTTGCAGTTAAATCTAAACGCTCTTTTCTGGCGAAAATATTAAGGCGCTGCTATTTAGTTCTATACAACAAACTACACTAAAGAATGACATCTACAGAAACGAAAAATTAACATAAACATTAAATATAAGCACAAAAACGTAATAAATAGCAGGAACAACTTTGTTTATAAGCTGGTTTAAGTTTCTAAACACCGATAACTGTCAACCTGACAGTTGCGCGCCAGAAATCATCTTGAAATCTGTCAAATTTATGATTGCGTTTTGCGCCCTCTCAGTACACTTTGCATATTGATGGATAAAGATAGTATCATTCTTCAATCTATATAATGAAGTGAAATAGATTTTTATAGCACACGTACAAATTTTCCTATTAAGATAACACGCTGAAGGTTACTCTATGGCTTTATGTAAACTAGACATTTTTACAAAGAAAATGCGAAATTCGACAATTACTCAAGAAAGCAAATGCCAACGCCCTGCGTATAAACAATAATTATAATTAGACTAACAGAAAGAAAGAGTATTCCAAAAGATTCAATTAAATAAACAATTTACAAGTCATAAAACAAAGTGGACAGAAGCTGAAACAAGCAAGTTTGTAAATGTGTAAAACAGTAAAAGGCATATAATTGCATCATCATCATTAGGTCTTCAGTCCTGGAACTGGTTAGACGCGTACTATCATTGTTTCCTATTCTGAACTAACCTACAGATTTCCCTAAAATTTGCACAGTCTGCATCTATAACTATCTGATCTAGGTCTGCATCTACCTCTTTTTTCCTATCTCTGCTTGTAATATATCCCATACTATTACCCAAAAATGCCTTAGATCGTATTATGCCCTTCTATTTCTCTTATCTTTTTCCCCAAATATCCTTGTTCCCCTACTTTTTCTATAACCTATTTGTTATTATCTTTGTCTGTCCATGCTATCGTTCTCATACATCTGAAGCACAGCATTTCAAAAGGTTGCTACCGTTTTTCTGTCTGCGTTTCAGACTGCCCGTATTTCATAGACATACTGTGCTGTGCTCCACACATATGCTTTCAACAATTTTCTTCTTGTTCTATGTTTGTTGTCTTTCGTCATAGGTGCAGTTCTTACTTGTTAGATGCAGTTCGGTCACCTTTTATTGTTATACAATTATATACCCTATTTCTCCGACCTTCAGTGGTTGTGAAGGGAGGTAAGCAGCCTGTGGCTGCCAAGTTCCCCCAACACTTAACCATTTACCGATTTAATATATTTTCCAATATATCTTTTCGCACAGTCATCATTAGTTGCAGATATTTCGCAACCAACAACTAGTTGTTTATACTAATCATCACATTTATCTGCGCTTATTTTTTCGTCATTAGGTTTTCCT
This sequence comes from Platerodrilus igneus, assembly GCA_036346225.1. Lineage (NCBI taxonomy): Eukaryota > Metazoa > Arthropoda > Insecta > Coleoptera > Lycidae > Platerodrilus > Platerodrilus igneus. The sequence goes on from JARFIW010001052.1 coordinate 9,572,861, forward strand.
TCTTAAAACTGGTTGGACACGTACCTGCACTTAGTTATATTCTGAGCTAGCCTACATAGTTTCCTGAAATTCTCACACAGCATGTGTATACAGCTCGTTCCCCTTCTATTGTTTTCCAATTTTATGCCCTATTTCACCGAGATTCAGTGAAGGGGGTTAAGCAACCTGTGGCTACCAAGATCCCCAACACCTAGACATTTGCCGAAGTAATGGTTTTCCAGTAAATCCTTTCACACACTTAACATTATTCGAGAATATTGTCCAACCAATTCTTGTAGTTACTTATAATAATCATCATGTTTAAGCACAGCATTTTTTCGTCATTAGTTTATCCATCTTGGGATTGGTTGGATGCGTACCTACATTGATTTCTATTCTGGGCTAGCCTAGACATCTCCCTGAAACCCCTACACCCTACATCTTTTACTATCTGTGTGCAGTAGTCTAACCTAGGTCTGCCTCTTCTTCTCTTTTTTCCTATCTCTGCTTCTAATATATTCCGCACTATTCCCTCATGTCGTAGTATGTGGCCTATTATCCTATCTCTCCTATTTTTTACCGTTTTCCACATATTTCTTTCTTCTCCTACCATTTTTAGTACCTCTTTGTTCTTAACTTTGTCTGTCAATGATATCTTCATCATACGCCTGTAGCACCACATTTCAAAGGCTTCTACCTTTTTCTTGTCCGCTTCTCCTACTGTCCAGGCTTCACAGCCGTACAGTGCTGTGCTCCACACATATGTTTTAAGCAATATTTTTCTTGTTTCTATGTTTGTGGTCTTTGAGCACAGTAGTTGCTTTTTCTTGTTAAATGTAGCACGACCATGTGCTAATCTTTTGTTATATATCTTTTGTGCTTTTCCCATCTTGCGTTATTTGGCTTCCTAGGTAGCAGAAGTCCTTAATTTTTTGTAAGTTCGTGTTACATACTTGTATTCTTGTTTTTGATTTATTTTCCCCTCCTTTGCATACTAGAACCTTAGTTTTAGTTTTGTTAATTTTCATACCGCATTTCTCTGTTAGAACCGTTTCTATTTCATTAAGAGCAGCTTCTAACTCTTCCTAGACGCTGAAACCGCTGCAAATCTAAGCATATCAATTTTTTGTCCCTGCATAGTAATTCCAAATGTCTTCCTGCATTTGACAGTATTCATTGCCTCTCCTATGTACAAGTTAAAAATCAATGGGGATAGGGCATATCCCTGTCTTACCCCTTTCCTAATGTTTACTTCTCTACGTTCCTGCTCTAATTCTATTACTGATGTTTGCTCTTTGTATAAGCTATGTACTATTCGTCTATCCCTGTAACTCATTCCAATCTTTTTGAGTATTTCAAATATTTTTTTCCATTTTACATTGTCGAATGCTTTTTCCAGATCTACAAACCCTATATACACGCTTTCCCCTTTTTCTATTGTTTTCTCCATTATCACTCTCAGAGCTAAAATAGCCTCCCGTTTCGCCTAAACCCAAATTGGTCTTCTTCTAGTATTTCTTCCGCTCGTTTATCCATTCGTCTTTGCACAATTCTAGTTAATATTTTTGACACGTGTGCTGTCAAACTTAATGTTCGAAAATTTTCACATCTATCCGCGCCTTTCTTTTTTGGTATAGTTACTATGATGCTAAGTTTGAAATCTTTGGGTATCTCGCCTGTCTCATACATATAGCTTACAAGGTGGAAGAGACGTTCTGTAACTGCTTGTCCAGCGGCTTTTAGAGTTTCTGCTTGCACTTTATCTGTACCCGGCGCCTTACCATTTTTCAGACCCTTTAATGCTAATTCAAACTCATCTCTAAGTATAGGATATCCAAAGTCATCATTTTCAATGTCTGATTCCTGTTCTAATGCAGTTTGTTCCTCTCCTGCATATAAATTCCCTATATATTCTTGCCATCTACCCACTTTCTCTACGTTTTCTATGATGACGCTTCCTTGTGCGTTCCTTATATTTTTGCTATACGGTTTTATATCCCTAAAATTCATTCTAATTAATTTGTATGCTTCGTCTGTCTTTTCTATTTCCATCTTCGTTTGTACTTCTTTGCACTTTTCATCAATCCATTGTTTTTTAGTTTTCCTGCATTTTCGAATAATTTTTCAGTTTATGACTTTGTATCTCTGTTTTCCTGTTTCGTCTGATTTATTTTAGTATTTTCGTCTTTCTTCTATTAAATTCAGGATATCCTTTGTTATCCATGGTTTCTTATATTCTTTTTGTGTATACCACAGAATATCTCTGGCCGCCATGTCTAGGCTGGATTTAATGTTATTCCATTCTGTTTCTACTTCCTTAGTATCAGATATTTTCCCGATATCTTTGAGCAATTCATTTGACTTTTTTTCGATGAATATGTTTATTTTTTAGTTTGTCTAAGTACAAGTGCCTTTTTCCGTTTCTTTTTTTCACATTCTTAAATTTAAGTGTTGTCTTCATAATTACGATGTTGTGGTCAGTATCTATATCTGCTTCTGGGTAGCTTCTACAGTCTTTTACTTGATTCCTAAACCGTTGTCCAACAAAAAAAGTAATCTATTTGATATCTTCCTATATCTCCTGGCATCTTCCACGTATATCGTGTTCTAGCATGATGTTGAAATAATGTGTTTGTGATGATTAAATTGTTCTTGTCGCAAAATTCAACCAGCCTATTTCTCCTGTCGTTTCTCGTGCCTAAACCAAATAAACCTACTACCGCTTTTTCCTTACCTTCACCTATCACTGCATTAAAATCCCCCGTAATTATTAAATTTTGGTGTCCTTTTACGTATCTCAATATGTCTTCGATATCTTTGTAGATGGCTTCTACCTCTTCGTCACTGTAACTAGAGGTGGGCATGTATACTTGTACTATTACTGTGTTTACCGGTTTAGATTCTAATCTAACCATGAGTACTCTTTCGTTCTTTTGTAAGTAATTTTCTACACAGTATCCTATCTTTTTCCGCATAACTATCCCCACACCCAAATTTCCTTCCTCTGCTCCCGTATAAATTACCCTGAAGTCTCCACTTCAAAAATCTAACGCTTCTGGCCACCAAACTTCGCTGATCTCTACTATGTCTAGTGATAACCTATTCATTTCGATTTTTAGGTTCTCTAGCTTACCTACTTGCTTCATACTTCTAACATTCCACGCTTTGACTCGCAGAATGTTCTCGACTTTTATTTTTAACTTTCCGATCGCATTAGTCCCCTCCCGGAGATCTGAATGGGGGACTATTTTTACTCCGGAATCTTTTACCCCAGAGAATGCCATCATATTTGTTACAATTTAAGTACGCTGTGTACATGAGAGATAATGTGGTGGTTTTCCGTTGCCTTCCACATCGCGGTAGTGTGTCTTAGACTGACATACCGACCCCTATAGTCTCTGCCAATCTAAGTACCGAAAAAGCCGCTGCCCTCTTTCGGGGACCTGTCTTAGTCTGGTTCCTCACTAACGACCCTACTACTTTGGTTGGACCTGTAGTTTGGCTCTTTAGCTCATTAGAACACGCAAGCCATTTCACCTGTTCTAGTAATTTAAAACTTCGGCAAGGTGCAGATCCATTCGAAATGGCATATAATTGCATACATCAATAAATAAAGCTATGTGACCGAGAAAGTATAAAATCCAAAACCTTGATAGATAGGCAATAATTATAGCATGGTGATAAAGCAAAGTTCATCTAATTTACACTACACAAAAAAGACCTACGTGATTTGAAAGTCCATGGAAGATTTGAAAATCCAACCAATCTATGCAAATAACTTGAAATCCTACGTACAGGGACAAGCATCTTCACTTCATTGTAAATGCAAAATTCGTAGAAATACCCAAGCCTGCAAAGATTAAGGTAATATTTGGACTATGCACTTGAACGACCAATTGTAAACAGATAGCCGTTCTCGTTAAATACAAGAGGATTTTGTAAACAAAGCAGTTTGAATTAAAAGAAAGCATGCTTTACATCACCTGAAAGAAGATATTTACGTAAAAGAATTACAAGTAATTTTATAATTAATAAATTTTAATGTGATGATAGTGTATAATTATTAAAAGCTTAGTCGTTTAATCTTTAAAAACGACTTTAAATAATTCCTGGATTCTATCTAGATGTCCAAACAATCTCTGAAACAACCAGAAGAAGTGAAACAAGTATATCAAAACAATCTCTGGATCAACCTGGAAAAATTATATAAGAATATGCAAACAGTATCTAAACAATTTCTAGATACAACCCGGAGAGGTTAAATAAGTATATCTGGATCCAACCTGGAGTATTTAAATGAATAAGCTGAAGCTAAAACGACGAATAGTTAAAGCAGAAACTGGGCTGAATTGGGGGGAACGAGACACGCCGAAAAGGGACAACAAGTTAGCCATTCTAAATATCTTGTTGCATTTTTATTTCTGAATATTTTGAAATATTGCACTCATGAAAATTTTATGTGAAAATCATCAAAAATCGTTTTAGCACACGTTATAATTTATGTAAAGAATTAAGGAAGACTGATGAACGTTCATAGGGCTTCACGTAATAATAATAAGGGCGGTTTTTGCTGACTTTTTGTTCATTTAAAGGGAATTATAATTATTGAGAAAAATTAATTCATTTATTTAAAAGAGATTCTACTCAATGACATTATAAACGCTTTGTAAATATTGAGAATATTATAGTAATTGTGGTTAATTGTGTTTTGCTTAAAAGGCATAGGAAGTAGAGGTAAAAAGAAAGATTTAAAAATTCTTTGTTGTCGTATTGTCGCAAGCTCTGTGCGTGGTTAAAACTAAGCTAGCTAAGGTATTAAAAATTAAAATTAAAGTTGAACTTAAAATTGACAAAAAGAAAATTTTTTAACATTTTCATTTCACAAAAAGGGGGCACCGGGTTATTCGATATCACAGCAATATGTTAGAGTGCAACATTTTCAAAAACTCCTACTCTATTATGCAATATTGCGGTCTATCCACATAGTATATTAGTATTGACGTTTGTTATGGAATAAATACATATAGGGTATAAAATTACGCAATATGTAATGCTCTAATATTATAAATCTTTTTTCTTGGGCTCATTAGAAACCTGCCTTAACGTACGTTGCTTCTTAATTTTCTTTGGGGATTAAACCACTCAAAGTTTTTAAAATTATCTTTATTAACGTTTCGATCCATGACCTAGGATCGTTTTCAAAATAATATAAAAACTTCAAGTTTGACATTTATGACATAAATTGAAGGTGACTTTGATTTATTGATGTTTGAAATATTTGGTTTGAGTACACTAAGCAAAAATTTTTAAAGTTTAAATGAATGATTGCCTTCAATTTGTGTTACGGCCTGGGACCGACTTTTTTAGGTAGCCAATACGCTTAACGTGAAATCAGCTGATTAATTTTTATTGTAAAATTCAATAACTTGGGAATTGGAAAACATTTTTTAACATGTTTCTATTTATACAATTTAGAGGATGGTTATTAAAGAAGTGTGCAATTGCATTATTAAAAGGCTTAAGTAGTCGTTTTTTTTTTGCTTATTGTCGGATGAACCAGCGAGATATAACGAAGTTAGTCATATTCAAGTATCGAACGAGTTAAGATGGCCTTTGTAATCATTAAGCACGACTTGCGATTTGCTTTAAAAATTTTGTAGTAGATAGGATGAATTTCCTATAGAAATCTAACTTTCCGTTACCAACCAATATTTCATTTAATGTTTTTACCGCGTATTTAAGTATTAACATTTTTATGTTTCTAAAGTTTTACATAATTTATTTATCAACTACATAATGGGTTTATCTAATTAAGCATCGTGCATTTGATATTTGGTGAGAAGTAATCGTCTATTTCCATGCTGAAAATTATGGAGAGGATTTAACATCTTATGGTTTATTCTTATGAAGTTCATTCCAAAGCCTAAATGTTCGTGAATTTTTATTTGTTTCTGGATTGTTAAAAAAAAGATTTATTTAATAAAAGGGTAAGTCAAATCTGTTTGTTCGTTTGTCGAATTGAAAACATTTGCATAATATCTGATTACCCCAAGAAACTTCCTTTGGTTGAATATTTGTTTTCTTAATACACATTTATTTATAACATTCTGCAATCAAAACTATCATAAAAACTTTATTAAATGTAATTTGTTTCTAGAAGGTAACCATATTATACTAGACAATTTCTGTTCCTTATGTTATACACTTGATTCCTAAATATCCTGCTATAATTGTTAAAGGCAACTATAGCCTAGTTATTTTTTACATTAGAAAGTATCTCGGTAAATAACATTTTAAGCAAGAATTTTGTTTTAAAAAGCTCACATGAAAATTTGTAAGGAAGGCAGATTTGACTTTCATATTTGAATCGCTATTAATTATGTTAATAACTTAAAAGTCTAAGGTTTAATTGTTGATTTAAAAACGGCTATCGAATATTTTGTCCAGAAACGACTGCTGCAGCAAACTGTAGTTACCTGTCATAAAATAATACACTCCAGAACAGAAAACATCGTTACTATATTAATACTAAAAAAACAAAATGAAATAATATATCAAAATCGAATAAGTACATAGAGTTCGATTATTATTTTTGTTCTAAAACTTATGAAATTAGTAACTAGGATAATAGTTCAGTTAGGTTAAAAGGAGATTGTATGTTGGAATATACAGCTGACCTCCATCGTCGATCTTCGACAACATATACCATAACTACAAAATTACAACATGTTAGGAAAATACAAATACTATTCAAACGCACTCATATAGTGGGTTTTGTGGAGAAGATGACTGATGACATTGAAATTGACACAACTGACAAAACAAGACGTAACCTGACATGCACTGACAAACCCCCAATCAAAACCATGAGCAACCAGACCGAATTTGAAGCGTGTCCAATACGAAAGTTGTACGTGGGCATCGAGATCAGCATGCAAATAGGGAAAATAGAGGAGGTTTCAACGTAAACTCGCATTAAGGCATATTGTAAGAACAGGACACCCATATGGTCAAAAAATCACGTTTCCCAACAAACACAAACGAGCTTGTGGAACTAGTTCAGCTGGTCTCGATCGACGGAAAAGGACTGGATCTGAACTCGCTTGCTATATACAGACGAGTCGCAATCGGCCATACGAAGAAAGGGCCAAAATACAACATACACACCTGTGGCTCAGGAGAATAACCCAAATGTAAACAGAACCCTAAGGTTACACAAATATACAGGTTCTGCAATGAACACTGCGTATGCATTGAAGTAGCTAGCACAATCGCTAAACTACCAGGAACGTAGAAATCATTTTAAGACCCACGGAAACAAATCGACCATCATAATGTCAGATGTTAATGCCAAATCGACTCTCTTGTGCAACGACGATTCAAATGACAAGGGAGAAATTCTCGAAAACCTAATTCACGCGCTAAACCTTGAAATTATGAATCAATCAAATAATTCAACCACATTTCATAACTATGCCGGGGCAAAAAGCAACATCGACATAACACTAACAAACGGCATAGTCTTTAACACCGTAATAAACTGGAAAGTTTACGATAAGGCGACAGAAAGCGACCACTACTTAATCATGTTTGAGGTTTGCAACGACCAAACGCATCGAATATTCGGACAAAACATACACCCACATAATAAAAAATATAACATTATGACAGCAAAATGGGACATACTAGAAAAATTAGGACTTCTGTCCCCGATCCAAATGCGAAAGAACGTAGATGAATATGCGAAACAACTAAACTGTAACATTAATGGAGCTTTGGATTAATCAATACTCCCTCCACAGGAACAACGTAAAACCCAGAAAAACCTCATGGACGGAAGAACTCGCGCAGCTAAAACGAAGTTACAAAGGCTAGGGAAATTCACCAACAGTCACTCATAGAGAATGAGAGATGATATCATTTACCCCGTTATAGGGAGATAAAAGGAACTTACGAAAAAAAGTTGAACAAGCAAAAACAAGAATCATGGTGGGCACTCACGCATACACACATACTGACACACACACACACACACACACACACAAACAGACACACGCACACACATATACACAAAAACAATACAACATGTTTTGAACGCGCGTGAGCCCTCTGGTTTCCGGCTGCCGATAACCAGAAGGCGGCTCCGTGGCGTAGTGGTATGTGTGTGACTACTACGCCCAAGGTCCCGGGTTCGAATCCCGACACGGTCCGCTTGAAAAATGTTAGGCGAGCATTTTTCACAAAAATACACCCTCGTTCGGATGAGAGGTAAAATGGAGGTCCCGTGTGTGAGTGTTGTCACGCACGTTAAAGATCCCTACCTTGCTTGGAACAGCAAGGGTTCGGCAAAATTCCAAATTTTCCAGGTAAAAAACTCGCCTCCTGGCCAATGTAGTACCTTCGGGTGGAGCATTGGAAAATCACATGTAATGCCGATAACCAGAGCACATGCGGTAGTGCTCAACTCTTTGTCCTGGATTTCCGGCTGCCGATGGTCTGGGAATGAGAGAGGAGCACACCCAAGAACATTAACATACTATAAACACATACACAAGAAAAAACACAACACACAAACCCCAAAACAAAAAATCCCACAGCACGCAAGCACACACACATACGCTGACATAACACAAACACCCAAAGCAAAGCACACAACACGTCTTGGACCGAACGGCACGTTCAGTAGTGTTCAACTTTCGGTCCCGGATTTTCGACTGCCGATGTTCTCGGACTGAGAGGAGAGCACACTTGACATTAACACACACAACACTCACGCATACACACATACTGACACACGCACACGCACACGCACACGCGCACACACACACATACACAGAAACAATAAAACACTTTTTGAACCGCGCGTGAGCCCTGGTTTCCGGCCCGGCTGCCGATGATTTGAGATTGAGAGGAGTACACCCAAAGCATTAACATGCCATAAACACAAACACCCAAAGCAAAACACACAACACGTCTTGGACCGCATGTGAACTCTCTGGTTGCCGGCTGCCGATGGGCAGAGCACGTGCAGTAGTGCTTAACATTAGGTCCCGGATTTTCGACTGCCGATGATGGTCTGGGACTGAAAGAGGAGCACACTCAATATCTACCAGCACCACTCACTCTCACACACACACACACACGCGCGCGCGCACACACACACACACACATCAGTTAGGTATAAGCGACGAAACAGGTCTAATTAAACGTTAGACAGCCGACTAACCAGAATGTTAGAGAAATAAATAAAATAATAGTCGATTTGGAAGCGAAACTTGAGTCTCTCGTTAGTGTTTTATGTAACGCAGGTTCGTTAAGTGCTTATTAATACTTATACTATACATAGAAATGCAGAAAGCTATAAAAATGATCACTTCTTAAAGTGGCGAGTTGCAGTTTCTACATCACCTCGATGATGAATATTAATAATAAGTATTACCTGGCAAAAACATAATTTTCATTGTTTAGTCACAGTTAAAGTTTAGGTATCAACGAGACCCTATAAATATCTTGTTTCGAAAATTACAATTGCATTTATTTATAGGTACTAGTCAGATCCTCCGGTAGAAACGAATTTAAGCTAAAGGGTGTAGCTTTAGATTAATCTGTACTATTTAAAGTACATGTTTTGTCCGGAGATCAACAAAGCAACTTCCTCCAAACAATACTAATGATCACCAGTTAGTAGCTACAGTATGTCAAACGGAACTCTGCGGCAAGATCATAACCACCCCATCTGAATTAAGGAAGTTGCGTAGCTACGTTTTCTAGACAAGCGGGACACGTTCCTCACATTTGTGTAACAGCGATAAAACCAGGTCGTCGTATTCGGTATCGATGTAAATATCAAGAGCGAGAACTAAATTGTCGTTTTAATAGATGGGTCGAGTAAGGCTATAGAAATATAGTCAAAATCATTTAAGCTGACTTATGACTCACCGCGGTACATTATTAGAAATGATAATGAAAATTGCATTATCTTTGTCAGTATATGTAACTACTCTGCGCTAAAACAGGATGAATGGAAAAAAATACGTCTTTTAAAGATTAGTATGGCAGCATCAAATCGTATGTCTGTTATAACTAATATTTATGGATTATTATAACCTGTAAATAATTTTAGTTTCCTGTCACTTTTTGTTGTCTGTTCACGTAGTTCTTGCTTTTTTGTTGTATTTACGAGTCTACATTTAGCTCAAATCGCATAAAGAAAAGTTTTTTCAAAACTAAAAGGATTTCTTACACATTATAAAACGTAAATACAGTCATTCTATAACAACACTATATACTATCATCTCTTCGTTTTTTAGTTGTTCAAAATAGTTCGAAACAAACATCTCAAGCCCCATAAAAATTAGGCGATTTTGAACGTCATGGATTGTTTTGAAAAAGAGCGTGATAATGAAGGGCTACACTTCCGTACTCCTCCTGAGCGATTTTTGGACGAAATATTTTTTACTAGACTAAATTGATGATGGAGAGTTCGAATCCAAAAACCGTTTTGGGCCAAAATGTAGTGTTCACGAGATACAAGAGGTCAAAGGTAAGATTTTAACATGGTATCTTATGGGAGAAAAAAAAGTTTTTTATTCGACTTAAATCCATACAATATTTTTAAAAAATATATTCTTTAATATAATAATATTGAACATGTGATATCTCAATATTTCAGACAAAATATTTTTGTATTTGTCAATTAAAGTCAATTTCAATTGTCATCATTTTTAATTTGAGTAGTATGTTTAATTTAAAGAAGTTATACTCTATTTGCAACTATTCAATTTCTACAAGAAAATGGTGACAATCTATTCGATTACTTCCAGTTAAAAGGATTGCCCCAAATGTTGGGCACGCCGACAAATTGTCACGGAATTTTCATTTCTCTAAGAAGGAGAAGGTGGTTTTGGCATATTTAGGTGTCAAAAAAACAAAAATCACAAGGATGGAAAAGAATACTCCATTTCAATTGCAGAAAATTCTTGGTTTTCAGGTAAGATCATTATTTTAAATTTAAATTTGGTTAGATTAGCATAATGAAATAAATATTTCTAAAAATGCAATTAAATCGAATTATTAAATTTTAATAGTTTTATCACGTTTATTTTATTCGCTTTTGCGTTTTCTTTGACTTATTCTTAATATTCTTAAATTCTAAAACAGATATCTAAGATAAATAATTAATCATTCGATAAAATGGTTAGCATTTTTACACGCTTAGAATAATATATATCTAATGTACTTTAAGATCCAAGCAAATGGTTTCGCCAATAAAAATAAAAAACGCAGGCTCGATAACAGATAATTTAATGATGATATAGATTAAATATAATAACCAACTCAGTCGACTACGTCGACTTCGTAGGCTTAAATTAGCTATTATATTTAATCTATATCATCATTAAATTATCTGTTATCGAGTCTCGCTTCGCTCGCGGGTTCTTCCTTTGTTTGCGATTGGTATAAGTTGAATATTAATAACTTTTAAATATTCATTTCCGATCAATTACACCAATACAATCAACGTTGAATTTTCTTTCGAATGATATATTACTTACCCTTATTGTCGAGGCCATTTGCTTAGAATGTTCCTTAATTTTCGAATGTAATGCCCATGTTAAAACAGTAATTTGCATATTTTATTTAGGATCCCATCTTTCATTGGAAAAGGCTTTGTGTGTTACATACTGTTTCACGAGAAGTTTTTCCTATGAAAATACCATACACGAGTCCTCGGATGATACTTTTCAAACATCGACTGAAACTGTGTCCGATTGGTTTGCGTATTGTCGCGAAGTTATGATGATCGATTTGGACAAGGATTATGAGAATATGGGGAAAATCGGAGGAGGGAAAATTGTGGAAATTGACGAATCAAAGGTGTTATTTATTTCACTAATATATTTTTGCTAATGTTGTTGAATTTTAATTTTATTACAGATTGGAAAACGCAAATATAATAAAGGACGAATGGTGGAGGGTAATTGGATCATTGGGATGATTGAAAGGGCAACAGCGATAACTTCAGGCTCGAGATTTGCCCAAATAATAAGAGGGATAAGGATACGCTTTTACCGCTTATCCACAAGCATATCCTTCCGGGAACCATCATTTATTCTGATATGTGGAAAGCGTATGATTGTTTGTCTCAGGTAATATACATTTTAAAAAATTTTAAATCGATTAATTAATTTGCGTTACATTTTAGGAAGGATTTTATCACTTTACAGTGAATCATTCCTTGGAATTTGTTAATTCGGAGACAGGTGTCCACACGAATACCATCGAGTCAAATTGGAGACCTTTAAAAAATCGATTGGAACGCGGAGGCGTCGGAGGAAAGGACAACATTGCTGACCATCTTTGTGAATATCTTTGGCATAAATTGAACCGAGAAGAAGACAAGTTTTGGCATTCATTCATGCAATCAAAAAATTTACGTTGTTTAGATTATGTTTATGAGATTGTTTCAGGTAGGTTATGTTTGTAAAATTGTTACTGTTAGGTTAGTTTAGTGGTATTGTTTTTCTTGTCAATTTTATATTTTATATTTATACTTGTCATATGAAATTTAAATTTGTTCTTGTCGAATTTTGTAATATAAAGTATATATTTTACAATGTATTTCCTTTAAAGATACTATAATCCCTTTAAGAGGGATGATTAATGTAAAATGCACATTTTGTTATTACTGCAGCAAATCCAATCTAATTAGAGTAATTTAATATTTTTCTTGTCAAATTTTGTAATTTTAAAAATATTGAATGGATTTAAGTCGAATACAAAACCTTTTTTCTCCCATAAGACCCCATGTTAAAATCTTACCTTTGACCTCTTGTATCTCGTGAACCCTACATTTTGGCCCAAAACGGTTTTTGGATTCGGACTCTCCATCATCGATTTAGTCTAGTAAAAAATATTTCGTCCAAAAATCGCTCAGGAGGAGTACGGAAGTTTTTCCTAATGAAGATTCTTTAGTTCCGTTTAGAAGTGTTATGCAGATACAAAAATAAATAAATTTAGTCCTCCAAATCAATTAATTATTTCTTCAGTGTACCTCTGAAGCATGTGGTGTTAGCCTTAGTACTTTAACTAGAATTAAGAGAGAAGGCTCTCAAACTGTAAAGGAAAATTTACCAATTCATTGGACGTGCAGGAAACGCAACCGAACAAAAAGCAAATTTTGCGATGTTGAAGATTTTATAAAAGATGCAGTTAAACGTAAAATTTATGAGATGCACTCGAAAAGTAATATGAAAAATTAATTGAAATTGGTAACTAAGTTTTATATTTTTAGGACTTCATGTAACTGCAAAAACACTCCAAAAAGAGCTTGTTACTGCCGGCATATATAATTTAAAATTAACTAGCTTAAGAAGACTTTTATTTACCATAGGATTTTTTTATAAAGTAGTTGATGGAAGGCGAGGATTGTTCGATAAACAACATATAGCTACTGCACGAATAAAATTCTTAAGGGACTACCATTCTAATAAGGAAACACAACTATATGAACCTGTGTTTCTTGGCGAGACTTGGCTTTTTAGTAGGGGATCTGCCAAAAGGATTGGCACAAAAGCATGAAGAAGAAGCCATTTGGAACAGAAAAACGGTAAGTTGTTAATTTGTTGCCGTAACTGCTTTATATACTTACCAAATGTTGTTGTAGATTTATTGTGATACATGCAAATAATAATCTATAGGAACACTGTGGCACGATTTAAATAAAATTAAATAAAAACCCTTAACCACAAAAATATTTAAATTACTAAATACGTATTTCGACCACAATGTGGCCATCATCAGTAGAAAAAAAAAAAAAAAAAAAAAAGAAAAAAAAGCTGTTGTTCTGGATCACTTCAGAGGATATTCTCCTCACCACTTAGGCTGAAGTGAACCTTCCCAACCTATAATTTACTATATTGTTGCTTAAATAAAATAAATAAAATTAAATAAAAACCCTTAACCACAAAAATATTTAAATTACTAAATACGTATTTCGACCACTATGTGGCCATCATCAGTAGAAAAAAAAAAAAGAAAAAAAAGCTGTTGTTCTGGAACACTTCAGAGGATATTCTCCTCACCACTTAGGCTGAAGTGAACCTTCCCAACCTATAATTTACTATATTGTTGCTTTAAACACTATCGAGGATATTCTCCTCACCCGCAGGCTGGTGTTCTCAACAACAAACAAGTGAATTGTGATACATGCAGCTAATAAAAAGGGTTTTATACATGATGCGCCTCTTTTGTTTTCTTAAAAATCACAATATGCAGATTATCATGGTGAAACACAGAGATGTTCACAAAATGGTTCCAAGAAAGTTTATTACCAAATTTAAGCGGTCCAAGTTTAATCGTGCTAGATAATGCTTCATATCATTCGCAATTAGTCGAAAAGGTTCTTAACACTTCTACAAATAAAGAGAAATTAATTAATTATTTGCTTCGACATAACATATTTGCCGACACTTCAATATTAAAAAGAGAATTACTTGCATTAGTAAAGGAAAATGGTCAACTAAAAATATACATACTTGTTGAACTTGCAGCAGAAAGTGGCCATAAAATATTAAGGCTTCCTCTATACCATTGCCAATTTAATCCAATAGAATGAATTTGGGGTAATTGCAAAGGCTCTTACGACAAAAATATTGAAAGATTTAATGAACAATTCAATTATGAGCATGTACAATTAATATGGCGTGAAGCACTTAGAAGAATAGATGACAAATATTGGCAAAAATGCATTCACCATTTAGAAAAATGTATGATGGGATGGTGGCAAATTGAAAAAAACTTTGATGTGGTACCGCCCCTTATTATTACAAGCAGCAATGACTCTTATAAAGAGGATTCAATTTCAAGATTTATACTTTCTTAATGTAGTAGAGCAAAATACAATAAAATAATACAATACCGTTTTGTTTGTTTAATACTAAATTTGATTAAATAAAAATTAAATATTTATAAATACACTTTTATATGTACAACCATGCTTGTTATCCATTTAAAACGGGAGTAATATAAAATCTCGGAACTACAATTTCCCTGGTAATCGTGTGAATAACTGTCTCAATTCCAACAGTAATCATTGATCTTCAAATTGTAACATGTCAATTTGCCGTGCCTTGCATGATACATTGAGGTCCCACTTCCTTCCTTATACAAGTATTTCTTCATCTTAATTTTATGTCAATACCGTTAACAATCACAAGTTAGTTTTGGTTTGTGTAACATTTCTCTTTAGTATTATAAAATAATACACTATATACGTCGATCTTTAGTCTTAATTTAATATTCTTTCTTTTGTATAAATAATATAAATAATTATGATCAGATGTAATTTTCTAATTGGTAAACCTCTGAATTATGTCCATAAATACACAACTAGTGTATACAAGAATTTGTCATTTTGGATGGTTTTCTTGTTTGTCCCTCTCTCAAAATGTGTGGTTATCTTCAAACCAGAATAAATTTTCGTGCTTTTGATATCTGACCGCCTCCTACTGCACATGCCGTTTCCCGATAAAAATGTCCTTTCTAAGGCCAAGATGTCGTACCTGGTATGTAAAAGGTGTCTTTTTCTTTTATTCTTGTTAAAACACAAAAATTTTGTTTTAGAATATTAGTATAATGCATACGAAGAAAGTCTACCTGAATTACCCGTTCAAAATGAGCATGAATGGTAAGTTGATTACAGATAAACTTTCAGAAGGTTCCTCGTGGCGTATTACAATACTTCGTTTTTGTAACACGTTTATTTTCTAGGGTTCTCTGCTGGGTTGTTCTCTGGAGAAGCATTCTCTGATAAAGCGTTCTCTCGTGGAGTATTTAACTATGCATGCTAGGCTATATAAGCATAATGCATTAATTCTACTACCTTACAAATATGATCTATTATCGTACAAGAATTTTATGTTGCCGTTTATTTACCTTCTAAAATAAATTAAATGCCTGTTGGCAAAACATATTACTTTTATGACGGAGGAATCTGTATATGTTACATTTTAAATCTCAAATATTTAGAAAATTATGCATGTAAAATATAGTCATAATTTTACTTACCTATTATCTTAACTAATTTAATATTACCTTATAACTTTACAAGTGTAAACATAAAAGCTTTCATAAAATCTTTTGTGGATTTTGAAAGTTATGTTCAATTTAAATGTTTAATTCAAATTCTCTTAACTAATGTTAAATACAACAAAGCGTATTTATGATTTCTTTTTACTTAGCACGTTAACTAGAAATTGTGTCGAAGTACAATAATAATTTTAGATTTTCTAATATCTTATCTGTTAGAGTTTAAGACAATTTTAAAATTATGAGAGCGTAGCTATATATACTACACTTAGTGATTATATCACATGAAAATTTGGTTATAAAAAAATAAGGGTATATATTTAGTTTTTTTTTTTATTAATGTTATAAACTAAACTTCGATATATAAGTTGTATTAAGGTATTTTCTTTTGTCATGTTTTAAATTGCATCCCTATAACTTGTCTGGGTAAAATTTAACTTTGTTCTCAAACTATCTAAGAGTAAAAGCCCCTGAAATAGTTTTTTACAATCTACCGCAACTACAAACGGTCGGTGCATGTGCCGTCAGAGTATAGACTTTGTTGTACGCCCATTCCTACCTCTAAAAAAGGAAGGGTGCAAGATATTGTTGAATTAATTAGAACATGCGCGTCTTTATACTTAATAACAATATAATATCTTAAAAATTCACTTTATGTTTTTAAAAACCAACAATATTTGCGACACCATGCTTCAAACCTAAATAGCCAGTATCTGTTGTACATTTCTATACCAAGATTTTATCTACATTCCTGAAAATAACTTGTCCATTTCCATATTATATATTATTAATATTTCATTTAAAAACAATTCATCTAAATAAAATGCTGGTCTATTTTTGCTCCAAACTTCCAATTTACCTTAAATTTTTTGGTTTAATTTTTATAAGAGAAAAATGTATTTTATACTTATATTAACGCCATTGTCAACTGCATATCCAACAAACATTTCTTGTAATTCGTAGAAATTATAAGATCATTTATAGAAGCCGTGGGACATACATTCACAGCTAGTATTTGTCATTTGTCACAATATAAACTTTATGCGCCATTTTGTATAAACAACTGAACTAATCCAGAATGCTAGAAATACGTTCTGATTGCATTGATGCATATGCTTTAACAAGATGCGTCATCAGTCAGCTTAACTGGTTTTGAATACATATCGCTTTTGATGCATATAAGTTTTAAAAAAGGAAACAGCACAACGAAAGTACGAGTGAAACAGAATTCCATACGTTGCACAGTTTCTAAATCGTCCATGCACTTTCTTTCGGTTAAACATAGAACAAAAATTATTGCTCGAAAATGATCGCATTTTAATTCCACTTTTTCAAATATATCAATTATAAAATAATGTTGTAATAAAAATTGTTTAACATTTTTCTCCATTATGATATCTATTTGACAACACCAATAAACGTCAAGATCTATGAATTTTTATGTATCAAGCAACGACTGACTACAGATATCATCATCAGGTCTTCAGTCCTAGAACTGGTTGGACGCGTACCCTCATTGTTTCCTAGTCTGAACCAACCTACACATTTTCCTGCAATTTGCACAGTCTGCATCTATCACTATCTGTGTGTGAAAGTCTGATCTCGGTCTACCTCTATCTCTCTTTTCTTATCTCTGCTTGTAGTATATCCCGTACTATTCCCCAAAATGCCTTAGGACGTATCCTGTCCTTCTATTTCTTCTATTATTATTCATTATATACAGATATCTTTATTTCTCTACTATTTCTACAACCTATTTGTTATAACTTTGTCTGACCATGCAACCATTTTCATACAGTTGAAGCACAACATTCCAGAAAACTTCTATCTCTTTCTGTCTGCTTTTCCTACTGCCCCTATTTCATAGATGTACTATGCTGTGCTCCACACTATGCTTTGAACAGTTTTCTTCTTGTATCTATGTTCGTTGTCTTTGAACATAGCTGCTGTTCTTTCTTGTTTGATGCAGTTTGGTCACCTTCTATTGTTTTAGAGTTATATACCCTATTTCTCCGATATTCAGTGGTATGTGAAGGGGGGCGGCTTCGTGGCGTAGTAATATGTGTGTGACTACTACGCCCAAAATCCCGGGTTCTAATCCCGACACGGTCCGCTTGAAAAATGTTAGGCGATCATTTTTCACAAAAATACACCCTCGTGCGGATGATGGGTAAAATGAAGGTCCCATGTGTGAGTGTTGTCACGCACGTTAAAAATTCCTACTTTGCTTGCAACAGCAAGGGTTCGGCAAAATTCCAAATTTTCTAGGTAAAAAAACTCGCTTCCTGGCCAATGTAGTACCTTCGGCTGGAGCATTGGGAAATCACATGAGAGGTATGTGAAGGAGGGTAAACAGCTTTTGGCTGCCAAGTTCCCCCAGCACCTCAACCTTTGTCGAAATAGGTTTTTCCAATTTATCCTTTCGCACAATCAACATTAGTTGAACATATTTCACAACCACACCTGTAGTTGTTTAAAATAATCATCAGATTTAAGAGCACTTATTTTTTCGTCATTGGGTTTTACATCTTGAAACTGGTTGGACTTGTCCCTCAGCTTTTTTATGTTCTGAGCTAGCCTACACAGTTCCCTGTAATTCTCACAACAGCCGATATACAGTTCATTTACATTTCCAATGCTCCACCCGTAGGTACTACATTGGCCAGGAGGCGAGTTTTTTGTTGCCTGGAAATTTAGAATTTTGCCGAACCCTTGCCGTTCCAGGCAAGGTAGGGATCTTTAACGTGCGTGACAACACTCACACACGGGACCTCCATTTAACCTCTCATCCGAACGAGGGCGTAATTTTTGTGAAAAATGCTCACCTGCCATTTTTCAAGCAGTCGGCCGTGTCGGGATTTGAACCCGGGACCTTGGGATCCGTAGTCTTACGCTTACTACATTGATCCACGGCGACACAGCCGATATACAGCTTGATTCCCTTCTATTGTTTTCTAATTATGTGCCCCATTTTACCGAGATTCAGTGGTATGTGAAGGGGGTTAAGCAGTCTGTGGCTGCCAAGGATCCCCCAACACTTAGACAGTTGCCGTATTAATAGTTTTCAAGTAAATCCTTTCGCACTATTAACATTAGTTGGGAGTATACTACAGTTATATCGTATCCTAAAATTTTAATAACGGCCCTCGTATTTACTACAAATTCAACACCTTTGTGCGATACTAGAACCCCTCTAATTGGTTTATTTTGTTTATCATTAAATCGGAACATGTTAATACTAGAATCTGGTTGTTAAGCATCTGACTGACTTTTTTAGAGATCACCATTGTCTTTCTGAAATACTTATTGCTCGCATCGTGTTTGAAACGAACTTTTAGTTTTTCTTGACGAGCATTATATCCTTGAAAATACATAATATTCATAATCACCCTATATATTCGGAGGAAAAATAAGTTTGCCAGCATTGATATAAAAAAAAACCAGCAATCAGTACAGCTTAGCTCGTATTGATTGTCATTTTTAATTATGAATTCTTTTCTATGGTGAATAATCACGAATTACTTTTATTTAGATTTGTAAAAACAGCGACTTTCTTAATATTCTTTTACTTAGTTCTAATTTAATTAAAAGTGATAGCGACTGAACGGAATTACCGCTTAATAAGATTGATAAAAAATAGATAAGTAAAATAGATAACGTTTAATAAAAATTCCACCTGCATCCACGTGTAATTATGGCTACTTTGATAAATTAGTATTCAGTAGCTAATTGGCAATGTAGAAATTATTACATTTAAAAAATTGAAATCAAAATTAAGGAATGTAAATTTAAGATATCAATATATAAACGAAAGTACTCTTATCGTAGGGAATCGTCTATAACGCAATATCCTGAATATAGCATCTATAATACAATATTACGATATCAATATAACTAAAAAGAGCACAGAGTTTAAAGAATTCATTTTTTTCATTTAAGCGATGAGCGCAATGACGTGATTAAAGGTCATAGAGAGCTCATATTGCCTCATCTGATAAACATCCAACATCGTAAACTCGAGAAAATTCAAATAATGTAAATATTTATTTGTATATAAAACGTTATGGAATGCCTAATATAAAATGTATAAATGCATAAAAATTGTGATTATTAGATAACTTAATAACGAAAGGACTGCGCTTTATATAGTTTAAAGCGTATTTAGAGAAATTTCAGTTTAAATTTAATAATCAAAAGGGTTTCATTTACATTTTATAACAAAAGCATTGTATTTAGAGAAGTACTCAATATTATGTAAAATCGCATATCCTAAAAGATTTTCGTAAGTAATCGGTCCTGTTCGAATGCCTAAATATTCTAAAGGAGATTTATAGTTGGTTTTAATGTCAATTTTATGCAGAGCCGCGAGATAGATTTTGGGCCTTTGGGAGCTTCTTTTTAACAAGTTTTGACGCCAAAAACTCTTCTATCAAATTTATTTTTAATTGTATAATTACAAAAATAACATATTTCTGTTACAACAACTTAGACGTTTATATTCATTAAACATTAAGTAAATGAAATTGCCAAAAATACTTGAAGTTAATAATTCAATAATTAATAATTAAAAATTACGGCGTGTAGCTTGAACCACCAACAATGTTAAAGTTATGAAGTTCGAAGACTGACTGACGGTGGGTGTTTCTACTCCTAGTTGAAATGGCATGTGATTTATTATTTCTGTCGCTTTTTGAATTTATCAAGACGTTTACCTGTTTTTCTGTCCTAGGTTCGATTGTGTTTTTTTGATCAGTTTGAATGTTACTATTTTGAAATTTAATTGGAATTTGTACGTGTTTTGTTCTTGGTAGTCGACATTTTATATCAATATTCGCTCCTAATTTTCTTAAAAGATTCGTGCCTATTAATTCGTCGTATTTGTCGTTGAATTCAAAAATGCAAAATTTATGTTTCATTTTTACATTGAAAGTTTTTGGTAAGGGTATATTTGTAATAAATCGGTGTAGTGTCGTTTTGTGTGCTGCTTTGATTTTAAAAGATTCTCTTTCTACAAAATCTAAATAATGTTTCTGCACGGTTTTGGGGCTAATTAGAGTTTTTGAAGATCCTGTATCGATTAATAATATAATTTCAGCATGAGGTATTTCTATATAGCGTAAAATGCGTTGATTAATGTTGTTTAAATTTATTATGTTTGATCGTATTTGGTTCTATCCAACTGAAAATTTGAGTACGCGTTTTCTTCATCGTCTTCTTCGTAATTTTCGTAAAGGTTGCTACGTTTGTAGTTTTCTGAATAATTTGCTTCTTCGTCTCTACTTGGATTCGTATAATTACCTCTGTTCTCGGATATACCTTGATTGTTAAAATTTTCTATTTCTTGGTGAAATAGTTCCTCGGAAGTGAAGTTTCGTTTTTGTGTATAGTCGGGTCTAATTTGAATTATTTTTATGTTCTGTCTGGTGTTACCAGATGAAGTGCCCATAGGGGTTGATTTGTAATAACTATTGTGGTTGTTGTTATTATTTGTCGTGGGTGCGTTTCTGTTAGAATTTACGCCTAATGCTTGCCCTGTTCGATTTGCGTTCTGATTAAATTTGGGTGTTAATGTAAGTTTGGGAAATGGTCGAAATTGATTGTTGAAATTTATATTATTAAAGTTTAGATTATTAATTCTCGATTTATTTGTTGGTATGTTAAATGATGTAAATTTGGGTCGTGTCGGTATTTGTCTCACTGTTTGTATAGTTTTAATCGGTACATAATTTTTGTTCACGTTAGGTTTGTAAAGTCTGTTCCTATAATACATTACGTTTTCTTCCTTTATAATTAAGTTCATTGCCTCTTCTAAGCTTTGGGGATTTCTAACTCTTATTTTATCCGATAACCGCTCGGGTAACGCGTTTATATATGTGTCCAAAGTCATTTCGTCGTACATTTTAGTTTTAATTAAATGTACGCTAGGGTCCGATTCTTATAATTTTAGTTTGGTAAATTTAAACATCGCATACCAAATTTATATGGTGATTAATTGTGTTCCAGTTGTAAGTTTAATAAATCCCGTACAAGGCATTTTATATTGCGTTGGTCGCCATAATATGCGATTAAAATCTTTTTATAGTTCTACCAATCTGTTAGGTCATCCCTACTTGCTATTATAGTCAAAGCTCTGCTCGTTAGCTTGCTCAGGATCAATCTTAAAAGCCACATGTTTCCTTCAAGGTCACCTTGTTTGTAAAAGCTTTTTAAGAATATTTCGCACGCGGTAATGAAGATACCTAACAAAGCTTGATTACCATCATACATTAGAATCGAATCTAAATGTAACTTTAAGTTTGCAGAATTCATCTTTATAAATTATTTTTTCTCTGTTACTTCAGTCAAGATTGCACTAAGGTTATTTAAAGAATCACCTACTGTTACTTGTATTGCGTGTAATTATAAACTTCTGCTATAATTACATCAATTTCAGACTTTTGCACAATAATTGTTTCATTAATAATTGTAATAATAAATTGTATATAAAATGTGTATATAAAATTCTTTTGTTTCAAATCTTACTTGCTACTATCAGTATGCAATTGAAAAAAAATTGTAAGGAAAATGAACTCACAATAATTGGATTGCCAGTTCCATTAGACTTCCTTCTGTATTGGATTCGGTAGATTTTGTACTTTGTCCAATCTTTGTGTTCTGTTCCAGTTAAGAATTGAAATTCACGGTCACCAGTTCTTAGATTTTGGAATCGCTAGTGCCCCTCTGGAATCCGTTCCGTCTGCGCCAGATAGGTTTGAGGCTTTTGAAAGTTTCTTTTTAAAAAGTTTTGTCTCCAAAAACTCTTCTATCAAATTTATTTTGAATTGTATAATTACAAAAATAACTTATTTCTGTTACAACTTAGACGTTTATATTCATTAAACATTAAGTAATTAAAAGTACCAAAAATACTTGAAGTTAATACTTCAATAATCAATAATTAAAAATTACGGTGAGTAGCTTGAACCACCAACAATGTTAAAGTTATGAAGTTCGAAAACTGGCTGACGATCAGTGGCTCCTCACAGTATTTATGGAATCCCTTCTCTCACATCATCTTGTGGGAAAATGCAGATCTCACCGTCTGATACTTCTTGATAAACATATATTGTCTGTAACTTTAATTAAGACTGCTTCATTGCCGTTTATTGTGTCTGCACCTGCAGTATTAGGTTGCGAGGCGGCTCCGTGGCGTAGTGGTATGTGTGTGACTACTACGTCCAAGGTCCCGGGTTCGAATCCCGACACGGTCCGCTCGAAATATGTTAGGCGAGCATTTTTTCAAAAATACACCCTCGTTCGGATGAGAGGTAAAATGGAGGTCCCGTGTGTGAGTGTTGTCACGCACGTTAAAGATCCCTACCTTGCTTGGAACAGCAAGGGTCGGCAAAATTCCAAATTTTCCAGGTAAAAAAAACTCGCTTCCTGGCCAATGTAGTACCTTCGGGTGGAGCATTGGAAAATCACATGTAAAGTATCAGGTTGCGTCTGGAACACAAAGTAGTTGCTTTCGTTCTCATGTCTGATATAAAGTTTGATTAACATTTACTATTATAACCTTCAATTAATACAATGTAATATGCTATTACTAAGACATAATAAATGCGTTTAATTTCATATACATTTTAATATGGGTGATATGTAACTCGCGTACCTAAATATTTTAATTTTCATGTACTAGCAAAAGAGATCATGTCAATTGAAAATATGTATTTCTAGTATTGAGGAGCATAGTTATTGACTCATATTTTGGAACGTTGTAATAGATAAGCGTTAACCAATTATTTAATAGCCAGAAGGTAAAGAATCAATAAACTTAAATGTTTAGATAAGTGAACAGCGACATGAATAGTCTGGCTCGACGATAAAATGTTGCCATAACAGCAGAAGTAAGGCAGCGCGTTCACGTATGATATATTTTGAGGTAGTAGTAAAACTATACATTTTTGAATGTTGTTAACATACGTAATGACACACCTAGAACAAGTCTGAACGTGAAAATAACACAAGAAAACAAATCGAAGGTTAAAGAAAACAGCTGGAACATCTATAATTTGTTACGTCAGATGGGGCTTGCCTTCATAAAAGCCTGTCGGTGTTGAGGGCAAGGCAGTCTTGATTGAAGCTTTGACGTTAACATATTATTGATGAGATTAGATAGTACGACACGTAGTTTAAAGTTTTAACTAGCATGTACAGTATTTAATAGTGAAAATTGTTGTAATACATTATGGAAGATTGGCGACTTAAAACTAATTATGAGCTATTGTAAAGAGGAGCGTTACTCGAGGCGCCAACCTTAAAGTGTTTATTGAAACTCCGACATAATTAAAAAAAGTTAAAACTACCGCAAGTTAAAGCTTTCTTAATTGAAATAAGGCAAATTTGATTACAGTCGTTTGCTATATGTTAGATGGAGCAAGGTTTAGTGGATCAGGCACTTGTGAAAACAAATCGTAGAACACAGATTTTTTTGTTCTTCTTAGGTCAGTTTCATCAAAGATTGAAAGGGGATAAAACGCCAACTCTAACTCGAACTCGAAACATTTTTAAACTGTTCGTCTGATTTATTAAGAAGTGTTATGCGCCGGAAAAGTATATCAGGGTTTACTGATATATCTTTGCCGTGAATCCTGACTTTCAAGTTGTAACCTTTAATTGGAACCACTCGGTTTTTTTCGTTGAAACTTGACATTACTGAAGTTCCTTTTTCAAATGCTTTATGGCAGTTAATTTTCTCATCGCCAGTTATCCTGTGCTAATGGACATCACAAATTTTTTAATTGGGAAGGGATACTGAAATGAGAATCAGTAAAGGATCGCAACGTTTTTATCGTCTTTTTGTACCCTTGACAACTTAGCGTCTACGTGCTGCTCTGAAGTACCATACGTCACGCCACAAAAATCATCCAATTACACGGCAATTTCCATGAAGGTAGAGATTGTGGCTTCCCAAGTCGCCACAGTACTTTCTGTTTTGCTTCGTCTATGTGACGATCCGTCTTGAAACAATTGAACTTCAGAACATGAACAAGAAAGCTCAAGACTTGATAACACCTCCAGGAGATTTACTTGATCCGTACTTCTTATGAAGCGTTGCACCAAGCCCTACGAGCAGTGGGGACAGAAACGACAGGGGTCTAGCAGCATTAATTATTGCGTGAGCGTTAGCACAGGTTTTAGTTTTTCGTCTGGGTCGAGCAGAGGGGGTTTCTCTTTTTGGGGTTAACAATTGACCCAAGCATCTTAAGGGTTTCTGGAATGCCATTTTCAATGTCCTTCAGAAATTCATGTACTTTAGGGTAAGTATCAAGGAGATAAATTACCGACCTGATATCTTGCCGGACAATGGCAGCGGCAGCTTTCACTATGCGAAGTCGCTCTTCTTTTTCGTCGGCAGTCCTTGAGTCATACCCATTCCGAGTTAAAATTCTATAACCTGTATTTCGAAAGCATATTACAGGTGGCTTATATCGCCCTCATACTTTGTGTGCAGCCTTTAAGGACTAGAGTCAGTCATGAACGACTTGCCAAAATTATTGCAACAGACGAAACGGAAGGAAAGAGAAGTCACGCTAATACAGTTGAAGTTGGGGGCGGAGGAATCAATTAAATCGAAAACGATGAATCTACAATTTGAAAAATAAAGAAACAAACTACTAGTATGATTAAGATATAAGTAACATGCAAATAAAAAGTATTGTATTTATCCACATATCTATATTTATGATGGTCTTACCTAATCTATTTACTAACACTACAGTGCAGGTGACGAACTTACCTCACACGAATCTGTTCAACATAAGGAATGGCAGAAAAGTACGTATAATAGCAACACCAACAAAATATCCACACAACTATTATATTCTAGGGATACCGTTAGCTCAGTTCCATCCTTATAATTCAACAGTGTCTAAAGCACACTCTCATTCAATTATCTTAATAGTTTACATAATACCAGTAAGCCAGCAATAACGTAAGCTAACATAGTTGTTACGTATTTCTAGTAGACGTCACGTTGTGCGTCAAAGTTATGTCACGTTGGCTCGTAGCCGTGCGTAACAAAAGAAAATCCAAGAAAACAACAGTAACCGGGCTCAATCGGAGAGTGGGGGGGGGGAGGGGTGTAGAAAGCAGACCAATCTAGAAGGGACGCGGCTGTCAGGAGTTAGTACCAGTACCTGCCATAGAGAAATTAGAATAGTAAACCTGAAAGAAAAACAAATTAGTCCTGCAAACCTGAAACAGAGAAAAAGCATAGCCTATGGATCAAGTATAAATTGTTCAGTACTTTATAGAATAAATAAGAGCAACTGTTTAGATAAACTCTATAATCTAACAACAGTAATAGCAGTACAGAAAAATTTTGAGTACAAAGTGAGGCCATATTGGGGAGTAGCAGAAACGTTTCATCACACACCAATTAAACATAATTCAGGTAAAATGTAACAAAAAATATAAATAGGTAAGACATAATTACTCTAAGTAATTTAGTAAAATTTTAGCAAAGACATAAATAAGTAGATAAGCACAATTGTTCTGAGTCATTCAGTAGGGTTGATTGTTCTTTTTTTGTTATTAAATAGCGGGCAAGTCTATGGAAAAGGTATCAGAACGACAAGGAATATTGCAAAACAACGGGTAGATATTTACAGTAAGAACAAATAGGAAATAGTGCAACTTACACAAAGTCCTTCAGTACCGCTTCCTTGCCATTGCAGTGTGGGATCCACGATGTCTGGCACTAACGAAGCACTGCACCCTATACTGTGAGGGTGTTGATGGAACTTATCACAACTTACCCTAATCACACTGACTGATTTCACTGGGGTAAGCAGCGGACCTTATCACGCGAAGGAACTAGGTATATTAGTTGCATAACCATACAAAAAGCAGCGAGGAACTTCCACCACTACTTTTGTATACCGGTAGTCGGTCACAGTTTAAATATCACCAGACCAAGCAAGCAACAAAAGCCATAATAAGTAAAGCACATGTATCACTAAATGGAGTCCGTAACCATGTCCTAAAAACCCGCGTGCATCGAGTTAAAAGCAGAACGAAACAGTATCTTGAACGTAATTCCTATATCGGAACCAAAGACCAACTACGACTCCGCGACAGTTAGTTCTACGGCTTTTTTTTCCATAAGAAGGACGACTAAAAACGTTTAGTAGACACGCGTAAGCACTAAAGCCGTACGTCGAAAGTTCTTCGAACACACGTGCGTCGAGTTTCACCAACTCTACCACTCTTAGTTCAACCAGAAAAACCGTATCTTACACTTAATTTTTTGACATCTCGCAAGCAAGAACAAAACACGACCCTTTTTTGTTTATATCTAATCCTACTAGTACAACTTCTGATCACCTACCTAGACTGTATATCCACATATTAATTACAGCAGGATTATTTATTAATGACAAGTGGAAAGTAATTTTACGAGTAATCCTATTTACAACTAACCCATCATTTAAAATTAATACCGGCGAGTCAACTTGCATATCAATCTGAAAACTAGGCGGAAGTATTTACTTTATACAAACCGCGATCCAAAAACGATTTTAAGAATTAAGTAGACTAAAAATGTTAGGCCACCAAAAATGCACGTTACAAATTCCCCCCTAGCAAAATAAAGACGTCGGGGTGAAAGAGAAAAAAAAAGAAAGAAAAGTGAAGACCAGGAACCAAACAAAAAAAAAATTTTTATCCGGTTCGAGGGACCAACACCAGTATAAGAGAAAGAACATTTTTCCAAAAGAAGACAAAGTCATCTATCGTAACCAACAATGACAGAATAGGTAAAGAAAGTATTAAGTAAACACCCAATGAGGATTAAAGGTTATAGCTACTTTCAGAATCGTCAAAAGACGGATGTCCCCAAAAAGGACATTTCTGTTTTCCACCTCAAAGAAAAGTTTTGGCTTCCCGCAAAGAAACCAAAAGAAAATAAAAAAAAACGAGGAAGAAAACTCGTAGCAAATCCACTAAACGACATCACTGTCAACCTCAAGTGTGCAGCAACGAAAGAACCAAGACAAAGAAAAGAGCAAAGGCAAACTAGTACACCATCTGGAATACTTTCAACTGAGGTAACACAGATTCGTATGAAACGATTACTCAAGCAGAGTATGGCTAACAGACCTCCAAAAGCGACTAAGTCGAAATTCCTAAAGGAAAAGTAAATAGATCTGAAGCCTACCTCAAGGAATGGATGTAGAAAGCGACTATAATAGTCCAATAGTGAACAAATGGTGGAACTGGCCAGAAGAACAAGTCACGGAGGGCTAGCTACAAAATATACATAGGAATACGAAATGGGCGACAGTGTTTTCGGACTCAAGCTTATCAGCGAAAACACAAGACCAATAAGCCAAAAAAACAAAAGAGAGAAAAAAAACAAGTCATTAGGGATAGCGATACGTAGGGGTCAAAATAGAATCAGCCGGAGGGAGCCCATTAGGATCCGGAGGTTCAGGATCAATGTCTGGCGGGTCTAAAGTTTTATCGGGTTTGAGGTCCTTAATATGCCAAGTACCCAGATCGTTACCAGAATCATCCACTAAGATATAGGTCCACGGAGAAAGTTTAGTCCTAATAGTAAAGGGACCCACATATTTGGGAGCAAGTTTAGCATTGAAGTAGCGAGTAGCATCCGAAAGAACATAATTGCGTTTCCACACGCGATCGCCAGGAGATAAAGTTAAGGGACGACGACGAAGATCGTAGTGTTTAGCATTTTTCTTGTATGCTAAGGAAAGACGTTTCGAAATTTCTTCACGAAGTGACTCAAATTTGACTAAGTCAGTAGGAGGAATAGGACGTTCGGGATCCATAAGAACATCATCAGGATCAGGAGGTTTTCCAAAATGATCGCCGTAGAGAGCATGTTCACGACCATATAGAGCAAAATACGGGGAGTAACCAATAACCTCATGTTTGAGCGTACGAATAGCACAAACAATTTTTGCTAAATTAACGTCCCACCGACGTTGATTATCAGAAACGTAAGAAGAAATCATAGTTTTCAGGACTCTTATTAATACGTTCGGCCGGATTCGCCTGAGGATGATAGCGAGCATTAAACAGAATTTTTGTTCGATAAGAATTACAGAGTTTAGTGAAAATATTACTACGAAATTGTACACCATTGTCCGCAATTAGATACTGAGGAGTACCATACACCAGGAAAATATTTTCCTCAATGGTTCGAGCAACAGCAGCGGCCGTAGATGCACGTAGAGGAAAGAAACAAGTATATTTCGTAAAACAATCGGCCACAACTAAAATGAAGGAATTACCTTTACAGGATCTAGGAAGAGGTCCGACAATATCCGTACATACGACTTGCCAAGGACGAGTGGCAGTAGCACGAGGAGACATAAAGCCAGGAGGTTTCTTTTGTTCGACTTTGTGTGCAGAGCAAATTTTACAACGACGGACGTATCGAGCAACAGCGGCTCTAAGTTTAGGCCAATAGTAACGCATGGAAATTTTAGAGACCGTTTTGTGTACACCAGGGTGACCTGAAGTAGGTAGATCGTGATTCTCGTATAGAACCCTATTCCGTTGTTCGCTGGGAACTACTAACTTCCAATCGTCTTGAGGATGTTGGAGCAAAGACTGTTTAGATTTTACATGTTTGTATAGTAATTCGTTTTCCACATGCCAGTTACTGTATAGTTTAGGATTAGAATTAACACGAGTCCGTAGCTTAAGATACCAAGGATCCAGAATTGGCAGAGTAATAGAAGATTTAGGAAAGTCATCAATTAAGTCAATTTTAGGTACTGAGCGAGATAAGGCATCGGGAACGATGTTATCTTTACCTTTCCGATGTACGATGGTGAAGTTATGTTGTTGAAGTCGTACAGACCAACGAGCTAAACGACCGTTGGGGCTTTGTAGATTATTCAGCCAGATAAGCGAGTGGTTATTCGTGATCACAGTAAAGTGAGAACCCTCGATATAGGGACGAAATTTCTCTATTGCCCATATAACACCAAGACATTCTTTTTCGGTGGCGCTATAGTTGCGTTCCGCCTTTTTAAGAGAACAGCTAATGTAGCTAATGACTTTTGCGTCATCACCCTGTTGTTGCGTCAGCACAGCACCCAGACCAAAATCAGAGGCATCAGTCTGTATAGTAAAGGGTAAAGAAAAATCAGGACAACTCATCACTGGAGCTGTTACCAAGTGTTCTTTCAGCAGCTTAAACGCCTGCTGACATTCTGAAGACCAACTAAATTTAGAATTTTTCTTAGTCAAAGCAGTAATCGGAGCAGTAAGAGCAGAAAAATTTGGGATAAAGCGACGATACCACGAGCACATACCAACTATGCGTCGTACTTTAGTTACAGTAGTAGGAGGAGGAAGATTAAGAATGGCCGAAACCTTTTCTGGGTCGACATGGAGTCCATGGCGATTTACTACGTATCCCAGATAACGGAGTTCCGGTCGGCATATAATGCATTTATCTCTGCTAAGAGTAAGACCTGCAGAATTTAAACGAAAAAGCACTTTCTGTAGTACCACCAAATGTTGTTCGAAAGTCGGGGTAGCGATGATCACATCATCTAAGTATGCGAAACAGAAAGGTTCAAGATCAGCACCAAGCACACGATCTATAAGTCGCTGAAATGTCGCTGGAGAATTATGAAGACCAAATGGAATTTTAGTAAACTGGTATAAACCTCTACCAGGCACCGTAAATGCAGTAATCGCTTTAGAATTAGAAGAAAGAGGTATTTGCCAATAAGCAGAGCGAATGTCCAAACTAGTTAAGAATTTTGCGTCTCTCAGGCGGTCTAGAATCGTAGAAATGTAAGGCAGGGGATAGGCATCTTTTTCTGTAACCTCATTGACCTTTCTAAAATCGATGCAGAAACGATACGTGCCATCTTTCTTAGGCACAATAACAATAGGGCTAGACCAAGCGCTATTAGATGGTTCTACAACACCACTTTCTAGCATCTCATCCAGAGCTTGATTGACATGTCGAAGTACCGTAGGGGACATGGGATAATATCTTTGCTTGATAGGACTGGATGTCGTACGGATCTGATGTTCAATGAGATTAGTACAGCCCAAAGGTAAAGTATCATCGTTAGGAAACATCTGTTGGACTATACGAGACAATGCGGATTGTTGTGTGTTCGATAGATCGGAAAGAGCATTGATCTGACTGATCGAGACAGTAGAAGAAGAACAGAAAGTCCATTGACCCGCTCGAAAATCCGGGACAACACCCATGGATTTCCAGAAGTCAATGCCTAAGATCAGAGACTGAGAAATAGAAGGAACGACTAGGACGTCAAGAAGAATAGTTTTATTTTCGACGGACATGGGTAAAGTAAGTGACCCGAGAATGTCACAAGATTGACCATTGGCTACCGTACAGCTGTGGATCTCCGTTTGGGACAAAGGCAAAGAAAGAGAATAGAGAATATCCCAACCAGGACCACCAATAATTGTGCGCGAAGCGCCAGAATCAAGTAAACCCTTAAATTCGATGTCGAAAATGGTCACAGTAAGATAAAGTCTGTCGTCCTCACGAGAACTAGCTGAAATAAAATCCAGAACATATTTAGATCGCTCATCAAGACCAGAGAAAGGATTTTCTGAGGTGTTAATAGGTACCGAGACAACGGTAGAAGGAATCGGGTCGGTTTCTCGGCTTAGCGACTCGATCGGTAGTTTAAATTCTTGTTACACCTCGTGCAATTGGCACGGGTAACATTAGGTGTACCACAACCATAGCAATGAAGTATTTGCGGTTTAGTACAGGGAGGAGACTTGTGTCCTCGTTGGCCACAGTTCCAACAAGTAACGGGAGAATTAGAAATATCTTTAGGAGCATCACTTGCACCAGGTGTAAGTGTTTTCGAAGTAGTGACATCAGAACGGGGAGGGACATAAGCGGACGTAAGTTTGCTGCGGACCACAGGACCTGTATAAGCTAAGTCGGGCTCTAGGAGTTGAGAAAAGTTCAGAGCAGGAGGAGACTTGAAATTATCTGCTTGGATTTTGCGCTGTTCCAGTCTGCGACCCACCCGCAAAAGTTCGGCAATAGTATTCAGATCAAGCAAAGCTAAGTTGGTTTGGTATAAAGGTGTAAGATTTGGTAAAATAATATCGAGTTTCTGTAGTTCAGAGAGAGAGATTGTTAGACGAGCAAATAAATTTTCCATCGTAGCTAAATATACAGCAATAGACTCTGAGGGACCCATAGTACGTTGCTTTATTTCCTCCAAAAGTTTTTCGTTGTAATTAACGGGTTGGAATTCTTCCCTTAATAGCCGAATAACGTCCTGCCAATTTGTTAGGGATTTTCGATGTGCTCTGAATAAAATTAAAGCTTTTCCTGAAAGTAAGTCCGATGCCGAAGAAAATAGTTGAGAAGCAGAAACGTTGCGTGCCGAGCATAATTCGTCCACGTTTAATAGAAATGCATTTAACGACATACGGTCATCACCCGAAAATTTTAAGTCCCATTTAGAC
The DNA here is from genome assembly GCA_036346225.1 of Platerodrilus igneus. Classification (NCBI taxonomy): domain Eukaryota; kingdom Metazoa; phylum Arthropoda; class Insecta; order Coleoptera; family Lycidae; genus Platerodrilus; species Platerodrilus igneus. The sequence continues at coordinate 9,605,426 of JARFIW010001052.1, forward strand.
ACCAGCTGTCCATAACCAGACGTAGCAATTGATTTAGAAACAGATATAGGTATAGGTAATTCATCCGAAGATTCAGCAGAAGTAAGATCATCCTCAGTATCCGTAGTAGTCGGATTAATAGTAGCCGTAGAAACAAGTGGTACCCTAAGGAAAGTGGAAGAACGTTTAAAGCGACGGTATAATCTATCGCAATCACTGCGGAAATTGCTGACACCTAGCAACAACTTTCGCTGTATTATGGTATCAGCGTCAGAATTCACATTCATACGTTGGATTCTCCCTTTAAGATGCATAGCAAGGCTAATAATACGTTTGCCGTCGGCAGTTGAAATATCACCATTAAAGTCTTTGACCTTCGTCGTTAACTCAGTTAAACCCTTGGTCACGGCTTTATTATCCGCGTGGAAATCGACACCAGATTTAAGTGGATTTAGCGCTTCCGAAGATTCCATTTTTAAGATATTCCTCAAGGACTTACGAAGTTCGGATACAGGTATCTTTGCATCGAACCCACGCGACCCGACTTCATATTTGAGTTCAGCCTCATGTAACCGATCAACTTTTAATCTCCAAAAGTCACCCATTATTACCGAATCGACAAACAACACCCAAATATTTAAAGACACAAAAACGACTTATTAGGTTGGTTCGCCAGAGAAACCAAATTAACGAAATAACTGAATACTAAACACAATCCAGTTCAGACGAGAAGGGAGAAAAAAAATAATTCGAGCCGCTACACCAAACAAAAAAAAAATCAATGTCAAAAACCATCAAGGTCAAAAAATTTTTTTAAGAAAAATCAAGAACAAATAAAAGAAATCGGGCAGAAAAGGTAAAAAAATCGAGCAAGAGAGAAGAAAAAAAATCGAGAGCAACTCAAGAGAAATCAAGCCCCTTGTTTATCGGGCAGCCACGTTTACCGAGTCGGACCCCACGTTTATTGAGTCGGGCTCCACGTTGGGCGCCAAAAATTATGTTACGTATTTCTAGTAGACGCCACGTTGTGCGTCAAGGTTATGTCACGTTGGCTCGTAGCCGTGCGTAACAAAAGAAAATCCAAGAAAACAACAGTGACCGGGCTCAATCGGAGAGTGGGGGGTGGGGTGTAGAAAGCAGACTAATCTAGAAGGGACGCGGCTGTCAGGAGTTAGTACCAGTACCTGCCATAGAGAAATTAAAATAGTAAACCTGAAAGAAAAACAAATTAGTCCTGCCAACCTGAAACAGAGAAAAAGCATAGCATATGGATCAAGTATAAATTGTTCAGTAGAATAAATAAGAGCAACTGTTTAGATAAACTCTATAATCTAACAACAGTAATAGCAGTACAGAAAAATTCTGAGTACAAAGTGAGGCCATATTGGGGAGTAGCAGAAACGTTTCATCACCAACCAATTAAACATAATTCAGGTAAAATGTAACAAAAAAATATAAATAGGTAAGACATAATTACTCTAAGTAATTTAGTACAATTTTTAGCAAAGACATAAATAAGTAAATAAGCACAACTGTTCTGAGTCATTCAGTAGGGTTGATTGTTCTTTTTTTTTGTAATTAAATAGCGGGCAAGTCTATGGAAAAGGTATCAGAACGACAAGGAATATTGCAAAAACAACGGGTAGATATTTACAGTAAGAACAAATAGGAAATAGTGCAACTTACACAAAGTCCTTCAGTACCGCTTCCTTGCCATTGCAGTGTGGGATCCACGATGTCTGGCACTAACGAAGCACTGCACCCTATACTGTGAGGGTGTTGATGGAACTTATCACAACTTACCCAAATCACACTGACTGATTTTACTGGGGTCAGCAGCGGACCTTATCACGCGAAGGAACTAGGTATATTAGTTGCATAACCATACAAAAAGCAGCGAGGAACTTCCACCACTACTTTTGTATACCGGTAGTCGGTCACAGTTTAAATATCACCAGACCAAGCAAGCAACAAAAGCCATAATAAGTAAAGCACATGTATCCCTAAAGGGAGTCCGTAACCATGTCCTTAAAACCCGCGTGCATCGAGTTAACAGCAGAACGAAACAGTATCTTGAACGTAATTACTATATCGGAACCCAAAGAACAACTACGACTCCGCGACAGTTAGTTCTACGGCTTTTTTTTCCATAAGAAAGACGACTAAAAACGTTTAGTAGACACGCGTAAGCACTAAAGCCGTACGTCGAAAGTTCTTCGAACACACGTGCGTCGAGTTTCACCAACTCTACCACTCTTAGTTCAACCAGAAAAACCGTATCTTACACTTAATTTTTTGACATCTCGGAAGCAAGAACAAAACACGACCCTTTTTTGTTTATATCTAATCCTACTAGTACAACTTCTGATCGCCTACCTAGACTGTGTATTCACATATTAATTACAGCGGGATTATTTATTAATGACAAGTGGAAAGTAATTTTACGAGTATTCCAATTTACAACTAACCCATCTTTTAAAATTAATACCGGCGAGTCAACTTGCATATCAATCTGAAAACTAGGCGGAAGTATTTACTTTATACAAACCGCGATCCAAAAACGATTTTAAGAATTAAGTAGACTAAAAATGTTAGGCCACCAAAAATGCACGTTACATAGTAATCGTTTGATACAAATTGATACTATTCTACCATTAACATAATACAAATAAATAAACTGTAATGTAGTCAGTAATGCATTTGTTTTATAAAAAAATGGACTCTTCTAATATTTACCTTAAGCGTTGTTCTGGGTCTAGGTGATTCAACTGACATATTACAGTAGCCAATCAAATATGTTGAAACAAGCTGTGGAATTTCTAGGCCAAGGACACTTGGGTATGGTTCAGAGGATTATACGACAACTGGAACCCGCGACGGGGACTTAAGCATGGGTTTATGATGTACCAAAGAAACCGAAATTTGGAAACCGGTGTTACGGGTGAAATAGCGGTTAAATGAATTAATTTTTGAAATGTCCTAAAGAGGCGGGAACTTTGTAACAATATAAGGGTGCATCGGTTAACTGCAGTGGTGCGAGGGTGGGTTCCTTTTGATAAATGTCATAGTAATGTTTTTGATATCACTTCTGTTCGGAAGACACTCACTGAGACAGCTAAATTTCCTTTAAAAATCACTGACTTTACCTATTTCTTAAATTAATTAAATAAAAATCAACATAAACTGAACCTCTATTAACATAAAAATAATTTCAGTACACATAAATATCCTTTCCTAAAAAATTCTTACCCGCATATCTGACCAGGCATTGCTAAAACAAATCCTAAAGAAAATATTAAAAAACTTAAGTCTAGCCATCAACAAAACTATTCGTCACTCTAAATTTCTTATTTCGTATTTCTTATTTAATTACGACACAAATAAACTCTAAATTATTGGCAATGTGGTTCATAAAACAAAACAAAATAATAAAAGTTACATACCAACTTTGTATTAGATCATTGTCCTCTTCACAATAAGTTACGCCTACATATTTCTTAATATTTTACAATAATAATCCTATCCTTAAATTTAGTAACCACTTGTTCCGTTGATAAACCCTTAATTCATAAAAAAAATAATCACCATGATGTTCAATTAATATCCTATGTTGAAAAATGTCAAACATATTTACGGCCAAACACATATATAAACTTTACCTATAATAGTACTTACACTTTGATTCATCTAATCTAAGATACATAATGTCCAGACTACGCCTGCTTCTATTTTATTAATAATCTATTTATTGCTTTTTCCTATCCTTTAAACAATTGCTACAATACAACCCCAAAACACCAATTTAATGACGAGATAAACAACTCTAATTTTTGCTCCCATAAACGGTCATGGCAACACTAATCCCACCCGCAAGTGTATTGAAAATATCTTGTTAAACGCAAGCGTAAATTTTCTTTCCCGTTTATCTCTTTTCTGTCAACTTTCTACAATTTCTTCATCTCACTAAACTTTTAAATTCTACACTAATATCTCTTAATTTTTGCTTTCCAAACTTAAATTGCCCTACGGCCTCATGCAGAATGGTTCTTCCCACGTCGGCATGATGTTTTATGGTCAACGTTTCCTATATAACTAACTGTAATTTTTGTTCCGTTGTGCCCAACAAATCTAGTCTACACCCACTATTTTATTACGGTCAGCCTCTGCTTAATACAATGTTTCAAGTTTATGCTATGCTTATTTTACCATTCACGACTAACATTTTATCGCAATGTATTTAACTGTGTAGTCCTACTCTTCTGTATTCTCATTGCTCAACGTCTGCTTTATTACTTTAGGTATCTCTGTGGTTTCCCATTATGATAATTGAAACTATTTACTAACAATTATGTCATATTAGATGAAATTTATTAAACCAACTTCCTAAAGCATATATTTGGGGTGCATATGAATGAGTTCACAATTATTTCGTCAACCTAAAACTTTCTTAAAAAACATGACATGCTTTTACTAGGAAATTTTATGATTAAAATTGGTTAGTTTACATTCTTGTGGTTTAAAATAATTCACAACTCTTTATTTACGTTCCCATATATATTTATCAGAAATAAAATGATTACCTCGTGGTTTGTAGTTTATAATTTGAATATAAATACTAATGTAATTACAAGTTTTGGTTCTAAACACTATTCTACATAAAATTAAGATTATACGGGGTGCTTCAATACCAAGTGTGTACATTCAATATAAATTCCTTATTGGTAGGGCGATTGATTGCGTTCCATCCGATAGGTTTATTAAGTCTCTCATCAGACATTTGATATTTCTCTGGTCGCCGAAATACGCTATCAAGAATCGTTTGAAGTCCTCCTATTGTTTAAGGTTATCGCAGCTTGCAATTAGTGTTAATGCTTTTCCGGTTAATTTGCTGTGAATTAGGCGTATAAACATGACGTTACGGTCAATGTCGCCTTCTTTGTAAAAGGATTTTGAAAATGTCTCACACGCGGTGATAAAGATACCTAACATTACTTGGTTTCCGTCGTATATCGGGATTTAGTCGAGGTACAACCGCATATTTTCCATGTTCATCGTTTTTAATTCTATAATTATCTTTCAGTTGAGTTTGTATTGTGTTTAGATTGTATTAAAGTTGGTATTTAGTTATTTAAAGAATCACTTATCTTTTACGTATATTTCATATGTAATTACATTAGAGAGTTCTGTTGATTAATTGTCTCGGCAGTTACTGTTGCGTTACAAGTATAATTATAACCTTTTGTAGAGCTTGCAAATTGATGCAATAAATTGTATAAAAACTGTGTTATAATTACACTCATTTGGTTCAAACTTTTCGCTAAGGAAATCGTTTCAATAATACAGCACAAAAATTTTTCTATAATTATACACCTTCGTTAATTGCTGCACTGAAGTGTTTAATTATAGAATGTGATGAGAGTCAAGTTTTGAATAAATCGTTTCCATAATAATTACTGTAATAAATTGTACATAAACTTGTGTTCTAATTATACTCTAAGCTCAAACTTTGCTGAAATTGTTTCATTTATTTAAATCGTAATAAATTGTAATACTCGTGCATAAATGCGTAAATATAAATTTCTTTGTTAAAAATGAGTTTGCTGAGTAGATTTCTTTCGCTAATAATTGCGATAAAATGTATTAAAAAAATTGTGCAAAAAATGTGTATATAATTTTTTTGATGCTTTCTAGCTAATATCAATAATTGAAAATGGTTAGAATAAATGAGCTTACATAATTTTTATTGCCAGTTCCATCAGTTTTATTTCTTTGGACTTGGTCAATTTTGTACCTTGTCCAATTTTGTTGCTTGTTCTTTCAGATAAAGAATAAAGATCCAAGATCACCAGTTTCCTCGATTTTAGATTCTCTAGTGCCCTTCTGGAATCCTACTGACTGCGCAAGTTAGATTTTGGGCCTCTTAAAGCGGCTTTATAAAAAGGCTTCTTGCAAAAACTCTCCTAACAAATTTATTTGAAACGGAAATTACAATGGAAATTAACAAATGGTTGCGTTATATTTATTAACGATTTTAACAATCAAAATTACTTTTCACTAATTAAATTAATTAAACAAACTTGAGTAACTGGAACAACCAACAATGTTAAAGTTGTGAAGATCGAGACTGACTGGCCATCTTGGGCTCCTGAGGGTATTTGTACTGTCCCTGCTCCTCACATTGCTTGTGGGAACTGCAGAGCTCATGTCTGCTATTTGCTTTATTCATTTATACAATACAAAATAACAATCTTAATTTTAACAGTAAGTTTCTTACAGTCTATTGCGACCTGCACTTGCAGTGTCAAGTTACGTCTAGAATACAATGTATTCACATCCGTTCTCATGTCTGGTTAAGGGCGCGATCGGATGTATGGTTGGCTGCCTAAAATCCATCAAAAAACAGGTTATTCTGTTTGGTAAATAACTTTTGTTGGATTGAAAATATGCAAAATATAACTTCACCATTAGACTCACAAAACCTTGCACTTTCTAACGAAGGTTTTTTTTTTTTTCTAAAGTGGAGTAATACGCAAGAAATAGCTGTTAAAGGTAATGGTAAAAATTCACTTACTTTATTTTAGTTACTACATCTAACAGAATCAATTTGTATATAAAAAAAGCATTCGTTGGATAGCAAAATACATATATAATCGTTCTGTAAAAAAAAAATTCAAAAATATTGATCATGATAGCCGTAGTGTACTGAATGGATTTTATTAAATTATTACATTAATTGTACGCCATTTTAATAGAAGTTGTTCACGACTTTTTCCGAAGATGGCACTGTTAATGATGTGTAGAATAAGGTTTAAAACCAGAATATTTCAAATTGAATTATTTTGGACTATGTTTTTGTCGCAATGAAATGAAGTAAACTAATAATATATGGTGAATTACCATTTGATAAGTGTAATATAATAATGATTGGATTAATTGCGAATATTTATGAAGCCAAAAATGATATAACCTCAACATCCATGGTTGTTTATAACAGTTTATAAACTTCCATGTTTATGTTTACAAGCGATAAGTAAATTATTACAGCAGTGTTACTTTGGGAAATTTATACTATGTTATAATAGTTTTTAAAAAAAGGGTAGTGTGCCGTATCCCAAAACGTAACTAGAAATTCTACAATATTCAATGTAAGCAAAATATTGCTTCAGTTAGCAAAAGTGAAGTTTATTAAAATATCTTAGTGGAACCATCACACGGAATTAGGATACATATTGTTACAAATTAGGCTACACCTTTGCTACTCAGCAAAATGATTTACAAATTTGAACGATCTGGGGGGAGGACGTTCTCAAAAACAATAATTATTCCTACATCATTTTACACTTCACTTTGGGAAGTTCATTGTCTTGTGTATCTTACCAGGGTCTGCAATGGTAATTATATTTTCGATTTGAAAAGTGTCAAAATCAGCTTTAAATACATAGGCAACTTATTAGTCTTTCCATTCCTTACCCCCACATAGCAGGCTTCAAAACTCCCACTAATCATGAAATATATATTAAGCTAAATTAAAAATAAAAGCGTAAAAGTTTGTTTAGGATTAAACGAATTACAAAACTAGACCTATCTTTAGGTGATTAGAAATAAACTATAAAAGAATTCCTTTTTGGTTTATTCTGTCAAAAAATAGCTATTTTGTTACATTAAATTGCTTTGTCAAAAACGAGTAAACGTTTATTTCAATAAATATTTCATAACTAATAGAATATTTGGGGTCTTCGGTTTAATATCTTTCATCAAATGCTAATATCGAAGAAAGTATTTCCAATACAAAAAACTTTGACTTGCTACCTGTAAAGTGTGCTTTATTAAAACAAAGTTATTACAGATGTTTTATTTTTAATGAATAACTAACAAAATAAAAATAGGTTTAATTGTTGTAATATTTACACTAATGTGTATATAGGTATTTTTAACCGTTAAATCATTACCAACCAAAAATTTAAAAGGAACACTGTTTTACACCATACGTAGCAATGTAAATGATATAAAACTATCGGTAAGAAGAGGGAATAACAGGCATTTGTAAATATTTGTTAAACCCCATATTTTAAGGTCAATACATAAACGTTTAATAATAAATATACCAACAGCTTTCGAATTGAAATTGACTTTATTGTTGTTAATATTACATTAAATATTAGTATATAAGACATATTTGCAGGTCCATGCAGGCGAAGTTTAGTCATAGACTACTTTTACACCACTACATATCTCTACAAGAAAAATTAGTGAAACAAATGAATGATTACACAACAATTGACAAATATACAATTAGGCTATGTTCCTGCTTATCCAAATGATTTGTTTACAAGAGTAGCACATTCACACGTCTTACTGCTTCGACATACTCGCGATATTGCAAAACGAGTCATTTAATATCTTCCAACCACAATGCATTAGTTTCAGAATTAATAATATATTGTGTATTTGAACGATAGTATTATCGTTCATCATAAAGTACGAGTCAGAATACAATATGAACAAATAATAAATGTATAGCCTTTGCAAATAATTTTTTGAATTGGGAGCAGGTAGACCTCTCACGTAGTAATGGACCAGAATAATGAATATATATGAATTGTGAATGATCATCAGATGAACAGTTGGTAGTACTTGCAGTATTAATTTCTTCTACAGAACACCTGTTGTAATGGCTTATGTGGACATTTTACTAATTTTTTTTGTAGACTGAATATTGATCTAATGGATCATACTTTTCTACATCTTTACTCAAATGACACAATTTGTGGATATTGTACGCAAAACATTCTTTGCCATAAAAATTTCACAATGTTTCACAAAATCTGTAAGAAGTGAATTATTAGCTAATTGGGAACCAAATATTTGAATGTGAGAACTTGGAAATAAGGGTATGCCATCAATATTGAAACTCGATTTGATTTCTTTATCAGGAAATACGCTAATTAATGAGATGTGCGGCAATAAATTTACTACTCCTAATTGACCAAAGTCCTTATTTATTGAGTAGTATGAGTTTTTAACAAAGTTTTGCAGTCCAGAGGTCGGATAAATGATATGCAGACACAATTCGCAGCAACTTGGTAGTAGCTGAGTGGGATTTGTTACGATCAGTTACCCAATTGCTTAATTTCATAGATAAATTAGTTTCAGAGACATTAAGAGTATGTTAGCAATCCTGGGTAAGGCTATTTGGGAAACTAGATTCATCGTTCGACTCACTATTATATACAAACTCTTGTAGTGTAACCGACCTGAAGGCTGACCCAAACGCACTCTATAAACGGTACACCGGGCTCCATGATCTAACATCTAGTGGCAGTGGCTCGACGACTCCTACGTTGTGTTGTTATAATGTAACCTAAACTCACACTGGGAAGATGGCGTTAAGGCGGGAAGGTTTGAAATAAAACTACAGTATTTTCCTAACTTTACGTTTAATCAAAAGAATTACCACTAAATAGGCCATTCGCATGGAAAAAAAATGACATTCAAAGCAAACAGTGCCGTACTCAACCTGGGTGATTGGGGAAAGAGCACGGCAGAGAAAACCCCAAACTGCCCTCACACTTCCAACTGCATTTAGCACATCTCGACACCAAGATCTATCATAGGCAGATCTCCTTCCAATGCGGCAACCAAGAGTCGGTATGATAGCTACCGTACCTTTCACTAACTGTCAATAATGGTAACAGGTTCAAGTATTGAAATAAATTAGCAACCCACAAAAGACGTTAGGATACCGCAACCTAATTGCGCGATGTACTCTTCGGTGTAGAGACGTATTGGTGTTGCTCTGTGCTAATATCAATTTTAATACCTTGCAATAATTCTATGTGTGTGTATTATTACCGTTATCTTACTATGCCTTTTACTCGAGAACAGGTGAATGATATTACTGATAACATTAAACAATCCATAACTAACTTAATGCAAGATGTCAAATTCATGGAGGTTAACACTGAAAAAGTGTCCGATAGAATAATGCTACCGTTAGAAGATAAGTTGGCTGGTTTACACAAAATTATAAATGAACTTAAAAAAAAAGGCGATTTAAAAATAAAGCTAGATGACCTAGAAAACTACACTCGTCGAAATAATATAAGAATTTTTGGTATGGAAGAAAAGGTTGATGAGGAACTGTTAACTATGATTCCTAAATTGTATACGGAGAAGTTAGGTATTAGAATTACAGAAGCTAATATAGATGTGCGTCACAGGGTTGGAAAAATAATCAGTGGAAAGTCACGGGCTGTTATTGTGAAGTTCACGGCTCACAGAAGTAAATAAAAAATTGTTAAAGGGTTCCAGTATTCGAATAGTAGAAGATTTATCTAGGCATAAATATTTGCTTTACCAGGAATGCTTAAAAAGATATCAAAAAGGTGAGGTATGGTCAATGAATGGAAATATATGTTATCAAAAATGGTCAACGAACTAAGGTCAATGATATCACACAAATAAACTAGAATAGATTTACGTCCAGTTTGTGTGTTCCTTGTTTATTGTGTAACGTGCATTTTTATAGCTTAACATTTTACGCTTTTTTCCAATTAGTAAATACATTTCTGTAACTACTATTTCTATATTTTATATTTATTAACTCCTTAGGCGAATGCATCGTATTATAATGAGTGGATTGCATCGTTCTTGTCTTGTCGTTCGTATAGATTTTGTTCCTTATGTGGATATACAAGTCTAGATAATAGACGATAAGAGGTTGTAATGGAACGAGTTGAATAAACAGATGAGGAGTTGTAGTTTGTTCTTGGTTCCTATATATTAATTACGTTAAAAATACTGCTTCTTCTTTGCTTTGACAATAGTGAGAATTAATGCGGTATGAATTTTCGAATTGTTCATGAACAAGCACGGCACGATTTTAGTTGTTTTTCTTGTGAAATAAAAATTGTATATTAACTGTAGAAAGTGTAGTGCTAATTCCGATTGAAGTAGTATGGTTGATAGGCGAACGTGTTTGGTCGTCGCACGTGTTTTACGGAACATTTTACGGACTTACTTTAGTGATACACGTGCTTTACTCATTGTGGTTTTTTTGGTGCTTTTGTCTTTTGATACTTAAACTGTGTGTGCGATCTAGTTTCGCGGCCCTTTTTTTATCAGAGTAGTGCATACTTTGGATTATCCAAATACAGTTGATACTGTAGTTTCTGAATTTTCTAACCCCAAACAATCTAAAACAGATCATTGCTTGCGAAATTTCGTTATTTGCGAAATATAACAGATTACCGGTTTACAAAGATATTGGTTGAAGTTTCTCACTGCTTTTTGGATGTTTATGAAAATAATATACATTTGGTCCCAGTTGAAATTAAACTAGTGCTACAAAATATTTCGAAATTATTGTCTCAGGAAATAGAATTAACAAGAAATTTATCAATGCTACCTAGTTCCGTCGCGTGATAATGTCTGCTGCTAACACCAGTGAAATACGTAGGTGTGATTAGGGTAACGTGTGATAAGTTCCATCAACACCCTCCCAGTCTAGGGTGAAGTGCTGCGTTAGTGCCGGACATCGTGAATCCCACACTTCAATTGCAAGGAAGCGTTACTGAAGGACCTTTTGTAAGTTGAACTATTTCCTACTTGTTCTTACTGTAAATATCTATCCGTTGTTTTGCCATATCTTTGTCGTTCAGATACCTTTACAATAGAATTGCATGCTATTTGAAGAAAAAAAAGAAGAATCAACAATACTGGATGACTCATATCAATTGTGTTTACCTATTTATTTTTTTTGTTAAAATTTTGTCTGATTTATGTTTAATTGGTGTGTGAGGAAACGTTTCTGCTACTCCCCAATATTACCTCACTTTGTACTAAAAATTTTTGTATTGCTTTTACCGTTGTTATATTATATAGATTATCCAAACAGTTTTTTTTTACATTCTACAAAGTACTGAACAATCTATGCTCGATCAGCATGCTATGCTTTTTTCTTTATTTCAGGTTTGCAGTATTAATTTTTTTTGTTGCAAGTTTGCTGTTCTAATTTTTTTTTATTGCAGGTATTGTTACTAACTCCTTACAGCCGCGTACCTTATATGTTGGTCTGCTTTCTACACCCCCTAATCTCCGATTGAGCCCGGTCATTTCTTTGATTTTCTTCGTGTTACGCACGGCTACGAGCCAACGTAGCATAAATTTGGCTCCCAACGTGGCTGCCACGATAAACGTAATAATTGGTTTTTATATAGTAATTTAGTTTGTAATGTTTAAGAAATATCATTGTTTATTATTAATTACTGGTGTAGGGTAGGCAGGTTATATAGTGAAATCAATTTATTTAGCATGTGATTGACGGCAAGTAGTTTTTACAGCAATCCCAATTATAGCAAGTGATTATTCCTGTTGTTCAGTATTTACACTCAATTAACAAATTTATTTTAAGCAGTTACTGTAATTATGCAACAACTTAAGTTAGCACGTTCGCACATTGCAGCCACATTTTCAGCAAGTTAAAGAGGTGATTTTGTTGAATGATTTTGACATATTCGGAACTAGCGCAACTTGGCTTCAGCAACATATTACATCTGGACAAAGTTAGTATTGTGAAATATAATATTGTTCGTAAAGATAGACATACTTGGGGAGAGGGAATTGCAATATATGTTTAGAATACCATTAAATATGATATTATACAAACAAGTAGCAAAATAATCCCCATAGGAGGTATTATAAGGAACTTTTTAATGTATTAGAAGATAGTATGAGATACTTTACTCGAGGTTGATACAGTATTTTGCATGGGTGATACGAATGTAGATTTGTTGTATTTTGGTAGTGTGGAAAGTAAATGTGCTTTTTGAAGATATAGGGTTTACACAGATGGTCAATCAAGCTACTAGGGTAACTCCTAACTCGGCAACATCGATTGACTATAGATTAGAATTGCTTGGTAACAAAGATGTTGTGCAGCTTTTAATATTTGCTTTTATTTGTGGAGAGACTTATCTTGTTGCTTTGCCTGTGCTTGTAATATATAAGCAGGATCAACGCATTTCTTTCCAGCAGGAACATTTTTTTGAATAATCTCTGGCAATATGCAATTTAAATAAAACCGGTCCAAGTTTGGAACCATAATAGTTTCCCAAAAGCTAATATTTCTGTATATTTTTTCCACCAACAGTGGATTGTTATCACCGCTGTACACTACAAAGTAACAGACGTCTTTTGTTGAGATGTTCAGTTGCCCTTGAATCTACAACAATAATTATTACAAAATTCGTGCATTACACACATACACACACACACGCGCACACACACACACACACACACACACACACACACACACACACACACACAGTTCGCCCACAAAATGTACTTCATATTTGCATACCTGATAATAATAGTTGTGAGTCCTTTTAAGTTTTATTTAGCCATTGACTAGCTGGAGGCATGTTCTCTTATATTTAGCAATTCCTTCAATTAAAGATAAATGTTCTTGCGCAATTTTGTACATACACTTAATTTCCATTATGGCATTACTGCGCTAAGTCTACAAATAGGCCACATTCTCTTACCAAAATTTTCCTTTCCATCGAAAATCTTTCCTTGACCATTGGTTCCTTCATTTTACCATATTCTATAGCCCGACTATTGGAAAAGTTTTCATATAGAATAGTTTTGACAAGGCCATGGCAAGAGGTATGGTCCAGTCTTTTAACAACTGACCCAAAGTGAGACGCCGTCAGCCTATTTCTTCTATTTAATAATAAAATTGGATTTTCAAATTGCCCAATTGTTTTACACTGTATTTCTTCCTGCATTGTTTTTGTTATCTGTTAAAAGCAATGATACTTACACAATACATGTTTTTCAAAAATGCTTACCTGCATGGCGTTTAATAATCTTTTCTTTCTGACTCCATTTCTGTCGATGATAACTCTGCTTGCTCTGCTTTTGGTCCATATGAATTGTTTACAATTTTGGTAACTTGATCTTTGTTTTTTTCTCGGTCATTTGTGTTACAATATGTCTTCTTGCAGCAATCAACTGCGCTTTATGTGTTTGTTCAGCTAGATACTTTTTAAAATAGTGACCCGGACTTACATTGAGAGCAGTCTTCCATGGAGTAGAATGCCAATCGAAGCCCTTGTCATATCGCAATCCTGTTAGATGTGATCTACTCTCAAAGGATCCTCTTTGGGTAAGATTAAGCCTCTTCCCAGCATTAAATCGTGCTAAGATACCCATAAACAGTTCCGCTCGATTATTTGTTTCAACGACCAACAACTTATGTGCTTTTTGTACAACTAAATCGAGTACCCCTAAAAAATGACACAATTTAGGATTAATCATTCAAAATCTGTAATAATATACCATTTATATGCAATAACAGACCAGTGGCTTGAATATTTGTGACTTGGCTCTGTGTGCTTTCGCCAACATTGACACAATATGAATCTTTGCAGTTCCGATGATCATTAAAAACATGGTTGGGTGTATTTAAAATATCTTTTTTTAGCACCTCCACATCCCCATTTGCATTACTGTAAATCACACTTTGAACAGAATTTTCCAGCTCTGCAATTATGTTTTTTGTCAATTGGTTTCTAGCAGGCAAATTTACACTAGTATCCTTATTGATGCACCTTAATGCTTTTCCATAATTTTTTAAAACATGGTTAACACATTCTATTTTTTGTACAGCCGTACCATATTCCACATTTCGTCTAATACTAGCAAACACGTTAGAATCTCCATCGGCAATGAAGGTTTTGTATTGAAGTCCATGCATTTCGATTGATGTTTTAAAACCTTCGGTTATTATGTCAGCTTCCATTGCTGATGAACTTTCAGACCAGTTTCGATAACAAATGTGTTTACTTGGAGGAAGTTTTTTGTTGGTGGCTCTAGCACAAATCAAACAATATTTGTTACGAACTCCTAAAAACAATAACTTTTTGGTGCGCCTTCCAATGATAGCAGCCTAAAAAATATAAAACATTATTGCAATATTCGAACAACGCAATGGAAATTTTTATATGTAATTATTATATTTGTAAATAGAGTTTTACATCTGTTATATAAATAAATGTATGCAAAGCAAATAATTTATTTATTCAAGAATCTATCTACAAAAATTAAAGTCAATATTTGAGCACACATTTTCAAAATCGAATGAAATATATAATTAATTTTGTCCATTACTTCCACAAAGTATAAGAATTTAAAATATACTCACTTCCAAGCTCAAATACAGCCACACTAAATAAAGCTCTAAATGTTTGTTTATAATAATAACGAAATATCACTCTATGAACAATAAACTACACATTCAAAAATAACAATTAGCGAATACAATATGTACATCAATGAAATAATACAATAAATACTATACAAATTTGTTTCGGAAAACGACCTTGGCTATTATTAGAATGCACTATGTACCTGACGCTTTGCTTGCATTCGAGTTTGCCGAAGGTCATTTACGACAAATACTTACAGGAATGAGAATTGAGAAAATAGCATCCTGCCGTATTTACTAAAGTTAAAATAAAGTAGTTCCCTTGTCACGTTTATCGTGGCAGACACGTCGGGCGCCAAATCTATGCTACGTTGGCTCGTAGCCGTGCGTAACACGAAGAAAATCAAAGAAATGACCGGGCTCAATCGGAGATTAGGGGGGGTTGTAGAAAGCAGACCAACATATAATGTACGCGGCTGTAAGGAGTTAGTAACAATACCTGCAATAAAAAAATTAGAATAGCAAACCTGCAATAAAAAAAAATTAGTCCTGCAAACCTGAAATAAAGAAAAAAGCATAGCATGCTGATCGAGCATAGATTGTTCAGTACTTTGTAGAATGTAAAAAAAACTGTTTGGATAATCTATATAATATAACAACGGTAAAAGCAATACAAAAATTTTTAGTACAAAGTGAGGTAATATTGGGGAGTAGCAGAAACGTTTCCTCACACACCAATTAAACATAAATCAGACAAAATTTTAACAAAAAATAAATAGGCAAGCACAATTGATATGAGTCAAGCAGTATTGTTGATTCTTCTTTTTTTTTCTTCAAATAGCATGCAAGTCTATGGTAAAAGGTATCAGAACGACAAAGATATGGCAAAACAACGGATAGATATTTACAGTAAGAACAAGTAGGAAATAGTTCAACTTACAAAAGGTCCTTCAGTAACGCTTCCTTGCAATTGAAGTGTGGGATTCACGATGTCCGGCACTAACGCAGCACTTCACCCTTGACTGGGAGGGTGTTGATGGAACTTATCACACGTTACCCTAATCACACCTACGTATTTCACTGGTGTTAGCAGCAGACATTATCACGCGACGGAACTAGGTAGCATTGATAAATTTCTTGTTAATTCTATTTCCTGAGACAATAATTTCAAAATATTTTGTAGCACTAGTTTAATTTCAACTGGGACCAAATGTATATTATTTTCATAAACATCTAAAAAGCAGTGAGAAACTTCAACCCATACCTTTGTAAACCGGTAATCTGTTATATTTCGCAAATAACGAAATTTGCGCAAACAATGATCTGTTTTAGATTGTTTGGGGTTAGAAAATTCAGAAACTACAGTATCAACTGTATTTGGATAATCCAAAGTATGCACTACTCTGATAAAAAAAAAGGACCGCGAAACTAGATCGCACACACAGTTTAAGTATCAAAAGACAAAAGCACCAAAAAAACCACAATGAGTAAAGCACGTGTATCACTAAAGTAAGTCCGTAAAATGTTCCGCAAAACACGTGCGTCGACCAAACACGTTCGCCTATCAACCATACTACTTCAATAGGAATTAGCACTAGACTTTCTACAGTTAATATACAACTTTTATTTCACAAGAAAAACAACTAAAATCGCGCCGTGCTTGTTCATGAACAATTCGAAAATTCATACCGCATTAATTCTCACTATTGTCAAAGCAAAGAAGAAGCAGTATTTTTAACGTAATTAATATATAGGAACCAAGAACAAACTACAACTACTCATCTGTTTATTCAACTCGTTCTATTACAACCTCTTATCGTCTATTATCTAGACTTGTATATCCACATAAGGAACAAAATCTATACGAACGGCAAGACAAGAACGATGCAATCCACTCATTATAATACGATGCATTCGCCTAAGGAGTTAATAAATATAAAATATAGAATTAGTAGTTACAGAAATGTATTTACTAATTGGGAAAAAGCGTAAAATGTTAAGCTATAAAAATGCACGTTACAGATTCCCCCCTAGCAAAATAAAGACGTCGGGGTGAAAGAAAAAAAACGACAGACAAGGAACCAAACAAAAAATTTTTTTTTTCCGGTCCGAAGGACCAACACCAGTATAAGAAAAGAAACATTTTTTTTTTCAAAAGAAGACAAAGTCATCTATCGTAACCAACAACGACAGAACAGGTAAAAAAAGCATCAAGTAATTACCCAATGAGGATTAAAGCTCTTAGCTACTTTCAAAAACGCAAAAGACGGATGTCTCCAAAAGGGGCATTTCTGTTCTCCACCTCAAAGAAAAGTTTTGGCTTCCCGCGGAGAAACCAAGAGGAAAGGAAGAAAAAAAAACGAGGGAGAGAACTCTTAGCAAACCAACCAGACGACACAACTGTCAACCTCAAGTGTGCAGCAAAGAAAGAACCAAGACAAAGCAAAGGACAAAGGCAAGTTAGTACACAATCTAGAATACTTCCGATTGAGGTAACACAGATTCGTATGAAACGATTACTCAAGCAAAGTATGGCTAACAGACCTACAAAAGCGACTAAGTCGAAATACCTAAAGGAAAAGAAAATATATCTGAAGCTTACCTCAAGGAATGGATGTAGAAAGCGACTATAATAGTCAAATAGTGAACAAATGGTAGAACTAGCCAAAAGAAAAAGTCACGGGATGGGCTAGCTACAAAATATAAATAGGAATACGAATTGGGCGCCAGTGTTTTCGGACACAAGCTTATCAGAGAAAACACAAGACCAATAAGCCAATAAAATTACAAGTCATTAGGGATAGCGACACGTAGGGGTCAAAATAGAATCGGCCGTAGGGAGCACTCTAGGATCCGGAGGTTTAGGATCAATGTCTGGAGGGTCTAAAGTTTTATCGGGTTTGAGGTCCTTAATATGCCAAGTACCCAGATCGTTACCAGAATCATCCACTAAGATATAGGTCCAAGGAGAAAGTTTAGTCCTAATAGTAAAGGGACCCACATATTTGGGAGCAAATTTAGCATTGAAGTAGCGAGTAGCATCCGAAAGAACATAATTGCGTTTCCAAACGCGATCGCCAGGAGATAAAGTTAAGGGACGACGACGAAGATCGTGGTGTTTAGCATTTTTCTTGTATGCTAAGGAAAGGCGTTTCGAAATTTCTTCGCGAAGTGACTCAAATTTGACTAAGTCAGTAGGAGGAATAGGACGTTCGGGATCCATAAGAACATCATCAGGATCAAGAGGTTTTCCAAAATGATCGCCGTAGAGAACATGCTCACGACCATATAGAGCAAAATACGGGGAGCAACCAATAACCTCATGTTTAAGCGTTCGAATAGCACAACCAATTTTTGCTAAATTAACGTCCCACCGACGTTGATTATCAGAAACGTAAGAAGAAACATAGTTTTCAGGACTCTATTAATACGTTCGGCCGGATTCGCCTGAGGATGATAGCGAGCATTAAACAGAATTTTTGTTCGATAAGAATCACAGAGTTTAGTGAAAATATTACTACGAAATTGTACACCATTGTCCGCAATTAGATACTGAGGAGTACCCTACACCAGGAAAATATTTTCCTCAATGGTTCGAGCAACAGCAACGGCCGTAGACGCACGTAGAGGAAAGAAACAAGCATATTTTGTAAAACAATCGGCAACAACTAAAATGAAAGAATTACCTTTAGAAGATCTAGGAAAAGGTCCGACAATATCAGTACATAGGACTTGCCAAGGACGAGCGGCAGTAGCACGGGGAGCGGCAGTAGCACGGGGAGACATAAAGCCAGGAGGTTTCTTTTGTTCGACTTTGTGTGCAGAGCAAATTTTACAACGACGGACGTATCGAGCAACAGCGGCTCTAAGTTTATGCCAATAGTAAAGCATGGAAATTTTAGAGACAGTTTTGTGGACACCAGGGTGACCTGAAGTAGGTAGATCATGATTTTCGTATAGAACCCTATTCCGTTGTTCACTGGGAACTACTAACTTCCAATCGTCTTGAGGAGGTTGGAGCAAAGACTGTTTAGATTTTACATGTTTATATAGTAATTCGTTTTCCAAATGCCAGTTACTGTATAGTTTAGGATTGGAATTAACACGAGTCCGTAGCTTAAGATACCAAGGATCCAAAATTGGCAGAGTAATAGAAGATTTAGGAAAGTCATCAATTAAGTCAATTTTAGGTACTGAGCGAGATAAGGCATCGGGAACGATGTTTTCTTTACCTTTACGATGTACGATGGTGAAGTTATATTGTTGAAGTCGTACAGACCAACGAGCTAAACGACCGTTGGGGCTTTGTAGATTATTCAGCCAGATAAGCGAGTGGTGATCGGTGATCACAGTAAAGTGAGAACCCTCGATATAGGGACGAAATTTCTCAATTGCCCATATAACACCAAGACATTCTTTTTCGGTGGCGCTATAGTTGCGTTCCGCCTTTTTAAGAGAACAGCTAATGTAGCTAATGAGTTTTTCGTCATCACCCTGTTGTTGAGTCAGCACAGCACCCAGACCAAAATCAGTGGCATCGGTCTGTATAGTAAAGGGCAAAGAAAAATCAGGACAACTCATCACTGGAGCCGTTACCAAGTGTTCTTTCAGCAGCTTAAACGCTTGCTGACATTCCGAAGACCAATCACATTTAGAATTTTTCTTAGTCAAAGCAGTAATTGGAGCAGTAAGAGCAGAAAAATTTGGGATAAAGCGACGATACCACGAGCACATACCAACTATGCGTCGTACTTCAGTTACAGTAGTAGGAGGTGGAAGATTAAGAATATCCGAAACTTTTTCTGGGTCGACATGGAGTCCATGACGATTTACTACGTATCCCAGATAACGGAGTTCCGGTCGGCATATAATGCATTTATCTCTGCTAAGAGTAAGACCTGCAGAATTTAAACGAAAAAGCACTTTCTGTAGTACCACCATATGTTGTTCGAAAGTAGGGGTAGCGATGATCACATCATCTAAGTATGCGAAACAGAAAGGTTCGAGATCAGCACCAAGCACACGATCTATAAGTCGCTGAAATGTCGCTGGAGAATTATGAAGACCAAATGGCATTTTAGTAAACTGGTATAAACCTCTACCAGGCACCATAAATGCAGTAATCGCCTTAGAATTAGAAGAAAGAGGTATTTGCCAATAAGCAGAGCGAATGTCCAAACTAGTTAAAATTTTTGCGTCTCTAAGACGGTCTAGAATCGTAGAAATATAAGGAAGGGGATAGGCGTCTTTTTCTGTAACCTTATTGACCTTTCTAAAATCGATGCAGAAACGATATGTGCCATCTTTCTTAGGCACCATAACAATAGGGCTAGACCAAGCGCTATTAGATGGTTCTACAACACCACTTTCTAGCATCTCATCCAGAGCTTGATTGACATGTCGAAGTACCGTAGGGGACATGGGATAATATCGTTGCTTGATAGGACTAGATGTAGTACAGATCTGATGTTCAATGAGATTATTACAGCCCAAAGGTAAAGTATCATCTTTAGGAAACATCTGTTGGACTATACGAGACAATTCAGATTGTTGCATGATCGACAGATCGGAAAGAGCATTGATCTGACTGATCGAGCCAGTAGAAGAAGAACCGAAAGTCCATTGACCCGTTCGAAAATCTGGGACAACACCCATAGATTTCCAGAAGTCAATGCCTAAGATCAGAGACTGAGAAATAGAAGGAACGACTAGGACGTCAAGAAGAATAGTTTTATTTTCGACCGAGATGGGTAAAGTAAGTGACCCGAGAATGTCACAAGCTTGACCATTGGCTACCGTACAGCTGTGGATCTCCGTTTGGGACAAAGGCAAAGAAAGAGAATAGAGAATATCCCAACCAGGACCACCAATAATCGTACGAGAAGCGCCAGAATCAAGCAAACCCTTAAATTCGATGTCGAAAATAGTAACAGTAAGATAAGGTCTGTCGTCCTCACGAGAACTAGCTAAAATAAAATCCAGAACATATTTAGATCGGTCATCAAGACCAGAGAAAGGATTTTCTGAGGAAATAATAGGTACCGAGACAACTGTAGAAGGGATCGGGTCGGTTTCTCGGCTTAGCGACTCGATCGGTAGTTTAAATTCTTGTTACAACTCGTACAATTGGTACGGGTAACATTAGGTTTACCACAACCATAGCAATGAAGTATTTGGGGTTTAGTACAGGAAGGAGACTTGTGTCCTCGTTGGCCACAGTTCCAACAGGTAACGGAAGAATTAGAAATATCTTTAGGAGCATCACTTGCACCAGGTGTAAATGTTTTCGAAGTAGAAACACCAGAATGGGGAGGGACATAAGCAGAAGTAAGTTTGCTGCGGACCGCAGAATCTGTATAAGCTAAGTCAGGCTCTAGGAGTTGAGAAAAGTTCAGAGCAGGAGGAGACTTGAAATTATCGGCTTGTATTTTGCGCTGTTCTAGTCTGCGACCTACACGCAAAAGTTCCGTAATAGTATTCAGATCAAGCAAAGCTGAGTTGGTTTGGTATAAAGGGGTAAGATTTGGTAAAATAATTTCGAGTTTCTGTGGTTCAGAGAGAGAGATTGTTAGACGAGCAAATAAATTTTCCAGCGTAGCTAAATATACACCAATAGACTCTGAAGGACCCATAGTACGTTGCTTTATTTCCTCTAAAAGTTTTTCGTTGTAATTAACGGGTTGAAATTCTTGCCTTAATAGTCGAATAACATCTTGCCAATTAGTTATGGATTTTCTATGCGCTCTGAAGAAAATTAAAGCTTTTCTCGAAAGTAAGTCTGATGCCGAAGAAAATAGTTGAGAAGCAGAAACGTTGCGTGCCGAGCATAATTCGTCCACGCGTAATAGAAATGCATTTAAAGACATACGGTCATCACCCGAAAATTTTAAGTCCCATTTAGACACCAGCTGTCCATAACCAGACGTAGCAATTGATTTAGAAATAGATATAGGTATAGGTATTCATCAGTAGATTCAGCAGAAGTAAGATCATCCTCAGTATCAGTAGTAGTCGGATTAATAGTAGCCGTAGAAACAAGTGGTGCCCTAGGTGAAGTGGAAGAACGTCTAAAGCGACGGTATAACCTATCGCAATCACTGCGTAAATTACTAACACATAGCAACAACTTTCGCTGTATGACTGTTTCAGCGTCAGAAGTAACATTCATGCGTTGGATTCTCCCTTTGAGATGCATAGCAAGGCTAATAGTACGTTTGCCGTCGGCAGTTGAAATATCACCATTAAAATCTTTACTCTTTGTAGTTAATTCAGTTAAACCTTCAGTCACGGCTTTATTATCAGTCTGAAAATCGATACCAGATTTAAGTGGACTTAGAGTTTCAGAAGATTCCATTTTCAAAATATTCCTAAAGGATTTACGAAGTTCGGATACAGGTACCTTTGCATCGAACCCACGAGAACCGACTTCATATTTGAGTTCAGCTTCATGTAAACGATCAACTTTTAATTTCCAATAGTCCCCCATTACTACAGAATCAACAAACACCCAAATATTTAAAGACACAAAAACGAATTATTAGGCTTGTTCGATAGAGAAACTAAATTAACGAAATAACTATACTAAACAAAATCCAGTTCAAACGAGAAGGAAAAAAAAATTCGAGCCCCACGTTGGGCGCCAAATTTATGTCACGTTTATCGTGGCAGCCACGTTGGGCGCCATATCTATGCTACGTTGGCTCGTAGCCGTGCGTAACACGAAGAAAATCAAAGAAATGACCGGGCTCAATCGGAGATTAGGGGGTTGTAGAAAGCAGACCAACATATAATGTACGCGGCTGTAAGGAGTTAGTAACAATACCTGCAATAAAAAATTAGAATAGCAAACCTGCAATAAAAAAAAAATTAGTCCTGCAAACCTGAAATAAAGAAAAAAGCATAGATTGTTCAGTACTTTGTAGAATGTAAAAAGAACTGTTTGGATAATCTATATAATATAGCAACGGTAAAAGCAATACAAAAATTTTTAGTACAAAGTGAGGTAATATTGGGGAGTAGCAGAAACGTTTCCTCACGCACCAATTAAACATAAATCAGACAAAATTTTAACAAAAAATAAATAGGTAAGCACAATTGATATGAGTCATCCAGTATTGTTGATGCTTCTTGTTTTTTTTCAAATAGCATGCAAGTCTATGGTAAAAGGTATCAGAACGACAAAGATATGGTAAAACAACGGATAGATATTTAAAGTAAGAATAAGTAGGAAATAGTTCAACTTACAAAAGGTCCTTCAGTAACGCTTCCTTGCAATTGAAGTGTGGGATTCACGATGTCCGGCACTAACGCAGCACTTCACCCTTGACTGGGAGGGTGTTGATGGAACTTATCACACGTTACCCTAATTACACCTACGTATTTCACTGGTGTTAGCAGCAGACATTATCACGCGACGGAACTATGTAGCATTGATAAATTTCTTGTTAATTCTATTTCCTGAGACAATAATTTCGAAATATTTTGTAGCACTAGTTTAATTTCAACTGGGACCAAATGTATATTATTTTCATAAACATCCAAAAAGCAGTGAGAAACTTCAACCCATACCTTTGTAAACCGGTAGTTTGTCATATTTCGCAAATAACGAAATTTGCGCAAACAATGATCTGTTTTAGATTGTTTGGGGTTAGAAAATTCAGAAACTACAGTATCAACTGTATTTGGATAATCCAAAGTATGCACTACTCTGATAAAAAAAAGGACCGCGAAACTAGATCGCACACACAGTTTAAGTATCAAAAGACAAAAGCACCAAAAAAACCACAATGAGTAAAGCACGTGTATCACTAAAGTAAGTCCGTAAAATGTTCCGTAAAACACGTGCGTCGACCAAACACGTTCGCCTATCAACCATACTACTTCAATCGGAATTAGCACTACACTTTCTACAGTTAATATACAATTTTTATTTCACAAGAAAAACAACTAAAATCGTGCCGTGCTTGTTCATGAACAATTCGAAAATTGATACCGCATTAATTCTCACTATTGTCAAAGCAAAGAAGAAGCAGTATTTTAACGTAATTAATATATAGGAACCAAGAACAAACTACAACTACTCATCTGTTTATTCAACTCGTTCTATTACAACCTCTTATCGTCTATTATCTAGACTTGTATATCCACATAAGGAACAAAATCTATACGAACGGCAAGACAAGAACGATGCAATCCACTCATTATAATACGATGCATTCGCCTAAGGAGTTAATAAATATAAAATATAGAATTAGTAGTTACAGAAATGTATTTACTAATTGGGAAAAAGCGTAAAATGTTAAGCTATAAAAATGCACGTTACACCCTCTATCATGCGAAAGCTATACCACAAAGGCGGCTATTTTAAAATTAGTTCGTGTTATGAAAATAGAGGGATGCTATCGCGCCCTTAATGAACTTCCATTAACCTTTGGTAATATGTCCTTCAATTATACATTGTTGCATCTAACTTAAGTTTTAACGATTCTATTTAATTATACATATATATTGATTAGGGGGGGTTTGTAACTCGCACTGATTTCGCGCTACGAGGTAAAAACTGAAAACGGCAAAAATTTACTTTATTTTTGGACTCCCATAAGTGAAGCTGGTATAGTGCAAACTCAGATTACACTTATTTAGGACCAAATGAAGGTATTGAAACGATTTCCAGCTTGCTGGAAATTAATTCCGCTGAACGGTTTTTAAATCTAATTTGACTGGCCTATTACGCACCCAATGGAATATAACTTCTAACCTAAAAAAATGCTATAACCTTTCTCTTGAAAATAAATTTCTTAACAATTACTTCACTGAAAGTTACTATTAGACTAACTTTTCTTCAAATCTCAGGCCAAATGGAGGGCGCCAATTAATGTATTGTTTTTATGATGAATTTAAAAACTTAATAGAACTTTTGGGGTGGATTCTGCATGACAATTTAAAAACAAAGTCAAATATCAATACAACAACATATAATTCCAAAACTATAATTATAGTATTCGCCACTTAACCATGTTCGAATGTTATGGTTTTAGTTTTTAAAAATCAACGTACCCTAATTATCGTGATGTCCGTATTGCAACTGGATCTAATATTATTACCTAACAATAAGGCAATTCTCGATACAACAAAATGGTCTCACACCTCGTCAGATTCTAACCTAAAACAAATAAAAATATGCTTGTAGATTTTATTCTTCTATTACAACCGTAGCCCTCGAAACTATTAGTAATTTTATTCTCTATTCATCAATTTATTTATTTCTCATCATCCCCAGACCGAATAATTATTGAAAAGTTCGTTACATCTTGCAAACGGTCGTCGACAAAGTGTAGTAATCAGGATTCCTGCTTTACAAGCGTCCTATTTTTTTTTATCAGTATTCCCCTAAACAGGTAGAATAACTTCTTTACAGCACTTGGCTAGGTATGTGTGAAATTTACTAATTAAAATATTTAAAATATACCACAGTTAGAACCACCGTAGTGTAGATTTTGATTTTTGAAAATCTTACATAAATCAAAAGTCGCTTGGTTTTTACCTACTTGTTTTGAACATTCGAGGCTGAAAAAAATACGGTTACGTAATTCAAGAATAAATGAAATGAGATTCAAGAATTATTTCGTAATGATGTAACACAAGATATAAAGAATTATATTTATTTAAAGAGCCTTTTATAAAAATTTGCATTCTAATCAAAGATTCGCCCCTAAAGTTTGCACCCTGGAAAAGGTTTCTAATTTTGCTCGTAGAACCTGCCCTGACTTCAACTAAAAAATTAATCGCTAGTTCTTGGGCTATCCTATTATAAATTAAGTAAGTTTGAGTGGTCATCGCTTTATAATTTTGTTGAAAGCTTGACCTTTTTCTTAATTATAAGAAGTACCTGAACTGATTACAAAAATTCCAATTATTAGTTTTTGTCTTTGAACAAACCAAAAGGGCGAAGACTTAAATCTAAATTTTATCAATATTTTGGTAGTTATTAAACGATAAATGGTAAAGCCAAATCAATTTCACCATAACTAGTTTCTGTGTTTCTTAGTAATCTTCGATAAATGTAATGCAAAAGGTGTCTCATATTGGATCTTTATAGATTTGTGAAATATATAGTTTTGTGCTTTTTAGATGTCAAAACAAAACACAAAATTTTAGCTTTAATTAGAAATCTCTCTGTCCTGCTTCTTAAATCATTGCAATTGAAGTTGCTCCCATGTGAATCGACCTGTCCCTAGGGGGCGTTACGCATCCCTCTGTTAGGATGTCAAACAAACTGTTCTTTTTATCAACAGATGGTCCTCGTTACAAAACGGCTATAACACCACAGCTTTGTATTATATAATGTGGCGGGAAATTGTATTTGTTGTTTAGCTCTTTATACTATTATCTGTTGGTTTTATTTAAAGGAGGGTCATGATTTATGTGTTAAAAGCCAAAACGCTCTATTTACAAAGTGGGCTTTATAAATGAACTATAATATGAGCTTTTGGTAACATTTGTTCGTTTTGTGTAACCGACTTTAGCACAATAAGTAGATAATTTAAAGGATGATGCGCGTAAGGTAATAGAATACCGATATTATACTTTGAAGGAGGACAATGCAGTCGTTAAAGTGTGTGGCGTTATTAATTAAGGGCAAATGTTTATTGCTAGAGCAACAACAACAAATTTTTTTTAAGCAAAATAGGATTAATATTATGGACAGTTTTGCTATTTAACGAACATAGGCGTCCGCCAAAAGCACTTAGCCAGATTGGGAAATATCTTTTTCCTAAATAAAATATAGACTTCTTTAGCAGATTTCAAGATTGATTTAAAAGTTTTCTTCAACAGAAGATATTTTTTAATGACCACGCTAGATTTTGACTTTTTTGTTCGCAGAGGTAACTTTCTCTTTCTGGAGTGGCATTCATTAGAGCGGATAAAGGGCTACAGCCACTAATGAAATAGAGATTTTGCAAACAATAATATTCGAATTTTCATGCTGTAAAACTATGAAATATATTAAATATAACATCCATCAGAATTCTATAAAAATATATCAAAGTCTGGTGATTATATATCATCATCATTGGGTTTTCAGTCCTTGAAGGGTTGGACGCGTACCCTCTTTGTTTGTTATACTTACACGCGGCATATTTTACCCGCCATTTTTTAACATATACCGACCACGCTTTACGAGTGATGCAATCGCTATTTAAGTAATATTTACATGCACAATTTAAATAAAATCAAATTACTCACGTGGTGGCATATCGCAACTTAAATCTCAGGGTTCAGCGGTGATTTGCAGATTGGGTTACGCCATGTTAAATGTCGTCCTAACGTAACTTCTGCACTCGTAGGGGGATGAAAGAAGATAAGGTAACAGGTACAATAAAAGGTAAGGTACAAGGAACTTACATACCTGTTCCTAAAAGAAAAACACATACACCACCTAGATAGTTGTTCCCTGGTCGAGGTCTCGTGGCTCAGTCCCGCTTTCGACACTCGCGCACCTCTGCATTCAGTCTGCGCAGGCGCGACTGTCAGCGACGACGGAAGTTAATGTTATTATTTAAAAATACGCGGCAATTTACTTATAAATTGTAACTAAATCTAAAACATGCTACATGGCCAATTTGGCATGTAACAATCGCAACCAAGTCATAAAAGAAAAAAATTTTAAAAAAAGAAAAAAATGTTTTAGCACGGTAGAAACTTAAAGTCTAGAGCCTTACTTACATATGAACTAACTTACATTCTACTAAATGTTTATTTTAGACGCCACCTGGTGTATTCAACCGATAACACGTCTTGCGAGTAACCAGGAAACGGAATGTGTAGCCCCAAGGTTATCGAACTACATCTATAAATGCACACATTGTTACGCTCCCTTAATGTCAGCCTACTTGAAATACATCGTTTGGAATAGCTGGTTGCATAAGGTCGATTTTCATTAATAAATAAATAATTATTCGTCTTATAAATTTCGTTACTTATGCAATTATCGAAGTGGAGATAAGAGGCGCAGGTGTTATGTTAACAACTTTTTGGATATCTACAGCTTAGCGAGTTGTAGTTTGTCCTTTGTTGATATATATTAATGGCATTCCGTATTAATGATATGTGAAATTTACCTCGCATTTAATAATAAGTAAATAAAATATGAACGTACCTTTTTTTAAAGACGAGATTGTGAGCGTGATCGTGTTTTAAGTGTTTTACCGTATCCAAACAATGCCTTTACCAACTGAAATTAGCTTTAGAAGTAATACGAAAAATTCTTGGCGGATGTTTGAATCGGAATTATACTAACTTTAATTGTTCTTAGTTGCGCGTGTTACATGTGTTCCTGTCTGTTGTACCACAACTTCTACCCCCGCGAATAGACTGTGAATCTTTGCCACGCTACACCAGTGCATCCGGCTTACCAAACTATCAGGAGGCTTTAGATCAGTAGCCGAATTATTCCAATTCTATAGAAACTCTTCCGGTGCTCCTGGTTGTGTAAGTGAACTATTTCATACTTATTATTACTTTAAATATCTGTCCGTTTGTAATTGTTCTTTATTCCTAAAATTGCTTGGTTGTATATTAACGGTAGAGTGTAGTTTCTGAATTTTCTAACACCGAAGAATTTAAAATAGATTATTGCTTGCGCAAGTTTCGTTATGTGCGAAATATAACCGATTACCGGTTTACAAAGTTGAACTTAAACTAGTGTCACAAAATACTTGGGAATTATTGTCTCAGGAAATAGAATTAACATGAGTTATCAATGCCACATGGTTCCATTCAGTATGATAATGTCTGGGGCTAACACCAGTGAAGTGTGGTGAAGTGCTTCGTTAGTGTAAAGGGTACTAAATTCTATCAACCCCATCACAATCAAGGGTGAAGTACTTCGTTCTGCAGGACTTTCTGTAAGTGAACTATTTCCTACTTTTTTTATTTTAAATATCTATCGGTTGCTTACCATATCTTTGTCGTTCTGCCACCTTTTACAAAAGACTTGCATGCTATTAATTAAAAAAAAAAACAAGAAAGACTAATACTGCTGAATTACTCATCAATTGTGCTTATCTATTTATCTTTTATTAAAATTTTGTCTGATTTATGTTAAATTGGTGTGTGAGGAAACGTTTCTGCTACTCCCCAATATTACCTCACTTTGTATTAAAAGTTTTTGTACTGCTTTTACCGTTGTCATATTATATAGATTATCCAAACGTTTTTACATTCTTTTACATTCTTTTACATTCTTTTTTTTTCAGGTTTACTTAATTATTTTTATTGCAGGTTTGCTATTCTAATTCTTTTTTTTTCAGGTATTGTTACTAATTCCTTATAGCCCCGTACGTTATATGTTAGTCTACTTTCTACAACCCCCCCCTAATCTCCGATTGAGCCCGGTCATTCCGTGATTTTCTTTGTGTTACGCACGCCCAAGAATAACGTAACATAAATTTGGCGCCCAACGTGGCTGCCCAAGAACAACGTAACAACATGAGTGTTAGATGTGGCGCAGTTATAATCAACAGTATAAGTTTGTCGGAGAGCACAAAACACTTCACTACAACGAAAAACAAGTGTGACAAGTCGCCTAACATTTTTACAATAATCTAAAGCTAACTTTACAGTTTTTTATGAGTGCACACGCACATAAGCATGACATTTTAACTGTTTCTACGTTGGCAAGAAAATGCCAAAATTTCAAAATGCCCAAGAGAGCAAGTTACTATATGTTTTACACATTTTTTTTGTGTTGGTATTCTGGCTTAATAAACAGTACACATCAAAACTTTTTAATGACATGGTTGTGAATTAACAAATTTACCAACAGTACCATCTTACTAATTTCTTACATTTCTAACCTAACAAATTACATTGCTACCATCAGGTTAGCTTCTTTACTCAATACTCAAAAGTTTTCCTACGTCTGATCATAAATACCAAACGTTAGGACAACAAAAGAAAGTAAGACAAAGTCTCAAGTTATTACCAAAGATAATAGGTAAGATAGATATATTAAGATAGAACTATTTTTATTTATTTTTTTTTGTTATTCTAACATTATAATTAGTCTGCTAACTAAAAATTACAGCAAACCTGTTACTCCTAAGAAATCTAACAGAATTATTTGCTACCTTAAGTTATATTAGTTAGTTTTATATTATTTGCGTTTGGAAATACTCGTGTGTGTGTGTGTGTGTGTGTGTTTGTGTCTGTGCGCGCGTGTGGGTGCGTGAGTGTGTGTGTGTGTGTGTTTCTGTCTGTGGTAATGTCCTTGGGATGCTTTCCTTCCCAGCTTCCGACCGTCGGCAGCCGGAAATCAGAAACCGAGAAGTTCTCATTCCTGTACGTGTCCTGGCCGTCGGCAGCCAGAAACCAGGGGGACCACGTACAGTCCCTGGTGTGTATGTGTTTGTGTGCACATGTGCGTATATATCTGTGTCGTATGCGTGTGCGTGCAGGTACGTGTACGTGCGTGTTTGTGTGTGTTTTGATGTGTGTATGTGTGTGTTTTGTCGTGCCAGTGTGCTATAATGGTGTGTCTGTTTATTGTTTTCATGTTTGTGTGTGCGTGTGCTTATGTCTGTGGTGAGGTCCTTGGGACTGTTTCCCTCTCCCGGTTTCCAACGGCCGGTAGTCGGAAATCAGAAACCGAGAAGTACGCGTTCCTGTACGTGTCCTGGCTATCGGCAGCCGAAAACCTGGGAGGCCACGTACAGTCTCTGTTGTGTGTGTGTGTGTGCTTGTGTGTATTTTGTCGTGCTGATGTGTTGTAATTATGTTGTCAGAATATTTCCCCTGTAATAATTTTTAGTTGCGCTACAACATTGGAAATATAAACATTACGTTACTGAAGCTAGGGTTAGATTTCTTAAAGCAATTACAAATTTGGTTAGTATTGTCTCTTGTTTATTTTAGTTAGTTGTATTTTTTATTTTAGATGGTTGGTATTGAGTCCTTATCCTACTAGTGTTAGTATTCTAATGCTAATAAGTGTTCTGGGGGAAACTTGTGTTTGAGGTACGTTTGCCGTACTTTTGCCGTTTTCACTATTTTTACTTCGTTTTCACTGGTATCACTCCCGGTCGTCAGGATTCACGAGCCTTCTGGTAGATCTTCAGGAGACACGTGGTTCCTGGTATGTCCTTGGGAGAATGCCACTTGTTTGTTGTCGGTTCCCATGTGTGTTGGGTGGATTGTGCTTTTGTATTGCACGTTCGATGCGTTACGTCAAACTTCTGTGTTTCGTGTGATCTGTGTTTGTGGTATTTGTGATGTGTGGGGTTTAAATGGTGTTTGTGTGTGTCCTGTCAGAGTCCGTTTGTGTATCTTTGGTGTAGTATAGTAGTAGTTTGGTGAGTGATTCTGTTTAGGTAAGGAAATATGTTTTGGTTCCAAAGCATGTCCGAGAGGGGTATGTCCCGTAGGATTGTCCTGTCCATTCCTAGGTCCTGTTGCAGTTCGGTGCAGTGGAACACCAGATGTTCCGGTGTCCCCATCTCACCACATGTGCAGTTGTTGTTGTCTTGGAAGTCGAAGCGGTTCCTGTAGGTTGGATAAGGGCCATGCCCCGTGAGAAAATGAATGAGCCCTTGTGAGGGGACCAAGTGGTGACAGTTTACTCTGTCTCGGATGTTTGGGACTAGTGCGTATACCCTCCTCCCATTTGTGCTCTGGTTCCATCTATCTTGCCACTCGGTTAATATTGTGTCCTGAATTTCCTTTTTTATCCGAATTTCTGATGTTACTTTTAGGATTTCCCGGACTTTTTCTGGTTCGTTGTTTTTTAACCAGTATGTCGCCGCTCTCTTCCTGATATACAGATCAAGAGGGCGGACTCCTAATATCACATAGAGGGCGTCGTGTGATACGGTCCGGTATGCTCCAGTAAGTCTTATTAGTACCCCCCTTTGGATACTGTTGACTTTTTGTTTGGGTTTTACTAGATGTAATCTGGTTGCCCAGGCGCTCGCTGCATGGCTTATTATTGCTGCAAGTACGCTGGATAAGTATAATCTTACACAGTTTAGGGGAATATTGTACGTACGTTGTGCAAGAGTTGCTATGCATTGCATAGCTTTACTGGCACCTGCAGTCACTGTGGCAATGTGTTTTTCATAGTTCAGTTTTTCATCAAGGGTTAGCCCTAGGTATTTGGCCTCCCGTGTTCTTCGTATTCTGCCTCTGTTTAGTTTAATGATAGGGTCTCTTTCTAGAGAACCTTTAACTATCATATAAGTTGTTTTGTCATGTGCTATCGTCATCTTATTTGCGTTGCACCATTCTAGGGCTTTGTTCAATGCGGTGTTTGCATTGTGCTGTAGTTCATTTCTGGAACCTTCTTCCACCACCAACAAGATGTCGTCCGCATAAGCTACTACGGACCTCAACTCATTTGCGGTTTCCAGCTGCTCCAAAAGCTCCTCAGTCGCAATGTCCCAAAATATGGGACCGCAGACTGACCCCTGTGGGCATCCTTTGGTGATTGATTTTGTGATGTTTTTAGTACCTGACAATGTTACAAATCTATCCTGGCAATAGCTTCTAAAGGTATGATGTAATTGTTTTGGACATTGTAACAGTGTTGGCCACCATAAGTTGTTGAAAGCTCCTTCTATGTCTATCATGATTAGGACCACGTATTTTTTATTTGAAGTGGTTGCAGAGTTTATGGCTTTGTTTACGGCGTCTTCGGTTGATCGTCCTTGTCTAAATCCGTACTGCGCCGGGTGCATGCCTTTTGTCTTCCGATGTTCTTGCATTCTCGTACACAGTAGTCGCTCAAAAGTTTTCCCGAGCGAGTCTAGAAGGCAGATGGGGCGATACGAACCCGGATTTTTCGGGTCTTTTTCTCGGTTTTTAGAGAGTATGATTACGTCTGCTTGCTTCCAGCAGTTTGGAAACTTTGTTTGTCTAAGACATTCATTGTACAGTTTAGTAAGTTTCGGTGTAAGTTTAGTGTCTAGTGCCTTTGTGATTTCTGCCTGGATCCCGTCTGGCCCAGGAGCTTTTTTGTTTTTACTTGAACGGATAGCGTGTCTAATCTCGTCCTCAGTGAAAGGTTTTACGTCGTCCTGTGTTCTATTCCATGGTGTATTCCCATTCGCGTTTTGTTCGGTGACTCTTTGTCGTTTGCGTATTTGTTCTTGTGTGTCCTCTTCCCAGTTGTCATCAGGGAGGAGTGTATGTAGTAGTAATGTCGCGGTTTCAATCCAGTCTTTGGTTTCTGTTCCGTCGGGTTTGGTTAAAGTCGAGTACGTTGTCGGTGGTGCAATTTTTCCTGATACTATCTTGTACGGTACCCCCCAAGCATCCGTCTGCAAATGTCTTTCGACGAAAGTGTCCCAGGATTTTCGTTTCATTTTGTATAGTTCCTGTTCGTATGTCGCTTTGCGTTGTCTGTAGTTGGTCAGCTGGAAGGCCCTTTCTGCCGGTGTTAGGGCTGCTTGATAGCGTCTCCTTGCCTTGCGAGCTTTGCTTTTCAG
The DNA here is from genome assembly GCA_036346225.1 of Platerodrilus igneus. NCBI lineage: Eukaryota > Metazoa > Arthropoda > Insecta > Coleoptera > Lycidae > Platerodrilus > Platerodrilus igneus. The sequence goes on from JARFIW010001052.1 coordinate 9,639,098, forward strand.
TATCTGGACCTCTGTGGTCCATTTTAGCGGTTTTTGTGGCGCAGTTTGTCTTATTGTTTTTAATGTTTGTTTCATAGTGTCTTTAATTGTTCTTGTTAGGGCTTGGGCGTAAGCGTGTACGTTGTCGTTGCGTTGGATATCAGGGGGCGGATTGAAGATAGAACTAGATAACAATAAATGGATCCGAAATTCCCAGTACGCAAAGGCATGCTACAACTATATGCTTTAAAGATATTGCGTAGAATTCCCCAGCCTACTAAGTCGTTTCGTCCTCCATCGTAAAGATACAAATCTCTCCTCAAAGCCGTTACGTAAGAAAAGTACTCGTACCCCCTAAAAGAGAGAGACCTGTGAAGCAGACTCGTTAGATAAAATGGAACAAAGGACTGGAAAGACATGTGGGTGCATTCCTGCACCCGGCGTTGATCGAGTTCGGTAAGGTACTCATACATACATACACTCATACATATATGCATTGTTAGCGGCCACGTGCGGCTGACAGCGGCACCGCATGACCTCACGAAAGATTCCCAGAAACGTGGTCCAGGTGTCTATGAAAACCCCCTGCACGACCACTCGGTGACTAACGGAAATGAAAAGGTAATAGACATATAGGAAAGGTAAAAAAAAGGGAGGTAGGCATTTTTGGAATGTGCTAGTGACTTCCAAATAGAAGAGAGTAGAAGAAGGGCTCGCATTGAGCAATAGTTATAGAAAAAGGTGGATAGAAAAGCACTACTCAACCAGTCAATGTGGTCAGTAGCCCGGAGTGAGGGAAAAATCACTCTTATGTGGTAGACGGGTGTTCCGGGACAAGAACAGGTCTACCAAAGGAAAAATAAGGCGGAAACGGAGACAGCGGCATAAAAAAAAAGTAAAGTTTTGGACGAGCGTCCGAGAGAAGGTAGGGAGTTGTCCCTGTTAAACGCAGATCGGTCTAAAGGACCACCTGCTGTGTTAATCAGACAAATTAAGACACATAATAAGTTAAAAAGTTACTAGACTCTGATGAGAACTAGTACGATCATCTTCCTAACGAACGCATCCACTGTGATAAGAAGATCATACAAAAAGTTGAAACAACCAACTTAAAAGTACCACCGTAGATACCTTCCCACAAAAAACCAACTGTTCCAAGGTAATTTTTAGAAACGCTAACGCCATAAACACACTGGAATACTTAACTATAAGCAGTTAAATGAATATACAAATATACGGTCGTAATATGCTAAAAACAACCAAGAATTCAATAAGATAATAATAAAAAGCGATAGCAGCTCACCACGAAGTTAATAAAAAACAAAAAATGTTTAAACGTTCTGATGACTTAACAGAAGAAAAAAACTATGCTAAAGAATTAAGTGAGTGACTGTAATAATTCAGAAGAAAAACGCATGGAATAGAAACCCCTAGTTTTGCAACTGCGAATTTGGACTGTTTCTTACAAAGGCATAGGCCGCGTCTTCTATGTGTATCCAAAGAAAAAAGCAGCCACTCAACATCAGCTAAAACCAATCATAACAATTCAATGAGTTGCCCCAACCAAATTTACAACAATTACCATGTAATTAAACAACGTAATATAAATGCTAAAAACAAAATGATATGGTGTAGAAAAGGTGGCAGGATTGATTAGGTGAAGCGACAGAGTGACATTGCAAAACCTAGATAATAAACAGATATATGGTTGACAATAAATTTAAGGAAGAATTAATAGTCAGCAAAAAAGTAACTAAAATGAGGTAAATAAGGCAAAAGTGTAGAAGGTAAATGCTGTATGAGAAAAAAAACGAATAGATATCGGTATTAAATTCAGGACGGAAACAAAAACATTTGGTAGACCAATGAAGAAATGAAACGTGGAAAAATTAATTAGCATTTGGGTCAGCAGAGAACGGTTTAAGGTCTTTGATATGCCACCTTCCTTGACGTTTTCCTTCGGTGTTTTAGAGTTCATAGATAAGTGGACTAACGAGGCGAATGACCTCACATAAAATGAATTTTTGAGCTAATTTCAAAGAGAATTTTTTAGTAGCCTTAGATAAGACATAATTTCTTTTCCAAACCTGTTCACCTAAAACAAAAAAAATATCTCGTTTATGCAGATTATAATGATCTTTACTCTTTTCGTAGGCTTTTAACAAATTTTTTTAACATCATTGAGAATAGTGGGTAATGATTGTTAAGCTTCGTTCCAGCGTACTTTTTCGTCAAATTCAATTACGTTAGTGTCATCCGAAACTGAACCGTAATAACTACCATCAATTGGCGTGTATCTTTCAAAAACAAGGAATGAGGGAGTGAATTGGGTTGCTTCATGTATAAATGTACGCAAAGCTTGAGCGATTTTAAAGATATTTTTATCCCATTTAGTGTGGTCTGAGTCGATATATGATGAAATAGCAGTGATTAAGACTCTATTTACTCTTTCGGTAGGGTTTACCTCTGGATAGTATTTGGTGTTGAACCAAATTTTTTGTACTTTATAACTTGTAACGAAATTTTGAAAATCTTTTGAGATAAATTGCGCCCTATTATCACAGAGAATAATTTAAGGGACACTAATGATACGAAATACATTTTGTTCTAGAAATTTAATTATAGCGGAATGTGGTTTTAGTTAAAAGTTGTACAATAACAAATTTAGAAAACCAGTCAGTGACGACTAAAAGCTATTGGTTACCTTTTTTTGATCGAGGGAGAGGTCCTAATAGGTCAAGTGATATTAACTGAAAGGGATAAGATACACGTTTGAAGTTACCCATCAAACCAGAACGAGCTTCTCAAGAACTCTTCTGAGCTCCGCAAATTTTACAGTTTCTAATATAACGGCAGACAGATTGTTTTAATGTGGGTCAATAATATAATTCAAATATTTTAGCTAAGGTTTTTGTAACGCCAAGGTGAGCAGCTATAGAGTCGTCGTGACACAATTTAAGAACTTCACTGCGGTTAGCGGTAGGAACTACAAGTTTCCATTCAGGGATGTTAGAGATTTTGTAAGATAAGGAAGATATAAATTTATATAATCTATTATTCATCACACGAAAGGTGGAAAATTTATCGTGGTTTTCAAAAACTTTCTTTATCATATTTAGATACTAGGCATCAGGAATTAGATCTGGGAGGTTACGGGAAGCAACATCACGAGATAAGGCATCAGGCACGATATTTAATTTGCCAGGTCTATGGCAAACATCGAAGGTTAATTGAGAGATACGTAAGTTCCATCTTGCCAATCGATCTGCGGGTTGTTTTAAGTTATTTTACCATGTGAGAGTAGCATAATCGGTAATTACTGTAAAATGCGTACCTTCAACCAAAGATAATCCCTAATAGTTCACGTTCGGTAGCTGAATATTTTTGTTCAGCAGAAGTTAAAGCACGACTAGAATAAGCAATAGGGTGTTCTAGTCCATTGTTTACTTGGAACAACATTGCGTCAAAACCAGTAAGTGCAGCATCGGTTTGAATATAGAATCTTTCGTCAAAATTGGGCGAAATTAAGATAGGTGCAGAAGTGATTAATGTTTTGATTTGTTCAAAAGCGTGCTGAGCTTCTAAATTCCATTCAACAGATTAACGTTTCTTTTTATTTTTAATTAAGACAGTAATGGGTGTTGATTAGTTGAGAAATTAAGTAGAAAAATGCGATAGTAGCTAATCATTCCTATTAAATGTTTAATTTTGGTATCAGTCTTTAGTGTTTTAAATTTAGTAATAGCGTCAACTTTAGCAAAATCTGCCCCAAGACCAGTTCCATCAATAATAAAACCAATAAATGTAATAGAGGAACAGCAAAATTGACACTTCTCCCAATTTATTTGCTGCATTTAGGCGTTCGGCGACTTCATTATGTGTAGCGATATGTTCTTCATAGGAACTTGAGATGACCAATATGTCGTCTAAAAATACAAAGGCACATTCTTGGTGTAATATAAGTCCTAGCGTTTGATTCATAGTACGTTGTAAAGTCTGAGGTGCATTATAGAGACCAAAGGGCAAGAAATTATATTTGAACAAGCCCCGACCTGGAACACAAAAAGCAGGCTTTGGACGTGAAGATAAATCAAAAGGGTTCTGATAAAAAGCTTGTCTAAGATCGATAGATGAGATAAATTTAGCATTGCGCAGCCGACTCAAGATAGAATCAGTACAAGGTAAGGGATAGGCATCGGTCACAGTTACAGAGTTAAGTTTCTTCCGTCAACATAAACACGCCATTCATCATTCTTTTTACGAACCAATAACATGGGAGACATCCATGGCAAATTTGTAAATGTTTTTGTAATGCAGGCGATAACGGATATTGAAGTTGCTTAAAAGGAACAGGATCCCCGTGGAGATAGTATGAGTTGCGGTAGTGACACAAACAAGTTCAGAAGTATTTAATTTACGAAATTTGTTAATTATAGAGTTAAGAATTTCATTCTGGGAATCGGTAAGAGAAATTTTATTAGATATACCAGCCGACGCACAAGAGTTTGTTTTAAGAGAAGCTTGCCAGGAGAAATCTTGGAAATATAAAGATAAATTAAAATGTTGGCAAAAGTCAACGCCAAGTAAAAATGGATTAGCTAGTGTAGGCACAATTAAAAATGGAACATTTCGTTCAAGTGATTCTATACGAATTTTTAATTTGAGAGAACCAGTTACATATATTTTATTATCGTCAGCTAGATTGATAGAGGTTTTTTCTGGAATTACCTGATATTCAATATTTTGTTCAGATAATTGCCTTAAGTTTTCATTATTTAAAAGAGAACATAACGAACCCGTGTCCAATAAAGCGATTATATTTAGAGAGCCAATAGAGATTTGTAGATGCGGGCAATTATCGAGAGGTTTTTTAACAAGTTGTAAGACAGCAGAATTTTTATGGTAAAAGGAATGAACTGTTTTCAACCAATTAGACTATTCGGCAGGAGTCAAACGACATATTTCAGATAAGAGAGGTGAGTTCTTCTTTGAATTTGAGGTAACGGTATTGTTATTACTAGATACGTTAAATAAAGGTTTAATATTGAGGATATGTTTATGTCCTAATTCTGTTGACGGCTGTGTGTGTTGAATTGTTCTTGTCGAGGACGATTTTGGTTCCTTGCGATATTCACGTCCCGAGTAGGAATATCTCTGACAAAGTTTTCCGATAAGGTAGGGTTACATTTGATACATTTTGATTTATAGGTATTATTTCGACCACAGCCATGGCAGAAAATATTTTTTGGGTACGTGCAAACATTATAAGTATGTCCGCTTTTCTTGCAATTCCAGCAGGTAATTGAGTTTGTCGATGGAGAAACAGGAAGATTAATAGTAGATACTTTACGAGAAAATTCAGGCTGACATGCTAGGTCTGGTTCTAATAAGCCAGATTGTTTTGTTGGTGTTGAACGATATTTATCTATACGTAACTTTACTTCTTGAAGAGAGCGGCATAAATCTTTAAATTGAGATACGTTGTAAAGCTAAGTGTTTAGAGATAAGGATTTAGACTTCGTAAAAGTTGATCAATAATTTCAGTTTCGGGTGGTTTTTATCTAATCTGTCATATAAAGCTTCAATTGAGGCAATAAAAGAGATTTCGTTTTCGTTACGTCCCTGGGTACGATTTTTTATTTAATTCCAGAGATCAATTATATAGCCATAAGGTAAGAAGTCGCGTTTTAAGCTAGTAACTAACTCTTCCCAGGTAGAAATCTGGTTTTGTATATTTCTATAGCAAATCAAAGCTGAGCCAGAAAATAATTCCTTTGCTGAGACAAATAAATCTTGGTCTGTACAGTTACGTGATATCTTTAAATCGTTTGCGCGGTCCAGAAATGACATTAAAGAAATTTGCGAATCTAAACCCGAGAAAGAAGTACCCCATTTATAAACCGGTATAGATTTCGGGGACGAGGTAACAGGTTGTGAAATGGAGAGGTTAGAGAATGCAGAAGGCAAATTTACATCTGAATCTAAGTTAAGTTTTTTGAGAATGACTCTTTCAATAAAGAAAAGTCAGATAAGAAAGTTTGTCTAGTTTCATTAGTTTGGTTATTCTTAAGCAATGATAACAAGTCTAAACGTTGCTTTAAATGTATTATACGAGATTTGATACGTTTTAATTCTAAATCTGTAGCTACTGAATTTATTCTGTAAACTATATTAATATCGTCTAGAGATTGTTTGATCTCAAAGGCATTTTGTGATAGATCTGAAGTTAATGTACGAGAGATTAATTGTCCGTCATCTTCCTGTGCTAGTACGGCCCGTCGTTTTGATTTGACGCATGTTGGATACTGCGTGATTCAAGTTCGAAGATTGTTTCGAGAGACTTAAAATGTAATGAATTCATCATGCTGATATATTTAGGAAATGAGTATACCGAGATAAGTTTAAAGCAAATAGGGAATACTAGTTTCTAAGGAAATAATTTTTTTCTAAAAAGGATCCATAAAAACTAGTTAATTATTCAAGTCAAGATAAGTATTTAACCAAACTTAATGTGGTTTTAAAGAATTTTTAAGATAACAAATGGAGCCACTGCAGTAGCAAATTATCTATAAATAACAATACATACGGATACATAAATAATTAACATCCAAAGTAACATATTTCAGTTCACTCACAAGTTAAGTTGTATTTATCCTACACATTTCAAATATTAACAACACTATTTTTGTAAAGGAAATTTAAATTACACTAGGTTTAAAATAGCATGATTAAGTTAGCAAGAAGTAAACAAACAACTATTCAAAGTGACAGTTTCAACAAGTTTCATTGACATATAGCCTTCTTGGAATGTTGGCACCAAATAAGATAAAAATAACTAAAGGTAACTAAATTTGGTCGTTTCAAATTAAATTTTGTTTGAAAGTTACTAGAAATTAAACTTTTTTAATTACAGGTACTTGAGTGAACAAACCACTTTTTCTAAAAAATATTATCATTTTCAAAGCTAACATCTTACAAGTTACAATAAAAGTTTCAACAAACACGTATATAGGCGGCATTGTTATAATTACACGCGCATAATTACTCGTCGTTTTATAATATATACTCACCACGCTTTACGGGTAATGCAATCGCTATCTAAGTCAAATTTGCATGCACAAATTAAGTAAAATCAAATTACTCACGTGATGGGTATCTCGGAACTTAATCTCAGGATCCAGCGGTGGGTTGTGGGTTGGGTTACGCCATGTTGAACTTCAAATTGCCATCCGTCCTTCACGTAACTATTGTTGCACTCTTATGGGGTCGGAAGGAATAGGTACCAGGTACAACAAAGGTAAAGGTACAGGGAACCTACATACCTATTTCTAAAAAAAAAACATTCACACCACCCAGGTAGTTGTTGCTTGGTTCGCGTCTCGTGGCATAGTCCCCGCTTTCAACACTCGCGCACCCCGCATTCACTCTGCGCAACGCGACTGTCAGCGACGACGGAAGTTAACATTATTAATTTAAAAAAGCGGCAATTAATTTATTAATTATATCTAAATCTAAAACATGTTACATTGCCATTTTGACATGTAACACATTAAATAAATATTCTGAGTTAGAAGATGGATAGTCAAAAATTGCTAGAAGTTACGAAAAAAAGTTAGAAGTTGCCAATACGGAAACGTTTAAAGCAAAAGTTTATGCGGTTTTAGAATCATATGAAATATAGAAAAAGCTGAATGAGGATATCATTGAGAAATGAAATACGTATTTTGTGAATCATGTAACTGTAGCAAGGAGAAGCGATGACGGTATGAAATTATGTTTGAATGTTAGAAGAATAAATTAGCGTAATAAACCGCAATACAATGGCCAACGCCAATAGATAGCATTTTAGTGAAATTATGTAATAAGAAAGTTTTTTCGACGATTGATGTGAAGAATTCACTTTTAGAGAGGATGTATACACGATTTGCGGTAGTTGGGTGTATTTATCAATTTAAAAAGGTCCCATTTGGTTTGTATATAAGCACAGTAGCATTATTTGAAGCTATACAGTGTAATTTGGAATCATTGATATTTAATCATGGTATTCAGCGACCCATTCAGAACGGACCTGCACCTTGACGACGTTCTAAAATACTAGAACAGGTAGAATGGCTTGCGCGTTTCAATGAGCTAAAGAGCCGAACTATAGGTTTAATTAAATTAGTGGGGTTTTTAGTGAGGAACCAGACTAAGACAAGTCCCCGAAAGAGGGCAGCAGCTTTTCGGTACTTAGAGTGGCAGAGTCCATAGGGGTCGGTATGACATTCTAAGACACACTACTGTGATGTGGAAGGCAACGGGAAACCACCACATTATCTCCCATGTACACAGCGTACTCAAATTGTTATTAATGATGATGGCATCCTCTGGGATAAAAAATTTCGGAGGTAAAATAGTCCTCCATTCGGATCTCCGGGAGAGGACTACTTCGGGGGATGTGATCAGAAAGAATAGGAAAAGATCCGTGAACATTCTGCGAGTCGGAGCGTGGAATGTCAGCAGTATGAAACAAGTAGGTAAGCTAGACATAGTAGGAATTAACGAAGTCCGCTCGCCAGAGGCGGGGGATTTTTGGAGTGAAGACTTCAAGGTAATTCATACAGGATCAGAGAAAGAAAATTCGGATGTGGAGAAAATTGCGAAAAAAGATAGGACGATGTGTAGAAAACTACTTACAAAAGAACGAAAGAGTACTCATGAGTAGATTTGAATCTAAACCAGTAAATACAGTAATAATACAAGTATACATGCCCACCTCTAACTATAGTGAGGAAGAGGTAGAGGCGATTTACAAAGATATCGAAGACATACTAAGATACGTAAAAGGACGTGAGAATTTAATAATTACGGGGGATTTTAATGCAGTGGTGGGTGAGGGTAGGGAAGGAGCGATAGTAGGTTTATTTGGTTTAGGCACGAGAAATGACAGGGGAAATAGGCTGGTAGAATTTTGCGATAAGAACAACTTAACCATCACAAATACATTATTTTAACATCATGCTAGAAGACGATACACGCGGAAGATGCCAGGAGATATAGAAAAAATATCAAATAGATTACATTATTGTCAGACAAAGGTTTAGAAATCAAGTAAAAGACTGTAGAAGCTACCCGGAAGCAGATATAGACACTGACCACAACATCGTAATCATGGAGACCGCACTTAAATTTAAAAATCTGAAAAAGAGGAACGGAAAAAGGCACTTTGACTTTGAGAAGCTAAACGATAAATATATCCACGAAAGATTTAAAAAAAGTCAAATGAATTGCTGAAAGATATCAGGAAAATTTCTGATACTAAGGAAGTAGAAACAGAATGGAATAACATTAAATCCAGCTTAGACAAAGCGGCCAGAGATGTTCTGGGGTATTTACAAAAATAAAATAAGAAACAATGGATAACATAGGATATCCTGAATTTAATAGAAGAATGACGAAAATACAAAAATAGATCAGACGAAACAGGAAAACAGAGATTCAAAGCCATAAAATGGGAAATTATTCGCAAATGCAGGAAAGCTAAAGAACAGTGGATTGATGAAAAGTGCAACGAGGTACAAACTAAGATGGAAATATGAAAGACAGGCGAAGCATACAAACTAATTACAATGAATTTTAGGGATATAAAAGCATATAGCAAAAATATAAGGGATGCGGGAGGAAACGTCATTATAGAAAACGTAGAGAAAGTAGCTAGATGGCAGGAATATATAGGGAATTTATATTCAGGTGAGGAATTAACAGCATTAGAACAGGAATCAGACATTGAAAATGATTACCAGGGATATCCAATACTTAGAGATGCGTTTGAATTAGCATTAAAAAGTCTGAAAAATAATAAGGCGCCGGGTACAGATAAGGTGCAAGCAGAAACTCTAAAAGCCGCTATAACAGAACGTCTCTTCCGGCTTGTACGCTATATGTATGAGACATGCGAGATACTCAAAGATTTTAAACGTAACGTCATAGTAACTATACAAAAAAAGAAAGACTCAGATAAATATGAAAATTATCGAACAATAAGTTTGACAGCACACGTTTCAAAAATATTAACTAGAATTGTACAAAGACGAATGGAAAAACGAGCTGAAGAATTACTGGGAGAAGATCAATTTGGGTTTAGGCGAAACAGGGGAACACGGGAGGCTATTTTAGCTCTGAGGGTGATAATGAAGAAAACAATAGAAAAGGGGGAAAGCGTATATATATAGGGTTTGTAAATCTAGAAAAAGCATTCGACAATCTAAAATGGAAAAAAAAATGTTCGAAATACTCAAAAAGATTGGAATGAGTTTTAGTAATAGACGGATAGTACATTGCTTATATGTGAGCAAACAGCGGTAATAGAATTAGAGCAACAAGGTAGATAAGTAAACATTAGGAAAGGGGTGAGACAGGGATGTGCCTTATCCCCATTAATTTTTAACTTGTACATAGAAGAGGCAATGAATACTGTCAAATGCAGGAAGACATTTGGAATTAATATGCAGGGACAAAAGATTGATATGCTTAGATTTGCAGATGATATAGCGGTATTAGCATCTAGCAAAGAAGAGTTAGAAGCTGCTCTTAATGAAATGGAAACAGTTGTAACGGAGAGATATGGTATGAAAATTAACGAAAAGAAAAATAAAGTTCTAGTATACAAACGAGGAGAAAATAAATCAAAAACAAGAATACAAATAGGTAACGAGAACTTACAAGGGGTTAAGGATTTCTGCTACCTAGGAAGTCAAATAACGCAGGATAGAAAAAGCACAAAAGATATAAAACAAAGATTAGCACAAGTTCGTGCTACATTTAACAAGAAAAAGCAACCACTGTGTTCAAAGAACACAAATATAGAAACAAGGAAAAGATTGCTTAAAACATATGTGTGGAGCATAGCACTGTATGGATGTGAAGCCTGGACAGTAGGGGAAGCAGGCAAGAAAAAGGTAAAAGCCTTCGAAATGTGGTGCTACAGACGTATGATGAAGATACCATGGACAGACAAAGTTAAGAACCAAGAGGTACTAGAAATGGTAGGGGAAGAAAGAACTATGTGGAAAACAGTAAAAAATAGAAGAGATAGGAGGATAGGCCACATACAAAGACATGAGGTAATAGTGCGGAATATACTAGAAGCAGAGATAGGAAAAAGAGAAGTAGAGGTAGACCTAGGTTAGACTACTGCACACAGATAGTGAAAAATGTAGTCTGTGAGAATTTCAGGGAAATATGTAGGCTAGCTCAGAGTAGAAATCAATGGAGGTACGCTTCCAACCAGTCGCAAGATGGAAAAACTATTGACAAAAATAATAACTGTACTTAAACATGGTGATTATTATAAACAACTACAGATATTGGTTTTGCAATACTTCTAACTAAGGTTAATTGTGCGAAAGGATTTACTTGAAAACTATTAATACGGCAACTGTCTAATTGTTGGGGGATCCTTGGCAGCCACAGGCTGCTTAACCGCCTTCACATATCACTGAATCTCGGTGAAATAGAGCATATTATTAGAAAACAATAGAAGGGAATTGAGCTGAATTTCAGCTGTTGTGAGAACTGCAGGGAACGATGTAGTCTAACTCAGAACATAAATAAGCTGTGGTACAAGTGTACAAGTCCAACCGGTTTCAAGATGTAAAACCCAATGACGAAAAAATAAGTGCTCTTAAATCTGATGATTATTATAAACAAGTACAGGTGCTGGTTGTGAAATATTTTCAACTAATGTTGATTGTGCGAAAAGATAAATTGGAAAAACTATTAATTCAATAAAAGTTCAGGTGCTGGGGAACTTGGCAGTCAAAGGCTGCTTACCCCCCTTCACATACCGTGCATTTATATTTACAATGCTCCACCGGAAGATACTACATTGGCCAGGAGGCGAGTTTTTTGTTGCCTGGAAATTTAGAATTTTGCCGAACCCTTGCCATTCCAGGCAAGGTAGATATCTTTAAGGTGCGTGACAACACTCACACACGGGACCTCCATTTAACCTCTCATCCGAACGAGGGCGGAATTTTTGTGAAAAATGCTCACCTGTCATTTTTCAAGCAGTCGGCCGTGTCGGGATTTGAACCCAGGACTTTGGGATCCGTAGTCTTACGCTTACTACATTGATCCACGGCGACGCTCCCCCTTCACATACCACTGAATATCGGGAAATAGGATATATAACTGTAAAACAATAGAAGGTGACCGAACTGCATCAAACAAGAAAGAACAGCAGCTATGTTCAAAGACAATGAACATAGATACAAGAAGAAAACTGTTCACAGCATAGTGTGGAGCACAGCATAGTACATCTCTGAAATAGATGCAGTGGGAAAAGCAGACAGAAGGAGATAGAAGCCTTCTGGAATGTTGCGCTTCAGATGTATGAGGATGGTAGCATGGTCAGACAAAGTTAATAACAAATAGGTTGTAGAATTAGTAGAGGAATAAAGATATCTGTAAAAAATGAAAAAATAGGAGAAATAGAAGGCATTTTTGGGGAATAGTAGAGGATATACTACAAGCAGTGATAGGAAGAGAGAGGTATGGGGAGACCGATATCAGAGTTTAGCACACAGATAGTGATAGATGCAGACTGTGCAAATTTCAGGGAAATGTGTAGGTTGGTTCAGACTAGGAAACAATGATGGTACGCGTCCAACCAGTTCTAGGACTGATGACCTAATGATGATGATGATGATTCAGCGACATTTGGTGTATGTAGAAACAATTTTATTGAAATTGAATCGGATGAATGATGAGACCTTGTATTAGTGTGAGAGAATTTAGAAGTTGATGGAAAAAGATAATGAAAATTTTAAGTTAAATCCGATCTATCATCGTGGTACAATGCATTGCAAGTCATTAAACCGAAGATGTTATACACTTCATGAGAATTTTGATGAACTTACGGATGCTTTTTGACATGCATTTACATCATCATTCCAGTAAAGTTCATGAGAGTATAATATCGTACATTTCATAGTCCGTTATGTAAATAATGGTATTACAACCAGACTCTGTAATAAGTCGTTATATTGAGATTCTATATAAATTAAGAGGAAAAGGGGTTGTTTACCTTGTACTCGTCGATTTTGAAACAAACCTAGATATCATATTCTATCTTGAAATAACCACTTAATTTTCCAAAACCGCTAAAGAACAGTTCGTCTACAATCTACATAGTTTTACGACAAATATTCGTGCTTAAGCTAAAAGTCAAATTGTTTATGTATTCCAACCCGTCTTAGAATATTTTACTAGCATTAAAAAGAGCTTACGGCCTAAATTCCAAATATGATTCATATTCAAATTTACATTAGGCATTTCCATATTTTAATCCCACAATTTTGCAGTTCTGTGGAAGTTAATTTTGCGCGAGTTTAACAAACAAAAATTCTCTGGCATCTATATAAGGATAAAATTGAATACCATTTATAACTTGAATAGCAAGTGACAACACTTGCATAATATCCCGTAGGGTGTATAGGGGGTGTGTATCAAGGGTGTTATAGCCCAGCCAGTTTGATGATTAATTACTGTTTGATGAATATGCATGAACTGCACCCGTTTGCGTATTACGAAATCCGTTATGTATTATTCTACTAAACGAGACTTGAATATGAAATTTAAATGAGATTAACAGGAGTTGCAAAGGTTAGAACTAACTTGGTAGTGAAATTATTCAATTATAGAATTGATCCCTTTGTTATTTAAACTAAAGGTGCAATTTAGGGTTGACTACTTAGAAAAGGTTATTACGCTAAAAAAATTATAGAGGCTTTTTGATAGTTGCGCAATTTTACTTGGCAGTCAATATTTGCGTTGTCGCTTTCGATTTATTTTGTAGAAATAATATTGGATGAGTGCACAGCCCCTAGCGTTTTTCATATATTTTTATTTATATATTTGCGATTAATGAGTAACAATCTACTCCAGCTCGACGTTCAAGATGGAGTAAAATAGTGAAAAATAAAACAATGTTGTTTGTTGTTTGTGGCTACATCGTCTACCAATCGAAAGACCTAATTGACACTTTTTGTTTTACAATAAAATGCGGTTATTACATATTTTCTAAAAAGTCTAAATAATATGAGCGAGATATATGAACTAAATCCATATAACACAAAGCTAAAGTAAAGTTAAAGGAAAAGTGTACAATGTCTGAAATGAGCTACCTGCTTATTGCACTCGGCATCACTGGTTCGATTCAAATACAAAAAATGAAGCTTTTATTCACTCTAGTCACAACGGTGGGTTGCTGATATGGAAGGCAATTCTACAAAATAAAAACATGTAATCAAAATCAACCGCAATCTGTCTATTTCAACGATTTTCCTATGTGTCATTTTTTCCAGCACCGCTTATTCTAAATTAAAGTTCATAACTCTGAATCCCAACATCTTCCCATCTAAAAAATGAACGATAAACCCGCTCATGTTAGATCCAATATTAGTAAAACCGGTTTTGCTACGTGCATGCCCAACCACTTCGACTAAAATAAAGCAATGGTACTTTACTCTCATCGTCACACATCTTTCGTTCTGGTTCAAGTGGAGTCTTCAGTTCTAGACCCTCGGACGTCGTCGGATACATTCTGTTTTTGCTCCTCGCCTCTTGTTTGTGTCATGTCATGAGACTGTAGGTCATGCTCCATTTTTAAATCTTCCTCTAACGGATATAAACACTGTACATGCCTTAATAACTGACCTCTGCAAGTATTTAATCTCACCATTCGAACCGTCTGCTCTTTACCGGACAACATTTCTACTATGCGACTAAGAGGCTAGTCTATTCGCCAATCAACACAATTTTTTCAAGGGCAACATTCCTATTAGGATTCACCCCAATTTCAACTGACCGAGACTCTGATCAAAACTGTTGCCGCAGATGTTCACACAACTTATACACATGACGTTGTAACAAGTTTATTTTCCCGCAATATTTTGACAAATATTTATGTTATTATTTTTATAGAAGGTCAATTCAAGCCTAATATCTCTACACATTTTTACGTAATAATTATTACATGTTGTTTAAACTAACATAAGCTTTAAAACAGTGAGCATAAATTACAAGTTGAGCGGTGACATAAAATACCATTTGCAAGTGTCATTATAAGATCTCCCTCCTTCGATAATTATAAAGATCGTTGTAACTGTTGTCAAGCGGTAGGATACGTCAGAATACGGCACTTTCACCTGGGCCGTTGGTTAAGAAAGTCGTTCTTGTGATAAGAACATGTTGTCAAGCTGTTATGCTTGGTGTTGGAACCATGTGAGAAATAAAAGTCGATTTAAAATGAAATCGCCTTTGTTGGTGCACTCTATGTCGACGTTTTACAGACTATGTTTGCACTGGACTAGGCGTGAATGACAATAGTTGGCAGTTGAACAGCAGTAAGTATTATCGAGCCTCAGAGCCCTTGTTAATTTAAATTTGCAGTGCAATTACTTGACGTGGATACACGTGGATGTTTGTTTGATATTCTGTATATTCTGATTAATTAATTTATGTGATTTTGGAGAATTCTAACCTGATTATTAATGTAACAAGAAGATTTCAATTATCATTAAATATTCCGAAAGTGGTCCAAGTACATCGCAAATATTCTTTTGATGGATAAGCATCTGGTATGTAATTAGTTGCGCTTTAAGTACGTCAAGTTGTAACAACATTTGGAATGACAAACAAGTAAGTTTTTTATAGTGTTTGACTTGGAAATTTTCAAGTTCGTTATGTTGTTGACCTTTGGATATTCTCGTTATTTGTGAAGTGAACCTGATAAACTTTATTTTTATTTTTTATTAGTACAAATGAAAAGATTACAGAGGGCAGTATATATGTATTTTAAGGGTTAACTTTCGGACTAACAAAATTAAAGTCTCTAAGTAGTACTACCGAAGGCTAATAAAAATTCTGTAGTATGCCATTAGTCATTCTTATTAATCAAGTTTGAACGTTAGCAACAATCATTTATAAATTTTTATGATGTAAGAATTACAACACTAACTAATTTTTGTGAGATATAGGTGTTGAGAAGATTATTGTGTATATAAGTACATATTTTTCTAACTATAACTTAGTCGAATTTTTTTGAAGTTAATTTTGTTAAAAGAAATCATTGTAAATAATTTTCATTTCGGTCACGTCTATGATTATTACTTGGAATGAATGAGGATTGATTTTTAGTAATTATAAACTTTTTTGAATTAATTAACAGAATGCACAAACCGTGCTAGTGTTGGTTTAGTTTGATTACAGGTGTAGCAATGCATCTTTATCAAGCAATATCGAGCCAGAAGGTAAGCATTTGTAAGGGTTATGTTCACGTGATATTTTTAGTACAGCGGTATTTGAGCATAGGTTTCCGCATTCCCCTTATACAAACAGACTAAAATTAGGTCGTCATTGTATTCAAAAATTCGGTGGCGCCATATTCACTATATTTTTGGTCGTAATCCAACCCCGACCCCAACTCATGTTCTACTCAGAGCAAATCACTCGACTAGCCGCTTAGCCTTTGGAGGTTTCCTTATCTATGAGCCGTTTTCCATCTAAACTAACCTTGGGCTCTTTACATCATCAGGAAATCCTCGTTAATTATCCTTGTGCCTTTCAGTTGGCAATATAGGAGTAAAAACCCATTAGTAAGGCAAAACGTTACAACGTGCTTTACGACACAACCCCGACCTTTCGATGTTGTCAAAGTCTAGCACTCCAATTTCCGCACGACCTTGAATAAACATGCTAAGTGTGAGAATTGCCAAATCACTTGCGTCACTTGATACATACGTCAATGGTCTTGCGTTGAGCACAGTCTCGCAGTCACAAAGTATGGTTAATAGTTCTTCATAGAATAAACAAGCACCTCCCAACACCCTTCGAAGTAGACTATACGTATTAGGCGTTCCCAAAAATCTCCCCACCCTGGCACTGATGGAGGACTAAATCCCCATAAGATCCGCAGGGCTAACGTGTGCTTCGAAATTTCATTCAAATCTAGCTGTGATAAAGCGCTTTTAGTTCCTACGAAATTCGCACTATTATCATATAAATAGTTTTGGGCCTACCACGTCGAGCAACAAACCTTTGCATTGCTTGAATAAAGCAAAAAGTGGATAGAGAGGTACAAAGTTCTAGATAAACCGTGCAATAAATAGCACATGTGACAAGGCATATCCATGGCTTCTTTCCATCCTTCACATATAAGGGACCAGTCATGTCTAACCCTATATTTTCAAAGACAATAGCATCTCAACTCGATCACGAAGCAAGGGTGGTATTCTGCCTCAAATGGTTTTGCTTCTTGTCTATTATAGGTTTATGTATTTAGATTTAGCAGATTTCACACTTCTACGTCCTACCAAGATCCAATATAGTTCTAGCAAAATACTTTGCAGTACCTGAACTCCAACATGGTAAGCTTTTTGTGTGCCTCTAAAATTAATCTTCCACAATGGGATGCTTGGCAGGCAATAACGCAAGGAATGTAAGGAGTAGACTATTAAATCTACTGATCACTCTCGATTTAAGCCTCTTTACACCGTGTTCATCATAAAACGTGCTCAACCCTGCCAATTTCTTCTCATTCTCTCCAGAAAACTCTTCCACTTGAATGATTTTAAGCACAAGGTTTTCAGCCCGGTCGATATACCTGTCCGTAGTGCCTTTGGGAAGGATTTTTAGTATTAAAAATAAACCGGAATAACTATGCCACCATTATTATCGTTTGAAAATATTTCGAGAAATACGTCAATTTCAAATAGTCAGAATCCATCGATAATAGAGTGGTGACGGGCGTTTTTTCCGTTTCAGAACAATTTTTTTTTCGTCTCCAACAAGATCACCATCGTGATTCTGCTAGTTTTGTTAAAGTACACCCTCGCGAAAGTTAATCAGCTGGATTTAACATACCCCTGATGTGTCGCCAATTACTACCTCCAGTCCTAGTGCCATTCAAACAAGACTAACTCAATTTAAAACACGTATACGCTGACAATGTAAAAACGGATGTGTCGTTTGACCGGTTTAAAGAATTGTGTGACGTTGGTTGGCGAGATCGGTATGGGTTCTTGGTGATCAATAAAGATAGTGATTTGCAGAACGTTCGCTACCGAAAAGTTTTTGACACCTATATATAATTATAAAGCACATAAGTAGCATATCATTTCCTACCCGTTTCTAGACGATGGCAGACGACGTGAAAACCAAACGAGAACTCATAAAAGTACGAAAGGCAGTTAAGAGGAAATTACAAGCTCTAAGAGCAGGTGTGGTTGAAAAGGCATTTGCATTAAGTAAAGCCTATGCACCTATTACAAATCCATGTTAGCTTGAATCTCCACGCCGCTATCGTCAATATCGCCGTTGTTGCACTCACTACGAAAACTATTCAAGTACCTCTCTTTTATGGTACATTCGGCAAAATCGGTAATGATAAAGTGTTGTGACACTGAACGTTATCTAGTTATTCGTCTGATAAATCCCCACTAGTTTTTTAGTTTTTGTGGCTACCTGATCTATTTTCGTTTTCACGCTGACTTATAATTACCTTACAAAAGTAATTTGCATAATCAACAACAAGGACAATAATAAATTTTACAATTTATTGTCAGAGTAGTAGTGTTTTACATCCACCTATTTATATAATATACGACACGATATATATCATTATCACGACTCCTTACTTATTTCTCATTAGTTGGTAATAGGTTTCGTGTTCAAATTGACATACTTCTTTAAGGATGGGATTTGTATTGATTTCAACACCCTATGTATTCGTGCTATTTTTAATCAGTTTCATGCCGCTTGTAAATTTCTATAATAACTAACATAACTTACTTTATTATTTAAGTTTGCAATAAATTTCTTATATTTTGTTTTTACCATTTGCGATGGCATATTTTCTAGTAAAAACGGTAAGTTGGAAATATCGTTGTGCAGTTCTTCGAGATAGGTCACATCCACCTCTAACACAGATCCAAACTCTACTTCGTCTACTATCTGTGTTATATTCAAGTTTTTACGTCCAGAGGAATTCGCATGAAAAGGGTTACTTTTGAAACGATTTGAATGATTTTTGAACATAGATTGATAATTACGTCCTGGAAAAGGGCAACGACAAGCAAATATATAATAGTAAAGCTTAAAGCGATTTGTTTTGATATTTAATTAATTTTTAAAAGGACTTATAATTATTCACTACATTTGATTTTCCAATGCTTTACCCGAAGATGCTACATTGACTAGCAAGCGAGTTTTTCTTACCTGCAAAATTTTTAGTTTTGCCGAGACCTTGCTGTTCCAAGCAAGATAAGGACCTTTAACGTGCGTGACAAACTCACACATGGAACCACCATTTCACCTCCCATACGAACGAAGGCCTATTTTTGTGACAAATGCTCGCCTAACATTCTTCAAGCGGACCGAGTCGAGATTCGAACCAGGGACCTTGCGCATAGTAGACACACGTGTACCAACTACGCTACGGAGCCTTCATTATACAGCAGTTAGTTAAGGTTCATAATGAGTTTTTGTGAGTTGTTTGTAAAAGACAATAATTTAATTATAAGGGTTAGCAGCCTACGGTACAGATTTTCGCCAACCTAGAAGATAATAATTAAACCTAACTGATATCAGAAAAGTTTAAACTGTTTAAAAGGGAAGATGTTAAATTATACGACTTATTTGGGTAATTTTTCTACATCATAAACAAGATTTAATTAGGGAGTTGTTTATAAATGATAATTACAAGATTAAGATTTGTGTAGATTGAGTGAGTAATCATCCTAGTTTTAAACAGAGATTTTGGACTCTATTTTTAGTATATAAGATTTGTGTTGAGAGGAAGTTATAAATGTGAAAAATCATTTCAGTAAAGTATGAATATTTGGATATGCAATCTTGTTGCACATTTTCAAGGTATTTAATGCTGATTTTGTAAAGTTTTCTGAGATATAATTCTGAAATTGCCTGTACGCATTTAAACATTGCGGAATAGGATTTAGAGGCGGTTCTGTGGATAAGATAGGTTCGCGTATGACTACTGATCTCAAGGTTTCTGGTTCTATTCACGACACGGACCGCTTGAAAAGTGTTAGGCAAGCATTTTTCACAAAAATACGTCCTGGTTCGCATGAGAGGTAAAATGTAGGTCCCGCGTGTGTGTTGTCCACACGTTAAAAATCTTTACATTTCTTGGAATAGCAAGTGTTCGGCAAAATTCAAAATGTCTAGGTAAACAAACTCGTAACCTGGCCAGTGTAGTACCTTCGGGCGAAGTATTGAAAAATCAAATGTAGGGTATAGATTTAGCGTTCGCGCTAATTTGATTGGTCGATTGAAATTCGATTTGGGCAATGTATGTGGAGTGTCGAAATCAGTACCAGAATGTCGGACAGTGCAGAAGCACAGGTCAGGATTATACACTAAAGGATTTTTAGTGGGTTACATATAAATCAGTTGCTATAGAAGTAACATACTATAATTTTAACAAATTGTAAATAAAGGTTTAAAGCTAAGAAAAACTTTGTTAATATCCTGACTCTTGAGACTTGGCATTTGGATGATTTTGCGACACGTTAGTTGCTAGATTGCGTTTTCTTTTTCTTGATATATATTCTATATTGCAGTAGGTTGTTCTTTAATGGTGAAGTTTGTTCGGCAACGGATCGGGATTGAGTTTTCAGCAGTATTTAAAATTACTCCCACGATGTTTTTATTTTAATACACTTTAATCCTTTAAAATATTTTTCTTTGGTTAAATGTGACGTGACAAAAGAATAATGATGCTACTGCACTAAGAAGAAAATTCTTGTCTGCAACCAACTGAGATGTTATTGTTTGGCGATATTGAAATATTGTTATTGAGAGAAACGTTATTTATATCTGAGCTGATTTCAAAATTGTGAACGCTGTTAGTATTTTCAGTTTCTGAAACTACGAATGGCTCGTAAAATGATATAGGTTGAACATCCACAAACTCTAATTTGGCCATAGAATACCGCCATTTTGAACTTACTCGAGCAGCATTCAATATTGCTTCATCAAAATTCAAATTAACTACTGCTTGATACTTGCAAAATCGACCAAATTTTCCACCTGGACAAGTACAAGGTTCAATATTTCCGTCAACATAATGAAATTCGTCTTTGTTGTTCATACTAAGAGCCTGGTACATTTTTGACTGATGCATTGAATACATTTCTTTTTAATTCCAGAGGCTCTTTTTAATAGGTTTAATAATAACAAATATGTAGTCGCATTTCTCGAGTGAACACACTTTTCTATTCTTTTCTGGTAATATTCTTCAAGCATGTTGCAACAAACTCACTTAAGGCTATTGCACTGTATGCTTTGTTGCGCGATAAAACATCTTTAAACAACCGGATACTTACTTTACAGGTTGTTAGTCTGATGACCATGGATGGATGAATGACGAAAATTTATGCACCAATCTTCTTTTCTGGCCCAATATTTTTCCAAGTAAGCAATCAGTCGTATCTTTTAAACACTTCAATTTTACAAACATGTTGGCTTGGTTGGACTGTACGATGACACTCTCCTGATTAAAGTCGTCTTCTAATAAATCGAAAACTTTTGTTGCAAACAAAATTGCACAAGTTCAATCGCTTTTTGCTTTGTTAGCATAAAATTATGTTGGATCCTAAGACAACCTTTCAGATTATACTTAAGAGGTCTCTCTACATCCGAACTTATCGAGCATGCGCTAAGGTGGTCGGGCCCTTTGTGATTAAAATAACCTATGGAGAAGTGGGCCACACAATCATTTGTCTGTAATCCTACGCCAAGCATTCAATCACAAGTCTCTTCTGAAGCAAAGGTATCGTTAGTTGTTGTCGAACCTTCAGAAAATATATTGTCCAAACTATTAAACATGTCGTCAGACCTACAAAAGCTTTTGAAAATAATTTCTCAATGTCGTCGATTTGGGTTTAATTTAAGATCGCCCCACGAAAAATTAACGTTCGATTACACTTCTTGAAAAACGCATGCTTTGGAATTAGTGGTTAAACAAGTTCAAACATTGCATTTTCAAAAGATTTGGAAAAATTGAAAAATGAACAATTAACCAGTAACTTCGTTTTCTTTCCCCTTTCCTGGAATATAAACAAAAAGAAAATAAAAACCCCTGGGTAGCAAAGGATATTCTGAATTTAATAGAAAAAAAACGAAAATACAAAACAGACACGACGAAGCAGGAAAACATGCAAAGCCATAAAATAGGAAACTATTCGCAAATGCAGGAAAGCTAAAGACAATAGGTTGATGAAAAGTGTGAAGAGGCAGAAACTAAGATGGAAATAGAAAAAACATACAAAACATACAAGCTGATTAGAATTTTAGGGATATGAAACCGTATAGTAAAAATATAAAGGGCGCGGGAGAAAACATTGTTATAGAAAATGTAGAGAAAGTGGTTAGATGGCAAGAATATATAAAGAATTTGTATGCAGGAGAGGAACTAGAAGCACTAGAACAGTCATCAGACATTTAAGAAGATAACTTGGGAAATCCTATACTGAGAGATGAGTTTGAATTAGCATTAAAGAGTCTGAAAAATAATAAGGCAGCGAGTATAGATAAGGTGCACGCACAAATTCTAAAAGACGCCGGACAAACTTTTTTTCCAACGTGACAGCTATATGTATGAGACAGGCGAGATACCCAAAGAATTCAAACGTAACACCATAGTCACTCTACTAAAAACGAAAGGTGCGGATAGATGTGAAAATTTTCGTACACTAATTTTGACAGCACACATGTCAAAATAGTAACTAGAATTGTACAAAGACGGATGAAAAAACGGACTAAATAAATACTAGCGGTAGATCAATTTGGGTTTAGGCGAAACAGGGGAACATGGGAAGCTATTTTAGGGTGTTATTGGAAAAACAATAAAACAATGTAAAAGTGTGTATATACGATTTGTAGATCTGGAAAAAGCATTCGACAATGTAAAATGGGAGAAAATGTTCGAAATACTCAAAAAGATCGGAATAAGTTATAAGAATAAACGAATAGTACATAGCTTATACAAAGAGCAAATAGCGGTAATATAATTAGAACAGGAACGTAGAGAAGTATATATTAAAAAAGAGGTGAGGCAGGGATGTGTCCTATCCCCATTAATTTTTAATTTCTGTATCAAAGAGGCAATGAATACCGTCAAATTCAGAAAGACATTTGAAATTATTATGCAGGGACAAAAGATTGATATGTTTAGATTTGCAGATGATATAGGGTATTAGCATCTAAGGAAGAGTTAGAGAAGCTGCTCTTAATGAAATGGAAACAGTACTAACAGTACGATACAGTATGAAAATTAACATAAATAAAACTAAAGTGTTAGTATGTTAAGGAGGGATAAATAGGTCAAAAACCAGAATACAAATAGGAAACAAGAACTTACAAGAAGTTAAAGATTCCTGTTATCTATGAAGCCAAATAACACAAAATGGGAAGAATGCAGAAGATATAAAAGAACAATTATCACAAGGCCGTGCTGCATTTAACAACAAAAGCAACTACTATCTTCAAAGACAACAAACAGAAACAAGGAAAAGATTACTGAAAACATATGTGTGGAGCACAGCACTGTACGGGTGTCAAATGTGGACAATAGGTGAAGCGGACAGGAAAAAGGCAAACTCCTTTGAAATATGGTGCTACAGATGTATGATGAAAATATCGAGAGTAGACAAAGTTAAGAACAAAGTTTTCGAAATGGTTGGGGAAGAAAGAAATATGTTGAAAACATTAGAAAATAGGACAGATTGGACATATCAATGGAGGTACGCGTCCAACCAGTTCTAGGAGTGAAGATTTAATGATGATGACCAGCACATTTAATGTAATAAAGTGTCATAGCCTCCCTTTTAAGACACATAAAATATAATAGAACGCAAAATTTTCTCTGCAATCCGCAGTTTAAATTAAACCAATTAACATGGTATGTATTTCAAAATCCACACAGTGAATTTACCTATACAAATCGAATTGGTATTTGCATAGCCAATATAAAGTAACTACTTTATCGTTTCATAAGGCGAAAAAAATCGATTGACCAGGGTTCGGTCTCCATTGGTCCTCGTAAGAAAGAAGCAGTTTTAACGCCAACAAAACACCAAGCAATATCAATGGATATGATCTAAGGAACTTCTGTACATAGGCGAAGGTATAAATATACCGTCAGCAGTTAGCTAAAATTAGCACTGAAATTTAAACAAAAGTAAATTCGAAACTATACTATATACTGATTTAATGCATGTTGTGAATATATCTAGATTTCTAGATGTTGGTTATTAATTCTTAGTGTTGTAAATATACCTTTGCGCTTGTATATACTAATTTGTGTTGTAATAGCGTATCTGCAAGATATAGGAGTAGAGGCAAATCACGAATCCCACTGCCTCATTTCCAACAGCATCCTCATTTTCACACACATCTGGACCAAATTTACATGTAAATTCCCATGAGGAAATGAGGAGATGAATCTCCTCCTTGCTCAGACACCACCACATCAACTATTTTGATTACATCACGCTCGCATTCTTTCCACCCACGAGATAAATCTTTCTCCACATTTCCACCCACGAGATAAATCTACATCGTTTGGTATCAAATAATATTATATTTCTCTCAGCTACCTGAATTTCTAGGAACTTTTTAGATAGCATCATACCCCAGGGAGCTACCCCAATTTTAAGATTTTTTTACCGCTAACATTCTGAATCAAATAGTTTTCTTCGACTAACCATTTCCACCCACGAGATAAACGTAACTTGTTTGGTATCAATTAATATTAAATTTTTCTCAGCTACCCGAATCTCTAGGAATTTTATAGATTGCACCATCCCACAGTTTTAAGCTATATGAGTGCAAGTAAGAAAGCGAGTTTGTGGTATAAAGACAAGCGAGATGGAATGCATTGGTAGTTAAATGAGGGGAAATCTGTAAAACAAGAGCACAGGTTGTAGATAGAACGAACAGACTAGATTGGCGGTGAAGGTTGAAATAAGATGCAAACAGGAGAGGTGGAAACATAAAAATTTCTATGTAAAATTAATTAGTTCTCGGACGTGTTGCGAGACGAGTGCAAATTTCAGTAGAATCATTGTGCCGAGCCATCGGTAGGGAAAATAGAATGCGAATTTCTTAAAATTGTACGTCGCGGGACAAATTCGACTTGCAAGCGAGCCATTATATAAACCCGTGCTGATAGGAGTTTAACTCTCTTTTATTTTTGATTTTATGCGATACTTCAAACAGTTTTGCTCTTTATTTTTTTGATTTCATTTGATACGTCCAGCAGAATAGATGGTGATTACGTGCTACTATAACAGTTATTATGCATTAGTGCACTTAGAGAAGATAAAATAAAGGTAATAAAGTCTAGTCATATTTGCGGGTATTACTGTACCAATTATCCAAATTAATAACAATAAATAAATAAATAGAAGTATGCAGTTTTGGGTATAGCGTGAAAGAATTATGAATTTCAGTGCAATTTTTCGGGGGTGTTACTAATCAAATGTTATTCGTAAACGTGATTGGATCCACAAAACAAGATTTAGATATACATAGATGAATTCCTGAGAAGCCCTGAAACCTTTTTAGACGAATGGTGGTGTAGAAAAATTTTAAAGGCGGTCAGAATTCCAAAGACGTAAACATGAACCAGCTGGAATGGTGGGATTAGCAAGGACGATGTACATTGGAGCCACGAGTGCAGTAACCTTCAGGTAACTTATGCTTTGTTGTTCGATCTTTGATGTTTTGGTGTGTGTTGAATATCTTTATAATTTGTTTGATAAAGATGGACAGTAGTAAATTTGTATAAACAACAAATTTTGAATTTTCTTGTATAAGTAGATAGGAGTATTTATCAGGTTTATGTTTTTGATAATGATGAAAATTTGGGTCTGTCTTTGAGCTCAATTAGACTAACCTGTTAAATTAACGTAAAGGGGTGGGAGATGCTCCCTTTTATTCAGACTCAGGTCTGCAAATATTGTTAACTTAATTAGTATGCATCCTACAAGTACTGTAATTCCGGATGCAAATTAAAATGAGGACAAATATGAACTTGAAATTTTATGATGCTGAAATTTATGCTGAAATTTAATTTTGAAATTTTAATGTATTGTGAATATTGGTGTAAATAGAGTTAACGTTGATGTTTGTGGTAGGAATGTGTTTTTATTTATGAATGAGGATGAAAGTTTTAACTAGGTGAGCAGCCGAGGCGGAAGGATTCAAGAGGCGATATTCAGGTAAGAAATCGAATATCAGAGGAGATTTCACCGTAGTAACGAGAATCACAGCAATATATATATATATATATATATATATATATATGCTATGCTATTATCATGCCCCTACTTTGAACGGCATCATTATTTGCTATGATATTAAATACTCATCTTGCACCTACGTTGGGCTGTTATATTTATTGCTACGTAGTCTAAATTATTGGACCACCATTTTAATATTCACGATTAAGTGTAATTATCTCCTCCTCCAGCTGTTTTCTTAATATTGCTATCAACTGGACTTTATCTTTAAACAACTCTATCTACCAATGGCAAAATTCGATACGTTACCGCCTTGCAAGTTATCTCTTTCCTATTCAACTTGTGGCTCCGCCTTTCTACTATTTAAATCTTATGACCTCGGCTAGCATTTATTTGCAATTATAAAATTCAGTAAATTTAGATTTTATATAATGAAACCA
Organism: Platerodrilus igneus; assembly: GCA_036346225.1. Taxonomy (NCBI): domain Eukaryota; kingdom Metazoa; phylum Arthropoda; class Insecta; order Coleoptera; family Lycidae; genus Platerodrilus; species Platerodrilus igneus. The sequence goes on from JARFIW010001052.1 coordinate 9,665,823, forward strand.
ATATGTTATGTACAGCTTTTGAAATTATTTGTAATACATTTCTTATAAATTTCATTTATTAACAACCATCTAGTATGTACTCAAAAACCCCAAAGTCACCAAAGAAAATTTATTATCTTTACTAACAAAGTGTAGAATATTCTAAACCTGTTTTCATATTACTCATTCAATACGTATGCAACCTCTTTTGTTGACTTCTTCACAAGCATATCATATTTAGCAAATTCAATATTAAAATAAAATAAAAATCCATAAAGAAAAACAAATATCTTATAACTAAAATTCTGACCTGGTTTTATCTTTTTCACATCGACGCTTCCAATAAAAATGATCTTCCCCAATTCTGGATTCCATTCAAATTATTACACTATGGACCACCACCATTAAATTATATACCCCAATTTATTTCAATTCTTCAAACTTAGACTTTCATCATTCTTGCCCCAGACTTAAAATTGTAGTTTGTTTCACCCCTGTACTTCAAGATTGTATTATTCTTCTTTTCCCATTGACATTTAAATTGTATTACTGTATTTTTTTCTTAACATCAGAATCCTAGTTTATTTCCCTGAGACCTCGAAACCCTATTATTTTTACGTCTTAGTCTACAATAAATTCATTAAAAACGTACTTACGTTTAAACGGCAATTGTAATCTTCATATTCGCACTTATTTTATTTTTCACTTTTATACTTATTACGTACTACTCTGTTTAATGGCAATGCACTTCGGCCTTCATTGAGTTCAAAACTGACTTTCTTATCAAGGTGCTTGCTAATATAATCTTGAATCCGTGGGTTTGGTCTAGAACTCGTCGCTTGTCTCTGACCAATCAAATAATTTTATTACGAGCAGTTTCTGATGTAATGCTCCACGTTTTCCCATAATCACAACCTGCCCGCAACTGTCTTTCATTGTCAACATGCTGTATTTTGATAGATTACTTGCTTTTCTATAAACAACTGATGCAACCCGACTTTAAATTTTCATGTTTACATACGATTCACGCAATTTTTAATCATTTCTCTTATCAAAATGGTTAGCTCTTTGTACGCATTTATATTAACTACCTGAAACTCTATTTCTATATCCGTATTAATTTAATCGTCTGGAACTCTTCTTCTTAATGCGTGTCTAATTACACTTTATCATTTATTTCTCAATATACGCGTGCTTCCACTGAAAAATATCCTAATTTGTTTTACCTAAATTAACTAAACTTTATCTACAGGGTATTTAATATTTACTATCTACTTAATACATGTATTTCTCATTCCTACGCCAACTATGCGTCTTCCTATGTTTACCTGCGTCGCCCAAAACTATCTCTACTCTATATACAGGGTGTTGACTACTTACTATATACAAACTATTTCTATTTCATAATTATCTCCTTAAATAAGTGTAGTTTTCTGCTGACTATTCTAATTACTCATTCCCGAACGACCTTTACTATAACGTGCACCCTTAAGCAACCCCTTATCACAGCATAAAATATATATATATATATATATATTGTAGTGGTTTTAAAGGGTTAAATTTGGTGGTCAACAATGCAATTTCAAACACCCTGTATAGAGGAAGGAACATAATATTTACGGGCAAAATTAATTTTATTTATTTAATTTAAATAAATGAGTATTGACATAATTGTATAATTACGGATTAAAAGTTAATAGGTTCATAAAGAAAATTAGCTTTATAAGCCAATAGAAATTAATTATTAATTTAATGTAGTTTAATTTAAGGGGTTATAACGTCAGAAAATGCAGCAGAGCAGGTAAAATCAATAAATCCAAGGCGAATAGCTTTCGTTGTAACAAACAAATATATCGGTTGGGTTGAATACCATAAAACGTAAACTCCGAGAATTGTTATTTTAAACGTTCGTTAATTGAACACCTGCATGTTTTGAAAAGTCAACTTCTATGTATTTTGGAGCATAACAAGACAAGTTTCAAAGAATATTGTTCAACCGACAGTCGCAAAGCACGTACTCATCCACGTAGACGCGGGCAGCTATATCGATTTTCTACCACACAAGCAAGGTTAGAATGCGACATCAAATATGCATAAGACGAGAATAGACATATCACAGGCGGGGTTTTAAGACGTCACTGAAATGTATGATTGGTCGAAATAGTTAGTTTGAGAATACACGAGCACGCGACAGGTGGATGTGATAGTCTAGATATTTCTAGAAGCGTAAAACAGTTAGACAAAATTTGGAGAAATATTATTTTACAGTTAGGTAATTCGGGCAAAGTGTGGCCAAAGGGACCTAGCTGGATGATATAAATACGGGAACGAAATTAATAGGGGTCTCTTTATTCTTTAATCTTGCATCGCATAACGACATACAAAAAGCAACTGACAAAGCTTGCAAGTATTAAAATTATTAAAGATCAGTATTAAATTGGTTGTGACCTTATAGTTTGAGACGCTGTTAGTGTCGAGTTTATTTAAATTTAATTGAGGTCCAACGAAAACTTTAACAAGCTCGTAAATTAAAAATGCGATAATAAACAAGTGTAATATACATGGATTTGGATATTAAAATTGATATTGGATGGGTAGCAGGAAGCGCAACTTAGATTGTGGTCATCTTTAAAACATCTTGTGGAGCCGCACGCAATACCAATTGGCCGAGGGGTTCACGAACATAATACATCGTCAACGGAGATGAAATCTTCAAGTTTTTCCAGGTAACGCATTTGAATTTGCTGTTTTTTTTGTTATTAACTGTTAAAATTGTGATGTGTGAGAGTGAACTTTAATGGGTATTTTATGGTATTTTACGTATTGAAAAGGATACATATAGCTGACTATAAATATGGAGTTTGGAATATAAAACAAAAGGTGTACGTAAAGCTTATTGAATTGCTTGATGAATTTAAATTTAATTGTTAAGAGTACAAGTGGAAAGCATACATTTATAAACTGGGTTATTATGAGCTCACCATACTCCAGTGTAGTAATAAACAAAGAGAAGGTATTAGTTGGGGCCCATTTACTTCTGTTGCTGTAAATGTGTTAGAAATTTCATTTTTAAAAAACAAAGACTTGACAAAATTAGCATTTATTGAGGTGTAACTTGAGCACCGAACTGTAAATAACTATTAATGTTATTATTTGTAAATAGTGGTTAATAAATATTGTATGATTGTTGTATTATTTTGTGATTTTATTTGAATGGTGTGTGAACGGAAAAGAGAATGAGAGTAAATTTAGGTATACGAGAAGAAGTACAGCTGAGCTAGCCAGGAAAGCGGCGGAAGAAATTAATTTGATAGAGCAGAAAGCGGGTAAGAAAAATTTTGTGAAAGTTTTATATTTTTGAAAATTAAAATTTTTTTTTGAACTGGCGAGGTACTAGAGCATGAGCTCGAACGATTTTTAGGAAGTTCCAGAGGCTTATAACAGGTTCCACGGCAATTTATGACGGCCCAACATTGGGGCTTGAATGTTTTTTACTCTGGCGAGGTCTTTATAGGCTAACACGGCAATATATATATATATATATATATATATATATATATATATATATATATTCTTATGCTCAACCCCCTTCGCGCCTTTTTATTTTAATTTAATTATTTTTATATAATGTGCAAGTATTTATTTTATGTTACGTGCTTTAGCAACGTTTGGTTGGTTTATAAATCAAAAACTGTGTTAAATATGCCTCGACTATTTGAAAACTCTTTCTTCCCAGGGTATCCACCTACTTACCGTGGGTTCAGTGGTAAGTAGATGTGCAATGCACCAACCAAACAGCACTACCTTTTGTTTTTGTACCTTAGATAATTTACACTTGTGTTTGCCAAATTTTTATATGCGATCCACGTAGCCTTGTGCCAAATTAATTAATATTACAAAATTTCTGACTTTGACGTTATATCACACAGTACTCACCTGTTCTATACTTCGTTGTCGGCCTCTATGAATGCTGGCTCAAAATCCTACTCGCCGTATACGTCTTTACAAGGTTTGCACTATCACTATGAAATCTGCCGTCTAGACTCCAGGTATCGTTGACTTAATTTTGATGCTCCCAAATCTAAAATAAATATGACCCAAATTTAGAATTTTGAATAACCTTTCGTATTTACTTCCCCTGCGCTAATTTTTCCGGTGTTATATCTTCTTTATCTCGTACGAATCCTCTTGCTACTCCAATGCTGTCTTATAATCTTGCTCCTCTCGTTCTAAATCACTGCTTTCTTTATCCGCTCGTTCCAAATCAATACTTCCTTCTATTTAATCCGCTCGTTCCAAATCAATCCTTCCTTCTATTTACCACTCAATGCCCTGCTATACATAAAACCATATCCAATTCAATCCCAATAATATCTTCTTCAATCTTATAAATCCTATTCGATGCCTTCTGCCTATATAAATCTCGTTCCAATATCCACTTATGTTCCGCCGGTTCGCTGTCGTACTAATTCCACTCTTAAAACTTGTTACTCGTCGTTGCTATTAATTATTCATTCACTGTCGCTTATCCTTACTCTTCCTTGATATAAATTAAACTCGTACACTTTCAAACTCATTTATTAAATCTTCAAAATATTCAAACAATTTAGCGCAGTTTACAAACACGTCTTGTTACAAAAATATTTAAATCGACTTCTTGTTTACTTTTCCTAGGTGATAATTACAATTTAAATATGCCTATTCTTTATTACATTGTATACAAAAACCATCCAATAACATCGTCCCCAACAAGTTCGTGTCACTAATACCTTATACTTTGTCTTTTGCACTTTCCCTTTTCATACATAAATGTTCAATCATTGGTCCTAAATATCGCACAACCCTTCAATCATATTTGACAATGGTATTACTTATAATTTTGATATTACATGTTTGTCCAAAGGTTGATTCTAGTAAAACAAATGCCGAAATGTTACACATATAAACCTAGATCTGCGTGGTGAATAGTTTAATTTCTACAGACGCATCCGGTTTCTCGATTGGCAAATGTACGTTCTATGGCTTATTCAACATACAACTCAGTGTAAAACCTTGAATACTGTGTGTTTTATCACGTCATCAAGTCATTGTTTTTACATCTTGGCACTTACATTTTGACTAATATTTCAAATACTTTAACGTTTGTAAAGTACGGCAAACATAAATTTCTCAATTACGGGATCTGATATTTGTCTTACTTTATTTGGCATACACTACCTTCAACAAAACAACCCTTAGAACCTTTCTATTACTGACATTTCATTGGCCCCACTGGTTTTGAATAAAAGTGGAAATTTCGTCTTTACAACTCTTATCTTGGTGTGCATAATTTCTAGTTTTATTTAAAACCACTCCACGCATTTCTACACATTAATTATTACTCAACCCCTAATTTCATTTCTCTCCCGTCTGTCTAACTACGCTATATAATAACTTACACTATAAAATAAAACAAACTTAAACTTTCCGTCGCATGAACTCTCATCATGCTAAACCCTCTTCTTGTACAATTTTATATGGATATAAATTTTCTAAGTGAAAACGCCCACGACATTCCCCTGTCATAGTATCTAATTCGAACGTATTTCCTTCAGCAAAAATACGCGTGATTTTGTACGGCCCTTCGTAAGGAAACAACAACTTCGCGCAAATGTTTCTGTCGCGGTTTGAAACCCTTAATCTTTTTAGTACCACCATATCTCCTATTTCAAAGATCGTCCTTTTTTTAATCCTACTACGCTTTCGTAATTCAATTCAACTTCCTCGCATCCAAACAAATTCTTATATCTCTTTTGTTAGGTTTAGGTACAATAACTACATGGTTCACATATGGAGTTTTCGCTGGTTCGATGATTCCTTCTTTTAACATTTTACTAATCTCGGCTTTAACCCTATTTCTAATTGCAAACGGAATTGGATACACCTTGGTATTAAATCCGCTGTCTTCCGTGACCTCTAACTTATGCGTATATCGCTTCGCAAATCTCGGCTCTTCATTAAACAACCCTATAAATCTATTAAATAATTCCCCCAGCTTCTCTTTAATATCAATACTCACTTTTCCTATCTGTTCATCATCAATTATTCTCGCAAACATATTACATAATCTCACTTCAACCTGTCTATAATTACTTGCCCTATTCATTCCTAATCCTGACTTATCTATATCATTTCCATTCCTATATTCCGAACTAACCGTAGGCACCACCCATAACTTATCTTTATCTAATATCCGAATCGACCTATCATTTCCATCTATATTCAATCCAAAATCCTCTATGAAATCCATTCCTAATATAAAATCTAACTGCAACCCCTTTGTTATCAAGAACCCTGCATCTCCTGCCTTTTTATTCCCTACAATTATCGGTACACGGATGACCCTATAAATCGTCGTTAGCTTTTTGTTCATTGCCGACCATAAATTAACCCCATCAATTGCTTCTATTCGTCCTTTTAAAAATTCTGCATGTTTTATCACCACATTTTCATTTACCACCGACAACTGGGAACCACTATCAACTAAAGCAACATATAAACAATCTCTTAATCTAATATTAATAAACAACAAATTCTTTTTATTAACGGTATAATTATTCAACAACAAATCACTTAAACTATAACATAAATCTATATCTAACCCTAACAATCCTGTCTTCCGAAAATTGACGTTTTTTTTTGGATCGTCGGTGCCTCGTGTACTTGTACCACCTCGGTCTTGTCCGTGTCCTTTGTCGCCGCGCTGGTCGTTATATGTTGGACGTTTATGTCCCTGTCAGTCCGGCTGTATCCGTCACGCTTTCCGCCTCCCGTCGTACGGCCGTCATCCGCGTTGTCGCCGTGCTGGTACCTATTTTGTCCTTTATATTCGTTTCCCCGGTATTCCCTATTGAAATACGGTCGTCGGTTTCCGTCGTGTCCCCAATAATTACGCTGTCCGTGGTTGAAAACGTCCTGTCGGTAGCTAGGTCTGTGTTCGTTGTGGTATACATGTCGTCGGTTTTCGTCCCTATAACCCCGATTCTGCTCCCAGTAAGTTCCACGCGTCTTTGCCTCCAGTGCCGTCGCTAAGTCAAAATTCCGCATTACTCCTAAAAATTCTCGCAGGGTTTTTATGTTCTGTACCACAACCACCTTTGTCACTTCTGGTTCCATGTGTCCCGCAAGTAGTAAAACTATGTCGTCCTCGCCCAATTTCGGTGTCAGATGTTGTGCCTGGTTGTATTTGTCGATCGCGTATTCTTCGCGTGCTCCGTTTGTCTTACTGTAATGTCCTGTTATTAAGTTTGTCCTTATGTTTGTCTGGTACGTGTTACTCCAAAATTGTTCGATGAACAGTCGTCTAAATTCCGCGTATGTGTCGTACTGTCTCCGTATAATGTTGTGCCATTTTTCCGCGTTACCCGTCAAAGTTGCCCCAACTATCTGTAATTTCGTCCGTTCGTTCTCTGTCTCCACGATTTCGTCTAATCTGTCCAAAAACCCCATCGGTTGTTCAGTCCGTCGTCCTTCAAATTTCGGTAGCGCGTCTCGGTTTAATTTTATCTGCTGTCCGTAGTCTAGTCCTCCGCGTCTCCTTTCTAGGTCGTCTAACTTGTCATGTATTTGTCTAACTTCGCTGCCGACCCTGTTTTCTAATATCGTCACGTTGTCTTTAAATTTTGTGTCCAGTTGGGTCCTAGCGTCAACATTTTCGTTTTGTAGTGTTTCTAGCGTCTGTCCTAAATTCCTGTAATTTGTCGTATGCTTTTTGTCACATGTCTGTATTTCAGTGTTTAAAGTCGTAAATCCGCTGATCATAGTCTCCTCGACTGTCTCCACGCGTGTCTTTATTTCTGTTCGTAGGTCCGTCCTTGTTGCGTTCAACTCTTCCTGAAATTGTACCCGTGTATTTTCAATCTTGTCGTCTACTCTGTCTACTTGTTCTTGTAATTCAGTCTTTAGTTCGTCCTTTACGTTTTGTATCGACGTGAGTAAATAGTCCTGGGTGTAGTCTAATTTTGCCGTCAGTTCGGCGTGCGCCGTTCTAAATTCATTTCTCAGATCCGTGTGTAATGTTTTAAACTCTGTCCGCGACTCTTCAATTTTGTTAGTTAATTCCGTTTGTGCTGTAGTTTGGTTTGTTAATTCCGTATGTAAAGTTGCAATTTTGTTAGTTAAATCCGTATTTAGTTCCGTGTGTGATGTCTTAAAATCGTCTGTGACTCGGCAATTTGGTTTTGCAAACTCATCAGGAATCGCATAATATCCTGGCTTCCGGCGGTTTCAGCTACCTTGACCTCCTGTACCGTCGCCTGGTCCGTTTCCATGTTTATCACCTCCGGATCTACCTGCCTCACCTCCGTCTCCTGGACATCTCCCCCTGCGTCTAGCTCCTCGTCTTGTGTCATAAATTCCGCGTCAATTCCGTACATCCTTCCTGATCTCGTTATCCGTTTCATGTCCGCGTCCGTCATCTCTGCTGCCTTTTTTGAACTCCTCTTTCCTGAAAAAATATATAAACTACGGGCCCCACCTAATCTCGGTGTCCCGTATCCTACTACTATTTCTGTCTAGCTATCTAGCTATTTAGCCCCACGTTGGGTTTGCCACCTTCTTATGCTCAACCCCCTCCGCGCCTTTTTATTTTAATTTAATTATTTTTATATAATGTGCAAGTATTTATTTTATGTTACGTGCTTTAGCAACTTTTGGTTGGTTTATAAATCAAAAACTGTGTTAAATATGCCTCGACTATTTGAAAACTCTTTCTTCCCAGGGTATCCACCTACTTACCGTGGGTTCAGTGGTAAGTAGATCTGCAATGCACCAACCAAACAGCACTACCTTTTGTTTTTGTACCTCAGATAATTTACACTTGTGTATGCCAAATTTTTATATGCGATCCACGTAGCCTTGTGCCAAATTAATTAATATTACAAAATTTCTGACTTTGACGTTATATCACACAGTACTCACCTGTTCTATACTTCGTTGTCGGCCTCTATGAATGCTGGCTCAAAATCCTACTCGCCGTATACGTCTTTACAAGGTTTGCACTATCACTATGAAATCTGCCGTCTAGACTCCAGGTATCGTTGACTTAATTTTGATGCTCCCAAATCTAAAATAAATATGACCCAAATTTAGAATTTTGAATAACCTTTCGTATTTACTTCCCCTGCGCTAATTTTTCCGGTGTTATATCTTCTTTATCTCGTACGAATCCTCTTGCTACTCCAATGCTGTCTTATAATCTTGCTCCTCTCGTTCTAAATCACTGCTTTCTTTATCCGCTCGTTCCAAATCAATACTTCCTTCTATTTAATCCGCTCGTTCCAAATCAATCCTTCCTTCTATTTACCACTCAATGCCCTGCTATACATAAAACCATATCCAATTCAATCCCAATAATATCTTCTTCAATCTTATAAATCCTATTCGATGCCTTCTGCCTATATAAATCTCGTTCCAATATCCACTTATGTTCCGCCGGTTCGCTGTCGTACTAATTCCACTTTTAAAACTTGTTACTCGTCGTTGCTATTAATTATTCATTCACTGTCGCTTATCCTTACTCTTCCTTGATATAAATTAAACTCGTACACTTTCAAACTCATTTATTAAATCTTCAAAATATTCAAACAATTTAGCGCAGTTTACAAACACGTCTTGTTACAAAAATATTTAAAAATCGACTTCTTGTTTACTTTTCCTAGGTGATAATTACAATTTAAATATGCCTATTCTTTATTACATTGTATACAAAAACCATCCAATAACATCGTCCCCAACAAGTTCGTGTCACTAATACCTTATACTTTGTCTTTTGCACTTTCCCTTTTCATACATAAATGTTCAATCATTGGTCCTAAATATCGCACAACCCTTCAATCATATTTGACAATGGTATTACTTATAATTTTGATATTACATGTTTGTCCAAAGGTTGATTCTAGTAAAACAAATGCCGAAATGTTACACATATAAACCTGGATCTGCGTAGTGAATAGTTTAATTTCTACAGACGCATCCGGTTTCTCGATTGGCAAATGTACGTTCTATGGCTTATTCAACATACAACTCAGTGTAAAACCTTGAATACTGTGTGTTTTATCACGTCATCAAGTCATTGTTTTTACGTGTTGGCACTTACATTTTGACTAATATTTCAAATACTTTAACGTTTGTAAAGTACGGCAAACATAAATTTCTCAATTACGGGATCTGATATTTGTCTTACTTTATTTGGCATACACTACCTTCAACAAAACAACCCTTAGAACCTTTCTATTACTGACATTTCAATATATATATTTTAGGGTCGATCTACGGGATACCTGATTTAATAATTAAATCAAGTAAACCATTCAAGGTGCCGGCGTAATTATCTAAATTCATAAATCTAATTTTACTTCATACCTAAATTTTTTTGTATCAAATATCTGCAAAGAAGTTTTATATTTATAATTTGGACTGCTACTTTGGTGTACGTTTCTTTACTTTTAAACAAATGCTGATATTAGTCATAAGTTTGTTACCTGAAGGAGCAGTGAATTCTACCAGTTGATATTTTTTTGGTTAGAAGATCCTGTGATTCAACTTCAAGAACTCCGTTGTTTGTTACCTGATAAGAAGTAAGAAAATATAAGATATGCTGCTAAATAGTTATATTACACACAGGTACGTTTTATTTCTGTTCTAATTTGACACACTTATTAAAGAAGTAAAATATAGTTTGCTTTATTGACTGCTGATAAAAAACAAAAAATAATTAAAAATACAAAATTATTATAACGCCATTATCTAAGCCACATTTATTGTATCTCTTAAATGTTAATAAAATTTAAAATACAAGGTAAAGCTTTATAAGGCAAAAGTTTCATGAAATTTTTCGTCGTGTATTACCTTATCTATTGGATGTTTTATTTAAACATTTAATTGATGCATACAAATATTTTGTTAATTGTTGTTTTATGTACCTTTAGAGTGTTATAGCATTTTATTACAAAGTTGAAAATTGTTGTAGTGACAATTTATACTTAAAATTTTTTTTTGAAAATTTTTCAATATAATCAAATGTGAAAAATTTGCATTGTATAGCAAGTTATGAATTTGTTTTACGTTACAAAATGGAATCCAGAATTTATTTACAATTTTGTAAATTTTTTATAGTAGCAATTGTATTGCATTTGAACTAAAATCTCGTATAATCATTATACGTTGGTACCTTGCTTCATTAAAGTGTTTTATTTCATTTACAGTGTATCTTTATTTTTCTTTTCAGCCGCGTTTTCAAATCGTCTATTTAACAACTCTGATGATTTTAACTCTCATGTTATTCTCCGCAACTCATGAGGGTCGACGTTAGCAGAGCCTGAGTGTGTTCCACATTCTGCGTGTTCGTATTTTTCGCCCATCAAAAAAAAACGTAACAACACTACTAAAAACTAGCATAATTATTGTGGCAAAGTGTGGTTCAGCATTCAGTTTTAGCACAGTTAACAGTATACCAAGAAAATTACATGATGATGTAATAGAACAATTTAGAGTAGATTTTTGATTGTTTCGGTCCAGCTACAACATAGTACCTGTATTAGCAAAACTGTCCTCTGGAAAATGTTTTTGAAAACTACCCTTTTTCAAGTAGTAATCTGTAAAAGCACTTTCTTGCTGTGTAAGCAAGGGCTTTTAGAAATGTAGTCGTTAAACGCAGTAACGTACATATTTAATATTTTAAAATGTTTTCCTCTATAATTCGTCAGTTAGGTTTGTAGTTATACGAACATTGACGCAAACAAACTTTATAATGTCGATTTTTCAAAGCTCACGATCATACATTGTACAAACGACTGTGTTAATAGAGTTTCTACTTACATGTAAGTAGACAAACCCTTCATGTAAATACTGTAAAGTATTATAAAAATACCAGTTATTTCTTTATTACCAAATCATATTACTGACAAATTTTCAAATAAAATTTAGCATTCGTTATCGGAGGATTTACGTTGCTGAATAACTTAATTCCATATGAATAAAACAGAAAATAAAATTGAGCTCTTGTGTACAATTATACACGCAATAATCCATTCATTCGAAATCAATTTGCTAAATAAAATCGGCGATTTTAAGCTTTGTAGGTAGGAGAATTATAAAATGCTAACTGCTATTTAAATATGAAGGTTGATTTATAAAGTGGTTTATTACAAAGAATATTTAACATTGTTTTAGATTATATTAATCAAGTTAACACAGACCAATTCTTACACGCGACTAGGAGCAATATAGAAGTTTATATGGAAGGCAAAGTACTAGTGCCGCATTTACGAATATGACTCCTCGTGACACTTTCCAACCCTCATCCCAATAATATTTAACACGGACAGTTTATGGGAAGTACAGCTTCACTTACAAAGTTTGTTTCTTTCGTGTTGTTTCACCTGACATCGCAGGATTTGGCAACAGTCGGCACATAGGAGATCCGGCTCAACTGCCTTTCTCCATATGGTCCTAGCATTTGCGGCCATTGTCATAAACCTGCACCTTATGAAGAAAGCAAACAATTTTGTACAGTGATACTATGGACCAAAAAGGAAACGATTTGATCCTAAGCGCTGCCATTTTGTATTCCGCAGGGTTCAAGATGGCGGATATTCTCCAAAATGACGGCATTTTTCAAAAAATATCATAGTGTCCAAACGGCTGCATTGATTTTGATGATTAACGTGTCAATCAATTCGTCTTTACACGATGTAAATGATTAACACTTTAAAAAGTCAAGATGCCTAAGAGATTGCAAAAATAATAATTTCTAAGGAATTTTTACATTGATAGATTGTTTTCATAGAATTAAAAATATATTTTTGCATTGGATACTTATTACTTTAAATAATTCGTGACCGTACTATCTACAAGATATAGAAAAGTTGATAAAAATCAGTCAAGACGTATCCAAAATTATCCTTACAACCAAGCTCGCTATTTTCAAAATCCTGTGCTGAGCGCAAGCCACCGAATAAAGAAATGCTTGCGAATAGTGGTCAGTCTCCCTTATACTTGATTTTCCAATGCTCAACCCAAGGTACCACATTGGTCAGAAAGCGAGTTTTTAACCTGGAAATTTTGAATTTTGTCGAACACTTTCTGTTTTAAGCGAGGTAGGAATCTTTAACGTGCATGACAACACTCACACACGGGTCCTTCATTTAACCTCTCATCCAAACGAGGTCATATTTTGTGAAAAATGCTCGCCTAACATTTTTCAAGAGAACCTTGTCGGGATTCGAACACGGGACTTTGAGCATAATAGTCACACGCATAACAACTACACCACAGAGCCTTCGGTTGTTACTCCCGCATTCGAAACGTTTCGTTGTCAGTTTAGCTTGTACTGAACTGTAAACTTTTTTATGGAGATTGAGATAGAAGGTTCCACATTATTATATGAACTTGTCACAAAAATGAGTACCATAAGATTTGCTCACAAACTAAAGAAATTTTAGAAACGAGTCGAAGAACTTTTCAAGCGTAAAACACAAGAACGAGAAAGCAGAGGATTTGGAATCCGGCGGCAGGTAATTCCAAGGCGGCTCCGTGGCGTAGTTGGTATGCGTGTGACTACTACACCCAAGGTCCCGGGTTCGAATCCTGACATGGTCCGCTTGAAAAATGTTAGGCTAGCATTTTTTTAACAAAAATACGACCTCGTTCGGATGAGAGGTAAAATGGAGATCCCGTGTGTGTGTGTGTTCACGCACGTTAGAAGGCGTCGCCGTGGATCAATGTAGTAAACGTAAGACTACGGATCCCAAGGTCCCGGGTTCAAATCCCGACACGGCCGACTGCTTGAAAAATAGCAGGTGAGCATTTTTCACAAAAATTACGCCCTCGTTCGGATGAGAGGTTAAATGGAGGTCCCGTGTGTGAGTGTTATCACGCACGTTAAAGATCCCTACCTTGCCCGGAACGGCAAGGGTTTGTCAAAATTCTAAATTTCCAGGCAACAAAAAACTCGCCTCCTGGCCAATGTAGTACCTACGGGTGGAGCATTGGAAATGTAAATGAACAGTCACGCACGTTAGTGATCGGTACCTTGCTTGGAACAGTAAGGGTTTGGCAAAATTCAAAATTTTTCAGGTAAAAAAAAACTCGCCTTTTTGGCCATTGTAGTACCATTGGAAAATTAAATGTAGGGGCAGGTAATTCCAGGGTGGCTCCGTGGCGTAGTTGGTATGCGTGTGACCACTACGCCCAAGATTCCAGGTTCGAATCCTGACCTGAACCGCCTGAAAAATGTTAGGCTAGCATTTTTCACAAAAATACGCCCTCGTTCGAATGAGAGGTTCAATGGAGGTCCCATGTGTGAGTGTTGTCACGCATGTTAAAGTTTCCTACCTTGCTTGGAACAGCAAGGGTTCGACAAACTTAAAAATTTTTCAGGTTAAAAAACTCGTTTCCTGTCCAATGTAATACCTTTGAGTAGAGCATGGGAAAAACACATGTAAGGCATGTAATTCCGTTCAAATCCCGCCACGGTCTGCTTGAACAATATTAGGCGAGCATTTTCCACAAAAATACGCCCTCGTTCGGATGAGAGGTAAAATGGAGATCTCGTGTGTGTGTGTGTGTGTGTGTGTTGTCACGCACGTTAAAGATCCCTACCTTGTTTGGAACAGTAAGGGTACGGCAAAATTCAAAATTTTTTAGGTTAAAAAATCTCGCTTCCTGGCCAATGTAGTACCTTCGGGTAGAGCATTGGAAAATCACATATAAGGCAGGTAATTCCCTTTAAATCACGACACGGCCCGCTTGAAAAATGTTAGGCTAGCATTTTTCACAAAAATACGCTGTTTTAATTTCTGGGGCAAGCATTCTTGAATGAATTTTTTAGCTACTGCTGTGACAAATGTCGCTAATAAAGTATCTGCTAATGATTGTTGTTGTACCACTATTGCTTAAAATACAATCAAAACGCACATGGAAGAAGCGGGTGGTCGTTTTGTATGGCACTATAAAGATATGGGAAAGCATAAAGCTACTTGAATTCAAATTTTCCGTCACAAATGTGTCTTAGTCTTGCTTATATCATACTACCAAATTCTGAAAGGAAATGGCCTTAAAGAATTGTATCTGCTGACGAGCACAGCTAATAAACGTTGTTCTGTCGAAGTGCACAACCTAGTACTTGTCTTGGATCCTGATAGGTCTTCGTGATTTTCACGCTTTCACAGATTACGACACTACGTCTTTTACTTAAGACAAAAAATCTTGTAACAAAACATTGTTATCGTGCCCTGAAGTAACTTCAGCTTTTGAATCGATTTCAAAGCCGATTCAGGACCTTTCTGACAAAACAATGGCTCTGTTAGAAAATTTTAGCTGTTTTTTCTATTTTTCGTTTTTTTCTGTTTTTACAGATATCTTTATTCCCCTACTATTTCTAAAACCTATTTTGTTATTAATTTTGTCTGTCCATGCAATCATCCTCATACATCTGAAGCACAACATTGCAAAAGGTTTCTACCATTTTTCTGTCTGCTTTTCCTACTGACCCTGTTTTATAGACGTACTATGATGTGCTCCACATATATGCTTTCAACAATTTTCTCTATGTTTGTTTTCTTCGAAGAATGCCGTTGCCCTTTCTTGTACTTTTAGTTAGCGCTTGGAGTGAGCGGACGTGTTTCACGGAGTTCCCGGATACAAGGCTACAAGTAAGTGTTTATATATGGTTTTCATTATTTTAATTATTTTTTAAACTTTCTTTTTATTGTATTTTATTTTTATTATTGTGCAGCATTAAATTTTAAACACAGGGCAGTGAAATAAAACTAAAAATTATAATTTAATCCATTAAATAACAAATAAATCGCGTTTTTCTTTGAATTTAAATTAAAATCCGCGTTTAAAAATAAAGTAAATTGAACTTTGGGCTAATAAGGTATAAACCTAATAAACAAACACCCCAAAATAATTTCAAAAAAATTTAAAAGGCGTTTTTAATAAATTTAAAACAAAACCGCGTAAATCGTGTAAAAGACGGCCTAAAACCATCAAAAAAGTGTGTAAAAATTTTATAATGTGCGTATATTAAGATAACAACCTAAAAACCAAAATTTAGGCCCTTTTAAATTAAATAAATAGCTCAAAAACCGTAATTTTCGAAATGAATCAAATATAAATATACCTTATTTAAAGTAAGCGCGTACTTAATCATTCTTAAAGTCGAGTTTCAGTGTAATTAGTGGTGTAACACTTAAAGCTCGAGTAAATGCGGGGTAAGTGCTCTTCCAGTACCGCATTCCAATTGCGCGTGTTGTTATTTGTTTATTTCCCCAGTTAAATTTAAGGTACAGTATGTTATAAATAATATTTTTAAGTAATTAGCTTATTTAAATTTGATTTGAGGATTAAAAAAAAATTTAAATAAATAAATAGTGTTGCTTTTTGGTCCTAGTCATTATTTTGACGTTTAGTGTTTATTGTATTTTTGCTAAATTTGAAATTTAATTTAACGGTTTGAAGTTTAAATAATAAATACAGGGTTGTTTACGGTTTATCCTTAATCAAATATTTTTATTGGACCAACGTTTTGCGTTCTTTTAGCGTCGTAACTGCCAGGTCGTTTTTTTGAGTTGCTTTTTTTTCGTTGGTTACTCTTTTTCGTTAGCTTTGTTAGCATGGTGGTTCACCGGGACGAGGAGCCCTTGCCACGGAAAAAGAGGGGTGATCAGTAAGAGGGGTGATCAGTCGGAGTCTGCTAGGTCGAAGACTATGAGCGCTATTGGGGGGAAACAGTTTAAGGTAGATTTGAAGGGCATTAAATTAGGGACTCAGGAGGAGGTTGAGGAGGTAGTGAAGGAGTCTGTGTCTGCGACGGTCGTGTCGGGGGAGTCGGAGCCTCCAGCGGTGACTGCGGCGCCTGAATTGCCCACTTCCTCAGGCCAGCGTAAGACCTCGACTAGCAGCAACGGTGGCGTTGTCGCTAGCGACCTTAACGAGCTGGAGCAATTGAAGTATAAGGCGAGGAAGGCGCACGCGGTCATCTGCGGGAAGGTGCCGACAACCTCCACCACTATCGTCGCGGAGGACAGAAAGGTGATTCGTCACGCCGTGGATGATATCCGCGACACGACGAATCAGCTTATAAGCATGGTAAGGGCGCTTAGACTTTGTCTAGAGAATTCTGGGAGAGCTAGTGTTGTCGTGGGAAGTCCAGCGGAGTAATTCTGTTTTAGGACAGCAGGGTTCCCGGAGCCAGGAGTTAGTGATGCCGCGCAAGGACTCGTATGCCGCAGCAGCTTCAGGTGCTACGCCTACGTTTGCAGTCAGGGTCGACGCCGGGCCCGGTGAGAAGGAAGACGTCATGTCGACGATTAAGAAGAAGGTCGATCCCGCTCGTGATGGGTTTGTTGTAGTCGGAACTTGTTGAACACGTAGGAGCGGTGCTGTAATGGAGTGCGCAGGTCGCGATGACGCCAATAAATTGCAGTCTAAGGTCGGCGGGTACTGCAAAGATCTCGTAGCTGAGACCATCGGGAAGAAGCGTCCACTGGTCATTCTTCCGGGGTCAAAGCGGGGATGAAGGCTGAAGAGCTCGTGCGGTTGATTGCGAGCCAAAATCCCCGCTTCGGCGATTTGAAACTGCAAGACCACGTGAGGGAGAAGTTCAGTTTTGGCGGAAAGTGCACTAGAGATCCCTTCGCCAACGTAGTCTTCGAAGTAACCCCCACACTTCGAAGAAATTTATTAGCTGATGCTATCAACCTTAGGTGGCGAAGAGTATGGGCCCGGGACCACTTCTCGATGACGCAGTCTTACCGGTGCTACGAGTACGGCCATAGATCGATGGAGTGCAAGGAGAAGGTACAGTGGTGCGGTAACTGTGCCGAAGTCGGTCACGAATTTAATAATTGCTGCAAGGCAGTCCCCTGCTATGTGGTTTGCGCAAGGGAAAACGACAGAAATGGCGGTGGCGCGTTGGTGGGTACGCGCCAAGTCGAGTAGATGCCCCACGATGCTACGGTTGAAGAACGCAATCAAACGTAAAATCGATTATGGACTGTGAAGATAAAAGAAATTCTATAAGAAGAAAGAAGATTAAATTCGCGCAACTAAATCTAGGGAAAGGTAAAGGGGCAACAAATAACTTCGTGAAGTTATTTACCGACAATAATATCGACATCGGGCTTATACAGGAATCGCACCTGTATAACCATAAAATAACAGGTTTTGGGAGGGGGGGTTACCGTATTAAACACGGATTGCGAACGACCGCGTAGCGGGATAATAATAAATAATGGGACGTGCGCCAGAATAATTTTAAATAATTTATCGAACGAATTTCTAACGACGGCCGAAATCAAATCAGAGGGAAATGCGTATAGAGAAAATTATACTTTAAACGTCATATGAATCGACTTACTGTCTTACTACAGCATAAATGTGTTGTGACGTATGCCTATCTTTATCTTTTTCTCATTCATATAAAGCTCATATAGTGAAAATTACACAGAAAATCTCATTTATCTTGTAACAAAATGCGTTTACACTTTTTCTGCTTTTGCTAATTTTTAATAATTTCTCTTCAGCATATCCTACCGGTTGCATTTCAGTCGATTGGTTCTAATAGGTTTGACCATTTTCTGCAATAGTGATATTATCTTATGCATTTTTAAATAAAATGTGTGTGTTATAACAGTTTAAACCAGAGGTTCCCAACCTTTTCTGAACCACCGCCCCCTCTACTGGAAAAAAAACTTCCAACGCCCCCCTCCTCATCATAGTGCATTATAACGAATATTAAAATATTGTTGCATAGTATCTATCTATCTATATATATATATATATATATATATATATATATATATATATATATATACATAGATACTCATATACGAACGTTGCACTTTTGACTGCTATTACAAGCGTTCACTAAAGCGTTGGACAAGGTATATATATTAAAAATCGCAAAAGTAAACCTTAATTAAAACGACTATCAAATGTAGTACAAACTTGTTTATTAAAAACTTAAATATGAATACATAATGAACAGAAAAAAAGATTAAGAAGAAAAAATTAATGAGATAGTTGAGGCTGGTGAAGTTTTAACAATTTGCTAATGTCGGGTTCCAATTTCGTTAACATCAGCCGCAAATCGCCACGTTCAGTAATGTGCAGTCTGTTCCTTTTCTTAGACAATAAATTAGCTACTGCACTGAACCCACGCTCAGCCAAATAAGATGAAGGAAATGCAATTAAAAATATCTGTACTCTTGACCACAATCCAGGGTAAAGAACTGGTATTGGTTTTTGAAGCCAGAACTCTTGATATCCATTTCTGAATTTTACTTTTAGTTCTTCGTTAGTTCCTCTTCTAAATTTGATGATTCTGCTGTATCTGCATTTGCGAAAGGATCTAAAACCCAACCCGGTATATTCATGTTTAAAATATCCTGGAATCGCTCCACACAATCAACATGAAGAACGTCCAAGTGTTGGCAGTAAGTAAGTAAATCTTCATGTTTTGCAGAGACTGCTGATAATGTGGGAAAGTGGCTGTATTCACCTCTCACTAGATTTCGTTTGAATAGAAGAAGTTTTCCCACAAAAGCAGCTATGACGTTTTTTGTTTTAATTAAATTCAATTCGTCACCTTGCAATTGTAAATTGACTTCATTAAATATTTTAAACAAGTCTGTCAAATAAGCGATGTCATTTTTATGTATAATCAGGTTTTCGCGCAATTTTTCGTTTCTGTTTTCAAGAAAGTCCAGTACTGAATCAAATAGTTGAAAAAAACGGTTCAAACAAGTACCTTTTGAGAGCCAACGAACTTCTGTGTGCAGCAGCAAGCGATTGTAATCTTCATCATTTTCACTACAAAGTTGGCTAAATAATCTGTCATGCAATGAATTGCTTCTAATCGTATTTACTGCTCTAATAACGTAATGAAGCGACGAATGCAAACGTTCGTTCAGATTTTTTGCAACCAAGTGCTTACGATGAATAATACAATGTATAGCGAGTACATTTGGTACTGCTTGTTTCAAATGAGCTATGAAACCCTTATGACGTCCCGTCATTGCTGGAGCACCATCAGTAGCTGCCGACAAAATATTATGCATAGGTATTTCTTTCTCTTGAAAAAACGTACTCATGGTATTAAATATCGTTTCTCCCTTTGTATCAGTTTCCAAATTTTTTGCAAATAATAACTCTTGATAAATTTTTTCGTCTTTTATGAACCGAACGTATGATAACAGCAGTACTTCGTTATTTGGTAGAGTGGATTCATCAAGTTGAATGGAAAAATTGCAAGTTTTTAAGTAATCGCATAATGATATTTCAACGTCTTGAGCCATTTCGTCTATTCTCCTTTGCACTGAGTTATTACTCAGAAGAATTTTTCTGATGACATCTGCCGATGCCTTATGATGAAGAACAGTTTTTATTACCTCTCTGACTGCCGGCAAGATAAGTTCCTCGCCAATGGTATGTGGTTTTCCCGTTTTTGCGATTAACAATGAAATGTTATATGATGCTCGTAGTCCATCATCTTCTTGTTTAGAAGACGACGCAAATAGGTTTGATATAGTTGGCTGTTTCAAATATTTCTTCTGCAGTTCTTGAAAATAGGACAAATCTTTGTCCTTTTTATCAGTATGCATTTTATTTAAATGTTCTTGTAGCCTAGAAGGCTTCATGGCTTCATTTGAGAAAACTTTTTGGCAAAGTAAACACATGGGTAATGATGGGTTTACAGGAGAGTGCGTAAATCCATATTTCAAATACAAAAGACTGTACTGCCGGCATTTCTTCTTAGATTCAGACATTTTGAAATCCAAAACTTGCCACGGTTTAAAATAAATTAACTTTTCAACGAATTTATAGATAATTATAAAATTAATGGTTATAATGACTTATATAACTTATCACTCACGAACATGGATTATTTGCGAAGCACACAAAATAATAACACATTCCTAGAGCTATCCCTGCCTTTTATACGTTTGATTTCATACAAGCATCAACTTGTATGTTTTATCTTGTTTGCGATGCCGGTGCACTTTGTAAGCAAGTCATATCGCGTCTTTGCTTATCAACTTGCAAAGACTTGTTGCGGACAATATTAAACGGAATTAGGTATTCATAGACCTAATGCTGAATTAAATGTTTTAAAGTATATTTTCTCGATAACAATAACATAGACATTTTAGATAGCTAAATAAACTGTCTATTCATGCCAACTAGGTATTTTCAAAGTATTTTAATATATTTATTTTCTAAAAAGGTAAGTACGTCACGAACGCCCCCCTTGATCCTCCTAACGCCCCCCTTTTGCCCCTGTACTCGCTACCGCCCCCTTTGAAAGCTACAGCGCCCACTGGGGGGCGGTACCGCCCCCGTTGGGAACCTATGGTTTAAACGAATAAATGACGTATAAGCAAAACTGTAAAAAAAATGCTACTGCTACTCTTCAAAATTCCTGGTTGCATCACTATTTGAATATGCTTATTGTTGAAGTTTCACCAACACTCCCTGGTTGCTATCTTCAGTTCTCATTAGTGTACCACATGTAAACGAATTGTACATATTTGTCTACATACTATAAAGAGCTTATAAAAGAAAAGACAACAGTGTGTATTATAATCCATTTCTCAGATAAAAGAGCACGCATTTAGGATTAGTGCCGTTAGGAGAGTGGTCCGTGAATGCGCGACATGTTTATTTACACCAAGTTATTAATACTTATATTATTTGTCAATCGATTTTCTAAGTAAATTATAACTGCATTTTGCATTTATACAGCAGTTTAAATGGTACGCAATTAAGCCTGAATAACCCCTATGGTAAAAGGAAAGCAATATCATTCACCCCAAAAATTATCTCATTGCGGCGTATTCATATTTCACGAAACATTAACTTTCGTCGTCGTTAAATACTACTCCTGTTGAAATCATTGTCATACTACGTAACGATAAAAAAGGGTTAATTAAACGAATTTGAAGATTCTCTAAACTTGTAATTAAAGCAACTTTCTTCAACTCTTATCTTTGCTAAAGTTAACAGTAAGTTAGTGTTTCCAACCCCATTAGTTTCCGGTTATATGGCAATAATAGCATATTTGGGTGTGATGTTAGGGTGAAATGTTTTATTTTATAATCATTTATCTTAACCTCGCAACAATGAGTTGTCATAAGGGGGATGACACTTCAACCCCAGAGGGGTCTATCACATCAGTTTCAACAGAGCGTTCACGTATTCAGCTGCGTACAATACCGGACAATTTCAATGCTGATCGTGGGTATAAATTTTAGTTGTCACAACGAATATGATTAGATTAAATTACTACAGGATATTTTAGGATCTGAATTATCAATATCTATTAATTTTTTTCCTGAAAAAGAATTACAAGTTCAGCACAAAATCAACGAGAACAAAATTCATAACTAGAGCGAAGTTTAATTTACCCCTTAACAGATATCGCTCATGTTTTTTAACTTAACCCTTACGTTATATTACACAGGCCAACGTGAATTTTGTTTCCTGATATGTAGTGGGTGCCTTATATGTATTTTTGGTCATTAAAACCGAATCTGCACTCAGAATTTTCGTATTACCCTCGAGTGTTAAGCTATTCGTTAAAGACGGTTTACATTGTATAACATATTGTAATGAACGTAATCGGGCGGATAACTCATCATTAGAATGTAACAGAATAATAATATCTGGCGAAGATTCTGCTGGTAAAGCCAGCTTAAAAAATATAAGCGTCGCGGACAGGATGAGCAGCAGTTGATACAGTACGCATCTATAAATAGATATAAAATATAAATAAAGAAATACTATTACACTATAGAGTATATAATATATGTCGCGAAAGTGTGTAAATACAGCGGATACGATTTGTTACGTATGTAGCGAAATTACGATCAAATCTCACAAAAGAACAATAAACATGTTAATCAAAATAGTTTACGAGCTTTATTTTTAGTGCAAACTAGGGGATCAGAATAAACCTTGAGTACCGCATAACATTTCCGCAACATGTGCTGTGAATTTAAGAAGATAGCTCAACGGTACCAGTAAGTCAATGTCTTTTGCTGTGCCTATAGCGTGGAGAGAACCTAAAGATCATGATAGATTGTGATTTTTACTTGACACATTTATCTGGAATATTATCGAAAGCGAAGCATACTGTACAGCACCCAAACTTTCAACCAGTTATTCACAGCTAGAATTTGCACGTTTCAAACGCTCAGAATCATATGCACTTGACGATTATCTAAATCTGCTGAAAATAACATTATTGAACCTATGGAAGAAAACACGGATACTGATCTCTGATCATTTGATGTAGGTACTCCCCGATTACTTTCACAAGATGAGCTTAACGACTGTACCCGCCTTCATTCGTATTTCTATTATCATTCCCCTATTTGCTGCACAGAAATGTACAGCTTATCACCACTGATGTACCAATAGTACAATTCTAGCCTTCGACCTTCAAGGCACGCGAGCGCGACCTTCTGTTTCAGTAAAGGTGCTCACATTTCTTCAGGAATAATATTTCTTTTCCTTATGCTTCTTTAGATTGCCAACTACATTCTTCAAGCTACTGGATATTATCTTTGGTGAGTGCACTTTTACTTATATTCCTTTCTTGTATTTTGCATGTACTTTATTTACTTTAACAACCAAACATATTACGCATATCTCGACAACCAGCGCCATTTGCTTTCTATCAAAGTTCTATACAAAATTTGATCCTAACGAGCCTAGATCCTAAATGATTAGCGTGATTTTTCACCTGGATGTTCATTGTATCGCATTTATAATTGATTCAGTTACAAACATAATTTCAAATAATTTGATATCGTTATCAAATTATTGTCCGTCCGGTTAACGTGTAGTTTGTTATCACTACAGATGTTTATCAATTCTTTAATTGTGTCGTTTCCATGACAAAGAGTTTTGTTTACATTTTCTATAATAGGAATCCTGGTTGATCCTGCCCTCTCAGAGCTCGTCTAGTAGTCAGCGTTAACCTTGTGGTTTTTGCTGTCTGTTTCGTTATTTATCGTGCGAGTGTTCTAGGTGTTTGTTTTCCCACCTAGTGGTCTGTGTCTCGTGTTGTGATCTAATTGTTTTTTATTTAGCCAACTAGTTACGGTCTGGTGTGCTTTTGTCTGATGTTATGTTACACATCTAGTAGTCGGCGTGGGAGTTTTTTGTATGTTTGTAGCGGTGCGATGTTTCGTATGGATATGTGTGGTGAGTCCTCTATTGTTTGATACGTTTTTATGGCGTTTGTTTTACAGTATTCGTGTACTGTGGGAATGTTTAAGTCGTTTCGTATTGTATCGTTTCTGACGAACCACCGTGCGCCGGTGATTAGTCGAAGGATGATGTTTTGGAATGCTTCCAGGCGTCGTAAGTTTGTCTTTGATAGGAATGTCAGCCATGCTTGAAAGCCGTAGGTGATGATCGGTCTTATGTGCGTTTTGTAAATTCTGGTCCGTATTTCTGTCGGTAGCTTGTTGTTAAAAGTCAGCATCGGATGTAGGTAACCTTTGATTTGTCTTGCTTTTTTGAGTGCCTCGTCCAGATGTTTGTGAAAGCAGAGGTTTCTGTCGATAGTCACTCCAAACTATCGGATGGTGTTCTTCCACGGGAGTTGCTGGCTTTCAAACGCCGGCGGAGGGTGTCGGTGTGGTCTGTGTCGTGAGAATAGCATGGTTTCGGTTTTGTCCACGTTGATTTGAATTTTCCATCTTCCCAACTAGTCGGGTAGGGTGTCCAGTTGGCGTTGTAATCTTTGTGTGGCTAGTCTGGGGTGACGTGCTGTAGTAATGAATAAGTGTCGTCGGCGTATAGTCTGCATTTGACGTTATCGTTGCCGGTATGTCTTGTATGTAGGTGGTGAACAGTGACGCTGTAAGACATCCGCCTTGCGGAACTCCAGCGGTGATAGGTACTTCGTGTGATAGTTGTCCGTCTACTCGTACTTGTAGTTTTCAGTGTGTGAGGTAGCTGTCGAGTAGCTGTATGTATTGTTGTGGTACTTGGGGTGAATGGTCGCTAGTTTGTACAGGAGTCCTCTGTGCCAAAATTTGTCAAATGCGTTTTGTATGTCCGGAGAAACTGCTGTCATGGCGTGAGCTTTGTTGTAGTTTTCTCCGATGTGGTTTATGACGTGTATTACTTGTAGTGTGGTCGAGCGATCTTCTCTGAAGCCAAATTGTTCTTGTCGGTTTCGTAGGTGATGTTTCAGTTTTTGTAGTACTAGTCGTTCGAATATCTTTCATATCGCACCAAGGAGCGATATAGGTCGGTAGCGTGACAGGTTTGTCCTTGTTTTTCCTGTTTTCTGTATCATAACTGTAATTGCAGTCTTCCATGCTGTGGGGTAATGTCGTTGTAGGAGTATCCCGTTAAACAGTCTCGTGATGTATGCTAGTGTGCATTTCGTGATGTTTCTGAGTGCTTGGTTTGTGATGTTGTCTTTTCCGGGTGCTTTTCTGTTTCTGTTGCTGAGGATTGTTTGTTTGGTGTCTTTTGGTGTTATAAGTGGTATGTGGTCTTACGGATGCATTTGTAGTATTTTGTCCATAGTTTCGTTTACTTGTGTTTCATGTTGCTGGTATGTTGTTGGGTTTTGTGAGTATGTTTCTTCTAGTGTTGTGACGAATATGTTTGCCTTTTCCGGGCGTTGTAGATTTTTCCGTCTGGTCCGTCTAGTGGTGTGTTGAATAGTTGATGTCTTCTTATGAGCCCTCTGTTGAGTCGGTGTAAGTTTCCCTCAATCTCGAGAACATTGTTGATATGTTCCGTCCACTGTTGCGTATTGCGTTCGTCTAGTAGGGTTTTAAGTGGAGCTTGTGTTGCGTTTAGTTGGGTTTTGATGGCTGGGTCCCTAGTTATCCGCCATCTCTGGACTAACTTGCGTTTCTGTTTGATGATGTCGCGAAGGTAGTCAGGAAGTTGTGATCTGTTAGTGTTGCGGATTCTTGTGGTAGTGCTGTGATTTAGTGCTTCTTGTAGCGTATTAGTAATGTATTCTGTGGCTGTGTCGATTTGTTCGTGTGTCTCGACGGTCGGGTTTCTAGATGTTATTTTGTGTTGTAGGTACTCGTTGAACTTCCTCCAATTTGTTGATGTCACGGTGTTAGTTGTCTCTTGTATATGTGGCGTTGTGTGAATCGTAGTTAATGTCGGTAGATGGTCCGAGATCAAGTTTTCTATCACTTCTGTCGTGAAGTTGGACGGCATATTTTTCACTCGTGTTATGTCTAGTACGGCAGGCTGTTGATCTGGATTTGGAGATAATCCTGTTGGTGTGTCTGGTCCAGTGATGTCAAAGTCTTTACCCAGTGAGTGAGCGTAGAGCGTCAGTCCGTCGCGATTGTTTATTTTGAAACCCCATATGGTGTGTTTGACATTTAAGTCATCCATGATTGTTGTAACGGTGTCTCCTAGTGTTAGGTTGTTGATGTCTTGCGTAGATAGTGTTCTGGTTGGGCTACGGTATACAGAGATGAGTCTCAGTAGTCGTCCGTCTGCGTAGATTTCCACGCCTGCAGCATCTAGTTGTGTTTGTGGAAGGTCGAGTGCATGATGTGTAATTCGTCTGTGCATGAGTACCGCTACTCCTTCACTTGATATTTGTCCTGTTTCAATGATCCTGTCTTTTCTGTGAGTTGTGTAATTTGCGATCTTAAGTGCGTGGTTGTGGTTTAATTTCGTTTCTTCAAGTAGTGCAATGTGGATGTCAAATTCGGTCAGAAAGTGCCGTAGTTCAGTTAGTTTGTGCTTGATTCCGTTGGCGTTCCAAGAGAGTAGTCGCAGTTGTTGTTATGTTCGTTGTTTATCCATTAAGCGTCGTGAAGATCTCGCACAGTGCCTTCAGGAGAAGCGGTATTACAGGTTCTCCAGCCATATAGGACGATATGAGTCTTTGTGTCTACTGTAGTGCTTTGTTTAGTAATCTGTTGATGCTGCTGTCTTAGTTGGTGTTCGTAGGGAGCTCGACTACTTCAGGTGCTGGAGCTGCTGGAGTAATCCTTGCGGTGATGTGTGATTCTGTTGTAAGCGTTGTGGTGGTAGTCGGTGTCGTCTTTTTTGTCGACTTATTTTTCGTGGATCGTCTGTTCCTTATTTTCCCTCGTTTTTCGGGAGCGGAGTCCATGCTGACGTCGGTGGAGCTGTCGCTGTTTGGTGTACAGTGTGTGCTGGATGTGGTTGCAGTAACCGCTTCAGTCGGGTTTGTCGGTGCTTCCTGTGGGGTCTTGCGTAAACGTATGTTCTTGTTGCGGTCGACTCTAGTCGAGCCTTCATCTTCGTCTGTGTCGGAGCTGTCGGATATGTTCTGTGCAAGTATCGATGCTGGTGGTTGGTGTGTCTTCTTTTTCTGTTCCAGTAGTTGTTGGTAGGCTGGACAGTTCCTGTAATTTGCGGGGTGCGATCGTATAAACTAAAACCACAATAAAGCAAGGGAAAATGTGCTTAGGCAAGCATGGTATCGTAATTCAGGCAAAAATGTTAGTGGTTAAGGTATCTTAGTATTAAAAATGCTATGATTAAGCAAATGATGCAATGGCTCAGTGAGGGTTTATTGGAGGGAAAACCAGGAAGACAATGTAGGCGATAAGAACCAACAATGTTATTAATAAAAGAACATTTAAAATTGTCTATTTCATGACAAAGAAAAGAAGTCCTAGTATCTGTTAAAGAACCTAAGACCTCAGTTCTCATCTTCACTTCTTGAGGAGAAAAGTATATTCTTGGCATCGTCATCAGTGTGGAGGTAGTGGTGGTAGTAATGTTAGATGCTTTTCTTTTTTTTAGGTTCACTGTAGAAAAGTCAGAGTTTTCATAAAATGTAGTTTTGTATAGCATTTTCGGGTAAATTCCGTTCTTCATTCGAGTATGAACAATATTCCTCCATTTGAACTTTCTCCAAGGTATGTTTTTTTCTGTTTGTAATACGTTGCAGCAAAC
Source organism: Platerodrilus igneus (assembly GCA_036346225.1). Classification (NCBI taxonomy): domain Eukaryota; kingdom Metazoa; phylum Arthropoda; class Insecta; order Coleoptera; family Lycidae; genus Platerodrilus; species Platerodrilus igneus. Next base: position 9,693,783 of record JARFIW010001052.1, read on the forward strand.
ATTATGAGGCAAAGAAGCTGTTTTACGACATTTCATAAACCTTAAAAGGATTCTTCTTTGAAGCACCTTTTACTACCTTTGCCCAATTAGAAGGACTGTTACTATTCTATGCTCCTTCCGAACCCAAAGATGTTGGTCGACGAAACCTTAATGTCCTCGACCTTGTTTCATTTTCCTTTTGGCGGCGTAAACGCCTTAAGACCAATATCTAGTTCTTGTGCCCCTGATTCTGATGCCGACTTTGCTCTTCCTCGGATTTGATTTTTGGTAATTGCGATTTCGATTTACTTCCCGGTTTTGCTGGGTTTTCTTTCGTTTGCTTTTCTTTTTTTCTTTCTTTTTCACCCGTGTGGGTCCGGGAAGAGAATAGCCCCATGGTACGACCTGCCTGTCGTAAGAGGCGACTACAGCGGTCATACACAACATCTATACACACCCACTCTATACACACACACACCCATACCCACATACACATACCTACACATACATAACGACACTGGAATTCGATTTTGTTTTCGTTGGTGTTATTCTTAGGGTTCTTGTTTTTTTGCTTGTGCTTATTGTTTAGTATTAAGCTTTTTGGTTTATTTTTCTTTCTCCTTTTTTTTCGTTTTTCTCTCGTTCCTTTCGTTCCACATTCCTGTCCATTTTTTTTTCCTGACTGGTTTTCCTTGCGGTTAGTTGATGTACTGACTTCGATCACTCGTTGTATCTGCTCCTGTGGTAGTTGCTTTTTAGGCCTACTTTCTGTCCTTTAGGAAAGACGACTTAGTCGACTTTTGGGTCTATTAGCAGATTACTTTTCTTATTTGGTTGTATTATACGATTTTTTTTTCTTCTTGGTACCACAGTTTGAAGCCTTCCGTTACTTTTCCCAGTTTTCCGTTTGTCGTTCCCTAGCTTACTTGAGGCTTGACACTTGTGTCTTATGTTGGCTATTGCTGTGGGTTTTCTTCCTCGCTACTTTTCTTTTCTTTTGGTTTCTGCGCGCGAAATCAATTTTCTTGAGGTTGGAAACTGTGCTGTTTCTTTTCTAAAGAGACATCCGTCCTTTGACGACTTTGGCAGCGTTTATGCCTTTACACCTTAGTCCTCTTCGATTGCTACTACTTACCTATCTTTCCCTGTGGATTTCTTTACTCTTAGTTTTGTCCGACATTTTGGTCCTTCGAGCCGGAAAAATTTTTTTGTTTGGTTCCTTGTCTGTCGCTTTTTCTTTCACCCCGACCTGTTAATTTTGTTGGGGGGGAATTTGTTACGCTCACTGTCAGCTAGCGTACTTAAAATACATCGCTTTGCATAGCTGGTTGTATAAAGTTGATTTTCCTTAATAAATAAATAAATATTCGCCGTATACAATTCGTCTTTATACTATCTATTCTCGTTTGAGATAAGAGAAGCTCAGGTGTTATGTTAACAACTATTTTTATAAAACAGATTAGCGTGGTTGTTAGGTGTGTTTTGTTCATATAAATTACGAGTAGTGAGTTTGTTTTTTTGGTTCCGATATTACGTTCAAGATGCTGTTTCCTTGTTGCTTTACTGATTGTGTTTTGAGTTCTAGTTTGTCTTTGGTTACTATATGTAAATTTCGTTCCTTATGAGAATTATTCGTAACTTGCTTTCCAACTTAGTTAAAATTATAAACCGCTTATAATTGATTATAAAGTGCATCGTATTATAATTTGTACCTTATGTGGATATACGAGTCTAAATATAAACAGATAAGAAGTGTAGTTCTGATTACCTTTGAAAGAGGTAGGCTTTTGTCTGTAACTTGTTGGATTGAGAAGAAGTGCGCTTGTAATAACCACTAGCGGTTATGAACAGATGCGTGGTCGGTTTTTGTTCTTGGTTTCCGGTATATTAAGTACTTTGAGTGGTACGCATTGCTTTGCTGATTGTGTCTTTACTTGTTTTCGTGTACAATAAAAGTTTACTGTTTGCTTTTGCTTTGAAGAGAGTGTGGAAAAACGCGATGTTGTTTGTTGGAGCCAAGCTCGTTTTTCACTAAATAAACTGTGATAAAATACAACGAACGGTATATAATTTGTTATAAAGTGCTGATAATGGGTTTTTAAAGTGGTTTTGCGTATTCGTAATATTTACTCGTGCGGAGTTTGAATTGGTAATCATAACCTATTCAATTATATTCCTAGGTGTTTAATTCTTGTATAATGTTGGACGAAGAACAGTTGACGGACTTGCTTAGTGTTTGCACGTGTTAGACTAATAGTGGTTTTGTTGATTTATCTTTTTATAATGGAACTGTTGGTGCAAATTTCGTTATTAAAAAGCATTCGATTTTTCTGTGTTACCATAGGTAGCAAATAAAACGCTTCACGTTACGGTTAGTTTAATACATTACATCGTGGCTTGAAAGTCCGTGATTCTAACTTGTTATTACCATGTTTTACGATTTGTGTTACAAAATATTTCTAAATTATTGTCTCGGTAAATAGAATTAACAAGAAGTTTTTCAATGCTGCATAGTTCCGACGCGTGATGGTGTCTGCTGCTAACCCCAGTGTAATACATAGGTGTGATTAGTGTAGAGTGTAAGAAGTTCCATCAGCACCCTTACAATCAAGGGTGAAGTGCTTCGTTAGTGCCGAACATCGTACTCCACCAGCTCCAACTGCAAGGCTATCAGTAGCCGAACTGGTCCAATTCTATAGAAACTCTTCCTGTGCTCCTGGTTGTGTAAGTTGAACTATTTCATACTTGTTATTACTGTAAATGTCTACCCGTTGCTTTACTATATCTTTGTCGTTCTGATACCTTTTACAATAGACTTGCATGACATTTTAAAATATTAAGGAAGGAAAAAAAAACTAATACTAATGAATTACTCATCAATTGTGCTTATCTATTTATCTTTTGTTAAAAATATTTTTGTCTCATTGATGTTAAATTGGTGTGTGAGGAAACGTTTCTGCTACTCCCCAATATTACCTCACTCTGTACTAAAAATTTTTATATTGCTTTTATCGTTACTATATTATAGAGATTATTCAAACAGTCTATTTACATTTTTTTTTTCAGTACAGAATAAATTATGCTTAATTTTTTTTTTTATTGCAGGTTGCTATTCTAATTCTTTTTTTTGCAGGTATTAATCACTACTTTCTTTCAGCCGCGTACATTCTATGTTAGTCTGCTTTCTACAACCCCCCCTAATCTCCGATTGAGCCCGGTCATTCCGTGATTTCTTAGTGTTACGCACGGCTCCACACGAGTCAACGTAACAGGACGTATCTCTTTGTGGTATTTTTTCTTTCTCTATTAATTCGAAATCCTGATCACACGGTAGGTATGTGTGACCAGTTACTAAAAACTTATAATCAACTTGGTTTACTCTGAATTAGTCACTATTTGCAGTCACTTTCATATTTTTATTTTGTCCGCCACACAACGCTGTGCATAATAACATTAGACTTATTAGGGGCATGGTTTTTGAAGAAATATTGAAGGTATGAAGCAATTTCATCTGGTCCTCTAGAAGCTTGAGACTCATTTTACAAGTAAGTATAAACTTCATCTGAAGTCCTTGTGAACTCCGTGTAAGTACGTCCATAACTCTTGTAGTAACAAATACCCTCATCTAAGTCTGGTGTAGCTAGTGTTTTCGTTAGATCAAAAACAATTATATAGCTGTCACTGAAGTAGCTTGTTACATTTAATACCCGATTTCATTGATTTTTTGACTTTATCAGCAAATGCAAGGTGTTCATTGTATTGTTCTTTCACTTGTTGTTTTTCTACGTCGCTTGTTAAAAAATCCAATTTATTTTTTAGCAAGTTATATTTTTACATATACCTTTCAATGGTGAATAAAACTGGTGATTGTACTCAGTATTAAACACTTCCCAAAAACAAATTTACTTGCTGGTTCTAACGGTGGGGATTCATTTTTACAATGTTCTGAAAACAGCTTCATCAATATTTTAACATTTAACGAAGAAGACAAATAGTGCCCCTTTGGATTTTTCTGATATGATGGAAATTGTTTTATGATTTTCCTATTATGCTCTCGAGTTGATTGTGGAGTTTTAATGTGGAGTTCATGTTTCCCTCTCAAGTTTTGAGGCGTTTTTTTTTATAAGGCATGGGCAAGTCTCTTATCAGAAATTTTTGACGTATGTTTAACGACATTTATACACACTTCCTATTGTATTTCGGTTTGAATCTGGAGAAAAATATTTATGGGTAAAAGCCCTCCGACTATTTTCATTCTTAGTGTGCTTCCGCTTAACTACAAAAACTTTAATATTTGATTGTAATTGTATGTACATTGCTTGTTGTGTCATCTCAAACCATAAAAGTATGTGTATATATTGTTTATTCTCGTTGACAAAGTTTATCTTATATTGTAAACTACATTTGCATTCACAAAATCTGTACTGCTTTTCTTCTGCAATCGTTCCTTTTACAGATTTACATTCTTTACCGCTGTTCCTAAGTCGTTTTCTTTTGTTCTTAATCCAATTATATTCTTTTCGTTGTTTTTTTCTGGAACGTTTTCGATTTGTTTCTGCATTTTTCTAAGGAATCATTCATTACTATTATATTCTTCGTATTAACGTCAACTACTTCTTCATTTGTGGTTGCATTTTCTGCTGCATTTTGAAGAACTTCATTCATGTTTTCTATTGTCACTACTTCAGTTCCATATTATTCAACTTCCATTTCTTCATTTCTAATAACTACATTAATTTCTTTTCGCTATTACTTTATGTCTAGGTACTTCTGCGTGTGTAGGGATTTCTTCTCCAACATTTTTCACAAAACTATCATAAAAAAACCTTATATCAATACCATACTCTTCTTCACTTTCAACTGCTTCAGCGGAGTAGTAGATTTGAATAACTTCACTAATTTGTTTCTCCGCCACTACTTCAACAATAATATTATTATTACGTCCTTCACCAGTAAGTTCGTTGTGTAAAAAGTTCAAAAATTTTCAACATCTTCAATTGTTTTTTCACTAATATTTAACTTTATATCTTCACTGCGGAGCAAGTTTTCTACAGACCTGTTCATATCGTTAGGTAGGTCTACTTCATTTCCTCTTGTATTACAATAGAAGTCATCACCTGAAAAGAAAATTTATTGTCGTGTAAAATGAATTAATGCAATAGTAGTCCAAGCACCAATAGAACTGTTAAAATTTAGATAAGCGCCCAGAAATGTCTAAGTGTAATTACAAATATCTCAGTCGACAAAAAAACACAAAACTGGGCTCTAAAAGTTTTAAACTATTGATTATATAAATAAAACAGCCAATACTACACTGATCAGCTTAAACTTTAGGTTATGGACTACTTTTTACCCAGTATAAATCGTTTTAAAAACATTACAATTAAACAATAAACCAATACTCAATGTTTTACATGCACTAAATACTACAGGTTTGTTGAGTGTGAGATATGCATTAATTTCAATTACATTTTCAAATCTAAATCTCCTTCTTTACAATCGTACTAAATTAATGAAATTGTTTCTGTTTACCATTTTAATTTATGTTCCAAAATACCATGACATTCATAACCTATACTAAGTAGACCAAGTTTAAATTCTTAAAAATAATTGTTATATGGCTTTCCTGTGTTACTACTAGTGCCTTTCTGTTTCTTAAACATGTCAAGAATTTTTAAATTCTTGAGTTTTCATTTTTCATTTTAGCCACAAAACACTAATAAAAACAATATCAAAAAACTAGCATTGATGCTCTATGGACAATGTAAAACAGTACTTGAAGGTTTAAACAGTAAACAAGCTGCAGGACAGTGGTACCAACCTAAATTTATGTCTGAAACAAAAATCCCATATTTTTTCCTGTTGATTAGGTCAGTTTGGCACAAATTACATATTTCGACAGATCTATTACAACAAAAAACTCTAAACATCCAATTTGTCGCTTAGGACACTTTGGGGTCGAACGCCTCACTTATAGTAAAGCCTCAATTATAGTAAACCACCTTGTTCTTATTATAGTATTTTGCATTGAAAACAAAAAAAGTTTACCTTCGTGAATATCAGATAACAAATAGCACCCTTTTATATCCTAAACCTTTACCTGATATCACAAGGTCGAGAATTTCTTATTAACAATAAAAGCCCAAGGTAAAGTTGGATGGAAAACGGCTTGAGGAAAAGAAAAACTCTTTAGACATAAACGGCTAGTAGAGTGTTAGCTCTGGGTAGATCATGAGCTTCGGTCATGGGTTGTCAAATGACCAAAAATATAAATAATGAGCGCCACCGTATTTTTCAATACAACAACCTACAAAAATTATCTGTGCTTGTATTAGGGGAATGCAAAAATAGATTCTATTTGATTAAATTCCTTGATTTGTTTTAATATAATATTTTTCAACTAATAATTTTTATAGAACAGAAATATAATAAGGATTTGTATTCAAAAACATAAAGATCTCTAAATTGAATCTTTCTTAATAAATTATATGAAAAGTTTGAGCTCTCTTAATAATTCATATTACATATTCTTCAGCCATAGTAGTACTACATTGACTTAACAATCAAATTTAATTACTTAAGTTCGGATAAAATAGCATGTTTTAACATAGAGTTAGTTTTACTTAATATGTATAAAAAGAATTCATCACGTTGATTAAGAATCAAAGTACATGACCTCAAAATTATTAAATATATTTTAAATTAGCGTAACATAACATGTGATGTCTAAATTGGACAGCTGAATATTTTTTTATTTGACATTATATGTTACTAACAACTTTTTAGTTTAGTTAACGTTATCTGTTTGTGCAATAATTATGACAAGCAAACAGCATAGCCATTTTTAAAATTTATGCAAGGTTATAAATTTATTACGGAATTCTTTCTTTCCTTAAACGATTTTTAAGTGACTTTAGTGTAAGTAAAGTTTCAACCTTATATTTTCTTTTTACGATTTAAATAATTATGAAAGTGAGTAAATGCTAAATAACACTCACGTGTGGAAATACAGTACGACCAAAAGAAATCGAACTATAACCTTGTACTATAAAATTATTTTTATTTTATATTATATTTCTTTATCCTCGTGACTATCAGCTATAAATTATACTTCCCAATTTCCAAATCTTGATCTGATATCACGGGGTCGAGAATTTCTTCTTTTTCTTTTTAAGCCCAAGGTGATGTCGGATGGAGAATGGCTTGAGACAAAGAAAAACTCTTAAGATGTAAACGGCTAGTCGAGTGTTAGCTCTGGGTAGATCATGAGCTTGGGTCATGGGTGAATAAAAGACCAAAAATACATTTAATGAGCGCCACCGTATTTTTTAATACAATAACCAACAAAATTTAAGTGTGCTTGTATAAGGGGAATGCGGAAACCTTATCTTAACACCACTAACATAGCCATAAAACTTGAATTTCACTCTTTCGGACACACTTACCAAGACCTCAACCACCAGATGTCATACAGATGTCTCAGCTTTACCTGTGAACAAACAAAAGCACAACATGGACACCATTTGTGTCCTCAAAAACATTTGCCAAAAATAGAATAATAGAATTTAGGCATCTAAAATATACTGAGGGAATTTATTTTCATTACACACACTTTCTATTCCGGGAGGACTTGCACTTTTTTAAATGTTGAATAATAAAACGTCTTTCAAAAACAAAAGGGATTCTATTAGGATAAATTTCTGATTATATACATGTGACTGCAACATTTAAGTTTGTATCTTTCTCTTAATTTTTCATAATAATTCTAATGAAGTTTTACATTCAAAATTAAGATCTATGAGTAGATCATATCTATAAAATTTGATTAGATAAACATATTATTTATTAATTGTCCATAACACATAAATTTCTTTTAATCAGAGAAGTACTTCCTTGATCATTACATCATCATCATCATTAGGTCTTCAGTCCTAGAACTGGTTAGACGCGTACCATCATTGTTCCCTATTCTGAACTAACCTACAGATTTCCCTGAAATATGCACAGTTTGCATCTATAACTGTCTGATCTAGGTCTACATCTACCTCTTTTTTCCTATCTCTGCTTGTAATATATCACATACTATTCCCCAAAAATGCCTTACAACGTATTCCGCCCTACTATTTCTCTTTTTCCCCAGATATCCTTGTTCCCATACTATTTCTGTAACTTATTTGTTATTATCTTTGTCTGTCCATGCTATCGTCCTCATACATCTGGAGCATTTCAAAAGACTGCTACCGTTTTTGTGTCTGCATTTAAGCCAACATTTTTTAACATGTTTTTATTTATACAATTGAGAGGATGGTTATTAAAGAAGTGTGCGATTGCATTATTGAAAGGCTTAAGTAGTCGTTTTTTTTTTATATTTATTTTGAGAGAGAAAATTCATTATGATTTAAGTTACCTCTTTGGTAGATTTTAACATGGTTCTGAGGCGACTCTATGGCGGGTTTAAACTTGTCAGATACCACTGTTGTTCTATGAAGATTGTATATGGATCTGAGGCGACCCTATGGCGGGTTTACACTTGTCAGATACCAATGTTGTTCTATGAAGATTGTATATGGATCTGAGGCGACCCTATGGCGGGTTTACACTTGTCAGATACCAACGTTGTTCTATGAAGATTGTATATGGATCTGAGGCGACCCTATGGCGGGTTTACACTTGTCAGATACCAATGTTGTTCTATGAAGATTGTATATGGATCTGAGGCGACCCTATGGCGGGTTTACACTTGTCAGATACCAATACTGTTCAACGGAGATTGTATATGGTTTTGAGGTAACCTTATTGTGGCTTTATACTTGTCAGATACCAATGCTGTTTTACAAGGATTGTTAATATGCTTATTTTTATGTAATTAGTTATTTTATGTATAAATAGAAATCATGTATGTAGGCTGTATTTCATGTTAATATTGCAAGGAAAACCCAGGAAAAACTTGCAATGCTACCTAGATATTGTGGGCATTTGATTTTCATTTGTTATTTCTTTTAGTAATGGAATCCATTGTTTACTGAAAGTCACGGATTCGTTTGCAACGCAGTTATTTTTATGTAGGGTTATATAGGCAGCTTCTTTGATTTTGCGTTTTGGTGGTTTTCTTCTTTTCTTCTTTCTTCTTTTCAGGAGTATGTGTATTCAGCTCGTTCCCTTTCTATTGTTTTCTAATTTTATACCCTATTTTACCGAGATTCAGTGAAGGAGGTTAAGCAACCTGTGGCTACCAAGATCCCCCAACACTTGGACATTTGCCGAAATAATGGTTTTCTAGTAAATCCTTTCACACACTTAACATTATTCGAGAATATTGCCCAACCAATTCTTGTAGTTACTTATAATAATCATCATGTTTACGCACAGTTATCTTTTCGTCATTAGTTTATCCATCTTGGGATTGGTTGGATGCGTACCTCCATTGATTTCTATTCTGGGCTAGCCTAAACATCTCCCTGAAACCTCTACAGCCTACATCTTTTACTATCTGTGTGCAGTAGTCTAATCTAGGTCTGCCTCTTCTTCTCTTTTTTCCTATCTCTGCTTCTAAAATATTCCGCACTATTACCTCATGCCGTAGTATGTGGCCTATCATCCTATCTCTCCTATTTTTTACCGTTTTCCACATATTTCTTTCTTCCCCTACCATTTTTAGTACCTCTTCGTTCTTAACTTTGTCTGTCCATGATATTTTCATCATACGCCTGTAACACCACATTTCAAAGGCTTCTACCTTTTTCTTGTCCGCTTCTCCTACTGTCCAGGCTTCACAGCCGTACAGTGCTGTGCTCCACAGGTATGTTTTAAGCAATCTTTTCCTTGTTTCTATGTTTGTGGTCTTTGAGCACAATAGTTGCTTTTTCTTGTTAAATGTAGCACGACCTTGTGCTAATCTTTGTTTTATATCTTTTGTGCTTTTCCCATCTTGCGTTATATGGCTTCCTAGGTAGCAGAAATCCTTAACCTCTTGTAAGTTCGTGTTAAATACTTGTATTCTTGTTTTTGATTTATTTTCCCACCTTTGCAAACTAGAACTTTAGTTTTAGTTTTGTTAATTTTCATACTGTATCTCTCTGTTAGAACCGTTTCCATTTCATTAAGAGCCGCTTCTAACTCTTCCTTGCTAGATGATAATACCGCTATATCATCTGCAAATCTAAGCATATCAATTTTTGTCCCTGCATAGTAATTCCAAATGTCTTTCTGCATTTGACAGTATTCATTGCCTCTTCTATGTACAAGTTAAAATCAATGGGGATAGGGCACATCCCTGTCTCACCCCTTTCCTAATGTTTACTTCTCTACGTTCCTGCTCTAATTCTATTACTGCTGTTTGCTCTTTGTATAAGCTATGTACTATTCGTCTATCCCTATAACTCATTCCAATCCTTTTGAGTATTTCAAACATTTTTTCCAATTTACATTGTCGAATGCTTTTTCCAGATCTACAAACCCTATATACATGCTTTCCCTTTTCTATTGTTTTCTCCATTATCACTCTCAGAGCTAAAATAGCCTCCCGTGTTCCCCTGTTTCGCCTAAACCCAAATTGGTCTTCTCTAGTATTTCTTCAGCTCGTTTTTCCATTCGTCTCTGCACAATTCTAGTTAATATTTTGACACGTGTGCTGTCAAACTTATTGTTCGAAAATTTTCACATCTATCCGCGCCTTTCTTTTTTGTTATAGTTACTATGATGCTACGTTTGAAATCTTTGGGTATCTCGCCTGTCTCATACATATAGCTTACAAGTTGGAAGAGACGTTCTGTTACTGCTTGTCCAGCGGCTTTTAGAGTTTCTGCTTGCACCTTATCTGTACCCGGCGCCTTACCATTTTTCAGACTCTTTAATGCTAATTCAAACTCGTCTCGAAGTATAGGATATCCCAAGTCATCATTTTCAATGTCTGATTCCTGTTCTAATGCAGTTAGTTCCTCTCCTGCATATAAATTCCCTATATATTCTTGCCATCTACTCACTTTCTCTACGTTTTCTATAATGACGTTTCCTTGTGCGTACCTTATATTTTGATCATTACAACAAAAATTAATTATCAAAGAGCAGACATTTTAAAATGCAAATATTCTAATTTAATTGTAATCTACAATAAACACGCGAATTTCATATATCAATGAAAGTGCCTTTACATGACCTGAAAGTCTTTAAACATAATGTAAACTTAATCAAGACAGCATATGGCGTCTAGATTGGAAAACGGAAACTACATATTTTTTGTCTGACATAGGTTGTTATTCAAAATTTCATAAAATACACTGTTTGCGTACATGTGCAAACAAACTGTAAAACAAGATACTTATTCGTTAATGTTACTGGCTTCTTAAAAAAACTACTTTATATTTACGTTACTCAAACAATTAATGTTGGATAATTCATAATAATTTACTATAATTTCAAAGCTATCAAAAGTTAAAAACACTCACGTGCATCAAAAATGTACTACAGGTGCCAGACCTAGACGTAAGCTGTCGGACATTTCCATCGTAATATCCGGGTGTGATATTAGTCATCGGTAAGTTTGAAATATCGAGGTCCCATGTGGAATAAGCGTTTACTTTACTGCATATTAAATTGAATAGAACGAAACCATAAATCTTTGCTTTAAATTACTGCCATAAAAATTTGTTTTAGTTTATTCTCGAAAATGTTATTGAAGATATGTCCTTAAGATATTGCATGTCTAAAATGATGTCCAAAGGGGTTCCATATTCTCAGGTCTGTCGGGATCAACTAAAACTGCTCGGAGCGAGGCTTACCGAAAATCATGCTCACGCAACCGCTGTTAGGCTCGACCTCCAGACACCAAGAATTTATTATTCTCTACTTTTTCCTAACTTTGTTAGAAGCCATGTGTTTCGACAGGGCCATTTTGACTCTACCTCGTCTGCAAAAGCGGCTTGCACTCTCGGACGTTGAGAATAAAAAGTCGACTGACAACTTGACAGCGCTTGGTATCGAACTTTAGAGTATATATATATATATATATATATATATATATATATATACAAGAATCTATGTGTTATTACGAATATTATATATTAATTTTTATTGGATGATAATTCACAAATTAAATACTTTAAAATACAGCTGTTTTATTTTTATTTTATTGAACTAAATGTAACTAAAAAAAAATACGTTACAACCTCAGCTGTCGGAAATTTCATTAACATCTGCGTTCTGCGATGCACAAATAGAAGCCACGTGAATACGTACGAATTTATTGCTGGAATTTTGAGAACTCTTCCGAATAAAACAGTATTTAACAAAACCAATTTCTCCTTGATTACATCCTATAAAATTTAGTATTCCAAATCCCAAACTAAATTTTCTAAATATTGCTTCCGAGATATTTTCTAGATCTAAGATATTGTCTACTTCCGTGATGTTTTCTACTTCTTTGATATTGCACTAAGAGAAAAATATTAATAAAATTTATTTACTTGATTATACCAGCTGTTTTAATGATGAGGGGAAGCTTCTATCTCCTTTGACCTGCAGGAAACAACTGAGCTGCTCTAGGTGGAACATATAAATAAATACCATCACGCTAAAGCCTCTAGGAACTACCTTCAGACACGAAGATTCAATCAATTAAATATTCTTTTTCAAACCGCGTTACAGACCACGTGCTTAGACACGACCATCTTGACTTTACTAGGCCGCCGATAGCAGCTTACCTCTTCAAACGCTGACAGCAAAGTGATCGAATTGACAACTCGACGAAGCTTAGTAACGAAACTTAGACCTCAAAAGTAAAGGAGTCTATATACTATTATAAATTTTATGTATTATTTTTATTGTACGGAAATTTACAAATTATATTTTTATATTATTGTTGTTTTATTTTATATCAATAGACGAAGTGTAACTACGAAAAAAAATACGTTACAGCATTATACCAACGAATCTAATTCAGATAGAAGTATTTTAATAATCACCAAAAATATTGTAGGTAATATCTCGTTCTGAGCTGCACACTGTTGTATTTCGATGCAGCAACATCTACGAATCATCGGTAAATTTTTAACTATACCGGGGAATGCTCTGGCAGAGTTATTTTAAGTTCTTTTTAAATATTTGTCAACTCAAATCCTTATATGTATGAAATAGTTTTATAATTTTGTCTGGTATTTCCTGTACTGAATAATTTTAATAGTACGAGATCATGACTGGTGACAAAATCTATTTATCAAAATACAGAATATCTATCGATGAGATAATAATTCAACATTCGCATGTCTGTGAGTGACCACAATATTGAACTGAACCGAAAATACGGTGTTAATGGAAAATAAGTGAATATTTGTCTGTACGATGTTTAAAATGGTAAAATTTTAAACCACCAGAATGTTGGTCCGAACCGGAGATCTTCTGCGTGTTAGGCGGATGTGATAATCACGACACCAAAGGCAAATTATGTGGTCTTAAGACATTTACAAAGTTCGTATTCCACATAAGAGCTTTATTGTTTTCTACAAAATACATATTTTAATTATATTATATCTTCTAAATACTCTTTCGTAATTTCAATTACATAATCCAAACATTATTTACGTAAATTGATACTGATGGTAATAATTTCTATAACCTTAAACTTTAGTAGGCATTGCAGTACACATAATTACTTAGAAAATGTGAGCCAAGTACATATAACTTAAGTTTTTACTAATATGTTTTTGGCAGAAACATAAGTGGAACATTAATTTCGTTCCACCTTAGAATCCCGTGTACGTATAAACGAATACGAACAGAAACATATTATAGAGAACTAACTAGACGGCATAAACCCTCTCCAAAATGTTTTCTAAAATTTAACTTAAAAAGACAGAAACATCATCGAAAATAATATTACATACAAATCTAACCCGAAGTATTACTCGGTTAAAATTTGAATATATCCATTATATTCTACAAGTTTATAGTTTCCTGGTACGCGTATGGAAATATTTATTGAAATTTTTAACCTTCTGTATCAAGGACACATGAGCGTTTACAGCTACTACCAAAATCAGTATTAATTTAAATATATAATATTAAACTATGTTTTATAAAGATATCACTACATGGTTTAAAAGATTTTATAAGTTCTGTAAATAATATAAAAAATAACATAAAAAGCAATACGTCTCGTTTGTAATATAAGTTTCCGTGGTGTAGTGGTTATCACATCCGCCTAACACGCGGAAGGTCCCCGGTTCGATCCCGGGCGGAAACATTTTTTTCCTTGCGCCACATTTTTAACCATTATTTTTTTAATTACTTTTCTAACCAGTTTGCGGCATGCTGTCTGATAATTTAAGCATGCTTGACCCAGTTGGAACAATTTCGGTGTAGTTGGGTTTTGAGCTAGGAGTTGGTATTTGAACGGGTGTGTTTTTTAGTGTGTTTGTGTGTGTGTGTGTGTGTGTGTGTATGTGTCTGAGCGCATATGTGTGGTGTGTGTGGTGTGTTGTCGAAAGTATCTGCGTATTCATGTGTTGGTGCGTGTGTGTTTTCTGTGTTGTGGTTGTAACGGGCATTTTTTGTAGTTTAACATTTTCCGCTTTACCAAATTCGTAAACACATTTCTGCAACTACTATTTCTATATTTTATATTTATTAACTCGTTTGCGAATAATCCCTTTATATTATATTACGCGATTATCGACTTTCACTCTCTACAATTCGATAGTGTGGTTAGGTGATCGAAATTGAAACACATCCTTAGGTGAATGCGTCGTAGTATGGTGAGTGGATTGCATCGTTCTTGTCTGGCCGCTGGTATAAATGTTGTTCCTGGTGTGAATAGACGAGTCTAGATAATAGTCGATACGCGGTTGGAATAAGAACGATTGAATATAAACAGATGAGGAGTTGTAGTTTGTTCTTCGTTCCGATATATTGCGTTCAAAAATACTGTTTCTTTGTTGCTTTACTAATTGTGTTTGGAGTTGTAGTGTGTTCTTCGTTCCTACATATTAATTACGGTAAAAATACTGTTGTCCTTTTTGCTTTGAAAATAGTTCTGATTACATTGAAGGAAAGATGCTTTATAGGCGAACGTGTTTACTCGTCCGCACGTGTCTTACGGAAAATCGACGGACGATTTTAGTGATACGCGTTGCTTTACTAATTGTTTTTATTGTTGATTTTCTGTTGGAAATAAAAGTGGTAGAACTTGTTGGACTCGACCCGCACGTGTGTTTTAAGGACATTTTGAGGGACGGTTTTACTTTAGTGATACACGTGCTTTACTTGTTGTGTTTTTCTTGTTGGTGCTTTGTCTTGTGATACTTAAATTGTGTGTGCGATCTAGTTTCGCGGTCCTTTTTTATGAAAAAATCTAAAATAGATCATTGTTTGCGCAAATTTCGTTATTTAAAAACATTAGATTTTTCTTTGTTACCATAGGTAGCAAATAAAACACCTCACGTTACTGTTAGTTTTAATGCATTACATCGTGCCTTGAAAGCCCGTGATTCTAAATTTTTATTACCATTTTTTTTTACGATTTGTGTTACAAAGTATTTCGAAATTATTGTCTCAAGAAATAGAATTAACAAGAAATTTATCAATGCTACATGGTTCCATCAGCATGATAATGTCTGCTTCTAACACCAGTGAAATACGTAGGTGTGATTAGTGTAAAGTGTAAGAAATTCCATCAACACCCTCACAATCAAGGGTGAAGTGCTTCGTTAGTGCAGGACATCGTGAATCCCACACTTCAATTGCCAGGAAGCGTTACTGAAGGATTTTATGTAAGTTGAACTATTTCCTACTTGATATGACTTTAAATATCTATCCGTTGTTTTGCAATATCTTCGTCGTTCTGACACCTTTCACAATAGACTTGCCTGCGATTAAGAAAAAAAAGAAAGAAAAACAAAATCAATACTGCTGAATTACTCGTATCAATTGTGTCTTATCTATTTATCTTTTGTTAACATTTTATCTGATTTATGTTTAATTGGTGTGTGAGGAAACGTTTCTGCTACTCCCCAATATTACCTCACTTTGTGATAAAAATTTTTGTACTTTTTTTATCGTGATTATATTATATAGATTATCCAAACAGTTTTTATTTACATTCTACAAAGTACTGAATAACTTAGACTTTTCATTGCTGCTATGCTTATTATTCTTTTATTTCAGGTTTGCTTAACTAATTTTATTGCAGGTATTGTCACTAATTCCTTACAGCCGCATACATCATATGTCAGTCTGCTTTCTACAACCCCCCCTAATCTCCGATTGAGCCCGGGCATTCCTTGACTTTCTTGGTGTTACGCACGGCTACGAGCCAACGTAGCATAAATTTGGCGCCCAACGTGGTTGCCACGAATTAACGTAACGTGGTTGTAATTGATTTTTACTCAGTCTCGGCCATAGGCCGCCGGAAATCGAGACCAAGCTGTCGGCGTTCATAGAGCACGACGCCGGCCTTAGGCATCCGGAAACCGGGGGTTGTTGCACCGTCACTAAATGTTTGTGTGGGCGTGAATATGTGTGTGTGTGTGTGTGCTTGTGCGTGTGCGTGTGTGGTGTGTTCCCTTGTGCGTGTGCATTTGTGCGTGTTATGTGTGTTTGTCTGTGTATATGTGTAGGGCATTTTTTAGTATTGTTGTGTTTTCGCATGCTTCTTACTCAGTCTCGGCATCGGCAGCCGGAAATCAGAGACTGAGCTGTCCGCAATCATAGTGCACCTTCCCGGTCATCGGCACACAGAAACCGGGAATAGTTTGTGCACCGCTCTTGAGTGCGCACGTGTGTGTGTATGTGTGTATTTTGTTGTGATATATTTAAGGTTGTTATTTTATATTGCACATCTATAGTCTAAATCATGAAAGAATAAATTCACGTCATAGGTTGCTGAATTAAATAACGACATACTTTCAAATCTTATGCATTAAGTATATTCCGATAGATTCTCTAAAAGTGTACCGTTTTTTAATTCAGAAACCTATGACGTGAATTCAGTCTTTCGTGATTTAGACTATATTGTTCTAGCTAAGTTATTGACAGTTTTATATTTCGAATACAGTCCGTTTTCCTATTTTATGTTAATTCTATGTTAGTGTATAATATTCCAATCTTCTGCAATATTAAAACTAATTTATAACTATTCTAAATTTCAGAGTAGTATTAATTTAGAGACGATTTGGTCCAATTTGATTCATACGTTGTGTTGCTACTGTTCGGTTTCATAGTGAGCAGAAGCAGAGTTCTACTGGAATATCGAGTAAATGTTTGTGAATGTGATATGTTCGTCTCAGTGTTATCGTCTTTGTAGTGTTTGTCTTATGAGGTAACGTTTGTGCATAATCTTTGTGATTTTGTGGGCGAGTGTATACAGGTGTTTAAATTTGTGTTCGTTAAATAATACCTGTCGTATTGGTATGTATAGTTTTGTGTTTCCTTGTTGTGTATGTCTGGGAAGCTTTCACAGTCGAAGAGCGTGTGCTCTGGTGTTCCAACAATTCTCCACACCCATATAAGTAATTATTTGTCAAGTTCGAATATATATATATATATATATATATATATATATATATTGCAGTGGAACTCCCTAAAGATCAATCAAGCCCCAGCGTTGGGCCGCATAAAAGTTTGCTGAAAAAATATATAAAAAAAAAATACAAAATTACTTCTGGAACGCCTCCTTATTTCTGCACACCCTGGCTAGCTCTAAAATCTGCTTCTTCTTGAATACTTACCATCCTAAGTTTATTCTTTCTCACATATACAGTCAAATGAAATTACCACTCAAATAATGCAACAAGACATATAACTTTTTTATTTACACATATTAACAAGTTTCCATTACCAAGAAAATATTTACACATTTGTATATACAGTTTCATTAATATGTTACCATCTCAATCCTTAAACCTTTTAAAATTTTATGATTTCTATTTATTTCAACAGTGTCATTTTAGACGAGTAGATGCGCCCGTCGTGCAACCCTAAATTGATTTTGATTCTGGTCTATGGTGAGTTCAGTATAACCCAGTTACTCTAAATGCTTTTAAACATCGCATCTTTGTTTAAAACAAACTTAAAGACCCGTTTACTTCTTACAACAAAATTTTTATGTCATTTGTTAACATCCTTAAATAACGCTTATCAATTGTCCTTTGTCCTTTGTCCAAATGAGTTTTAAGGTAATAAAATACACCCCCAATAAGTCAAATCACTCGAGCACAAAATACCAGCACAAATGTTCAAGCAAAAGCAAGAAAAATTAATTTCGTTACCTGGAGTAAGCTTCTTCCATCATTACCTCTGAAGATGTGTTCCAAAACCCTCGTCGTTGTGTCCATACACTTCGTTGTTGTACATAGATCTAACTCATTTTCACTCGCTATCCAAATCTTTGCAACCGCCTTCAGTGTTTCTACCCCGATAATAGTCTCGACCAAGCTTAACCTTCCGTAATCACTAAACTTCACGCATTCTTGTTTCAAATTTCTCAACTCGCTTACCCTAGTACCATCCTTTCATTAGATCGTTGCGTGTAGTAACAGCACCGTCTATCAGCTAGCACTCGTTTGTGCAAATCACACTTTTAATACATTATCGATGTACGTTACTAACAGCGTTTTACACACTTTTAAATTAGGATGTTGTACTATAATTCAACGAATAAGCGACGTACAAGAGTCAGTTAAATGTAAGAGTAAGTAACCCAGCTTTAATACCTCTCTTAGTGTATTTATATCATTTTGTACACCCCTCACGGACCCTATTTCCGTCGAAAAGCTTATTTTTCAAAACAGATTCTACAAATTTTGTACGTAACAAACTTCTACATCCGAAAATTCCCAGTTTGTCCTGCTTTTACTTTGAAATTTGTTAAACAACATGTAACCGTTGCGAGCTTCTCAAAATTTCTAGCATTCGACCAATTATATTGCTTTCCCCCGTTTTTAACGTCCAACCCCTAGCTGCGTGTCCTCGTTTAACCCATATTTACTGTCTCTTTTAGAATCCCACTCAAGCAACAGAAAATTGATATTGTGGTTGACCTCCAAATCTACCGCGTACTTTAGACTAGTATATTAACCAACGTTTTATTATACACTCTCTCTGCCTGTTTTACATTATGGATATTTATTTCACTTTGCCTTCAAAGCATCTGTTATTTTAGTAGCTTGTACACCGACCGTTAAATACGATTCTACAGAATTTCTATCCCAACGTTCATTTAAGTTCTTTGAACTTGACATTTTAACTATCAGGTGTTTTTATGAAGCAAACTGTCCGTTTGAAATTATAATTCTGAGTTTTAGCATTTCTTAGGATTTGTATAAACGAACGTTTAGTTTAGTTAAATGGAAATATGCGTTTAAATTATTGATTTTCTATACTCAAAAGCTCCGTTTCTTGTCCGATGCGCTTGATTTAAAATATTAAAGCTAATTATGCGTATCCTTGGGTTTCATGTACTCTAAAGCTTCTACACGTTATACAAATTTAATATTCTGATTTAGAAATACAAAAATATGTTAGTATCCGTCCGTTTTCAATGTCACAAATAATTCATTTGACGCGTAATTAAATTGTTCCTATTTCCTATATACACAGTCGTTAAAAGTTTATTATCTAGCCGTATCAATCCTTTTTAACCTATAATTTCCACGACTTTTTAGTAGCGTTATGCCAAGCTGACAATGGGTTGCATTGACTGTGTCGCGTTATTCCATGTTGTGGTTATGAGTTTTTCGTCCAGTGTCACTCCCAGGAACTTGCATTTTCGTGCTCGTGCTATTGGTTTGTTATCTATGCGTCGGTTGCGTTTAAAGGTTAAAGAAAGTGTATTTTGGACTAATAAAATGAACTACGAAAACATAATGCTCTATTATATTTTATGATATTACTACACTTATTATTTGTTTCTGACAGATCTTATTTTATCTGTTACTAGATGATTTTATATAACTCTACAATCTAGTACACTAGTACATAAAAGCACATTTTTATATGTTCGGGGTTGTTTTCTAACTCCTACAGGTTTCCTCGATTTCTGTGTAAGTGGCTTTTGTCTGTGCGATTTTTAGTTTATTGTTAGCCGTTCAGTTGTGTAGTTTGAATAGTGCGCTTGTCGCTTTGTCTTCGAGAGCCTTCCGTGAATCAACTTTTCCCCACGATCTAGATGTCGACTGCATAGGCTGTGACAGATAACAACCTCTTTCGTGGCTTTCAGGATCTCCAACAATTTTCGACCATACTATCCCAATAGAGCGGACCGCACACCGAACCCAGTGGGCAATCCTCGGTTATTTTGTTGGTTGTAACGGTATATCGTGCGAACATGAAAGAAACGTAAAGTAAGCAACGAAAATAGTCCGCACCAACTACCTCAACAAAAAGGAATCCAAAGAATTCCGTGCTAGCTAGAAAGTCGCGGTGTGAGGTGGATCACATACAAAAAGAAAAAGAAAACTTCAAGACAGAAGATTTATTTACAATATCTTTAATAAAAACATGTCATGAAAAGGAAAACCAATCCGCGAAAGAAGCGATATTTATCCAATCTCGGAGGTTCTACACAGTACAAAAATCTTCCCGAAAATAATTAATTTACTCCTTAATTACCTCAAACGAATTTTAACCTCAACTCTAGTATTCACATAAAAGAAATTTAGAAAATATATATATATATATGGATTGTTCTTAGTCACTTGCCTAATACAACTTTCTAAATACTTTATATTCACATAAAACAACTATTAAAAATATATATATATATATATATATATATATATATATATATATATATATTGGTATGTATTTTTATGAACAATCGAGCCCCGACGTTGGGCCGTCCAATAGAAAAATTGATATGATAACGCCGTATTCGGGGTCAATGGCGTTTTCTTACCTAACTCCACCTCTCTGTGTTTTCCAATCAAATTCTAAATCTCACTAATATTACGTATTATGCCACGGCTAGCTTTTATTTTTCTACACAGAGTGCACAACGTTACGATGATCAATTTTTTTTCTTTCCACCACTTTCTGATTACCTATTTGTTTGAGTTATAAAATAAAGTCAATTAATTCCATATAATGAAAAGAAATATTATGTACAAGTTTTGAAAATTATTAAAATACACTCTTCAATCAATCAATATTATAAGTCTTATTTATCCCAAAATTTATATGCTTTGCAATCAATCTAAAGTCATCAAAAACTACCCTTCTTATTAAAGAAACCTCGAACGTTCCAGATATCTTCCTAATATTACGTACTTTTAACGTATGCAAAGTTTGTTGTTGACTTTGATACACTTTTATAAATTAAGTAAATTCAATATCCAAATTTAAATAGAAAAAATGTCTTAAAACTAATTAGATCTGACCTGTTCTGTTCTGCTTAATTGAACCCTTTGGTTTCCATAAATTGCTTCTTTATTTTCTCGCAACTCAAAATTATACCAAAATTGTCGACGCTGCTTTGAAGTATTACATTAATCCATTTAAAACATCCCATATTCGAATTATCCATACATTTGAAATATTATACCCTCAATTAGAATTTTCCATGCATTTAAATTATTATACCGTCCATTAGGATTTATTATGAACGAATCCAGAATTATTATCATCAACACATTTGAATTATTAACATCACATTCGAATCAGGATTATGCACCCATTTGGAATTGTTATATCTATCCACTCGAATCTATTATACACCCATTTGGAATTGTTATATCTATCCACTCGAATCTATTATACACCCATTTGGAGCCCTATTATTATATTATTAGTTTAAATAAATTACCCCAAATTCTACTCATGTTAATCGGCAAAAGAAATCTTCATATTTTTAGCACTTACTCACTATCTATTTTCACTATTATATTGTCAATTATTCAATTACGCGTGACTTTAAGGTTCAAAGTATCGCAGCTTGGCATTATTGAGTTAAAACTGAGCTCTGTTATCATTGTCGCTGTTAATATAGGCTCAACCCACTTGTATGTGGGTTGGGTTTCAACAAGTCCGTCGCTTATCTTAACCAATAAGGTCTTAGCATTTCCTGCACTTGAAGTGGTTTTCTGATGTAATATATTCATTTCCCATGTAATGGTTGTTTGCTACAGATGCCTCGTTATCTAAACTATACGTTGCTTGTTTAGATATCGCGTTTTCTATATTATACAAAAATACATGATGTAATTTCAATTTCGATTTTCATGTATGTTTATTTATTTACGCATCTTTAATTACAATTATATATCAAAAATGTTGATTGTTTCTATGAACTTACACAAGGCTTTGTTAAGTTTTATCTCTTATTTCCGTATCATATTATAACTAATTAGAACCATTTTCAATGCGTGTTTAATTACCTGTACTATCCTTACCTATAAATACGCGTGCTTTTACTGAAAAATATCGTTACTTGCATTACTTAAAAGTAATGAAGCTTTATATACCGAGTGTTAAATATTTGTCATTTACCTAATGCATGAATTACCTATTTCTATGCTAAATATGCGTCCTATTATTGTAAGATGTGTTTATTTGCGTCGTTTAAAACTAATTATGCTCAATACACAGGGTGTTAAATGCTTACTATTTACATAATATAAGAATTATTAAATTTTCTACTAAATAAATGCAGTTTTCTGCTTCCTATCGTAATTTATGGTTTCTGCATCAGCAATATATATATATATATATATATATATATAAAACAAAGAATATCTGTATATATATATATAGTAAATATATATATATATATATATATATATATATATATATATATATATATATATATATACCTGGTGGTGAATTGCTTTGGTGTACATAGGGATTTAACATGTAAAATCATACTTATGCATTTTCCTGCTTCCCTATTTATTTTACGGCAAAAGTACAACAGTAATAAATTGTTTAAAATCTAAAACTGTCCATGGTGGCTTAGTTGCCTACCACCGAAATGGTTCTTCAAGCGGACAAAATTCAAATAAGTGTCGAAAAAGCTTAAGAAATTGTAATACACATGACTCGATCTCGATTTGTAAATAAATTTGACATTTTTAGTTTTAATGTTTGATTAATTAGAATCAGTTTCCTGATTTAATTAAAAATGGTTTATTTGTACACGCAATAAACAGTTTCCTGCTTCCCTATTTATTTTACGACAATAGTGCAAGAGACATAATTTGTTTAAAATGTAAAATTGATCATATTTAGTAGATCGATTATGTGTGTTTTGATGGTCGTACCGCCGTTATTTAGCCTGCAGTGGCATTCTGGCCAGGATTCTACGCAGGCGACTATACAATGATTTGATCGCCTTTTATTGTGGCTTATACCGAGATGAACAACTTAATGTAATGGAATATGGCCAATATACAGGTGAAAATAATTTATTTCAATGTTTTAATAAATACACATCAAAGGTAAGCCAAAAACTGTTAATGCTTAAAATAACAGATGTTCAAATAATCCATCACTTGCTGCCAAACAAAAGCCAAGGCTATCATAGAAATTTTTCTCATGTTAGCAATTTGCCTATTAGTTATTTTCCTGCATTTATCGACAATTTTGTTTTTTAGGAATCAACATTATGATGTATCTGACAATAAACTTTTGATTTTAAGTGACCCCACAGGAAAAAGTCATTTGGTGATAAATCGGGTGATTGAGCTGACCAAATTTAACGGTCCACCGCGCCCAATCCATGAATTGAAACGTTTCATTTAACCAAGCCATTACATCTTTTGTAAAATGAGCAGGACAACCATTCTGCTGAAATCATATATTTTCCTCAGCAAGTCATACAATATTATCAATGGCGGGTCCAATATCATTTTGATGCAACTTCAAATACTTCTGACCATTAAGGCTTTACTCCATAAAAAATGGTCCGATCATATGACATCCTAGTAACCCAATCCATATATTTACGGTTTGTGGATATTGAGAGTGGTTGTCAATTACCAAGTGTGGATTTTGTGTGTGTCCCAGTATCTGTAATTCTGACGGATTGGTTCACCGTTTATACTAAACGTTGACTCATCGGAAAAGCAAACCTGGAGATTTTGAACATTGCCGAACGCTTCTTGTCCCAAGCAGGGTAGGGATATTTAACATTCGTGACAACACACTCGAGACCTACATTTTACGTCACATCTGAACGTTAAAAGTTTTATTATTTATGATGCAGGTCTTATTCTTCTAAGTGATCAATTATAAAATGGGGTACGGGATTTAACATAAAAGCCTTTAGAGATTTGTTTTTTAGTTTAAATTAGTATATTAACAGTGTGGTATAAATTTTCATTTTTAAGTTTTGTTTATTTAATTATGTAAAAAGCAATTGTAACGTTGTAAAGAGAAACTATTTTTGGTGTTATATAAAATTTATGGAATTTTTAGATAACTTTTATTTGATAGTTCATGATATTTGTTTATAAATGTGTAAATAAATAAATGCTGAGGTGGAGTTCCTAGATATTAGCGGCCTGGATGGATTAATCTTACAGAGGATCCGATGAGTAAATGAAGTTTATTCGACATCCAAAATAAAAGACTATCGTAATATCTGTTAGGTGTGAAATTGACGCTATATCAGCATCTTCTCAGAAATCACCCACCATCTAGCGTGGTACGATAAATTCCAGGAGGGTTGGAGCAAGCATTTTTTATTGGACTGAAAGTTCAGCGATCTTTTGAGTTAGGTGCAGGTGTAATAGTTTTACACCCTTAAAGAAATTGCTTTTGTTTCCTTAGAACGCACCATTCACCACTGAAGACTAGCTGTAGCATTCTTCTGTTACGTTTCCGTGGTAACGTAAATTTTAAAGTCAGCGTCAATTTCACACCTAATTACGATAGCCTTATATTTTGGATGTCGAATAAAATTCATTTACTCACCGGATCGTCTGTAAGATTGATCCATCCAGGCCGCTAGTATATAGGAACTCCACCTCAGTATTTATTTATTTACACATTTTTAAACAAATATCATGAACTATCAAATAACAGTTCTCTCAAAATTCCATAAATTTTATATAACACCAAAAATAGTTCCTCTTTACAACATTACAATTGCTTTTTACATAATCAAATAAACAAAACTTAAAAATGAAAATTTATACCACACTGTTAATATACTAATTTAAACTAAAAAACAAATCTCTCAAAGTCTTTTATGTTAAACCCCGTACCCCATTTTATAATTGATCACTTAGAAGAATAAGACCTGCATAATAAATAATAGAACTTTTAACGTTCAGATGTGAGGAAAAATGTAGGTCTCGTGTGTGTAATCACGCATGTTAAAGATCCCTACCTTGCTTGGGGCAGCAAGCGTTTGGCAAAGTCCAAAATCTCCAGGTAAAAGAAACACGCGTCCTGGCCAATATTGCGGGTAGAGCATTGGCAAATCAAATTTGGTGACTTTTAACTAATCTTCATTAAACTGAACTCTTACAATTAAATTCATCACCACACACAAATATAAACTATCTTGCATTAGTTAATAATATTTTCAAAAATAAATAAGTTAGTTATTACATTAAATAGTAATTTAAAACTAAAATTTCTCATCAGTAGATTACTCAAAAATATTTTCAAACATAAATAAATTGTTACATCAAATATTTTGAACATTAATTCGCACTATCAAACACCTTCAAAATATTTTTCAAACATAAAATAAATCGCGTGGAAAATAATTATCAAGCATCAAGTTCTCAGAATCAAATTTTTTAGAAATGTTTTACAAGATATCTTATTGTAGCTGACAAGGAAACCATTTGCATCACGTATAGTATCACATTACATTTTACTGTTTCTATATTTAATTTTACTCTCAACTAAATTCTCGAATTAACATACAGTTTCGAATTTCTTTTCTTCAGGCAACCATTGTTTAATTTCAATACTTCCAACTAGGCTCGTACATATTTATAATTTTATCGTACAATACTTTTCACTAATTTATACACGTATTGACTTCAAACTTATTCCTTTCTTATAATTAAGACCAACACAAAAAAGCAAAGAAGAATTAATGTCTGGAACTGCAACAAAAATTGTAATCTCACCTTGCGGCGGGTGACTACAAAAACCCGTTCCTAAAACAAGTTGTTAAAGGAAAGGCAGTCTTCCGACATAGTTAGAAGTCTATTAGTGGGTAGGACAATGAGAGATGGTCATGGGTCTTCAAAAGCTATACTTCAAACACCTTATAGAAACTAAAATGAGAACAACACTAAAGAGGAGCTCATAAAAAACAAATTATACTCTAAGGGAATACTTGGAACTCTCAGAGAAAAATATCACATTCGCTGTGTAAACATAGTTAACAAAAAGGAGCTCGCAGCACCTGTAATTAAACAATATAGTTAGAGCAAAAAAATGACATAAGAGGCGTGCTTTTACTACCTTACTATTGCAACAGAAACAACATAAAAATGCTAGTAAAATATTTTTTTGTTGTTATTGTAAAAGAAATAACATATATAAATTACTCTCTGTAGTAAAATATATGTTGTCAAACCACAGTCTTGGAGCTATTTGAGGATTACTCTAAAACAAGATTAGAAAAAGAGTTTGTCGTTATAGACTTTTACTAATATAAAAACCAAGTAGTATTACTAACCAAACCTGATAGACAACCATTAATATCTTACCAGTTCAGTAATATTGATCAAAGAATTGTATTAAATTATTTTTCCAAATGCACTTGTCCAAAATAAAACAGTAAATTTAGTCTAAATTGTTCGTTTAATACAACTGTATTCTTTTTTTATGATTAATAATTTTATTTGCAAAACATATAACAAATGTGCAGTCAAGACAAAAACCTTCAGAAAGCCGCAGTAGATCTAGTTATAGTGGAGTATACGTTCATTACTAAATTTATATAGTACAGTAACTTTTTGTACAACATAATTACGAGGTTTTCCAATATCAGACCTGCATATAAGGGTTCACAACCTTGTTGATACAAGTAGTAGTACTTCATGTTTTAAGTTAAAAATATTCGAAGCAGTTTTACGTTAAAAGTATTACTTTTAATATAAACATTGTAATAACTTTTTTTGGCTATGTAAAAAGTTACTGTTTGAAAGAACTTAGAAGAATTAAGGCAATAGAAAAAACAAAAAATTCGCTGAGAATATTTATTTGCAAATTTAGGTAGATCTTAGAATTTGTAAAAAGTTTTTAGTCCCATATTGAAAATAACATGCAATTTGCTATTTTCTAGTTTGATTCAATTACACGGCTAAGTTCAACATTTTGTACCTACAAAAATGTAGAAAACCATTCAGCTATTGTGAAACCTGGTTTGTAAAGTCACAAATAGCAATTTCATCTTTTAAAAGTCCGCGTAAACACCTTATTGCCCACGAAACACATCAAGATTATCAACTTGTTTTATACATAAGGAATGTGGGCATTAAACATTTGTTTTGATAAGATTTCCCCCAGTTGAACTGTCTTTTCAAGTAATTTTCTGAATCCGCTCACTTTCATATCATCTGCGACTCAAGTAGGCTGGGAAGTCGTTGATGGTGAGATACTATGGTCAAAAATTTAAGTGTTTAATCTATTTTTATTACACCCTAAACACCCAGGAAGGCCAAAAACAAAAACCCTGTAGAGCCAATAAAAATACGAGAAGTGGAGAAAATGCAGTATACTCTAGGACCCTCTACTAGCCCACATGTACCTTTTAGTCAGACAACACTGCTAAACATCCTTGAATTCATCTATCACGTAAGATATCAGTCTGCGGCCATCAAATTAGTCACTGTAAGCTGCCAGCGGCCAGTGGATAAGGGTCAGTGATTTTTGCATGATCCCAAACGAATTTGTTTATTATTTTTGAAATCGTCTTTTCTACAACGGCTAATTTTCGAGCCGCGGAAACTTCCATCGTTCCAGTTTATAAGACCTGGCACCCAATTGTGTAGAAATTGCAACATTTTTTTGTTGATTATTTAATAACCTATTCTAGAATATATATTTTCTTGAAAATAATATCTAGTATGTTTGAAATTTTCGCTAATTACAATTGTAAGATTATTTGAATCACAGTTTTTTGATAAATTTGTACCTGATTATCAGATCTGATACTCATATAGATCTTAAGGAATGAAATTTTGTTTAACTAATAATTTTGATACATGTGAAATTATTTGGTGTTTTTTTATAACCATGATTGGATACAAATTACTTGTTATATAATACATACCCTCTGATTTTAATATGTTTAATTTTCTAAATAGGGCAAATTTAAAATTTTAAAATTATCTCTTCTGATAGGATTTCTGCATCTACCCTAAATCATAGTTTTATATACTTGCTAGATATATTGGCGTCGAACTTCACTTTATTTTCCGTTTTATGAAGAATATTTCAACCTTGCCTTTTTTAAATTCTCCCATAGGACAGCCAAGCTATCAGCCGGTACTGCAAGTTTTTATAGTTCCATCTCGTACGCGTAAAAATGTCAAGTCCCTTTAAATAACGAATTGTTGTTCTATCATGTTCTAGGGGCAAGATCACAAAACGCGTTATTTAAAAAATTAATACTGTTACTTTAACGCTCAACGCTTTGGGGCTCGAAATGTGTAACTGTTTACGTTCACCATCCATATATAAAAATAATTGTGCTACAACATTAATACTAAATAGGAAATTCCTATTGCATAAGCCAATATTTGTTAAGCTAAGTCGCTTGTGCAAACTTGTTGCTGACTTTTCATCAAACTTCAAAACGAATAGGTGCCCGAATGAAATGAGTTAAGCTAATAGCTTACCTTCAATTATTGAACAGATGACAAAAGGTCACAAAGCATACGATAAAGACATATGCTTCTTACAAAAATTTCCTGGAACTACAAATTGTCAAGGAATTGAATATTTATGCTGCTTTTTTTACTCTTTGTAAATGACTTGCTATTTGAATTTACTCCTCGTTGTCCACAAATCAATAAACTGAAACGACGTAAATCAGGACGCCATACATCTACGAGGAGTTGATCTCGTTACACTATAATCTTTTTAAAAACTTCCGTAGAAAAAACACTGTAAATGAAATTAATTTAGAACAAGGAACCTAATACCTCTACCTGACAACTATTAACTGAAAAAGCAGGGTTACATGGGACCTTCCCAGAAATGCATATCTAAAATGGCGATTTGCATATCGCAAGCTGTGCTCTTACTCGAACCCTTCTCTTCCTGTTCAAGAGTTGAAAGCGAATAACTTCCGATTTGACGTACTAGCAAAACAACCTTTCGGTGCTTGTCAATTGAACAGTGTTCAAACAGCCATTTGATAAAGCATGCGCTTCTATTATTTATTTTAAATAATACTCGACTTCTAATTGGATAGTACTGCAAACGCTTGGATAGTAATTAATTGTAAGGAAGCGTTACTGAATCAAACAATTAGTATACTAAGCGAGATAGGTTTTGGGTCTCTTGGAGCGACTTTTTAAAAAGGTTTCTTCCAAAAACTCTTCTATCAATTTATTTCAAACAGAAATTACAATATTAATTTTTAATTACAGGTACGTTATATATAGTAACGTATTGATATCGAAATTATTCTAAGTAGACTTTCACTTTTAAATTAACTAAAATTAGGGTGAGTAGCTGAACAACCAACAATGTTAAAGTTGTGAAACTCGAGACTGACTGGCTATCTTGAGCTCCTGAGGGTATTTATGCTATCTTTGCCCCTCACATTGCTTGTGAGAACTGCAGATCTCATGTTTGCCATTTTTTTATTCAATACAAAGTATTACTTTTTAGTAATCGCAATTCTTACAATAAGTTTCTTATAATCTATTGTGACATGCATCTGGACTGCCATGTTACGTCTGGAATACAAAGTATTCACATCCGTTCCATTGTCTGGTTTATGAACTTCCATTAACTTTTTGTAATATGACTTTCAATTATACATTGTAACAATCTCACTTAAGGTTTAATAATACTATTTAATTACATATATATTATACTGTCAAGAAGGGGGTGGGCTTATAAAATGTTTAAATAGGGCTTCGAAACGACTTTGCTAGAATGGGGGTATATTTGGTTTTGTTTGAGTATTTCTTTCAGGTAATTTTGGTTTATAAATTAACAACAACTATTCCACGTTTATAAATTTATAAAGCTTTTGAAACTGCATTGCATTCAACAACATATACCGGCCATAGACCAGGCTAAGCTAGTCATAAGTTTGCATTGTATACGTATTTTAATTGTTATGGTTGCACGTATATGAAATTTAATTTGGAGTTAGCGTTTTCAGAACCATTTGAATGTAAAAACAAATATCAAAATTGCTTGGTATACTGCACGCTTTTAAAATTTTAAGGAGTTAAGTGATACTCCCGTAAAATTGGTAAATCAATTTCAGTTTGAATATGTTTTAGCAATTAAAGATTGGTTATGTAATGACAGGACGTTTACCGAATAAGACATAAACGTCTGTTGCGTACAATTTAAAAGCTGAACCATCAAAGTTTGTTAGCTATTTTCAATATTGTAAAAAAGTTCAATATACATAAATCACTGGATTACAAACCATCTAGAAAATGAATGTATCTAGAGAAAACAACTGTATTATTAATCAATTATTAATAATTATAAATTACATAGTGTGCGTAGAGATAGTTGTCATGGCAACGGAAACAAAAGAAGACGGATTTTATTTATAATTGACTTCAAATTTTATATTACTGAAAAATAGACGTGTTTTTTTGTACTGTTATGAGTTTTATTACATTTAAAAAGTTACGAGAAAGTTTTGAAAGTCAAGTTGTACCTGGAGATAGCAAATAGTAGCAGTTTTACGGCGAATAAAAGTTAATTAAAAGAGGGATTGCTGGTCTGTACCGTTATTGTTTGAAGACGAAAGCATAGTGGAATTGGAGTTATCTGAGTATTTGTATAACATAAAATTTGTAGAAATATTAGTAGTTTATAGTCTGGAGATTACCAGTTGCTCGAGTTACTTATTATTTACAGGAGGTGCCTGCAGTTGGTCACTTGGCTTCAGGACGGCTGGAAGGCGGCGCTTGTATCTGGATTCCAGGTATTAGTATTTAATATCCACGCAGTGCTTTAATCAAATTTATAAAAGTGGAACTAGTGTTTGGGAATACTTTTGGCTTTTAAAATTATTTTGAAAAATCCTTGAATATTTGTTTGGGTGTCTAGTTGAGAGGTGTTTGCTTAGGACGGACCCACCCTAGGTAAATTCCGCCACGTGTTTGACGGCCCTGTAAAATATTTAAGTGCAGCAGCCGTGTAAAATATTTAAAGATAAATTGTGTGGCATAACTCAACAAGGCTCTAAAATAAGACAAGGAGTGACAGATAGAGATATTACGCCTATCACTAATAAGGTAGGATCACAGTATATATAACAGATACAATTATTTGAAGAATGCTTGTGTATTCGGTTGCAATTGTCATAATTGTCCTAAGATAAAAAAGAAAGATCAATCCTGTAATCATGAATAAACAATACAAAATAGGTGGTAATTGATTATAAAAGGGTTCTCTATAACTCAATATATACCAAAATTCAGATTTGCAGAGGTTGTGTAGCTTAGTGGGGCACATCATTGAAGTTTATTTTGAAAATTAAAGGGACATGTCTGATGAGGAGAGAATCACGAGGTCAGGAAAGTTTATGGAGTTGAGACTGGTGTGAGAGGGCAACCGGTGGTTAAGACTGTAGCAGCAGGGGATGCTAGGGATGAAGCTGGAGGATATGTGGAGCCGGAGGTGATTATTGTGAATTCAGGGATACATCGGGAGAAAATGAAATTGATAAGGAAAAGAGAATATGCAGATCCAAGATGTGATGATGGTTTTGTTGGAATTAAAAGGGTCGTTAACTAAGTCGCATGAAGAATTGAGAGGATCATTGTTGGCCGAGGTTAGAAATTCACAAGCGGAAGTTAAGGAAAAATTTGATATGATGGAAATGAAAATTGAAGGAATTAATGTATCAATACAGAGCAGTTTGTGTTCATTTAAGGATGAAGTTCTGAAGGACGTAGAGGATAGAGTCCAGGTTGTAGAAGGAAGGTAACAACAGGTTTAAATGAATTAAGGGAAGAGCTGTACATGGTCGAAGTTAGACAGACAGAAAAATTGCAGAATTTAGGTGAAATAGTTCGGATTCAGACGGAGGACAATATTAACTCTAAAAACGAAATTATAGGCAAATTGCGGGCGAGTCAGGAGGTGGCAGAGAAGCTGAGAAGGGATACGACGGTTCTGGGGAATACGGTAAATGGATTGTCTGGTCTTGAAGGAATGTTAGACAGATGAGAGAACAGTTGGTTGAATTGGAAAGGGAAGAGTTGTTTGTGATGCAGCATACCAGTATAGGCTAGGAAAGAGACCTTGCCGAGGTTTGAAGGCAGAAAGAATGAGCAGCCGATGGTCTATCTTAGCAAGTTGGACGAGATGGTAGAGAGTGAGCCTGAGAGGGTGAAGATGCAGATGGTGAGCGTGACATTGGGGGGTTGTGCAGAGAAATGGCACTGTATCGTGAGGAGGCAATATAGTTCGTACGAGGAATTTCGAAGGCTATTCATAGAACAATATTGGGGAAACACGCATCAGGCTAATATTCGAACGGATTTAAACACTGGGAACTATAGGTCATACCAAGGATCGAGAGAAAATTATGTGATTGAAAAGTATAACCAGGCGCAGCACCTGATTCCTAAATTAAGAGAAGATGAAATTATATTATTGTTGTCAAGGCATATGGAGGCGGAAATAACTAGGGCCGTAGCGATACAAAACGTTCGGACTTTAAGAGACTTTTGGAAATGATGCGAAATTATGACGTAGCTAGGACGTTTGAAACGAATACCAGGAAAATAGTGATAATAGGAATTGGGATAGGAATAGGAATAGCACAGACTACCAGAGGACTGGGGTGCAAGGATACAATTATAGGGAGAATGGACAGGACAACTACAGAAAGCAATATCAGGGAAATCAAAGGAGAACGAATAATAATTGGGAACAACGTTTTAATAGAGACGATAATTATAGGGGGAACAATGACTGGAACAGGACGGATAGGAATGACAGAGGTTTTGGACAGCAAAGGACGGGTTTTGGGCAGAGATGGCAGAGAGAAAGTGAGCAGACATCAACGGATCAGGGGGAAATACCGACAGGGATTAGAGACCGAGAACGGGAGACAGATAGAAACTTGACGATCCAACACGTAACAACAAGAGACACGCGACAGAGATCGGAGGATAGGATAGAGAAAGTGGAGGTCCACGATGAACCCACGGTACAAAAAAAACGTCGATTTATTAGTGTTAGGAAAATCAGATTTAGGGACACAGCATAGTATTAGTTTAGTAGCTAAGTTGTTAGATAATAAGTTTGAAAGAAGGCGGGAGTTACCATTTATTCATATTAGTTTAGGGATTCTGTTTACACGGCATTGATAGATACAGGGTCGCAGTTATCGCTGGTGAGAGAGGAAATAGTTTTGAAACATGCAGAATTATTCAAAGGAAAATTTGTAGGGTTAAGAGTATTAATTTATGGTCTGCGATTAAGAGGAAGTTAACTACGATAGACAAAGTTGTACGAGTATCGATTGTATTAGGAAGTACCAGACTAGGTGAAGTAGAGTTTTGGATAGCAAGAGGATTATATTTAGATTTTATTGTAGGGATAGATGTAATTGAGGAATTTGGACTGGTTATAGATGGTAAAGCACGAATGGTAAGGGTATTAAATTTAGAGAAGAAATGGGTGGTGCCTAAGGATAATCGGGATACTAGGGATGAAATAAATACAGATAGTATAGGATCAGGAAAGACTAAGGATAGAATTTATGATGGAATTGATGAGTTACGGTTATGTAATATATTTGAGAAGGTATTTGATGAGGAACAGATAGGATTAATAGGTGGATATAAAGGAAATGTTATATGAGTTGTTTAATAGACATGCAGGAGTTTTAGTAATGAGCCTAGGTTTGCGAAGGAGTATATGCACAAGTTAGAGGTCACAGACGAGGGAAGTTTTCGTACTAGGGTATATCCAATACCATTTGCATTAAGGGGTCGAGTAAAATGAGATTAAAAGATGTTAAAAGAGGGAATTATTGAATCAGCCAGAACACCCTATATCAATCCGGTAGTGGTTGTGCCTAAATCTGATAATTTAGAATTAAGAATATGTTTAGATGCTAGGAGATTGAATGCGATTACTAAACCACAATTTGAACAACCAAAATCACTAGATAATTTGTTATACAAGGTAAGCGAGATGAAAGTTTTAGCAAACTGGACTTAAAGAATTCTTTTTGGCTAATTCCTTTGCATGAGGAAAGTCGGAAGTATACTGGATTTAGCATTAAAGGGGAGATTTATCAGTACAGAGTTGTTCCATTTGGTCTTTCAACGTCATCCGCTGCATTAGTTCGAGCCATGCAGAAGTTATTAGATGAGTACGAAGACTTCTGTACGCACTATGTTGATGATATTTTGATTTTTCTAAGAACGAGTTAGAACATTTAGAACATTTAAGAAAAGTGATCCGAAGGTTAGACGAGGGAGGTTTGAGGTTGAATTCGAAGAAGTGTGAGTTTTTTAAGGACCAGGTAAAGTATTTGGGGTTTGTCGTTGGCAGCGAAGGAATTAGAATTTGTGAAAAACGCTTGGACGAGTTGAAGAATTTGAAACAGCCAAGAAATTTGAAAGGTTTAAGAGGATTTTAGGTGTATTAAATTATTATCGTCGATTCATACCAAAATATTCGGAGTTGTGCATTCCATTGTTGGAGTTGTTAAAAAGAACGAAAGGTGGAAATGGAACGAGCAAAGGAGCAGGCATTTCGGGAGTTGAAGGCGGTATTTTATAGGAACTGTCATTAAAATATCCCAATTTTACGGATCCATTTATTTTAAGGACAGACGCTTCGAGTTTTGCAATAGGGGCTGAGTTGGTGCAGGTTCAAGAAGGAGAGAAGTGCCAATTTGTTTTATTTCGAGGGCTCTGAAAGACTGCGAGACTAGGTATTCGACAGCGGAAAAGAGATGCTGGCAATCGTATATGCTGTGAAGAAGTTAAGATTTTATTTATTGGGTAATAAATTTCTGGTTGAATCGGATAACACAGTGGTCACGTTTCTGAAGAAGAAAGAGTTTTGAACAGTCGATTGTATAGATGGGCGTTAGTATTGCAGGAATATGATTTTGAGATTAGACATAAACCTGGTAAAGAAAATGTTACGGCTGATTTCTTTAGTAGGAAGGATGAAGGGTTGCTAACGGATAGTAGGAATGGATTTTGATTGCATTGCAAGTGTTTGAAGATCTGGGAAGATGGTCGAATGCCAGATTTCATCGGATGCAAGCACACGAAGAAATAAGGGTGATCAGAGAAAAATTATTCAGAGAGAATTTAGAACAAGACAGAGGTTTTTATATGGTCGAGGGAGTTTTGGTGAAAAGGTTATGGGATGATGAATTATTAGTGTTAACGACACAGGTAGCCGTTGAGCTGATGCAGGAAATTCATACTACGTTTGGTCATATAGGGATTCGTACGACGTTCTTGATATTTAGGAAGCTTTCTATGCACGAAACGATAGAAAATTGGTGAAAATTGCATAAATCTGTGTGAGACGTGTTTGTTAGGAAAGGATAAGAATGTGGTGTTGCAGAATCAAGTTAGATGTATAAGAGCGGAAGGTCCATTAGATATTGTGGCAATGGATTACTTGAGTAATTTGATACCGAGTAGGAACGGATATCAGCATATTTTAGTTGTAGTTGATATTTTTACAAAGTTTGTGCAGCTTTATCCAGCGATGAGATGTAATTCTAGGCATGTATTGAGTTCTGTAAGAAAGTTTGTAGAACGAATAGGTAAGATGAATAGGGTATTGTTGGACAATGCAACGTATTTTCGTAATCGAAGGGTTGAAAGTAAATTAAGGAAGGATGGAATAAAGATGACATTCTGTAGTATCAGACATCCTCAAGGAAATCCGTGTGAAAGATATATTCGAGAAGTAATAAAGTTTTTGAGGTTAATAACGCAGGAACAACATGATCGGTGGGTAAGGTATTTACCGCAAATAGAAGAATATATTAATTTTGTACCAAGTTCAGTGACAGGAATGTGTCCTGTGACATTGATGAAGAAGGTGATTCCAGCAAGACCGTGGAGAGCTGAACAAAAGTGGAGGATATAACGGAGTTGTTGCATAAAGCCAAACAACAAGTCGAAACGATACAAAGAAGGAGTTGGAGAGACGTAACAAGAAAATCAAGAAGCAAGTGGTTTTTCAGTTGGGGATCTGTTATTGTTAAAAGATTGAGAATGTCAAATTGGGAAAGAAATATTTGTGCCAAGTTGTTATTTCCATACGAAGGTCCTTATCGAGTGAGAAGAATTTTGCAGAAGGGAATACTTACGAATTGGAGAATGACAGGGTGAATGTCGGGGACGTTTTCATATAGAAAATTTGTATCCATATTTCCATGTGGAAAGTAAAGTATCGCAAGAATAAAATTAACACTGTAAATAATACTAACGAGCTTAAAACTATACAGAATATACAGAAACTAACACTTAATCCTCATACATAAAGAAAAAACTTAGTGATTTTAACTAAAATTTAAAATTTCTCAACCATTAAAAGAATTACTTATATCCAGGAAGCAAATTTTCATTTTTATTTAAAATCAGTGGGGCCTTATATACTGTCAAGAAGGGGGTGGGCTTATAAAATGTTTAAATAGGGCTTCGAAACGACTTTGCTAGAATGGGGTATATTTGGTTTTGTTTGAGTATTTCTTTCAGGTAATTTTGGTTTATAAATTAACAACAACTATTCCACGTTTATAAATTTATAAAGCTTTTGAAACTGCAGTGCATTCAACAACATAGACCGGCCATAGACCAGGCTAAGCTAGTCATAAGTTTGCATTGTATACGTATTTTAATTGTTATGGTTGCACGTATATGAAATTTAATTTGGAGTTAGCGTTTTCAGAACCATTTGAATGTAAAACAAATATCAAAATTGCTTGGTATACTGCACGCTTTTAAAATTTTAAGGAGTTAAGTGATACTCGTAAAATTGGTAAATCAATTTCAGTTTGAATATGTTTTAACAATTAAAGATTGGTTATGTAATGACAGGACGTTTACCGAATAAGACATAAACGTCTGTTGCGTACAATTTAAAAGCTGAACCATCAAAGTTTGTTAGCTATTTTCAATATTGTAAAAAGTTCAATATACATAAATCACTGGATTACAAACCATCTAGAAAATGAATGTATCTAGAGAAAACAACTGTATTATTAATCAATTATTAATAATTATAAATTACATAGTGTGCGTAGAGATAGTTGTCATG
Source organism: Platerodrilus igneus (assembly GCA_036346225.1). NCBI lineage: Eukaryota > Metazoa > Arthropoda > Insecta > Coleoptera > Lycidae > Platerodrilus > Platerodrilus igneus. The sequence goes on from JARFIW010001052.1 coordinate 9,731,181, forward strand.
GCAACGGAAACAAAAGAAGACGGATTTTATTTATAATTGACTTCAAATTTTATATTACTGAAAAATAGACGTGTTTTTTGTACTGTTATGAGTTTTATTACATTTAAAAAGTTACGAGAAAGTTTTGAAAGTCAAGTTGTACCTGGAGATAGCAAATAGTAGCAGTTTTACGGCGAATAAAAGTTAATTAAAAGAGGGATTGCTGGTCTGTACCGTTATTGTTTGAAGACGAAAGCATAGTGGAATTGGAGTTATCTGAGTATTTGTATAACATAAAATTTGTAGAAATATTAGTAGTTTATAGTCTGGAGATTACCAGTTGCTCGAGTTACTTATTATTTACAGGAGGTGCCTGCAGTTGGTCACTTGGCTTCAGGACGGCTGGAAGGCGGCGCTTGTATCTGGATTCCAGGTATTAGTATTTAATATCCACGCAGTGCTTTAATCAAATTTATAAAAGTGGAACTAGTGTTTGGGAATACTTTTGGCTTTTAAAATTATTTTGAAAATCCTTGAATATTTGTTTGGGTGTCTAGTTGAGAGGTGTTTGCTTAGGACGGACCCACCTAGGTAAATTCCGCCACGTGTTTGACGGCCCTGTAAAATATTTAAGTGCAGCAGCCGTGTAAAATATTTAAAGATAAATTGTGTGGCATAACTCAACAAGGCTCTAAAATAAGACAAGGAGTGACAGATAGAGATATTACGCCTATCACTAATAAGGTAGGATCACAGTATATATAACAGATACAATTATTTGAAGAATGCTTGTGTATTCGGTTGCAATTGTCATAATTGTCCTAAGATAAAAAAGAAAGATCAATCCTGTAATCATGAATAAACAATACAAAATAGGTGGTAATTGATTATAAAGGGTTCTCTATAACTCAATATATACCAAAATATAATAATATATATATATATATATATATATATATATATATAAAATTAGTAATATTGACTGTTTTTTTAATGTATAAGAAAGATAAATATTGGGAATACAGTCAGATTGGGCATGGATTTAATATAAACTTCTTATAACCATGTCAAGCTTTCGAAAATGTTTATTTTCTTCATCAGGATACTAAAAGTTTATAATTTAACATTTATATGATACAATTATATAGGTTACTTACGATTATAAAGTTTACAATTATATAAACATTAAATGACATCTATATGACATGGACAGGTTTTTGTTCATACGCGTACATTCAAAAGTTTCTTATAAGTATATGTAAAATTAAAGTTAAAGTTAATGTAGTAAAGATATTAATTAAATAAAGTAACATAGTTATTATAGGTCTTGATAAAAATAAAAATAGAAACTAAAAAGTGTTATACTAGTTTTTAAAAATTAAAGCTAATCGTATTGTACCAAAGGTGTTATAAATATGTATAGTGTGATAGTTTTATATAAGTTTGGAATTATTTTTATTCTTTATTATTGTTATAAGATATGAATAAATATTGTTTAAATTTTGTGTGTCTGTTTTTTTATTTATAGGATTTTCTTCGAGAGCAATATATATATATATATATATATATATATACAGGGTGTCCACATTTTAATTGCACACTATAGGAATATCCTGAACTATAAAAGATACAGTGGTGGTTAAATTAGACAAAAGTTACCTACTTATGAGGGTATTTTTTAGCAGATCTTGAACTACAAATGTTATCCATAGATTGCTAGATATTGGCTAAAATACAAATTTTGCGATTTTCAACTATTCTTAATAAATTCGTTGTTATTATAGTTAGAAGGATGAAATTTTGTATGGTAACATAAGACATAATTTTGTATTTAATGACGATTTACAAAATGTTCTAGATCTATTACATTTTTTGTCGCGATAGTCAACTTTTTTTTTGTTATGGCCGCCATATTGGATTTTTACATCAACGTATAGAAAAAAAATTTACAATTTCAACAATGTAAAACACTTATCATTAATTTTTTAAAATAACATTATTAAGACACAAAAACAGTTTTTGTAAAAGATCTAACCTATAAATAATAATGGAAAGTTAACTACCACAACTTAAAGTTACAGTAAATGTTCAAAATGTTCACCATGCTGTTCCAGACACAAGCGAACCTTTTTATACATCTGCGCAATAGCATTTGATATGGAATCTTGATTAACCGATTCTAACGCACTTTTTATTTTTTGCTGCAAGTGTTGGACACTATTAGACGGAGTATCATAAACTTTATTTTATACATCTCCCCATAGAAAAAAATCCAGCGGGTTCATACCAGGCAAACGGGGTAGCCACGAAATACCACCATTCTTTCCGATCCAACTTTGAGAAAATCGCTCATTTAAATACTGCGTTACTAACCTGAAATTATGAGGTGGTGCGCCATCATGTTGAAACCAGAATAAGTTTCTAATTGCTTCTAACAGTAGTTCATCTAAAAATTCTTCAAGAGCATTAATTAAAAAATCTAAATATTTCTCTCCGTCTAAATTCCCTTGTATGAAATAAGGGCCTATTATTTGACCATCGAAGATTCCACACCAAAAATTCACAGAAAAACGAACTTGATTCTTTACTTCCTGCAACAAATGTGGATTTTCTGTAGAATAGCAGTGCTTATTTCTACGATTAAACATTCCACAATTTGAAAATGTAGATTCGTCGGTCCACAGAATTTTATTCGCAAACTGTGGATCATTGTCTAATTGAGTAATAAACCACTCACAAAATGCTAGTCTTCTTTCCGAATCTCCTATATGGAGTTTTTGTACTGGTAAGTATTTGTAGTCATGGTATTTATGCCTCTTAATAATATTATTTACTGTACTTTTGGAGACATTGCAGTCACGTGCAGAAGATCTGCACGATCCAGTAGGGTTAACATGTAAATGTGCTAATACATTAAGGTCGGCATTCGCTTCTACCTTTTTAAGATATTTACCTCTTGATTTGTTAATGGAACCGCAGTCGGACATGTTTTTACATATTCTATAAAACAATGTACGATTTGGTTGGCTTCGTTCAGGGTACAGATTATGATACTTGCGGGCAGCTTCTGTAGAATTTCTGTAGCTTTTGATATACAAGTCGTACATGTCTTTTTTTCGTTTATCGAGTACTGTACCATATTTTAACCAAATTTTAATTTAAAACTATTAACAACAAAACTGATTATTGCAAACAATGGAACAGTTTAGAATTAATTGTATTTGACATCAACACACTGTATCTTTTTTACAAAAACCGTTTTTGTGTCTTAATAATGTTATTTTAAAAAATTAATGATAAGTGTTTTACATTGTTGAAATTGTAAATTTTTTTTCTATATGTTGATGTAAAAATCCAATATGGCGGCCATAACAAAAAAAAAAGTTGACTATCGCGACAAAAAATGTAATAGATCTAGAACATTTTGTAAATAGTCATTAAATGCAAAATTATGTCTTATGTTACCATACCAAATTTCATTCTTCTAACTATAATAACAACTAAGTTATTAAAAAAAGTTGAAAATTCCAAAATTTGTATTTTAGCCAATATCTAGCAATCTATGGATAACATTTGTAGTTCAAGATCAGCTATAAAATACCCTCATAAGTAGGTAACTTTTGTCTAATTTAACCACCACTGTATCTCTTATAGTTCAGGATATTCCTATAGTGTGCAATTAAAATGTGGACACCCTGTATATATATATATATATATATATATATATATATATATATATATATCCTAATTTGGGGGACATTTAACTAGCGTTGTAAACCAACGAATCTACCTATTTATAAGTCTCGTCAAAGAGATAAATTACAAAACAACCAGTAGCGTGCCTTTAATGGAAGTAATGAAATCACTGTTTCTCTTGTTGTTATAAGAAGAAATATAAGATGTGATTTAAAATTTATTTAACATTAAGTAGAATACTTGTTGCTGCTTGCATTTTTTAGGAAGTAATCCGTCCAAACAAAGCACACTCAATAACAAGGAAGCGTATCTTCTAAATTCCTGGTATACATCATAAACTCTACGCACGGTCAAACATTTGCCCATCCTCAACTATGGCACATAAATATGAGAATTTTGGGGCAACTCGAAACGCTTTCAAACGATCGCATTACGATTTCATCATACACGTACGTCACTTTAGTGCATTTTTGACAGATTGAATTTTACCTAAGTTGAAATCGGCGTTCATTGTCGCTTCACGCCATCTTGCATACTTAATATATTAAACATCAAACGCATATTCCTACTGCTATGACTGCTGTCAAAAATCGTATTTTTTAATAATAGTAGATGACTTCTAAAAATTCGATATGTTATCAAATCTTGTAAGTCAATATGTGCAATTAAATATAATAAATAGTCTTCGATTCTTGTATTTTTCAAACAAGAAATAACAGCAAAGTGTAAATTTTAAATTCGTGGGATACATCATAATGTGTACGGTTGTTTTTACATAATCTTCCACCTTCGTTTGCCTGCCCATAAATATGTAGCTTTGCGATAATTTGTAGCGCTTCCAAAGGATGTCAGTTCTAGATCATCGTACCAGCTGCGATGTGACTAACGTATTATCGACTGCTAAGGGATTTAGCCGATTTTTTGAATCGTGAGTTAGTTTTTGGGTCCCTTGGAGCGACTTTTAAAAAGCTTTTTCAAAACACTTTTTCTAACAAATTTATTTTATACTGAATTACAATGATTAATTTTACAAGTACGTTATGTTCATTAACGTTGGAGATCGAAATTATTCTAACTTGACTTTCACTAATTAAATAAATTAAAATTATGGTGATAAACTGACAACAATATTAAAGTTGAGAAGCTCTAGACTGACTGGCCATCTTGGGATCTCGAGGATATTTATGCTATCCCTGCCCCTCACATTGCTTGTAGGAACTGCAGAGCTAATGTCTGCTTATTTCTGTATTTAATACAATGTAACAATCTTAATTCTAATAATTGTTGTCTTATAACCTACTGTGACCTGCACCTGCAGTATCATGCCACGTCTGGAATACAATGTTTGTTTCGGTTCTCACTGTCTGGCTTGTTGAACTTTCATTAACCTTTTTATTATGTCCTTCAATATTACATTGTTGCATCTAACTTATGTTTTAATAATTCTTAATTATATATATATATATATATATATATATATACGTGGGGCTGTAGAATATATGTGGAACCCAACGTGGGGCTGAATAATATAGGTGGCAAACCCAACGCGGGGCTGAAAAAAGGCTAGACTGAGTTGAAATTAGACAGAAATAGTAGTAGGATACGGGAGCCTGAGATTAGGTGGGGCCCGTAGTTAGATATTTTCAGGCATACGAGTTCAAAGACAGGCTGCAGAGATGACGGACCCAGCAATGAAACGGATTACGAGATCGGGACTGATATACGGAATTGAAGCAGAAATCACGACACTAAACGATGAAATTAGGACGCAAGACATAGAGCTAGACGCAGGGGGAGACATCCAGGAGACGGAGGCGAGGCAGACAGACCCGGAGGTGACAGACATGGACACGGACCAGCCGACGGCACCGGAGGTAAGGGTAGTAGAAACCGACGCAACCCAGGACATTATGAGATTTCTGATAAGCATGCAAACAAATTTAACGAACAAATTTGAAACTTCAAACACGGAACTGAAGACGGACTTAACAAATTTAACGAACAAATTTGAAACATCACACACTGAACAAAAAGAGGCAAATACGCTTTTGAATAATAAAATAACGACTTTAACAAACCGAATTGAAGATTCACACACTGAGTTAACCAATAAAATTGTAGATTCACACATCGAACTGAGAAACGAGTTTAGGACGGCACACGCGGAACTGACGGCCAAATTGAATAATACACAGGACTATCTACTCACGCAAATACAAAACGTAAAGGACGACATAAGGACTGAGGTACACGAAAAGATTGACAGAATAGATGACAAATTAGAAAATACGCGGGGACAGATTCAGGGAGACTTGAACGCGACAAAACGGACCTACGGACCGAAATCAAGACACGCGTAGAGACAGTTGAGGAGACAATGGTCAGTGGTTTTACGACTTTAAATTTAGAAATTCAAACATGCGACAAAAGACATTTGACAAACTACAGAAATTTAGGACAAACCTTAGAGACGATACAGAACGAAAATTTGAACACTAAGACACAACTGGACGACAAAGTCACTGTAGTAGAAAACCGGGTAGGACATGACGTAAGACAAATACATGAAAAATTGGACGACCTAGAACGACGGCGCGTTGGACTGGACTACGGACAGCACATCAAATTGAACCGGGACGCGCTACCTAAATTTGAAGGACGGAAGACAGAACAGCCGATGGGATTTCTAGACAGACTGGACGAGATCGTCGTATCGGAAAATGAAAGGACTAAGTTACAGATAGTAGGGGCGACATTGACAGGGAACGCGGAAAAGTGGCACAACATCATACGCCGACAGTACGACACCTACGCGGAATTTCGACGACTATTTATGGAACAGTTCTGGAGCAACACGCACCAGACGGACATACGTACAAATTTGATTACGGGACACTACAGTCGGACACACGGGACTCGCGAAGAATACGCAATCGACAAATTCAACCAGGCACAGCACTTGACACCGAAGTTGGGCGCCACCTATATTCTACCCTACTTTGGGCTTCAACCTATATTATGTGTCCACTTTCCCTTTTACTATTATTAAATCTCGCTAATTGTCAGTTACTCACTCTTTATTTTATAAAATTTTAAAATGTGCACACCTAATGTACGCCCCGTACTTGCAACGTTTGGTTGGTTCTTTAATTAATTATTTATTGCAATGCCTCGACTATTTAAGCTCTTAATCTCAGGGTGTTCAACTACTTATAGTGGGTTCCGTTATAAGTAGATGTGCTAAGTCCAACCAAAGTGCACTCTTTTGTTTCACTACTAAAATTGATACTCTACTTTTGTATATGCCAAAATTTCTAATAAGATCAAAGTTGCTTTGTGCCAAATTAAATTACTACCAAAATTGTATGCCTATAAGTGACGTATTAAAGATATATTTCAACACTCACCTGGTCTATACTCCGTTGATGCCTTTCTGACTGCTGGCTCAAAATCCTTATCGCCGTATGCGTCTTCACACTGATGTCCTTGAATTTTCGTGCCGCTTCCAGGTGTCCTTGAATTTTAACTGCTCCCCAATACCTGAAATGATTAACCCAAATTTAGAATTTAGAAAATCAGTGCTACAACTTCCCTGTGCTAATCTCCTCTTCGAATCCTTGTTTTCTATAAATCCGTCCGCTTCTCCGTATCTAATCCCAATCTACTCGTTCCTGTATCTTTTTGCTCGATGCTCCTGCTACCTTTAAACCACTCTCCAATATCCAACTTCTTTCCTATGTATAACCACTCTCGATGTCCTGCTACCTTTTAAACCGCTCTCCAATATCACTTCAAATCTATATAACCACTCGATAACCTGCTACCTTTAAACCACTCTCCAAATCCAATAATTTACCGTCGCACAATCACTACTATTCACTTTATACTTCCGATGCTTGTTTCTTTACCACCTTATTCAATTGAAACTCCTTTTAAAACAACTACTTTTATTTTCTTTTTAAATATCTGGATACAAATTAGCACAGTTATGAAAACACGTCTTTTTACAAAATTGGTTCGAAAATAATCTCCTTGTTTACTCTCTAAGGCGACCATGTTAACTCTCTTCTAGCCTACTACATCTTAAAGTTCATAACAAATAGCTAAGTTCGTGTCGCACATACCAAAGTTCATGTCTTTTATACAATTTCATAATCACATTAAATTCTAATATATGTCCTAAATCTTTACATTCCACCAATCACATTTGACGTTGTTATAACTAATAATTTTGAGTTTACAAATATTGTCCAAAAGTTGATTCTATATAAAATGAGACCAAAATAAATTACACTTGACCCTGGATGCATGTTGATAGTAAACATTCACAGACGCATCCGGCTTTTGGACGGCAAATGTACTTTCAAAGGCTTTTAAAATTCAAACTCGGCATAAACCCTTGAGCACTGCACATCTTACTACGTCACTTAGTCATTTTAACATTACCTTTTGGCACTTAATTTCAACTACTATATTTGAATGGTATTTTAGTATACATAAAATACGGCAAACATACATTTTTAAGTTTATGTGATCAAATATGTGGATTATTTTTGTTTGGCATATCTTACCTTGTACTAAACAACCCTTATAACTCTTAGTAGCTCCCTTATACATTATAATATATATATATATATATATATATATATATATATATATTCTATTTTGGGGGATATGTAACTCGTCTCATATTAGAAAATAATAAGGTCGACGTTTCGCCCGCTGTCCTGAAAGATATTATCAGAATAAGAAGTGGAGCACTATTTACGAACGTGCAGACTGACACGCCCAGACAAGTAAAACGGTCTCTTGTAGCAAAGCAATGTATGCAGAAAGGTATTTTTGAATTGTCTAACCCAATCAGTTTAAAAAGTGTCTATATAATTGCAAAGTTAGTTTCTATTACAATGCAGCTAATTAAAACCATTACAATATGTTTTAATTTTTTGTACAATAGGCTACTCAATTAAAATTACTCTTTCTGTATTTTTCGCTAGACCATTCGACTTCTCTGAAACAAAAATTTTAATTTTTATAAGAAATATAAACACTAGTTATAAAAATAACGTGGCAGATGTTCATATGCAAAACTGTGATTTCTAAAATGTTGTCCAAAATGTATAAGACTACCAAAGTAAACTACGGTATAAAGTTTTATAAACTCTCTTACTCCCGGTTTATCAATTCACTGTTGAAAGTGTCAGTTAACTGTTAATAAATGCTAACCAAGGGCTAATGCATTAGTTAAATTGAACAACGTTCAATGTGTAACATAGCTCTAGTTTAATAGCTTCCAATTAGTATTGGGTTGGCTGCAATGCAATTCTATTGGTTAAAATTCCAACCAAAATAATTTCTGAAGAAGGGATTTAAACAAACCTTACTTTATTTGATCTTGTAAAAATAAGTTTGTTCAATTTTTTGAAAAATGCTTTACGACGAAAAACGCACACGGGGTGCAAATTTCAGCCCAAGCGACAGACAGAGACGAATAGTCAATACTTTTAAAAACATTATAGATAACAAAAAAACAGATGGCATAACATGGCGACAAAAGGAAGCGGCATGTGAAAAAATTACCAACCACTTCAATGTAAGATCATTTGGACAGGGAAATCACTACTTAATAGTATTTATAAAAGATTGCTTAATATTTTATTGTAGTCTAGAACTGTAAAACAAATTAGTTTTAAGTACGATAACATTAAGAAAGAGATGCGGAAGCAGTTTAGCTAGCATTTTAAGGTACGGGGGCTCTTATGTACCTCCACCAAACCATACATCTGAAGAAGAAAAAGAACTTGCCGAAACAATAGCAATATCTGTTCAAGGACTCGGGAGTAAATTTGATTCGGATGCATTTGAAGATAGTTCAGTTACACAGTTAAGAAATGTTTTATATTATACAATAATTTACAGCTGGGAGGTTGGGAATGCCACTGTTAGCGCAATCGATATGTTTAGATAATGGTCACAATGACATGGACCTGCAAGAAATATAGATCAATAGGCGTGAGTACACGCCGAATATGTTGCAAACTCCCGTCGATCCAATTTTAAAACGAAGTGCAACAAAAGCAGCTGATGTACAACAATCAGCCACTGTAGTAAATCACCTTCAACCCTCAACCGGTGGCGTTAATAAGCCGAACTCATCATTAATAATTTTAACGCCAACTACTGTACAGGAAGATTTGCAGAGGAATGAGGAATATAGTTATTTAATGACAAATTAAATCTTATATCAAACAGCCACAATGATAACAACATTTTAAGTTTTAATATTTTTGCAGATACCACATGGACAAGTCGAAGAAGACCCATAATAAAAAAACGTAAATGTCTTTCATCAGTAGGCAAAATTTGAAAATTTGGCCGATGAAAAACGTGAATTAATTCAAATTGAGTAGGACATCGCAGAAGAGAGAAGATCATATTTAAAACTTGAGCATGAACAGTGCCTCAAGAATCTGCAACTCGAGCAACAAGAAATTGAATTGCTAATTCACTTATTGAATGCTCAATTAATCAAACAATAATGCACATTGTAATTGTGAATATTAGGAATACTAATGATTTTTTTTTATTGATTTTATAAATTTACTAATACATAAATGTTATATTCATTTTATAATCCTGTAAAATAATCCTCCAATAGTTGTTCTCTTGCCGCGGCTAAATTATTATTGGTGGGTGATTCAACATTTATATCCTCGTCGAAACCAACATTTTCTGTATTTAGTTCTAGATCTAGTTCAGGGTCTTGTTCCTTTTCGTCAACTGCTATATTATGCAAAACAACAGTGGCCACTATTAAGTCCATTGTTGTTTGGAGTTTTAAACGCAACCCAAGGGACAAAACTGGAAATCTTCGCTTCCATACTCCATACCGACGTTCTACTCGATTTCTAGTTCGAAAAACTAAAAACAAAAGATATCACTAGTTGAAACCCGCTAAGTAATAATTTTTTAACCTTACCGGTGTAATGTTTTTTCTTTCGCTAGATATAGATTTTCTGAGGTTTGCCGTTATTGAGGATGTAGTAGGGCAAACGGTTTTGTGAAAGAAAAGTAAGATGCTCTCGGTCTAAACTCGGGGTCTATTCTTGCGGAGGCGTGACATGGTCGGGTATATTTTGAGACTAGACCTGAAACCTAAATAAACTTGGACGTCACTGCGTCAATAAAGCTAATACAAAAAGGATAGACGCAGATAACCTTAAGGGAATGATATCTACCTGAATTTAGATATGTAGCAACATAATTTCTTTACATTTCATTATCTCAATCAAAATGGATAGATTACTTATTTCTTTCATTGAGCTGTTAGAAATAAAACAATTGTGAGTTTTGACTAGTATCTAATAAAATTTGTTTCTTTTCATCTTTGTACAAAAAAATAAAAAAAATTACAGTGTAAATACGATGGCACGAAAGTGAATGCTGATGAAAATGTTAATGGGCAAAAATCATAGTTATTGACAGGCTAGGCCTGTCATAAAAAAATTACTCAATATCTTATTACAGTAATCGTATGCTGTAATCAGAGATCTTTGATATTGCTCACAAAAATTGTCTTTAGTTTATGCTTTAGTCTTTCTAAGGTTTTACTGAATTTTCTCTATATCATGAATGATCTCAATATAAAACTTAGTAACATAAGTGTCATTTGTTTTAAACAAACATGGAAAACTAGATTCTTATCATTACATATGCTGTCTTGAAGTGTGGTTTTTAACATAAGACTACGGCTATATAAAAAATTACCAAATCATCTAAACTACACCAAATAAAAATATGATTTGTTTTAATAAGATACAGTTCGAACTTGTAAATCAATAAGCTGAATCTCGTACTTGCTAACTAATTACTTTTCTGTTTAGCTAACTCGGCTTCTCAAACAAAACGTTCATCACTTACGTGTTGATTCATCTGGATCATAAAAAAAGGAATTGTACTCACCAAAGCTTGGCAGTATTAAGTAATAACAATAAAATACAGAATACCTGTCTACTCAGTGCATCATGAGTTCGCTATCTTCTCTACGATCCACGATAACTTCTTTACAAAAACTAAGAATTACATCTTGAGTTACAATAATTGGTATTGAAATAGGATTCTGTTTTATTTTTCTAATCCATACATTCTATGATCTAAAGCTGCTTGCATTCTATAAATACTCAATCTTAATTAGAACTGCGTTCTAAAATAGTTCGGTGCTATTGCCCCAACGCCAAGCTAAGTGCAATTACCATGAGTAGAGTTTTTCCTATGATGTCTCAAAAACTCACACCACCTTTTCAAAAAACCTGTCTAGTGACTACATGCCAACGACAAGAATGATCTTTGAAGTTTACCCTTCAATGCGCATGATTATCTAACTACGACTGCGCGAGATATTCAATACGTTAGCGATGACTTTCTCGCCCAAATTCCGGCAACCCACATAGCACAAAGTGCACTATGTATTTGCCTAAAGCTAAAGTGGTACACCGGATTCATTGTAAAGTTTCTGAACTCTATTATGTGTTTGTGTGGAACAGTGTTTTTACAGGCATGCTGTTTGCATAACGACTTTCAGCAACAATTATAGAATTTGGCCCAAATTCCCTATTCTCCAATTTTCTTTAACTGAAGAATTGTTAAAAATTGTTTGGTCGTGGCTTGAACCTTGCCAACGAGTAACTATATCATTAATTTTTAAATGTGCTGAAGCTATTGTTTGGGTGTTAATGGAAAAATAACCTTTTCTGTTTTTGAATGTCTCGCTTGATTTCCGCCTAGGAAGCAAACATGTTTAAATAAGTGTAATGCATAAATTATTTTACCTGGCGACTGTATTCGAATATGCGTACAGTCAAGAGTACCCACAACTCTTGACAGTTCTGCTTTGCTATGGAAGCTTAATTGAGCTTCTGCTATGGTAGCGGTTATTCCAGGCATTTTGATAAAACGTGGACTTAATGCCGCTATTGCAGAAGTCACTCTTTTAACAATTTTACAGGCGAAGCTTTTGCTTACATTTAAAAAGTCTGCAGCCGTTACTAACATATTCCCTATAGCATAAAAGCGCAAACATAGCAATAGCTCATCAAATTGGACGAATTGCATGATATCTGAAATTAAAGTAATACAATGTGAAAACTTAAAATTATTTAACGATCAACCTACCTGTCGGTTGGGTATTCTAGCATGTGTTCAATCAGATTCAGTACCATCATAACAGTTTGTTCACTTAAACGAAAGCAGACATAAAAATCGCGACCATCCTACTTTTCAAAGTGGTCAATACGCTTTTCAACCCTATTAGGTCTACGTTGCCACGTCAGAAAATCTGCAAAGTCGTATTCGTCGTCGCTTATTCTTATATTATCAAAACTTTCAATTTTTTTCCTAAACTATCGATACGAAATTTAAGGTTATGTTACAAAACGAAAACGGCACTCTCTCATGTAACTGTTGGTTAAGATGCTAACCGACACTTTATCTTCTAGTTACTTTAACTAGAAGTTTAAGAATTTAAGTGGCAGTTAATAAAATTGATAAACGAATTAATTTTAAGTTAAAATGTAACTGTCAATTATGTTAACTAACCATGCATTGGTAAACCCGGCCTTATCCGCTTATATTTAACTACAGTACTGTATTTATGAACGTCTAAAAATCACCGACATTGAGAGTCCAAGAACTGGCGATTTTCATTATTATACAGTAAGGTACATTTTGGACTAGAACACCCCTGTCAATTTTTATTTTTAATTCGATTTGAACAGTTTTTTTAAATGTAAAGAATATGAAACTGTATATTGGGGCAAGACGATCATAATGGATCGGACCAATGCCTAATACGAAAGTTGTTCAGAATTGGAAATTGAGAAGATCTTTTAGGGATTTTCCTTATTTATTATTTTTCTACGCCATGTTCTTCACCAAGTTTCATTTATTTATGACTATTAGAAAAAGTTTTATTAAACAACAACAAACAAAAAAACAATCAAACGTAAGATATAACGATAACCTCAAATTTTGAAAGTTCAACGAGCTTGTATTCATTACAATGCATTTTTTATCGCGCCTGAAGATGTTTCTACGTACTTTGCTCAGTTGTTCTGGAATAATTTCAGCACATGAATTTATAATTCGGACGCGAAGATTATCGATTATATGAGGGTGCGTTTTCTACACGATATATTTAATCGTACCCTACAGGAAAAAATTTGGTGGACTTAAATTTGGTCATTCTGTTAATGGACTTAACTACCAATATTGAAAGTGAGTGTTTAGCATTTACTTCACTGATGCGTCATTATGAACAGAACTACCATTCATTTGAAAATGCATTTTATTGTATCTTGAAGGGGAATATTATCTATAGAATCTACAAAGCTGTTTTCCAGAAATTCCAGAAAACGCAGCTCGTTTAAGCTTTTTCAAAAAATTAAGGTTTGGTACTTCTTTTAGCATAATTTTGCATCACAATTTCACTTTTTCTGAATATTGGCTCCTGCAATTAATCACCTATTTAGGATTGTATACATATTAATGATGTAGGTTTTACGAAGGAAGTACCCCGTTAGTTGTAAAACTTTTTCCTTCGTTCAATAATATACTACTTAAAAACATTTCATTATTACGATACTCTCCTAGGGTCCACAGACAAAACTCTACTTTTCTTTTAGCATTACCTGCTTCTAAGGTGTGCAAAAATGTTGATTTATTAGCTTTATTTTGTTCTTTTTATTATTTGTTTGGGTATATTCAAATCTACAGTGGTGGTTTATAACGCGTTTGCGTTACGTTAACTATATTTCAGATAAGAAGATGTAAATGTTAAATTTGGATGGACAGACTAAATATGGACGCACCCTGTATAGTAGATTTTACGAATAATAAATCTTAATTTAACACGAGATTTTAAACTTTGTTTCTTAAACGTAATGCAGACAACAAGGTATAACATAATTTTTTTTAAATACATTGTAAACGCAATAATCCAGGACGATTACTTAAATTGGAACCGTAAATGAAAGCATATCTTAATAATACAAGACTACGTATGCATCTTCAACGTAATAATAATTTACAATAGACAGAATGACGCCCGTCCCGAGCATGATAAAAGGGTAAGTTGGTATTTAATTGTTTTCTATGTATTGTTATTAGAAGCATTTATAGAAATGGGATCTAAAGTGTCGTTTATATCAATATTGGAAACGGGAGCAATGGTGTGAATGATTTGATAGCCTTTGTGTTCCTTAAGATTTCTTTTAGTAATACTGGGCTATTTTGATGTTAAGAAATTAGGCTTTTTGAAAAATATATGTATTCATATTGCAATTGCGTGAAATTATGTGAAAGAATATCCAGTCTACCCATTAATATAGTTGTATTTGGGAGAGGCATTTAATATTAAAAATTATTTTGACATGGCAAAGTTTCATGAGTGTTTTTACGGGAACGTACAAAAAGGTAACATAACATATTTTAGGAATCCAAAACAAAGTAAACCTATTCGAAATAGCTGTATTCCGGGTAGGAAAAATATCGAACGGATTACTGGGACACGACGGTTTGGCACCCCTTAATTATGACTGTAAAAAAGCCTTTAAAGGTAAGTGAATATTGTAACGTATTTCAGCTATTTCAAATGTATATTATTTTCATTATCTTTATTATTTCATCCATAGGAACACAGCCCCACACCTCAGCAGTTGGGCGATGCACACTTAAAATTTTCAGGGGTTTCCGCCTTTTCAGCACAAATCTAAATTTAGAACGTACCGCTCTCTTTACCCATAGCAGGTACGTTAAGGATTATCTTGAAAATAATTCGAAAACACTTGTTGAATAGGTCTTACTATTTAATGTGGATGATTTGCTGCTAAAAAAGCGTTAATATTTTATTAATATTATAAACAGTGTTGCAGCCAATGAGGAGGTGGGGGTTGCGGATGACTATAAATTCTCTAGCTGCTTGTCTGATCGAGCTGACATTATCTCCAGCTAGGCTTACAATTTCGATTCTTTCTGACAAACATAATTTTTGTATAATTACAATTTAATATTAATTCAGCTTGATAAACGAAGCACAAAACGCAAAGTAATGTAAGACCGTCCTGCCCATTTAATGTTACAAAATGGTACAAAAATCTGTTGCATTTGTTTTCCGTGGCACACTATTCAATTATTAAAACCAACATTTTCCCAGTAAAAATAATAAAACTAAAACTACAACAAACTTTTCCTAATAGCCATTATTAATTGGAAATTCGTGTATATCTATTTTGAAGGGTGATGAAGACAATGATGTAGAAAAATAATCAAAAAATGTCTAAGCTTTTTCTGATTTTTTGTCACTGAAAATGTGTCGTAGTTGCATTGCTCTAATGCATTAATAATACAGGTTCACATGCCCTACATTGGGAAAGGAAAAAAAATGTTTCCGCCCGGGATCGAACCGGGGACCTTCCGCGTGTTAGGCGGATGTGATAACCACTACACCACGGAAACTTGAAATGTAAATCAAAAATAT
This sequence comes from Platerodrilus igneus, assembly GCA_036346225.1. Taxonomy (NCBI): domain Eukaryota; kingdom Metazoa; phylum Arthropoda; class Insecta; order Coleoptera; family Lycidae; genus Platerodrilus; species Platerodrilus igneus. Next base: position 9,747,388 of record JARFIW010001052.1, read on the forward strand.
TGTTTATTATAATATTCATTTTTATAGTAATTGAAGAATTTATAAAATATTCTGAATTATGTACTCTGTCTTCATAAAACATAATTAATTATTATTTATCTATATCAAAACTGATTTTGGTAATGGCTGTGAACTCTTGTGGGCCGTGATACGAAAGGTTAGCAAATTCAATAAATAGTTCTATACCCGAATTTAGAAACCAAAAAGCTATAGGATATATTCAAGCTTTAACAACTTACTACTTGAGGTTAAAACTTAAATGCAACATTATTATCGATTATATTTTTAATTAAATTTTAGAAAGAATTTGGTGTACACTCTTTAATACTTCTATGCTCTTATTAGATTTTACGTACACTCGATTTAGAAGTAGATCGAATTTAATGTTTCTATGAAAAACATAGCTTAGTAAAAACTTGATTATATGTAACTGTTTCCTGTTTCATAAGTATTTGATTGTGTTCAAATATCTGTTAGGGTTAAAGGTTACATAATTATTACCGTCAGTATCAATTTACGTAAATAATGTTTGAATCATGTAATCGAAATTAGAACAGGGTATTTAGAAGATACAATATAATTAAAAAATGTGTGTTATAGAAAACAACAAAGCTCTTATGCTGTATTCAAACTTTGTAAACATCTTAAAAGCGCATATTTTTCCTTGGTGTAGTGGTTATCACATCCACCTAACAACTGAAAGGTACCAGTTCGATTCCACACGGAATCATTTTTTTACATTTCTAAATGCAAATATTGGAACTGCAACTAAATGCAATATCGATGGTATTACAAAATCCTTACCCTTAATACTTTTGACATTATAGAAAAACCCTTCCTAAAGTATATAAATGGTTAACTAGAAACATAAAATAAATAAATAGAAATCTTAGTCAGGTCTAACCTCGATAAGAATTTCAATAAGAAGCTGATCGTTTCTGTTAACAAATGCAGTTGTATTTTAATTGATTATTCCCAATTATTTGTCACATTAATAGGTAAAAGTGAGGTGGTGATCATAATAGTTGTTTCGATTCACTTCATACTTGTAAATTTTACTGCCTCCTTGAATTAAAGACCGTTTCAGTAAATACTCCCTGTATGTTTGTTGTGGTTTGTTTTGTATTTCTCTTAATCTTTTTTGGGAACTAAACCACTCATAGTTGTTAAAATCGTCTTTATTTACGTTTCGATCCATAATCTAGGATCTTTGTCAAAATAATAAAAATTTCAATATTTATGACATAATTGAAGGTGACTTTGATTTATTAATGTTTGATATATTTGATTCGAATACATTAGATGAAAATTTTATAGTTTAGAAGAATGAGTGCCTTTAGTTTGAGTTGCGTCCTGGGAGTGACTTTGAGGTAGCCAATATACTTAAGGTGAAATCAGCTGATTAATTTTTAAATCGTTAAATTTCATATAAATTCAATAACTTGAGGATTGGAAAACATTTTTTAACATTTTTCCATTTATACAATTGAGAGGATGGTTATTAAAAAAGTGTGCGAATACGTTACCGTAAAGCTTAAGCAGCCATTTTCTTATATTAATCTTGAGGGGGTTTAGGGCTACCTCTTTGGTAGATTTTAAATGGTTCTTAGGCGACCCTAAGGCGGGTTTACACTTGCCAGATACCAATATTGTTCTACGAAGATTGTATATGGATCTAAGATTACCCTGTGGCGGGCGTACGCTTATCAGATACCAATGCTGTTATACAGGGGCTGTTAATATGCTTATTGTTATGTAATTAGTTATTGTCTGTATAAATAGAAATCATGTATGTAGGCTGTATTTCATATTAATATCGCAAGGAAAATCCAGGAAAAACTTGCAATGCTACCTGGATATTTTAATAATGGAATCCATTGTTTACTGAAAATCACGGATTCGTTTGCTACGCGGTTATTTTTATGTAGGGTTATATAAGCAGCTTCTTTGATTTTGCGTTTTTGGTGGTTGTCTTCTTTGTCAATAATATTTGTGTCCTCTCATTTATTTTATGACTGGAGTCCCATGCATGTTGGCAAATTATGGATTTTTCAAATTTTCTATTTTTTATATATGATTTATGTTTTTTTAATCGAACTTCAAATGGTCTGGAACTTTCCCTATATAAAAATTGATACATTCGCAAGGTATTTTGTAAATGCAGTTTTTTGAACTTTGTATTGCGTTTTTGGGTTTTGTTTTTGTTAATTGTGTTCTTAGTGTATTGTTGGTTCCAAATACTGTTTTGATTTTGAATTTGTTTCCTATTCTTTGGATTTTTTCGGAGAATCCTTTTATGTATGGTATTGAAAGCATCTTTTGATGCGTATCGTTGTTTCTTTTTTATTTTTGGAACTTTATTCATTTCTTTCTCTATTAATCTTTTAGGATACATGTTTTTTTATTAGTGTATATTTGATTAGGTTTTTCTCTTTCTTTAAAATTTCTTTGTTTGATGATATTAATTTTACTCTATCGTACATGGTTTAATAGAGTCCCGTAAACGCGGCACATGCGACACAAAAGAAAGTTGGTAACGATATTACATAATGTGAAAATCGACGCTCAAATTTCGATGGCGTCACACAATATGCAAATTATTACAACACACATTTTTCTTTTTAAATATACAAATTATATAAACACCCCCGCGGGGTACTTACGTGAATAGGCAAAGCTCTCTCCAGAATTACTTCCTGATGGCGGCTCGTGGCTTCCTTCAGGATTATTTCATGATGGCGCTCGGGGCTCCGTTCATATTTCTCGGGTCTGGGCTGCTCACGGCTTTTTCTCGGGTCGTGGATCTTCTACCAGGTTGCATCCAAATTAATATCTTCTTCCTATGTAGAGGTAACGATAAGGAACGGGTTGAGAAACGATAATCAAAAAGGCAAGAAAATTTACATAATCAAAAAGATACGATAAGACACAACCACTCTTCTTCGCATTTAAAAGGCAAGTCCTCGCGCGTCTTTCCGGAAATTCCCCACTTTTCTTTGTCCACACGCGTCGGCACGAAATTCGCGCAACGCACTTCTGAATTGACGGAAATACGCGCAACAAGTCTTTTAAATTTATGGCGCGAAATTCCCGCATATTAAAACTATATGAATGTTTACGGCCGAAATTTTCGGCACGTAACAGGTTTTGATAATTCCTCGGTTGACACAGTGTGGGTGGTTTGAATCGAAGTTTAAGTATCTGTTTGTGTGTGTTGGTTTTCTGTATACTGATATATTAATTGTTGTATCGTTTTTGCTAACTAAAATATCTAACAATGGAAGTTTTCCATGTTGCTTTAATTCATATGCGAATTTAATAGTTGGTTCTATTTTGTTAACTGAATCTACAAAGTTTTTTTATTAGTTCTGTTTTATGAGGCCAAAATGGCATAGATATTATCTACGTATTTCCACCAGATTGTGGTTTCAATTTTTGTGTCAATATTACATCTTTTTCGAATTCCTCCATGAATATATTACTAAATATTGGCGATCCCATCGCCATTCCGCAGCTCCGTTTGTAGAATTGTTCATATATTTGAAAATTTGTGGTATTGACGCATACATCAAGTAATTCCATCATCGAAGATATACTTAGTTTTGTTCTTTCTTTAAAGTCATCTTTTTGTAGTTTGTTTTTTATAATATTAAGCGTATTATTTACAGGGACATTTGTGAAGAGATTTACTACATCAAAACTTACTATTGTGTGTGTATTTTCAATTTTGACGTTTGATAATTTTTCTAAAAAGTGTTGGTTGCTTTTATGAAAGAATTCGTTTTGCCTGCTAATGGATTTGTAATTTTTAGAAGAAATTTTGTTAAATTATGGCATTATGGAGCTTAGGACAGGTCTCAAAGAAATGTCTCTTTTATGAATTTTTGGTAGACCGTAAAAGTGGGGTGGTTTACTGTAATATGGAACCAGTTTACTTCTTTCTTTGTCTTCGAATTTATTTTAAATTTATAAAGAGTTTTGTATATTTTATTTTCAATTGATTTTGGTAGGTTTGTTTCAAAACTAGTGTAATTCTCGGCGTTTAAAAGTTTGTTGACTTTTGCGTTGTAATCGTTTTTATCCAATACTATTGTTGCATTGCCTTTGTCAGCAGGTAGAATTATAATTGAGTTATCGCTTTTTAGATTGCAAATTGCTTTCATTTCGTTACTATTTAAATTTGGTTTTATTTAGTGATTCTTTTTTATTTCGATTTGCTTGAACTTCTTCGAGTTGATTCGCTGTTTTCTAAATCATAATAAGTTTTTCTTCTCAAAATAAACATAATAAAAAAATGGCCGCTTAAACCTTACGGTAACGTATTTGCACACTTCTTTAATAACTATCCTCTCAATCGTATAAATATAAATATGTTAAAAAATGTTTTTCAATCCTCAAGGTATTGAATTTATATGAAATTTAACTTATCATAATTAGGTCTTCAGTCCTGGAACTGGTTAGACGCGTACCCTCATTGTTTCCTATTCTGTGCTAACCTAAACATTTCCTTAAAATTTCCACAGTCTGCATCTTTCACTATCTGTGTGCAATAGTCTTATCTAAGTCTATCTCTACCTCCTTTTTCCTATCTCTGCTTGTAGTATATCCTACACTATTTCCCAAAAATGCCCTAGGACGTATCCTGCTCTTCTATTTCTTCTATTTTTTTCCACAGATATTTTTATACCCCTACTATTTTTATAACCACTTTGTCATTAGCTTTGTCTGTCCATGCTATCGCCCTCATACATTTAAAGCACAATTTTCAAAAAGTCTTTTGCCGTTTTCTGTCGGCTTCTCCTACTGCCTACTGCCTTCAACAATTTTCTCCTTATTTCTATGTTTGTTGACTTCGAACATAGCCGTTCAGTTCCCCCTTCTATTGTTTATAAATATGTACACTACTTCCTCGATATTCAGTAGTATGCGAAGGGGGTTTAGCAGTCTGAGGCTACCAAGATCGCTCAACACTTGAATATCTGCTGAATTAATAGTTTCCAGTATATCCTTTCGCACAATCACCATTAGTTGAAAATATTTCAAAACCAACACCTGTATGTAGTTGTTTAAAATAGTCATCAGATTTAAGCGCAATTATATTTCGTCTTTAGGTTTTCTGTCCTGAAACTGGTTAGATGCGTATTTTCACGTATTTCTATTCTGAGCTAGGCTACACCATTCCCTGAATTTTCCACAGCTTAGATACAACACGGTTCTCCTTTTGTTGTTTTCTAATTATATGCCCTAATTCACCAAGATTTAGTGGTATGTGAAGGGGGTTAAGCAGCCTGTGGCTGCCAAGGATACCCGACACATAGTCATTTGCTGAATTAATAATTTTCCAGTAAATCCTTTCGCACAATAAACATTAGTTGAGAGTATTGTAAGACAAATACATGTAGTTGCTTATACTAATCATTAGGTTTAATTACAGTTATTTTTTTTTGTCATTAGGTTTTCCATCTTCGAATTGGTTGGATGCTTACCTGCATTGATTTCTATTCTGAGCTGTCCTACATACTTCCCTAAAATTCACTATTTGTGTGCAACAGTCTAACCTAGGTGTACCGCTATCGTTTTTTTTCCTATCTTTGCTTCTAATATATTCCGTACTATTCCCGTATGCCTTAGTATGTTCTCTCTTTTTTCTGTTCGCTTCTTCTACTGTCCAGGTTTCACAACCGTACAGTCCTGTGCTACAAACATATGTTTTATCCAATCTTTTCCTTGTTTCTATGTTTGTTGTCTTTGAACACAGTAATTGCTTTTTCTTATTAAATATATCACGACCTTGTGCTAATCTTTGTTTTATATCTTTTGAGCTTCTCTCATCTTGCGTTATTTGGCTCCCTAGGCTTCCAGAAATCCTTAACGTCTTGTAAGTTCTCACTACCTGTTTGTATTCTAGTTTTTAATTCATTTTCCCCTCTTTTGCCTACTAGTATCATACTTTTATTTTCATACCGTATCGCTCTGCTAGAACTGTTTCCATTTCATTAAGAGCAGCTTCTTTGCTAGATGACACGTGTGCTGACAAACTTATTGCTCGAAAATTTTCACATCTATCCGAGCTTATCTTTTTTGGTATAGAGACTATGAAGTTATGTTTGAAATCTTTGAGTATCTCGCTTGTCTTATATATATATATATATATATATATATATATATATATATATATATATTACTCATATTTAGACCAGGGTAGAAAATTAAATAATCACATCAAATAATTTTAATCACCGTGTATAATGAATATTATTAGATAATACGCGTTATTAAAACCGTGAAGCATAAAAATTTATTAGTTTCATTAAACATAAGAGATTTAAATCATGTACAAGACGCTTTATATCAAAAGAAACAGTATTAAAAGCTCTGCGTGTAATGTAATTATTCCTAAACAAATGGAAATTACGTGCAAAATTTATATTAATTAACCCCATTTTAAGTAACCGGTAGTAAAACAAAGTGTACACATAATAATTAATATTTAACTTGTATTCGCTAAAATGAAAGGATAGAAGTCAATTTTAATTGAAGTTAATTGAATCGTTAGTAACAGATAATATCTATAGAAACTTGTAAAACCCAATAAAAAGCAAATCCTAGAAGTGTTAGTTAGAAGTAGGATGTTTGAACACACCTGCGTATTTTAAAAGGCAATTTCAGTTTAATTTGTTTAGATAAACATGTCGATTCTAAGGATATTGGAAACGGTCAGATGCTTTAGCACGAAATACAAAACAGGGTTTATTTAAAAGCTCTGAGAATTAATATTATTTTGAACACCTGCGTAGTTTAAATATCACGTACGGCGAAAATTGTGTAGATAACAAATGGTTTCAAAGAATCTTGGAGAAACCGGGGCTTAATATTCACGAGAATGTGCGATACGGGGTTATTTAACCCAGATAGTCCACATGGACTAAAATATAATCGATAATAAAGAATATCAATTTGCACCAATACGAACAGGTTAGAAAAGGAAAGAGAAAATGCGTCAAGCAAAGACACATATAGTAAAAGGCGTGATTTAAGCAACGTCACGAGGGTCACAATTGGTTGAAAATAGGATGCAAATATCAGAGGTAGAAACAACAATTTCTGTACAAAATTAATTAGTTTTTCTCGGACATGTTTGCGTACCGTGTGAGAATTTCTGAGATTTAAATGGGGCGAGTGAAAAATTCGTAAAAACCGACGCGCGAGCGACGGACTGGGAACATAGAATGAGAAATTCTTTAGAATTACCCGTTTTGGGGAACAGACCGACAGACAGGCTTTTTGCTATATATACCGGTGGTAATATGAATTTCGGTCTCTTAGACTCTTAGACTCTTAGACTTTTGACTATTCGATGCGTTAAAAGCTCTTACATCCGCGGCTTGATTCAAGATGTTAAACAGTGCATTTTAGTTTGATAAAATAATTTAAAATTTTGCTCGTATATTTTAGTGATTCAAAATAGTTTGTTATTTACGTGCTAACATGAATGTACTTCAGTGCACTTAGATACAAGGTAATAAAATTTAGTATCACTGTACCAATTAGCAAAATTTACAACGACAAATGTATACACAAAGGTAGGCAGTTTTGGCGTATATTGGTGAAAGACGCATGAATTTCTTTGCTATTTTTCGGGGTGTTAATAATTAAATGGTTCAAATACGTGTCTGGATCCACGAAACAAGGGTCAGATATACACAGATGAGTTCCGGAAAAGCCCAGAAACAACTTTAAATAAATGGTGATGGAGAAAATTTTAAAAGCGTTGAGAATTAGAAGCCGTAAATATAATCCTGTTGGAATGGTGTGATTAACTAAAGGGACGATGTACATTAAAGCTACGAGGACAGTAACCTTCAGGTAAATTATACTATTTTGTTTGACATTTTGGTGTGTGTTGAATAACTTTATAACTGATTTACTCAAAATGGACATTAGTGAAATTGTACTAACCATAAAATTTTAATTTTAAGATGAAATTTGCTTGTTTAAGTAGAAAGGGGTATTTAGTATTGATGTTCTGAATTATGATGAAAATATGGGTATGTCTTTGAGCTCAATTAGACGAACCTGGTTAATTAACGTAAAGGGGTGGTAGATGCTCCCTTTATACTCAGACTCCGGTCTGCTTATATTGTTATATTAATTAGTAGGCATCCAACAAGGACTTTAATTCTGGATGCACGTTAAAGTGATAATAAAATTAATCTTGAAATTCTTTTTAAAACTGAATTTTATGCTGAAATTTAATTTGAAAATTTAATGTATTCTGAATATTGATGTAAATAGAGTTAACGTTGATGTTTGTGGTAGGAATGTGTTGTTTAATTTTATGAATGAGGAGGTTTATAAAATTAAGTGAGCGAGCAGCCGAGGCGAAAACAGGATCACAGCAGTTCATGGCGCCCAATTCGTGAGGCTCGATTTTAAAATATCACAGCAGTCTTTGGCGGCCAATTCGTGAGGCTCGAATATTTTTTTTTAGGGCCAGTACCTGCAGAATGAGAGGGATCACAGCAGTTTATGACGCCCAATCTGTGGGACTAGAAATTTTTGTTGAAAGGACCCAGTTCCGCATTCACAGGAGAATATCACAGCAGTATATGGCGACCACAACGTGAGGGCTCGAGTTCCAAATAAAATTTTGTGATTTTATTTCAGGAAACTGGCGATCTGAGAGAGAGTTTCTGTGTGTGTATAAATTTAAGAGTAGTTAGAGTGTGTGTGAGTGATTTGAACGTATGCAGAGAAAAGAGTGGTTAAGGGGTCAAGGAGTGGAAATTGGAAGTGACGATAGTGCATTGTGTGAGAAAAATTCGAAAATGGAAGAAGCTGGAGGCAGTAGAGATCAGTCGAGGACGGAATCAGGGGATCAAGGAAACGAGATGATATTGAGAATGTTAGAGAGGATGAGTGAAGAATCGAATAAGAAATTTGACCAATTAAATCAGGAATTAGGGGATAAAATAGAAAAATCGACGAGAGAATTTACAGATTTTAAAGATAGTCTTACCGTGAAACTGGGGGAAGTAGAAAATAAGGTTGATAAAAATGAGCGTGATATTACAGGTATTCGACAGGAAATGGGACATTTAAGGTCCGAAGTACGCATTTTTTGTGAAGAAGAGATTAATGTAAAAATGACTGTAAATAGTGTTGTGGTGCTTAGGATAGATATAGGAGGTTTAAGCTGTGAACAGGAGTTTGTAATTGTACCTGGACTGAAGTTTCAGAGCATTTTAGGTGTTGACTGTATGATGAAGTTAGGGGTTTTGATAGATATGGAAAGGAAGGTAGTAAAGATTAAAGATAGGGTAGTGCCATGGAAGGGCAGTTATGAAGTCACAGAGGATGACACGGGGTTGAATATTAATGTAGTAGAGGTAGAGGATGATGAAGTAAAACAGATCAACACAATAAGATGTCCAGAGGATATGAGAGTAGAGGTTCAAGCTTTATTACAAAAACATGCAAAATTAGTGGAGGTAGAAGCAAGCACAGCGTTAGGCTATGAGCACAGATTGGAAGTGGATAATTCAGAACCGTTCAACGCAAAGGTTTATCCAATTCCAGCAGCATATCGGGAGCAGGTGAAGGCAGAATTAAATAAAATGTTGGAAGATGGCATAATAGAGGTATCAAACACTCATTTCATAAATCCGTTGGTGGTAGTTAAGAAAAAGGATGATAGCATTCGTTTATGTTTAGATGCACGAAAAATTAATCAACGGACCAAACCGCAATTCCATTGTCCACCATTCATGGACACGCTTTTGACGAGATTAAGTGGCAAGTTTATTTTTAGTAAATTAGATTTAAGGAATTCATTCTGGCTGATTCCATTACACAAAGATTCTAGAAGGTACACAGGATTTTCCGTAGAGGGAAAAATCTATAATTTTAAGGTAGTACCGTATGGTTTGTCAACGTCAAGTACAGCATTAATTAAGGCAATGCAAGCAATTTTAGGAGCATATGAGCAATTCTGCATACACTATGTGGATGATATTTTAATTTTAGTGAAACTGAGGAACAACATTACTCTCATTTAGAACGGATATTATTAGAGCTTAAGTTAGCAGGATTGAGGCTGAATATAGAAAAATGTGAATTTTTCAAAACCGTTAAATTTCTGGGGTATGTGGTGAACACTCAAGGTATGTGTATCGATAAAGAAAGATTGTCCGAACTTTTGACATATCCGAGACCTAATAACATTAGGAAATTAAGAGCTTTTTTGGGGGTCCTTAACTTTTATAAAAAGTTTGTACCGGGATTTGCTGAAAAAGCGGGTCCATTGTTTAAACTTCTGAAGAAGGGAGTAAGATGGAGTTGGACGGAGAGTCAAGAGGCAGCCTATTTAACACTGTTGGAACAATTTCACGACCAACTAATTTTGAGGCATCCCAGATTTGATGTTGGTTTCGTACTGAGGACGGATGCATCGGATAGTGCATTAGCAGCAGAGTTGTACCAAGTACAAGGAGGGAAGAGGTGCCCATATCTTTTGTTTCACGCACACTGAAGCCGCATGAAGTAAATTACACGATTAGTGAAAAGGAGATGGCTGCAGTGGTGTTTGGTGTTACGAAGTTAAAATTTTTTGATAGGAAGACATTTTGTAATCGAAACGGATCATTCGGCGTTGTGTGCGTTGATGAATACGAGATTTTCTAACAATCGAGTATATCGATGGGGTTGTTACTACAGGAGTTTGACTTTGAGATTAAATATATTAAGGAGAAAATAACTTTATAGCAGACGCGTTTAGTAGAAACAGGGACATGGATAACAAAAGACCGTGTGACATCATGATTGCCATGAACAGTCTACTACAAAATGATTCAGTATATGGAGAAGAGGAGATCTTGAGGAACCAGAGGCAGAGTGAGGAGCTACAGATTGTTAGAACGAAGTTAGAAAACGAACCGGGATTTAAAAACTTCCATATGATAAACGGCTTTTTGTGTAAAAAAATTCAAGAATTGGAAGTGTATGTAGTGGATAGGGTACAAGCAAAATTAATTATCAAAGATCTGCACTTAAGATATGGTCACATAGGGATCCGAAAGACATGGTTAATTTTTAGGGAAACGTTTTTTTCAACTAAAGACTTAGGGTTAGTAAAGTCAGTCATCAACACTTGTCACTTATGTACTTTAGGAAAGTACAAAAATAGTACGAGTCAAGATGTGGTACAAAGTATACACGTACAAAATCCCCTGGACTTAGTTGCTATTGACTATTTGAGTAATCTAGTCAGAAGTACAAAGGACACAAACATGTGCTGATTGTGACTGATGTGTTTTCGAAATTTACCAAATTATATCCCACTCGGGATTGTAACACAGTCGGAACAAACAAGAAATTGGAACAATTTTGTAGGGAAGTAGGAACTTTTAAACGGGTATTAGCAGACAATGCTACTTATTTTAATAATCAAAGATTTAGAGATTATTGGGAGAGGCAAAACATTAAAGTGGTGTTTTGTAGCATAAGGCATCCTCAAGCGAATCCAGCTGAGCGATATATTCAAGAGACGGTTAAGTTTTTGCGTTTAGCTTCACATAGGAATCATCGTTTATGGGAGGACAATTTGTCTAAGGTTGAATCTTTTATCAATGAAACCCCTAGTCCCCCAGTCCCATCATGCTGATCAAGCAACAGTATCCCGAAAGACCATGGCAAATTGTGCCTAGGGACGATGAATTCCAACAACTTTTGGTAGATGTGAGGGAGAGGTTAAGGAAGAGAGCTGAAAAATATACAAGGAAGATGAACGCAAGAATTAGAAAGAGGGTAAAATTTAAAGTGGGAGACCAGGTAGTAGTAAAAAGCTTGAGAGTAGGGAAGAGAGATAGGATGACATGTGCTAAACTACACTTGCCATATGAGGGACCTTTTGAGATAGGTGAAGTAGTAGGAGTGCACATATTTATTAAGGGAAGTAGGTACGGGAAATGAGAGGGGACGGTTTCACGTCAACCTACTATTCCCTTATACCGGAGAACCAGCACCACAGGAGAAATAGGTGTATAATAGAGTAAAATTTAAATAGGATAAGAATAGAGATAGGTGTATATAGAAAAGTAGAAGTAAGTGTTTATAGAAAATAAAGCTAGGTATAGGATAAATATGGGAGATAATTAGGAATAGGTTTAGGATGAGAATAAAGAGTAAATGTAGGAAGAAAATAAGATAGGTTAAGTGTAGATATTTCATAGAAGATTAGTGGAGAGTTAGGAATAGAGTAAGAGTAGGATAGGCATATAGGATTAGGTAGGGGGAAGTAAAGTATAGTGAAGATTAGTTAAAAGTTAGGAATAGGATAGGTATATAGGATGTATATAGGATTAGATGGATAAGTAGGATGAAGTTAGGGATAATTTCAGTTTATAGAATGAGGTGAGAGTTAGGAATAGGATAGGGATATAGGATAGGTGTAAATATTTTTTTGAATTGGAGATAAGGTAGGTAAGTTAGATAGATAAGGGTAGAGAGAGATAGGCAATTTTGTTTGTAATTTTTTTGTCTAAATGCTTTATATTTGCATTCAAATAAGTGAGATTATTTGTATTCAAATAGGGGGAAAATACTCATATTTAGACCAGGGTAGAAAATTAAATAATCACATCAAATAATTTTAATCACCGTGTATAATGAATATTATTAGATAATACGCGTTATTAAAACCGTGAAGCATAAAAATTTATTAGTTTCATTAAACATAAGAGATTTAAATCATGTACAAGACGCTTTATATCAAAAGAAGCAGTATTAAAAGCTCTGCGTGTAATGTAATTATTCCTAAACAAATGGAAATTACGTGCAAAATTTATATTAATTAACCCTATTTTAAGTAACCGGTAGTAAAACAAAGTGTACACATAATAATTAATATTTAACTTGTATTCGCTAAAATGAAAGGATAGAAGTCAATTTTAATTGAAGTTAATTGAATCGTTAGTAACAGATAATATCTATAGAAACTTGTAAAACCCAATAAAAAGCAAATCCTAGAAGTGTTAGTTAGAAGTAGGATGTTTGAACACACCTGCGTATTTTAAAAGGCAATTTCAGTTTAATTTGTTTAGATAAACATGTCGATTCTAAGGATATTGGAAACGGTCAGATGCTTTAGCACGAAATACAAAACAGGGTTTATTTAAAAGCTCTGAGAATTAATATTATTTTGAACACCTGCGTAGTTTAAATATCACGTACGGCGAAAATTGTGTAGATAACAAATGGTTTCAAAGAATCTTGGAGAAACCGGGGCTTAATATTCACGAGAATGTGCGATACGGGGTTATTTAACCCAGATAGTCCACATGGACTGGAAAAATAATCGATAATAAAGAATATCAATTTGTACCAATACGAACAGGTTAGAAAAGGAAAGAGAAAATGCGTCAAGCAAAGACACATATAGTAAAAGGCGTGATTTAAGCAACGTCACGAGGGTCACAATTGGTTGAAAATAGGATGCAAATATCAGAGGTAGAAACAACAATTTCTGTACAAAATTAATTAGTTTTTCTCGGACATGTTTGCGTACCGTGTGAGAATTTCTGAGATTTAAATGGGGCGAGTGAAAATTCGTAAAAACCGACGCGCGAGCGACGGACTGGGAACATAGAATGAGAAATTCTTTAGAATTACCCGTTTTGGGGAACAGACCGACAGACAGGCTTTTTGCTATATATACCGGTGGTAATATGAATTTCGGTCTCTTAGACTCTTAGACTTTTTTTGACTATTCGATGCGTTAAAAGCTCTTACATCCGCGACTTGATTGAAGATGTTAAACAGTGCATTTTAGTTTGATAAAATAATTTAAAATTTTGCTCGTATATTTTAGTGATTCAAAATAGTTTGTTATTTACGTGCTAACATGAATGTACTTCAGTGCACTTAGATACAAGGTAATAAAATTTAGTATCACTGTACCAATTAGCAAAATTTACAACGACAAATGTATACACAAAGTAGGCAGTTTTGGCGTATATTGGTGAAAGACGCATGAATTTCTTTGCTATTTTTCGGGGGTGTTAATAATTAAATGGTTCAAATACGTGTCTGGATCCACGAAACAAGGGTCAGATATACACAGATGAGTTCCGGAAAAGCCCAGAAACAACTTTAAATAAATGGTGATGGAGAAAATTTTAAAAGCGTTGAGAATTAGAAGCCGTAAATATAATCCTGTTGGAATGGTGTGATTAACTAAAGGGACGATGTACATTAAAGCTACGAGGACAGTAACCTTCAGGTAAATTATACTATTTTGTTTGACATTTTGTGTGTGTTGAATAACTTTATAATTGATTTACTCAAATGGACATTAGTGAAATTGTACTAACCATAAAATTTTAATTTTAAGATGAAATTTGCTTGTTTAAGTAGAAAGGGGTATTTAGTATTGATGTTCTGAATTATGATGAAAATATGGGTATGTCTTTGAGCTCAATTAGACGAACCTGGTTAATTAACGTAAAGGGGTGGTAGATGCTCCCTTTATACTCAGACTCCGGTCTGCTTATATTGTTATATTAATTAGTAGGCATCCAACAAGGACTTTAATTCTGGATGCACGTTAAAGTGATAATAAAATTAATCTTGAAATTCTTTTTAAAACTGAATTTTATGCTGAAATTTAATTTGAAAATTTAATGTATTCTGAATATTGATGTAAATAGAGTTAACGTTGATGTTTGTGGTAGGAATGTGTTGTTTAATTTTATGAATGAGGAGGTTTATAAAATTAAGTGAGCGAGCAGCCGAGGCGAAAACAGGATCACAGCAGTTCATGGCGCCCAATTCGTGAGGCTCGATTTTAAAATATCACAGCAGTCTTTGGCGGCCAATTCGTGAGGCTCGAATATTTTTTTTTAGGGCCAGTACCTGCAGAATGAGAGGGATCACAGCAGTTTATGACGCCCAATCTGTGGGACTAGAAATTTTTTGTTGAAAGGACCCAGTTCCCGCATTCACAGGAGAATATCACAGCAATATATATATATATATATATATATATATATATATATATTGCTGTGATAAGGGGTTGCTTAAGGGTGCACGTGATAGTAAAGGTCGTTCGGGAAGGAGTAATTAGAATAGGCAGCAGAAAACCACACTTATTTAAGGAAATAATTAAGAAATAGACATAGTTTGTAGATAGTAAGTAGTCAACACCCTGTATATAAAGTAGAAATAGTTTTGGGCGACGCAGGTAAATATAGGAAGACGCATAGTTGGCGTAGGAATGAGAAGTACATGTATTAAGTAAATAGTAAATATTAAATACCCTGTAGATAAAGTTTAGTTAATTTAGGTAAAACAAATAAGGATATTTTTCAGTGGAGGCACGCGTATATTGGGAAATGAATGATAAAGTGTAATTAGACACGCATTTAGAAGAAGAGTTTCAGACGATTAAATTAATACGGATATAGAGATAGGGTTTCAAGTAGTTAATATAAATGCGTACAAAGATCTAACCATTTTGATAAGAGAAATGATTAAAAATTGCGTGAATTGCATGTAAACATGGAAATTTAAAGTCGAGTTGCATCAGTTGTTTATAGAAAAGCAAGTAATCTATCAAAATACAGCATGTTGATAATAAAACACAGCTGCGGGCAGGTGGTGATTATGGGAAAACGTGGAGCATTACATCAGAAACTGCTGTAAATAAAATTATTTGATTGGTCAGAGACAAGCGACGAGTTCTAGACCAAACCCACGGATGGAGTTGGAATTCGAGGTTATATTAGCAAGCACCTTGATAAGAAAGTCAGTTTTGAACTCAATGAAGGCCGAAGTGCATTGCCATTAAATAAAGTAATACGCAACAAGTATAAAAGTGAAAAATAAAATGAGTGCGAATATGAAGATTACAATTACCGTTTAAACGTAAGTACGTTTTTAATGAATTTATTGTAAACTAAGACATGAAAATAATAGGGTTTCGAGGTCTGAGGGAATTAGACTAGGATTCTGATGTTAAGAAAAAAATACAGTAATGCAATTTAAATGTCAATGGGAAAAGAAGAATAATACAATCTTGAAGTACAGGGATGAAACAAACTACAATTTTAAGTCTGGGGCGAGAATGATAAGTTTGAAGAATTGAAATGAATTGGGGTATATAATTTAATGGTGGTGATCCATAGTGTAATAATTTGAATGGAATCCAGAATTGGGGAAAATCATTTTTATTGGAAACGTCGATGTGAAAAAGATAAAACCAGGTCAGATTTTTAGTTATAAGACATTTGTTTTTCTATATGAATTTTTATTTTATTTTTAATATTGAATTTGCTAAATAAGATATGCTTGTGAAGAAGTCAACAAATGAGGTTGCATACGCATTGAATGAGTAATAAGAAAACAGGTTTAGAATATTCTACACTTTGTTGGTAAAGATAATAAATTTTCTTTGGTGACTTTGGGTTTTTGAGTACATACTAAATGGTTGTTAGCAAATGAAATTTATAAGAAATGTATTACAAATAATTTCAAAAGCTGTACATAACATATTAGTTTCATTATATAAAATCTAAATTTACTGAATTTTATAATTGCAAATAAATGCTAGCCGAGGTCATAAGATTTAAAATAGTACAAAGGCGGAGACACAAGTTGAATAGAAAAGTGATAACCCACAAGGCGGTAACGTATCGAATTTTGCCATTGGTAGATAGAGTTGTTTAAAGATAAAGTCCAGTTGATAGTAATATTAAGAAACAGCTCAACGTAGAGGCTTGATAATTCCGCTAATAACTTAGCAAATAAATATGTCGCCCAAATTAGGGGCACGATGATTTAGAGAGGTATTCATAGCAATATATATGTATATATATATATATATATATATATATATATATATATATATATATTTTAAAGATAATGACCTTCTAGTAATATTAAATGCTTTAATGGGTTTGAGGTCAGCTGGTAAAAAGAAAACTTTTATAATGCCTAAATTTTCGGATATATTTAATCCTTGATCACAGGCTTCTAAAAATGTTACAAACAACTAGGCTAAATTATATAAATATTAATTGAACTTACAAGATGAGTTGTTTTAAAAAATTAACATCGAAGTATTAAACATAACTTTTTAGTTTTTCACTTTTAAATGTAAGAAGGATATATAATTTGTATAAGAAAAAATGTAAAAATAAAAATTATGTCAGATTTTGAAATATTTCAAATTTTCTGTTTTAATAGGATACCTGATACCTTTGTTTAATGTATATGTTATGTTGTATGTGATAGTTGTTGTTTGTATGCATGTGCGTTGTGTGTGTGTGTGTGTTTGTTTGTGTGTGTATGCGCATGTGTTAGGTTGTATGGTGTGTATGTGTCTATGTATTTATAACGTTAAACATATTAACAAATATTACATTAGGTATGTAGTTATGTTTTAAAATTAAGTAAATATGTGTAAATCGAGCTCAAACCACTAATATCAGTTTTTTTATTTATACTATCTTTTGAAATAAAAATGTGATACATTTCAAGAAATAGTCTTTTTTGTTTATCTTTCTCTAATTCTAAAATTTTTGGATTTTTGAAATCTATTCTGTGATCTAAATTAGCTAAATGACTCGCTAAAGCACAGGAATTTGGTTTAACCTTTATGTCACTTCTGTGTTGTGTTATACGTTGATTTAATGATTGACATGTTTGTCCAATATACAAGCCATTACAATCTAAACAATTAATTTGGTACACAATATTTTTTTGAAATAGTTTGGGTGTTTTATCTTTTAATTTTGAAAAGAGATTGTCGACTGTTAAAATATTTTTCTTTGCATACTTAAAATTATAATTTTTAAATACTTTAATTAGCTTATGAGTTAATTCATTGTCTATATTTGGTATTGTTTTATATATTTCTAAATTTTTGCTGTCGTTACTACTTGTGTTATTTTTGTTTATATTACTGTTACTGTTGTTTGTGTTTTTATATTCTTCAGAGGTATATAATAATTTTGTTATTAAAGGAGTAGGATAGTTGTTGTTTTTTAAAATGTTTGAAAGTTTTTTTATATTTTTATTGTAGAATGTTGGATGACATATTCTTTTAATTCGGTTTTTTAATCCTAAAATGAAATTTATTTTTGTTTTGAAAGGGTGATAGGAATGGTAATTTAAATACCTGTTGGAATGGCTTTGTTTTTGATACCAATCTAAAATTATTTTATTTTCATCGTTTCGAATTAATAAAGTGTCTAAGAAAGGTACCGATTTATTTGATTCTGTTTCTATTGTGAATTGGATATGACTATTATAGCTATTAAAAATATTAAGGGTTTCAACTATTTTATTTTCTGGGATAACCGTTATTAAATCATCAACAAATTTTTTTAAAAATGGAAGGTTAAACGGAAGTTGTGGAATAACACTATTTAATAATTCATCCATAACTATTTGTGCTATAATAGGACTAAGATTTGATCCAATTGGACATCCAAAAATTTGTAAATAAAATTTGTTATTAAAGGAAAAATAACTGTTATCAAAAAGAAATTCAATGATTTGTAAAAAATAGTTTTGAAAATTTACAATTTGGTTCAATTGTATTCCAAAATTTACTGATGTTGTTAATAACTAAGTCTTTAGGGATATTTGTAAAAAGAGATATAACGTCTAAACTTATTAATACATAATTGTTTGGTAATTGAAAATTGTTTAATTGTTCCGAAAACTCAAAAGAATCTGTTATATTATGATTGTTTTTAGGGATAGATTTTGTTAGAATTTCAGAAATAAATTTTGACAGCTTTTCAGTTGCTGCATTGTTTGTAGCAACAATGGGACGGAGTGGATAATTGTCTTTATGTATTTTTGGGAGACCATAAAGTTTTGGGATTGTGCTGTTATAATTATTAAAAGATTTTGCCTCTAAATCACTAATCATTTTTTTATTTCTTAATAGTTTTATAAGATCTAATGTTTGTTTTTGTAATTTTGCCGTTGGATCATTTTTAATTTCATTGTATATATTATTATCCATTAGTAAATCAGACATTTTTTGTATATAACTTGTTTTAGATATAGCAACGGTGACATTGCCTTTATCAGCTTTAACTATTAACAAATCTTCATTTTCTTTTAAAATTTTTGCATTGAATATAGTCGTACAAGAATTTTGATTTCCTTTTTGAGTTTTGACGGACAAAGTTTGTAATAATATTAGTGATATAAGCTCGATTTAGGTTTCTATCTTCTTCCTTCGTTTCTAAAATTAAATTTTCTAAATCCGCTAATAATTTTATAATTACATTGCTACTGATTGAAGGTTGTAAACTAAATTTTGGACCTAAGGCAAGAATTATTTGTATGTTATTAGGTATTTCTACTGTGCTAATATTTTTAAACCAATTTGAAGTTTCAAAGATTTCAATCTTATTCAATTTTGAACGCTTGTCAAATTTTTTAAGGTTGACAAGTTTGACTTTTTGAAATTTTTGATTATATAAAATTCTTTGTCTGCGTTCATATTCGTTAAATATATAATTTGGAATAATATTAGCAACAGTATGTTTAACGTTATCTAGTTCTTTATAAAAAGAGCTTATGGATTGATGGGTGTATTCAATTTCTATATTTAAAACCTTTTTGGATAACCTATTCATAAAATTTTTAATTTTTAGAGAATTTTGGTAATTGTAATACTTAAACAAATTATATAAACTTCTTGAAGCATTAAATATATGATTTGGCAGAATATCCATTTTCCTACATTGTAGTAAAAATATTTTTCGATTTTCAAACGATGTCAATTTGGTGTTTATAATTGCCCAGCGTTTCAGGAGGTAAGTGCATTCAGCTCCATATTTGATTGCGATGGTCTGATAAAATCCCATATCTTCTATAATATATTTTAAAGATAATGACCTTCTAGTAATATTAAATGCTTTAATGGGTTTGAGGTCAGCTGGTAAAAAGAAAACTCTTTTATAATGCCTAAATTTTCGGATATATTTAATCCTTGATCACAGGCTTCTAAAAATGTTACAAACAACTAGGCTAAATTATATAAATATTAATTGAACTTACAAGATGAGTTGTTTTAAAAAATTAACATCGAAGTATTAAACATAACTTTTTAGTTTTTCACTTTTAAATGTAAGAAGGATATATAATTTGTATAAGAAAAATGTAAAATAAAAATTATGACAGATTTTGAAATATTTCAAATTTTCTGTTTTAATAGGATACCTGATACCTTTGTTTAATGTATATGTTATGTTGTATGTGATAGTTGTTGTTTGTATGCATGTGCGTTTGTGTGTGTGTGTGTGTTTGTTTGTGTGTGTGTATGCGCATGTGTTAGGTTGTATGGTGTGTATGTGTCTATGTATTTATAACGTTAAACATATTAACAAATATTACATTAGGTATGTAGTTATGTTTTAAAATTAAGTAAATATGTGTAAATCGAGCTCAAACCACTAATATCAGTTTTTTTATTTATACTATCTTTTGAAATAAAAATGTGATACATTTCAAGAAATAGTCTTTTTTGTTTATCTTTCTCTAATTCTAAAATTTTTGGATTTTTGAAATCTATTCTGTGATCTAAATTAGCTGAATGACTCGCTAAAGCACAGGAATTTGGTTTAACCTTTATGTCACTTCTGTGTTGTGTTATACGTTGATTTAATGATTGACATGTTTGTCCAATATACAAGCCATTACAATCTAAACAATTAATTTGGTACACAATATTTTTTTGATAACAAAATTACCATATACCTCTGAAGAATATAAAAACACAAACAACAGTAACAGTAATATAAACAAAAATAACACAAGTAGTAACGACAGCAAAAATTTAGAAATATATAAAACAATACCAAATATAGACAATGAATTAACTCATAAGCTAATTAAAGTATTTAAAAATTATAATTTTAAGTATGCAAAGAAAAATATTTTAACAGTCAACAATCTCTTTTCAAAATTAAAGATAAAACACCCAAACTATTTCAAAAAATATTGTGTACCAAATTAATTGTTTAGATTGTAATGGCTTGTATATTGGACAAACATGTCAATCATTAAATCAACGTATAACACAACACAGAAGTGACATAAAGGTTAAACCAAATTCCTGTGCTTTAGCGAGTCATTCAGCTAATTTAGATCACAGAATAGATTTGAAAATCCAAAAATTTTAGAATTAGAGAAAGATAAACAAAAAGACTATTTCTTGAAATGTATCACATTTTATTTCAAAAGATAGTATAAATAAAAAACTGATATTAGTGGTTTGAGCTCGATTTACACATATTTACTTAATTTTAAAACATAACTACATACCTAATGTAATATTTGTTAATATGTTTAACGTTATAAATACATAGACACATACACCATACAACCTAACACATGCGCATACACACACACAAACAAACACACACACACACACACACAACGCACACGCATACAAACAACAACTATCACATACAACATAACATATACATTAAACAAAGGTATCAGGTATCCTATTAAAACAGAAAATTTGAAATATTTCAAAATCTGACATAATTTTATTTTTACATTTTTCTTATACAAATTATATATCCTTCTTACATTTAAAAGTGAAAACTAAAAGTTATGTTTAATACTTCGATGTTAATTTTTAAAACAACTCATCTTGTAAGTTCAATTAATATTTATATAATTTAGCCTAGTTGTTTGTAACATTTTAGAAGCCTGTGATCAAGGATTAAATATATCCGAAAATTTAGGCATTATAAAAGAGTTTTCTTTTACCAGCTGACCTCAAACCCATTAAAGCATTTAATATATATATATATATATATATATATATATATATATATATATATATATTATATACCCCACCCTCTACTTTTGTGTGTTTCACCTATATTATACCCTTTATTTTATACTTTTGTAAATGTGCACACCTAATGCACGCCCTTGTACTTGCACCGTTTGGTTGGTTCTTTTATAAAATATTTAATGTAATGCCTCGACTCTATAAAACTCTTAATCTCAGGTTATTCAACTGCTTATAGTGGGTTTCCGTTATAAGTAGTTGTGTTAAGTCCAACCAACGTGCACCCTTTTGTCTTACTATTAAAATTGCTATTCTACTTTAGTATATGCCAAAATTTCTAATTAGATCAAAGTTACTATGTGCCAAATTAAGTTACAACCAAATTTTATATGACCAATTTTTGACGTATTACAGAAATATGATGTTAAAAACTCACCTGGTCTATACTCCGTTGATGCCTCGGTGAATCCTGGCACAAAATCCTAATCCCCGTATGCGTCCTTACAATGATGTTCTCAACTTTTCGTGCTGTTTCCTGGTGTCTTCGAAGTTTAACTGTTCCCCAATATCTGAAATGATTAACCCAAATTTAGAATTTAGAAAAATTAGTGCTATAACTTCCCTTGTACTAATCTCCACTTCAAGTCCTTGTTTCTTCTATAATTCCGTCCGCTTCTCCGTATCTAAATCCCAATCCACTCGTTCCTGTATATTTTTGTTCGCTGCTCCTGTTGCCTTTAAACCGCTCTCCAATATCCCTTCAAATCTCTGTATAACCACTCTCGATAACCTTCTAACTTTACACCACACTCCAATATCCACTTCAAATCTGTATAACCACTCCCGATGACCTTCTAACTTTAAAACACTATCCAAATCAAATAATTTTCCGTCGCACAATCACTACTATTCCCTTTATACTCTCGATGTTTGTTTCTTTACCACTTTTCAATTAAACTCATTTAAAACAATTACTTTTATTTTCTTTTTTTAAATATTTAAATACAAATTAGCACCGTTCTGAAAACACGTCTATTACCAAATTTTTCAAAAATAATCTCTGAAAACACGTCTTTTACAAAATCGTTTCGAAAAATAATCCTCTTGTTTACTCTCTAAGGCGACCATGTTAACTCTCTACTAGCCTACTACATCTTAAAGTCCATAACAAATAACTAAGTTCGTGTCGCACATACCATAGTCCATGTCTTTTGTACAATTTCATAATCACATTAAATTCTAAAATATGTCCTAAATCTTTACATTCCACCAATCACATTTTACGTTGTTATAACTAATAATTTTGAGTTTACAAATATTGTCCAAAAGTTGATGCTATAGAAAATGAAACCAAAATAAATTATACTTGACCCTGGATGCATGTTGATAGTGAACATTCATAGACGCATCCGGCTTTTGGACGGCAAATGTACTTTCAAAGGCTTTTAAAATTCAACTCCGTATAAACCCTTGAGCATTTCACATCTTACTACGCCACTTAGTCATTTTAAAATTGCCTTTTGGCACTTAATTTCAACTACTATATTTGAATGGTATTTTAGTGTACATAAAATACGGCAAACATATATTTTTAGGTTTATGTGATCAAATATGTGGATTATTTTTGTTTGGCATATACTACCTTGTACCAACCAACCCTTATAACTCTTAGTAGCTGCCTTAGACATTTTATATATATATATATATATATATATATATATATATATATTCTTATATCACCCCTATATTTACTTTACTTTCACTTTGGGCTAATACCTTCTTTATTTATTACACTTTAACTTTAAACAAAATTTGTTACACGACTTTTGTCGTCGTCACAAATTTACTATTTAATGTATGACTTCAAATCGAGGTGCTTTAGCAAACGTTTGGTTGGTTCTTTTTTTTTTTACTAATTACTATATTTTATATGCCTCGACTATTTGAAACTTTAATCTCAGGGTTTTCTCACCTACTCACCGTGAGTTCAATCGTGAGTAGATGTGCACTACCCAACCAAACTGCACCCTCGTTTGTTTTACCACTTTTTTAATGTACTGAATTTACTATGTATGCCAAATTTTAATAGATCAAAGTTGTCTGATGCCAAATTAATTTATGTAACTATTTATGACTTTAATTTTTGACGTTATGATATATTTACGGTACTTACCAGAAATATACCGCGCTGAAGGCCTTCTTTAACTGCTGGCTCAAGTTCGAAATCGCCGTACGCACTTTCACAAAAGATTCTCCAATGTTGTCCGCTTGCGTACTGCCTCCAGGTGTTCTTAAAAACAAATTTCGTTGACCCAAACCTGAAATAAATTTACCCCAATTTAGAATTTAGCAAAAAACCGTTGTCTACTTCCCTGCGTTAGTTCTTCCTCGCCGTATATTGATCTCCTGTTCCTCTGCTCCGTACCCCAATTAATCCTCTCTTCGCACAATCCAATTCAAACCCGCTGTCCTATTATAAATCACTCCTAGTCCTGCTATTCCAATTATCCATACGATGTCCTTACTGCCGTTTAATCTTCTCAATTCAATCCAAATTATTTGTATCGTCGATTCCTTCTGTATCCACTCCAATCTCCTACTGCCGTTATACCAAATCTATCCCAAAACCAACACAAATCTTCTCAATCAAATAACCGTCGCTTTCCCCTTTGCACTAATAACCACTTCCAAAATCTTCTTTAAATACACGCTGACTTTCCCGTTGCACTTTTAAACACTTTTACTTTTTTTTAATACTCGTCGCCTTTTTTACTCGAAGCTTCTTATTCCTTTCACACTTGGATTAAATAATACTCGATGATACTTATATAAACTTTTATTTCAAAATATTTTACACTTTAACGCAGGTTTCATAAAATAGGTCTTTATCTGAACAAATTCGAAAAGGAACTCCCTTATTTATTTTGCTTAGTTATTAAATCAACAAACTTAGCTTACTAGAATAACATTTTTAAACATATAACATCCAATAACAAATCATCTTTCTTTCAGTGTCCAACATACCTTCGCTACAGTCTTTATAATAATTTTAAATTTCTACTATTGGTCCAAAACACTTCACTAAACTCAATAACCTTTTACATTTTGATTCACTTTAAATTTTGATTTACAATTCGTCCAAAAGTTTGATTCTATAAAAGGAAAAGCCAAATAATTTATACACGACCTGGACGCTTTGTTATATTGCAGATATTCATAAATGCGTTCGGCTTTCCGACGGCAAATGTACTCTCAACTGGCTCATGAAATATCAACTCAGTATAAAACCTCAAGTACCGTGCATTATATCAACGTCATAAAGTCATGTTATCTACCTTTTGGCATATAAGTTTCAATCTGAAATAGTACATACTTTAACGTATGTAAAGTATAGCAAAATTTATAGTTTTAAATTATTAAATCTGAAATATTGATCCTATCGTTTGGCATACACCCTATTAATACAAATATACCTTTAGAAACCTTATACCCCACCCCCTTTACATAATAATATATATATATATATATATATATATATATATATATATATATAGCTTACAAATTGGATGAGACGTTCTGTTACTGCTTGTACAGCGGCTTTTAAAGTTTCTGCTTGCACATTATCTGTACCCGGTGCCTCACCATTTATCAGACCTTTTAGTGCTAATTCAAACTCATCTCTAAGTATAGGATATCCTAAGTCATTCTTTTCAATGTTTGATTTTTGTTCTAATGCTGTTAATTCTTCTCCTGCATATAAATTCATTATATATTCTTGCCATCTATCCACTTTCTCTACATTTTCTATAACGTTCTTCCCGCGTTCCTTATATTTTTGCTATACGGTTTTTATATCGCTAAAATTCATACTAATTAGTTTGTATGCTTCGTCTGTCTTTCCAATTTCCATCTTAGTTTGTACCTCTTTGCACTTTTCATCAATCCATTGTTTTTTAGCTTCTTGCATCTACGGATAATTTCCCATTTTATGTCTTTGTTTCTCTGGTTTCCTGTTTCGTCTGATCTATTTTTGTATTTTTGTCTTTCTTCTATTAGTTTCAGGATATTCATTATTACCCATGGTTTCTTATTTTCTTTTTGTGTATACCCTAGAATATCTCTGGCCGCCATGTATAAGCTAGATTTAATGTTATTTCATTCTGTTTTTATTTTCTTAGTATAAGAAATTTTCCCTATATCTTTCAGTAATTCATTTGAATTTTTTTCAAATATATTTGTGGACATCTTTATCTTTCAGTTTTTCAAAGTCAAAGTACATTCTTCTTCTTTTCTTTTCAGATATTTAAATTTAAGAGCGGCCTTCATAATTACGGATAGCTTCTACATTCTTTCATTTGATCTCTAAACCGTTGTCTAACAAGAATGTAATCTATTTGATATCTTCCTATATCTCCCGGCATCCTCCACGTATATCGTCTTCTAGCGTGATGTTCCAATAATGTGTTTGTGATGATTAATTGTTCTTGTCGCAAAATTCTACCAGCCTATTTCCCCTCTCATTTCCCGTGCCTATAGCAAATAAACCTACTACCGCTCCTTCCCTACCCTCCTCTACCACTGCATTACAATCCTCCATAATTATTAAACTTTCATGTCCTTTAAGTATCTTAGTATGTCTACGATATCTTTGTAGATCGCTTCTACCTCTTCGTCACTGTTGCTAGAGTTGGGCGTGTATACTTGTATAATTACTGTATTTACCGGTTTAGATTCCAATCTAACCATGAGTACTCTTTCGTTCTTTTGTAAGTAGTTTTCTACACGTTGTCCTATCTTTTTTCATAACTATCCATACATCCGAATTTCGTTCCTCCGATCCTTTATAAATTAACCTAAACTCTCCGCTCCAAAAATCCCACGCCTCCGGCCACCGAACTTCGCTGATTCCAACTATGTCTAGTGCTAACATATCCATTTCAATTTTAGGTTCTCTAGCTTACCTACTTGCTTCATACTTCTGACATTCCACGCTCCGGCTTGCAGAATGTTCAGGAATATTTTTTTATACTTTCGGATCGCATCCCCAAAGTAGTCCTCTTTTGGAGATCCGAATAGGGGACAATTTTAACTCCGGAATTTTTTACCCCAGAGGATGCCATCATCTTTAATAACAATATAAGTACGCTGTGTACTTGGAAGGTAATGTGATGGTTTCTCATTGGCTTCCACATCGCAGTAGTGTGTCTTAGAATGCCATACCGACCCCTATGGTGTCTGCCACTCTAGGTACTGAAAAACTTGCTGCCCTCTTTCGGGGACCTGTCTTAGTCTGGTTCCTCAATAAAGACCTTATTAATTTGGTTAAACCTATAGTTCGGCTTTTAGCTCACTGAAAAAATTAATCAGCTGATTTCATGTTGAACGTATTGTCTACTTCAAAGTCGCTCCCGGGATGCAACACAAATTAAAGGCACTCATTCTTCTAAACTTTAAAAATTTTATCTAATATATTCAAACCAAAAGCATCAAACAGTAATAAATCAAAGTCACCTTCAATTATTTCATAAATGTCAAACTTGAAATTTTTATTATTTAGACAACGATTCAAGGTCATGGATTGAAACATAAATAAAGACAATTTTAACAACTATGAGTGATATAATTCCCAAAGAAGTTCAAGAAAAAACCCGTTTCTGTTTTTACTTACTTGAATATACGAGCTCGCTCCACTTCCATTGTTTCAGGTTTGAAATAGATAAGTGAGGCAACCAACTTTGCTAGTCTTTTTATTTAACTTGCGAGTTCGCATTTGACATTATAAACTTTCTGATTTTTTAATTAGACATGCGATAGACAGTTAAGAATTTCCTGAACGTTGCTATAAAAAAGCAATTAAAAATTGCTTTTGGTTCTGTTGTCACTATGTTTTCGGATGTTGGATGTTAGTTAGTCGCACATTCTCTCATCATATTTTTATAATTGCCAATGACTCAACATGTTCAAATTATTAATAAACTACTTGCACGTGTACACGTCATGATAGTTATGATCCGTATGTGTAGTATGCAGATTTATCAAGCTTAGACTCCTTTTCGGTTATGCTATAAATATTTCAAGAACATAGACCGCGTTATAAACAATACACATTCATTAAAATATTTTAGCATAATAATGCTCGTTTCAATAATACTACCGATTCATTCAAAGTACTCTAAATTATTACACAACTTGCATTTCTGTTTCTATAGGACTTCTATTTGCAAATTTATTCTACATCGTTACAATACGTTCTATAAACAAAAGAACTACATTAAAAAACCGCATTCTTTGACGGATATTTAGTGGTACATCTTCTAATAGCCCAGGAAGTCTCGATAGCTTTTGCCAGCCATACGTTCTGGTAGAATATAAGATACCACGAGTATTCCAATTACAATTGCTAGCCACACATGATCAAAAATCTGTATTGAAAATCTAAGTGCCGAATACAGGGTGAATTTTAAACAAATCAAACGTGGGTATTTCTAGAATTATTAATCTCAATTCGAGTAAATAATGCTTCGTCCATAATTAAAATGTTTTTGCTAAAATTAGGATCGTTCGCTTGTTGCAAGAACCATTCACAGAATTGCACTCTCTGGTGATGGTTTCCAGTTTGTGACCTACTGCAACCTGGTGTGCAACTTCCCTAATACTTACAGTTAGATCTTCTTCAATAATATTTAAAAAAATTTTTTATTTTACACATTTCTGTATCATCTAGGACGCCCTACGCGTCCACTTTGATGTATACATAATTTACCGATATCTCTTTTCCTCTGAATCAAATTAATAAACGACCGGGGTGTGGGGTGTACTCTTAAAGGAAAGCGATCCGCGTATAACCGCGTTGTAGCAGCCGCATTTAGTCGACATTTACCGTAAAGTAATACCCTATTCACCATGTTCATTATTTGTATACATGAGTGCTACTTATAGCAATAATAGAGCACAGTCTATTCGATAAGTCAGCTATCTCCAGTTCAACACAAACTTTAAGACTGCATCTCTAACAGATGTGACCAGAGGCATAACTAGAAAATGTGAGCTTTTACGTAATACCTTTTATGGGCCAGTATAAAAAATGTATGTATTTAGAGTCTAGCGCGTTGATTTTTCTTAAATATTATGTGAACCCTCCTCTTTATTGTCTATTTATTTATTTTTGTTTCAAATGTGTACCTTAATTTACTGAAATTTACTAAATAAAAGGTTTTACCAGACAAAATCGGCACCGTTGAGCTTGTCAAAATTTGAATTTAAATTACTGCCACTTCATTCATAAGTATGAATTCTCACAGCTTATTCATAAACAACTCGAACAAGCGTGTTCGTGACCTAAAGATAACAACCATTTTTTTTATAGTTATCCAAACCCGGTAGAGTGGAAAGTTTTTATAGCCAAAGTGTAGGACTCTCCTTGCGGCATACCCACTAAAACCACTCTCCTTAGCGGGTGCGTCTGCCAAACGGCTCCGCCGCACTGACAGTCTAAAAGACTTATTGTGCTGACCTTGGTTAAGTTGATTAGTATGTAACGTATTTTTTTACGCAGTTACACTTTGCTTATTAATCTAAAATAATATCGCAATAAAATAAAAATATAATTTATAAATTTTTGATCACTAAAAATAATTCATAAAATTTACAATAGCATATGTGCTCCTCCGCTTTATAGGTCTAAGTTCCTACAATAAGCTTCGTCGAGTTGTCATTTCGTGTCACTTTTCTATCAGCGTCTGAACAAGTAATCTGCTATCGGGGCATAGAAAGTCAAGATGTTAGATAGGAACATGGCCTGTAATACGGTCCGCAAGAAGATAGAATTGTTTTAACCTTCGTTGCGGAATGTGGTTCTTGGCAGTTGTCGCGTGCAGATTTCATTTTGTGTTCCACCTGTAGCTGCTCAATCGATTCCTGCTGGCCGAAAGTATTCAAGGTTCCCCCATCATTAAAACATGCAATATCAAGGATGCAGATAATATCAAGGATGCAGATAATATCAAGGATACAGTTAAAATCATGGTAGTAATATTATGGATATAGTTAATGTCATAGTTGTCGTATATAATGCTGAAAAGAAAATTTAGTTTGAGATTTGAAATACAAGAAATTTATAGGATGTACTTAAGGAGGAATTGGTTTGGTTAAATAATGTTTTGTTCAGAAGATTTCTCATAGTTCCAGCGATAAATTAATTCGTAATCATGTGTTTCCTATTTGTGCATCGCAGATGAATATGGAATATCCCACATCTGATGTCATAGTTCAATTTCTTTTGGTCGTACTGTACTTCGACACGTGAGTGATATTTAGTCTTTAATCACATTTATAATTATTTAATAAGTTTTACGAAAGATAGACCTGTTGAAGCTTTACCTTGATTTAAGTAACTTATTAAATTATTCAGTAAGAAAGATTCCGTTATAAACTTAGCTATCCTTGCAAAATTTTAAAGTCTGGCTATGTAGTGCTTATCTACACTTATTTCACAAACAGTTAGACGTTAACTACAGTCTTCGAAATAGTTAGTTGGCTTATTTTGATGTCATAAGAGCATGCTAAATATTATCCAATTTAAATATCACTTTAATTTTACTCTAATTTAAATATATTTAGAACTTTAGTTGGTCATGTAATTTGATTCTTAAACATATGCGATCCGTCTTTGATACATATTAAGTAAAACTGAACTCTATGTTGAAAGAGGCAATGTCTTATTGCAGAACTTAAATAATATATATTGATTTCGATCCTCTTGCTGAAGTCAACGTTAGTACTACTAGATGGCTAAAGATTAATATGTTAATATGAATTATTAAGAGAGCTTAAACTTTTAGTAAATTTATTCAGAAATATTCAATTTAGAGATCTTTATATTTTTTTGAATACAAAACCATATTAATTTTCTGTTCTATAAACATATTAGATGAAACAGATTATGTTAAAACAAATCAAGTGAATAGAGTCCATTTTTGCATAACTCTTTTATTATTAAAAAATTCAAGTAAGATTTATTGGTCATTCATGAGCAAACATTGTGTGTAATGATAACAAATACCCTGGGTGTATAATTTTGGAACTTAAATTCTATTATTATATTTTTGGTAAATATTTTTGAGGACACAAACGGTGTCCATGTTGTGCATTTGTTTGTTCACAGGTTAAGTCGAGACATCTGTATGACATCTGGTAATTGAGATTTTTGGTAAGTGCTTTACAAAGGTGAAATTCAGATTTTGTGGCTATATTAGTGGTGTAGATTTAAGGTTTCCGCATTCCTCTAATACAAGCACAGATAATTTTTGTAGGTTGTTGTATTGAAAAATACGGTGGCGCTCATTATCTATATTTTTGCTCATTTTACAACCCATGACCCAAGCTCATGATCTACTCAGAGCTAACACTCTACTAGCCGTTTATGTCTAAAGAGTTTTTCTTTTCCTTAAGCCGTTTTCCATCCAACTTTACCTTGGGCTTTCATTGTTAATAAGAAATTCTCGACCTTGTGATATCAGGTAAGGGTGTATGATTTATGATGGTCCAATTTACTATCCGATACTCACGAAGGTAATTTTTTGTTTTCAAGTATACAAGTCCTAGGTCTATCAGTGGATCTACTATATACAAGTACCCCACCGATTGAACTCAGTCCTATCACCTTTCCCTTGCAAATCCAAGGTTTCTAGATAAGGGCTATATCGCAGTCCTCCATCAGCTTATTTAGTGAACGGATTTGACTCTGTCCAAGTCCCAGATTCGACTTTCCTTGGTTTTCCTCAGCTTTCTAAACTGAAGCTCCCGAACGCCTCTTTGCTTGCAGTCTAGTGCCTGCAAGTTTCTTTACAGCATTCTCCATGTCTGGTGTTTCAGACACCGGTCTTGCAAGCAGACTTGCATCCCGCGTCTGCTCCACCTCCCTGGATACATTTTGGTTACCTGAGGGGTCCCCCATTGCTGGTTCCACCTCTTCAGGTTCAATTTTACTAGTGGTACCAATATTATTCATGATTGTTCCCACGAGTATGGGGGATGTAAATGATCGCCATGCCGGGTGCCCCCGGTTGACATGGAAGACGTGCCGCCCTGTTCCCCGAGTTGTGGACCGATTGAGATTGGTCAACTATTTAGCCACGCATCGCCTGGGCTCGGTTCCTACACCACGGGATTTAGGAATTTTTAACAAGGTTGTCTCCTCTTGGTCCGAGCGGTTTAGCTGAGACCCCCACACCCTCTTGCCCGTGAGACATGACCACGAGGGCGGGTAAGACACGGTATGACAGTGTTGCAGAATTGCCCCACCGGCTTCGTTTACCTCAGTGCAGGCCCATTAGCCACGAGACTACAGCTTGGGTTGAGGAGTTTGGTCCGCGGGATCGTTTTCGCTTGGCTAGGGAGCGGATTTTATCCCGCATCAGCACAATCTCTTGTTCTCCACCATATTGTGGGTCTTATGCCACTCAGGTCACTGGATCACTGAAAGAGTTAAGCTTATCACGATCCTTCCCAGAGTATATAGCTAATCCCTTGGCCATATATCTTGGTTTCTTCTATCCGCTACCTGGAGACGCGCCCAATGGGTAACCAGCCACATGGGTAACAACCAAGTTAGCGAACTTACTGCTGACACTACATAATTATTAATAAACAAACATATTTGGTATCCCAGCAATATTGTTTCAGATAAACTTCTAAGGACAAATAACTTCGTTGCTTTTGAGCCATGTGGAAAATGTTGTTTTAAAAAGTTTTTGTTTTAATACGTTCTATGCATAGTTGCAAATAAAGTATCAACTTATAATACACCCGGTATAAAATAACTAATGTTTCTTGTATCGATAATGTTATAGACACGAAAACATGCTGTTTATCTAGCAACAGTGTGAAAAACATCAACTTCACATGTTGGTAACAGGAAAATAATAACTTTCTTAATCTGCCACAACCCTCTTTGTTTCATGAAAAGATTTGGGACAAAGATTCCTAGCTACTTCAGTCATCAAATCATCAGGTGCAGTATCAAATAAAAAACCGCTTAGTAAAACGATCAATCTTCCCCAACCTGTAGGGGGTAATCAATGCCCTTAATAATTGATTACGCTTTTTAAACATAAACGAATGCTTATTGCCAACACCTCTCCAGAGATTTAATTTCCATAAGTTCATTTAAATATTACAAAAAATTGTATTGACACATTTTTAACAAAAGACAAGCTTTGGTTGCATAATTACATTACAAAGGGGTTTATACAACATACGTGCTTTTCATACGCTGTAAGTTATATAAAATTTATGTCGTATATGACGGTTGATTGATGATATAAATTCAGATATTTTCAATTTACTCTAAATTGATGTTTAATACTAGTGTTCTGATACAGTAGGTGTTTAATATTATCCTGGATGTTGTTGGGCTGTGATGTATAACTTAAATTATTTAGTTTCGATACGTTGGAGCACAAATTATAAATATTAAAAATGTCGTAATATAAAATTAAATCAAAAACGGGAGCAAGTATTGTTCGAGTTGAAAAAACACAAATAGTGGTTACAATCATCGGCACCGAAGTGTGCATAAGCATGGATAACCTGATCAACGTCAAGCTCCCCAAGTTGAGGGGTAATCAATGCCCTTTAATAAACGATTAGACACTTTTAAAATTAAACAATAAACTAAGTTAGCGCCACTAAAGAAATCATTAAAGTTTATAGAATCTGTTACGTACAGAACTGACGTTTGTTACCTAAATTAATTAATAACTAAGAGGTTCATAAACATTACAAAGGGATTCCTACAACATACGTGCATTTTCATACACTGTTCAGTTAAATAAAATTTAATCATATTGGAAAGTTGATTGAAGCTATAAATTCAGATATTTTCAATTTACTTTAAACTGATGTTTAATACTATTGTTTTGGGTGTTCAAGGTGTTTAATATTATCCTGTATTATTGGGTGTTTAACGTTAGTAAATTTTTTCGATTTGGCACAAATTATAAATATTAAAAATGTCGTAATGTGAAAATTTAAAATTAAATCAAAAACTAGCAATAATGTTCGATTAAAAATACAAATAATGATTACAGATCATATCAATGGAATGCCGAAAAGAAAGCAGGGTTTAAATTTATAAAAAGACAGCTACGCC
This sequence comes from Platerodrilus igneus, assembly GCA_036346225.1. Lineage (NCBI taxonomy): Eukaryota > Metazoa > Arthropoda > Insecta > Coleoptera > Lycidae > Platerodrilus > Platerodrilus igneus. The sequence continues at coordinate 9,781,368 of JARFIW010001052.1, forward strand.
TCAACTAAGGTAATATGATTTGAATAAACAACATAGGTGACATTTAAAACTTCAAGATGTTTCTTAAAACTTAATGTTAACGTCACCAAGGAAAGTTCGGGCCGGGCCGACAAAATAAAATTTAATCAAGCCCGGACTATAATATTTGTAAAACACGGCAGTGGCAAGCCCGAACAAAACGCACAGGTCGGTCTAGGCAAAACTTGAATTTCTGCGGCAAGAGAAGGGGTTATAGGTAATCAATATTAACTCGTGTTGAAGAAAACTTAAATAGATTTTACTTCAAAGAAGTAAACTTTGTTTACATATGCGTTTAAGTTGTATAAATACTTATTTAATATCATTTTTGGCTACAAAAGTTGAATATATCAACCTTAATAAATTATACATGTGTTTTCCATTACCTCAAACTTCAAAGGTATTTTTGGAAAATTTTGAATTTGCACAACCATTGCTCTAAAGAAGGTGGGATCTTTAACATACGTGACAACCTCAATACGGACCTCCATTTTAACTTCATGCCGAACTAAGTGTATATTAGTAAAATGCTCAACGAAGTATTCAAGACCGCTGAATTTGACCTATCCTAAACAAAGAACGTTGTCAATTTCCAATTTACAGATGTTTGTGCCCATAGATCTACATTACGAGAATGGTTGCATACGTTCAACAACTGATTATTCAAGTAATCGTATCAGATAAACATTAAATTTTGTCTATGAATTATTTTTATCGCATGCTCGACTGGAAATTTTATTTAAAAATGTGCTCTAGCTCGTATCAAATGTTCAGTATTAATTATATATGGTTTCGTTCAAAAGTATTTTATGTCACTTTGCAATATAGAGAATCTGCTACGTATTGTTTTATGGTTAAATATATATTCATTTTTTGGGGTAATATAAAAGACGTATACAGGATATCCCCATCCATTAAAAGTTTTAAAAACTACAATTTTACTGGCAAATTGAAACTTTGTTGTAGAGTTTCCAACAAGGCAAAACTATAGCTAAAATATTTATTTCAAATATCTGTCATATTAAATTATTTTCAAGTTCACATTTGTGGTATTTTTGAATATATAAATGGTGCCTTAACAGATGGTTATTGTGATTTAAGTGCATCTATCTTTCAAGGGTTCATCCAGGAATTATCATTTAAAAACCGAATTAATAAATTTAATCAAAACGGATTGTAGGTTGTTTTCATTACACCTTAAGAAATGTTTTCAATAAAAACAATAAAATAGTTTCTTTAATTTTAGGAGGTGAAAAATTCAGAATTGAAAAATTTCAATTTATAATTGATTTCTCATAAATTTTTAGAGGTTAACAATTTGATAAATTGATGATAAACATGGTATTGTTTAACAAATTTAACTTGGCACAAAAATATAGATCAACGATGATGAATAATGCTGCGTACAATAATATTTTCGGCTTTGCGCAATAAATATCTCCAACACATTGTAGCGGAATAAGAAAGGAATTTGTTGTGGCTAATGAGCGTTTCTCTTAGGCTGGTGTGAAGTATAGTGCTCCGGCAGCTGAACCGGCACTGGACAAAGGAACTAACGGTCCAGTAGAGTAAACCGGTTGCCTTGAAATAAATTAACAGGCGCCAAATGGGAGCGCATCGATGCAGTCAGAGCTTTGTACACTCTGAGAAGAGCCCTACAAGAACTTGACACAACACTCTGCTAATGAAACAACTAGTTAACTAAAAAAGTACAATGTCTCAAAAAAATAATGAAATTATGATCAAAATCGTACGCCAAAATGCTAATACTAGGGAGTGAACAAAATTATTGTACAATATATATAAAAATTACAAAAAAATCGATGACTCTATAACTATGGGATACTCTAATCTAAATCACAACGATCATAAACTGCGAGGCAGTTTTATGCTGCTCCACCCGAAGGTGCTTCATTGGCAAAGAAACGAGTTTTCTTTTAATTTGGAAATTTTAAATTTTGCCGAACTCTTCCTGTTCCAAGCAAGGTAAGGATTTTTAACGTGCCTGACAACACACACACACACACACACACACACACACACACACACGGGGCCTCCATTTTATCTCTCATCCGAACGAGGACTTATTTTTTTCAAAAATTTTCGTCTAAAATTTTGCAACTGGTTCGTGTCGAGAATCAAACCTGGAACCTTGGGCTTAGTAGCCACACGCAAACCAACTAAGCCATGAAGTCGCCTCATTGTACTCTAGTCCTACATTTAATTTTTCAATACTCACCCGAAAGTACTACATTGGCCAGGAAACAAGTGTTTTTCTTGCATGAAATTTTCTATTTTGTCAAACACCTGCAAGGTAAAGATCTTTAACTGCGTGACAGTACTCACACACGGATCTACATTAACCTCTTATTCGAACGAGAGCGTATTTTTGTGAAAAATGCTCGCCTAACTTTTTTCAAGCGGTCCGTGTCGTGATACGAGCCTGGAACCTTGGGCTTAGTAGTCACACTCCAACCAATTGAGCCATGGAATCGCTTTCAGGGTACTCTGCTACAAGATATGATCATATCACGAGGTCCTCCAGTCAAAGATAACTTTAAAGGCAAACGTTGGTGCGGGAATGTATATGCGTTGTTGTTATAATAATGAACAAAAATAACTAAGTTCCGGCACACCAAATTACTAAGACTAGCCACATACAGTTCCTGACAATTTCTGTTGCTTTAATAAAGAATATAAATAAGTTGAAATCTGGTACATTCAATTACCAAAACCAATAGCGTACAACTGTTGTCACTTAAATAATAAACGAAACGCAATTTTTCATTTAGATGTAGATAGTGATCAGAACATAAAAAAATTAGGCTACTTAGCTAGCGGTTCAATGTTGCTCCTGAGAAAACTCATTCAACGCTGGTTGTAGGCGGCGTGATAGCAGAATGCTTTAAAGCTCGTCAGGTCCAGCGATGGGATACACTAGCTGATGTTAGTCGGTATAGGAGCGTGAACATCTAATCGTAGTTATTCTGGGATGCAATTCATCAAACTGATACTAATACAGGTGGTAGTTTGCCTAACCGAAGCTTCCAGCAATTCTGGGACGAAACACGAATTGATGTTAAAATGGCTTAAATGGTTTAACGTACACTACGTTCGCCAAAGGCAAATGTTACATTATTTAACTTCATAACTCAAATCTGAACATGTAACATCAGGGTGGTTGCTAGGTATCCAACTCTAAATCGTAATTACAGATAACAGTCGACTTCAATTATTTAAACCATCTATCTTGATCGAAGTGTGGATCTCAAAGAGACCAAGGAGAGAGCTTCATTAACGGTCTGATCTTTTATCCCCTCTCGGAATTTCACCCAAATCCCTAGTCAATACCCGTAGATGGAGACGTCCTTGTATCATGCCTCAAATAAGCAACATATTTTCTGAAAACTTGAGTTGATAAGAAGGTTATAAACAAAAATCATATAATTTTGCTGCGGGTGCCAAGATTAATTATAAAATCATGACAACAAAATGTCAAAATGCGTGTCACCGACCTATATAGATCTAGCGACGTGTGCTTACGTGCGCGCAGGTGCAGTTATGTGCGTAATCGCACACTTTTGCATGCATTATCAAATCGCGGCGCATGCTTGCGAGTATGGACGGACTATGTAGGCGGCATGCACGCAGGTAGATCGGCACATACGAGCGTACGCACAAATGTAAGCGAACGGGATGCTCGCATCCTCGCTCTGTAGGGTAAACTGAGTTATTTAACACAGTAACACTGAGCAATTATTGTACACATTCTATTTGAAATCGTGTGAACAACAAAGTTATTTATTTAAGTGCTAATATTGGTCAGCATTCTATAATTATAACTTCTACCTACTTTAAAGTTATATAATAAGTGAAATGTAGAAATGAAGAGGAGAATAGAATAATTGTTTTGTAGTGAATCGCATTAAACATGTGAGGCGCTAAGCGTCTTAGTATTAACTATTCTCAATAAATGAGCAACAAGTGATGTTCATCTGTTTAACTAACTTGAATAAAAGGTCAGATTGCTAAATGAAACAGGAAAAACTACATTATATGGCGACCCTGACATGCCACACTACATGACGATCCTGCCATGCCTGCGGATCAGAACAATAAAGACTATAAAATTTCTTCTACAGTGCATTACCTGAGACCAGCTGTTTGAGAATTAGAATTAGAATTAAATAAAAATAAGCTTAGAGAGAAATTCGGCCAAGTATGTCATGAATAAATTGTAAGTAAACTAAATTAGTAAGCGAAGTATATTTTAAGCGGAATATGTTAAACTTGCAATAAACGACCTAGAATTAAGAATTTTTGTTTTGGAATTTTATTTTATTATTGCTATAGGCACCTCGCACTCACAACAAGAGGAAATTATTGTGCAAGGCTTGGGAGCAGGTACTAATAGTGCTACATAAGATTTGAATGACGGTTTAAAATGATAGTGTTCTACTCATATTAATTATAGTATTTGTTTTAATTATAATGTATTTTATATACATTTTAATGAATAAATATAAAAAAGTGTGTAAAAAAATGGGTCTGCAAATTCTGCAGCAACAGATTGAAACTTTGCATATGAGAAGAGGTAAAGCAAAAGAGAAAGTGTCGCATGAAATTGTTGCACAATGTGTGATAGCTTAGTTTGTATTTATTGTTTGTAATCTGCATTCTAAGGTAAAATCATCCTGTAGGAAGTTTTTGCGTCACGCAAAAGGTGAGTGTAAGCATTCGTATAATGCAAGCCATAACGAAGGCGAAATACGATAATTAATTCCATTGAATTTCGTAGTTAGTAGGGGAAAACAGAATAAATTTTAAACCAACTAAAAGAATTATGCAACCAGACACACGGTCAAGCAAATCAGTTGTCGGACTTTTTAGAAAAGAATACAGGTTTGTATTATTATCCATCCACGCTATGAAGAACGGCCTAATTAGCAGACCAATTTTATTACCCATATAGCTTGGAGCTGAACGTGCAATAACTGATTTCGTTTAGTTTTCTATAATCGATAACTATTCGATATTTGCGTTTGCCTGAAGCGTCTAATTTCGTCAGGACTATTAATACGGGGCTGCTCCATGGTGAATTTGAGTGTTGGATTATATCTTGCTTCAATAGGTCTGCTACCTGTCTATCTGCTTCTTCTTGACTTTCCTAAGCTAGTTTATATGTTTAGGTGAAAATTGGTTTATCGTCTGTCAATTCAATGTTATGTTTCACTATGTTGGTGAAAGTTAATGGTATTCCTTCGCAATGGAATACATCTCGGTATTCGAAACATGTCTTTAATTGCTCTCTCCTGTTCTTGATTAATGTCGTTATTAAAACGAATGTTAATTAAATTTTCTATGAACATCATGTCGTGTTCTGTAGGGTTGGAATCGCTTGTATTATTCTTCGTCGATTTCCATTTCGCTAAAGTTTACTTCTTCTACGTCTGTCTATTGGGTTTGTCAACGATAGTTCTATGGGGTAATCGTTTGAGTTTAAAATTGTGGTAGTGGCGTAATTGTTTTTTATTTGTACTAATGCTGTGGGTGTTTTTACTCCGGGATGAAATGACATGTGGTTTATAATTCCTACGTCTTTTTTGTGGAAATTTGTGTTATTAAGGTTTGGGTTGTTAATTCGTGGTTGATTCGTTCGTGCGTTAAATGGTGTAAATTTCGGTTGTGCGGTTATTTGTCTTGCGGCTTGTATGGTTGTCATCGGTGTGTAATTTTTATTTGCGTTAGGGTTACACAGTCAATTTCTGTAGTACATAACGTTTTCTTCCTCTACAATCATGTTCATTGCTTCTTCTAAATTTTGGGGATGTTGAAATTTTATTTTGTCCGATAAGCGTTCAGGTAAGGCATTGATGTATGTGTCTAAAGCTATTTCGTCATACATTTTCGTCTTGAACAGTCTTATGTTTTGATCGGATTCATCAATTTTAGCTTTGTCAAAATTAAACTTTGCACGTCTTGATAATTCATACCGAATTGATAGGATGATTAGTTATTTCCATTCGTAGATTTATTAAATCGCGTACCAGACATTTGATGTTTTTTTGGTCGCCGAAATATGCAATTAATATACGTTTGAAATCATCCCACTCGACCAAAACATCGCGGCTGGCAATCAAAGTTAATGCTTTTTGGCCGGCTTACTTATTATTAGGCATCAAAGTAAATGTTGCGCTCGTTGTCTCCTGGTTTATAAAAAGCTTTTAAAAATATTTTACTTGCGGTGATGAAGATACCTGATAATGCTTGATTTCCGTCATATAAGAGAATGCTCTCGAGATAGAGTTTTATACCGGAGTTTATGGTTGTTAATGGTTGCTTTCAGTTCAGTTTGTATAAAATTATTTTTCAGTTTAGTTTTTATATAGTTATTTAAAGAATTACTTATCTTTTATTTATATTTTATATGTAATAATAAAGTGCTATAATTACATTGAAAAATTCTGCTTGATAATTGTCTCATTAATTACTGTCGCGTTGGGGTGTATATTTATAACTTTGCAGAGATTACAATTGATGCGATTAAGTTTCAAATTTTCTGAATAGTTACTCGCAGGACTGCGTTATAATTATACGCTTTTGTTTAGACTTGTGCTGAGTAATTAAGTGTCGCAATAATAAAGTACATAAAATTCTTTTTTATAATTATAGACCTCCGTTAATTTGTTGCATTGAAAGTGTTTAATTATAAAAAATGTGATGAGATTTGAGGTTTAAATAAATCGTTTTAGTAATAATTGCTGTAATAAAAGAATTAGGCGGCTCCGTGGCGTAGTGGTATGTGTGTGACTACTACGCCCTAGGTCCCGGGTTCGAATCCCGACACGGTCCGCTTGAAAAATGTTAGGCGAGCATTTTTCGCAAAAATACACCCTCGTTCGGATGAGAGGTAAAATGGAGGTCCCGTGTGTGAGTGTTGTCACGCACGTTAAAGATTTCTACCTTGCTTGGAACAGCAAGGATTCGGCAAAATTCAAAATTTTCCAGGTAAAAAACTCGCTTCCTGGCCAATGTAGTACCTTCGGGTGGAGCATTGGAAAATCACATGTAATGTAATAAAAGAATTGCGTTCTAATTATACTTTAAGCTTCAGACTTGCTGAATAAATTGTTTCATTTATCGTAATAAATTGTAATAATTGTGCATATAAATGCGTCTTTATAATAATAAGTATCCTAAGTAAATTCTTTTCAGAAATGGTAAATTTCGATTATAAAAATTGTACATAAAAATTTCGTACTAGCTAATATCAATATTCAGTTGATGATGGTTAGGAAAATGAACTTTGGTACTTACAAGACTTTGTTTGCCAGTTCCATTATATTCTTATCCTCTTTGTTTATGGACTTCGTCTATTCTTGTACTTTGCGCAGTGGGTTCTTTGTTCCGGATTAAAAATAGAAATTCAAGTTTCCTCGATTTTGGATTCTGCTAGTGCCCTTCTGGTATACTAACGACGGCGCCAGATAGGTTTTGGGCATCTTGGAGCGGCTTTTTAAAAAAGTTTCTTCAAAAAACTCTTCAATCAATTTATTTGAATCAGAATTACAAGTTAATTTTTAATTACAAGTACGTTATATGCAGTAGGGTATGGAGATTGAAATAATTCTAAGTTGACTTTCACAATTTTTAAATAAACTAAAATTACGGTGAGTATCTGAACTACTAACAATGTTAAGTTGTGAAGCTCTAGACTGACTGGCCATCTTGGGCTCTCAGGGTATTTATGCTATCCCTGCACCTCACATTGCTTATGGGAACTGCAGAGCTCATGTCTGCTTATTTTTGTATACACAATACAATGTATTACTTCTTAGTAATCTTAATTCTAATAACTGCTGTCTTATAACTTAGCGTGACCTGCACCTGAAGTATCATATTGCGCCTGGAATACAGTGCCTGTTTCCGTTCTCATGTCTGGCTTGTGAACTTTCACTAACCTCTTTCAAATATGTCCTTCAATTTATACATTGTAACAATCTAACTTAAGTTTTAATTATTCTGTTTGATTATATATTGTTAGTAATAACGCTAGTGGTTGTGATATCCCACGCGCCGGTTACGCCACTGAAGTACCGTGCTCGCCATCCGACTCGCCGATATACAGGTGTAATCAGTTTCGCCGTGACAACGATATACAATAGACGCGCACGTGTTCTAACACTATGTATAATGTTTAACATTCATATCCATTGTATACATGAATCATATTTAAGTTGTACGTTATGTTGATTTATTCCTGTATTAACCTGAGTTCTGTTTCTTATTAAATCGTTTTATATTAATGCATTTTGCTTGCTTTCATAACGTGTTGAATTGCTCTGTTCCATCACATCCAACACATATATACTCTAATTTGGAGGACATCTAACTTGTGCACCAACGTAAAAAGTCCTTAATAAAAATAAGTTTTAATCAATCAATTATTAAATATACATCAGCATGAAATATGTAGCAGATACAAAGCAAAAATTCAAAAACTTACAGGTTTGTTGATCTAGTACAAAACTCGAGTGTCCTTGTAGTGCAGGACCAAGAGGTTATAAGTAATCAAATATTCAAACTTCGTGTTGAAGGAAAATTTCCAACATTAGGACATTTTCACCTCTAATAGTAATTTTTAAATTCTACTTTTACGTTCGCGGTTGAAAACTTGTTTCTATAATAACCCCGAGTTAAACTACTGTCATTTTGGCTATCGATCTACAACATTATCCGCACAACGATGGTTGCATAGTTCTATCCCGCTGTTTGTTCTCGAATAATTAAAAATAAAAGCTCGAATGTCTCTACTATGATCCGACTGTATTTATAAGTTATAATGTATCGGGGAATTACTCGATTTTTCTCAATCACACGAATCGTGCGTCTAAAGCTGCGCTTCTATTGTTGAGTTCAATGTCATTATGTTTACGTCCACAGTCATTTTATTCTCACACTTTTAAAAGCGGCGTAGTTGCTTATGTTCGCGACGTACTTTTTACTTTAAATTTATGAGTTCATGATTTTTGGGGTAATTTGCTATGACTTTGTTTCCTATTAACTCGCGTGATTGTTTACGAAAAAGCTTTCTTTAGCTACCTATTTACCGAAATTTGTCTGTATTTTTCTAAATTAATACGAAAAGCGTAAAGTCTCGATCTCTATTACTATTTATATTTAAAATACAATAGGTGCTTTCATGTTTATTTTTGTGGCCTACTTTAATATTATAATGATATAGCCACGTCATTAAGGCGAACTACCAATGCATCTAATTTTTCAGGGTATTTTTGTACTAAAGCACTAAAATTAATAAATTCTTGCCTATTAAATAATATTTGCTTAAATAATGCACTAGCGTTACAATAGTAAAGCAAGCACATTTTACAAGTAAACACTATGAAGTGAAATAAAGTTACTTGAAATACAAACTTCCGAAATAAGAGAAATTTGCATTTTCATAAATTTTTAGAGGTTATCAATCTAATAAATTGATGATACACATGGTATTGTTTAACGAATTTAGCTTGGCACAAAAATATAGATCAGCGATGATGAGTAAGGCTGCGTACAATAATATTTTCGGCTTTGTGCAATAAATAACTCAAACACATTGTAGCGGAAAAAAAGAAATTTGTTGTGGGTAATGAGCGTTTCTCTTAGGCTGGTGATGAAGTAGTGCTTCGACAGCTGAACTGGAACTGGACAAAGGAACTAGCAGGTCTAGTAGAATAAACGGGTTGCCTTGAAATAAATTAATGGACGCCAAGTAAAGTGGGAGCGTATCGATTCAGTCAGATTGTATACTTTGAGAAGAGCCGTACAAACACTTGACACAACACTCGGCTATAAAATAACTAGTTAACTAAAAAAGTATAATGTCTCAAAAAAATAATGGAATTATGATCAAAATGGTACGCCAAAATCTTTAAATGTTACTACTAGAGGGTGAAGAAAATTATTGTACAATATATATAAAAATTAGAAAATAATTGTTGATTCTATAAGTATGGAATACTCCAATCTAAATCACAACGATAATCAACTGAGAGACTGTTTCCTAAAAGTAAAACGGTACAGCTGAAACATATTTGATTTTTTGCTGCTCCACCCGAAGGTGCTACATTGGCCAGGGAGCGAGTTTTATTTTTATCTGCCGAACCCTTGCTATCCCAAGCAAGATAAGGATTTTTAACGTGCGTAACAACACACACACACACACACACACACACACACACACACATACACACACACATACACACACACGCACGGGATTTACATTTTACCTCATCGGAACGAAGGCCTATTTTTGTGAAAAATACCCGCCTAACATTTTTCAAGCGGTTCGTGTCAGAAATCAAACCTGAAACCTTGGGCTTAGTAGTCACACGCGAACCAATTAAGCCACGGAACCACCTCAGGGTACTCTAGTCTTACATTTAATTTTCTAATACTCATCCGAAGGTACTTCATTGGCCAGGAAGCGAGTGTTTTTTTACATGGAAAACTACATTACATGGCGACCCTGACATGCCACACTACATGGCGAACCTTTCGTGCCTGCAGATCAGAACGATGAACACTATAAAATTTCTTCTACAACGCATTACCTGAAACCAGCTGTTTGAGAATTACAATTAAATAAAATAAACTTAGAGAGAAATTAGGCAAAGTATGTCATGAATAAACTGTAAGTAAACTAAATTAGTAAGCCATGTACATTTTAAGCGGAATTATGTTAAACTTGCAATAAACGACCTAGAATTAAGAATTTTTGTTTTTGAATTTTATTTTATTATTGCTATGGGCACCTCGCACTCACAAGAGGAAATTATTGTGCAAGGCTAGGGAGCAACTACTAATAGTGCTACATAAGATTTGAGAGATGGTCTAAAATTATAGTTCTACTTATATTAATTATAGTAGTCGTTATAATTATAATGTATTTCATATACATTTTAATGAATAAATATAAAAGAGTGTGCAATAAAAATAGATCTGTAGCAACAGATTGAAACTTTGCATATGAGAAGAGGTATAGCAGAAGAGAAAGTGTCGCATGAAATCGTAGGACAATGTTTATTTTAAAGTACATAAAGTCTTTACAATTATAAGTGTGATAGGTGAAGGTAAAATCATCCTGTATTAAGTTTACGCGTCGCGCAAAAGGTGGGCGTAAGCATTTGTAGAATGCAAGCCGTAACGAAGGCGAAATACGATAATTAATTCCATTGAATTTCATTGTTCGCAGGGAAAACAGAATATATTTTTAACCAAATAAAAAAGTTATGCAACCAGACACACGGCCAAGCAAATCAGTTGCCGGACTTTTTAGAAAAGAATACAGGTTGGTATTATTCAATTCACGCTATGAAAAACGACTTAATTAGCCGACCGATTTTATTACCCTTATAACTTGGACGAGCTCTAACGCATGCAAATAACAAAATAGAATTTAACGTTAAGCGAGTCAAAAAACAGTCCAATGAAAATATTTAGTGATCGAGAAGCTTTAAAATCTATAAAATTCGAAACTTATGGGGCAGCAATCGACAAGAACAAAGATAGAATGGCATCAACACTAATAAACAGCACAGGATTCGAGAGAAAAAAACAAAAAATCTAGTGTAGTACTGTTTGAGCATACGTGTTTGTGTGTGAGTGTAGATGTGTGAGTGTAGATGTGTGAGTGTAGATATGTGTGTGTGTGTGTGTGTGTGTGCATACGCGCGTGCGTGTAAGTATGCATGCATGCACGCGTGCGTGCGTGCGTGCGTGCTTACGTTCGTGCGTGCGGCCGTGCGTGCGTGCGTGCGTTTTGTAAAACATATGTACTTGAAAGGATTATTAAACATAAAAACACGTGAAAAATATAACTCTAATAAAGAACTTGTATGAATTTAGATATCAAACAATATTAAATTGCTGGTTTAAAGACAAATCTCTGATTTCCTCACTACACACCTACTAATATAAAGTGCTAATTATATGTAGTAACAACCGCACTCAAGGGTGCTTCGTAAATAAAAAAAACTTCTCTATTATACACCGCTTAAATATTTCCGCATAATTTAAAATAACAAAACTAAGTGACATTTAACCACTGTAATTAATAACAATTAAATATATCATTTATAAACATAACAAGATTTGTACCTACATTGACCATGACGAGCTCGTTCCAAACAGAACCCTTAACCGCTAAGAAATAAAATACATATTTATAGCAATGCATTTAGACAAAATTAACATTAACAGCTAATCAAATACCACAACTGATGGATAATTATCGAGTCTATATATAATTTGGAAACCAATTAGCAAAGTTATCCATCAATATAAAACCAGTATCATACTAAACTGCGCTAAATTCATATTTTAGTAATCACAGTATTAAGTAGGCAACAGCGTATTTGCTCATTACCTTTCAATATTTACCTACTACTAGTAACTCCACGTATCGTAAGTAAGCGAAACAATCGTACTCATTTGTATTTAATGGTGCTCGTTCACATAGACTTTTGAAGGAATTAGGTAACTGCAGAGTCCTTATCTCATCATAACTTCATCGGCATACAACGGCAGCCAAAAAAATGTGCGGCAACGACAATCTGAAACCTCGGTAGTACGACCAAGTAAGCATTAGTTCAAGGCAGTAAAATATACGACTGAGAATGTCCGTTAATATCCAAAGAATATTGGTTACAAACCGGGCTGAAAATATTAACATTTATGTCAAAGAAATATCACCCTTCCAATACCTATCAGTCGCGTAAAAAGAAAAAGCGCGATTTTCATCATAGGATTTTGTAATTGCCCGGTTGGATTGATAGTATTTGTCATAGCAACCATTGTGAACTAACGCTAGAAAAATAGTGAACTCATCCACCCAATGTATTTACAAAATTGTTTTCTGAAGAATATATATGGAAATTCAATATAGAATAAAATAAGTTGCAGCATATTTCAATCCTTCGAAGATAACATAGCCGCTTTATGTAATTACAATTAAACTAACAACATTCAGAAAATTTCGATAAACCACATACCTAGACAAATAACCAGAAACTGTAAAATAAACATGTGGATTTGTAAATTAAATAAAGCGCGAGCAACGTTGGTTTCCTAACTTTACTAACTTGAAATAATAAAATAAAATAAGTAGAAACTAAAAAGTTTTTTAAACTAAGGAGACATTAAATTTGCCAATACGAAATGGAATTCAATAAATTCCCTCCAGCAAAATTAAAACAACGGACCGAGCAATAAAACATCAGTACGAACAGAAAGGAAGCTGCTATTGCACAAAAGAAAAAGACCAAAAAGAGAAAGAAAGTGCAAATAAAAATATATCTGGTTTGAAGTGCCAAAGTATCACACAAAGCCAAAAAGGTTGAAAACTATATGAAAAGGAAAGATATAGGGTAGCAATCAACAAGGACCAAGACGGAATGACATCAACACTGCAAAGGTCGTCGAAGAACGGATATTTCTAATAAAGAAACAGTAAGGTTTTGAAACTTCAGGAAAGAATTGGTTCTCGCGAAAAAAACAAAAGTAAGAAAGTAAATGAAAAAGAAAATCAACAGTAAAAACTAAAACGGGACCATAACTGTTAGACCTCAAGGTATGCTACGGGAAGTCAACAGCGCCAGAGAAAAAAATTGTTGCATTTCAAGCAGAGGCAACAAAAATTGTATCAAACAAATAGCAAGCACAACCAGCCAAAGGAAAGCAAGAGGAATGTGGAACAAAAGGAACTAAGAAGCAAGAACTAAAACTCAAGCAAGTACAATAAGGAACAGCACAAGATTCGAAAGAAGAAAACAAAAAAAACGATTGTAGTAATGTTTGAGCATACGTGTGTGTGTGTGTTTGTGTGTGCGTTGTGTGTGTGTGTGTGGGCTTGTGTGTGTGTGTGTATGTTGTGGGTGTGTGTGGTTGGCCTTGGGCGTGTGTGTTGTGTGTTATCTGTGTGTGTGTGTGTTGTGTGTGTGCGGTGTGTGTGTATGTGTTGTGTGTGTGTGAGTGTTGTGTATGTATGTATGTATATATATATGTGTGTGTGTGGATGTGTGTGTGAGTGCGGATGTGTGTGTATGTGTGTGTGCGTGCGTGAGCGTGCGTGTACGTGCGTGTGCGTGCGTGTGCGTGTGTGCGTGCGTGCGCTCGTGTACGAAGAATAAGCTAGACCTTTTTAGTCGCATCTTATGACAGGCAGCCCGCATCGTGGGGTTATTCTAATACAAACCCAGTCAGAGATAAGTATGAGAAGTGAAACGAAAAGAAGAAAAAGACAGAAATATGTAAATTATTTAGAAATGAGCATAAAATTCGTGAAGCAACTATTAAAGTAAGGTGTAGCCATCATATGACTTTTGGGCGTAAAACTAGTAAGGGATGGGGTTTGTTACGTTCCCTTTCTGTGAGCGTACTTAAAAATACCTCGTTTCTTTGGGATCGCTGTTTGTATAATGTAAATACTTTTGAATAGTTTTCAGATTTGTATGCAATTTAACTCGTGGGTATTACTTTAAAGGTATTAATTTGAAGATTGATTTTCAATTAATAAATAAATTGCAAGGAACGAATTTTAAATTGGATTATTCGTAAATTACTTTCCAACTTATCGGAAATGATAAACCGCTGTAATTAGTTATTAGATATGATTGCGGCATTCACGTTTTGGATGTTCCTTATGTTATTAGCGAAGCCGAGATAATAGTCAACGTAGCAAGGTTATGGTAACAACTATTTTATATAACCAGATTAGCAGTGTAGTTCTGATTACATTTGAAGGAAGTATGCTATATAGGCGAACGTTTTGATTGAGCACACGTGCGGTTGTAAGGTCATTGACGGACGGTCTTAGTGATGCGCGTTGCTTTACTAATTGTTTTTTTTTGTTGATTTGCTGTTAAAAATAAAAGTGGTAGAACTTGTTGGACTCGACCTGCACGCGTGTTTGTGCGGAGCTTTTGACGGACTTGCTTAGTGGTTGCACGTTGCTTTACTAATTGTGTTTTTTTAGTTGATTTGTCTTTTTGTGTTTGAACTGTGTGTGCGATCTAGTTTTCGTGGTCCCTTTTTTATCAGAGTAGTGCATACTTTGGATTATCCAAATACAGTTTTAAGCTTGAGTGTTTCTAAAAAAAAAAGGTTGCTTCTTATAAACATGTATCTCATTCACATGTAAAGACAGTTGATACTGTAGTTTTTGAATTTTCTAACCCCAAATAATCTAAAATAGATCATTGTTTGCGCAAATTTCGTTATTCAAAAGCATTAGATTTTTCTTTGTTACCATAGGTAGCAAATAAAGCACCTCAGGTTACTGTTAGTTTAATGCATTACATCGGGCCTTGAAAGCCCGTGATTCTAAATTTTTATTACGATTTTTTTTACGATTTGTGTTACAAAATATTTCGAAATTATTGTCTCAGGAAATAGAATTAACAAGAAATTTATCAATGCTACATAGTTCCATCAGCATGATAATGTCCGCTGCTAACACCAGTGAAATACGTAGGTGTGATTAGTGTAAAGTGTAAGAAATTCCATCAACACCATCACAGTCAAGGGTGAAGTGCTTCGTTAGTGCAGGACATCGTGAATCCCACACTTCAATTGCAAGGAAGCGTTACTGAAGGACTTTTTGTAAGTTGAACTATTTCCTACTTGTTATTACTTTAAATATCTATCCGTTGTTTTGCCATATCTTCGTCGTTCTGATACCTTTTACAATAGAATTGCATGCTATTAAGAAAAAAAAGAAAGAAAAAAAAATTAATACTACAGGATTACTCATATCAATTGTGTCTTACCTATTCATCTTTTGTTAACATTTTGTCTGATTTATGTTTAATTGGTGTGTGAGGAAACGTTTCTGCTACTCCCCAATATTACCTCACTTTGTAATAAAAATTTTTGTAATGCTTTTATCGTGATTATATTATATAGATTATCCAAACAGTTTTATTTACATTCTACAAAGTACTGAATAATTTATGCTTGATCAGCATGCTATGCTTATTCTTTTATTTCAGGTTGGCTTGACTATTTTTATTTCAGGTATTGTCACTAATTCCTTACAGTCGCATACATTATATGTCAGTCTGCTTTCTACAACCCCCCCTAATCTCCGATTGAGCCCGGTCATTCCGTGATATCTTTGTGTTACGCACGGCTACGAGCCAACGTAGCAGGTTTACGACGTTTGCGCCACCAGAAAGTAAATGAAGAAATCGACTAAAGCAATAGAAGAATTAATTGTGAGAAAATCCCTAAATACCAAAAAAAAATAGTGGAAAGTCAGTTAATAAAAATAAAAGAAAAGAATGTTAGTTAGTAGGAACAGGACGTAATAGAAATAAATCGGAGTAGAAGAAAATATGGGCGGCAATTTTCAACTTTTTCTACAGAGAAGCACTAAAATTATCGACAAAAACACAATTCCGATAATTTGACGTGAAACAAAAATTTACAGAAAATCTCCATGTAACGGAAAAGAAACAATAATGCAAAAAAACGGAAATTATTATTGAGACAAAAAGATTTGCATTCAAAAAGCTGAGCTCTTACGTTTGTTTGGTATGCAACACATTTTTGTTACTCGTAAGACTAGTGGGTCAGTACGAAAAGAATGAAATCAGTAACGGAATGCTCGTCCGAATTACGCATATCAAAGGAAAGGAAGGAATGTGAAAGAAAACGAATGCCGCACTTAACACAGTCGGTGTAGTCTATAGAATTCCCCCTTTTTGTTGTTTTGTTGTTTTTCAACATTGTGATACAAGCAAGAAATGAGTACAGCAAGTGTCAAAACGTAGATGAAATATACAAGACGTAGTGTGTTAAGAAAAACAAGTGACTCCGTGGTATTATTTTAATTCACATAAGTCTTTTAAAAAGAAACTCAATTTCTACAAACCAAAAACTTGAGAATGTTTTAGAACTTCCTGATCAGCACTAGATTTGATTATAAATGATTTAAAAATTAAATTAAGTAGTAGGTGTAGGTATAGCAGATGTATTGTTATCACTATTTTCAATATCCTGAACTTGGAGAATGACCAATTTACTACAAATAAAAATATTCTTTTAGAATACTTTCAGAGCGAAATTGTTCACCTCAAATTCATGAAAGCTATCAGTGTCGAAAGACATTCAAAATGTACAAAAATGCTTGTTTTAGTTACAAATCTTGAGGTGAAAGATTGTTCAGTAGAAATATTTTCATTAAAAGCATCTGAAAAGAACAATTAATAATTTAACCATTTTGTGTTTCGAAATTTAGCGGCGCAGGTTGGTTTCGTTAGTGTGAAAAACTTTGATTACAAACATTTAAGAAATATTTATATTTTCTAATACTTTTTATTATGTAAATTGAATTGATTTGTTTAAATTAAATACAAATGGGATTACCTCTTAAACTGGATTAAGTTATTCTTAGTCGTTCCCAGTTATTTCCAGTCATAAACCATATGCGGCAGATAGTGGGTCATCAGATAATATTGACGGTTTTGCATTTAGAATTATAAAACGTTAACCTACTTTACTTAACATACGTTAAAATCGAAAAAGCACTCGTGCATTATTTTATTACAAAGAAAATTCCCGAAATTCATTTCAGCATTACTACGTTTCAGTTGCAGTACCTTCTTATCGATTTCCAAAGGACTTTCGGCTTTATTTTTTCAGGAACTCATCACAGATATCTTCTGTATTTTAGTTCATGCCGCGTTGAATTATGTAACTAACCATCTGTAAAAAGTTTGCTATAATGAAATTCTACTATTAAATAAACAAATTTTATCACTGATAAGAATAATTTACAACCACGAACCATCAATATAACCACACCACAATATGTACGAAAAAATGTATAAAATATTTCCGTTCGGGAAAACTATTTTAACCTCAAGAGCTCCGCAGACGATATTCAGCGTCGGTAGTTGAATCTGTGGTTTACTGCGCGTCGTGAACGTCAGAGAGCGCCATGTTGGGCGTCAGCCCCACCTCCATATGGCACTGGCTGATATACAGTTATCTCTATAGGCGGAGTTTTGCTATTATTCTCTTTTGATTGACATTTCTTGATAACGCAGCACTTGTTCAGGAGTGCTTCTCTTGATGTTAGGTTCCCTGTTTTTATGCAATTTCCTAGTTGATTTGTTTCGTATATTGAATTGCCCTTTTTCGATTTGAAAGCGCACAAGATATTTATTGACATAAAGAAATTGGAAGTTCTAATATAAAACTGGAATTTTTTCAATAATGTAAGCAAAAGAGATCCTGTTTAATTATATTTGCAAAGAAGATGGCTAAAAATGACAGTTAGATATAACGTTCTTTCAGGATCCAAGCGTTTTCTTTTCTCAGTAAAAGAAATTACACTTTCAAATAGGCAGCCAGCCCCATTTGAACAAATTTGGTATTTAACATGCGACCCGCACGCATATTTTGTCATGTAAATCGTTTTATTAAACAACGTTTTCACATAAAGTCAGTGAAAAATGAAAAAATATTTTTGTCTAGACGTCATTCCACGCTGGGGATTTAACATCGGTTTACTGTTTCTTAAATTATGAGTCCACATATTCAGGATAAGTAGGTATCGTGGCTATTATCTTTTTATATTATATTCAAGTATCTCAACTTAACGCTGTCCCTAAAATTGACGTCACATGCGTTTGGTTGTATAATTAGCACTTTCACCGTACAAACGCGGTAATTTGGTGTGATGGGACAACCCTTCTAGAAACTGATAAAACTATAAATCTCCAATAGATATTTTTGATTTCAAAACATTGCAATTACTAATAACGTCACGTAGATGCATAAACTGCTTCATAGAGAGAACTATAATATTTGCGTTGTTCTATGGAGGTCCGGCGAAATGGAACATTTTCAAAACTTCGGAAAAGATGACTATTTATCATTAAAACTAAGACACCTCCAAATTCTTTCAATCAAACCTTTTCTCATTTATCTACAGATTCAAAACGTTTATGATGAAATCCGCGCGCAAAACAATTATCTTCTATAATATAAAGTGTTTTTGGCTACTTCTGGGTCTAATTATGATGGCTATAGAAATGATTGTTCTTCCTTATCTGTGCTCGTACAACTAACTGAAGAAATCAAAGACGAGGCAGCATAATACTGATCGTATTATCAAGTACAGGAGTCATACCAAACAACCTACACCAAAACATTCAAAAACTACAACTGCTTCCAAACACATTCACATTCATATTGGACACATATACAATAACAAGAAATTTTCTAAATGCAAAATATAAGTTATAGATAAAAAGAAAGCACGTTTGACAACAGTACACATACGTATCTTCTAATACCAGATAAAACTATCTGAGAAAAACAACAAATAATAATAATCATAATAATAATACCCCTCATGGAGCCTGTTAGTTCCCAAACAGGTACGGATTGGCAACCCCGAATTACTAACTACCCTGTAAAGTTCTACGAACCTGTAATAAAACAAAAAATACATAACATTTATAATAACAATAAACGACAAATAAAAAATGATACCAAAGTAGGTACTTTTGTAAGTTTAGAATATAAAAATAAAAAATGTTTAAAAAAATTTGATATCATAGTAGTACATAAACCTAACAATTACACAAAAAATTTTTTACTAAATTAAAACCTGATATCCCGGAAAAAAATAAAACATATATAGAATAAATTGCCAAGAATGCCCCGGTACTTATGTCGGCAGTACTAAACAATATATTAGTAAACGATGCTATGAGCACAAATACTCAATTAAAACTAATAATAAATGTACGGCACTCTCTGATCACACTATAAGCAAAATGCATAATTTTAATTTTGATACAATAAACATCATAGACAACGAAAACATGATACTAAGAGGAATATTTTAGAGGTAATACACATACAAAGGGAAGTAAATGCCATAAATTCAAAGACCAACAACGACGGTTCTATAAAAATCTTTAATAATATTATACATAACAAATAAATAGTAGTAAACTAAAAATTGGGATAACAAACCATCAGTAATGTTAATATAATTAAAAGTTATTGCAAGTGTATATTTATAATGTTTAACCCTGTAGATATAAGAAATAGAATAATTTGAATAGATAATTGCTAGTACAATAATGTAAATTAGATAAAAGTTTGTTATCAATAATATATTACAGTTATACCCTATTCACGTTAAATATGGGATGACGTCATAATTCAAATAAATGCTGCGTTGTCATGGTTAAGTTATCTAATGTGTATTTCCTGACCAAAGTAACCATTTCTTGTGCGCGCGAATCCAAATGCTTAGACATTCTAAATGTTAAATACTCCAAACTTGCAATGTATAAAATGTTTTAGTTCTGAAATAAACTGTTTTATTTAGCAAATATAAAGCACAAACGATTTACTACACAAGTAAACAATGAGAATCAAATGAGAAATGTCAAAATAATAGAAGTAAAAAATGTTGCAACACCGAACAGAGCTGCAAACTGCTACACACTAAATCCTAATTTCATTAAACCTACGTTCATAGTTACGTACTCATTTTACAATCTCTAGCACTTTATTACTGTTTATGAAGTCATCCCATATTTAACGTGAATAGGGTATATTATCGACAGTTTTAAATTAGCTTTTAACGTGTATGTTTACAATTTTATTTAATGACCAAAAATGTTTGAATTGCATATTATTATTAAAATTAATTTTATCTATACAAAATTATAAAATAATTGAAATAGAAGTAAGGATTAATTATCTGAAAAAATTAGAATCACATGTTTATAAGTAAAAATTTGTAGGTGCTATTTAAGAATATTTACTTTAATAAAGTTTTGATAATGGTCTTGTAGACTAAAACGCGTAAACAAGAATATTATAATGTATTATTTTATTTAATGGATGGCCACTACCCAGAAAGTTACAATTGAAGATATATATATATATATATATATATATATATATATATTGTCGTGTTATTTCCTGTAGGAAAAATAAAACGCTTGTTATTCTCGCCCTACGGTTGGGCAGATCATATTTATGCTATGATAATCGAGCCCCACGATTTGGGCCTGTCATATTTGCTGTGTTAACTCCTGTTAGCCCCTACACTTGGACGCAATATTTATGCTGTGATTTATTCTTTTATTACTCAAGCACTTGTAGAAATGTTAATTTATAATTTTCTTTGCCTCGACTAGCTGATTCAATTAAATAAAGCACTTCTACCATACACACCACCATACACACTTCTCCCTTTTTAAATTATATACATCTGTCAGATTTTTAGAAAATCAAGCTAGCAAAACGAGCTTTTTATTACATTTAGAGACCTTCTGAAACGTTTCAAGATGTCTATTACTTTTCTTAAATTTATACAAAAAACCCCAATTTGTCGGCTCTTACAGTTTGAATTATTATTGAGATAAAAACATTTTTAGAAATAAATCAAATCAAAATATCGAACCTGAAGTGGTTCAGTAGATGCTCTGCATTCCCAAGAATTGAAGTCGACATCCAGCCAAATTAGTATCCAAATCGTTATTAGTGAGATTATTCCAATGAAAGGTTTTTCATTTCCGTAATAAAATATTTACCATTTTCAGAGATTATCAAATTGCTTGAACAGGTAGCATTCTCCAAAGTCTCTTATCCAAAATTGTATTTAAGATCGTAATTGACAGAAATCGTAACAAGATCTTTATTAGGATCGTTATATCGATTGCAATTTGAAATTGTAATTAAGATGGTGGTTAAGGTGGTAATTAAAAGTGGTGATTAAGAGCCCTGTTTAATTTATTATTAGAAATGGTATAATTTCACTAAATCTGATCTACTTACGTCTTTAGAAGTACGGCTCGCTTGCACAATTACACACTCTTTAATTTTCACTTTAATTTAATTTACAATTCACGTAAATATTTATCACTTTCAAGTATAGTGACTGCCCAGTTTCTAAAGTATTCTAACTCGATATTCAATTGTCATGATATTTATAGGACGGCCCGTTTTGCTTGCGATTCGTTGACTTCACGTGCTGGGTGAGACCAAGTGTCTTATCTCTTGTTATTTTGGCAAACTTTACCAATTGTTTAGTTCAATTGCACGAAGCGATGCTAAGAAAGTCACGTAATTCATTATAATACCTCACATTTAATTCAGAAATCCCAGGAATCTTCGTCCAACAAATCACGTGCTATTGTTGTTGGCCTTATTCTAATCTGAATGGAATAAATTTGGTGTTTGTTTATTTCCTAATAAATTGGATTTTTGAACAAATGTGATATATTTAGATCACGTACGCTTTTAAAATAATGCATAATTTCTGCGTGCGTTTGAGATGATATATTAACACACTTTTTGAATATTCATCTAGCCGATTTATGCAGGTTTTTCACTGATTTAATTTCATTGCGTTTTGTTACATTTTTAAATTCTTATCTTTGCTTGTATCTACTCTTGGATATGCGTTTTAATCGTTTGTACTGCTATATACAGTGTGCTCTTAACTAATGACCTGTTTGATTCTTTAATATCTGTAATTATGTACTTTTGTTACTTGGGAGTTTCTCTTGTTTATTCTACGACCCCTATGACTTAACCTACCTCTAAGTTAACTCTATAATTACAGCAATATATATATATATATATATATATATGCCGTAGAACCTGGGATAGTCTCTGGATTACTCGCTTCAGCTCCTAAAAATCATTCGAGCTCCACGAATTGGGCGTCATAAGATTGCCGTGGAGCCTCAGTAAAATTCGTGCCACTCCTTGGGCCAACATAAAATTTTCAAAATAAATGTAACAAAAAAAGATTCCTTACCCTTTTATTAAGGCCGCCTTAGAATTTTTTCTGCTTCCATCGCTAGCTTAGCAATCGGCCTATTCTTGAATACCTAATTTTACATTCATACCTGTTTCCCACTCACACACCATTAAATAAAATTATCAAAATAATACGACAATCATACAACCTTTTATTTACACCTATTAACATATACAATATATTTACACATGTTTCAAAGCAGTTTGATACAATAATTATTAGCTCAATATATTGTATGTTTCAAAGTCTTTGATTTTTATAATGATTTTAAACAAATTTGATTAAATATGAGTAGATGGGCCCCACATATAACCCTAAATTGACTTCACACTGGAGTATTGTGAGCTCATTATAACCCAGTTTTGTTTGTATCTGCTTTTTAAAACCTTGCATTAATTAAAACAAATTTACAGACCTGTTTACCCTTAACAACTCAATTTATATCCTGAATAAAATTTTGATATATTCTAAATACACCCTTTTTCAATACTCAAAATTAGTAAATTGTCCTGTACATGTATTTCTTTCAAAAAAGTTTCTAAACCATAAATATGCCACCAAAAGTCAACCACACAACACAAAAATTGCACAAATGTTTATAAAACAACAGAAATTTCAAAGTAATTACCTGAAAATTTTTCAGTCTTCATTTCCGTCAGAGATGATTACCAGAAAACCCCTCGGCGTTGTTTCCATTTACGATGCTGCTCGGCGGATCCACAGGCCTCTACACTCTGATATCTCTGCAAGCTATTCGCCTCGTCTCACAGTACCATTCCATACACATATATCAAGCATACAAACTTGATTATCAGTTCTGCTTACCCCCATTTAGCATGCATCCATTTAATAATTTTTATCGTAGTAGCCGGATCTTTTTATTTAATACGCACTAACTCGTACTTCACGTTAATAATTAGAGGTCCGCTACTGTTTTATACTTTCAACTACTATATTAATGGTAACATTACTACACACGCACACGAAATACTAACCAAAAGCTTTATTATTATCGTGGTTTGAATCAGTATTCAGCACTTGATCGAAGTAAAAGAGAAAACAAAGCTTAATAACATCGCTTGGGTAATTATATTCTTCCAAACCCCCCTAGTGGAATCGGTTTCGCGTGAAAAGCTTGCTTTCGAAACGGTTTCTAAAAGTTTTGAGCGTAACCGTCACTAAATTCGGAAAATTTCTTTCGTCCTACGTGCTGCTTATATCGAATTCGTTTTCTACCTTCGCGTGTGCGTTCGTTTTTAAAACTGTTGGCTTTCGACCAATGACAAAGTTTTCTGTGGTCACCAAACTCCTAAGCGCTATTCATCTTTATTCTATACATGTTCGCTGTCTCCTTCAAAACTCCACTTGAGTTAAAAAAAATCGATATTGTCGACGTCTTACATCCACTCCACGTGTATGTCTTACGTGACTTTCAATCCAAACGCTGTTCTATATTTGTCTCTATCTGTTGTATATTACCGATTGTTTATTTCACTCGCTCCTTAAGATGTTTGTTATCCTAGCTGTTTGTACAAATTGACGGTTGAAAACAATTCTTATGAAATCTTATATTAACGTACGTTCCAATTCTGTGAACGTAACCTATAACAAGCAGGTGTTTCTGTTAATTATTGACCGTTTAAAAATAACAATTCCTCAATTTGCTGCTTCTTCGTATCTGACGTTGGCTTTTAAAACGAATACATTTGCCTTGGCAATTATTGATTTTCTTACGCAAGCACGCTCCCTTTTGCTTATGTGCGTTTGATTAAAATAAATTATGATTGATTATGCGTATCCTTAAACTTCTATTTGCGTTGAAGCTTTCTTCCTTCATGTAATCCTAACATGCCAATTATTAAATATAAAAGTACCCTAATATTCGTCCGTTTTCACTAAATGAATTATCTTAATTTTGCGCGTAAATAATTTGCTCTTTTCTCTATACATGGTTGCTGAAATTTTATTGTATATATCTATTTACCCCTTTAAATCCACATACACATACAACTTTTTAGCCAATATTTATGTCAATCAATAACAACAACAGCTATTCAAACAACAGCCCTTGTGAAGTACAATTATTAAAATTCTCTATTCACTACGAGAATTGTGAACCAAAACCAGTACAAATTACGGACATAAAAATTCAAAAGTTACAGAAAACAAATGGATTGCTGTATTTCCTCAAGAAGTAATAGCAACCGCCAAGTGCAACCAAGACGAAAACAGTTTAGCCTCAATTGGGAGCAAAGTAATCACCATAAAAAAGATTGCTATTTAAAACGAAGAAATTTGCAAATCTACCCGAACTACAGTTCAAGATTCCTCAAACCGAAGAAAAGAAAATCATCAAGAAACTGATGCAACTAGAACACCTAGACCTAGACGACCTCAACCACGGCGTGAAATTAATGGACAATTATAAAAAACACTTAAGTGAGTTAAAAGTACCAAAATTACATTACGAAAATATTAGTGTTTAGACAATTTAATTAATCTTTGTAATAATTTTATAACTGTATATTTATTATATAAAATATATCTTAGATATAAGAAGAAAGAAACAAGGGTAAACAAAGAAATCACAAACGAACCCTTAGGGACAATAACTTTTAAAAATTAAGTACAACCCTTAATTTTCATCCTAGTCTGGAGGAGTTATATATCCCCAAACTAATATATATGTATATTTAAATTCAATTCTTAAATCTTAAAAAATAGATTGTTACATTGTATAATTAAAGGACAAATTATAAAAGGTTAATGGAAGTTCATTAATCAGACGTGAGAAAGGAAGTGACTACTTTGTATTCCAGACGTAACATGAATCTGCAGGTGCTGGTCACAATAGACTATTAGAAACCAATTGTTAGAATTAAGATTATTAAAAAGTAATACATTGTATTGTATCAAGAAATAGCAGACATGAGGTCTGCATTTCCCACAAATGATGTGAGAGC
Organism: Platerodrilus igneus; assembly: GCA_036346225.1. Lineage (NCBI taxonomy): Eukaryota > Metazoa > Arthropoda > Insecta > Coleoptera > Lycidae > Platerodrilus > Platerodrilus igneus. The sequence goes on from JARFIW010001052.1 coordinate 9,807,213, forward strand.
AGGGATTGCATAAATACTCTGAGGAGCCCATAATGGACAGTCAGTCTTAGAACTTCATAACTTTTACATTGTTAGTTGTTCAAGCTACTCATCTGTAATTATTAATTATTGATAATTAGTCAGTCTTAAAAAACTTTAACTTTAACATTGTTGGTTTTCAAGCTACGCATTTGTAATTTTTGATTATTAATTATTGATTCATTATCTTCAAGTATTTTTGTCAACTTCAATTATTTAATGTTTAGTGAGTATAAACTTCTAAGTTATTGTAACAAAAATAAGTTAAATTTTTTGTAATTAAACAATTAAAAATAAAATACATTTGATAGGAGTGTTGTTTGGGAATAAAAACTTTTTAAAAAGAAGCTCCCAAAAACCCAAAACCTATCTAGCGCAGTGACTAAAAACCATTCACTGTATCTTTTTCAATTTCTGTTTTATATAAACATTAGCATTGAGGTAGAAAAGAAGGCAAAGTTAATCAAAGAAGGGTTTTCATTATTTTTGCGAAGATTTTTGCACTATGTAAATCTTCGGGGATACACTGGATAAATGTTGTTTTCCATGCGAATTGGTTTTACTTTTATAACAAGTTAATTTCTTAAAATTTTGTAAATAAATTTTCTTTTTTAAGGTTTCCATTTTCTTTCTGTATGACCCACCCTACTCAACGAAGTTTTAGCTAGCACAATATTACCTAGTTTGTTTTCCTTTCTTTTTGTTGCGGTAGTCGGTGCGGGCTATTTTCTTTGCTTACTTTATTACTTTCTTTCTTGTCCGCACGAATTACCGTAATAAATTTGGGCTTAGGCGAAACAGGGGAACATGGGAAGTAATTTTAGCTTTAAGGGTGAAATGGAGAAAGCAATGGAAGAAGGAGAAAGTGCGTATATAGGGTTTTTAGATTTGGTAAAATGTAAAATCGGTAAAATGTTCGAAATACTCAAACAAATAAGAATCAGTTTGAGAGATTAACGGATAGTACATAGCCTACACAAAGAGCTAACAGCTATAATAGAATTAGAGCAAGAACGTAGAGAAGTAAATATTAGAAAAAAGTTAGACAGAGATGTGCCCTATCCGCGTTAATTCTAACTTGTATATCGAAAAGGCAATGATTACTGTCCAATGAAGAAAGACATTTGGAATTATTATGCAGGTATAAACGAGTGATACGATCAGATTTGTCGATGATATAGCAGTATTAGCATCTAACAAGTAAGACTTGGAAGCAGCTCTTAATGAAATGGAAACAGTGCTAACAGAGAGATACGGTCTGAGAATTAAAAAAAAATAAAACTAAAGTACTAGTATGTAGTGGAGGGGTAAATAAATTAAATACCAGAACACAAATAAGAAACTTAAACTTACATGAAGTTAAGAATTTCTGCTACCTAATAGGTCAAATAACGCGAGATGGGAAAAGTGCAAAAGATATAAAACAAAGATTAACGCAAGGCTGTGCTATATTTAACAACAAGAAGCAACTACTATGTTCAAAAAGAATAAATATTGGAACAAAGAGAAATGTGGACAGTATGAGAAGCGTGCAAGAAAAATATAGAAGTCTTTGAAATGTGGTGCTACATACGTATGATGAAGATATCATTGACAGACAAAAAGGTTCTGAAAATGGTAGAAGTAGAAAAAAACATGTGAAAAACAGTAAAAAATAGGAGAGATAGGATGATAAGACACATACTATGACATGAGGGAATAGTACAGAATATATTAGAAGCAAAGAAAGTAAAAAAGATAAGTGGAAGTAGACCAAGATTTAACTATTGCACACAAATAGTGAAATATGTAGGTTGAGGGAATTTCTAGAAAATGCGTAGGTTAGCTCAGAATAGACATCAATGGAAGTACGCATCCAACTACTTCTAGAACGTAAAACCTTATGATTAATAAAGTAATTTTATTTAAACCTGATGTTTATCATAAACAACTACAGGTATTGGTTTTTGCAAAATACTCAACAAATGTTGATCATGCGAAAGGAGTAATTGGAAAACTATTGATTCGGCAAGTGTTCAAGTGGTGGGGGATCTTGGTAGTTAGTGGGTTGCTTAACCCCCTTCACGTACTATTAAATATCGGTGATATAGGGTAAATTTATAGAAAACAGTGGAAAGGAAAAGTACAAACGATACAAAAAAGATTAGCAAAATACCCTGCTGTATTTAACATGAAAAATCAGGGGCCAAGTTCGAAATCAAAAAACAGACACAAGGAAAATGTTTCTGAAAGCATATGCGTGAAGCACACCACTGTACGGCTGTGATACGTAGAGAGTAGGAGAAGATGACAAGAAAAAAATAGAAACGTTTGAAACACGTTGTTACAGGTGTATGATGAAGATATCGTAGACGGAAAAGTTAAGAAAAAATAGGTACTAGAAATGGTAGGGAAAGAAAAAAATACGCGAGAAAAAGAGATAATGATGCGACATATTAAGGCATCAGGGAATATCTCAGCAGAGAAAGAAAAAGAAGAGGTAGATGTAGACCTGGATTAGACTATTGCACACAAATAGTGAAAGTGTCGGCTTTGGGAATTTCCGGGAAATGTCTAAGTTAGTTCAAAATAGAAAACAATGGAGGTTCGCCTCCAACCAGTTCTATGTCTGAAGACCTAATGATGATGAGCTTAAAGTTACGGTCAACATCTGAATCGGTTGAATATATTCCCCTATAAATGTATCTTGGCGTTGAATACAGTTCTTCAGCTTTGCGTGTAATTCATCATATGATTTCGTTGACATGAAAGGGTGTTCCCAATGAATTCTAGTGTTCCTATTTTTTGTTTTTTAATTTTCTACAAAGAAACAACATAATAACTTCTCTCCATGGTGACTACTGAGCACGTGTATGGAAAAAAACACAAAACCCACTATAAACCGTCTGAGAATCGATTATGTGGGTTTCATTCGGTTGCAATCGAAAACGAACCAAACCGAATGAAACCGCACACATATGAAAACAGGCATCATTAGGTATATGTTATTACTTATTATAACGTATCTATATTATTTTCTGGCTCCTACAACAATACATAAAGACATCACCAAACATTACGAGTCCTGGTGTTCAAGTTATCTTCTTATGGGAATTACCAAGAAATGGAAAACTAGCGAGTGTAAGGCGGCTAGAATCTTTACTGGTAAAGTATCAAATTTTGATGTTGGTTTACCACTAGCAGGGTATCAATAAATTTAGAGTAAAAGATGTTTTGACGAACAAGTATGTCAATTCATTAGTTTCATAAACTTAACGTAGCTAGCTTCTTCAGTTGACAAAATAATGACAATTAATATTTCTTAATTAACACAAAAAATCGACAAAATATCCTAAATGTTTTGGCTGTTTATCAAACGCTGATCTTTATACAAATTGCTTTGATAATCTTTTCATGAAAATTTGGTATCAAATTATGTTTCTCAGAATGCTGAGTTTAAAAACACCATTAAAATTAGTATGAAGACATTATTGCACAAACAAAAATTTATATCTCAATCTGTTAATTTGTGCAATATCGATGACAATTATAATATGGTTATATTCTCTTGATATAAATAGAAAACATTAATAAATAAAGACTACAACATAATGTCTAGAGACATAGATCAACCCATTTTTAAAATATATAATCGGATCTACTCTTTTCACGATCATCATCAATTACAAAACTATCATCTGCAATTGGTTCATCAATAGAGTCTTCATCCCGTTCCATTCCCACCTCAGCAAACCGTGTCAAATCATTGAAACAGGAACTATTTGTACATGAACAAAACATGATGCACGGTTGGCTGGCACTCTAGCAACTACTTCGACTGCTCTTGCATGGCAATACACTTTCACAAGAGCATTTAACCAATTTCAAAATTTCCAACGGTGCAACTTGAATATTATCTAGCAAAGCTGTGGGTGGGAGACATCTTAAGTTTTTATCCTTGTAGAATCCGCAAATCACTAGATTCAAACTTAGTTGGTCAGATTCCAAGTTTTTCCAAATGCAGGTTTGTAAATGAGACCGCTTAAGGTTCTCTTCAAACGCCGAATTTGTTGGTAGCCGTGAACACAGATCGATAGTTGTGTTCTAGTACTTCCAACTTTGTCACCCCACAATTTGACACGAGCTTCTGAAGTTATGATACATTTACTTGCTCTGTAATATGCAGTCATAGACTTCGATGCTTGCATTATCATCTCAGACAGATCAGCATCTAGATTTCTTACTAATGACAAGTGTCAGCATTTTTTTCTTCCCACTGCCAGAACACATAGCAGTGGTATTACATCCAGTGATAGCATGAACTGCTAGTACATCAGGTATTATTTTATCATTTTGAATAGCAGATGCTCTAACGTCAATTCGTGTACGACCCTGGAGAAGTGATTACATCAAAATAGTTGCAAATATCTTCTTAAGGTTGTAGAAGTGCAAAAGTAGAAGAGAAACATCTGTCATCTGATATGACGACAACCTGCCTGTCTCCATCATCAGTAGCCAGGATAGCTTGATGTACAAAAATCGTATCTGCTTTTTCGTGGGTATTTCTGAGGTTGGGTTTTCATTTTACATATTCACTATAAATCGCGTAAGGTTCTGCTTGTGGATGTATTAAAATTAGTCTGTCTGTGTTTATTAGTATGGTCTTTATTAAATAATTCATCAACAATAAAGCTACAGCAATTCAGTTCAATTAGTTGCTTCTTCTCTTATTTGAGCTAAAAAAATCTCTCTGTGAAGGCAGAGGTGTTGTATATGTAAGTACAAGATCTATGATTACTCCTGTAGATCGACCTGATCTTATGCAGTCTTTCGTATTATACTCCTTGTAACGATCAAAAACAAGGTTTACATTTCCATGCTGGAAATGTTTGCTTATAGATGGTTTGAATGCCTTTATGAAGTCTTCTACGGGTCTTCTTCTGGCCACTGTACACACCATAAAAGTGCAGACCCATCAATTACGATAACTGTGTTATCAACGTCTTTGCTTCTTGTTTAGCAAGAAACATGTAGAAGTTTCTTTTTGCTGGATTTAGATTTGCGGATTTGCATTTCTCCAGAGTCTGTAAACATTAGGGGAAGGGTGTGGTATAGCAGACGTACAAAGAAGAAATGCAGTCTAGCATTGCTTCAGATGGAAAACAGAGAAGGAATAAGAAAAAACTACGCATCCTCATTGACCCATTGGTACCCAGTACTCACTCACAAAGCATAGTAAATATAGCTTTGACTTGGTACTACCGTATATTGTTAGTGTACGTGATGCTGTTGACATTGAAACTCAAAGAAATTTGAAGAAAGTTGAACCTCAAGTCTTCATTTGATTATACCAAAATTAATTGTAACCGGTACTACAGCAAAGAAACACGCAAACATTGATAGTGTTAAGGTGTATAATATAGACATTATTTACTCCAGAGTTATAGGACTTCAGGCTAGTTCACAACCAGTAGATGCCAATCAAGTTCTCTCTCACGAACCTTCCCATATGAATGATTACAGACTCTGGAGAAATGCAAATGCGCAAATCTAAATTTTGTGAGTGAGTACTGTGTGCCAATGGGTCAATGAGGATGCGTATTTTTTCTTATTCCTTCTCTCTTGTCCATTTGAAGCAATGCTAGACTGCAGTTCTTCTTTGTGCATCTGTGATACCACACTCTTCACCTCATCACTTAACTTCTCTATATACTCTTCTAGTTGTGAACATACGTGCAAGCTTAAAGTCCATGTTTTCAAAGTTTCAGGTCTTAGAGTAATGCCTATTATTTCATCTTGACTGTCATCGAATCTCATGAATGAGGCCTCAATCCACATATCGCTCCATATAGCATTCTATAAGCTCGTACTATGATGCATAACATGATTGCCATTAAGAAAATGCTTCAAAAATGTGTAGTTACTTTTTCTAAAGAGCTAAGGTAGAATAGCCTGTATCTTGCGTAATTGGTATGTGCCACAGCGAATAAGTAGGACATCGTTTGTTTCACTAATTCAATGTATAATGGTCAGTCGCCCTCTCTCTCAGCCCTCATATATTTCATCATTAACAAGTCAGGCTTTATCAATACATCAACCTATAGCTTAGTCGTTTTGCTTTCTCCAGTTAATATGTCAAGCTTTGAGAGAAGGTCTATAAAGTCTGTTATCATGGTTGCATTAAAACACTTTTAATATTTCTCCAGCAACCATTCTCAATGCTCGGGCATTTTGCGAAATTTTTTTCTGTGAACAAAAACGCCTTCATTTATTTCCTCCAAACCAGTGTTGCGCATCAATGCTACGACTGAACCAACAAAGCCCATTAAGAAATACATCCCTGCTAGGCGCAACAGGACATTGCTGAATTTATAACGATACACCCATTAAATGTGAAATACAATTTTATAGAGTTGTTGGTCATATGTAAAAACTGTTATTTCCTGAGCCGACTTTGTCGATAGATACTGGGCTTCTATCAAAGCAGTCATTATAGTATCAGGATGCGATGGGGTTATGTTAATTAATGATCCCTACACTGCAGTTGTTGCAGGTTTCACTTGGACATCACTTTCACGAATGGCCTTCGTATCATAACCATTAAACTCTGGGCACCTTTTTTCCCTGATAATGTCCTTTGAAAAATTTGAAATCAATCGCCTCTGTTCTTTGAGAAAAGTACGACACAAATATTTTAAAGGCAAAACTGATTGCAATGCCAAATGTTTGGGCATTGGTGGCTTTTATGGTTTATGGTATCGTTCTATTGCTGTCTGGTAGTCTATATTACGTTGCATATCCTTTTTTTCAATCTTTTGATGATGACTGGATTAGTGCTTGAAGAAAGGTTTTCACTTTCTGGTTTCGTTTGGGCAACTATAAGAGCTAGTAAATGTGTACTCATTATCTCATTTTGCAAAGATGTCTCTGTATCAAAATTGACTTCCACAATCTGAGTAAACGTTAGGCTAGTATCATCTACTGAAATTTCAGACAAATCACATTTCTTTGACACTTCATGAGCTGCTGACTTGTTAAGGCGTAAAACTGCATCGTAAGTGCATGATATCTGGAACTTATTCAGTAGGTTTACCACTGCCTTTGAATAACGAAACTTTACACCTATAGCAATCTGAAGATTCGTTGATGTATCAGTAAGTCCCGAAATTTTACGTTTTATTTGTTTTGCTACTTAGAAATAGAACATTTAGTTCAACATCACCATCATCAGGACATAGTCTTAAAATAGATGCTGCTCTGCTTGGGAAAGTGATGATGTGATCATACCTGGTGTAGACAGTATAATGCAAGTAAAGGTCGCTGCACTTGCGGTCATATTCCCAATACTCCACCCAAAGGTGTGGGTATCTGGTTCAGACAGCAGAATTGATCTTGCAGAGCACTTATCAAATTTGATTGGTTAAGTTTACATATACCACTATCAGTATACAATTTTTGTATTTCGACAGAGTTCCACATACGTTATTTATCTTCTGAAAATGCTCTCATAGTTTTATTGAATGGAATATCTACAGCTTCTTTCTCTTGAACCTTCCGTTTCACATCTTCAACATTTTTCGACAATCTAAATGTTCTAAAGAGAATGCGAAAACTTCAAATTAGAGCGATGCGCGTAGTGCTACGATGTAATAAATCTAGTGATGGATTCGAGCCGAGCTTTCCTTAAGCTCGGCTCGGCTCGAAAGTAGTAGTTTCGAGCTCGGCTTAAAAATCGGTTCGAGAATTTTTCCTTAAGCTCGGCTCAAATTCGTTCCAAGCTTGGAGCCGAGCCGAGCTAAGCTCAAGAGCTAATTGTTAACTTCTTTTTCTTTTTAATTGCTATACAGTAACTTTTTTAGTCCAAATTATGTTACCAAAGTTGCATGGTGCATGAAACTTGAATATTATAGGCCTTCATAAGAAACTATGAGAGATATCAGTATTTAATAACATGACAATAATAGAGGGTAAGAGCAGTTGTACATTTTTTGTGCGAAATGGTATATGTACACGTATTTGACGACGTCATATAGTGCATTTTTATTAAAAAAAACGATTGTGCAAAACTTGCGAGATATATTTGAAGAATTTGTCGCTGAATATTTGATAATGATTTTATTAAATACAGGCTAAAATTGCAGGATGTGATTTCCTGGCCTATTGGATAAGACTAAACGTTTTTATCTACACATGTTCAAAACTGCTTCACTTTTGAAATACATGGCGTTGAAATATTAGTTATTTTTAGTTTTTTATTTGTTTTTCTGTAATTTCTTGTCTTCTGGAGATGACGGTCTCAAATTTGATAGGTATGGTTTTTCCTTGGTGAGCCGCAATTCTATCCCCACATACTTTATTTACTATCGACACTGAACTTTTGTATGGCACGTTTAGAATTCATATTTCCTTTTTCACATTATTCGCGGAGTTATTTGCAAAATAGTTACCTATTCTTTTTCGCGCATTCAGCTAGACGTAATACTTGCGTTGATCTAAAACCATACTCTCTTTTGTAAGATTCATAATATTTGACATTTGATCAAAATGTAAAAAATCAATATCATAGCTAATATTGGAAAAATTATATCTTTCAATTAAGACCGCTATATCCGAAAATACAAAAATATTTCAACATGTATCGCAAAAATAAAGCAGTTTAGGACAAGTGTCGGCTTTAGTTTTAAAAATTAAAGTAGGCCAAGGAATAATACCCTGCATTTTCAGACATTAATTAACTAACACATTGTATGTATAAAAGTTTAATTAACCTATATCAAAGCCATAAAAAAGATTACATATAGCACTGGTTTGGTACAAAACTCTAATTCAGTTCAAAAGTTTTTAAAAATTTGTCTCCCATTCAAGAGTTCAGACAGAACAAGACTTTTGCGGATTCATTGTTAAGCCGATTTCGTTGTTTTCTAATCACTAATCCTGCTTTTGAAAGCAATCGTTCCGCATGAACCGACTTATACCTGCAATACTGAAAAGATCACTGGCCATCTGGCTAAGTATAGGATATTGCTCTTCATGATTTTTCCATCACTTCAAAATATCTTGCAGTCATTACAACGAGGAGTATTCAAATAATTACGTAATTCACTTTTAGATCGGGGTGACTTGTATAAAACGTTAATATGAAAATCATCTTGGTCACTAGCTTCCAAAGACTTCGAGAGTGGCAAAACCTCTGTCGAATTTCTACCCATTTCATATTGACTCAATAAATTTCAAAAATAGAAAACGATTCCTGCTTTAAAGCTTTACCCCCAAACTGTAAGGTCGAAAATTCCCATTTTATGCCTTGGATCTACAACTTATAGAGCACAGTAAAGTCAATTAGTGAACCTACAATGTTTCAATAACTCATCTCTTGCCGTTTGATAAGCAATTAATAGTTGTTCATCGATAGTAGAACGGCCTATCTTAGCATTTAATGTCTTTGTGGTGGCTTCAACTTTATCTACAATCATATTGATGCCAATTACTACAAGAGAAGTGTAACGTATTTATCTCCTCCTAATAGTTCACTAACTTTTTTAAACATTTTTAAAAACTAACCAACGAGTCTACAATTTACCACTCATTTGCAATTAAATGAAAAATTTTCAAAGCACTGTCTCAACTACACAAACACACAATAAAGTGGAATGAAGTAAGTACATCTCAGCTTTTAGTAAGTTTAACTTTCAACCCATATATCTTTAACTTGTTTTATAATACTTTAACATTTATTGAAATCACCGAATACTTGAGTTAATACGTTTTAATTAACATAGACCAAAACGACAATTTCATTTATATATTGTAATTTTGAAAAAAAATTGTAAAAAAATTCAACAACTGTGCACTTTCCACGAAAATGGGGCATGCGCACAACCGACCATTAAAACTGATTCGAAATCTTATATTATATGCTACGGGACAAGAGTATAACTATTGATGTGTTTGCTATAAAATGCTTTTTACCACATTTAAAATGTTGTTTCGTTTTGGAGTAAAACCAATAAATAAAAAAGATCTGAAATATATTGTTAGTAACGGTACAATGTCAAATGTTAAAAAATGATATCTTTGAACGAATGTATTAATAATCAAAATCTCGACAACATTCACATTTATATGACCGTTTTCTGGAACCTATTTGCATGTTCCGCATACCCACTGGATACAAGTTACGCACTGGATCCAGTCTTTCTTCTTAATGCAACGCCGAAAATCGCACTGGCAGATGGAACATACATTAGTAATATCATCCGTAGAGGAAGTAACTATGTATTTTGTCTAATACGGTATTATCCTTTTTCTTGCTCCTTTTTTCGGCAACCATTCTGTACTTCGACTCTTCTGATGCGATGACTTTCGCTCCTTTCGCAACTCTTCTTTTTTTATTCGCTAGATCGGGCGCATTTGCTTTCACGGTGTCCAAAAGAAGTATTTCAAAAGTTTTTATTTCATGCGGTATCACTGCAGAGTAGGTTCTCTATTTGTAGAACATTGCGTTAATCTATTTGGAGATGTTTATTCAAATTCTGAATTTTGTACAGGTGGTTTATCAAAATTATCAAGCATGACGTCCACTGAATCTTCAGGAGCAGTTGCTAATATTATAGATAGGTACAAAATAGCTTCTTCAATGAATGCAGTCATTGGGCTATGAGCTATTTGTGTAGAATGATCATTTTTTGCTGTTTTCGCATGTAAGGGATATTGCGTTGTACATTGAAACTGTATGAACATTCCTCGATAATTGATGGATACAAGTTTTTTAAAACCGTTCATAATTATGTATGAGCCCAAATCATTCCAAATCTCCCCAATCATTTTAGTGAATTTTTTTTTGGAAACCCTATACCGATATTCTGTTTTTGCCACTTTACCAGCTTTGCGTCACATAACGTTTTCAACTGTTTAAAAACGCTTAGATTCAAGGGTTGTAGAATATGACTGGTGGGATGGAATAATTTAAGAATTGTTACATCTTCTTGAGAAGTTGTCTCTATCAATCTTATGGTCAACTGAGTACAATGATTATCGAATATTAATAAGACAGGCTCGTCAGTACCTATTGTTTACAAGAAACCTTTTTGAAAATAATATTCAAATACCTCTGCTTTCATCCAACCATTACCAGTTGCAGCATACGTGGTTCAAAGATATCCACTATTTTCTGATGCCTGCCATTGAATCCAGATATTTTTGGCTTTAAAAATTATCAATGGAACGTTGTCTCCAGAAGCAGAAGCAACCATCAAAACTGTTATATTTTCACTTTCAGGAGCACTGACAGTGCGAGTGCAAGGAACATTTTTACCGCCAACTGCCTTTGTTTTTGAAGGATCTGTACAAAAACTAATTTTATCCAAATTTTCATTAGTTTGTTTTCTATGCCTAGCTCGTTTATGCTATTTTCCAACAATGTAAGTATTCGTCGATGGTAAAAGGATTGCAACTTTTTTTCGAGCGATTTCTACACTTTGTGGTTCTTTTATTGATAAGTTATACATCTGTGTAAATCTCAAAAACCAGTCCTCTTCAGAGACGCCGTTTTTAATTGGAATTTTAATTTTGTTTTCACTTACGAATTGCCCAACCAGTTTTTGCACCTCTTTCCTGGATAACCCAAACCTGCATTTCTTGATTTTTAATAGTTTCTCAACTAATCGTTTTATACATTTGATTGGGACAGTAGTGTTTTTTCCAAATGATTATGTTTTTATCCCACGTCTTCCTTTTAAGTGACGTTTTATTGTGGGATATGGTATGCTGTATTTTTTGCGGGCTTGGTACGTATTCATGCGTCGTGCTTTTATTTCTTCAACAGCTTTTTCAAACGTCTCTTTTGAATAATCACTCGTGTTCGTAAGTTCGTAAGTACAAACCATGATTCCGTAGTTAAGTAGAAACTTAATTAAGTAACCTACGTAACTATAAGTATATTTTTCAGAGATGTAAAACAAGAAGTAATCAAGAAGGACATTGTCTGGGGCATGTGCACACTATTATGCTTTTCGTCCGTCACAAGGAATGTTCCTGTCCCTTGTCTCAATTTTTACGAGGTAAGAGGACACTACTATTTTTCTCAATAAATGTCAGTAATTCAGGTGAAATATTAACAATATTTTCTATTACTTACCAAAATTACAACACAGAACATACAAGTTTATTAAAAACCACAGCATATATGTGATAACCTCAAAATAGATGCGCTTTTTACAAGTGGTGCTTTCGAACTGGTTGGCATAAATCGGGAATTCCGACATCTACGTGGATGAGATGGTATTAATTTTGAGTAGATTAATACATATTAGATATTGCAATTTCTCTCATATTATATTAATAAGAGCCCGTTTATGTACTTACCCCGTTTATGCACTTACCCCACTCCACCTTACCTAGTTTTAATTTTAACGCAAACTCTAACATATCATGCGTAGAATTCCACCTGGTGAGTACGTTCAGAATTGGGGTTATCCCAATAGGTGCCCTTGTAACCTCGCAAGCACCTCTGAAACGATTATTAAGCTGTTTGGATTTTCGTATTTTCTTTAATAAACACCGCACTTTTGCTATGCAATTGCTTGCATTTTTTCTTTTAATGTTATCAGATTCAGAATCATCTCCATCATTTTCACTTTCTTCGCCCTCGGTCTCGGTTTCTCTTTGTAGATTTGACGTTTTTTGACGTTTTTTCAACATAGTTTGAACAGACAGGTTTAAGATGTGTGCAATACATCGAAAGTGTTGGCTTATATCGTCAAAGCTGGATAGGATTACCTTCAGTTCTATCATGAAAGAAGTATTGGCTGTCATGTTTTCCACAGTCGTGTCTCGGATTTTTGATTGGATAAACAATCAAAAAATAGCTTTGCGATAGCTTGCCCTGTGTGTTGACCACGAGGAGGTACAAAATCTACCACTATCGGCTGTAGCTTCCAATTTTTGTCAATAAAATGAACAGTTATTCCATAATAAGATTTGCCGTTTATTACGCGTCCAATCATCTATTGTAAAAGAAATTTTTTATTAATTTTGTTGCAACATTTTTAAAACCTTGTTTTGAAGATTATAGAATCGATGTTTTTCAAAGCCTTTCGTTCGGGCAGTTTTATTCCTGGTTGAATGTTATCAAAGAACTGACAAGTTGCTTCATCGTCAAAAAATGGAAAAAGTAGGTATAGTGGCTATCCTATCTACGTAGAACTTATAGCTACCTTCCTGATCCTGTCTTGTAGACACCTAAATTCATATTCATATATACCAGTTAGCAAAACGATAAATAGACGCTACTTTAAGTGCAGATTGAAAATTGAAAAAAGGATAGTTTTGATTTAATTGTTCGAGTTTTTATTAGACATCTACTTTCAAGCTGATGCATCCAACCTGCACACTTAGCATTTCTTTATTATACTCTTTGTTCAATTTTTTTAAATTCTCAGTGTGTATTCGTAACATTGCACATCATACGCAGGATTTTTAGTAGCCTTAAAAATCGTCTAAGAAAAAAGTAAGAGAGACGAAAACTGAGTCTGAGGCATGTCGGTCTGCCCGCCCTCCAGATAAGCGTGCAGATTTTTCGGATTTGATACAGATCGCACTTTTTAAAATGTTAAGTTAAAATTTTAATATGAATACCAACATTTCGACTTAATTGGTAGGTTATTAAAGTAAGAACCACTCCAAATGTAAAAGTTTATTTTCAACTTTTCTTTTCTTATACATGTACATATTTAGTGTTGTATACCCTGAGTAGCCGCTGTGACACGCACATTCATCTTGCATCTACTGATTGAAGTCACTGATACCAAACCTGCAGACCCTACAGACTAGCTGATAAAGAAAAAGAAATTTTAAGGAGTATCGTCGATAAATTACTAGAAGCCAATATAATTCGGCGAAGTAAATCTCCTTATGCAAGTCCTGTGTTGTTAATAGATAATAAGGGGGCGAAAAGGGATGGTTATCAAATATATTGCTCTGAATGAAAGTACTGTTAAAAATACATTTTCCGTGCCTCTAATTGAACATCTTATCGATAAGCTTTCCGAATACACTTACATCACATCGATTGACCTAGCTCCTAGCTATTACCAAATACCGGTTCATTCCGATTCGGTTGAAAAGATGGCGTTTATAACGCCGTTTGATGTCGTTGAGTTTCTCAGAACCCCTTTTGGGTTAGTGAATGAAAATGTCCCATATGAATTCCAAAGCATGATGACTTAATTTTTGATCCTTTAAGACATCTTGGACTACTGATATACATTGATGACATTCTAATCCCTTCAAAAACTGTAGACAAAGGTTTAGACCAGCTGCGGTTAGTTTTGGAAGTGCTTCAGGAGTACGGCCTGACGATGAGATTATGCAAATGTTCATTTTTAATGACCGAGATTACACATTTCGGTTATAACATTACAAAAGATTGTGTTTCTCCTAATAAACTAAAAACTGACGCCGTTAGTTAATACATCAGGTACGTCAGTTCATCAGTTTAGTAGGGTACTTTCGAAAATGTATACCGAACTTTTCATGCAAAACCGTATTGTTATCAGCGTTATTTAAGAAAAATCAGACTTGGCGTTGAAGCGAAGAACATACAAAAGTAGTAATTTACCTCAAAAGTGTAATTAGCTCTAAACCAGTGTTAGCAATATTCAATTCGAACCTAGAATGTGTAGTGTACACCGATGCAAGCAGAGATGGGCTCGCTGGCATTCTAGTACAGGTTACAGAGAACGGAGAAAAACAGGTAACTTATTACAGCCAAAGTACAACCAGGGAACAAAAAAATTACCACACTTTCGAGCTGGAATTACTAGCGGTAGTGCATACTTTGAACCGATTTTGACATTATTTAATCGTCAAACCATTTCTGGTAGTCACAGATTGTAACGCTGTATACTCAATAAACTGTACCTAGGATTGCGCAATGGATTTTGCAATTACAAGATTTTAGTTTCCAAAGCAAACATAGACCGGGCAGTTTAATGCGACATGTGGATGTATTGAGCCGTAATTCACCAGTGGAGTGTGAACTCAGTGAAAAAGTGTTTATAATTTCTGAGGATGATTGGCTACTTTATGCGCAAGACCAAGACAAAAGAATTACCAGAATTAAAGAAGTCTTGTTGTCCGGCAATATGGCAAATAATAAAGCTATTTTCTTTGGCACCAACCATCTACGACCACTGTGCAGAGCAGGGCCATATGATGTAGCTAATGTACCTATTTTGCGTGCACTAATTCGTGCATACCAACGCATTTACACTATATCTGTGCGAAATTTTGTTTGTGATTCGCGCCAAAATGCCGGATCAATAAGTTGCTGCATAGTGCTAAGAATGCTGAGCATAACTGACTCCAATTTGCCGAGTAGAGTATGCCTCAATATGCTAAGCACAAGACGCTCCAATTGCTGAGCATGAGAACTCGCATTTGCCGAGTAGAACATCTTCCGATGCTATATAGGTACGATTCAGCTTTACGTACTGAGCAAACTTAATTCAAATTCGCTATACTTATTCTGCACAGGCGGTACTGTCAAACTCAGGTGTCTGTCACCACTAACTGAAGCTTGATAATGTTTTTTTTTTAATTTCAGGTCATTTGCGGACGAATGCGTGTCAGGATGGATGAATGTTGTATATCCTGGGTAGACGTTATGACATGTACATTCATCTGACATCTATTGATAAAAAATGACCGATCAAGGAAGGCGAGTGCCACGAAGTTTTTTGAGAGACATTAAAGAGGACATTAGAATTATTTTTGATTAACGAGCGTTACCATTAAATAATTCTTTGTAATTAGTTATTTGCAAATAATAAACAGTGTTTAATAAATTATTGATCGAGCTACCTGAGTGTTGACGAGTTGCAGTCCCAGACAACATTAAATAACTGGTCAAATTTCGCACGAAAAATGTATATAATGTTTTTTTTTAATATTACATCTATAGGCGTTGAAAAAACGCTGAAAGTTATTATTGTCAGTAAGTACCTGTTTTCAGTTCTCAATTTTTAAAATTTGATAGCTTTTGAATTGATGTATGTGTACTGTATAGTTTTTGTAACAAGTGTGTGAAGTTACTATTTATACATGAGTGAGGAGCTTGCGACACGAGCTGGAAAGCAAGTATTGCAAACCGAATGAGTGTAACTAACTTCACACGCGTGTTGCACACTATTCTTTTCTACAACTTTAGATTTAAATGCACTTATTAAAATATTGCTTTTGATAGCTGCTGTGACATTTCAAAATAATACCAAAACAAAGTAAGCCCAGCAACCTATTTATTTTCAACCAGTGCGTAAAAAGGATATGGACTCTTATGGAAAGTGTGCCTGAAGTAAATTGCACAAAATTACATTGTATTTCATCTACCAGTATGTGAAATTGCACTTCACGCATTGTTGCTGATTTGTGAAACTGGTACTTTACACACGGGAGTAGAAAAAAGATTTTGTGAACATAATTAAGAAGTTAAAATTTTTTTTCTTATTATTTATGCGAATTTTCGCGGAATTTTAAGTTAATTTTATTTGCAATACAAAATGCTTTGGCCACTTTTTCCAATTTTGTAATTTGTGTTTTAACAAATTTAATTGTGCTTTAAACAGCATTAAATTAAGGGTAGCAAAAGGTATGTAGAGCTAGATAGTGGGATACTCGTAGAAATGAACAAATAGCATTATAAAAATAGCACATATCATTATTTTTAAGAAATCACCGCTTATTAAAACTTACCTTTGCTGTATTTGTGCGTGCCAAAAATCTATTCAGCATTCCACTTCCACTCCCACTACTGGTGCTGCTTTCAGGTTAAACTGGATAGAGCGCCTGGTATTATTTTTGGTGTTTTCGTTGTAAATGTCTTTTTTAAAGGTGTCGTACATGAAGTTTTTACTGTAAATTCAGTCTTTGCTTTTTTTTCTTGCACAATGTGCAAGTGGTCACTTTCTTGTTTTCACTAATTGCTCTAAAATCACAAAAATGTGGCTAATTAATTTTTTTGTATCAGTAAGTTGATGAGGAGCATGTTGAAAATCACGTTCATTGCAGACACTTTTCGAAAAATTTGGGGTTACGTTACTACTACTCTCATTTGCTTGACGTGAAGCAATTGGATTTGGATCTTGAACACTTATCACTATCAAAATCAATATCCGGAACATAAAAATATAATAAACTCGAAAAATAATTAATATATTACAATAATGCCAAATAGTTTAGACATCGTCCAACGTGAGGACATCAACACACACAGTCACGTCACGAAACACAAATTTATCCTCCCTAGAAAGGAAGCAAACAGGTGAAGGGTATTTCTTAAAATGATAGTCGAAATTGTATTTTAGCCTATAGTTTTATACAAGGACAACAAACAACAATTCGGGTTGATTTCAGATGCTATTTTCTAAAAAATAAATAAGAAGCAAATTATTTATATAGCGTTTTCGTACAGCACTGGGACAGTTCTATTGCGTTGCAGAACCTGCAAACTAAATGTAAAGAAAAGTCGTATGCACAAAATAGTCAATTTACTTTTAGTGAGAAGAACACATTTTAGAGATGGTTGGCGGTAAATTCACATTGCTTTGCTATGTTATAAAGTCTTTGTCTTTATCGACCTTATACACAACCAGCAAGACCAGCCATCGAGTATAAATCCTCTTCATATTTTCATAATTGGCATTTTGTTACCATGCCATAACAAATCGAATTCGAATTACACGGAAACATATTAAGGGAATTATAGCCACCAAGGAGTGTCTTTTAAGTAAACTGAAGCGTTCTAATTTTCCGAAACCCAAAAGTTTTATAAAATTATGAATAAGCTACAATAATTTTTGATCCACCTTGTATGGTGATATTATTCTATTTATTTAAAAAATTTGTATATGAGGAAATAAATGATGCCAAACACATTTGGTCAGAATTTTAATTCCCGTTAACAGTAAAAAGAAACACATCTAACAAAATTCAAACAAATCGATTTACGTGGTTGAAGGTCGAACATAATTCTATCGTATCGTATCCTTGTTTACGTCCTAATCATGAGCAAAAGCTAAAATAGGACTTGGTACAGTAAAGATGTGAAAAGTTTAAATATCGGCGATCTTCGCGTCGCACTTCATCTGCATTAGTCTTTCAACACGTGCCTCGATCTGGGCGATTTAACAATGGTTCGTATTGCTAAATTTAGAGTTCTAAAATTATATTCATTTTTACTTTTTCAGTGCAACAAAGATAAAACAAGGTTAAAATTAAGATAAAACAAAGATACAACAAAGATACAACAGAAAAAAGACAAAAAGTCTAGAAACAAATTTATAAGATGATTTAACAACGACACTAGAAATAAAATTAACCAAAAAAACAACTTAAGCTCTGGCTTTGCTTCATGTAAAATTACCATAACTACGTGAATGTGATGGTTTTGTTCGTTGAGTATTAAGTTGGAGCTGCAACATCTAAAACGTCGTGTAGGCCGTTAGTAGAAAATAGATTAGGAATAATTCCAGTTACCCTCGAAGACCTCCTGTTGTTTGGTCAACTACCATCTGGGGTAAGCCAGTTTTTTTTAGAGAAAATTTACCTACCATCTTGCTTTTGTGTTCCTAAGCCGTTTTGCTGTTGGATGTTATTGGTAATTTTGAAGGTGACTTTTGCTTTTAGCCGGTAAGTCTACTTTTTATCAAGTGACAAGCGTTTTGTTTGTTTCCCGTGATTGGAAAAATTTAAATTACTAATCTGATATGGAATTGTGAATTGTCGAACGCGTTTAGTAGATACGTACATCTTGATAAAAATTTACATGTTAATGTTCTTCTGGAAATTGAAGCTTAACGCTAATATGTTATTTACAACTTGTTTTCAGAAATACAATTAGTTATTTTGAACAAGAATTATAAATTTAATTGGTTAAATATGTACTTAAAGATTGTAAATCTATATTAGATCTGGTATCGGTAAAAATAAACTGACCAATGTTTGTACTTTATTACGTTAACCAAAATTATTTAAATATCTCACTGAACAAATAATTGGACGCTTTCTGTTAATATTTATTTTTTTCTTATATGGCAATGATATTTGATTTCAATACACGTATAAAATTTGACTATATTAAATTCTAATTTCTGTTAACATTTTAGGACCCCCTATTTAAAGAAGACACCGTGTTTACTCAGTGATTAATTTTAGAAGTTGTTTTTGCTACAAGCTGAGCAAAGAGTCACATTTGCAGAAGTAGTGTGATGGTGTGAGTTCCACATCCAACTGAGAACTGAACAATATTTTTAATACTTTTAGTATATTTTTTGTAAATAAACGCAAGTTTCAGTTTCGTGTTATTTATTTAACCTTATGTTTTGTTACAGGTACAGAGTCTGTACGGATTTAAGATCAAACCTTCGTGATTTTAAAACGGAATTTAGTCGTCGAAGTTTCTACACTTTTGTTTGACGATATTCGCTTGTAGTTGTTTATTTTATAAGTGTAGTGGCGCCCCTCAATAGTCTCTCCCGCAGAAGTAGAGTTCAGAGTTCATCCGAAAGTTTCCGAAAGGTCAGTTACCACCTACGGATAAAATTACATCTTATGTTTGGCTTTTGTGGGAACTTGGCGTAGTGTTGGGTACCCCCTTTACACTAGCAACCATCAAAACAACACCTCCAAGAAAAAACTGTTATAAAACAATTAATGAAAGCCGCACGGTATTAGGAACAAATAATTTAAAAGAGACACTAGAAAACCGATGCCTGAATATACCTTTGCTTGCACCAGATATCGTAAAAGATGGTTAAATGCTATGAAGCATCGCAGGACATTCTGGGCTGCAAAAATCTAACGAAATACAAGAGAAAGTAGCACATCCGAGTTGCGGTTATCCGAATTTAACAAAACTGTGGCCATTTACAGTCAAAATTTGAAAGTGGATGACACGAATATTTAAAAAACATATCCTTTTATGCTGCCTCTTTCAAATCGATTTGAAATTTCAGATTTACAGCATTCTTTAAAAAATTTAAAGTGAGCTGTACCAGTCACTATATTGAATTAATTTTTTTCAAATTCTAAATACGCGTCTTGATTAGTGCTATATACTAAACTTCGTTGTTTTAGTAAGTTTTGAAAAACTGCTCCCAAAATAACCATCGATATTATTTCTTGTCGCTGAAGCGATCTCAATTACAAGCTTATTTTGTTTTTACAATGTTATAACGTAAGATTAGTAACCAATTTTGTTGTAGTCCCTTGAACTAAATTTTATTAAAATCGTGGCAATAGATTTTTCTCGGCACTCACTGAAACACAGACAGCGACATTTTTTCGAATCGGTATTTTCGAAATCCGGGAGGCTCATAACGTTAAAATCTCTACATCATAATTTGCCTGAACTCCTACAAAACTTTCTCTTAAGCAATACTATAGGTATGGTGTGAGAAAGTGAAAACTTTTACGGCTCGTGAGCAAGTTTGAAAAGCTCGGCTCGACAACATGTCAAGCTCGGCTCGACTAAAATGAAGCTCGGCTCGAAGCTTGGCTCGAAGCTCGGTTTGAAGCTCGACTCGAAGCTCGGTCCGTACGTCACAACAAACCTCGGCTCAAAGCTCGGCTTGATTTCGAGCCAAGCCGAGCCGAGCTAAGCTCAAGCTCAAGACCAACACTAATTCAAAAACACACTTCTCCCATTCTATATCATGTGGTCATATCCAAATCTGAAACATAACAATAAAAATAACATTAGATATTCTAAGAACAGGGTTTTTATTTTAAGTAAAAATTAAAAACTGTAGATTGTGTGATTTGTGATTTCGGATACCGTTAAAATCTCTAAATCAAAATTTTGCCTTATTATCCACAAACCTTTCTCTTAAGCAATACTACGTATGGTGTGAGAAAATAAAAACTTTTACAGCTCGTGAACAGGTTTGAAAAGCTCGGATCTACCACAAGTCGAGCTCTGCTCGACTGAAATGAAGCTTGGCCGTAAGCTCGGCTCGAAGCTCGGCCCGAAGCTCGGTTCGAAGTTCGGCTCAAAGCTCGGCTCGAAGCTGGGCTCGAAGTTCGACTCGCCGGCTCGGCTCGTACGTTTACAACAAACCTCTGCTCGAAGCTCGGCACGATTTCGAGCCGAGCCGAGCCGAGATAAGCTTGAGCTCAAGGCCAACATTAATTCAAAAAAACACTTCTCCCATTCTCTATCATGTGGTCACATCCAAATCTGAAACATAACAATAAAAATAACACTAGATATTCTGAAAACAGGGTTTTTATTTTAAGTAAAATTAAAGACTACATTGTGTGATTTGTGATTTCGGAATCCGGGAGGCTCATAACGTTAAAATCTCTACATCAAAAGTTTGCCTGAATACCTACAAAACTTTCTCTTAAGCAGTACTGCGTATGGTGTGAGAAAGTAACAACTTTTACGGCTCGTCAGCAGGTTCGAAAAGCTCGGCTCGGCCACAGCATGTCGAGCTTGACTCGACTAAAATGAAGCTCAGCTGGAAGCTCGGATCGAAACTCGGCTCAAAGCTCGGCTCAGGGCTCGATTCGAAGCTCAGCTCGGCTCGGCTCGATTTTGAGCCGAGCCGAGCCGAGCTAAGCTCGAGTTCAAAGTCAACACTAATTCGAAAAAACACTTATCCCATTCTATATCATGTGGTCACATCTAAATCTGAAACATAACAATAAAAATAACACTAGATATTCTGAGAACAGGGTTTTTATTTTAAGTAAAAATTAAAGACTGTACATTGTGTAATTCGTGATTTCGGAATCCGGGAGGCTCATAAGTTAAAATCTCTACATCAAAATTTTGCCTGAAGACCTACAAAACTTTCTCTTAAGCAATACTGCGTATGGTGTGAGAAAGTAAAAATTTTTACGGCTCGTCAGCAGGTTCAAAAAGCTCAGCTCGACCACAGCATGCCGAGCTTGACTCGACTAAAATGAAGCTCAGCTGGAAGCTCGGATTGAAGCTCGGATCGAAGCTCGGCTCGAAGCTCGGCTAAAAGCTCGACTCGAAGCTCAGCTCGGTTCGGTTCGATTTTGAGCAAAGCCGAGCCGAACTAAGCTCGAGTTCAAAGCCAACACTAATTCGAAAAAACACTTCTCCCATTCTATATCATGTGATCACATCCAAATCGGAAACATAACAATAAAAATAACATTAGATATTCTGAGAACAGGGTTTTTATTTTAAGTAAAAATTTAAAGACTATATATTGTGTGATTTGTATATCACTAATTAAAGTAATTTGTAGTCGACATATTGGCCGCCATAATGAATATATCGAGTTGCCTAAGGGCGAAAAAATGTCATCATTCAGCCATTATCTGGAAGCTTATATGTCCTTGTACTTATTCAGAAATAAAAAACTTTATACTTAATTTTAGTGTATTTGTTTTGGCAACCGGAATTAATAGTCCAATGATGCAATTCCGTTCAGTTGCATAAATATATTTCAATTTCTTATAATTATTCTATAAATGCATGTAAAAGCTTCGTAGATTTTCGCTGCTATTTTAGTGGAAAGCGTCAGTTCAGTATATTTATATGTATTTAAGAACTTCATCTATGCAAATAAATGCCTTTCGAGAGTTTTCTGTTGAAGCGAAAACATAGCAACTATTGTTTTATATCCAAAGGACTAATCTTGAGTAGGTTAGGTGTTGAAGTATTATCAGTGTTTTCCTTTTTGGGGTTAGGGAATGTATAGAGAGCGATCAATTAATTAGATGTCAATAAACCAACGGCAATAAATCATTTTGTAAATAGCTTGGAAATTAACATGCCATAAATTAGAAATAAACATGTGGATCCTATATCAATATAAAATGTGCACTGTACCACAATCAGGCAATATTCCTTTGACTTAACGCCTTCAGGAGCTCCTCCTACTATACATACATTCTGAAATATGACAGTAAAGAGAAGTCATATATTGTACATTATCCAGAGAGAGATAATAAGACGAAACATAACATATGCACGCATGCTCTTTGAATTACAAGCGGGGGCGTGAACGTGCCCACCAACTTTCAGTGTTTCAGATAGGAGTATAAACTGTTTTCATGAGAAAGTGAGTAAGTGTATATTAGACATGTACATGTAAGTTAGAGATAGCGCGTCGGAGAACTGCGACTGCATCCGAAAGGACAATAGGACTCATAAGGGTCGGGCTGCGGCCCTATGATGATATATAGAGTATGCGACTTATGGTTAAACCGCGTTGGGAAGTGGCCCAGATTACAGAGACTTTACAGTATCAAGTCCTAACCCGATATCTGTACGGCCGCTAAGCGCTTAAGACTTTTTAATACTTTCATAGGATTTCGTGTAAAACCGCTTGATGCTCCTGTATTTGCACTCTGGCAGTGATTTGTAAGATATTAACGGCGCGGACACGGAATGTTTTTGTCGACAACGTGGTATTTGAGACAGATTTAGAAACATTTGCGGATTTTTGTATCGTATTTTCAGTGTACTGTGGTTTGTGATAAATCTGTGATTTTGTTTTATTTGTTATATTTTATTTGCAGGAAGAATTTGACATCCGTTGGTTCTACCGACAGGTATGTAACGAATAATTTTAGTCTATTTTAATCGGTTTAATTTCATGTTTGTATAAGCAACTATTTTTTTATATGAATATAAATTGTAAAACAAATACCAAAAACCCTAAAAGCAAAAGTAGTTACCGTCGTCAGATACGTTAAACCCGTCATAAATTTTCATTATCGGAAGTCTATCGCAGTAATAAAATCAGACCTACAAATATTTCCCATAGACACATTATCGACGATAGCCGCATTTATCTCACAAAGGTAATATTTACTCATTTTATGACACGGTAATATACCTATATTTCTGCATGCAAAAGCATTTCTTGTTACATTGTTAGCTCACCAAGTGCACATCCCCTTTTGGCCGGAAATTTCTTTCAAATTCTACGGCTACAGCTAGACTTGGTTCCTTGCTATAGATTGGCCAAACACTTTCTGATTTATCGGGCATATAATAATCGATAAGTCTTTTTAATTACCCCTGCACACATTCTGACATCCAAAATTAGTTACACGTTTACCGATTGCTTAGGAAAAAAGCGCTATTGAGCGCTGCGACGGCACAGGATTATAGAGTTTCATTTACCACAAGACATATTTGGTACAAACGCGTTTGAATTTGAATATCAGTGAAAGATAGTTGGAGAACAACAGTAAGGGGTTATCTTAACAATATTTTTATACTTAAAAATGCAAACAAGGCTTTAAAGCCTTTTTTATTAAATAATTTATCTTTTTCGTATAAATTTATTTTAAAAGAATACAAGTAACATAGAACTTACTAAAGTCAAATTAAATAAATGAACAAAATTAATCTATTCTCAAAACTTGACAAAATTCAGTTATAGAATTCGTTGTAGCGTGCTGTGGCCAATGATAAAATAGTATAAAATTAACAAGATTTACAAGATGTTAAGAAATGTTTGTTTAACATCATTGTCGTAAATTCCCGTTCGTTCGACTGAATTTGATATTTTATGACCAGAAGTCGAAGTCTCAGAACAATCTATATCCAGAAGGAATTGTCATTCTCTTCTTGATTTCCTTTTGGTATATAGGGCAATATTTTGTAATTGCACCTTTTTGTTTTCAAGGAGAACCGGGCTCAAAGTGCATACTTTTTGAAGCGAAAAACCTGGATATTGTAAACCATTCTATGTGCGAGAAAATTTTTAATATCAACTACGGTGAATTCTTTGTCGTCAAAATAGGTCTTGAAACTGAAGACGAGTAGTACTTCTTAAATCATTAGCGTATAAATTAAGCAAAATTTTGAATTTTTCTTGCAAACTTGCTTAATTTGCCTATAGTTACATAAAATAACCAATGACATTTAAAAAATATTTTAATGTTATCAGGTGATATCAATACAAATGAGGACTAAGCACAAAGAAAATATGATCATATAAAGAAACCAGCATAATAAATAAACCTACCAAAGAAAATGATATACATAAAGTTGTATTACATTTTTTTGCAAAATGTAGATGGTTGCCTTTACAATCTAGAAATTGACAGCACTGCTGTTTTTCCGTTTTTCAATAAAATGGCCTTTTCCATCAGAACCAATACCTTTAAGAATTTTACCCTTTGGATTTGAGGTTCAACTCAGAGGTCTCCCACGTTGAATACTATTTCCATGCCCCAACTCTATACGGTGTAATTGATTTTTCATTGTACAGCTTCTATCTTCAGAAAAATTGCAAATACGAAAAAAATTAATAACTGATTTGTTAAACATCTGATCTATAAAATAGTCCAAACAATTTTTTTCCATAACCTACTAATTTTCCGGAAAATTAAGTAACTTTGTTTTTTAAATAAAACAGTTGGATTCGAATTTAACTTCTCTTTTTAATGATATATCAGAAGTGCTATTATAGAGTTTCATTTTACAACAAGACATATTTGGGAAAAATGCGTTTGAATTCGAATATGAGCGTAAGCTAGTTGGAGAACAACAGTAAGAAATTATCTCAACGAACATTTTTATGCTTAAGAATGCAAGGCTTTTAAGCCTTTTTTTATTAAATAACTTACCTTCTTCGTATAAATTTATTTTAAAAGAATACAAGCAACATAGACTTTAAAGTCAAATTAAAGAAATGAACAAAATGAAACTATTCTTAAAACTTGACAAAATTTAGTTGCAGAATTCGCTGTAGCGTGTAGCCAATGATGAAATAGCACAAAATTAACAAGATTTACTAGATATTAAGAAATGTTTGTTTAACATCATTTTCGTAAACTCGTGTTTGACATAATTTGATATTTTATGACCAGAAATCGAAGTCTCATAACAAACGATATCCAGAAACAATTGTCATTCTCTTATTGATTTCCTTTTGGTATATAGAGCAACATTTTGTAATTGCACCTTTTTGTTTTCGAGAAGAACCGGGCCTAAAGTGCATACTTTTAGAAGGGAAAAACCTGGATGTTGTAAACCATTCTATGTGCGAGAAATTTTTTTAATATTAAATACGGTAAATTCTTGAACCTGAAGCTGAAGACAAGTAGCAGTTTTTAACTCATTAACGCCTAAATTAAGAAAATTTTGAAGTTTGCTTGCAACCTTGCTTAATTTGCCTATAGTAACATAAAATAACCAATACCATTTAAAAAATATTTTTATTTTATCAGGTGATGTCAATACAAATGAGGACTAAGCAAAAAGAAAATATGATCTTTTAAAGAAAAAAGTATAATATCGTATGAATAATCAATACGTTACATAACTACTAATAAAAAGCAAATTACCAAAGAAAGTTATACATAAAGTTGTATTACATTTTTTGTAAAATGTACATGGTTGCCTTTGCAATCTAGAAATTGACAGCGCTGCTGTTTTTCCGTTTTTCAATAAAATGACCTTTTCAATCAGAACCAATATCTTTAAGAATTTTACCCTTTGGAGTTGAGAGCCAACTCAGAGGTCTTCCACGTTGAATACTGTTTCTATGCTCCCACTTTATACGGTGTAATTGATTATTCATTGTACAACTTCTATCTTCTGAAATATTGCAGATACGAAAAAAAGTTAATAACAGATTTGTCAAACATCTGGTCTATACAATACAAACAATCTTTTTTCATAACCATAACCTACTAATTTTCCGGAAAATCAAGTAACTTTGTTTTTTAAATAAAAGAGTCGGATTCGAATTCAATTTCTCTTTTTAGTGGTACACCAGAAGTGCAATTTTGTTTTTAAATTATGTCTGTTTTTTCAAATATTAAATCATTACAGTGCACTGTTCATTTAAAGATACTGTCAAATTTGTTGCCGTCAGTAAATAGGTGTTGAATCAGATAGAAATACTTATTAGTGTTATATGAACAATAAAAGTAGTACGGACGCGATTATAAAAAGATTTATTATGTATACCCTACCAGTAATAAATAACAGGTTGCTATATTTAATCAATTCTTCTTTTGATAAGGGAGTATCCCCAAAAATATGGAAAATAGCAAGAGTTGCTCCAATTCCTAAAATCAATCAAGCTGAAGTGTTCAAACTTTGGGCCAATTAATGTTTCCCACTCTAGAAAAAGTTATTGAACATATTTCAAAACAACAACTTGAATGTTATTTAGAAGAAAATATCTTCATATCAGTATAGTCGGGTTTTAGAGAACACCATATGGGTGAAACGTACTTAAAATTAGTGATAGCAAATTGAAAAGAAAAATTGAACACGACAAAAAGTAATAGCGGTTTTTTGATCTCAGAAGAACTTTTAAAACAATTGATAAGGATCTGTTAATTATTAAAATGGAATAGTATGATATTACAGAAAATTCTCTTATGTGGTTCAAAGATTAACGAAGAATGAAATTTAATGGCTATGTTTGAGCTTCAAAGTAATATTGATGCGGATGGTTTAGGTTTTTGTTCTTGAACCAATGAGGAATGGACGTTAGATAATGAGCTGGAGTTTTTCTTTGTTTAACAAGGATGTTCTAAACAATTTATTCATCACCTTTGTAACTAGAATATGCTGTGTAAATTCTACAATTAGAAAAGGAGGAGAAATATTCCTGCAAATTCAAAGACTATGTAAAAAAGTACATGTACTTTAGTTAAATGGTTCTGACTCTTTTCTCTAATTATTGACATTGTCTTTATGTCTACTTGGTTTTAGTACACGAAGGTATTGGATAATATCAATGGTTTAAATTTATTAACAGAACTATGAAAATAATAACTTATGAGAAACCCATTGAAGCGAGGTTTCCAATCATTCCAAAGGCAGAGGAACTACTTTGCAAATATGACGTATAAAAATACCATTCCAAGTTTTTATCTCAACAACTCTGATTTTTCCGTCTGGACCTGGAACGACTTTAATAATTCTACCCAAAGCCCAATTAAGAGGAGAATGCTAGTTGGAGAACAACAGTAAGGAATTATCTTAACAACATTTTTATACTTAGGAATGCAAGGCTATAAAGCCTTTTTTTATTAAATAACTTATCTTCTTCGTATAAATTTATTTTAAAAGAATACAAGTAACATAGAACTTACTAAAGTCAAATTAAAGAAATGAACAAAATGAAACTATTCTAAAAACTTGACAAAATTCAGTTACAGAATTCGTTGTAGCGTGCTGTGGCCAATGATAAAATAGTATAAAATTAACAAGATTTACTAGATGTTAAGAAATGTTTAACATAATTTTCGTAAACTCGTGTTTGACTTAATTTGATATTTTATGACCAGAAATCGAAGTCTCACAACAAACGATATCCGGAAACAATTGTCATTCTCTTTTTGATTTCATTTTGGTATATAGAGCAACATTTTGTAATTGCACCTTATTGTTTTCGAGGAGAACCGGGCTCAAAGCGCATACTTTTTGAAGCGAAAAACCTGGTTTTTGTAAACCATTTTATGTGCGAGAAAATTTTTTTAATATTATATACGGTAAATTCTTTTTCGTCAAATATGACTTGAAGCTGAAGACAAGTAGCACTTTTTAACTCAATAACGTCTAAATTAAGAAAATGTTCGATTTTGCTTGCAAACTTGCTTAATTTGCCTATAGTAACATAAAAGAACCAATATCATTTAAAAAATATTTTTAATTTATCAGGTGATATCAATACTATTGAGTACTAAGCACAAAGAAAATATGATCATTTAAAAAAACAAGTATAATAAATAAACTTACTAAAGAAAGTGATACTTGAAGTTGTATTACATTTGTTGCAAAATGTACATGGTTGCCTTTGCAATCTAGAAATTGACAGCGCTGCTGTTTTTCCGTTTTTCATAAAATGGATTATCCATCAGAACCAATATTTTAAAGAATTTTACCCTTTGGAGTTAAAGACCAACTCAGAGGTCTTCCAGATCTTCCATGCCCCAACTTTATATGGTGTTAGTGATTTTTCATTGTACAGCTTCTATCTTCTGAAAAATTGCTGATACGAAAAAAGTTAATAACTGATTTGTGAAACATCTGATCTATAAAACAGTCCAAACAATTTTTTTCCATAACTTACTAATTTTCCGGAAAATTAAGTAACTTTGTTTTTTAATTAAAACGGTCGGATTCGAATACAATTTCTCTTTTTAATGGTATATCAGAAGTACCATTTTGTTTTTAATTATGTCTGTTTTCCAAAAATTAAATTATTGCAGTCGGATTCGAATTCAATTTCTCTTTTCAGTGGTATATCAAAAGTGTCATTTTGTTTTAAATTATTTCTGTTTTTTTCAAAAATTAAGTTATTACGGTCGACTGTTCATTTAAAGGTACTGTCAAATTTGTTGCTATCAGTAAATAGCTGTCGAATCAGATAGAAATAGGTACCTATTAGTATTATATGAACAATAAGAGCAGTACCTACGGACGGGATTACAAAATGATTTATTATGGATACCCTACCTGCTATAGATAAGAGAGTATTCCCAAAAATATAGAAAATAGCAAAAGTTGCTCCAATTCCTAAACTCAATCAAGCTAATAATCAAACTTTAGGCCGATTAATTGCTTCACACTCTGGAAAAAATTATTGAACATATTTCAAAACAACAACTCGAAAGTTATTTAGAAGAAAATAATATCATTATCTCAGTATAGTCGGGTTTCAGAAAGAACCACTTGTGTGATACGTACTTAAAATTAGTGGTAGCAAATTGGAAAGAAAAAATTGAACACGACAAAAAGTAATAGCGGTTTTTTGACCTCATAAGAACTATAGATAGGGATCTGTTAATTATTAAAATGGAAAAGTATGATATTACAGAAAATTCTTTTATGTGGTTCAAAGATTAACGAATAATGGAATTTAAAGGCTATGTTTAAGCTTAAAAGCAATATTGATGCGGATGGTTTAGGTTTTGTGTTTTGTTCTTGAACCAATAAGCAATGGACGGTAGATAATGCTCTGGAGTTTCTTCTTTGTTTACCAAGGATGTTCTAAACAATTTATTCATCACCTTTGTAACTACAATCATAATATGCTGTGTAAACTCTACAATTAGAAAAGGGGGAGAAACATTCCTGCAAATGCAAAGACTATCTAAAAAGAGTACATGTACTTTAGTTAATTGGGCTTTGGGGGGAGTTATTAAAGCTGTTCCAGGTCCAAACGGAAAAATCAGAGTTGTTAGGATAAAAACTTAGAATGGTATTTTTGTACGTCATATTTGCAAAGTAGTTTCTCTGCCTTCGGTGTGATTGAAAACCTCGCTTCAATGGGTTTCTCATATGTTATTTTCATAGTTGAGTTAATAAATTTAAACCATTGATATTATCCAATATCTTCATGTACTAAAACCAAGCAGGCATAAAAACAAGGGCTCGATTCTGTCAATAATAAGAGAAAAAAGTCAGAAACATTTAAGAGAAGACGCATAAGTGACTTTTTAATTACAGCTGCACACATTCTGACATCCAAAATTAGTTACACGGTTACTGATTGCTTAGAAAAAAAGCGCATATTGAGGGTGGCGACGGCACAGAATTATAGAGTTTCATTTTACAACATTTGGGACAAATGCGTTTGAATTCGAATATCAGCGAAAGCTAGTTGGAGAACAACAGAAAGGAATTATCTTAACAACATTTTTATACTTAGGAATGCAAGCAAGGCTTTAAAGCCTTTTTTATTAAATAACTTATCTTTTTCGTATAAATTTATTCTAAAAGAATACACGTAACATAGAACTTACTAAAGTCAAATTAAAGAAATGAACAAAATGAAACTGTTCTCAAAATTTGACAAAATTCAGTTACAGAATTCGCTGTAGCGTGTAGTCAATGATGAAATAACACAAAATTAACAAGATTTACTAGATATTAAGAAATGTTTGTTTAACATCATTTTCGTAAACTCGTGTTTGACTTAATTTGGATATTTTATGACCAGAAGTCAAAGTTTCATACCAATCGATATTCAGAAAGAATTGTCATTCTCTTCTTGATTTCATTTTGATTAGAGCGACATTTTGTAATTGCACCTTTTTGTTTTCTAGGAGAACCGGGTTCAAAGTGCACACTTTATTAAGCGAAAACCTAGATGTTGTAAACCATTGCCATAAAATAACCAATAACATTTTAAGAATATTTTTATTTTATCAGCTGATATCTATACAAATGAGGACTAAGCACAAAGAAAATATGATCATATAAAGGAAAAACTATAATGCCGTATGAATAATCAATACGTTATATAACTACTTATAAAAATAAACTTACCAAAGAAGAGATACATAAAGTTGTATTACATTTTTTGCAAAATGTACATGGTTACCTTTGCAATCTAGAAATTGACAGTTCTGCATTTTTCCGTTTTTCAATAAAATGACCTTTTGCATCAGAACCAATATTTTTAACAATTTTACCCTTTGGAGTTCAGGGCCAATCAGAGGTCTTCCACGTTGAATACTATTTCCATGCTCCAACTTTATACGGTGTAAGTGATTTTTTACAGCTTCTATCTTCTAAAAAATTGCATATACGAATAAAGTTAATAACAGATTTGTCAAACATCTGATCAATAAAATATTCTAAACAATTTTTTTCATAACTTACTAATTTTCCGGAAAATCAAGTAACTTTTTAAATACAACAGTCGGATTCGAATTCAATTTCTCTTTTCAATGATATATCAGAAATGCCATATTATTTTAAATTATGTCTGTTTTTTCAAAAATTAACTTATTACCGCGGACTGTTCATTTAAAGGTACTGTCAAATTTGTTGCTGTCAGGAAATAACTCTTGAACAGATAGAAATACTAATTAGTATTATATGAACAATAAGAGTAGAACGGACGAGATTACAAAAGGATTTATTGTGGATACCCTACCAGTGATAAGTAACAGGTTGCTATATTTAATCAATTCTTCTTCTCATAAGGGAGTATTCCCAAAAATATGGAAAATAGCAAGAGTTGCTCCAATTCCTAAAATCAATCAAGCTGAAGTGTTCAAACTGGCCAATTAATGTTCTCCACTCTAGAAAAAGTTATTGAACATATTGCAAAACAACAACTTGAATGTTATTTAGAAGAAAATATCTTCATATCAGTATAGTCAGGTTTCAGAAAGAACCATTTGCGTGAAATGTACTTAAAATTAGTGATAGCAAATTGAAAAGAAAAAAATAAACACGACAAATCGTAATAGCGGTTTTCTGACCTCAAAAGAACTTCCAAAACAATTGATAAGGATCTGTTAATTATTAAAATGGAAAGTATGAAGTTACAGAAAATTCTTTTATGTGGTTCAAAGATTAACGAAGAAGGGAATTTAATGGCTATGTTTGAGCTTAAAAGCAATATCGATGCGGATGGTTTGGCTTTTGTTCTTGAACCAATAAGGAATGAACGGTAGATCATGCGCTAGAGTTTCTTCTTTGTTTAACAAGGATGTTCTAAACAATTTATTCATCATCTTTGTAACTACAATCATAATATGCTGTGTAAACTCTACAATTAGAAAAAGAGGACAAACATTCCTGCAAATGCAAAGACTATCTAAAAAGAGTACATGTACTTTAGTTAATTGGGCTTTGGGTAGAATTATTAAAGCTGTTCCAGGTCCAGACGGAAAAATCAGAGTTGTTGAGATAAAATCTTAGAATGGTATTTTTGTACGTCATATTTGCAAAGTAGTTCCTTTGCCTTTAGAATGATTGAAAACCTCGCTTCAATGGGTTTCTCATAAGTTATTATTTTCACAGTTGTGTTAATAAATTTAAACCATTGATATTATCCAATATCTTCATGTACTAAAACCAAGTAGGCATAAAAACAAGGGCTTGATTCTGTCAATAATAAGAGAAAAAGTCTGAAACATTTAGAAGAGACTCATAAGTGACTTTTTAATTATCGCAGCACACATTCTGACATCCGAAATAAATATGTTACACGTTTACCGATTGCTTAGAAAAAAAGCGCATATTGGGCGCAGCGACGGCATAGAATTATAGAGTTTCATTTTACAACAAGACATATTAGGGAAAAATGTGTTTGAATTCGAATATGAGCGAAAGCTAGTTGGAGAACAACAATGGCTTTTAAGCCATTTTTATTAAATAGCTTACCTTCTTCGTATAAATTTATTTTAAAAGAATGCAAGTAACATAGACTTTAAAGTCAAATTAAAGAAATGAACAAAATGAAACTATTCTTAAAACTTGACAAAATTTAGTTGCTGAATTCGCTGTAGCGTGTATCTACTGATAAAAAAGGACAAAATTAACAAGTTTTACTAGATATTAAGAAATGTTTGTTTAACATCATTTTCGTAAACTCGTGTTTGACTTAATTTGATATTTTATGACCAGAAATCGAAGTCTCATAACAAACGATATCCAAAAACAATTGTCATTCTCTTCTTGTTTTCCTTTTGGTATATAGAGCAACATTTTGTAATTGCACCTTTTTGTTTTCGAGAAGAACCGGGCCTAAAGTGCATACTTTTTGAAGGGAAAAACCTGGATGTTGTAAACCATTCTATGTGCGAGAAATTTTTTTAATATTAAATACGGTAAATTTTCGTCAAATATGACCTGAAGTGAAGACAAGTAGCACTTTTTAACTCATTAACGCCTAAATTAAGAAAATTTTGAATTTTGCTTGCAACCTTGCTTAATTTGCCTATAGTAACGTAAAATAACCAATACCATTTAAAAAATATTTTTATTTTATCAGGTGATGTCAATACAAATGAGGACTAAGCAAAAAGAAAATATGATCTTTTAAAGAAAAAAGTATAATACCGTATGAATAATCAATACGTTACATAACTACTAATAAAAAGAAACTTACCAAAGAAAGGGATACATAAAGTTGTATTACATTTTTTGTAAAATGTACTTGGTTGCCTTTGCAATCTAGAAATTGACAGCGCTGCTGTTTTTCCGTTTTTCAATAAAATGGCATTTTCCATTAGAACCAATATCCTTAACAATTTTACCCTTTGGAGTTGAGAGCCAACTCAGAGGTCTTCCACGTTGAATACTGTTTCTATGCTCCCACTTTATACGGTGTAATTGATTATTCATTGTACAGCTTCTATCTTCTGAAATATTGCAGATACGAAAAAAGTTAATGACAGATTTGTCAAACATCTGGTCTATACAATACAAACAATTTTTTTCATAACCATAACCTACTAATTTTCCGGAAAATCAAGTAACTTTGTTTTTTAAATAAAAGAGTCGGATTCGAATTCAATTTCTCTTTTTAGTGGTACACCAGAAGT
The DNA here is from genome assembly GCA_036346225.1 of Platerodrilus igneus. Classification (NCBI taxonomy): domain Eukaryota; kingdom Metazoa; phylum Arthropoda; class Insecta; order Coleoptera; family Lycidae; genus Platerodrilus; species Platerodrilus igneus. The sequence continues at coordinate 9,841,512 of JARFIW010001052.1, forward strand.
GCAATTTTGTTTTTAAATTATGTCTGTTTTTTCAAATATTAAATCATTACAGTCCACTGTTCATTTAAAGGTACTGTCAAATTTGTTGCTGTCAGTAAATAGGTGTCGAATCAGATAGAAATACTTATTAGTGTTATATGAACAATAAAAGTAGTACGGACGCGATTACAAAAAGATTTATTATGGATACCCTACCAGTAATAAATAACAGGTTGCTATATTCAATTCTTCTTTTGATAAGGGAGTATCCCCAAAAATATGGAAAATAGCAAGAGTTGCTCCAATTCCTAAAATCAATCAAGCTGAAGTGTTCAAACTTTGGACCAATTAATGTTTCCCACTCTAGAAAAAGTTATTGAACATATTTCAAAACAACTTGAATGTTACTTAGAAGAAAATATCTTCATATCAGTATAGTCGGGTTTTAGAGAGAACCATATAGGTGAAACGTACTTAAAATTAGTGATAGCAAATTGAAAAGAAAAAATTGAACACGAACAAAAGTAATAGCGGTTTTTTGATCTCAGAAGAACTTTTAAAACAATTGATTAAGATCTGTTAATTATTAAAATGGAATGGTATGATATTACAGAAAATTCTCTTATGTGGTTCAAAGATTAACGAAGAATGGAATTTAATGGCTATGTTTGAGCTTCAAAGTAATATTGATGAGGATGGTTTAGGTTTTTGTTCTTGAACCAATGAGGAATGGACGTTAGATAATGCGCTGGAGTTTTTTCTTTGTTTAACAAGGACGTTCTAAACAATTTATTCATCACCTTTGTAACTAGAATCATAATATGCTGTGTAAACTCTACAATTAGAAAAGGAAGAGAAATATTCCTGCAAATTCAAAGACTATGTAAAAAAGTACATGTACTTTAGTTAAATGTTTCTGACTTTTTTCTCTAATTATTGACATTGTTTTTATGTCTACTTGGTTTTAGTACATGAAGATATTGGATAATATCAATGGTTTAAATTTATTAACAGAACTATGAAAATAATAACTTATGAGAAACCCATTGAAGCGAGGTTTCCAATCATTCCAAAGGCAGAGGAACTACTTTGCAAATATGACGTATAAAAATACCATTCCAAGTTTTTATCTCAACAACTCTGATTTTTCCGTCTGGACCTGGAACGACTTTAATAATTCTACCCAAAGCCCAATTAAGAGGAGACGCATAAGTGACTTTTTAATTACCGTTGCACACCTTCTGACATCCAAAATTGGTTACACGTTTACCGATTGCTTAGGAAAAAAGCGCTTATTGAGCGCTGCGACGGCACGGGATTATAGAGTTTCATTTTACCACAAGATATATTTGGAACAAATGTGTTTGAATTCGAATATCAGCGAATGCTAGTTGGAGAACAACAGTAAGGAATTATCTTAACAACATTTTTATACTTAGGAATGCAAGGCTATAAAGCCTTTTTTTATTAAATAACTTATCTTCTTCGTATAAATTTATTTTAAAAGAATACAAGTAACATAGAACTTACTAAAGTCAAATTAAAGAAATGAACAAAATGAAACTATTCTAAAAACTTGACAAAATTCAGTTACAGAATTCGTTGTAGCGTGCTGTGGCCAATGATAAAATAGTATAAAATTAACAAGATTTACTAGATGTTAAGAAATGTTTAACATAATTTTCGTAAACTCGTGTTTGACTTAATTTGATATTTTATGACCAGAAATCGAAGTCTCATAACAAACGATATCCGGAAACAATTGTCATTCTCTTTTTGATTTCATTTGGTATATAGAGCAACATTTTGTAATTGCACCTTATTGTTTTCGAGGAGAACCGGGCTCAAAGCGCATACTTTTTGAAGCGAAAAACCTGGTTGTTGTAAACCATTCTATGTGCGAGAAAATTTTTTAACATCAACTACGTTAAATTCTTTGTCGTCAAAATATGATTTGAAGCTGAAGACAAGTAGCACTTTCTAACTCATTAACGCCTAAATTAATAAAATTTTGAATTTTGCTTGCAAACTTGCTTAATTTGTCTATAGTAACATAAAATAACCAATATCATTTAAAAAAATTTTTATTTTTTTATTTATGATTTCCGCAAACTATTTTTTGCGCAATCATCACTCCTAGGGTCTAGGCTAATTGCCAAAAACAAATTCATCAAAATTGGTGAAGTACCATTATACTACATTTTTACCAATTCTGTTAATATCCTGAACTTCATGTACCTCCTCAATCTCATGTTAAATTGCTAAGTAGGTTTTGAATGCTTTGCTGAGTTGCATTTTCCTTACAACATAATCATTAATGTTAATTTCCTTATTGCCTTTATCAGAAATAACAAATTTTTCTGTGCGTGTTAACAAGCGCTTTTGTATAGCTCGCTCTATTTCGACTAAGTCTAGATTAATGCCAAATTCTGACATTTTGAAACTATATGTACCTTGGCAGTTACAGTTAAAATGTTGCACATTACAAGACTTCAGTCCAACTATTTTAAGATACAATTACCTTTAGTATTAACGGGATATTTGTGACTGCACAGCTTAATCACAAATCTATTTAGTAGGTACATTATATTTGATTTTACAATGCTTCACCCAAAGGTACTACATTGACCAGGAAGCGAGTTTTTTATCTGACAACTTTGAATTTTCCCAAACCCTAGCTGTTTCAAACAAGGTAGGGATCTTTAACGTGCCTGACAACACACACACACACACACACACACACACACACACACACACACACACACACACACACACACACGGAAACTCCATTTTACTTCTTATCCAAACGAGGGTATATTTTTGTGAAAAATGCTCGCCTAACATTTTTCAAGCGGACCGTGTCGGGATTCGAACCCGGGACTTTGGACGTGGTAGTCACACGCATGCCAACTACGCCACGGGGCCGCATTCAATCTAATTGGTACAATTGAAAAGATCTAACCTGACTTTCTTGCAGAGTACAAGTGGCCGAGTGCCGTGACCTCTATAAATCCTATCTTCTTGAGCTTGTGAGGCAGTACTGTTTTAAACAACCTCGGTGATATATCGTTGAGAAACTACGGGTTTGTAGTATACAAACCTCCTACGTTGTTGTATTCTAGAACTAAAGAATCCGTTCTTCGAATGGGCCAATGTTTGAGCGAAAAAATAATAATGATGGATGGTTCAGGCTTTATACTAGAATCAATAAAAAGAATGAATTGTAGATAATGCGCTGGAATTTCTTCTTTGTTCATTACAAAGCTTAACAAGGATGCTTTAAAACAATTTATTCTTCACCTTTGAAACAAGAACCGTAATATGCTGTGTATTATAAAAGTAGGAGAGACGGTCCTGCAAATTCGAAAACCATCTAAGAAAAGGTATATGTATTTTTAGATAAATGTTTCTGACTTTTTTCTATTCAACCCCTTATGTTTACTTGTGTACTTGGGTTTTGTACATGAAGGTATTGGATAATATTATATACATAATGGTTCAAGTTTATTAACACAACTTTGAAAATAACAACTTAAGAGACATACCTAAACAGACTATATGTCGGTTTCAAAATTAATGAATCTAGGTGTCCCGCAAAGATCAATCCTTCGATTCCTTTTTATAAATCTTTTTGCAGATGATGCGTTTTTAACAGTCTCAGGAGCTGATGTGAATTGAATATTGCAATTACTAAAATTAACGTAGATAGATAAATACAACTAAGACAAAGGCTATGGTAATTGCTAGTAGGGGAATGAATGTAAGTGAGAATGCGATAGTGGATAACGAGAACTTCGAATTTGTTAGCGATTAAATATTTTGCTGTAATTAATGACAGCAGGCTAAATTTCAAGGAACATATTAGCTATACAGTAAGTCTGCATCAAAAATGGGCTCTTTAGCTAGAGCGTTTGGGCGAAGATTCTAATATATAAAACAATTTGATTATTGTGCAAGTATTCTATTTCCAGCTAGCAAAGGTGATTTAAAAAGGATGCAAAAACTTCAAAATGGAGGGATGCGCTTAGTGCTACGATGCAATAAATCGACTCCTATAGCATTGATACTGGATTCATTGCAGTAGCTTAATATTAAGCAAAGGATTTATTTTTTAACACTACTCTTTATTTTCAAAATTACTTGCAATCACACACCAAACTGTTTCAACAGATATATTTATTATAATATTCCTAACTATGCAACAAGAGAATCTCGGTAAAATAAGACATAAAATTAGAAATCTCTTAATTGTATAAATAGAAACATGTTAAAAAATGTTTTCCAATTCCCAAATTATTGAATTTATATAAAATTCACCAATAAAAATTAATCAGCTGATTTCACGTTAAGCGTATTGGCTACCTTAGGAAAGTCGATCCCAGGTCGCAACACAAATTGAAGGCAATCATTTTTTTATACTTTAAAAATTTTTCCTTAGTGTACTCAAACCAAATATTTCAAACATCAATAAATCAAAGTAACCTTCAATTTATGTCATAAACGTCAAACTTGAAGTTTTTATTATTTTGACAACGATCCTAGGTCATGGATCGAAATGTAAATAAAGATCGTTTTAAAAAATATGAGTGGTTTAATTCCCAAAGAAGATTAAGAAGAGATGTACATGATATTAGTCTACCACTAGTTAAAAAGCATGTTCTCCAAATAGTTTAGTGTATAAAGGGTTTAAAGATACATCTCTTTACCACATGAAGCAAAAAGCTATCGCTTTGAAGGGTGTTAAAGATTTTGATGTGATTTGCTAGAGGTATTTGTATCCTAATGGAATACAATCTCATAAAAATAGTTTTCAGAACAATAAATTATTTAAGTGCATTCAGAACGCTGACGACTACAGAATAGCAAACAATGTATAGATGATGAAGAAGTTGTTATTTTAGGGTAACTCATCCTAGAATTTCTACAAGGCGAGCAGATCTTGATTAAAATGTTAGAGTAATTAGGGGAGAGATGGACCACATTTTGAAAAAAAAGTGCTCAAAAGCTAACCTATATCAATATCCAATAAAAAGACAGTAGAAAATAACCAAAGGTATTTCCATAAAATGACATGAGATAAATTTAAAAAAATGTAGTCATGGATCATCTTTCCTCCATCACGTACGTGAGATGAACAAGTTGTTGTAGAGAGATGAACCATGCACATTTCTATTTTTTCTTAAGTATTTTTTTTTCGTACACCTGACATGAATTTTCAAAACTGCTGCAGTCGTCATGCAACCACCTACTACATATTACCCACTGTAACCAGTCATCTTTTCGGTTCATTTTTCGACAATCCTCCTTGAATCCCACACATTCATTTTCATAATCTTCGATGTCTTCTGGATCTGAAGAAGTGTCGCTTAAACTGAAATATTCGAAGAAATATCACGTCTACGCTCACATACTGGTTTCGCTTTCACTATAGATTTTTCTAGCTGTAAGCTTTTTAATTTTTGTAGTAATATATTCTGTGATGTTACGATACGTGTCGAATGTTTCCTTGCAGTTTCAATCGAATTAGTAATAACTGGCACCGGGAAGCTTGATGACTTCCATCTTGAACTAGTCTTAAGTTCTCTCCAAGAAATTACATAAAAAAAAGAAAGAGAAGAAGGAATTTACTCTAGCGTTTTTTATATACTGTGTTTATTTGTATTGTACGTTCGAACTGTTCTGTTTTGTATTTCGAGGGGTGTCAGACGATTATTGCTTGAGGGGTGTTTTAAATATGTTTTCTATTTATTTGCATGCTGTGTGCTTATTGGTCAGTTAGTTAGGAGTATGGTTGGTTCCATACTCCTACAGTATGTTACTTGAAAAGCGAGCAGTTAAATTATAAATCGAGAGCTTGGATAAATAATAAAATAGTTATTATTATACAAGGGAAAAAGTACTAGATTTTAGCACGAGGTGTGTTTGTCTCCCGATGCGAAGCGGAGGGAGACAAAACACCGAGAGTTAAAATCTTACATTTTTACCCGTGTATAATACACTATTTTTTTCGGTGACAGGTAAAACGATGATTTAATATTGAAAAAAATATTACAATATATTAAAGTCTCAAAAAATCAATCGATGTCAAATTTGAAGTTTCAAACAAGTAGGTTGTTGTACTTATAGGAACAGTTAGACTTGCGTTGCTAAGGAAATCTTTAAAGTAATCAAATATCTGTCACTTTAATTCTACGAGTGGTTTTAAAAACTGCTTATTTAAGTTGTTTATATAGGTTGTTTTGAACGCGACGTAATTATGATACGATGTTATGTTACACCCGAATGTTACAAGTGTGGACCCACATTACCTCCCAAGTACACAGTGTACTTAAATTGTAATTAAGATGACGGCATCCTTTGGGGTAAAAGATTCTGAAGTTAGAATAGCCCCCCATTCGGATCTCCGACTGTGGACTACTTCGGAGGATGTGATCGGAAAATTTAGAAAAAGGTTCCGGAACATTTTCCGAGTCGGACCGTGGAATGTCGAAAGCATGAAGCAAGTAGGTAAGCTAGAGAACTTAAAAATTGAAATGGATAGGTTAGCATTAGACATAGTAGGGATCAGCGAAGTTCGGTGGCCAGAGGCGGGGGATTTTTGGAGTGGAGACTTTAGGTTGCTTCATTCAGGATCAGAGGAAGGAAATTCGGGTATGGGTATAATTATGCGAAAAAAGATAGACACTGTATAGGAAACTACTTACAAAAAAACGAAAGAGTACTCATGGTAAGATTAAAATCTAAACCGATAAATACAGTAATAATGGAAGTATACAAGCCCACCTCTAGGTACAGTGAGAAAGAGGTAAAAGTGATCTACAAAGATATCGAAGACATACTATGATACGTAAAAGGACAAGAAAATTTAATAACTAGGAGGGATTTTAATGCAGTGGTAGGTGAGGGTAGGGAAGCAGCGGTAGTAGGTTTATTTGGTTAAGGCACGAGAAACGACAGGGAAAATAGGCTGGTAAAATTTTGCGATAAAAACAATTTAACCATCACAAACATTATTTCAACATCATGTTAGAAAACGATACAGGTGGGAAATGCCAGGAGATATAGGAAGATATCAAATTGATTACATTCTTGTTAGACAACGGTTTAGGAATCAAGTAAAAGTAGAAACTACCCAGAAGCAGATATAGATACTGACCACAACATCGTAAGTATGAAGGCCACACTTAAATTTAAAAATTTGAAAAAAGCAACGGAAAAATGCACTTTAACTTGTAAAAACTAAAAGATAAAGATATCCACGCAAGATTTGAAGAAAAGCCAAAAGAATTGTTGAAGGATATTGGGAAAGTTTCTTCTACTAAGGAAGTAGAAACAGAATGGAATAACATTAAATCCAGCTTAGACATGGCGACCAGAGGTATTCTGGGGTGTACACAAAAAGAAAATAAGGAACTATAGAGAACAAAGGATATCTTGAATGTAATAGAAGAAAGACCAAAATACAAAAATAGATTAGACGAAACAGGAAAACAGAGATACAAAGCCATAAAATGAAAAATTATTTGCAAATGCAAGAAAGCTAAAAACAATGGATTGATGAAAAGCGCAAGGAGGTATAAACTCTGATGGAAATAGGAAAGACAGGCGAAGCATACCAACTAATTTAAATGAATTTTAGGGATATAAAACCGTATAGGAAACGTCATTCTAAGAAATGTAGATAAAGTGGTTAGATGGCAATAATATATAGGGAATGTATATGCAGGAGGAACTAACAGCATCACAACAGAAATTAGGCATTGAAAAGGATGACTTGGAATATCCTATACTTATACATGATTTTGAATTAACATTAAAGGGACTGAACAATGGTAAGGCACGGGGAACAGATAAAGTGCAAGCAGAAACTCTAAAAACGGCTCGACAAGCAGTAACAGAACTTTTCTTCCAACTTGTAAGCTATATGTATGAGACAGCGAGATACCCGAAGATTTCAAATGTATCATCAGTCACTATACCAAAAAAGAAAGGCGCGGCTAGATGTGAACATTTTCAAACAATAAGTTTGACAGCGCACGTATCAAAAATATTAACTACAATTGTACAAAGACGGATGGAAAAACGGGCTGAAGAAATACAAGGAGAAGATCAATTTGGGTTTAGGCAAAATGGGAACACGGGAGGCTATTTTAGCTCTGAGGTTAATAATGGAGAAGACAATAGAAAAGGAGAGAAAGCGTGTATATAGGGTTTGTAGATCTGGAAAACGGATTCGACAATGTAAAATGGAAAAAAAGTGTTCTAAATACTCAAAAAGATTAGAATATGTTTTAGGGATAGACCGATAGTACATAGCTTATACGAGTAGATATTAGGATAGGTGTGAAACAGGGATGTGCCCTATCTCCATTAATTTTTAACTTCTACATCGAAGAGGCAAAGAATACTGTAATGCAGGAAGTCATTTGGAATTATTATGCCGGGACAAAAGATTGATATCCTTAGATTTGCAGATGATGTAGCGGTATTAACATCTAGCAAGGAAGAGTTAGAAACCGCTTTTAATGAAATGGAAACAGTTTTAACAGTGAGATACGGTATGAAAATTAATATAAATAAAACTAAAGTACTAGTATGTAAAGGAGAGGAAAACAGATCAAAAACTAGATTATAAAAAGGTAACGGGAACTTGCAAGAGGTTAATAATTTCTGCTAACTAGGCAGCCAAATAACGCAAAATGGGAAGAGCCTGAAAGATACAAAACAAAGATTATCACAAAGTTGTGCTACATTTAACAAAAAAAGCAACTACTGTGTTCAAAGACAACAAACATAGAAACAAGGAAAGGATTGCCTAAAACATATGTGTAGAGCGCAGCACTGTACGGCTGTGGAACTTGGACCGTAAAAGAACTGAACAAGAAAAACATAGAAATCTTTGAAATGTGGTGCTACAGACGTATGATGAAGATATCATGGGCAGACAAAGTTAAGAACAAACAAGTACTAGAAATTTTAGGAGAAGAAATTAATATGTGCATAACAGTAAATAATATGAGAGCTAGGATAATAAATTACATACTAAGACATGAGGGAGTATTGCGGAACATATTAGAAGCAAAAAGAGGAAAGAAGAAGAAAGGTAGACCTTGCACACAGTTAGTCAAAGATGTGGGTTGTGGGAATTGCACAAAAATGTGTAGTCTAGCTCGGAATAGAAATCAATGGAGGTACGCATCCAACCAGTCCCAAGATGGAAAAATTAATGACGAAAAAGTAACTGTACTTAAACGTGATGATTATTATAAGTAACTACAGGTGTTGGTTTGGCAATATTCTCAACTAATGTTAATTGTACGAAAGGATTTACTGGAAAACTATTAATTCGGCAAATGTCCAAGTGTTGGGATCTTAGTAGTCACAAGCTGCTTAACCCTCTTCACATACCACTGAATTTTGGGGAAATAGGATTTACATTTGTAAAACAATAAAAGGGCAACCGAACTGCATCTAACAAGAAAGACCAGCAGCTATGTTCGAAGACAATAAACATAGAAACAAGGAGAAAATTGTCGTAAGCATATGTGTAGCGTACAGCACAGCGACAGCGACAGTAGGAGAATCAGGCAGAAAAACGGTAAACGCCTTTTGGAATATTTTGCTTCAGATGTGCGGTGATGATTGCAACGACAGAAAAAGTTAATAACAAAAAGGTTATAGAAATAGTAGGGAAATAAAGATATCTGTGGAAAACAAAAAAGAATAGGACAAGTAGAAGGGCAGGATACGTTCTAAGGCATTTTTGGGGAATAGTGCAGGATATATTACAAGCCGGGATAGTAAAGAGAAGATGTAGAGGTAGAGCTAGATCAGACTATTCCACGCAGAAAGATGTGAAAGATTCAGACTGTGAAAATTTCGGGGAAATGTGTAAGTTAGCTCAAAATAGGAAACCAGTTTCAGGACTGAAGACCTAATAATGATGAGAAAAATAAATTAAACTGCCGACAATATATATTTCTATAAAATGAGGGTTTTACAGCAGCGAATTTCTTTTTTCCCGTTATTTTGGAGTCCAGTTCACACATTTTCATAATAGACAATCCGTCGCTCTCCAGATAGTCCATGCAAGAATCTACACGACACTCGTGGGATGTGACGAAAGGAAAATGAATTGATATATTATTCAAATTTCTAAAGCACTTTTTCGTAATTTTGCGTTTGAGGTTCATTTTATTCGGGTTACATTTTTTAAAGGCATGTGTACCATTTTCCGACTTAACACTAAATTCTGACAGAAAACTGCTTGCAGACCCGTTTTCTCCGTTCTTTAATTGAAAAACAATATTTTAAATATGTTGTTTGTTTGCAATTGTTTATTAAAATTGTTTATTACAAGTCTTCTTCGGATAGTCACATAAACCAAGTTAACTGTTAAAAATCTATTTGTCCTGGTCATTGAAATGGCAATATTTTGTGAGAAGTTCTAGACTTTCGTTCACGTTTACCATAGAGTTTTATGCAAGCACTTGCTATAGTTTTCTGGGGACACATATTGATCATATGTTTTATTCTATTTCGCGTTTCAAGGTTTCTTTTAAAAGTCGATCTATTTCAAGCTCTTCAAATTCGATTCGGTATAAGTGGCTGTTGTAGCTGAAATTTAAGCAACGCAAAAGATAAACTTATCAGGTTTGATATAAGTGAACTGTAACAGCCATGCGACAAACAAATTGTCTTTTTAAATGAAGCTTCAGATTCCTTTGTTGTCAAGTTTGATGCATGATTAATAAACTATTATGTTTTATATGGAGCAAGTGGATATTTTTCAGATATTTGTTGATTATTGAATGACTTTAGTATTTTTTTATGAATTAAGTAGTAATAGAAAAAAATTTATTTTTTTGTTGACAGGATTACAGTGCACTAACTAAAGTTGTATTAACACCATCTTCAGCTAACATGAAGCACTCAGACTACATGTCTAGGCAATGAAAAGTTCTTGCCACAGACACAAATCGAACATGAAATCTTTTGCAGAGCTTCGATTTTTATGTCCTACATTCCAATATAAACCAGTTACATCTAAGAAAAACAAGCTAAAACTAACAATGCTTAACAGTGTTGTCTATTACACCAATGCGCACTTGTACTTAAAAGTATTACGTTTTACACATGGTAAAGTTGATTATTTCTGGAATTCTTATCGCTTAATAAATACATAGATTGGAGTTTTCATTATGATACATAATAAATACTATTTTTCATTTGTATTCACATTAACTATTTAGTAGACTGGTTTTACTTTGTTTTAAGCATTATTCATCATAAGTGTTTGACAGGAGATAACACTAATTAATCAAATTGCTTTAATTAATTCCAAATGGACGACCATACTTCAAACGAAATTATAGATATGTTAATTACTCTTTGCAACTATTTGATTCACATGAAGATTAATAGTTTCATTAATTGAAAAATACATAAACACTTTGCTACCCGTAAGACGAGCGGGTCAGTAAGAAAAGAACGAATTTAAAGTAAGGGATGATCTCGCCCGAATTACGGTAACAAAGGAAAGGAAAGACAGAAAATGAATGTCACTCCAGCACAGTCGGATAGGGAGGGGGTCCTACAGAACGAAACAAAAGAACACACAACCCAAATCGCTCTGAAACAATGTTAATAAACGCCATAACAGGTTTATTGATCCAATTTTTTAATCAAACTCTTTGTTTTTTCGACAAGCTTTTGATTTATTTTTTAAATCTTTATCAGGGTCCTATGTAAGAGAAGTTATGAACATCGACTATACTAAGAAATTACAAATACTCTTATATAATCTTATATACTTTTAGTATAGTTGGTGCTCATAACAATTAACTTGTTATTAGTTTATTATAATTAAATTCTTGGTCGTTATCTACAAGAACAATTATATATATATATATATATATATATATATATATATAATATATCTCGGTGGCGTAATTGGTAAACGCATGGTTCCGGCAAAACCAGGATATAGGTTCAAGTCCTGTCCAAGACCTTATATTTTCCATCTTTCAATTACTAGCTCGATTTGAAATGGTAATTTTGGCTTTGCATAAAAGTCTAAGTTATTATTTCATCTTATTCACTATAATACGATAGTATTTATCAACTTACCTTGTGTAATTAATTACCTAAAATATTTATATATATATATATATATATATATATATATATATAAAATGGTATTCTTTTTGTAGGTTTCAGGTCTTCTTAAATAATCAGTACTCTTTTTTATAAATCTAAGCTTTCGGATATATTCAATCCTTTGTCAAAGATACTAAAATATACAGAAATAATAATACTGTAAAATTATAAAGGTATGCTGTTACTTACTAAAGCGAGGCTACAGATATAAATTAAAAATACATTTGTTTAGCAATACAAACATTAAAGATATAAACTTGTTGGAAGTTAGGTAAAGTTTGACATTTGACAGGTGTTTTATTTTTGACTGAAAGCTCCCCCTCTGTTTTTTATATGTTTATTTAAATTTTAAATAGCATGTTGTGTGTGTGTGTGTGTGTGTGTGTGTGTGTGTGTGTATGTTAGCACACACAACATGCTATTTAAAATTTAAATAAACATATAAAAAACAGAGGGGGAGCTTTCAGTCAAAAATAAAACACCTGTCAAATGTCAAACTTTACCTAACTTCCAACAAGTTTATATCTTTAATGTTTGTATTGCTAAACAAATGTATTTTTAATTTATATCTGTAGCCTCGCTTTAGTAAGTAACAGCATACCTTTATAATTTTACAGTATTATTATTTCTGTATATTTTAGTATCTTTGACAAAGGATTGAATATATCCGAAAGCTTAGATTTATAAAAAAGAGTACTGATTATTTAAGAAGACCTGAAACCTACAAAAAGAATACCATTTTATATTGAAATTAAGGTCGTTATCTTTATAAAGAAGTATATATATATATATATATATATATATATATATATAAATTGTTGATAATTTCTTGACCATCTGTAGTATAATAATAATCAGCAGTTCCTGGATTTTGAACATCAAAATAATATGTAATTTATATGTATAGTATCTTTTTAGTCAGTATAATAAAATAGTTCATGAATATGGAATAAATTACATCAGCTTTTTTAAGACGCGAGTTAAGGTTCGGGCCTTTGGAGCGGTGTTTTTAAAAACAATTCCGAAAACTTAACAAATTTATTTTAACTTAAAACAGAAATTACAATGGAATTTTGAATAACTTATAAAATAACTTTAATTCAAAAAACATTTAATTAATTGTAATAAGGTGAGTAGCTTGAACAATGAAGTATGGAGTTCGAAGACTGACTGCCGGGCCTTGAGCTCCCGGGCTTTTTATAATAACCTGCCCCTCACACAGCTGTGGGAACTTGCAGATCTCATGTCTGCGTTTCTCTTAATTGTACACTTTATTACAATGTAACAATCTTATTTCTAAGTAATTGCGGTATGTTAACCGCCTGTGACCTGCCACCTGCAGTATCACTGCCCTCTCGGATTCAAAGTTGCATTCCGTTCTCATGAACTGTCGATAACCTCTCTGGGTTATCCTTGTATTACAATCTTGCAATGAACTTATACTTTACTTAACAATTTCTAGTAATTCCTATTAGATTCAATATATTCAATACATATAGATAGTTGGGGGATACATAACTCGCGTTTCAGTCAGCAACCATTTTCAATTACAATGTCAAAACTTTTTTGAGATGAGGATGATCATAAATTGTTGGATGGTACCTTGTTAACAAAACATTGACTTATGGTCAAACTTATACTTTAAGAAGTTGTAACAGTTTTTTTGACCACTGCAGAAAGTCAATGAATTTTTAGTTTCACAAAACTTTTGTCTAGTCATTTATATCACGTAAACAATTTATAAGTAAATAAATACCAGTATTGGTATTATGAGGTCTAACCGCCATAAAGAAATGCTAGTTTGGTTGCTAGCATCAGGCGTTAGTTGTTAGTATGAAAATTATCAAGGCCAAACAGCTTTCCTTTTTCATGCATATTGCATCAGCGCTCACTAGAGCTAGAACTTTCGTCGAGAACCAACATGGAAACCCAAAGGGTTCTAGCATGTAATTTGCGTCTGGCCTTGTGCTGTAGTGGAGCCCTAGTGTGTTGAACACTAGGCTTAGTGTTTTTAATAATGGTAAGCAGTTAAAAATAAGTTACTGGACAAACTAAATAATTTTGTTGTAGCGCTCTATTAATAACTTTATTAATAACTTTATTAATAACTCTATTAATAACTGTATTAATAATTCGTTTGATAACCTTTTTGATAGTTCTTTCGATATTTTTTTAAATAGCTCTTAAAATATTTCCTAAATAACTTCGTAAAAGTTTCAATTAAATATGTCTTACAACGCTTCGTTAAAAAACTTTCAATTAAATACTTTTAAAATGCTCCGTCAAATCTTCAATTAAATATTTATTTTATAATTCTCCTGCATATGTAGAGGAAGGACTTTTTAAGAAATCGTTTTGTATATCAATTGTAAAGCTTCTCCGTATATTCATTTGTTAGAATGGACCCGCCTTATCTGGTTTTATAAAAATAAGACTGTCTAAAGGCTGTGTTTCAAGAGGACATTAATTCTACTTTCGCATCTACGAGTACCAAGTTATAGTTCATTCACGTCAACGTTGCGATACGAAAATATCGATGTAGTATGAACGTCTTTCAACCTTACGATGAATAGTTGGATTTAATGAAATGTTCTGCAAGGAAACAATATGTTTGGATTTTAAAGAAACGTTCTACAAACTACGTAGAAATTTTTATGGTTTGGAACTAAAACCCGATAATAAATTGAAATGGTCTTTTTGAAGTTGCGAGTGTGAAATTACAAGTAATTAGGAGGACAACTATACGATGGTAATTATTTTGGTCAAGATCTACACACAGCACAACATCTAAGTTTTGTATTGAATTTTGGTTGGTCCAGTTTGTGCGTATAAGAAAAACGCATTAAATTCTTATGGTCCGGTCCAAGGATCAAGCAGCTGATTGTGTGTTGTATAACATGTGGAGCCAACGTCAATTTGTTTTCCGAGGAACGTATGTATTAACACCTGTTCTAACATGCTGTAACACCTTCACGTAAACAACATCTGCTGAACCGAGGTAAGAGATTAATATTATTCTTACATCACGTCTACAATTGGCGATCTTTGATACAAGGCTGCTTCAGAAAATATCTTTGTAACAACTTATTATCATTAATCCGTTTAACAAACTAAAAAGGACTTTAGTAAATTTTATTGTCAATATTAGTGCAGTGTAATCACAGTTACTATTTTTAATGAAATTAAGCAAATTTAAAGAGTTCTTATTAAAGTTTCATATATGCATGATTTCACTTACAGTTTCTGAACGATGAATTAAAAGACAAATTAGATAATTTTTATATATATGTAAACCGAATAACAGATCTGGTATTTTTGGTATAAATTCTAGTTAAATTTTTGTAACGAAAGCAACACTTAAAGTTTTTGATATTTCTTTTGAATATATAATCCTACCTTATGGGTAGATGAAATTTGTATTATCTTTTCCTAAACATAAATTTTATACTTACAATTTTTATGAAGAAACAAATTTTAATTAAAGAATCAACATTTACTTATTTTAATTAATTGTTTTATTCTGAACAAGTAGGTTCAGAAATAGAGTAACCAGGTATAAGATCAAATAGCATAAAGTGGTAACCCCTATTTAACAAGAAGCTTTAATAGTCTTCCAGAATTTGAAGCATAAAATCTGTGTTCATAATATTGTTTGCCTGATTAAACCTTTCTGTTTTTTATATAGGTAACAAGAGAATACCTCTTGTGTCCTCATTTTTGTTAATTTAATTAAATTTTCCTTACAGCTTCTGCGTTAGCAGTTAATACGGTATTCCTCTCTAAGGACTCCCAAGTCCCCCTTAGGGAAACCCTGTGTTTAAAAATTGACTTGGTGGTGCCCTACCTAAACCCCTGTTTTGTTAAGAACCTAGCCCTAATAAGAAAATAATGCTTTGTAAAAAGAACCACGACCAATCCTCATAAGCTCTGCCTAAGGAATAGACCCCTAGCATAGTCGGAAGATATTTACGTTCCATCATTTTAAGGAAATCTTTCCTTAAAAGTCACTGGTCACATTAGAGGATAAAAAGAACCCCTAACTAGTTAACCCAACCAGTAGGAAAATGTTATTAAGTATGTATACCATCCAACAATTTATGATCATTTTAAGAAGTATGTATACCATCCAACAATTTTTGATCATAGTCATCTCAAAAAAGTTTTGACAATTGTAATTGAAAATGGTCGCTGACCGAAAAGCGTCTTAAAAAAAAGCTGATGTAATTTATTCCATATTTATAAACTATTTTATTATACTGACTAAAAAGATACTATACATTTAAATTACATATTATTTTGATGACCAAAATCCAGTAACTGCTGATTATTACATATATATATATATATATATATATATATATATATATATAGTAAAATAAGATGTATCTGTAAATGTATCGGTGCTTTGCCAAAAAATCCCTGACAGATAGTCTATTTAGTAAAGGTCAAAATATCTCGAACTTTGACCTTAAAATTTTCGGGAAAATATCTGATTTACAAAACAATATTATTATAGGATTAAGAATCTATTCTACCTTAAATTCAAATGACAAAAAGATCAAATATCGGTTACAGACAAAGAAATCTAAAATTAATACTTGCGAAATCAAATACCGCTTACCCAACTCGGACACGTTCCACTTTAATTTTTTTAGTTGACGTTAAAATCCCAGTTTTCTAGTTTGTTTATCTAATTTTAAATCTCCATTTAGAATATTAACTTTCAAAGTGCATCTTCTTTTATTTTTAATTAATTAACTTCAGAGCAGTTCTTGTATCAAAAAACGTTCAATTCTTGTAGTGATTTAAAAAATTATGTTCCATATTTATGCAAAATATCGTTCTAAGAATTACTTCTTTATTTAAAGTTACATCTTAAATATTAAATATTGAATGCATGCCGCATACTTAATAAAATACTTCTCTTAAAGTAACATGTTCGACGTCTTAAAATGAATCACGAATTTATAAATGAATAAATTTTGAATAAATCGTTCTAATCAAGTTCCGACTTTAATATTAAAATTATCTCACCACGTCACATTTGCCAAAGTTTTTGCGAATGAATACGAATTCTTGTCACTTACGTGATGAAATATTTCTGAACATGGCGCTTTTTATGGTATAATTCGTGTCAAACTTATGATTTGTGTTTTATTGTAAAACGCATTGTTTATCCTTGTCTAATGCACAAAGTTACCCGCTACTATTTCCTTCTTTCGTATTGTCATACGTAAGGCAATTAAAACTGTAAACCTCGCGTTATCTTATTTTTACTCCATTTTACGACTCCTTAATGAGCCGCGGATTTCTTTGTATCGGCATTTATTAATAATTAATTGGCTTTCAAAATATTTCTTAGTAAAGGTGACGCAATCGATTCTGAATAAAGAAGGTAGGCTGGATTATTTAAGAAAAGTCTTTTTTATAAACCTGAGCTTCCGGATTTATATAAACCCCATTTTCAAAGTACTACAATTATAAAATTGATAAATAAATCTATTTTAAATACTCCCTGTATGTTTGTTATAGTTTGTTTAGAATTCCTCTTAATTTTCTTTGGGAATTAAACCACTCGTAGTTCAATAAAATCATCTTTATTTACGTTTCGATCCAAAACCTAGGATCGCCAGTCTGACTGTGAGAGAAACCAGCCTAAGAAAGGGGGAGGAATACGGAACAAAAGGAGCGAAGAAGCAAAACTAAAATTCAGAAAACATTAAGAAATAGTACAAGACCCGAAGGAAGAAAACAAAAAAACGAATCAGAGTGCAGTTATGGTTGAGCATGCGGGTGTGCGTGTTTGGGTCTACGTGCGCTGTGTATGGTGGGGTGCGTTTGTATGTAGATCATAGAGCATGTGTTGAACCGCTTTAGTCGCCTCTTGCAACAGACAAGCTTTACCGTGGCGCTATTCTAATTCAGACCCAGTTAGAGAGGATGAGTATGAGGAGTGAACCGAAAGAGAAAAAAAACAAACCAAACAAGAAAATTATTTAAAAATGAGCACAAAATCCGAGAATCAAATATTAAAAAGTAAGGGAAAGGCAACACATAAATTTGGAACGCGAGAACTAAGAGCGGGGTTTACGACGTTTGCGTCGCCAGAAGCGAAACAAAGCGAGATCAGGTCTTTGACAATCCAAATACCTAAAGATGTGTTGCAAGAATCGTTGAGTTTATAGGCCCAGTGAAAAACAACTCTACGGATAGAGAGGCGATCAAGGAATTTAGGAGCGAGTTTGGCAATAAAATAACGCGAAGAGTCGGACAGAACGAAATTACGACGCCAAAGAGAATCGTCTAATTGAGAAAACAACAGGACGCCGACGGAGTTTATAACGGTTATCAATTTTTCGGTAAGCAGCGGAAAGTTTCTTTAGAATATAGGAACGGATATTTTTGAAATGTTCGGGATTAGGGAAAGGATGTTCAGGATCAGGAATACACATGTTCTTTATATCAAACAGTTGTCCGAAGTAATCGCAGGAGAGGATATTTTGTCTACCAAACAAGGCAAAGAAAGGAGTACAGCCTGTGATTTCGTGTTTGAACGTTTGGATGGCACAGGAAGTTTTAGGGAGGTTAAAATTCTAGTGAACCTGGTTGTCACGGATTTAGAGAGCGAGAATGGTATTGAGCGAGCGGTTAACACGTTAGGCAGAATTGGCTTGGGGATGGTAATGGGTTGTAAAAATAATTTACGCGTGCTTACGTGCACATAAGGAGATGAATTGGCGGCTGTAGAATTGTACACTGTTATCAGTGATGTGGTATTGTGGGACACCAAAAAGGTAGGATGAATGTTCGTCATGGATTTTTGACACGGAAACTGCAGCGGCGCTGCGCTAGGGAAAGAAAAGAGAAAATTTAGTGAAGTAATCAGCCACTACAAGGATATGAGAATAATCTTTGGTGGAAAGTGGAAGAGGACTTACGATATCACAGGAAATGATTTACCAAGGATAAGATGGTTTGTCCCTAAGAGCAAAATAATCAAGAAAGTAACTGTTCATGTTTGTGAGCAGCACAAACAGGACAACGTCATAAGTAACGAACGACGTCAAGTCTTAGGCAAGGCCGGTAATAAGTTTAGAGGAGACGAGTGGAAGTTTTGGTTACACTACAGCGACCGGAAGTAGGAAGATCGTGGTGGAGGAATATCAGATGTTTCCGCTGCTCAAAAGGTACGACCATTTTCCAATCGTTCCAAGAATCAACAGCGACAGAAGGTTTGTGACGGCGGAAAAAGATATTGTTTACCCATAATATATGGGGACTTTTTATAGCATAGAATTATACCAAGGATTAGGAGTGGAAAGGGTAACTTCTCGAGAAAAAGTGGTTGAAAAGATGATGGATTGGAAGATAGGACAGAACGAAAAAGAAAATCAAAAACAACAAGATCTTTACCTTTACGGTGGATAATCGAGAAATTGTATTGCTGGAGACGGAGCGACCATCGAACTAAACGACCAGATGGACTTTGGAGTTTATTCAGCCAGATGAGCGAACGGTGAGTGCCTTCGATATACGGACGAAACTTCTCAATTGCTCAAAGAACTATTAAACACCCCTTCTCGGTGACAGAATAATTGCGCTCGGGTTTGGAAATTGAGCGGCTATTATAAATGACCACTTTTTCACCTTCTGTGGTAGGCCGACTCAAAATAGCACCTAAACCGAAATTGTGTACGGTTTAAATTTGTTTTTTTTCAATATATGAAATTCCAGCTTCTGCTTTAATTTGGCAAAGGACATTCAAGGATTTTGATACTACAGCTACTACTACATCGATTGAAGCTTCGTCCATGTCCTGAATATTATAATTTTTGTTCTTGGTTTGAAGAAAGATCTATCATTGGCCAGATTTTCTTTCAATCTGTTAAAATGGAATAATAGCTCCTCGTGTTATATATTATTGAAAAGAGAAAAAAGCGGTTTTAACTGTGTGATAGCCAACTTTATATTTAAAAAATACAACTTTATGTCATAACTCGAAAAAAGTAACTTTATTTTTAAAATACAGAGTAGTCCATTCCGTTTTACTCAAAAAAAAATGCCAGGAGGACACCTAAACTGTTGTTTCCGCTTTGATCGATAACCGAAATATCGCCATGTATATATAATTAAAAATTTTTTAACAAGGTTTGGTTTACCACGTTGAGTTTTTCTCGATAAAAGAGTTCGAGGATGCGCTGTCCAATTTTTTGTAATTGTTATAGTTAACGAGTTTCTCTATTGAAACATCTAATTTAGGACACTCTGTACAATATACTTCACATATTATAGGTCTTATTCAGTATTTTTTAAGCTAACGTTTATGAAACGAAATTGTAATTAGTCAACACTACCCTTCTCTAACTTTTGAAGTTCCAACGAAACAATGTACATGAGTAGAAAGATTTTATCTTTAGTTTTTTACCGGATGTGTTGCACAAAATCAATTCAGGTGTGATTATTATATAAAATCACATTTATCTATTACAAAACTGTTTCAAAGTACATAGATCGAGTACCAAATGACTAAAAAACAAGGTTATCACTATCTGTAAACATGCCTGTCTATACCAGAATTTTATGAAAGTTTATGAAAATTGTCATTGTTTTATTAACAGATTTGTGTGTCCAGAAATTCTATATTGAGCTATGTCTTATTTTCTTTTTTCGCTAAAGTATTTAAACGCTAAAGCATATAAGTTATTAATTTATCTAGAGCTTCTGTATATATAAGATAAGAACTCAGGAGTGAAGGAAGATTTGCAAAATTTACACAGTTTGTTGTATTTGTAAGGTGTCACTATAATACCTGCAGTAGAATTTAAGTGCATTGTTATTATCTTTGCATGTGTGATTCATTTGGAGTATGGAGTGAGATTTTAGACAATGGATCTAATATAGTTGTATGATTTCCATAGATAGAAGTCGGTGACAGTATTTAACCGAAAAAGCAAAATACACCGTCCTTGGATTTGGACAAAGACAAGCTTTAAGGCGTCTGTGAATGTAAGGAGAAATGCCAAACACTGCATCATCTTTATTAGCCCTGCTAAAGGCCGTAACTAGCTTTCTTGGGCCCTTTGTAAGACCTCATCACTTGGTCCCGCTACACTAAATTTTACAAATTAAATAAAGCTATTTATTTTCCCAAAATAATACTTTTAACCATTAGTACAAAACAAATTTTGGAGGGAGCTACAAAAGTTTTAGCTAGGTATGTTTCGACTGATTTCTACCAACAATTTTTAAATTTACGTGTATTATTCTTGTATTTTTTGAGGCGAAGAGGGGCATGTTTGAAGCCCTGCCCTATGGGTATGAGCTGCTGGTTTTAACTTCTTTAATTGAAAAGGAATAAAATATACAACACGCGTACAAAAAAGATTGTCTTTATATTTATTATTGTATTTGTTTTTAATTGTGCTAATAATTTATAATACTTAACTGTTCTTAAACTCAAAATTTATCTAATTGTACTCTGCTTGGTTTCATTTCAATTCAATTCAGCTGTTATGAAACCTAGTTTGTAAAGTTAGAAATAGCAATTTAATCTTCCAAAAGCCTGTGTAAACACCTTGTTGTTCAAGAAATGCCTCATGCTTTTCAACTTGTTTCACACTCACGGTGCGTGGGCTTTAAACATCTGTTTATATAAGACTTCCCCGTTTGATCTGTCCTTGCAAGTACTTTTCTAAATCAGCTGACTTCCACATAATCTTCAAGGCAAGCAGGTTGGAAAGTCATTGATGCGCAAACCCTCAGTAGGGTTGGCAACGATAAAGACCCTATAATGCAAACCACTATCATGAAATAGCCAGACTAGGCCGTAGGACCGGAAACCACCTGCTAGTCTTCATGGACCCTCTAGCCGACCACCACCTTGGAACATTCTAGAGCTTATCCATCACGTACCACATCAATCTAGGGCCGACGGCTTTTGTTATCTAGCTGGAACCTGTGCCTAACCAGCCTAAGAGTACTCGCCAGCAGCCAGCAATTAAGAGTGACTGATTTTCGCTGGATCCCAAAAGAGTATATTAATTGTTGCAACCCCCTTTTCCACAACGGCTATGTCTGGAGCCGCCAAGACCAATATTAATCGTTCCAGTCTGCAAAACTCGACACCCCACTGCCACAAATAATAATTCTATGTAGACTATTCAAAATTTTAATTTAAAGTATACTTTTTTTGAAAATAATAATTGTTCCAAATCTTGTATATTTAGAATTTCAATAATAACCATTGTAACATAATTTGAATTAGAATTTTGTTTAAATTTATACGTAATCATCAAATCTGATGCTTGTTTAAATCATAAGAGACAAAATGTTGTTTAACTAATAATTTTTTTGATATCCCTAACGCATGTGAATTTAATTAATTTTTTATTGTTGGGTAAAAGTTATTTATTATATAATAGTTACCTTCTGATTTTAATATGTTTTATTTTTAAAAAGGTTAAATTAAAAATTTTAAATGATCCAGTCCGATAGGGTTTCTGTATCTACCATGAAAACACATCTTTTTGCTAGATAGAGTATCGTCTAACTTTATTTTATTTAGTTTTTCGTTTTGCAATGAATATTTTCACTCTACCTTTTTCATGATTTCCTGTAGGGTAATAGCCAAGTTAGTCGCCGGCGCAGCAAGTTTTTATCGTTCTACCCGGCATGTGTAAAAAGTTCACGCGCCTTTAAGTTCCGAGCCGAATTAAACACAAGATCCGCTACATTGACATCGCATCATGGGGCCCGAGTTGGAAAATTAAAACTAAATTCGTTATATTAACCCAACAATGTCGGACTGAAAATAAAAACTGCTACAATATTCATTTGTTCATTACACCAGTTTGTCTTAGTCAGAAGAATATAAAGGACATTATACATTTACATTCTAAACGTGTCTTCAGGATTCACGTTGTCTTTTTCTTTAACTCGCCTATTACGTCGTTGAGAAAATTTAATATCCATGTTCATTTTTGAAGCAATTTTTCCAGCATCTGTAAAAAATTGTTTAAAGCTTATGTGCCGTAGCCCTTGTAAAACACAACGTAGACTACTGATCAATTGTTGTCGAATGATCTATAAATATATCCTTTTGATGCAAAGCTTGTTACGGTAACTTTCTAAAATAAAGCGATTCTGCATTAAATTACAACGACTCTAATTAAAAACGCTCATCTAAATATTTTATGTTATTCTCAGATAATAACAAGTTCAATATTCAAATATTAAAACCGTCCTGTATACAGATGTTTCTGAATACGTAAAATATATCCCATAACCCTTTATCAATTCATTAAAAACCAAACAAGCAGTTGCTTCTTATAAACACCTTAAATTCTTTGAAATGTTTGCTCTTTAAACGATTTTATATAATGTCTCTTTCTTGAAATATGCGTTTATTATTTCAAATAGCCCTTCGTCGAAAAACTAAAGCTTCGATTTACTTGCTGGTCGTTAAAACTACTTCTAAATAGGTTCTTAGGAAAGATTAAATGGTTAAATGTGTTTGTTATTTGCTCGTATTTCTTGAAATTCCGTTTTGTTATATCTGGACGTGTTCGTTGCTTAAGTTTTATTGGCAGCAACGTCCTTTCTTATTAAATTATTCCGAGATTATTTATAGCGTGAATCGATTTTTTCTAAAAAAACTGGGAAACCCGACTTGCATTGCTGTATTGCTATTTGTCTATATCGCAGGAGAATTTTAAAATGTAGTTTGCTTTCCCCGACGAACAACGAAATTTAATGGAATTAATCATCGTATTTTATTTTCTTAATTCTATGAAGGTTTTGCCGTTGTATATATTTTCGTTTGCCTTCTCAGAATATTCTACACCACTATCGGTGGGAATGGTTTCATATTTTACTTCCATGTTTTCAAAGCTGTATAAATGCAAATCCAACTTTGAAAAAGTCCTCTTATTTATTCGACGCGCTTAATTATTCGACTGTTCTTATTAATTCGACTCCTCTCTTGATTTTATTCGATTGCTCTTTGAGCGTTGTAAAGTCGCGTTCTTAAAATTCGTTTGTGTTGCAGCATTACAGTTATGTTGTTCCAGCCCCCAGCTGAATTTCGTGAGATGGTACCAAAAAGAGGATAGCTCCAGGTACAATATGTTTTTTGTTTCCTTTTTTGTGTTGCTGTTTTGAAAGATAGACACTTGCTTTTGATTAATTCTACAATACATTGCAGACCGACGTTAACGCACGCTTAAGTATGTATAAATTACTGTAAGATTTTAATAGGTTTAGAGCGCTTTTCTACTGTTTGCCTTTTACTGTTTAAATTAATGAGAACGTCAACAATGGGCTGTTTGAAATTTTAATGATACGAGATGCATTTCTTACAACCATTTTTTACTGACTGTACTATTATTTCGATATTTCTTGTACATATTTAGGGTTGGAACATATTGTCAGTCTGATTTTATGCTTGATATTTTTGAGGTTTAGGTTATACTATATTATGTAAATTTACACTTTTTGTACATCACGTTGTAACGAACGATTACGCAACCATGTATTTTTGAAGTTTGTAAATATTCTTTTTGTCATTCTATGTTCTCATTCATGTGCGTAATATAAATTTCTTTGTTACTGAGGTTTCCAATTCAACTTTTTTGCAGAAGGTCTCAGAATGCTGTTCTGTGAAATACATAAATACGCCACTTAATCTCGAAATACTGGAATTTCTAGGAAAAAGTTGCAGAAGAGATAATGAGAGGATGTCAAAATCCGAGATCAGGAAGCCGAGACTGCCCTAAAATTCACTCAAAAATAATAGAGTCCACTAATGTTAAAACCAACCTAAAATAAACGTTACCAATTAAGACACTAATATACCTACTTAAAAACTGCTGGCTGAAAATAAAGTTATCAAAATCAAATGTTAAATTACCCGAGTATTAATCTGGCCTCTAGATAATTGTAATATATTTAATTAGAACAATGCTGGAACCACTACCTTTGCATTTGTTGTAAAACACAAATATAGGACTATTACATAATTACATTTTTATTACAAATTTTCATAAACATTTTTAAGCAAAACAAAGAAAAAGTCAAATACATAAAAAATTGCTTACTTTAAAAGTAAGGTTTCCCGAACAAAATTACTTTCTAAATTATTAAACTAACAGAAAGTACATATTATAGGTACGTTCATAACTTTATACAGTGAAATAGAAAAAATGTTTATTTATTTATTACAATTACTAAAGGTTATAGTTTTAGATGGTTTATTATAAATATCTAAAGAGAGAACTGTGACTGTAGATAACTCGCAAAAACTAAAAGCTATTGTATCCTCGACTAAATTTGTGTTGTACCAGATCCTCATGGGGCTTCAAAAAGAAAACTGCATGTTTTGAATTAACATGCTCTTGTCCAACATGAGTTGTCGATTTAATGTGAACCAGTGTGTTCTTAAAATTGAAAGTGGCCAACCTGGTAGAGTATCACTCCGAACTTTATTGACTAATCGCATTATACTTTATAATTCAAAGGTTAACTGCACCTACTCAAATTACATGTTATCTCTTTGGATGGTAATGACGAAGTGCTCAGCCAAAAACCTTTTCCCCTATAAAACAATTCGAGGTAACCTTCGACAAAATTTAGGGAAATGGACTAAAACTACAAATTGAAATCACTATGCCGTTTTTTCTCTATCTAACATATGTAATATTTATCTTATTGAATGATAGCTAGTACCAGGGAAAGGAGTTTTTCATTTTTTGAATCAGCATTGTTTTTGATAAGAACTTTCTTCGTTCCAAGACGATGAAGGCATAAGCGCCAACGTTATTCATTATTAATCAAAACAAATGAATAATAAAACTGTAATAATGTAGAGTACAAAGTAATCATGCAGTCATTTCTAACCTTACAACCGTCTTAATGAATTTGTCAACCTTTTAGTAGAAACAATATAAGATACAAAAATAATTCTTCCTTAGATTCAGAATGCATGTAACCTGTAGATTATATTTCTTAAAGGAAGGGACCTAACCCTATTGGTGGGATTTACCAGTACAAAAACTATTAAAATGAAATAAAATTATAAACATTCCAAAGGAATGTCACAAATTGTTTTCTATGATAACTTGTAATCTATAAAAAAAGCAGGCAGAAGTGTTGCATTTTTTCAAAACCTTCACAACTTAGAATGAAAGGAACCCATAGATTTTTAAGTCAAATAATATTTGATTGTCAAAATTCAGGAAATCCAATGATGCTGAACAACATAACCTTAAAATTTCGAAAGAATATCACTAGATAATGCAGACGTTTTTCATTTGAAGACGACCCTAGGTCAAATAAATTTTGTATTCCTAAAAATACCTACTAAATGCAATATTAAACAAAAATTTAGGATAATATTTCACAATGTCAAGTTATGTTTGAACAATTACTAGTTAAAATCCTACAAAGCAAAACAATAAAAATACTATTATGTTTGTTCCTTATTATGTGTGCATTAAATTATAGAGGTGTTTACTCGAGTATTATTAGAGTTGCTAAAATTTATGAAAGTCATTTCTCAATGTTTTCGAATTATTACGTCAACTTTTTACACAAAAAGATCAACCCAAAAAAACGACAGTTACACAGATATGAGGATAAAAAGCGATCTAGAAAATTTTACATAATAGTTTAAAATTAATGACGGCTTGTCAAAACACTATGTATTCAGGGCCGCGCTGGACCTTTTTGCCGCACGTGTGCGAATGATCGAATTCCGCCCTCAAAACCTTTTAATTTTTTAGCGATTTTTGGAATTTCTTAATACATAAATACGAACATCAAATACGATATTTTGTTATATCAAATAAACTTTATTCCATTTTAATAAGTATTTCATTTTAATACCAATGAACCAAATGAAATTATAAATTATTACAAACATCATAAACAAACCAAAGTAATTAAATATTGAACTAAAATTAAAATAGAAATAACTTACAACTACACTACGGAAATAAAATAATACATTTTTATTGCAAATTCATTAACTATTTCTTCTATGACTAATTCGTTACAAAAAGATCAGATTCGATTGAAATATTGGCTATGCTTGTCAGCAGCGACGTAACTAGGTACCCGCAGTACCCGCAACCGTTTGAGCCCCGACTACCAAAGGGGCCCCAGGTGATATTTCACGCAAGGGACTACCCGACAAAATTTCAATAATAACGTAATCAAAAAAGTAAGTGTTTAGTGTCCATCTCCTGAATATTGTATTAGTAAAATGTGCTTTCAACTTTATAAGTTTCTAAAAGAAAAAGTTTAGTATAAAATTAGAACTAGAATGGAGAATACAAATTGAAGCACAATGCCACACAATATAGCACTGAATAATTACCAATTAAAATTTTACATACAAAAGAAAATCAGCAGAACATTATTATTTCAAATGGTTAACCCACGCACTAGGGTCCAGTCTATAATGTTTGTAATTTAATATGTATATACTGACGGCTCGCCAATCACGGCTGAAATCTTAAATCTAGTAGGTAAGCGTAGGTGTTAAGGTGGTCAGCGTCGACGTGCCAGCGTTGTCCTATCCCTGCTTGCAGATGCATACCGGTTTTGTATGTTTTCCTACGACCACGTATGAAAACAACAGATTGCACACTACTTATTTATTTAGAAAGTGACGTATATCACTCTAGGATGCGAAAGTAAATATCACTCTAGAGTGCTAAAGTAAACATCACTGTAGTGTTGAAATAATTTTAACTCTAGAGTGTATGACGAATGAGATATTAGTACATTAATTACCTAGACGATTCAACATGCCCAATGACAAAACACGATGTAGGGTTTGTTCGACATAACCACTAGACGATCGCACGACCTTGCATTAAGGCAAGGTGGTTAAGGAAAAGAGCAACAGTGTACGTTTATTTAAAATATCTTTCCTAATTTGTTTTCATTAGTTGTGGTCGTCGGAAAAATCGTGTACAATGCTCGTGTCGAACGTGCCAATTCACACTAGTGATGCCTCGTGCGACAATTTTCCCACTCGTGTAAAATGGGGCACTTTCTACACTAGTAATGTAATATACAATTATATTATTATTTCAGTCCGTTTCATGTTGCTGTCGGTGTTGCGTGTAACTGTACGAAAATAATACCTTTGTTAATTTCATTTTCGAATTTCGATCACCGCAAATATATAAATCACTGAGACTTAACACACAATGAAGAGACACTATGAAAGTGGTTCTGCTAAGCGTAAGAAAAGAAAAGAAAAAAAAATGAGCAAGGAAAACTTTGTGGAAAATATACCAAAACTAACAGCATTTTTCAAACAAACGACTACTTCCGAATTTGAATTAATCCAAGTGAAAGTGATGCAAGTCCCTCATGTTCATTCAGAACAGAAACAATCGCCATCAGAATTTCTTTTCTGCATTCGTCAGAAGTTGCCATTGATAAAGATGTTTTATTAAGTAGTTCTTTACCCTCGCAAGCGTCATTCTTATATTACCGTCAACGCGGTATATGCGACACAACGGCAGTTGGTAACGCTAATCTATAATATGTAAATTAGCGCGCCCATCTGTCAATGACGTCACACAATATGCAAATTATTACACGTAATGACGAAATATGTTAATTACTAAAATGTACTATAAAAAACGGAGTACTCACATGAATAGGTAAAGCTTCCTACAAAATCACTTCCCGATGGCAGCCGTGGCTTCCTTCAGGATAATTTAAAGATGGCGGCTGCGACTTCCATCAGGATAATTTAAAGATGGCGGCTGCGACTTCCATCAGGATTGCTCCGGCTAGCGACTGCGGGGATTCCTGGACTCGTTCATTCTAGGGTCGTGGACTGCTGCCAGGTTGTATCCAAATTAGTATCTTCTACCTATATGTAGGGGTAACGATAAGGAACGGGTTGAGGAACGATAATCAAAAGGCAAGAAAAAGGGATCTACATAAAGATAAAGATACGGTACGATACGATACCCAACCATCTTGTCGATGTTCAGCAGCAAAAGTCCACGTCCCAGCATCTTCCCGGAAACTTCCCCACTTTTTCTTCTCCCACACGCGTCGCGCGATCTGGCGCAAACGCACTCTGTAGTCTTTCAAATTTAAGGCGCGAAATTCCCGCACATCAAAACTAAACTAAAAAATGTCTAGTGCCAAATTTTGGCACGTAACAACCTGATACTGAACCAGAGTTTTTACAAAAGTCTGAATTATCTGAAAGTAAGTATTTTTATAGAACATTTAAGTAAGTTCAGCAAGCGTCACCAGGCGCGACAGATTTACGAACATAGAAAAAACAACTATGTTGACTTAAAGCAAAATGAAATTCATTCAAAGAAATTTCTTTGAAGGAAAATACGAATATCTTGACTATAAAAGGAAAACGAAATTCTTTCAAAGAAATTTCTTTGAATAAAAAAAATTATCATATCTGTTTTTCTGTGAAGAAACGCAGGCAAATTTTACCGCGCGATCGTGTGGCGTCATGTACGGAACTTACTGTGCAAAAAATTTTGTTCCATAAATTTGTACTACAACCTATAATTTATTTATAGGAAAACAAGATTCCGAAACCGAAATAAAATTCTTTATCGAGGAGAAGTATCCTACTGATATGGCTCTATATTCTGGTATACAATTAACAACAGACATTAAGAGATTTATTTTGAAATACGGACCCTGTCGTCCGAAAGGACATTTTCCCAGAAATGCTAAAAAGAGGTCTTTTCTTGAAAATTATTACGTTTGTAAATCGACATCTAATATAGAAATTGATTTAACTTGGCTATGTTACTCCCCCAAATACGACAAAGTTTATTGTAAACCATGCTGGCTGTTTTCTACAATCAAGTCTGGGTGGCAGGGAGGCATTAATGCAAGGTTTATCTAAGAGAATTAAAAGCCACAGAGTTATGTTAAAGAGACTTGGAAAAGACTAAATTGTGTAGATAACGTAAATGACGAGATCATTTTGAAACAACAACATTTTTGGCGACAAGTATTAGAGAGACTTTTTAAAATCACTTTGAAATTAGCAAAAAATCTTAATTCATTCAGAGGAAGTAAAGGCCAAGAAACTATCGATGACATTTATAACGGTAATTTCTTATCCGATGTGAAGCTGCTAACTGAATACGACGATGTCATGCGAGAACTGGTTAACAAACCCAAAAATACCATCAAATATTTATCTCCACAAATTCAAAATGAGTTAATTGACTGTCTAGGTAAAACTTTGAGAAAAAAATTATTAGGGAATAGCGTGGAAGCCCCTTACTTTTCAGTCATTGCTGACACAACTCAAGATATTACTAAAATTGATCAACTTAGCGTTACTTACCGTATGTTAAAATTATGAAAACTGACATGGGCGTGCCTACAGGAATCTATATTCAAGAGACATTTTTAGGTAAATCATTTTTATGTATTTATAAATAGATTATATTTATTATACTTTCGAGGTTTTTTCAAGTACATTCTCAAACTGCTGAAGGTATTAGTAACCAGATATTGAATATTCTACAGAATGATGGTGTAAATATTAATAAGTGTCGCGGCCAAGGGTATGACGGTGCAAGTAACATGGCGTTCAATATAGAATTAAAGCCATTGAATCTAAAACCCTTTACGTGCATTGTGCAGTACATAATTTAAACCTAGTTATTAATGATGCAATCAATGCAATTCCCGAAATTCAAAAGTATTTTGCATATTTACAAGACATTTTTAACTTTTTCGGAAATAGTATTAATAGGTGGGATATATTAAGTTCCATAGCAGATGAATCGCAAATCACATTAAAAAAACTAAATCCAACCCGCTGTGCTGAAAGACTGATGTCGATATTAGCAGTTAACGTAAAATACATGAATATAATGAAGAGTTTATCCAAGATAATTCTTGAAAGCAAACAACGCGAAGAAATTCAGAAAGCAAGCAGAATAAAGAATAACATGGAGGAATTTGAATTTGTTTTTATTACGGTTGTACTGACAAATCTGTTTGGAGAAATAAATTTTGGTTTAAAAATACTCCAAAGAAAAGATTTGGACGTAGTAAAGGCGTCCTAAATATTTGAAAAGTTGACTGCAATAAGAAACAAGTCTGAAACTTTGAAAACAGAGGCTACACATATTGCTAGAAATTGGGATTTCGGAAAATTTTTGTAAAAGGAGAACTAAAATTAAGAAGAAATTTTTTGATGAATTAGCGTAAGATCATCGATTTACAGATGAGGAACTGTATTTTAAAATTAATATTTTTCTTCGAATAGTTGATATTGCAATTATTCAAATTCGTACACGCTTTAAAGGATTTCACGAAGAGGCAGATATGTTTTCATTTCTTATTCCTCAAAGTTTACTTCAAATGGCAGACGACGAAATAATTAGAAAAGCTGAATCTCTTTGTTCATTTTATTCAAATGACTTATCCGATGGTTTAGGTCTGCAAATATTATTATTTATTAAAACTTTTAAAAATGAACTGAAGAAAATTAACACAATAAAAGATATTGGATTTCTACTAATTGTTAACCACTACGATATGTGTTCCACATTTGGAGATTTATTTTTGCTAATTCTTTTATTTTTGACAATACCAATAACTGTTGCTTCAGCGAAAAGTTCATTTTCAAAATTGAAAATTATAAAGAATTATCTGCGTAATAGAATGTTAGCTTTGCTTAACATAGAAGCAGAAACAGCCGTCAAAATGGAGCTCCAGGATGTTATTGACAACTTCACTGCTATTAAAGCCCGCAAAAAAATTAATTTATGGTTTTGTGTTAGATACTAAATAAAGTTGATCTTGAAATTTGTTTCTTAAATATTTTATTAAATCCGGCCTCATTATAATTTTTTGCGGGAGAGCCCCCAAATTGTAGTCACAGTCATTATCAATGAAATACGGATAGAAGTTGCTAGATTTGGAAAAGTATCTATTCGCTCAGTTTTGTAAATAAATTATAATATTTCAGCTGGATATTTTTCAGCAGTTAAAAAGTTTTGAGATGTTCCTGTGGAATTATGAACGCATATTTTAGTTTTTTATATCTAGTTAGTTCCTGACTAAATTTTTTATGTCAGATTTTGTATGTTCAAATTAAAATTTTCTTAACTGCAAAACATCAGGTATGGGTCCTTTGCATGAAAACAGAAAAAAATGGTAAATTATAATTAATTCTACTTTCTGCCCGAAAGTACCACTGTGTTGGAGTATAAAATCATGTGTTTATCGGCAAATAGTGTCTAGATCAAATGTGAATTTTAATTTTGATAAACTAAAAAGAAGAGAAAACTATCCAATATGAAGTAGACAAGCTAAATCAAATTTAATTATTAAAGACTTGTGAAATTCAGTTACGACCGAACTAGCTGGCGATGTTAAGTCTGAAGCAATAGAAAGTGATGCAAGAGCTTTAGCCAATGCTTATGATTGTACCGTATATTTACGGACACATTGCCGTCAGGGAAACCTCGAAAAATGCTTGAGATAATCTAAAAAGTGCTTTCGAATCGTCTGGATTAACACGTAAGGTAGAGTAACTAAAAAATTTAGTACAAATGAAAGTCGATGATTTTGACTCTATGAAGGTCTACGTAAATACGTTTGTATTGTCATTTGAATGCAAAAACGCATGCTTTAAATTAGATGAAGACTAGCTTACGTCATTAATGTTCGAAGACCTGCCAAATGAATATGATTCGCTTGGCAATCAAAATCAAAAATAGAAACTATCAGTAGATTCGGTGAAGAATACGTTGTTCCAGGAGAAAAAGTTCGACAAAACAACTATAATGGGAGCGCACTTGTAGTAATATCAAATAAGAAAAAGTTCAAGTGTTATATTTGTTCAAACCCTGGACATTTTTCTGCTCACCGTTTTAAAAGAAAAAATAAATATAACGGCGAATCTAAGATAGAGTCAGCAGAAACAACTTGGTTTGCGGGATCATTAGGTAACAAGTTGAAAATGCAAGGCATTGTCGCAACGAACTTCCAAATGTAGACTTACTTTAAAACAATTTAAAGAAATTAAAATTATTATGTTGTAATAATTATAAGTATTCAGATAAAATAAAAATTAATTCCCCGGGGGGGTCGGGTATCCGTGGTCAGATTTTGTGGGGGGTACCATATTTCGACTCAGCTATGTTAGGGGAGTCCAAATATGTATCGCACATTAATTTTGGACCTATTTGAAATTTTAATTTTCCCGACGGAATATCGCGGGGGCACGGCGTCCCCGTGGCCCGATTTCAACTGACATCAAAACTTAAGCTCAGGACACCGAGCTGAATCGATTGATGTATCACACATTGATGTCCGACCATTAGAAAGGCCTCGGACGGACAGACGGACAGACAGACGGACGACAAATCGATTTCATAAACGAACAAAGTTCGTTGAAAATAAAGCAACAAATTGGTTCATTGATTCTGGAGCGTCATCGCATATGACTTCAAATAGTTTTTTAAATAATAAACGCAAGTGCCCAAACAATCAAATAGCTGTTGCAAATAATGATAAAATGGAAGTTAGTTGTATGGGATATACAAATGACAGTAGACTCGAGAAATACACAAACGCAATTGACAGATGTGAAATACGTGCCAAAATTATTCGCAAGCTTAATGTCGTTGAGTAAAATAACAAAAAATAGAAACCGCGTGCTATTGGAAAATGACACTTGTCAAATTTTTAATGTAAATCGCGAGCTTTTAGCCTCAGCACAATTGGAAAATGACATATCAGATTGAATGTGTTATGAAACCGAATTTATGTAAAGAAAAAATACCTTGAAGAAAAGGCTATGATCACTAGCGCCTTTTCGCCAGTGGATACATATGAAATTAGCTATTCAGGGGACGAAGCATTGGGCAGCGATATTAGTGAACCAAACGAATCGCCAATTTCTTTTAGCGAAAGTGACGGCGTCAGTTAGGAACTAAGTTACTCTGACTGTGATTTTAAGTGATAGTATAAGTTAATTTTGAGTAGTAGAATAGGGAATTTCTTTTCTTTTTAACAAACGCTAAATTTCAAGAACTTTCACATACCCGAGGCAAACAATATAGCAAACAAATCCTTTCCTCTGAAAGAAACCTAATTTTTTATTTATGTAATAGTATAAGTTTAAACATGTACAAAATTATACTAATTCAATCCAACCTTTTAGTAACCTGGGCAAACATAAACACAAATTAACATTTCAAACACACTTCACACACACACACACACACACACACACACACACACACACAACACACACACATACACACAAAACACCTCTTATGTACTGTGCAAACATAAAACACTTTTCACACACTTACATTGCCTTTTCAACATCTGGATTTCCGGCTGCCGGTGGTCCAGACTGATAAGGCAACATCCGTCGAGCGTTCCTCTTTGAAGATTGGGATATCCGGCTTCCGATGGTCCTGGTCCTAAAGGGGGAACGTAACACGGATACCAACATCACACACAACACACATACACACAACTCTCTCTCCCTCTCACACACACACGCACACACACACACACACAAACACACACACACACCTAAACACACATTTTCATTGCCTTTCAACATCTGGATTTCCGGCTGCCGATGGTCCGGACTGACAAGGCAACGTCCGTTGTGCGTTCTTTCTTGACTACTGGGATATCCGGCTGCTGATGGTCCTGGTCCTAGAGGGGGAACGTAACACGGACCAACATCACACACAACACACACACAACCATCCCTCACATATACACACATACACACATAACACATGATGGTTACTTTCTGTGGGGAAGCCAGGTCTGCTTAAATTTCAGGTAGCAGACTACTGAAACGTTGGAACAAATAAATAAATAAATAAATAAAATGACTGTGGGAACCAAATCCTGATTGAGGTACCAGCAACCGACCATGGTACCAGTCAGTACGATGATGATAAAATAGTAGATTGCGACATCCAGCCAGATGAGGACGCTGAAGTACGCTTCGATTTGCGACGATCATCGCGCACAGCTGGTAAGCCAAAGCATGATCACAAGCCACCTAAATTCGACTTTAGTGTGATCGAAAAGTCGCTAATTTACGAACCGGAAACTCCGGCAGAGGCGCTTTGTCGACCGAAATTGCATCTCTGGAAAAGGACCACGAAAAAAGAAATCAATGCGCTCAAAACAAATGAAACAGGGATCTTTCCAGATGAAAAACTTATACGAGGCGTCATCGTTTCTTGACATGCGTATAACACGGGATAAAAAGGCTGGAACAATAGCAATGGATCAACGACAATACATCATGCACGTATTAGATATTTTTGAGACGAATGACTGTAATCCGGTGTCAACCCCGTTTGATCTAAATCAAAAACGGTCTTCAAAGTTTAGACCAACGGGCGAAACAGAAAAGGAGAAAATGGTCCAGGTACCCTATATGCAATTAGTGGGATGCCTTTTATTCGCAGCTCAAATGGCACACCCAGTTACTATTTTGGCTGTAAACCTTCTGAGCAGATACAGTCAAAATGCAGAGAGAACACATTGGGGTGCTGCCAAACGTGCGTTACGCTACCTTAAAGGCACAACAGACAAGCGATTAGTCTATTCGAACGCTGCTAGTGAAATAGAAAGTTTTTGTGATACTGATTGGGCTAACGATCCGAACAAAAGAATCACTATTACACAAAATAAGTAATTAATAACTGGGATTGTACTATATATTTTGTAATACAACTTCTTGCCCTACGATTTTCTTCATAATATGTACATATTGGAAATATTTACTATTAGCAATTAAGTTAGAACATGTGGAAACTCCATCCAACCTTCCACTCTTTCCGTACCCCTACTAAATATGAATTTGGTGTAACAATTTTGTTTTATCTTGGCGTATTAATGATAAAACTGAAATCCTTTTATCTAGCTTTTCCAATGGTAAGCCAAAGGCGTATTACCTACCACAAGAGAGAGTCTAGGTTACATATAGTAAAAGGCTTTAGAAACAGGTATAAGCGTTACCACAACACAGCTCGGGTACGAGAGTAGTCGTATCTTTGTTATTTACCTTGTCAAATAACAAGTGGAAAGGAGAAAGGGAAGGCGCCATTTCTTCTAATATTCTTACTAAAAGATGGAATCATGGAAGGTGAGAGGTACTAAACCCCCTATTCTCAGGACAATAAAACAATCACCGCGAAGTCTATAGTCTATAGCCACCGGAAGAAACTGAACCCAAAGAGGAAAGTTATAGCTAGTATATAGAATATCACTATCACAATCACTATTTGTGAAAAATAAACAATAATAATATTAGAAGAATAACTCACCGACTTTCAATATGTTGTGTAAAGCAAACAAGATACAAAAAACATTACCCAATAAAGTATTTCTATTTCTCAGTTTAAATAAATTTTAATTTTTAATTACAGGTCTTAATAAAATATTTACAAGAATAAATACTAATGGTCCAGCCTAGATTCAAAATAACAGCTGAGTTAATCCATTTAATTTAATCAGTAACATTAATGAGGCACATATCATTTGTATGAGCCCTATCAGCTTTCAGAACTGATTATTTTATAGATAGTTAATACAATTTTTTAAATACTTAAAGTCAACCTAAAGAGCTTAATAAATTATTTGTATTAACCTTTTATTTGGTATGAACTGGGTAACAAAGGTCAAAATTTCCAACATATGCATGCCAAAATAATTTCAAGCATTTTCAACTCAAATAAATATTTAATGAAACAAACGATTAGTTATCTAGAAACCATTGTTTTAAGAGTACAGTGATTTTACATTATGTGATACTTTATTCGAAAGAAAAAGTTCCAAGAATTAACAAACTAATTCATTAAACAACCCATGAGCAAGTTTGTACGAAATTCCTAAACCTTTAATTCTGTGCCTAGATTTATTCATTACTTCGACTAATGAGGCATTAAACTTGCACCAACATATTTGTAACAATTTAGACCACAAATAAAACATTAGTAGCCATTAAAAACCGCGCCTACTTTATTAATTTTAATAAGCTATAAGTGTTGAAACTACTTTATCAAACAAATATGACGAAAGATCAAATTCAAAACATGGGTGATGGGTGTATTCACCACCAACATCGACATGTTTTTATTTAGTACGTGTGCGTGATGTTCCACTTGTATTTAAAATGTCATTACAACCAACAGCTGTTCCAACATGAACTAATCATTTTATTTTGTTCCCAGATTAGCACTGTAAGCAAAGAGAATTACTAATAATTAGAAGCAAACTCCTTACAACCCATCAACGAAAACATTTACAGAACTAATCAAATCCCAGGATGCTAAATTTAGAGAGAAATTTTTAGATTGCACGCTCTTCGAAATGACTTAAGTATCTTATTTAACGTAAATATAATGTATTCTAGAACCATCCCGAACTTGACTTCTTTGAAGGTAAACTCCTTCACATTAAAAACTGGCAATTGTGTTATAAGGTTTTAAATAACTAACATTTATTGACTGATATTTCTTTAGAGGATGAATGCATTATTGAATAGACATTTTAGAAAAGTACGGATTTTATATTTTTGAAATCTAGAACTCGTTTTAAATGAAATATCATAAATAAGATGACTTGGCATTGAAATTATTTAGTAATCTTAAAGTGAATGAACCCTTAGACTCGTTTTTCAGTCTTTCTGGTAAATATCCATACAAGAAATATTATATGATTAAGACTTATTCTACCTTAAATTCAAATGACAAATACTCAAGTATCAGTTATAAACAGAGAAATCTAAAATTAATACTTGCGAAATCCAATAGAGCTTTTTAAAATTAATGGTAGTAAATACTTTCTGCTTCCACATTTAAATCGACGTTGAAGGCTCTGCTTACCGGTTTTGTTCATAGAATTTTAAATCTCACTTTAGAATCTTGTGTTTAGCTGTACCTTAGAAAATCAATGCTCAAGCATTACAATGACATGCATTTTATACTTACTTGTACAGGTTTTAGTGAATTGATATCTTTACTGATTTACCGATATAGAAACTTGTTACTGGCTCGTTTTTCATAAAATCTACATTTAGTCAAATCCAATGACTTTTCTTAGACTTCTATTTGGAGTAAATCTTTAAAAACCGAAAACTAATTTTATTAATTGTCGTCGTCCTAGGATAGATACGGCAAGTATATAACAACAGACGTGAATATTGAACGTAGAAAAAATGTTATTCCGTTTCATATATGTTCCTATTTTGCTAACTCATTTCCGAGTTTACGCGTCTTGTTTCTATAGCAACATCTAGCACAGTCAATTTTTTTAATTTTTTTTGCGGAATTATGGAATGATATACAATCTTTAAGTTATTGATATAAAGTACTAGACCCTGGCATGTTTGTGGCATGATGCATGAATTCATTTATCAATTATGGTGTTACCTAATTATACATTTTTGATTCGAGAATTAAATCTGCAGCTCAGTAAATACTGGCAATTTCCACAGCCAATTAGCAAAATTTTGTATTTTATTTACCCAAACTGAATTAATTTGGGAATAGTTTTCCAACACCTAAGCAAAATCCAAAGGTAATTTTTTGAGAAGAAATATACTCGCGCGTCAATCTTTAACCTACACACAAGCTCTTACGCGTCCTTAAAATACTGTAGTTAGTCAAAATCTACAATGCCTCTTCGTTTTTGTATTGTAAACACTTGAAAAGGAAAACCTAATGCTTTTATAAATTTTATAAAATCTCGTGTTCGCTTTTCTGTAACCTGAGCATAATGCAAATTGCAACCTTTTACCAGGTTTTAATCCATATGGTATTAAAAATTTTAAATTACTTTATAAAACAAATACGATTAGTTACAAATTGTGACCCGAAGCGTAAGACTTCTTATTGCGCCTTTTTCATGTTATCTTATCATAACCGTTATTCTATAGTTGATAAAAATTCCCAAGATGTTTTCATGGTCTAAAATATCTCCTGTATCTATACGAATTTGCTGTAAACTTGACATCAAGTGAGAGTATTGTATTTTTTATGCATTATGTAAACTTAAACGAACAGAACAAATACGCATGGATTTTAACGGTAGCGAGTCGACAGAGATAGATTAGGCGTTTTGTAGATATTTATCTAACACTAAATGGTTTTTCCTGCATGAAATTTTCTCTACCGGAAGAGGGCGTTCTAATCTACCCATAAGTTTTAAGCTAATTGCGTTAATAGTAAAATTTACCGATCAGCATTCTTTTTTGAAGTAGATAAGAGAACGCACATACAAACATGTGCCATTTTTTGGATAGAAACATCACTAACCATAAATGCAAGTGCTAAAGCTTGAAACAATCTTCAAAATACCCATGGTTTCAATGAAATTTTAAGTGCTTGGTTGCCATGTATGGAGCTTGTTACTTGTCAGTTAGACAGGCAAAAGGTACAATAGTCGATAGCGTACTCGTACAAAGGGCGTAAAAATGTTTTACAGGTTTTTTAATAACTCAACGAGTAAATCAAGCTTATCGTTATTGATCTAGATAAGTCAAGATAGAATCAATTACTGAATCTTTGTAATACTGCCATTGCTGAGCGACAAATACTAAATATTAATTTTCCAACTATGTACGCTTGGACGTGTCGCTTCTCGCGGACTTTCTTCGCCAGATTGCAGTGGAGTTCGTTGATAACCTACATCATTAAAACAGGGAACACAGATATTTTACGTAAGAGGATGTAGAGGGATTACAGACAGGAAAACTTACTCATTACAACGAATAACTTATCACATTATCTTTTAGGTACCGTAGCCAAGTATAGTTTGAAAATCATAGAAGCCGTCCCACCAGCTATCTACAGCTACTTAAACGTAGCGCGTTCTCATTAACTGAACCAATGACGTATATTTATTTGAAAGCCCGAGGAACGATGTGATGAAGAGTTCAGGAAAAATTAAGGGGTTCATTAACTAAGTCGCAGGATGAATTAGGAAGTTTGTTAACTTAAGTCGCAGGATGAATTAAAAGAGTTATTGTTAGCGGAAGTTGCGGAAAATTTGAGATAATGGAAATAGTAATCGAAAGGGTTAAGGTGTTGATGCAGGGCAGTTTGAGTTCGTTTAAGGATGAGGGTCGAAAAGAGGTAGAAAATAGAGTCCAAATTGTTGAGGGAAAAGTAACAACAGGGTTGAATGAATTAAAGGAAGAGTTGTACGAGGTGGATGTTAGACAGACAGAAAATTTGCAGAGTTTAGGTGAAATAGCTCAGATTCAGGTAGAGGACAATGTTAATTCTAAGAATGAAATTTTAGATAAACTGAGAGTGAGTCCGGATTTGGCAGAGGAACTGATAAACGATACAACAGTTTTGGGGAATAAGGTAGACGCAGGTTTGTCTGGTATGGAAGGGAATTTTAGACAGATTAGGTAAAGAATTGTTGAACTAGAAAGAGGAAGAGTTGTTTGTGATGCAGGACACCAGTATAGGTTAGGGAAAGAGACGTTATCGAGGTTCGAGGGCAGGAAGGATGAGCAGCCGATGGTCTATTTAAGCAAGCTAGACGAGATGGTAAAGAGCGAACCTGAGAGGGTTAAGATGCAGATAGTGAACGTGACATTGGGGGGTTGTGAACAGAAATAGCACTGTATCGTGAGGAGGTAATACAGGACGTATGAGGAATTTCAAAGTCTATTCACAGAACAATATTTGGGAAACACGCATCAGGCTAGTATTCGGACGGAATTATACACCGGAAACTGTAAGTCATATCAAGGATCGAGCGAATATTATGTAATTGAGAAATATAACCAGGCGCAGTACTTAATTCCAAAGTTGAAAAAAGAAAAATTATTTTGTTGTTATCGCGACACGTAGTCGGAAATCACAAGAGTTGTAACTATTAAAAATGTTCGGACTTTAAGAGACTTTTGGGAAATGATGTGAAATTATGACTTAGCGACAACGTTGGAGACGAATACTAGAGGAAATTGTAACGATAAAAATTGGGATAGGAATAGGAATAGTACAGACAACCACTGGACTGGGACAAACGGATATAATTATAGGGGAATTGGACAGGACAATTACAGGAGTCATATCAGGGAAATCAAAGAGGAACAAATAACAATTGGGGTACAAAGTTTTAATAGAGACAATAACTATAGTGCGAACAACGACTAGAGTAGGGCGGATAGAAACGACAGAGGTTTTGGACAACAAAGGACGAGTTTTGGACAGAGATGGCATGGAGACAGGGAGGCGAAACCACCGAACCAAGGGGAAAGACAGACAGGAATTAGAGACAGAGAACGAGGGACAGATAGAAATTTGACGATTCAACACGTAACGACAACAGACGCACGACGGGGATTAGAAGGTAGGATTGATAGGGTGGAGGTTTACGAAGAGCCTCTTTAAAAAAATTTCGAGTTCGTCTTGTTAAAAAACATTAGATTTCTATTAGTTAATATTAATTTAGGGAATTGTATGTATACGGTATTAATAGATACGAGGCCTCAGTTATCACTAATGGGAGAAGATATAGTGACAAAACCTGCAGATTTATTCAAAGGTAAAATTTGTAGAGTTAAGAGAATTAATTTATGGTCTGCGATAAAGAGGAAGCTATCAATGATAGACAAAGTCGCAAGAGCATCAGTTGTTATAGGAAGTACTAGGCTAGGCGAAGTAAAATTTGGAATAGTGCAAGGTTTATATTTAGATTTTATAGTAGGGTTAGATGTAATTAAGGAATTTGGTTTGGTTATAGATGGTAAAGCACGAATGGTGATGGTATTGAATACAGAAAAGACATGGATGGTGCCTATGGATAATATGGATAATGGGGTTGAGAAAAATAATGTTAGTGTAGGATCAGGGAAGACTAAGGACAGAATTTATGAGGGAATAGATGAGATACGATTATGTAATATATTTGAGAAGGTATTTGATGAGGAAGAGATACGATTAATAGGAGATAAATTGAAGAAAAGATTATACGAGTTATTTTATAGATATGCAGGGGTTTCTAGTAATCAGTCTAGGTTTGCGAAGTCGTATACACACAAATTAGAGGTCACAGACAAGGAAAATTTTAGTATTAGGGTATATCCAATACCGTTTGCATTAAGAGGACGAGTGAAAAAGGAGATTAAAAGGATGTTAAGAGATGGGGTTATTAAATCAGGGAGAACGCCGTATGTCAATCCGGTAGTGGTTGTACCTAAATCTGATAATTTAGAATTAAGAATATGTTTTGATGGTAGGAGATTGAATGCGATAACTATGCTACAATTTGAGCAACCAAAATCACTTGATAATTTTTTATACAAGGTAAGCGAGATGAAAGCTTTTAGTAAACTGGACTTAAAGAATTCTTTTTGACTGATTCCCTAGCACGAGGAAAGTCGAAAGTATACCGGATTTAGCATCTAAGGGGA
The DNA here is from genome assembly GCA_036346225.1 of Platerodrilus igneus. Taxonomy (NCBI): domain Eukaryota; kingdom Metazoa; phylum Arthropoda; class Insecta; order Coleoptera; family Lycidae; genus Platerodrilus; species Platerodrilus igneus. The sequence continues at coordinate 9,884,101 of JARFIW010001052.1, forward strand.
GATATATCAGTATAGGGTTGTTTCGTACGGTTTTTCAAAGTCATCCGCTGCATTAGTTCGACCTATGCAGAAGTTGTTCGATGATTACGAAGACTTCTGTATGCACTACATCGACGATATTTTGATTTTTTCTAAGAACGAAGCAGAACATTTAAGAAAACGTTAGACGAGGAAGGTTTAAGGCTAAATTCGAAGATGTGCGAATTATTTAAGGACCAGGTGAAATATTTGAGGCTTGTCGTGGGCAGCGAAGGAATTAAACTTTGTGAAACACGTTTGGACAAGTTGAAGAATTTGAAACAACCAAGGAATTTAAAAGGTTTAAGGGGTTTTTAGGGGCGTTAAATTATTATCGTCGATTCATACCGGAAATTTGGAGTTGTGCCTTTTTTTGTTAGAGTTATTAAAGAAAAACGAGAGGTGGAAATAGAACGAGCGACGGAAACAGGCATTTCAGGAGTTGAAGTCGGTATTGAGGACCAGTGTATCGAGTTTTGCAATAGGTGTAGAGATAGTATAGGTTCAGAAAAAGAGAGGAGTGCCAATTTGTTTTATTTCAAGGGCTCTGAAAAACTGCGAGGCTAGGTATTCGACGGCGGAAAAGGAGATGCTGCAATTGTGTATTCGGTGAAAAATTTAAGATTTTATTTGTTGGGTATAAATAATTTTCGGTGGAGTCGGATAATACCCTGGTAACGTTTCTGAAATAGAAAGAGTTCTTGAACAGCCGATTCTATAGTAGGGTATTAGTATTGCAAGAATGATTTTGACATTAGACATAAACCTGGTAAAAAAAATGTTACGGCTGATTTCTTTAGTAGGAAAGATGAAGGGGTGGTAACAGATTGTAAAAATGGATTTGCAGGTATCTGAAGATGTGGGAAGATGGTCGCAGGCCAGATTTTAACGGATGCAAGCATACGTCGGCATAAGGGTGATAAGAGAAAAATTATTCAGGAAAAATATAGAGTTGGATAGAGGTTTTTATATGGTTGAGGGGTTTTTAGTGAAAAGGTTAGGGGACGATGAGTTATTGATGTTGTCAAGACAGGTCGCAAAGGAGTTGGTTATGGAGATTCATACTAAGTTTGGGCATATCGGGATCCGGAAAACGTTCATGATATTTAGAGAAGCTTTTTAAACGCAAAACGACATTGAATTGGTGAAGAATTGTATCACTCAGTGTGAGATGTGCTAATTGGGTAAAGATAAGAATGCAGGGTTACAAATTAAAGCGAGGTGCATTAGGGCGGAAGGTCCATTAGATATCGTGGCTATGGACTATCTAAGTAATTTAATACCAAGTACAGGCGGATATCAACATATCTTGGTCTTGGTCGACGTTTTTTCGAAGTTTGTGCAGCTTTATCCTGCAGGACGGTGTAATTCCAGACATGCATTGAGGGGTGTGAGAAAGTTTGTGGAGCAGATAGGAATGATGAATAGGGTTTTAATGAATTTAATGGATTTTTGAGCTATGAACTTCCAAGTGGAAAAAATATTTCAAGAAGTAGTTTGAACGCATGCAAAAACGTATACCTTTTAAAGGGAAATACTATGAAAAGTAAGAAAATAGTTTGTTTCTAAAATCCTTTCCTAGTTTTTGGAAAAATATAGGAGGTGTTTCTCGTATAAAGTTAAATTGTCATGTTATAATTTGCTGTTTGTCGCATTATTTATATTATAATTAGGGTTTTGTGCATTGTCTTTAAAGAAGGAGAAATATGATTTACAAGCAAAGAATGCTTTGGAAGGTTGTTAGAAGTTGTTGTTTGCAATATTGACCGTTGAATGTTACCTTTATATAATAATAGATTTAGGCGCAAAGGTTACATCGGAAGAATTGCTTCTTAGGATAAATATTAGGCGGTTGTGTATGCTTGTATTTTTTAAAAATGGGACCAACTTGTACTTGTTCCATATAGACAATTTAGATTAAGAAGTAAAAGTTGCAGCTTGCAATTACAAATTTTTTGTGCAACTGCATCAAAACAATTTCCAACCTTTGCAACATTGTACGACTCAGCACTTTAACTCTAACAATTCCTAGTTTTTGTTTATATCGCTTGAGCTAGTACAAAATTTTGCTACTGCCTTAGTTTGTAGTATAAACTACGTAACTCATATAAAAAAAGTTGTAAGAAATTTTGCAAATGTAATTTCGTCTGGCATAATCTGAATTTCACCCAATGAATTTTCCAGTGCTACATAGCTATGCAAGTTTAAACTCTTGTAATACAATGCTATTGTTAAACCAATATGTTTAAAAATACACTATTAAAAAGAAATTGATATCGATTGTTTAAAATTAATTCGCGATACTGAAGAGGGTATTTGCAGCTCGAGCTTAGTATCCACAAAAGCTTTTATGCTGACGCCAGCTTCGTCGCGACGCTCTTTATCCAGTCTAAACCTGGCCAAAGCTGCTTTTAAGCTCCGTACCTTTTTTCCGTGGACTTAGCTGACTTTTACTCTTTGTTCACGTCGCACCTGGATTTACTTGCAATCCTTTAAGTGATCCTGAAACGGAGTGATTTCCTAACTGATTTGTGCATCTTTAGGAGGACTTTATTGGCTTATTTGAGATTGGTTGAAGATTAATTTAAGGCTTTTGCGTATTTTAATTTAAGCATGCTTGATTTATTAAAGTTCTGGCACCGCTTTAAAATACAAATGCGTATATATTCCGGTTGAATCTTTTATGAGCTTTACGATAGGTCCTTATAACTTCTGCGTTAATTATATAATCAATCCATCAACTCCATTACGTAAGCTTTTAATATTAGTTCACACATTGAATATTAGAGAGCCCGCATATAACATTACCTAATAAAATTAAATAAAAGAAAGCTTATTAGTAACTAATATAACAGTTTTTAGATGTAGGTATGTGGTCTGCAGCTAAATCCATCAATTCACCATCAAGTAATTAATTCATCGCTACTAACGATTATCAAATATTTCATATGCATACCATAATTACTAAAACTAAAGCCGATAGTGTCCGTTAATTGTTTCGGCCAAACACCGCCCCCAACTATTGCCCAATTTGAACAGCTAGCACTAAGGCCATTTCAAAAATATGCCCTATTGTATTCTGTTGGTACTAACTTCAACTAGTCCTTACTACCCAATTGTTTTCTAAACCTAGCTGTATAAATGTAGCACAAATTGGCATCTAGCTAAAGAAATCTAGCACGATGAAACGTCTGCAGATCCACAATAATTTATAATCAGCCCCAGTTATTAAACAATCTGAAAGTCAACTAGATGTTTACTTGTTATAAGCACTAGCTAGCAAGAAATGCGTTAGAGATTTCATTTAAACCAACATATACCGGTTTATGTTTGTCCATAACGTTTCAAGTGCAACGAAGCAAAAAGTATTTTTCTTAGAATGACACTGGTTTCATTTAGCTACGCAGCGATTTTATTTTAATAATCATCCTAAGTGACTTTTTATTGTAGAATTAAGTAGGTTATGACGCATAATTCGGTTTTGAGTTCCCAGTACTACTCGGAACTTTTTGAATTGGTTTTATTGTGTGTTTTGTGAAATTGGAATGTTAAGTAAAGTATGTCACACGTATCGATAAATAGACGTCATTGTTTCGACTAATAAAAATGCACTACGTATAAAAAGTTACGTAGAGTTACGAAAAACAACGTCGGCCATGATTTGAATCGACATGCAAGTATTTTATCTGAAAGACATTGTGAGTAGTGCCTAAGTGCATGGAGTTCACTCGTATACTCCTACCAGATCCATCGCTTTATCTATCTCGTGTTTCTTTTAATGCTGTAAGAACAATGGATTGCAACTAAATTTGCATATAGGAAAGGATTTGGACCTGCGAACTTGTTCATGTAGGCGAACAATACGTAGTATAATTGTATCGGTTAATGCCGAAATCAAAGATTGAGTAATTGGCTCTACCTTGACTTAACTATCTATACGATCAGAGGTAACCTTGCTTTATTCATTTTGTTTGCAAAAATTTATGCAATATTATTATGCCCTCTGTACGAGTACGCGATGAACAATTGCATCTTCGACCTGCCTAATTGACAAGTAGCAATTTGACGCCTGAAATGTGTTTTATTTATATTGCACTAATAACATTTCTTAGACTAGTAGCTCTTTTCAAATTTTGCAGAATTAAAAAAAATTAAATAAAAATTACAAATTCATTTGGTTCATTTCTATGCTAACTTAAGATGGCGATTGTCATGTTTATTTTAATTAAACACTCACAATTTATAATTTTATAACTATACTGCTTGTGTATTAAATTATCTTAAATATTCACTAAAAAGAATCGGAGATACTGTGATAAAACATTGGCAGTTTTTGTGTGTTTTGTAAAAGCCCTAAATATTAGTGAAATTTATTGTTTAAGAAAAAACCAGGCTTTGAATGTTATCTTATGTGTATTGATTTGTAACTCTCTTATAATTTTAAAGTAAGCTTTATATGTCTGTAGATTTTGTCTAAAAAAACCAATAACTTAATCCTAAAGACAAGAATTTAATAAAAAAATTCCTCAGAATTAACTTATAACCAAACTTCATGTTGCCTTTGTGGAACATTTTTCACTTAAAGAAGATTTACCTAATTCATCTTTAGTAACTTGATTGTTTTATTAAATTTCTTTAATCATTTATCTTTAAATAGAAATTTGATAGTATTTTATAACAGAAAAACATTAAACCCCTCAGAGTTTTTAAAATTGTCTTTATTTACGTTTCGATCCATGACATAAAATTGTTGTCAAAATAATAAAAAATTTTGAAGTAAATAAAGACAATTTTAAAAACTCTGTAGTTTAATACACAAGAAAAATTAAGAAGAATACAAAACAAACCACAACAAGCATGCAGGGAGTATTTAAAAAAATGTTAGTTACTTTTATCTTTAACCACTTAATCTAGTGCTGCTGTAATGAATTTATTAATGCATTTTTCTCTAATTATTTTTTTATTAAATGCCTGAAGATTGTTTTCGTAATAGAATATACCCTTCTTTCAGAATTAGTGGAAAGCAATTATCTATGTACAAATGTTTGGTAGTGCTTTTTGAGGAAACGCTAGTTACCTTTATTTTTAAGTATTGTTACTTATTGCCAGGTGTTTGAACCCTAATTTGATTCTAAATAATAAATAAATACAGTTGACTGTTTCTTTTAATTATGGGTTATAATTTCTGTCTTATTTTTTCCTTAACTATACTATTATGGATTGCACATATGTTAAATTAGGTAACATTACTTTTGAGACTTTTAAATTAAAAATGCAACTAATTCACTCCTTATTCAATGAAATTAAGCTTCACTCTAAAACTATTGATTATATCTTATGTAAACTATATCATATAGTTCGTGCATTAATTTATAAATTACAAAATTTTTATTGTAAATTTCAAGAACCATGTGATATTAAAAACCAAAAATATTTTTTTTATCGCTAGCAATTAACAATAGTCATACATGTGTTCTTAGATTTAATGAATTATATATCCTGTCTTCTCTATCGTAATCTGATTAAATTCCTACTTTTCGATTTTATTTCTTCCTGTACAAATGTATCTTACCATTGGGTCCGGAATTATTTCAAATTTTTTGTTTCTTAGATACCGCATTTATCATAAATTCACATATTTCTCTCGCCTCTAGTTTTTAAAAACTTATTTGTCACTACACTTAAATACTTTTATTTCTCTTAAATTTTTATCTTTTGCTTCCCTATTATTCTCATTATCTTGCAACTCACCGTATTTTTTGTTATGGTTGATATATCTTCCCTTTGAACATCTCAACGAATCTTTAGGACCTGTACTAGCTGATGTCGGATTGCTGGTTTATTCTTTAGACACTTATAGTACTCTGAGAACTACGCCTTTGTAGTAAAAAGTCGATTTTCACAGTTGCCATAACGAAGAATTTCTATTCGATGTATTTTCTTTCGCAAACATCTTCATCACTTTTTTATAAATTTTGTTATCAATTATTTTCTATATCATATTGACGTTTGTACTTTTGTTGCTAGTTCCTAAACATGTTTGGTCACGGGCTGTCGCCTTATATCGTTTTAAGTGCTAATTTCTTATTGTTTTCAGTATATTGAAAATGTTTGGACTACTCTCCTTGAATAATTTTTGCTCGTTTAATTATTTCTGTATGTTTGTGGCAGCTACTGTTTTAAAATTACTGTGCGCGTATATTAAAGTTAGTCGTTTTACTTTTTGTTTGATTTTCTTCTACCTAGTTGTTATGAAATTCCAAACATCCCATCTCCTTATATTTTTCTATCTTTTCGATTTTTTCCTTTGCGTTCTAAGCCGCTGCATAGTTTAGAAGGTTGTTACCTTACAACATTGGGCCGTGGGTGTGGGACCTTCGCCTGGCTTTGTATAGCCGCTGTCCTCCAGCTGTCGGCAATGCAATTTGTATCCATTTGGCCTGTGAACCGATCCTCTTTAACCGACTAATCGATGCAGAGTCTGCATCCAATTTCCTACCTGATCCCCCATTCCGTTCTCCTCATGAACGGGTGTCGCTTCACACAAGTTCTCCTTCTGGAGAGTATGAGAAAAACCCCTTTTAACGGCTGTATGATTTGCTATGAGTAGAGTCTTCAAACTAAAATAATTGTTATCTGTCATCTTCCTCTTTAAAACCTTTTATGAGATCTGATCTTATCTAATGAATACACTAAACAATAGATGCTTAATTAATTTGCTCTCTCTTTGAAAATATCTTGGATATTTTATCTTATCAATTAATGTTTTTAAAGCATAAATGTTTATGTGTCTATCTTTCTCTTCGAAGCAATCTTTGAGATTTTACTTTATCTAACTGTTGCTACCAAGCAGAAATTATCTATGCATCTTTCTCTTTCTAAATATCTTTGATAATTCATTTCATCTATTTGATGTTTCGAACCTTTGGTATTTATGATCAAAGGTAGGATTTATTATGTTAACCTTCCATTCAGCTTTGTATTTTGGTACGGTAGGATTAAGAAATTTACTTATAATCAATCCAGTGTTGCTGGCTAATTTGTTAACGTAAAGTCTTATTACTGCAACATATTTTGCTTTTATCTTGCTAGTAAGCCAGTGTTTTAATTTGTTTTGAGTGAAAGAATAACGTATAAGTATTTGAAAACCTACATGCATCTATATGCAACGTAAAAAAAACTATGTTTAGTTTTATAGCAAATATATGTTTGTTTTAAATGTTCGAGTCACATACGAATTTGGTGAGGTCGAGGTGATGACAAACAAGACTTTTACGGCTCAGATGATATAGCCTGATGATCGAGTGGCTACCTATTTCCGTTTCCTGGTGTCGCACAGATTTGCTACGGTTCAAAAACCAGGCGGCGCCTAAAAACACTATTTAAATATAAGTTTTTCGTGTACGTAAACTCCCATACAAAAATATTCTTTTTTATTTTTTTTTTAAGCTTTAACGCAATTGTTACGCTTTATTTGACTACACAACAATTTTATTTTAACAATTATTTTGGGGGACTTTTTCTTGCAGAATTAAGTAGGTTAGCACACATTACATAAATGAGGTTTTGTGTTCCCAGAACGGCCCGGAATTTCTAGATTTCTATCTTTGTCTTGTTCCTTTCAATACTGTAGATCCAATGATCTACAACTAAATTTGCATATAGAAAATGATTTGGAACTGCGGACCTGTTTATGTAGACAAACGATACGTAATAGAATTTTAGCAGATAACCCGTAATACAAGGATTCAGAAATTGGTTCTACCTTAGGTTAACAATCTAGATCTATTAAGGAAAGCTCGATTTATTGATTAAGTTAATTACTTATATCGTTTTGTAAAAATCTGTACAATATTATTACGCCCTCGGTACGAGTACGCAATGAACTATTGTGCTCTTTACCTGCTTAAGTGATAAGTAACAAGAAAGAGTGGAGGGCTTAAAATCAGCCACAATACGATAATGAATGATTGCGCTTGCATATATCCTGAGAGAACTCTAATATTGGCTATGGGGAATTTAAGTGAAACGCAGATTTGTCATTTTCATTAAAACAATATTTATAAAATTCAAACAGCAAAGCTAATTAAGAAAGAATGGGAAATCACAAATTTGTTCAAATAATGGATGGTATAATCAACGTTAGTCGGGGATTCCAGATTAGTATTTTGTTAATTTTCCTAGTATTCAAAAATAAATGATACTATTAGAACTCGTCATTACTTCTATCAGAGAATTAACCAAATGTGTGTATGGGTTCTATGACACCTTGACAGCTGTATGTAACGTATGCTAATGATACCTACATTGCTGAGAATAGCATGGATTAGCCAATATTTGAAATTTTCAGGTAAAAAAATCCCTCTTCCTGGGCAATGTAGTATCTTCGGATAAAGCATTGGAAAGTCAAATGTAGGGTTCGTTGAGCATTCACACTTGTCAGTTGATCAAAAGATTCAATTTGATGAAACAGAAGTTGTATTTACAGTAACACATTACTGTACACGAATAAACATTAATGCCAAATAGATTCAAAAGGATACACCAAACTTCAACAGAAAGAAAGAAGGTATATGTATAAGCAAAAGTTGATATCCAGCTTTACGAGCAACAAAGAGAAAAACACTTAAAAGCACGCATGAGCAATCTGCCAGTCAGACTGTATTGGAAGATAAACCTGTCATGTATTAGCAACCAAACATACCTATAAATACAGCGGTGTGTGCAGTACATGATTCGCTACACGAGCATCAAGAAGGTCTCACCAATACAAAATCAACAATCCCACTGTAGATGTTAACCGTAGCTACTAACGAAACGCTTTAATTAAGAACCCAACTGAGACCATGGTAATTCAGCCCGGTAAAATACAATAGTATTGTTAGCGATACATTTGCTACACTTACCTACTAAGTGTACCAAACACAAGAATATACAGTAAACTTTCCATCTATACTTTATCTTCCTGTTACTTTTCTAGTTAGGATCCTTTAGTTTACCAGCTTTCGACTAGAGGTTTATTTCATTTCTGATTACCTTGAATTGAATAGTTCGTCGAATGTATGATGAATCTGATCTTTTCCTAAAATGAGGTGAAAGAAGTTCGTACGACAAAGTATGAAAAACGTTTCGTCTTATTAAACGCCTATCTTCCATTTCACTCTACAGCGTGAATAATATGAAAATTCCTTACTTTCATTTTCCTACTTAAAATATTTGTCTCTTCGTAAATAACTAACTATCACGTTACCAAGATTTTCTTTTATTCTAAACTTATAATAGATTCAAACAAGGCAACCCCTTAACCCAACCTTCATTGATATTACAAATTCTTGTTTTCGCTTATCTAAACTGAAGGACTACAGGACCTAAACCTACAACCATAATATCACTGCTTACGATGGTCCCTGTTACTGAGGATCTGGTATACCTTCGTAACTTCTTCCCAGATGACACAACAGGCCTTTACTAACATGTATTCGCTACCACAAAAGATTCTTTCAGCAAAAGGATGGTGTAGTCATGGGAAGCTTATTGAGTCCAGTCGTAGCCAACTTGTACATGAAATTTTTTGAGAGAGAAGAAATTAGAACATTCATCTACAAGCCTACGTGTTGGTTGGTAGATCACACATTTGTGATCTGTAGTCATGATATAGTAGCTTTATATAAGTTTCTGCGACACTTGAACAACATTCATCCTTGTTACGGTGTACCATAAAGAAAGAGCTACCTTTTTATAACGTTTTAGTAACAAGAACGAGTGACGGATCTCTCGGTCATACATGGATCATGCACACACACACACACACACACACACATACACACACACGCACACATACACACACACGCACACACACACTACACACACACACACACCGATCGATATTTAAAGCAGTCGAATCATCACCAAAGTCAGAAGAAAACTGCATTAAAGATATTTGTTGACACGCGCATAACGCAATGTGAACAGGAATTACTATAAAGTGAGTTAGAATACCTAGATATTTTAGTACAAGCTAACGGATTCACCAAACACTAAATGAAGAGGACCACAAACTAGCAAAGGCACTAATTGTAAGTAAACAACAATCAAGTTAGGAACAACATGATTATCATATTTAAGAAATGTCACTGACTTCTTTCCAAGAATCCTTCGAAAATACAACGTCAGCACGGTCTTCAAACCTATAAGTTAGCTAAGGTAATTACTAGGATCTACAAAAGATATACGATCGCCTCCTTCAACTGTCGGACTTTTCAGGATTCCCTGCTCATGTGGATTAGAGTACGAGGCACAACGCAGGGCAGAATCAACACATGAATAAAAAACACAAAAAATGCTGCCGTGTCTTTTAGTCTGAGAAGCCCGTAGTCGCTAAACACCCACGGTTTGTGGATCAAAGAGATTTGCATATGACTGCAGATCTCAAGGTCCTGTATTTGATTCCCCACACGAGTTACATATCCCCCAAATTCGAATATATATGTAATTAAATGAATCTATTAAGAAACTTTAGTTAGATACAACAATGTAACTAAAGGATATATAAAGAAAAGGTTAATAAAAGTTCACAAGTAAGTTGTGAGAACGGATGTGAATACAATGTATTCCAGACGCAACGTGATACTGCAGGTGCAGGTCACAGTAGGTTATAAAACCGCAATTATTAGAATTAAGATTGTTACTTTGTATTGTATAAATAAATAAGCAGACATGAGCTCTGCAGTTCACACGAGAAATGTGAGGGGCAGGGACAACATAAATACCTTGGAGAGCCCAAGAGGATCAGACAGTCTTGAGCTTCTCAACTTTAACATTGTTGTTAGTTCAGCTACTCGCCGTAATTTAGTTTGATTAAAATAGTAACCTCAATTTAGAATATTTTTGATTCACGAACTTGTAATTAAAAATTAATATTGTCATTCAGTTTAAATAAATATTATTAGAAGAGTTTTGGAAGAAGACTTTTTAAAAAAGCAGTTCCCAAGGCCCAAAACCTAACTCACGGACCGTTTGAAAAACGTTAGGTGAGCAGTTTTTACAAAATTACACCCTTCTTCGGCTCAAAGGTAAAATGTAAGTTCCGCGTGTGAGTATTGTTACGCACCTTAAAAATTTCTACCTGGAATAGCAAGGGTTTGGCAAAATTCAAGATTTTCAGGTAACAATTCGCTTCCTGGCCAAAGTACTACCTTTGGGTGAAACATTGTAAAGTTATATGTAAGGTCGACGAACATTTATATTTACCAGGTGATAATAAAATTCAATTTGATAAAGCAGAAGTTCTGACTACAGCAACGTATTACTATATAAAAGTAAATATTGAAATCATCAAGAATCAAAATAACAACAAACTTCAACTCATAGAAAGATAACATTTGTATAAGCAAAAGTTGGCATCCTGCTTTAAGAACAACGAAGAAGGAACCACTCAAGACCACGCATGGGTGACCATCAAATCAGACTGTATTAGATCTGTCCCTCATGCATGAGTAACCGTGTATGGCTATAAATACCGCAGTGTCATGGTTTAGTGCCGGTACTTGGGGGCGGCGCTTAAATTCTTCCGCACTTTACTGATAAATTATACATATATACAGGATAAAACAATTTTAGGGTCAATATATATATATATATATATATATATATATATATATATATATATTGCTGTGGATCCGGGAATTAAAGTTTAAGAATCGAGAGTGAGTCATTAAATACTTTTCAAAAATAAAAATTTCACAAAAAAATTTCTTACCCGCTTGACTTCCGCTGCAACAAAAATCTCTTCAGCAGCTTCCCTGGCTAGCTCAGCTGTGCCTCTTGTCTCGGATACCAAAATTTACAATCATTCTTCCTTCTCACTCGCACACCATTCAATAAAATCACCAAATAATACAATAATCATAGAATCTTTTATTTACGCTATTTACATCCAAATTATTCACATGTATACACAGTTTGGTACACTAATTACAACTCAATAAGTGATATGTTTTAAAGTCCTTGTTTTAAATTATTATTTGCAAACAAATTTAATACAATATGAGTAGATGGGCCCCAAATAATACCCTATATTTATTGCACACTGGAGTATGGTGAGCTCATAATAACCCAGTTTATTAATGTATCCCTTTTACCTTGCATAAAATTACTACAAAACTAATAAACTCATGTACCCTTAACAATCCAATTTATATTCATAACAAATTTTATAAGTTTTCACTACACCCTTTTTCAATAATTTAAATAACCCCAATAATTCTCCAGTACACGTATCTTGCGTTAATAACTATAAATAACTCCAATATTCACTCACACATCACCAAAATAATACCAAAAGTTTATCAGATAACAGAAAATTCAAGTAAGTAACCTGGAGAATGCTTCAAGTCTCCATCCTTTCAGACGATGATTTCCAGAACCCCTCGGCTTCGTGATTATGCGCTCTGCTCCTCCACATATTCATAGATGAAAACCTCAATAATCACCAAGCATTGTTTAAAAATACCATTCCATAACAGCATACAAACTCACGTATATTATGCGTCTATTTATTGATTTACTAGCCTTGTATGGTAGTAATTGGACCTCTGTTAATTTGATTTTCACTACACTACTCGTATCTTGTGTTAATAACTAGAAGGTCATAACTACCAATTTATAAGTGCTAGCAGTACATTTACGGTATAATGAATATATTTAATACTCACAAAAACTCTACTATAACGTCGGTCTATCGTTGTAAGTAGTCAAAAGCAATGAAAATACAAAGAGAAAGCTCCCAATTCTCTCAGATTATTTATATCTTTAAAATGTCACCTCTAGCCCACACTTCACGCAAGAAACTTATTTTAAAATAACACTTCTGCAAATTTTGATATAAGTGACTTAAAGCTTCCAGAAATTCACCTCGTGGACACGCCGTATAATCCGAAAATCGCTTCCACCTGTCGCATGTTCGACCGTTTATAAAACTATCCGTTTCAACCAATGATTCTGTTCTGTGTCGTCGTCGTAGTCGTAGTTTTGGTGTCGTGTTGCAAACCCCACTTGAGTTGTAGAAAATCGATATTGCTGACAGCGTGTTTATTCTATGTACCTCTAACTTTTCAATTATTACTTATAAAATTACGTCACTACTTGTCCGTTTAGATTTAAATAAATTAAATAAATTTTACGCGTAAATTATTTGTTCGTTTCTTTATACAGGGTGTTTGAAATTGCATTGCTTACCCCAAATTTAACCCTTTGAATCCATAACAATATACATATATATATATATATATATATATATATATATCAAAGACAAGTTATTTGCAGTCCGCAATAAGAAAATTGTATATAAAATAAGATGTATCTGTAAACAAACTCTTATGAAAATAATAAGAGCCATTGACAAATACAAATCGGGCTGGTAGTTATATAGCCATTAACAAAACATTAGCTTTATTAATTCATAGGGGAGGAAACATCCACTGACCAATGGTTTCGGCTTGTTAGCCTCATCAGAGTGGACTGTTCCCAAGAACCCTATGAAGTAATCGAAGCTATTATAATGATATAATTTCGAAACAATCACTGTACTATGGCAAAAGTAAATAAAACCGCCATCAGGTGATAAAACACCAACACTACTAAAGTGTGGAAGTACAGAATTGAACCGAAACTACATAATAAATTTTAAAAATGACTATAAAAGTACGTTGGGCCTTTGAGATTTGCGGAATGTTACAGCAAAATTTATTTGCTAACGTAACAAACCTTCTCGTGGCGACACCCGGGTTCATGCCCCAAAGGCAATTCAAATAAACAAAGACAAGTTATTTGCAGTCCGCAATAAGAAAATTGTATATAAAATAAGATGTATCTGTAAACAAACCCTTATGAAAATAATAAGAGCCATTGACAAATACAAATCGGGCTGGTAGTTATATAGCCATTAACAAAACATTAGCTTTATTAATTCATAGGGGAGGAAACATCCACTGACCAATGGTTTCGGCTTGTTAGCCTCATCAGAGTGGACTGTTCCCAAGAACCCTATGAAGTAATCGAAGCTATTATAATGATATAATTTCGAAACAATCACTGTACTATGCAAAAGTAAATAAAACCGCCATCAGGTGATAAAACACCAACACTACTAAAGTGTGGAAGTACAGAATTGAACCGAAACTGCATAATAAATTTTAAAAATGACTATAAAAGTACGTTGGGCCTTTGAGATTTGCGGAATGTTACAGCAAAATTTATTTGCTAACGTAACAAACCTTCTCGTGGCGACACCCGGGTTCATGCCCCAAAGGCAATTCAAATAAACAAAGACAAGTTATTTGCAGTCCGCAATAAGAAAATTGTATATAATAAGATGTATCGTAAACACTATGAAAATAATGAGCCATTGACAAATACAAGGAGTTATATAGCCATTAACAAAACATTAGCTTTATTAATTCATGGGAGAACATCCACTGACCAATGGTTTCGTTAGCCTCATCAGAGTGGACTGTTCCAAGAACCCTATGAAGTAATCGAAGCTATTATAATGATGTAATTTCGAAACAATTTATTATGTAGTTTCGGTTCAATTCTGTACTTCCACACTTTAGTAGTGTTGGTGTTTTATCACCTGATGGCGGTTTTATTTAATTTTGCCATAGTACAGTGATTGTTTCGAAATTATATCATTATAATAGCTTCGATTACTTCATAGGGTTCTTGGGAACAGTCCACTCTGATGAGGCTAACAAGCCGAAACCATTGGTCAGTGGATGTTTCCTCCCATGAATTAATAAAGCTAATGTTTTGTTAATGGCTATATAACTACCAGCCCGATTTGTATTTGTCAATGGCTCTTATTATTTTCATAAGAGTTTGTTTACAGATACATCTTATTTTATATATATATATATATATATATATATATATAGTTAATGATTCTTCTTCGAGCTCTACCGGGAGGCTGTCTCGGAGGTAGTGCTGCAATTACTATACTCATTTGAAGGCCTTGTCATTGAATTCTACCGGGAGGCTATCCTGGAGATAGCGTTGGTACACGCAGTCGTTATTTCAGTAGTTGACCTTGTGAAACGTCGTCCGGAGGAGGTTCTTGTAGGTCGCTTGTGCGAGCTTTCATCGTGGATCTGGTGGGTGCAGAAGGCAGTGGTCGATTCCCTGATATGGCTCAGGTTGGCAGCTGAGAGGTTGTAGGAGCTACCGCATTGTTGATGGTGGTATAGGAGATAGTAGGATTGGAGGAGGTGGGGGATTGCCGGAGAGCCCTCCGAAAAAGGTTCTGATGGTGCTTCCGGATGTGGTTGGTGGACTTTCCCCGGGTGTTCTGTTTATCCATACATCGTAGCTTGTAGGTGTCAAAATGTGGTACGCATCGGCGTCATAATGCAGCCCGCCGTTTGTTGAGGCGTCAGCGGACCTTAGTGCAGGGCCGCAGGTGCTGTGAAAGATGGCAGGCTATAGGAAAGCACTGCTAGTTGATTACTCAGCCTATGCGGAGCTAAAAGTAAATGCTTATTGTTGACCACGCAGCTCTTTTTAAAGTCTTCTCGTCTCTATGTTTGGTATAGAGGTGAAATCTTTAACCAATGAGTGTCGTTAACCAATGGGAATGCCGGGTTTAAATTTGCTGGTTTTGCCGGGTTTTTCAGGTGTTCTTCGGAATTTTTTTCTTTTTCCAGCACGTACATTTTGATATAGAGTAGCAAGTGTTTTCAATGCATAATTTAATTCACAACAAGCAAGCAAGAGGATCTCAACGAATAACAGCTTAACAATCCCATTGAAGATGTTACCGAAACTTTTGAAGTAAATGTAGAATTCAAACCGACCACGGTAAATCAGCCCGCAGAAATCCAATAGTATTATTATTTCTTTTGTTTGTTTTACATCTCGTTGTAATTTTAAATTACTCGTTTACCTTATACTTGTTTATCAATGAAAAATTGTTACTTTAGAAATAAATATTAATACAACACAAGGTATTCTAAATATGGTGTATTTTAACTACAATTCCTGTGTTTCTTAAAAATTCTGGGCTTCTGTCCAACAAGGCCATATAAAAAATCGATCTCAGAGACTAAATTGACCATCATAGGTTAATTATTTCACGCGACCACTGAATAGTTAAGTATCTTTTCTGGAGCGCTATTATTTGTGATTGAAATTGAAGAGTAAGGAAGAGTGCCACGTAGTATTTCTAATTCTTCTTTTCGCCTATTTTAGAATTACTTCCTTGATCACTGTCATAATCGACATTCTGCCTTTCGAGTTGAGTCACTACTAATTTAATACCCACATCTCCTAGTGGATTGGTGTTTCAACTTTAGGTATTTGTTTGTCATTCTTTTATTTTTGATGCATGTATAATTTCAGAATTTTTAGCCTTTTTTAATGCTTATTTTTCGCTTATCGAGTTCTCTAGCGCATTTTGGTCTATTCGCTTTTCTATAAAATTTATTTCACTCTCTTAATTCATTATGAATATATCATTTTCTTTTCCTACTCTTTATGTAGTTTCTTTTTTTAACTTCTCACCTTACTTTCGCCTGTTTATAACGAAATCGCGTAGAATTAAACGAAATGCAATATTTTAGATAGTTTCCAGTTGTTCATAATCCTTTCATCCACTAATTCTCTGGTTTATCTGAAATCCAATTGTCACTTCTATATAAAGATTAAGATTGTAGGATACTCGCTCGTGTTCAAATAAACCACAATTGAACAGAGGCTCTAGTTTGACAGATATCCATCTATGTTTCTTTTTTGTTTGTTTTAAAGATATTGGCAAATTACCCAAACGTCGAGGTCAAGTTCTGGGGCGTTTTAAGTTATTAGAAATGAAGCTCACTGTACACAAAACAAATCTTATACTAATCTCATATTAAGCAAAGGGATTTAGGTCTTAGAAATGAAGTTTTTGGTATTAAATACCTTCACTTATAATATCTATTACAAATAGGGAAGATACGATTGGAACAAAGTTATATAGGTGTCAATATTTCAAACAAAAAAATATTTTTAAGCATGAACCCTGGATTGCAAGTTAAGCAATTTTTTATTTACATTACAGTGAATAAATGATCAGCACGATTGTGTAAACTTCGAGGATCTAAACCAATAATCAAATAATCATATCAAAAATATTGATAAGAATATCATCTAGCTACATGAAGTACTTAAAAAAGTGCTAGTACTCTCTTGAATTACATGTGTAAGACGAACAGTAGCAAATATAGGTACATACTTAATAGATAACATCAGATAACTAATACTAAATAACTGTATTTCAGTTGTGCCGAGTAAGCTACTGTGCCCGTTTCTAAGGTAAGTGTACTTTTTCTATAATATGATACTGTTATCAGAATAAATTAGGTGTAGACAGACGTTCGGAATTTCGTGATTATGTTTAATTTTACGGTTCTGTTCTGGAGAACTTATTCCCTGAAATCTGCGTAATGTCGTGCAAATTACAAATCACTAGCTCATCTCGGGTGACACGTCTATTGCTTTGCTCATGAGTTGTTCAGGTGCTTGAAATTTTTTGGAGAGCAAAGGAGACAACCTCAAAATTTAACGTTTTTATTATTTTTAGTTCTTAAAATATAAAATTAAGACTCTAGTTACTTTGACATCGAACGATTGTCAATAATCTATGTGCTTTTGCAATCTCAGCACCTTGAAATTTTTAATGAAGGTCGTGCACACTGAAAGCACAATCAAAGTAGTTGAAAAGATTTCCTTTCGTCAGGAATTTATGAAAGAAGCTTTATTTGTTTTTGGCAAACGGCCGATTTCTGATAATTCTATAATTTATTGAAATGAAGATATAAATTTGTTGCTTTGGTAATGCGGACCTTTA
The DNA here is from genome assembly GCA_036346225.1 of Platerodrilus igneus. Lineage (NCBI taxonomy): Eukaryota > Metazoa > Arthropoda > Insecta > Coleoptera > Lycidae > Platerodrilus > Platerodrilus igneus. The sequence goes on from JARFIW010001052.1 coordinate 9,901,997, forward strand.
TTCGAGTCGAGTTTTGAAGTAACCATGGTATACGAGTGCAGAAGTATTTCTGCAAGAGGGTGCTATCGGGGATGGATCCAGATAATCGTCTCCGGTCGAGTAATTTATGTAATATACGGGATGCACTCTTTTTTAAATACTTATTTATATGAACACAAATACAATGGATACATACATATGCGTTTTAGGTATGTCGATCGAGCAGGGGTTCGCGAGTTCCTAAACTTCGCCCAATTGTTCATTTGTATATGAATTATTGAATTATTTTTTAGGCAACACTTTCTATTAAATTTCTGTTGATGCTCATTAACAATAAATATATAATATATAATATGTAATACAATACAATACAATACATGAAAAAAATTATAAGAAGAAACGAATTTTCCAGTTACTAGAGGATGCATATCTATTTATGATATCATCTCAATTAATAATTATGCCTCTGTGCTCATACAATAACGCTAAGCCATTAAGTATTTCTTGTCCTATTTGCAACCTAAGCCATGTTACTAACCTTCGCGACATAGAAAAGCGTCCTTCTGCACCAGCTACGTTGCTGGATAGAGTGCATAATATATGTAATGTTATTTTTATTGCAGAAAAGGCAGTTTCATTGCAAGTACTAAAATAATGTAAAACTGAATCTATTGATACACAACGATTTTTAAAATAAATTTTTCATAAATCTATTTCTGCTATTAAATTATCTTAAATGTGGCCATTCAAAACAAAGTTATTTACATATTGCACCAATGGCTCTGCTATAGATTTAATTTCCCCCATGATTTATTTTACAAATTTTGAAGCATAATTATCTTTAAATCAAATAAATTTAAAGTTTCTCTATTAAATCTGGAATTCAGATCTTGAAGCATACTATTTAAATAGATATCGTCATCGTTAGGCCTTCAATCCTGGAACTTGTTGAATGTGCACTTTTATTGTTTCCTATTCTGAGCTAACCTAGGCATTTTCCTGAAATTCCAAAACCTAAGTCTATCACTATCTGTGTGCAATGGTCTGATTTGGGTCTACCTCTATTTTTCTTTTCTTTGCTTCTAATACTATTCCTTAGTGCCCTATCATTCTATCTCACCTATTTATTTACTCTTTTCCACCTATTGCTTTCTTCTTCTACTATTTCTAGAAACTTGTTGTTCTTTACTTCGTCTGTTCATAACTTTATGATACGTCTGTAACACCACATTTCAAAGGTTTCTATCTTTTTCTGTCGGAATCTCTTGGTGTCCACGTTTCACAGACGTACAGTGCTGCGCTCCACACATATGCTTTCGACAATTTTTTCCTTATTTTTATGTGTGTTGTCTTCGAACACAACAGTTGATTTTTCTTGTTAAAGCAACACGCCCTTGTGCTATTCTTTTTTCATATATGTATATAATATATAATATATATATATATATATATATATATATATATATATATATATATAGTTATTAAGATGAAATGAAAACCCAACTTTATATTTAAAGTTGAATTACCATTTCAAATCGAACTAGTAATTGAAAACCACTAAAGAACGGCTACAGCAGGATTTGAACCTGCAACCTCTGATTCTCCGGATCAGTGCTCTAACCAATTGAGCTATCTAGCCTAATTGTTTAGATGATGTTATACTTAATACTACTGAAGCTTGGCCCTTGTTAATGATTTTCAATTTAATCAGAGGTTGCAGGTTCAAATCCTGCTGTAGCCGTTCTTTTAGTGGTTTTCAATTACTAGTTCGATTTGAAATGGTAATTCAACTTTAAATATAAAGTTGGGTTTTCATTTCATCTTAATAACTATTAATATATATTAAGCATTCATTTGCATTCCAAATGTGGATTACTCTTCTCTATTATATATATATATATATATATATATATATATTGCTATGATAATAGGGTAGTTTAAGGCTAGATTAAGTCATAGGGGTCGTAGCATAAATGTAAGCAATTTTAACTTTAAGAAAAGGAAATAATTCCAGAAATTATAAGAGTAAATCGGTCACTCTACATAATGTTAATTAAGAGGACACTGTATTAAAATATATGGAATTAAATGCATGAGAACATAAATATGTCTAAGTATAGTTTACAAGTATAGATAAGATTTTAAAGCTCAACAAATTGCATAAAAATTAAATTACCGGGAAGCATAGATAAATTGGCATTGCAAATATTTAACAATTGCGTCGAAAATATCAACGTAAACGCATCTTAAATAATTCATTATTAGAAAATAGTTACGTGACTAGAGAAAAACACATTTGTTCAGAAAATCAATATTCTATGGAAAACAAATAAACACCAGGCGGTTCAATTATATGATAAATTAACAAACATCAAATACGTGAGTTAATCAAAAGCCAAAAGTTGTAAATCCTCGAATAATACTGCAATATGCTGAACAGAGCATTCGTCGAAGATTTAAACTAGGTAATTTGTAAAAATTCCGAGTTCTGCTAGATAAGGCAAAAGTATCAGCCTAGATTGTAAACACGCCAATGAATACAATTGGAGGAGGGGCTTATATATACGATAGAAACTGAACGACATTTTAGTCTATATTTAACTGAGAAAACAACTATGTTAGAAGGTGTTAAAAACTCACGTAATTAGTGAAGTAAAAATTAAGCAAATCAGATTTCAAAGTGCGAGAATTTGTGCAACAAAATATAAGCCGATCTATAGATAGACGAAAGTTAAAACACTTAATTAAATTCATTTTTAATATTAACAAAACAGGGCTTCTAACTTTGGCGATATTCTAACTTTGGTGATATTCTAATTTTGCTGATATTTAATCTGGACACATTCTGATTTGGAACGTTTAATTTTGGTTTGGATACATTCCAATTTTGGATGTTGGATATTTTAATTTGGACATATTTTAATTTGGACATATTCTAATTTGGGACGTTTAATTTTGGATGTACTGTAATTTGGTACGATTTTAATTGGAAACGATTTATGGGAGGCGATTCTTATATGGGGCCGGCATACCAATAAGCAAAGCGGACACAGCAAGGGGATGCAGATCATAGACTAGGATGGAACTCCAGAACCCATTCCAGGTTAGCAATTTTTTAATACACAGTATTATTGAAAGACTGTTTTTAATTTAATATTTGCTATGCATTTTATATTTGTAAGAGTCATCAAAAAGGTCACTTAAATAATATGAAAACAGAGGAAGCTATCTTGGAACGTTCAAAGGTCCCTGAATAAAATTAAAAGATATTTTTGCTGGCTTTCAGAAAAGCATAAATCTGGTATATGTAGATATTTTGTACAATAAGGAAAATTTTGAGTGTTGTAAATATTATCAATTATTATATTGTGTGTTCTAGAATTGCCTTATTTGCTTCGATAAGATTTATTCAGTAAGTTAGTCAGCGTAAAACCTTAAAATTAACATTTCATATCAATAATAGGGCATATCACAGCAATATATATATATATAAATATATATATATAAATATATATATATATATATATATATATATATATATATATATATATAATTAATAAGATGAAATAATAACTTAGACTTTTTAAGTAAAGCCCAAATGATCATTTCAAATCGAGCTAGTAATTGAAAGAAGAAAAATTAAAGGTCTTGGACAGGATTTGAACCTGCATCTCAGTTTTGCCGGAACTGTGCGTTTACCAATTACGCTACCGAGACCGATGGCTATAATTGGGAAATTTACAAATGTAAATCGTGAACAGTACTATATATAAACCTAACTTTCAATTACATTTAGCATTTTTGTCAATCATATCTGACATTGTCAAGTTTTTTAACTTATGTCGGATATAGACAAGAAGCAACGCTCAAAATCACGGCTATGGCCAAGTATTAATATTTAAATATTATAAGTATTTTTTACACAATTTTTTACCGTGATTTTGAGCGTTGCTTCCTGTCTATATCCGACATAAGTTAAAAAACTTGACAATGTCAGATATGATTGACAAAAATGCTAAACGTAATTGAAAGTTAGGTTTATATATAGTACTGTACACGATTTAGATTTGTAAATTTCCCAATTATAGCCATCGGTCTCGGTAGCGTAATTGGTAAACGCACAGTTCCGGTAAAACTGAGATGCAGGTTCAAATCCTGTCCAAGACCTTATATTTTCCTTCTTTCAATTACTAGCTCGATTTGAAATGATCATTTGGGCTTTACTTAAAAAGTCTAAGTTATTATTTCATCTTATTAATTGTAATACGTTAGTATTTATCAACTTACCTTGTGCAAAAAATACTTATAATATATATATATATATATATATATATTATATATATATATATATATATATATATATATATATATTACTTTAGGTAGTAGAAATCAACCTCTACCTTTTGTAAATTCTCATTTCCTATTTTTTATTCTGGTTTTTGATTTGTTTACCTCTCGTTTACATACTAGTACTTTAGTTTTATTTTTGTTGACTTTTATACCATATCTCCCTGTTGGCACTATTTCCATTTCATTAGAGATGATTTTAACACTTCCTTGCGAGATGTTAATACCCCTATATCATTCATGTGTCCCTGCATAATAATTTCTATTGTTTCCTGCATTTGACAATATTCATTGCTTCTTCGATATATAAGTTAAAAATGAACGGGATAACGTATATCCCTGTTTCACCCCTTCCCCTAATATTTACTTCTCTCGCTCTGGCTCTAATTCTATTACATCTATTTGCTCTTTGAATATAATATGTACTATCGGTCTAGCCCTATAACCAATTCCAATCTGTTAAAGTATTTTAAACATTTTTTCTTATCTTACATTGTCGATCGCTTTTTCCAGATCTACAAACCCTATAACCACGTTTTTTCTTTTTCTATTGCTTTCTCCATTATCACCCTGTTTCGTCTAAACCCAAATTGACCTTCTCCAAATATTTCTGCAGCCTGTTTTTATATCCGCCTTTATACAATTCTGGTTAATAGTCTAGACACTTGTGCTGTCAAACTTATAGCTCGAAGTGACTATGGTGTTAAGTTTGAAATCTTTGGGTATCTCTCCCGTGTCATACATATAGCTTACAAGTTGAAAGAGAAGTTTTTTACGGTTTGTTCAGCGGATTTTAGAGTTTCTGTTTGTACTTTATATATACTCGGCGCCTTACTATTTTTCAGTTCAAACCTATACCTAAGTATAAGATATCCCAAGTCAACCTTTTCAATGTCTGATTTCTGTTGTAGTGCTTCTAGTTCATGTCCTCCATGTAAATTTCCTATATAGTCTTGCCATCTATCCAGCTTCTCTACATTTTCTATAATGATGTCTACTCCTGCCCCCTTATATTTTTCTATAAGGTTTACGAATTCAAAATGTTCATTTATTTACAAAATTTCCAGAATATAAGTTTTCATAAATATCTGATGAGTGATTGTTGCTTGTACATAGCCCTTATATCCAGGTGACTTTGAAACTGGTTTATTCTCAACATGTTTATGTCCAACATAAAGTTGTCGATTCGAGACCAATGTGTCCCTACAATTAAAAGCAACTTTTGTGGTAGGGTATTATCTGAACATTATTTATTACCTTCAGTCTGTCGTATAACCTATTCTTCAAGATAGCTAACCTACACAAGTTACATGTTGATTGAATGGTAAACACAAGGTGTTCTATAAGAAATTGACCTTTTCGTAATAAAATAATTCGAGATATCTTCGGCAAACATCCGACAGATGTTTTAAGACTGCAAATTGAAAATACCTAGTGTCGTTTTTCTTTATCTAATTATATAAAATTAACATATGAAAAAGCTTAACTAGAATTAGAAACCGAGAATTTTTATTTATTTGAGTAAGCACAGAGTGCATATGAACTGTGTTTGTGCTTAGAAAATTGTGGACGTCAACAGGATACATATTTAATAAAAATAGTTGAAGCATAAAATTGCAATAATTTAGTACGCAAAATACACCACGATTAATTTAACAACCATTGAGTAGAAACAATATACGATATAGAAATAATCCTTTTTTATACCAACAATGCATATAATCTAAAAGTTATATTTCTTAAAAGAAATAACCCAACCCTATTGGTGATATTTACTAATACAGAAACTATTAAAACGAAATATGGTTATAAACCTCTCAAAGGAACATCACATGTTTTAGATTCCTAAAATTCATTCTTATTTATTTTATATGCTTTGTTTGTCTTTCCTATTTTCATCTTAGTTTGTATGTTTTTGCATTTTTCCTGAATCTACTGATCTTTAGCTTTCTTGCATTTGCAAACAACTGTCCATTTTATGGCTTTGTATTTCCTTTTTCCTGCTTCGTCTTGTCCTTTTTTTTTTGTATTTTTGCCTTTTTTTATTACATTCAGAATATCATTTGTTACCTATGGTTTCTTATTTTCTTCTTGTTTATACATCAAAATGTCTCTGGCCAGCATGTCTAAGCTGAATTTAATGTTATTTAATTCTGGGTCCACTTCCATAGTATCAGAAATTTCCCGATATCTTCGTTTGACTCTTTCTCAATTCTTTCGTTGTCATCTTTCTCTTTTATCTTCTCAAAGTCGAAGTGTTTTTATTCGTTCCTAATTGTTTCAAATTTTTAAGTTTAACACGTTGAAGGACACTAGGGAAACCCGTTTGTGTTATGTTGTGACACTAACTGTTTTTCGCGTTTCCTGACACAAAGTACTTGTCAGTTGACGTTAGTTGTTATAAAAGTACGAAAAATCAATATTTAGACTGTTTACAGAAGAGATATAGGTTAATGCCAATATACGTTCTGCCATATTTCAAATGTATTTTACAATAAATAACGACACGACGCTGTTAGACGTCCACAATTCTAAATAAAACAGTGCTTATAACTTTATCAATGATAATTGAAACAGTATGAAAACAAAGCATATATTTTGAAAACAAAGATTATTTATGCCATAGAAAACTTAAAACTAATTATTTGTACATGAGTACAAATACATACAAATACGCAGCTATTGCAAACAGGTTCATATTTGGTGAGGATTTCAAAATTCGTCTACTGACTGATGCCACACTTCAAAACAACCTGGACAGAGAGGTGGTTTTGTTACACAACCTTAGCAACGAAAACTTGTTTCCTGCGTAAATTTTTTTCTTGCAATGCCTACATCTCAAAAATACAGACTTCCTTTGCGAAGCAGCTCCGGGAGTATCTGAAATTTCTTGGTGCCAATGGTCTGTTCCCACTGGCATATTTTGCACACTAATAAATTGCGGTGATGCTGTACGCCTGCAGTCATTCCTTTTAGCTCGCACTAAATACTTTCCTTCTAAATTAGAAGGAATTATGATTGAAGATTTAATTAACACATCTCAAAACTGAATGAAGCGATAATTGCGAAAATCCCATTTGCAATATTTTCGATAGAGGTAAAAGGCATTCTGTGTGGTGATATCATGCAGATACAACTTAATTTTTTATACCACCTTATGGTGTTGCGTAAGTCGAAAACATTTGATCACATTTATCAACTCCAGACATGTGATCATTATAATCAGCTACCTTTGCAGGCTTCACTTCTCTTTTCCAAATTAATTTTTTACTGAAATCATGCGGGGATGATTGATAATTGTTACCATTAGAACATCTCTTTTATCCCTCCATTTAGAAACGTATACTTTTTTTTGCCGAATCCAACAATGCTCTACCTTTTTCATTTTCTTTGAACGGAAAACTTCGGATTACCTCTTCTATTGGTTCTTAGGGTGCCACTTGTACGAGCTTTATACTTTAGAAGCCTTTCAGATAGTTGTATGCTATTATAGTACTTCTCCATAAATAAGTCGGGGCGCTTCATTAGGTAAGGTTCCATCAACCTAAATACCAGTACTTCGGTTTTAGTGCCTTCTAAAGCATGTTCAAATGCAGATCTTACATCTCCATATTTAGCAAATAGCCGTCAGAGGTAATCATTTCAAACAATTTTTTTCCGTATCATAGTTTTTATTTTTGATATTGTTTTATAAACATATTTATAAGCGGTTATATTTTTGCTTTGCTTTTCGAATTTGACTGAGAACAGCAGAGAACTCGAAGTATAGTTTCAAACCTCCTCGCTGACATGACATATGGAAATATCGGATTATAATATTGTAAATCAGAATATGAAAAATATCGACGCATATTTGTTGTTAAAATTTGACCCAAAAAGGCTTTCATTTCTTCGGTTGTCATAGAACGAAAACTAGCATAACTACTATGCTTTGTTTTTGGTCTATTTGTTCCGCGCAAAGTTTGACCATATTTGTTTGAACACTCAACTATATAATCAAGTATAGAAGGCGTAAATAAACATTCAAATACTTCTATCGGTGTGGCATCATGGCTAATATTTATTTTGAGTCCTGCACTGGTCAAATGTAGGATCGGACACTGCTATAGTTGTAGTTTCCTACGAATTTTTGGAATCGTCTAGTACAATATTTGAACTATTAGGTAGTCCATCTTCATCCGACTCATTAAGTTTTAAAGATAGTCCAGTGGAATTACCATCACGTGTTTCGGAACTACTAGATTCGTCAGATTCGTAATTTTTGTCAGACCCATATTCACCATCACTGTCATTGTATGAATCTTTTTCACCGTCGCCGTCGTCAGAAAAAACTTCCTTAAGAAACTTACGTAACTGTCTCTGTTCCCGTTTGTAAGGGTCGTTTGAGTTGTAGTCACTCATCTGAAACCAATGAAACCACATTATTTCTAATAACACGGAACCATTATCGGACAATAGCAATGTTGTTGGTACATCACTACATTACTAGAAAATAAATGCTTACTTATTCTAACAAAAAACACATTATTTTAGAGGAAAACAGGCTAAACAAAAGTTTTGGCGCAAAGTAACAAGCAATATGACATACAGATAGACTGAATGAAATCAAATAGCACTGAAGACACCGGTCAGCGTTCTGTTGTAATTGGGAAGAGTACGGCTCCAGACCAATAGCAGAGTGGATTTAAACTGGTGTACGTAGCTAAAGAATTGCACTGGGTAAATATTTTCCGTACCGAATGAGACAGTTATAACCGAGTATAAATATACTATACGCATAGTTGGACGCCGATCAACGTTCCACCAATTTTAGAAAAAATTATGGAAGACGCCGTATGGCGTTCTGTCACAAAATGATCGGCTTCAAACATGTCGTAAAACGTCAATGTCTTTCAATGTGTTAAACGCAGCTTTCATAATTACTATGTTGTGATCACAATTTATATCTGCTTTTGGGTAGCTTCTATTGTTTTTCACTTGATTTCTAAACCGTAGTCTAACAAAAATGCAATCTTTTTGATATTATCCTACGTATTCTGGCATCTTTTACGTGTATCGTTGTCTAGTATGATGTTGAAATAGTGTGATTGTGATGACTCGATTGTTTTTGTTGCAAAATTCTACTAGCCTATTTTCCACGTTGTTCCAAGTGCATAAACCAAATAAATCTACTACCGCTCCTTCACTATTCTCACCTACCGCTGCATTAAAATCTCCCGTAATTATTAAATTTTTGTGTCCGTTTCGGAATATTAGCATATCTTCGATATCTCTGTAAATCGCTTCTGCCTTTACATCACTGTAGCTAGAGGTAAGCATGCAGACCTGTGTTATTACCGTATTTACCGGTTTAGATTCTAATCTAACCATAAGTACTCTTTCGTTCTTTTCTAAGTAGTTTCCTACACGGTGTCCTGTTTTTTTCCGCATAAATATTCCCATATCCGAATTTCTTTCCTCTGATCCTGTATGAATTACCCTACCGCATCAGAAATCCCTCCACTTCTGGCCACCGAGCTCGCTAATCCCTACTACATATAATTCTAGCATATGCTTTTCAATTTTCAAATTCTCTAGCTTGTCTACGTGCTTCATGCTTCTAACATTCCATGCCCGAGTGTTACATGTTCTTTTTTCTGATTTTTAAGCTTGCCGATCACATCTTCCGAAGTAGTCCCTTCCACGAGATCCAAATTGGGACTACTTTAACTCCGGAAACTTTATCCCAAAAAATGCTATTATTTTTTGATCGTTTTAGTACGCTGTGTACTTGATAGGTAAATAGGTGGTTTTCTGTTACTTTTCATATCGCAGTAGTGTATCTTAGAATGCCATACCGACCTCTATGGTTTCAACTGCTCTGACTACCGAAAGAGCAGCTGCCTCCTTTCGGGAACCACTTATTCTGGTTCCTCACTAAAGACGCACTATCTATAGCTCGGTTCGGCTGCTCACTGAAACACGTAAGAAATTCTACCCGTTCTTCAAGGTATAGGTCCGTTCAGAACGGAAAATAGGTATTACACAAGAGTTTCAAAATATTCTTTTGAATTATTATTTTCAATATTTGGTCTATTAACTTGCTGCCCTACCACCTGCATTGGAACGAATATATCAATCAAAATCATGGGTCACTTTAACAATTTATTGAAATATTTCTGCAAAATTTTACTTTACTAAATGACACCCTTTCCTGCCGCTGGGATGTTAATTCTAAAATTTCTACACATTTTGCGCGATTGTTTTTAAAATTTTAAGGAGTTTTATGATTATGAACTCATAGTGTTTCACACAACTCGCGCAATTTTTTATTAAGAATATTTTTTAACAGAGACCTTTTCGTAGAAGCATTGAAAAAATCTTACCTTCTTAATTATGCCGACAGTATTCCGCACAAACCGTACATTAGAAGGGCTAGATAGTGATAAATTAAGTGTGTGATTGTAGCGAGGACTTGGAATAGCATTTTTAAAAGTTAACTTAAATAATGCAACAACACCGTTTTGCTCAGATACCTTATGCTGCAATCATTTGTACTTATACCAACACAATATAGTCAATTTAAATTAAATGCTCATAACATTTTTAAAACTGTTTCGGCTAATACGTTTCTGGATAAGATATGCTTCTTGACTACATAATCGTAATTTCATTAATGACGATCGACACAACCCAAAAATCTTGCATCCTACTCTTATTCAGCTGGTATAAAAAGGATATGTACACGATAGAATGTGTAGTTAACATTAACCGTTACAGATGGCGTTAAGAAGCAAAAAGCTTATATACAAAACCTATCTTAGGGAGGTATCAAGAAAACTAAAAAATTAATATGGACACTGTAACTGGAATGAACCACTTAATTGGAACAAGATACTTGACATATAATTCATTAAATAATTTTACTAGATGCATAATAAGTTTCAATCAAAAAAAAACTGTCGCTGTAAATAAATTTAGCTTTGGTAGGTTATTATCACTTGATATTAAATCTACTAAGTGCAATAAATATTAAAGCATAAATTGACTGTTCTACTAATCACAGTCTTTGCAATTAAATGCAATAAAAAATGTAAATATACAATAATCTCAATTATCTAAATCTGACTATCATCAATACTATTGAAACAAATAATCAATAAGTAGGCAATGCCTCATGAAAAATTTCATGAAATCTCTACAGAACAGCGATTAAATTTGTCTTTAAAAGTTTACAAATATTGTTCTGATCATTCGAACGGAACTCAACTTGCCACATATTATTAGTTTTTATATAAGAGAAAAATTTACTAAATTACATTCTAAAAAACTATTTTATCACTTTTGACATGTGAGCTTACATGAAAATATAACAACACATATCTGAGTTTAATTTCTTTTCTAGTGTTCTAGTTACGGATGCCCTAACATAATTGCGAAGTCTTCTTACCAAACAAATATCAGCTGGTACAATTTTCGCTGTACCTTCAGGAAATATAATCTTGAAGTACAGTACTTCACATCTGGACGGCTTTGTGGCGTACTTGGTATGCATGTGACTACTATGCCCAAAGTCACGAGTTCGAACCCCGACACTGTCCGCATGAAAAATGTCAGGCGAATATTTTTCACTAATATCTCCCTCGTTCGAATGAGAGGTAAAATGGAAGTCCCGTGTCTGAGTGTTGTCACGCACGTTAAAGATTCCTACTTTGCTTCGATCAGCAAGCATTCGGCAAAATTCAAAATTTTTGAGGTAATGAAACTCGTTTACTGGTCTTCGGGTAGAGCATTAGAAAATTAAAAAAAGTACTACTTCGGATCTGCATGTGGTTAAAAATAAAGGAATGTATACACTCAAAATGTAGTCCAAATCAACTGAGTCAGGTGTGTTCAGAACGCCGTGCTACCGCAAATAATACGTATTTACTTACATATGATCCATCCAAGCCTGATGTACACCTTATGTATTATGATGTTAATAATCAATATGGATAGGCCATGAGTCAGCCCCTACCTTATGGAGGATTTGAATAGGTTGACACTAACATTGACGTGGCATCAGTTCCTGATGATGCTCTTAAAGGCAATATCTTGGAGGTAGATTTGGTGTACCCCTAAAAAATATATGATCTACATAAGGGCGTTCCCTTCTGTCCTGAGCATATTGATTCGAAAACTGGACGACCACTTATATCGAAAACCCAAGGTACTAAGTTAATGGCTACATTAAATTTAAAAAGAAGATATGTGATTCACTACAAAAATCTAAAGCAAGCCTTGGTGAATGGTCTTAAATTAGCAAGAATCCAGCGTGTGCTGAAATTTAAACAAAGCTGCTGGCTAAAATCTTACTGAACTTTGGAAACGTGCAAGGAATGAATTTGAAAATAACTTATTCAAGCTAATGAAAAATGCTGTCTTCGGGAAAACGATGGATAATATACGGAAATATTGTAATGTGAAACTTGTACGAAACTGGGAAGGCCGATATGGTGTTGAAGCTAAAATATCTAAACCTCTATTCAAAAATTTCGACGAAAACCTGCTGTAGTGGAACTTCTCATATAGGAAATTTATTTTAATAAACCTATATATGTTGGAATGTGTATCCTCGATATAGCCAAGTTAACTATCTACAATTTTTACTATGGATATATGAATGGTGCTTTTGGAGAGGGATGTCAATTTCTGTACACAGATACAGATAGCCTAATCTACAAGATTATAAAAATTATGAAATCATGAAGCGAGATTGCATTGGGTACTTTGACACATCGGACTATCCTTCCAACAACATTTATGGAACTCCTCTAATCAACAAGAACGTATTGGGGGATGATGAAAGACGAAAATAATGAACGGGTTACGACTGATTTTATTGGCTTACGATCAAAGATGTATGCAACGAAGATTTTTAAAACGCCTGAGGAAGAGTAGGCTGAATTCCCACGATTGATAGAAGAGGATGAATCATAAACACGATCACATGCTATCCAAAACTTTGGCGTTACTAAGAAGATAAAGGGAGTTAAAAAATCTGTGGTAAAAAATCGTATATTGTTTGAGGATTATGTCAGATGTATAGAAAATTTTAAAAAAATATATATATAACGCAGAACTTAATTCGGTCTGCCAAGCATCAAGTTCATACCATCGTCCAAGGGAAAATTGCTCTATGTCCAGAGGATGACAAACGCCACTTGATTCCCGGGTCATATACAACTCTACCAATTGGGCATTATTCAATCATGGACATATAAAATATTTATTACAAATAGTGATATAGAAAAATTATATTACTATTATGTAAACATTGTTTAATAATTTTTTTATATTGTGACTCATTTCTATTTCTATGTTCAATCACTGACTCGGGAAAAGAAGCGACATCTTAAAATTTAGGTTATCATTAGTGAGGGTCTCTAAATGGAATTTTCATGGGAAAAATGAATGAATCCTTCTTATGGGGATTTCAATGTTGTGTACAAAAAAGTGCAAAATGAACCTTATAAGTTTCCATATTAAATCCCATAAGAAAACCTGTTTTTGCGTTCGTGGTAACCTTGAACCTTGCTTATCTACTGACCGGATCATTCTAAATCAGAGAACCAAATGGAAAAAATGAACTATCCGGTCTGCAAACAGCTATCACTAAGATAAAGCAATAAAATGTTATGAAGACTGGAATAATATATAAAATTGACTGAATTCTAATTTACCTATATTACGTAATGGATAAATCACTGCTAATGAAATTAAACCAAACCTTAGCCAAATCCATGAGTGATTTATGTTATTTTAAATGCATTAAATAGTTAAAGATAAAACAAGTGAATTCTAAGGGCTTAAATTTATTTATATTTAAACAAATTCAGAAGTGTTGTGTGGAATAAACTTAGAAAAGAGGGAAATAGCCAAATTAAAACTGAAAGGATGGTATATGGTAATTCGCCTTTGGCAAAATGGCGTGTTACAAACTTCATAAATTACTTGTTCATGAATCTATCTAATAATCAAAGAGAGCTGTGAGATATGACTTATGTAAGTGGTTTTAAAATTTTAAATCCCAATATCGACGATGATCATTATCCACTTTCTAGGATCGAACATTTATTTGCAGAGTTAAACGAAGGTGAAAATTTTACTAAATTAGACCTACAATCAGCCTATAATCAAATGCCTATATGTTAAAATTCACAAAAACTGTTAGTCATTAGTACACATATTGGCCGTTTTAGATACAATCGAGCACCTTATGGTATCAAATCTTTATCTGCTAAATTCCAAAGAACAATGGATAAGCTATTCTACAATTTACCATTTGTTATAGCTTTCCAGGACGATTTGTTAATTACAGGGAGCACAGAAAAGAAACATCTAAAAAATTTAGAAGTGGTCCTCACTATTCTACAAAATTATGGGCTCACATTAAAAGAAGAAAAATGTCATTTTTTATGAATTCCGTCGAATATCTAGGGCATGTAATCGACAAACAGAGATTACACACTATCACTACCAACATTGATGCTATTAATAAAGTTCCATATCCAGAAAATTCTACCAACATAAATCCTTCTTGGGCATGGTAAACTTTTACGGTAAATTTATTCCCAACCTTTCTGAAATTTTGTCTCCTCTATACCGTCTACTACAAAAAAATACAGAATTTCATTTCGATAACTCATGTATTGATACTTTTAATAAAGTAAAAAAACACTACTTATTGATGCGCCTGTCTTAATGCATTACAATCCAAGTCTGCCATTAAAATTATACTGTGATAGCTCCAATTATGGATCGGGGGCTGTGCTTGTAGATATTTTTCCGGGTAATGTTGAAAGGCCTATTGCTTACCCTATGAGGATTCTTTCTAAATCAGAATTAGCCTATTCTCAAATTGATAAGGAAGCACTCTCATTAATATTCCCAATTAGCAAATTTAACCAGTATCTTTATTTACAGAAATTTACCCTAGTCACTGATCACAAGCCGCTACTCTCTATTTTCGGCTCCAAAAAACACTTACCTACTATGGTGGCAAACCGTTTACAAAGGTATGCTTTGTTTTTTAGTGGTTACAACTTCGATATCGTTTATATCAACGGCTAAAAAAATGTAGGCGCTGACTGTTTATCACGCCTTCCTGCAAAAGGAAATCCTACTTCCACTGCAGACGACATTAATTTCAACTATGTCCCGATGAAGAAACACCATTAAGTTTTAATGATTAGAAAAGACTACTAAGAAAGATTCTGTCTTATCAAAAGTGATACAAATCGTGCTTATAGGTTGGCCTGCTTCAGTCAAGAGTTTACCTATTGAGTTGCATAATTTTTACCAAAAGAGAGAGCAAATTTCTTTTCAGTCTGAATGTTTATTCTGCGATTATCGTTTAATCATAGCTAGTTCTTGCAGAGTTTCAGTTCTAGACATGCTGCACGAAGCTCACTTAGATATAGTGGAAATGAAGTCATTAGCCTGTACTTATATTTGGTGGCCTAAGATTGACATTCATATGGAGAAATATTCGAATTCATGCAAACCATGCCAGGTTGAAAGATTTGAACCCCCTAAGGCTATTGGTACATGCTGGACTCCTTCAACCGCTGTTTGGGAACGCCTGCACCTTGATCACCTTGGTCCTTTCAGAAATAGAATTTACTTAGTAATTACCGTTGCATATTCTAAATGGGTTGAAGTCTTACCTGTTTCTAGTACATCGGCAGAAGCAACTTTGGTCTTCCAAAGGTTATGGTTAGTGATAACAGACCCCTTTCGACTCTACCGAGTTCAAGAATTTCTTGCTAAGTTTTAATCCCATTTTAATCCCACCGTACTATGCTGAAAGAATGCTTTATCAGAAAACTCTGTGAAATATTTCAAGCATAAACTTGAAATTTCCAGTATTGAAAACAATTCTGACAGATTTCACCATTTACAAAATTCTGTTTCAATACAGAAATGCTGCGCATTGCGTCATTAATAAAGCGCCAGCATCTTTAATGTTTGGTCGATCATTACGATCTAAATCAGACCCACTACGTCCAAATTTCGAAACAAAAAACAAAAGTATAACTAAAAATATCAGAGAGCTGAACGTTAACGATCTTGTGTTAGCACGAAATTACAGATCAGTCATTAAAAACTTAGTCCATTAACCTATTTGGTTACCCCCGAAGGCTATGATCAAGTAGTTTAGAAGAGACACATTGATCAGTTTATGAAGTCCAACGCTACTGATTCTGATTTTAGTGTCGTTGCTAACCAAGATTCGGATAAACATTCAAACTCACCCTTTCCCTTAAAAACTACCCAATCTTCGGAAACAAACATAATCTTTAACAGTCCTGGCACTCTATCTGATCCTATAGTTTTACCCCATTCTGTGCGAACCGTATCAAGTGAAAACAGCTCACCAGAAACAGAGATTAACATATCACCTGATCCAACAGGAGTCACTACAAGTGGTCCCAGTTCTAAAACTTTTAATTCCCTAAATATACATATGCAGATACACCTAAACGTAGGTACCCTATACGTATTCGACAACCACCAAAGAGGTTAGACTTATAATATACTTTTTACAATTGTTATTCATTCTTAATGTGTAATCTTAGTTGTAAGATTAGGGCACTTTAAGGGGGAAGGTGTTGTGTTGTTGTGGTACATCTATTAAGCTGTGTATTCTGTGTTCCATCTAGTTACTTTGTGATTGGTTGATTGATAACTGCGGTCATGGACACAGTGGGTGGGTGGGTGGGCGGAGGGCTTTCATCCAGTACCTTAGGTACTTGTTAGGCTAGAAGACGAATATTAATTAAATTAATTGGAAGAATGTTAATTTGTTTTGAATTATCGGGATGTAAAAAAAGTGCGGCCAATTATTGAATGATTTATTTATCACTACGTGACTAATACACAACAAGTGTTTGGATAGTTTTATTCTTTTAATGAATATATTTATAATTTGATCTCTACAACACTTTATTAATTCATTATGTGTAGTTTTACTGATATACGTCTCTTTGGAATATACGTTGCTTTAATGAGATTCTAAAATTTTATCATTCGTCGCTACACGTAGGAGTGATCTGAAATGTTTTTTGTTATTTGTAATATTTAAATCAAGTTAGGAGTCATCATCCATATGTCCTATAAAAGGAATATTTCATCTCCCTAAAAATATTGCTGTTTCTACAATTAGTGCTTATTTTCATTAAATTTGATTTAATCTATTGTCATTTATTAAACTTCTTATATCTTTTACAAGATTTTAAATTAATTCTATAAATATAATTGCTACTAAAACTGCTTCCTCATGATATGATGTAATATCATCAATTGAAAATGAACAATCTTTGCTTAAGGTTGTTATATTTTTATAGCGTTTCAAAACTAATCTACTTAGTTCTGCACTTTTTTCCTGTCCTCCAAAGTTTGAAGCGAAGGTAAAGCAATATTTACAAAAGCGCCTTGAAATTTTTTTGAAATATTTATCTATAATTATATATTTATTTTTAAAATATGCGTGAACCACAAGTTTGAATTACAATTAGTCATCACAATTTCAAAATACAATTACGTAATAACGTAATATAAAAAATACATAATTTAAAGCAAACACAATAGCAAGTAGATAGACACAGCATAATTCTCTTACGAGCAACCTTAAAAGATCCAGCAGAAGCTAAAACATCAGATATGGTACTTGAAAACATTTTTCAACAAAAGCTTGTTAAAATCAATTTAAATTGATGGAAGAGCAAATCTTTTATGCTAACATGAAGTGTGTTGTCAACCAAAATAGTTATGACCTTTTTTGCTTCTACTCAGCTTATGGTAAGATATAACTAATTTACCCTAACTGCAGGGTCAAATTGATGAATAAGGGAATCATACTGATGTTGCAAAATTTGTTTTTTAACAAAAAGTAACCATTGTAAAATAAATAGGGCAAAATGAAAATTTAAAATTTAATGCAACAGTCACGGTAGTTATCATGGTACCTAAGATTAGATAAACCCCTCTACGTTGAAGCTTGAATACAAGTGAAGTTATTGCATACGAAATATGACGATCAAACATGCCATTGATAACAAGACAGTAAAACATCAAGTAAAACTGATTTTTCTGAAGAATTTCTGAAATAAATACATAGTTTGACAAACTTTTTTGCAAAGCAAATCACACTAAGTGTTCCAACTTAATTTACTAATATAAAGTGACACCAATAAAACTAGTAAGTACCATATCAAGAGAGTCATTTTGCAATGAAAAAATCATTTGATTTGTTTTATCCCTGTTGAGGGTTAAGTTGTTACCATTAAGCCATGATTCAGGGAGGAATAATGGTCTCTCTTTATCACCAACCAGTTGAACAATATTATCACCTTGATTATAGAGGGTGGCATACAAAATGACATCACAATTGCCTTTTAAAGAAAAGGGTAAGTTGTTAATGAAACATACGAAAAGAAGCGAAGCGAGAATGGAATCTTGTGGAACTTCAGAAAAACTTCCTTTCTGTTAGAAAATTTGTTTAGGTAATGACCACTTTGGGACCTGCTCTTCAGATATGATGCAGCTAGTTTAGTACTATTGTCATCAAAATTTAAACACTTTAGTTTGCAATCTGTAAAACCATGATCAATACAATCAAAAGCCTTGGTCAAGTCGCAAAATTTGACGGCAAGTAACTACTATTCTCTAAGACGTCTGAGATTTCATTTACTAATTTGAATATGGCATCACTATAGAAAACCGAATTGCTCAGCGTATAAAAACTACTCTGTTTAAGATAAGAAGTAATTTGAGTATTTACAATACATTCAAAAATTTTCGAAAAAGTAGGTATTAGGGAAATAGGAAGATAGTTCTTAATATTACTAGAGAAACTTTTTTATGTACCGGGATCACTTTCACGTGTTTAAGGATATTAGGAAATATTGCTTCCTTTATACAAGTATTAAATGATTTAGTTAACGAGATAAGTATAGAGTTAATAACTAGTTTTACTAGAGATATGTTAATGCTAAACAAATCCTTCGGTGTGGGATTCCTCATGGACAAGGTATGATCGCGCTGTGTATTATGAGATACTGGTATTAGCATTCGAGAGATTAGATAAGATTTCAGTGACGGAATCAATACAAAATTGTTGAAGTCGGTAGCTGAGAAATTGGCATTAGTATCTTTGCCCTTTGATTTAACCTTTGAAATCGTTGATGAAATCCCATTTACGTTTATTGTTATCTTTTGCACTAAGAATATAGTTGTCGTAAGCAATAATTTTAGCATGTTACAGAACATGACGGTAAGTATATTTTAATATTCTAACATGCAGTTAAAGTTCCGCACTAGGAAATGCGACGCGGAGTTCCACAAAAAATATGTAACTGTTACGCATTTTCCTTAGGTTATCCGTAAACCAATTGAGCACTTTTTTAGAAATGTTTTTAATTACTCTGTAATGTTTGATTGAGCAGAGATCAACTGCAAAAGCAATTGTAGAAATGAGGTTGGTAAACTTGTCGTTAGTATTTATACTGTAGCGGCGTTTAGTTTACCTCTGACCAGAATAATTACATTGTAATGTATATGAACTGTTTGTACACAAAAGATAATTGATTGGTCCTTCGGCACCACATCTTTCAGATGGACTTAATTGTCAGGCACAAAAGTTGTGCATTTAAGATTACAATAGGAAATTTCGAGAATGTTATTTGCATAACTTCTGACATGTTCATGAAATAACTAATGTAATTGAATGTTTATAAATCGTCGTGATGGGCGTTAGTTAGTTTAGCTCTGATATAAGTTCTGATAGAAGCTGTTATTACAATACTAGTTCTAATTTAAAGTTTTGATAGTCGTAATATGAAATAAATTACTGTTGATATAAATTACTGTAGTAATTATAGAAATTAATAATTAGTGCTTGGATAGTAAATATAGTGTTTCGATAGTAAATAATTAAGAAGATAGCATCGTAGTTTTAAGAAGATAATGCTTGTACTGTTAGCGATTAGCTGGAAATAAATTACTGCACGACCTTTTTAGAAAATTTTACTGAGCTACGAGTTGTTGCAAAGGCTTGTATAAGAACTGTTGTTTGTGCAAATAGAGTTTTAGCTACAATACTAATATAGTCAATAATATTCCAATCCCTTAGTTGGAGATGGTTAAATATTTATATTTGCCATATTTTGTATAAGCGTGGTAGGTTCGAAATATTTCAAAATTACAATTAAGGTTTAATTAAGTGGTCAACCCGAGATTATAAAACAAGTGAGTCATTACCGCAGCACAACAAAGAGATGGAATGTTGGTGAAAATTGTATACAGGCAATGTGAAAGGCGGGTAGCTGTTTTATTAGTACAGTCCAAACTAAAGCCATTAAAAAGTTCGATGCGTGTCAACCTTGCTTTCTCATTAGATTCAAAATGACCGCTAAAATCACTACAAACCACCAAATGAGTCCGAAAAGGCAAACCTAAATTCTTAAATACTTTGTGAAGCGTTTTTTAAAATACATCCGTTGATCTTTTATTCGGGGATCTATAAATTGTGATAATGGCGAGACTGATACAACGTACAATTCAACATGTGCCTCAATTGAGTATCTATTGATCAAAAAAGTTTGAAAAGCATATAATGGTCAACGTGTAATCAAGTTTAATAACAGAGCGCTTTCGACTATAGACTAGTCATCTTCAGTGATATTTTCCCACAAGAACGTAATATTTTTGTAAAGTAAAACATTAAAACTTACTGTAGGAAAGAAATCTACGATCAACAATATTAAAAATAAATAAATTAAAACATGTCAAATGTCACATGGACATAGTTATATCACAAGCTGTATGTTATTAAAATGTATAGTACACTAAAACGTAATTAAGATTAAATCCGCATTAAAAGTATGACAAGGAGATAACACAACAGAACAAGCAAATAGTTAAAAAGTGTATTTCTAATGTAAGTAAGCAAATTGAGTAAAATGATAAGGCCAAAGGATACTAAATTTGCAGGCTATAAAGAAGAAACTAGTGTAATCTTTTATATATATAGGAATGTAAGGTTTATTTAAATTAGCTTTGGTATTTAGAGATAGGGGGTTGCTTGGATATTATTTCTCTATTTCTAGGCCTTCAATAAAAATCTAATCTAGTAAAATCTTTTGATGTAGTATGATGTTATGTTTTGGTGTCTATGGAAGAAGTGGAATGTCATTAAATTTCACATGGTGGCCGAATGCTGATTGTTGGAGTTTACTGAGATGTTCTAACATTTTTAGGGGTCTACAGCTTTTACCTACATAACTAGGTTGGCAAGTTCCACAAGGCAATTTACAAATGCCACTCTTTTGGAGCTTGTATATTTTGCCTTTATTATTGATAACGTGTTTGTAAAAGGTGTTGTTGGTTATATATGCTAGTTTAATATTTGAATTGAATTGAATGTGAGAAATTTTTAATTTAATTTTATTAATTATATGTTGATTGACATAGGGTAAACACATATATTTGTAATTGGAATTTATAGGATTCGTTAACGGAGTTGAGTTACGTAGTTTATTACGGTTTTATCTTATTTGTATAATGTATCAATAATACTGGGGTTTTATTCATTATTAACAGTAAAATTAAAAACTGATGTATTAACGTGTAAAAGTAATAAATTATTATACATTAATACATCCGTTTTTAATCTTATTAATCAAACGTGTGGACAGCCAATTGGGATTATTTGGATCTATTATTTGTTTTAAAATCGTGATTTCTTTTGAATATTCATTTTTATTTATAGGTAAATTTATGCGCGATTAACATAGCTACAAAAATATGCCAGTTTGTGTAACCAGGATTGATTGGATATGGCTGGGATAACTTGATCAGTTTGTGTTGGCTTTCTGTAAATGTTAAATTCTAGTTTATAGTTAGTTTTATGTAGGGTAAGATCTAGAAAATTAATTTTGTTATTAGATTCAATTTCTAGGGTAAATTTATTGTTTTGGTGTAATGCGTTAATTTTTCTAGAATAGTTTTTGCTATATCATGAGTACTTTTTATGAAGGCCAAACAATCATCTACGTAACGAAACAAATGTAACACATCATTATTGTATTTTAAACTATGATAATTTTCCAAATTGTTCATAAAGATTTCGGCCAAAATTGGTGATAAGTTACTGCCCATAGCTAAATAATCAGGTTTGTGATAGTAACTATTATTAAATAGAAAAAATTTGCTAGGTTTAGGCTTGACATTTAGTTTCTCTCATTCTATCAATGAATATGACATAAAACTTGTTATTGAGCTAGACCAGTGGTCAGTTTCACTAACACTCCGGCTTCTATCTTACTAAATTTATTTATGTCATTTATGTCATTGACAAGCTTCAAACCCACCAGCTCTATTAAAAATACCAATGATTTAGTCACCAAATTACAATCCTTAACATTATCCGAAGATTGTATAATGATTGATGGTTCCCTAAGATGTTACAAACTTGTTTACGTCAGTACGTATATCTGAAACCCTTTCATTATTTGGTATTCTGAGAAATCACAATCTCAGTAAAAACTTTGTCATTGACATTTTTAGTTTATTAAGCCTCTGTCTGACACAGAATTTTTTCTCATTTAATAATAATTACTACCACCTACCTGATTCTTTAGCTATTACCAATTCTGGCCGAAATCTTTATACAAATTTGGAAAATTATCAATTTTAAAATACAATAATGAAGTTTTACATTGGTTTCCTTACGTAGATGTTATTTGGCCTTCCAAAAGGTACTCATGATACAGCAAAAAAACTATTTTGGAAAAAATTAACGCTATACACCAAAACATTAAATTCACCCTAGAAACTGAATCTAATAACAAAATTAATTTTCTAGATCTACCCTACACAAAATTAATCATAAACAAAAATTTAAAATTTACAAAAGCCAACACAATTGATCATGTTATCCCATCCATATCCAATCACCCTGGGAACACAAACTGGCCACTTTCCGTTGCTATGTTAAACAAGCATTAAATTTACCTATAAATAAAAATGAATATTTAAAAGAAATCACGATTTTAAAACAAATTGCCGTAAATAATGGACATCACACCAGTATTATCGATACATTGATTAATAAGATAAAACGAAATAAACTATACGCAAATCAATTCCTATTACGAATACTACAAATTCCATATACAAATATATGGGTTACCCCCTATGTCAATCAACATTTAATTAATAAAATTTAAAAATGTTCTCAAAATGCGGTAATATTAAACTAGCTTATAAAACCAACAGCAACAACACTCTTTACATACACATTGTCAATAACAAGAACAAAATAGATAGGCTCCAAAAGAGCGGCATCTATAAATTGTATTGTCGTACTTGCCAATCTATTTATGTACATAGAACTTGCGCCCCCTAGGGATGAGAATTTCAGAACACCTCAGTAAACCCCAACAATCATCATTCGGCCAACATCTGAAATTTAATAACCACATGTTCAGTCCTTCCATAGACATCAAAATATTACATCATATTACAGTACAAAATTTTATTAGATCAGATTTTATTGAAGATCTAGAAATAGAGAAAGAACTACTCACAAACCCCTATGTCTAAATACCAAAGCTAATTTAAATAAACCTTATATTCCTATATATAAAAGATTGAACTAGTTTCTTCTTTATAGCCCGTAAATTTAGTATCCTTGGGCCTTATCATTTTACTCAATTTGCTTACTTACATTGTTGCAAGCGAATTCCTCGTAACGACATTTCTGTATTGTTTTTGCGAGTTTCTAGGCTATAATTCAATTTTCGTACATCTAACTCTATTTACTAGTATGATTGGATAATTAGGAAATGTTGCATTGGTCTTGCGTGGTAATTTAAATGTTTAAATGTTATTGGTTGATTCGAATATAATGTATAATCAATGTAATTAAATATCTAGAGCGCACTATGAGTTCAAGTTAACATTTGTTTTCTGCTTGTTCGATATACTTCGATCCTGGTTGTTGCTTTATGCGGTTCAGCCGTCCACCATTTTTGGGATTTGTGACTCCAGGACTTTTTGAGGCAATCTATTTGGTGATACTTTGTTATGGTTGCTCAATAAACTCATTTAAGAGGATTTACATATCGAAGTTGAAGGTAATTAATTATCATTCGAATCCATTGATTTTATTATACAGGTGTTTTAGGTGCCATATGTTTCTGTTTGTATTGATCATCCGCTGATCGATGTATATGTTATCGTAGTTCATTGCCCGTTGTACGGTAGGTGAATTTATGTGTTGATATTGATTACTAATATTGCAAATTGTAGGGTTTTAGATTTCGGAATTTAGATTTTAGATTTTAGATTTCGAAATCCAGATTTTAGGTTTTAGGCTTTAAGTCTTTAACTTAAGAGTTTTAATTGTGAAGCGTGAAACCCGATAAGCTTCAAGTTCAATTGTTATCCTGCGACGCTTGGCAGTTGTTGGAAATTCCGTCATTGCAACCTCCTGAGTCGACCTTGGATGGGTATCGTTATGCATGATATTTATTATAAGTTTATTGAATACAAATTTAATAACGTTAATGCATGAACCTTTTAATGATATTTGTGTACATTTTATTATGAAATATTTCAGTAGTTACAATTTGAACCATCACAATTAATTATTCATTTTACAATAATCAATAACAATCAACGCTTATTTATATTTACAAGTGCACCACTGTATATAATTTATTGTGCTAATTTGAACATTGTGTAACTGATATCGGTGCACCAATATCCCCTTTACATACAGTGCACAATTAATATTAAGTACTCCGTCATTTCACATACATAAAATAATAGGTAAATAATTTACGTAAACTTGGTTCAATAAGGTATATGTATTGATGATGTAGATTGTTTAGAAATTTAGTAAATATTGTGATAGTGTACTGGTATTTATTTGGGTATGTTCTGTAGTTGTATGTGTGATTTAAGTATCATGTTATGGTAGGATATTTGAGTATCTTTTCGACGGGAGAACGTCCCAATTGCGTTCGCGGAAATTCAGGTTCTTCCAATTGGGTGGCGCTCATTAATTTCGATCTCAGATCTTTCTTTTTGGGATGGTTTGTGAGACCCACTCCCACCTCCACTGATCTAGTTACGGCAAACGTTCCTAGTATTTTCCGCTGTTCAGTTATACCTATTCGTCCTCGTTATTGTATGTATATTTATTTTTAGGCGTTAGCGCCTGGCGGTCTTTATCTAGCCAACGTTTCTTTTTATAAATGTTACGATTGGTAACAGTGGGACAATCGTGTAGCATTTAATTGACGCCCAAACGTGTTGGCCATATTTTAATCTTGTTTTCCGGTATTTTTGTTAATTCATTAAGAGAATATTTTATGGGGAATTTGCTTAGAAACTTATTATTAGATGTTTATGAAATAACTGGTTTTGTTTATCTTGTGAATGTTTTTGTATTTATGCATGTTAAGCTAATTGGGTATTTTTAGAATTATTTTTTTGAATAATTGTGAAAATGGATTATAATCGTTTATTAGTAGATGAGCTTACTTATGAATTAGCAATTAGAGGCTTACATATCAAAAGGCTACCGTTGAAATTAAACGTAAACTATTGAGAGATTTGTTGACGTCTGAAACGTCATGTGAAATAATATCAAATTCTGATTTAAATTTTTTGCCTGGTAAAGAACTTACGATTTGCGCAGTTAAACTTAATGATTTAGAACGTGAGATTGATAATTTTAATTTATCAAATTTTGTAAATGAAAAGAAACGTATTTATTCACGACTTGTACATATTCAAAATAGACTTCAACGTATTTTGAATGGAGACGAAGGTCAATTAATTCATAGAGATGAATTATTAGACAAAACGGCATTAGTACTTACTCGGTTAATTAATATGCAACCCTAACCGGATACATCAACCCCTCCTGTTGAAGCAGAAATTTCTTTAATTGATCTAGATGTTCCTACTGACAATAATAGTTTATTAGATGAACCAAATTGTTTATTACCATTATTACCAGCACCGAACCAACATTGTAGTCGTCCTGCAAATAATTTGGAAACTACCGAAACCCCTGAAATTTTGGAAAAGCACGGTGACCCAAATGATATTATTGTTAATACGAATTTGGTTGGAAAATCATATCCCGATTTTCAAGGGTTTTCCCATAAACCAATACAACAATTTTTGCCCATTTATAAATGGAATATAACATATGATGGTAATTCCAGCGTAAATGACTTTTTACAACGTATCGATGAACTCTGCGAATCGCGTGGTGTCTCGAAACATCTGTTATATCAATCCTCGTTCGACATTTTCCGTGGTCCCGCTCTCACGTGGTACCGAGCAATTAAGCATACAATTAAATCTTGGGATGAACTTGAACATTGTTTACGTTCCGCATTTCTACCGTACGATTACGAACTCGCCCTTCAAGACGAAATTCGAGCGCGTACCCAAGGTATCGATGAAAAGTAATAATATTTATTTCGGTCATGGAAAATTTGTTTAAAAGACTCAGACATGTACCATCTGAAGAAGATCGTATACAAGTTATTAAGCGAAACTTATTACCGCACTTCCAGTCGCAGTTATGTTTACAGGTGGTCAATACTGTTTTAGAATTGACTAAATTATGTCAAAATATAGAAGAAACAAATTTTAGGGCCAAACAATTTCGCCCACCTCCAACTAATACCAAATTACTTTTAGAACCGAACTTAGCTTATCAAAGACCTCTACGTCAGAACTATTTATCCCTTGTTGAGGAAAACAACAATGTGGATATTGAACCTATTAAAAATACTTTAACAAATTCTGATTTGTTATTGCAGAATCCTGTTTCCGTACATAATGATGTTATTCAACCGAAGCGACCGGCACTTATTTGCTGGAATTGTAATAAGGAAGGACACAGATCCCGTATCTGTACCGAATTAAAAAAATTACACTGTTTCAGATGTGGTCACCCGAATTGTACTCTTAGAAATTGTCCTAAGTGTTCGGGAAACGATTATTCGAGCCGTCGGTAGATCGGTCTACGTGCTCGTTGTTTTCAAAGACTCCGATCATTCGTAATGAAATTCCTACACCTATCTTAGATGTAACCCTGAAAGCCAAACTTGATTTTGTATTGGCTAGTGTTGTCAATGATGAACGACCTTATTTGAAAATTGATATTCTTGGCATCCCTATTCTTGGATTATTAGATAGCGGTGCGTCCCGTACTATTTTAGGTCAATCCGGATATGAGAAAATTAAAACGTTAAACTTAAAACTCCACTCTACTAAACTAAAAATTTGTACTGTAGCTAACGGAGAAAATTGTGAAATTAGGGCAGCTACGACCTACCCATAAAACTGCAACATAAAGTTATTATTTTAGACGTACTTGTAGTACCCTCCGTGTCCCAATCACTAATTTTAGGGACAGATTTTTGGATGAAAATAGGTTTAGTCCCAGACTTGCGACATGGACAATGGTTTTTTAGTTCCACCGATCCGACTATTAGTTCTATTAATAGCGAACAGCATCTAAATTCGCAACAATCAGAAAAACTTAATGAGGTTGTTGATAAAATTTTCCAGAATATGCCTAGTACTCTCGGATGTACTAACATGGTAGAACATGTTATCAAGACTTCTGCCGATCCGATTAAGCAGCGATGGTACCCGATTTCCCCTGCGTTACAAAAAATTGTTAATAAAGACTTAGACGATATGTTAAAAGATGGAATTATTAGTCCCTCGTCTAGTCCTTGGGCGTCCCCGATAGTGTTAGTCAAAAAAAAAGATAATTCGTACCGTTTCTGTGTGGACTATCGGAAAGTAAATAAAGTCACTGAGCGTGATGCGTATCCGCTACCCTTGGTATCTGCAACATTGGATAAACTACGAGATGCCAAATTTTTGACATCATTGGATATTAAAAGCGCTTACTGGCAAGTTCCAGTAGCCGAATCTTCTCGTCCTATTACCGCTTTTAGCATACCTAACCGCGGTTTATTTCAATTTAACCGTATGCCTTTTGGGCTTCATAATAGTCCAGCTACTTGGCAAAGATTAATCGATAGAGTTCTTGGATTGGACCTTGAACCCTATGTTTTTGTATATCTAGACGATATAGTCCTAGTTTCTGAACAATTTGATAAGCATATCGAAGTTTTGGAAGAGGTTTTTAAGCGATTAAGGTTAGCAGGTCTTACCGTTTCCCGTGAAAAGTGCAATTTTTGTCGACCAGAAATAAAATACCTTGGTTATGTCGTCAATTCGAACGGTCTTCAAGTAGATCCTGAAAAAGTATCTGCTATTCTGGATCTTCCTCCTCCACTTAATATTACCGAAGTCCGTCGCTTTTTAGGTCTTTGCGGGTGGTACCGCCGATTTATTCCCAACTTCTCTACAGTTGTTGCCCCTATCTCTAAGCTTTTATGTAAAGTCACAAATTTGTATGGACTACCGAATGCGCAGTTTCGTTTTCTGCCATCAAACAATTATTAGTCTCTGCTCCGATCATGTGTTGTCCTGATTTTGACAGTCCCTTTGTAATTCAGACCGATGCCAGTGATTTTGGTCTGGGAGCTGTATTATCCCAAACCAGCACCGATGGTGAAAAAGTAGTCAGTTATCTTAGTCGATCCTTTCCCTAGCGAACGGAAGTTCAGCGCTACTGAAAAAGAATGTCTTGCCGTGGTATGGGCCAATGGCAAGTTTAGATCATATATTGAAGGCACCCATTTCACGGTTGTAACAGATCACTTTGCATTAGTCTGGCTTGACAATTTGAAGGATCCGTCCGGCCGTTTAGCACGCTGGAGTGTTAAGCTACAGCAGTACGATTTTAATATTATTCACCGTCGTGGTAAGGATAACGTCGTACCCGACACTTTATCTCGCTCTGTCCCGGTTATAAATCAGACTGATGTTAAGGCAGAAGAACCTTATTTTGAAAATATAAACGATCGTTGGTATTCTAAAATGTGCGATCAAATTAAGAAAAATCCGTTAAGCTACCCCGCTTGGCGATTCGATGGCGTTAATTTATTTAAAAGATGTGGAACTTCATTTCCTGGTTTGGATCAACCTAGTTCTGATTGGAAAATTGTAGTACCAAAGTCACATCGTAAAGAATTAATTCGTCGGAATCATGATGAACCCACCTCTGGTCATCTCGGCATATTTAAAACCTATCATCGAATCATGTCTCGTTATTTCTTGCCCAAAGCCAAAGCTGACGTAACTCGTTACATTCGTTCCTGTAAAACTTGTATTGCGTGTAAAGTAGAAGCAAAGCCCCCTGCTGGCTTGATGATAGGACGTCCAGAAGTGAACCGTCCATGGGAATTAATTTTTGTAGATATTGTAGGACCCCTTCCGAGATCTACGGCAGGTCATAAATATATTTTAAGTATCAAGGACCATCTTAGTAAATTTTGTATTTTCTTACCTATGCGCGATGCAACTTCTCGTAAAGTTACAGAACTGCTTGAAGACAATGTCTTTTTATTATTTAGCGTTCCCCGTATTCTAGTTTGCGATAATGGAAAGCCATTTCTCGGTAAACCTTTTAAGGAACTTCTTAAAAATTACAATGTTGAAGTAAGCCATACGGCTTATTATCATCCGCAGGCAAATTCGGCCGAAAGGCAGCATCGTTCGTTGAAAACTATACTGGCCTCGTTTGTTAATACTAATCAGCGTACTTGGTCTTCACTATTACAGAAAGCTGCTTGTGCTATGCGTACTTCTCGGCATGAAGTTACCAAACACACCCCGTATTTTGTAAATTTTGGTCGTGAGATGTTTCTTACTGGCGATAGTCATAAAATTCCTAAACCACCTCCTGAGCCTGGTGAAAATCCCGATTATGTCGATCCTATTAAACGCCTTTCAGTTTTTGAAAAATTGTACCGTGAAATTAATACTCTGATAAAAAAATCATTCAATCGTAGCAAGAAGATTTATGATCTTCGACATCGTGATCAGCGTTATGAGGTTGACCAACAAGTATGGCATAAAATATGGAAATTTCTGATGCAGCTAAGTTTTTCACTAAAAAGTTAGCCCCAAAATATGTAGGTCCATTTTTAGTTAGTAAGCGAGTCTCTCCTTGGACGTATGAATTGCGTGATATAAATGGTCGCAATTGTGGTGTATGGCATGCGAAAGATTTACGTCCTGATTGTAAATATGATGAAGCTAAGCATGTTGATTGAGAATTTAAGTTGTGATTGTAAGTAGATAGGTAGTGTGGGTTCGAGCCCCACGTTTAGCTTAAATTTGTTGTTGACTGAATTTGATACTAGATTTTGAGTTTGAATAGAAATAGTTGAATCCTTAGAAAATTTTCCTACGGGTCAATTTTCTGCGGGTAAAGGGGGGAATGTTGCAGGCGAATTCCTCGTAACGACATTTCTGTATTGTTTTTGCGAATTTCTAGGCTATAATTCAATTTTCGTACATCTAACTCTATTTACTAGTATGATTGGATAATTAGGAAATGTTGCATTGGTCTTGCGTGGTAATTTAAATGTTTAAATGTTATTGGTTGATTCGAATATAATGTATAATCAATTTAATTAAATATCTAGAGCGCACTATGAGTTCAAGTTAACATTTGTTTTCTGCTTGTTCGATATACTTCGATCCTGGTTGTTGCTTTATGCGGTTCAGCCGTCCACCATTTTTGGGATTTGTGACTCCAGGACTTTTTGAGGCAATCTATTTGGTGATACTTTGTTATGGTTGCTCAATAAACTCATTTAAGAGGATTTACATATCGAAGTTGAAGGTAATTAATTATTACATTCGAATCCATTGATTTTATTATACAGGTGTTTTAGGTGCCATATGTTTCTGTTTGTATTGATCATCCGCTGATCGATGTATATGTTATCGTAGTTCATTGCCCGTTGTACGGTAGGTGAATTTATGTGTTGATATTGATTACTAATATTGCAAATTGTAGGGTTTTAGATTTCGGAATTTAGATTTTAGATTTTAGATTTCGAAATCCAGATTTTAGGTTTTAGGCTTTAAGTCTTTAACTTAAGAGTTTTAATTGTGAAGCGTGAAACCCGATAAGCTTCAAGTTCAATTGTTATCCTGCGACGCTTGGCAGTTGTTGGAAATTCCGTCATTGCAACCTCCTGAGTCGACCTTGGATGGGTATCGTTATGCATGATATTTATTATAAGTTTATTGAATACAAATTTAATAACGTTAATGCATGAACCTTTAATGATATTTGTGTACATTTTATTATGAAATATTTCAGTAGTTACAATTTGAACCATCACAATTAATTATTCATTTACAATAATCAATAACAATCAACGCTTATTTATATTTACAAGTGCACCACTGTATATAATTTATTGTGCTAATTTGAACATCGTGTAACTGATATCGGTGCACCAATATCCCCTTTACATACAGTGCACAATTAATATTAAGTACTCCGTCATTTCACATACATAAAATAATAGGTAAATAATTTACGTAAACTTGGTTCAATAAGGTATATGTATTGATGATGTAGATTGTTTAGAAATTTAGTAAATATTGTGATAGTGTACTGGTATTTATTTGGGTATGTTCTGTAGTTGTATGTGTGATTTAAGTATCATGTTATGGTAGGATATTTGAGTATCTTTTCGACGGGAGAACATCCCAATTGCGTTCGCGGAAATTCAGGTTCTTCCAATTGGGTGGTGCTCATTAATTTCGATCTCAGATCTTTCTTTTTTTGGGATGGTTTTGTGAGACCCACTCCCACCTCCACTGATCTAGTTACGGCAAACGTTCCTAGTATTTTCCGCTGTTCAGTTATACCTATTCGTCCTCGTTATTGTATGTATATTTATTTTTAGGCGTTAGCGCCTGGCGGTCTTTATCTAGCCAACGTTTCTTTTTATAAATGTTACGATTGGTAACAGTGGGACAATCGTGTAGCAACATTAGAAATACACTTTTTAACTATTTGCTTGTTCTGTTTTGTTATCTCCTTGTCATACTTTTAATGCGAATTTAGTCTTAATTGCGTTTTAGTATACCATGCATTTTAATAACATACAGCTTGTGATATTGCAATGTCCATCTGACATTTC
This sequence comes from Platerodrilus igneus, assembly GCA_036346225.1. Classification (NCBI taxonomy): domain Eukaryota; kingdom Metazoa; phylum Arthropoda; class Insecta; order Coleoptera; family Lycidae; genus Platerodrilus; species Platerodrilus igneus. The sequence goes on from JARFIW010001052.1 coordinate 9,934,468, forward strand.
ATACGTTTTAATTTATTTATTTTAAATATTGTGGATAGTAGACAAGGCCGGTTCTAGGATTTTTAGCGCCCCGGGCAAAACAAAATTTGGCGCCCTTTCATACAAGAATATTCAAATTTACGGCAAATTAAAAAAAAATAGTAAAAAAGGCAAAAAATCAAAATTACACAATAAATAACTTATTTATTTAAAAAATAATACAATAGTTATTTACTTCCAAGTGGTGCAACATATGGAATAGCATAACGAGCGCATTTGAAGTTCGAGCGACGAAGGATCGAGAACTTTGAAAAGTAAGTGATGCTATTCCTGTTGTATACGTGTGACATACAGGATTTTTTGTAATGCTATTTGTCAAAATTCAATAACATAGTTAATTAAATTAATTATTTTGAACATCACACTAGGGAAATTATATCATACTAATTAAGTTGGCACACTTGGATACGCCACAAATCAAAACAACATCCACAATAAAATAAACTTTACTGAATATCGTAATAATTTTGTTATAGTAACAATAATTATTACGACGTATTCTACAATAAATGCCATTTGAAATTGTTATTATTTTAAATATTTCATTATTTGAAACTATAAAAAATGCATAAAACTTACCCACTGCTACACGATTGTCCCACTGTTACCAATCGTAACATTTATGAAAAAGAAACGTTGGCTAGATAAAGACCGCCAGGCGCTAACGCCTAAAAATAAATATACATACAATAACGAGGACGAATAGGTATAGCTGAACAGCGGAAAATACTAGGAACGTTTGCCGTAACTAGATCAGTGGATGGGGGGAGTGGGTCTCACGAAACCATCCCAAAAAAGAAAGATCTGAGATCGAAAATTAATGGGCGCCACCCAATTGACATAACCTGAATTTCAGCGAACCCAATTGAGACGTTCTCCCGTCGAAAAGATACTCAAATATCCTACCATGAAATGATACTTAAATCACACATACAACTACGGAACATACCCACATAAATACCAGTACACTATCACAATATTTACTAAATTTCTAAACAATCTACAGCATCAATACATATACCTTATTGAATCAAGTTTACGTAAATTATTTACCTATTATTTTATGTATGTGAAATGACGGAATACTTAATATTAATTGTGCACTGTATGTAAAGGGGATATTGGTGCACCGATATCAGTTACACAATGTTCAAATTAGCACAATAAATTATATACAGTGGTGCACTTGTAAATATAAAAAAGCGTTGATTGTTATTGATTATTGTAAAATGAATAATTAATTGTGATGGTTCAAATTGTAACTACTGAAATATTTCATCATAAAATGTACACAAATATCATTAAAAAGTTCATGCATTAACGTTATTAAATTTGTATCTAATAAACTTATAATAGAAATCATGCATAACGATACCCATCCAATGTCAACTCAGGAGGTTGCAATGACAGAATTCCCAACAACTGCCAAGCGTCGCAGGATAACAATTGAACTTGGAGCTTGAAGTTTATGAATATTCGGATTTCACGCTTCACAATTAAAACTCTTAAGTTAAAGACTTAAAGCCTAAAACCTAAAATCTGAATTCCGAAATCTAAAACCCTACAAGTTGCAATATTAGTAATCAATATCAACACATAAATTCACCTACCGTACAACGGGCAATGAACTACGATAACATATACATCGATCAGCGGATGATCAATACGAACAGAAACATATGGCACCTAAAACACCTGTACAATAAAATCAATGGATTCGAATGTAATAATTAATTACCTTCAACTTCGATATGTAAATCCTCTTAAATGAGTTTATTGAGCAACCATAACAAAGCATCACCAAATAGATTGCCTCAAAAAGTCCTGGAGTCACAAATCCCAAAAATGGTGAACGGCTAAACCGCATAAAGCAACAACCAGGATCGAAGTATATCGAATGTTTTGTTATCTCCTTGTCATACTTTTAATGCGAATTTAGTCTTAATTGCGTTTTAGTATACCATGCATTTTAATAACATACAGCGTGTGATATTGCAATGTCCATGTGACATTTGATATGTTTTAATTTATTTATTTTAAAATTGTGGATAGTAGACAAGGCCGGTTCTAGTGTTTTTAGCGCCCCGGGCAAAACGAAATTTGGTGCCCTTACATACAAGAATATACAAATTTACGGCAAATTAAAAAAAATAGTAAAAAAGGCAAAAAATCAAAATTACACAATAAATAACTTATTTATTTAAAAAATAATACAATAGTTATTTACTTTCAAGTGGTGCAACATATGGAATAGCATAACGAGCGCATTTGAAGTTCGAGCGACGAAGGATCGAGAACTTTGAAAAGTAAGTGATGCTATTTCTGTTGCATACGTGTGACATACAGGATTTTTTGTAATGCTATTTGTCAAAAATTCAATAATTAAATTAATTTTTTGAAAATCACACTAGGGAAATTATATCATACTAATTAAGTTGGTACAATTGGATACGCCACAAATCAAAACAACATCCACAATAAAATAAGCTTTACTGAATATCGTAATAATTTTGTTATAGTAACAATAATTATTACGACATATTCTATAATAAATGCCATTTGAAATTGTTATTATTTCAAATATTTCATTATTTGAAACTATAAAAAATGCATAAAACTTACCCACATCTATTTTGCTATTATATTAGATATTATTAAAATACAATACTTCCAATTTTTGATATTTTTGCATTATAATATTTTATAAAAGTGTTGGTTCTCTGTTTAGTTTTTGCAACTCTAGTTTTTGCAATACATACCGGAAGTGATGATATAGTACCATTATATACAAAGCAGTACAAAAATAATGAATATAATCTCAAAAAAAAATTACATGTATGACAAATAAAGTAAATGTTTCATAAAAATAATTTAACAATATTTTTTTCTTGCTTTTAAATCTGGAAACTTTTGTATGTTTTTTTCGGTCATATTTATATTTATTTAACTTCATTTTCTATTGACAAAATTGCCAATCTATTTAATCTTTCATTTGTCATCGTTGATCTTAAATATGTTTTAATAAGTGTCAATTTATTGAATCTACGTTCACGAGCTACAACGGGTACAGGAATTGTTAGCAATATTCTTTAAGTTGTCCACAAATTTGGCATAATTGTATATAGGTCGTTAATTTTTATAAAATTGAGAATCACTAAAGGACTGTTAACATTTTCAAGAATTAGGTTTTTAAAGATATAATTTTATTCATTAATTCAGTACCATCAATATCAGATTTTTGTTGGTCTTTTAAAAGCAAATGTAAATTCATGCAACATTTGTGTAATTCATCATTATTTAGATTCTTTTTAAATTACACAAAAATCCCCAATTATTCAAAAAATGATTGATTTGTTTAAAACGTTCTACCAAAGAAGACTTAATTTGATCTACTAATATGTTGATACATTTATCTTCAAACGTTCTTTCGCATCAACAACATCATCAATAGCTTTATACGGCGAATGCGTTTTTGTATAAAGATCGGTTCAGTACCTACTAATTCAGCTAGTTCTGTCGCGTCTACCAAGCATTTTTCAAAACCATTGGAACGATAATTTTAAAATACTTAGAACAAGATTGTAATAAATGAACAGCATTATTTAAATCAATCGAATTAGCCTCTAAGTCTTTACTAACAATGTTTATATGGGACCACCTTTACAAATGTTATGGACTATCTGAGAGTTTCGTTATTATTTTAAATTTAAACTTAAAATTATATTCACTAAAACATAATATTTTTGCAATGATTATAAAACCCCATTCATGTTTTTCTGCATCGCAGTTTCATGTTTAGAGTCAAACAGTCTTTGACACTAGCCATAGAGCACATTAAAAAATTGCAGAATTTTTAATATATCAAAACATATTTCGGCAGTGATGCATGCTGAAAATAATATCAATAATAACAAAAATTTTCCGCACGATAAACGTAAGCACCACAACGAATTAATGTTAAATTAATTTAGGATCTGAGAAGCTATAACTTAACGTGAATCAACACCAGATCATCTATATACTCCAATCCGTATGGTACAGCGGATCAGTAACAGTAACAGGGAAAAGCATATCTTCGTTCCCTCAAAAGTAAGAGAATTAATATAAGATAAAATACGTGCTTCACCAACAGGAAGAAAGATCATGAAGTTTCATTGGAATATAAAAGACACATTGGGAGATTTACTGTCCACTATTCATGTGTTGGTCGTACTTAATAAAACCAGAGCGTAAATATAAGAAGGAAAGCCATCAAAAACCACTATCTTCTGTTGTAAAACTATCTTTCTATTCCAGGAAAAAAGTAGTTCTATCTGGTTTGATTTCTAGTAAAGAAAGAAATGGATTCTCTTTACCAGCCTATTCTTATATTGCTCCCCTTCTAAGGAACCTATTCTCTGCGCATGCTTAATGAAGGACGTATATTATACACACTATAACCAACCACAATATAGTTGATTTTCGAAGCGATCTAGACTACCCACCAGACAGAAGAACATACGTAACGATGTAAACGTTCAGAATTGTGTTTAACCATAAACGGAAGTAAATATTGAGATTGAATGCGAATATCCTTAAGTAAATAAACGGCGATAAAGATTGAATAACACGTACCTTATAACCTGCGTTTTCAAACCATATCAAGTTATTTAATTTACACAAGAGCATAAAAGAATCAGCTATTTTATAAGAATTGCGATTGCCAACACTCAAAATGTTGTAGGAAGCAAATCAGATAGTTATAATGGCATTTTCCCCGGGTATAACGCACAAATGTATTGAGTCTCCTCAGTTCACTTCTCTTTATCGTTCCGAAGAAAAATGTCACACGACATCTTTTTGGCCAAAACAGAATTATCCTTACGCACCTTAGATTTCAGATATCTTGCCTTTCGGACGTTAATTACATAATGACAATTTAACTTCCGTAATACCGTATACTCGTTGATAAAAAAATTTAAAACAAAATTACACAACATTGTCCAGAAAATTCCTAACATCCACCAAATAGAAATTGTTTCTTAATAAATACTCACTGTATGTTTGTTGTGGTTTTTGATTTGTATTTTTTTAAATCTTGCTTGAGAACTAAACCACTCATAGCTGTTAAAATCGTCTTTAGTTACGTTTCGATCCAAGACCTAGGTTCGTTGTCGAAATAATAAAAATTTCAAGTTTAACATTTATGACATAAATTGAAGGTGATTTGATTTATTGATTGATTTGAATATATTGGGTGAAAATTTTAAAGTTTAGAAGAATGAATACCTTTGATTTGTGTTGTACTCAGGAAGCAATCGACTTTGAGGTATCCAATACACTTAACGTAAAATCAGTTTATTAATTTTTATATAGTTAAATTTCATATAAATTCAATAACTTGATGATTGGAAAATATTTTTTAACATGCTTCTATTTATACGATTGAGAGGATGGTTATTAAAGAAGTGTGCGATCACACTATCGTAAGGCTTGAGCAGCCGCTTTTTTATATTTATCTTGAGAAGTAAAACCACCCCATTGTCACGATATCTATTGGTATGTGAAGGTGGTTAAGTAGCCTTGCGACTACCAAGATCCTCCAACACTCGAACATTTCCGAACCAATATGCCTATTGTTATGTAATTAGTTATTGTATGTATAAATAGAAATCATGTATGTAGACTGTATTTCATGTTAATATCGCAAGCAAAACTCAGGAAAAATTTGCAATGCTACCTATATAATGGGGGCATTTGATTTTATTTATTATTTCTTTTAGCAATGGAATCCATTGTTTACCAAAAGTCATGGATTTGTTTGCTACGCAGTTATTTTTATGTTGGGTTATATAAGCAGCTTCTTTGATTTTGTGTTTTTCTTCTTTGTCAATAATTTTTGCATCCTTTCATTTTATTTTATAACTGGAGTCCCATACATGTTGGCAAATCATGAATTTTTCAAATTTTTTTTTTACATATGACTTACGTTCTTTTAATCGAACTTCAAATGGTCTGGAACTTTTCCCTATGTAAAACTTGTTACATTCGCACGGAATTTTGTAGATGCAGTTTTTGAACTTTATGTTGCGATTTTAAGTTTCGTTTTTGTTAGTTGTGTTCTTAGTGTATTGTTGGTTCTAAATACTGTTTTGATTTTGAATTTGTTTCCTATTCTTTGGTTTTTTTCGGAGAATCTTTTTATGTATGGTATTGATAGCATTTTTTGATGTGTATCGTTATTTCTGTTTTCTTCTTTTCTATTTTTTGGGACTTTATTCATTTCTTTTTCTATTACTTTTTTAGGATATTTGTTTTTTATTAATGTTCATTTGATTAGGTCTTTCTATTTATTTAAAATTTCTTCGTTTCATGATATTAATTTTGCTCTATCATACAGGGTTTCGATAATTCCTCGTTTGACACAGTGTGGATAGTTTGAATCGAAGTTTAAGTATGTGTTTGTGTGTGTTGGTTTTCTGTATACTGACGTATTAATTGTTGTATAGTTTTGCTTACATAGAATATGTAAAAATGGAAGTTTTCCATGTTGCTCTAATTCATATGTGAGTTTAATGGTGGGTTATATTTTGTTTACTAAATCTACAGTTTTTAATTAGTTCTGTATTATGAGGCCAAATGGCATAGACATCATCTACGTATCTCGACCACATAAGTGATTTCAATTTTTGTGTGAATATTGCATCTTTTTCGAATTCTTCCATGAATATACTACTAAATATTGGCGATCCCATCGCCATTCCGAAGCTCTGTTTGTAGAATTGGTCACATATTTGAAAATATGTGGCACTGACGCATACACCAAGTAATTCCATGATCGATGATATACTTAATTTTGTTCTTTCTTTAAGGCTGTCATCTTTTTGTAGTTTGTTTTTTATAATATTAAGCGTTTTATTTACAGGGACATTTGTGAAGAGATTTACTACATCAAAACTTACAATTGTGTGTGTATTTTCAATTTTGATGTTTGATAATTTTTCTAAAAAGTATTGGTTGTTTTCATGAAAGCATTTGTTTTGCTTGGTAATGGATTAATAATTTTTTAGGAGAAATTTTGCTAAATTTTGGCATGGTGAATCTATGAAGCTTACCATAGGTCTCAAAGGAATGTCTTTTTTATGAATTTTTGGTAGACCGTAAAAGTGTGGTGATTTACTGTAATGTGGGACCAGTTTACTTCTTTCTTTGTTTTCAAACTCATTTTTAAATTTACGAGTATATAGAGTTTTACATATTTTACTGTTAATTGATTTTGTTGGGTCCGTTTCTAAACTAGTGTAATTCTCAGTGTTCAACAGTTCGTTGACTTTTGCGTTGTAATCGTTTGTATCCATTACTACTGTTGCGTTACCTTTGTCAGCAGGTAGAATTATATTTGTATTATCGTTTTTTAGATTGCGAATTGCTTTTATTTCGTTACTACTTACATTTGGTTTTATTTTGTGATTCCTTTCTATTTTGATTTTGCATCGCACTCTAAATTGGTTTGCTTAATTTTTTTCGAGTTGGTTTACTGTTTCTTAATCTATTGTGCTTAAAACAAAATGTTTTGATAAAAAGAATAGAATGCTGAAAGTGCTTGCTTATAGGAGCAGATAAGCAAACAAACCTGCACACACCCATCAAAAAGAAAGATACAGTAAAGTCGCAACATAACATTGGGTACGTATTTCAGAACCAGTACTATTACGACAAGCTGATAATAAGCCTAATTGCGCCTTAGCATGATACACTTTACCATTAAAAGCAGAATAGTTATAAATAAATAAAGTTGTTTGTCTGGGTTATAAGTACATTTTCAGCATACAGTTGTTTAAATACTGCTTTTACAAACCTTTGTTTTACGCATCTAGCGTCCAAAATGCACTTTTGCATTAAAAATGAAAACCATTACCATCGATCGCAGTACGTAGAAATATCCAAATCTTTATCCTTAAAGGCAAGCAATTCACAATGTTTCATATATAATCAGCATTAAGTTTATTGACCCACATAAAACAAATCATAAAATTCTAACAATGCAATATATAGGCCATGTAATATATATATATGTATATATATATATATATATATATATATATATTCAAGAATTAATGGACTGCTTGTGATATTTTAGTAAAAGGTTGTTCAATCTTCTTGGGTATATAGTCCAAAATGATTAAAATATATAACTAATTTGAAATATTTTTATTTCAAATTGACGTTTCGGCACATACTTTATGCCTTTTTCAAAAGCTATAAAAGAATGGAAATAGCAGAAAATATATAAATATATAGATGTAACTTACTTCAAGTATTAAAACAAGTAATTGGAATTAAAATGAAAAAATGATGGACAGTTAAACTTAAATACAAAAATTATACAGTACTAATATTAAAGAGGTAACGTTGGTAACGAGAATTCGTAGAAATCCGGTTTTAAAAATTGCAGCAGTATGTTACAGCATGGACAGTAATTATAAAAATACAGAAAGATATTGAATTAATGTAGGTGATGTTGATGTTGTTTGAATTGACTCATGTTATACAATGCAGAGTACATCTTATGAATATTGTCTACATCCAGTCTATTATTAATTGGATTTCGTTCTTAATTAATATGATACGATTCTAAAAACACCCTAATTTTGTAGTCCGGTTCATTATCCAAAATGAGAGCATCTTCAAAGAGAGGTTTGTGCTTGGTGGTAAATACGTGGGTAGCTAAAGCACATTTATTTGAATCCGTACCACAATCACTTTTGTGCTGGGTTAAACGATTTCGCAACCACTGACAAGTCTGCCCAATGTAACAGCTGTGGCAGCTGCATTTAATTTTGTAAATGATTTTACTATGGAGTGGTTTTAAGGTTTAATCCTTGAGTTTAGTGAAAAGATTTTTAATGGAGGTGGTATATTCATAAGTAACGGATAGGTTGGGTTGTTTTAGCAACCTTATTAGTAGTGGAGTCAAAGTTTGGATGAAAGGAAGCTTTTTGTAAATAAAATTATTATGTTTGTGGTAACATGGTAACATGTTATTATAAATTAGTTTATTTAACAATGAAATGGGATATCCATTGTTTATTAAAGTGTTAAAAAGTAATTTTTTGTTTTTAGCGAGAAATTGTGGATCAGAGATCAATTCAATGCGAGAGCGTAGCGTTTTGACTGTGTTAATTTTATGTTTGAGGGAATGGTTTGAGAAGAAATTTAAATATCTGCCTTAATTAGTAGGTTTGGTATAACAATCAAAAATTAATGAATTGCCAACTTCCCTAATGACTAAAACGTCCAGAAAAAATAATGCACCATTAACTTCAACTTCAACACTAAATTTGAGTTATTCATTGAAGTTGTTAAATAGTGAAATAGTGTCATCAATGAACTCAGGAGCAACGAAGCAGATGATATCATCCACATATTTTACAAGGAAAGACATCTGAAAGGGTAGTAGAGGTATAACTGAATCAAGCAAATTATCCATTACCATTTGAGCTATAATTGGGGATAGTGGGAAACCCATCGGGGTCCCAAATACTACTTACAAATATTTTTTCAAATTTTTAAATTTAAGTGCGGCCTTCATAATTACTATGCTGTGGTCAGTGTCGATATCTGCTTCTGGGTAGCTTCTACAGTCTTTTACTTGATTCCTAAACCGTTGCCTAACAAGAATGTAATCTATTTGATATCTTCCTATATCTCCTGGCATCTTTCACGTATATCGTCTTCTAGCATGATGTTGAAATAATGTGTTTGTGACGATTAAATTGTTCTTGTCTCAAAATTCTACCAACCTATTTCCTCTGTTGTTTCTCGTGCCTAGACCAAATAAACCTACTACTGCCCCTTCCCTAACCTCACCTACCACTGCATTAAAATTTCCCGTAATTATTAAATTTTCGTGTCCTTTTACGTATCCTAATATGTCTTCGATATCTTTGTAGATCGATTCTACCTCTTCATCACTGTAGCTAGAAGTGGGCATGTATACTTGTATTATTACTGTGTTTACGGGTTTAGATTCTAATCTAACCATGAGTACTCTTTCGTTCTTTTGTAAGTAATTTTCTACACAATATCCTATCTTTTTCCGCATAACTATCCCCACACCCAAATTTCCTTCCTCGCTCCTGTATGAATTACCTTCAATTCTCCACTCCAAAAATCCCCCCGCCTCTGGCCACCGAACTTTGCTGATCCCTACTATGTCTAGTGATAACCTAATCATTTCGATTTTTAGGTACTCTAGTTTACCTACTTGCTTCATACTTCTAACATTCCACGCTCCGACTCGCAAAATGTTCCCAACTCTTATTTTCAACTTTCCGATCGTATCCCCCAAAGTAGTCCCCTCCCGGAGATCCGAATGGGGGACTATTTTAACTCCGGAATCTTTTACATCAGAGAATGCCATCATTTTATTATAATTTAGGTGCACTGTGTGCTTGGGAGGTAATGTGGTGGTTTCTCGTTGACTTCTACATCGCGGTAGTGTGTCTTAGACTGCCATACCGGCCCCTATGGTCTCTGCCAATCTAAGTACCGAAAGAGCCGCTGCCCTCTTTCGAGGACCTGTCTTAGTCTGGTTCCTCACTAACGAAACTACTACTTTAGTTGGTCCTGTAGTTTGGCGCTTTAGCTCATTAGAACACGCTAGCCATTTTACCTGTTCTAGTAATCTAGAACTTCGGCAAGGTGCAGGTCATTCGAAATGGATATATATATATATATATATATATATATATATATACTCAATTTTAGACCAGGGTAGAAAATTAATTAACGACATCAAATAATTTTAGTCACCGTGTATAAGGAAGCTTTGGGAAAAGGTACGCGTAATTAAATTGTTACTGCGAAGATTTAAATCATTCAATTAGAATGTAGGGTTTGTATAGAATTTTATTAGATAATACGCGTTATTAAAACCGTGGAGCATAAAAATTTATTCGTTTCATTAAAAATAAGGGATTTAAATTACTCACTAGACGCTTTCTATAAAAAGAAGCAGAATTAAAATGCTCAACTTGTATGTAATTTAATTGTTCCAAGTATAAAGAAACAAATAGAAATTACGTGCGAAATTTATAGTAATTAATTCAATTTTTAAGTAACGGGTATTAAACAAAGTGTACAAATAATAATTAATAAATAAAAATTAAAGGGTAGAAGTCAATGCCATTCATTATTATTTTAATTGGAGTTAATTGAACGATTATTGAGGAATACATAATATGCATAAAAGCTTTTAAAAATCCAATAATACCAAATATGAGACGCGTTGCTAGCATACAAATCTATCAAGAAGGTTAAAATACGTAGAATATCCAAATCGTAGAAGTATTACGATTGAACACCTGCATATTTTTAAATGTCAAAGTTCTAATAAATTTGAATAGATAAACATGCAGCTTCTACGTATATTGGAAACGGTCGGATGCTTTAGCACGAAATACAAAACAGCGTTTATTTAAAAATCACGTCGCGAGTCCACGTGTAGTTTAGATAGCCCATAATAAAGAATATCGATTTGTACCACTCAGGTCAGCGTAGAAAGAGACGGATAAAACAGGTAAAACAGAGATACAGATAATAAAAGGCGGGATTTGAGCAACGTTACGAGGTTTACGATTGGTGAAAATGAGATGCAGATATGAGAGGTGGAAACAACGATTTCTGTATAAAATTAATTAGTTGTTTGCAGACGCGTTGCGTGTCGTGTGAAAATTTCTTAGATTTAACTGGCATGAGTGCAAAAATTTAGTAGAATCGCTGTGCCGGACTGTCGAAAAGGGAACATAGAATGCGAAATTATGAAAACTGGCCGTTGCGGGACAAATCCGACGTGCAAGCGCGCTATTATATAAACCCTTGTTTATAGGAGTTTCGCTCTCTTAGATTTTCGATTTTTATTCAATACTTTAAAACAGTTTGCTCTTTATTTTTTGCTGTTATACCATACTTCAAGCAGAATACGTGCTACGATACAAGTTATTATGCTTTAGTGCACTTACAGAAGATAGATAAGGTAATAAAGTCTAGTTATATTTGCGGGTGTTACTGTGCCAATTATCCCAATTAGTAGCGATGAATAGATACATTGAAGTATGCAGTTTTTAGTATAGCGTGAACGAATTATGAATTTCTTTGCTATTTTATTCGGGAGTGAGTAATCAAGTGTTATTAGTAAACGTGATTGGATCTACAAACAAGATTTAGATATACATAGATGCGTTCCTGAGAAGCCCTGCAACTTTTTAAACGAATGGTGTTGTAGATGAATTTTAAAAGGCGACCAGGAATCTGAGGACGTAAACATAACCCAGTTGGAATGGTGAAATTAGCAAGGACGATGTACATTGAAGCCACGAGTGCAGTAACCTTCAGGTAAATTATACAATTTTGTTCGAACTTTGATGTTTTGGTGTGTGTTGGATATCTTCATAATTTATTTGATACAAAATGGACAGTAGTGAATTTGTATAAACAACAAATTTTGAATTTTAAGGTAAAAGTTTCTTGTTTAAGTAGAAAGGATTATTTAGCAGGTTATGTTTTGATTATGATGAAAATTTGGGTCTGTCTTTGAGCTCAATTAGACTAACCTGTTTAATTAACGTAAAGGGGTGGGAGATGCTCCCTTTTATTCAGACTTAGGTCTGCACATATTGGTAAATTAATTAGTATGCATCCTACCAGGACTTTAATTCTGGATGCATATTAAAATGATGACAAATTTAAACTAGAAATTTTATGATACTGATATTTATGCTGAAATTTAATTTTGAAATTTTAATGTATTATGAATATGAATGTAAATAGAGTTAACGTTGATGTTTGTGGTAGGAATGTGTTTTTTTATGAATGGGGATGAAAGTTTCAACTAGGTGAGCAGCCGAGGCGGAATGAGTAAAGAGGCGATTATCAGAAGAGATTCAACAGGGCGAGAATCACAGCAAATCTAGGTGCCCAGTTCGAGAGGCTCGAATATTTTTTTTTACTCTGGTGAGGCTTTTTGTAGGTTTCACAGCAATATATATATATATATATATATATATATTATATATTTAAAATTATATAATTCATTGAGGATTGCAGCAATTATGGAAGTTACTTTCTTTTCTTTAACTCGAGCTTTTGAGAATTAATTTTTTTCTTCTTCAGGAGTAACTAAATACATACAATGGTAAACATTTAAATAAGTTTTGGAAGTTAAATACTTACAAATGCGAGCTTTGACTTAAATTAAAAATAGTAATTCTAAATTACAAAAATTGGTTTTAAAGTTTTGAAAGTAAAAACGTCAATGTCAATTTAGAATTAATATTTTTAATTTAAGTCAAACCTCGCATTTGTAAGTATTTACCATTGTATGTATTTAGTTATACATGAAGAAGAGAAAAATAAATTCTCGAACGCTCGAGTTAGAGAAAAAAGAGTAGACTTTAAATTAATATTCATCAGCAAATAAAACTTGAAGATTTTTAATTGCACAAGGTACGTTGATAAATACTAACGTATTATAGTTAATAAGATGAAATAATAATTTAGACTTTTATGCAAAGCCCAATTGATCATTTCAAATCGAGCTAGTACTTGAAAGATGGAAAATATAAGATCCCGGACAGGACTCGAACCTGTATCTTAGTCTTTCGCGGACCATGCGTTTTCAATTACGCCACCGAGACCGATGACGACAATTGGAAAATTTACAAATTTAAATCATGTACACAACCATACATCAACCTAACTTTCAATTACGTTTGGCAGTTTTGTGAGAATACTATGAAAATTGTACGTTCTTGGATACAAGAGCTACTGCTGAGTTAAATTGATGAAAAATGAAAATTACAGTTCTGTAAACTTATATTCTAAATGGGGACAGGAAATGAAAACAGGCAGTATTTAATACCGTTAATTACGTTGGAAATGGAATTTTAATAAGCGCTATTTTACCATCGCGAGTATAAATTTTAGATTTCTTTGTTTGTAACTGAGAAAATATTTGGCTATTAGTAATCTGAATTAGAATGAGTTCTTTTTTTATTATATGTGAAGGGGATAGTTTGCAACAAATTTTGAATCCGAGTTCAAACCATCTTGACATTTAATAAATAATCTGTGAAGCATCTTCGGCCAATTAAACTCATAAGCGTGGTAGTAAAGGATCGGCAAATTACCCACCTATTAATTAAAGAGGATTTTGTACCTGTTAAAGCAGATATTTAAGTTTTTGCTAATAAAGATTAGGTAGGGATTATTTTAGTAATAATTTAGGGATAAGTTTATGCATGAACTTAAGCCGTAAACGGTTATATAAATTCTTTTGTATGAAAAGAAAATATTTTTGAATGCATAGATGTATCCTAAAATTTCTTTGTTTTGTTTCATTTTCAAAAATTTCACAGTATAATTTCCGTTGAGCTAGCAAGGGAAAGAAAGGAACATGAAGGTAGGATAATAATTATAATAAATCATAAAGTCTTTCTGCTGATACGAATGATGTTTGGTTATTATACACAGGATTACCTGTAGTTTTTAGAAAGCGGAGTAAACTCTATATAGAAAGTTAGAAGCTTGTTTAAGAATTGCATATATAAGTAACATCTTTTATAACAATTTGCAAATGATATGAAGGAATAACATAAGTAATCTTAAACGGTTAGAAAGAATTGATTCGATACAGAATTATTTATTACTGAATTTAATGTTTTTAATGCAAAATTATTTGTAGTAAAGAATGTTAACGCAAGCTGAATAAATTATTACAAATTTTTTTCTTTCTTTGTGTCTAAGATTCTAATTTCAGCGAACATTAGAAACATTATAAAATTATAAAAAGGTGTAAAGAAGATTTGAAAAATAAAATTCAAAACGCTCGATACCAGGTATCTAGTGAGTATCGAATAAATTGAAACTTCTACATTTCTGTTAGTATTGTTACTACTATTTTGAAATTTTGAGTGAATTAGATGAAAGTTTCCCGAAGGTTTCTTAATTTAGCTGTTCAGTAATTAATTACAAGTTCTGTTTAATATTAACCAAAATGGAACTCAACAATAATATGAAAGTTTATAATAAATATACTTTGTTTATACAAAGCGCTTTGCAAGAATATATTCAGAAAGATTTAACTTACTACGTTTTGAATGGATAATTAGAATAACACGTTCTTGTTTTGTTACAGTTGCAACATCCTAAACATTCCAGTACAACACCGTTAACTAATGAAGTTGAAAAGAATTAGACCGCGTGTTTAAACAAGCTACAATCCTGTATAAGTACTTTGGAATGGAACGCATGGAATCGTTGTCAGATCCTGCGTTGTGTCTTCAAGACCTGGTGACTGGTGTAGCCACATCTTCAGCAGGTAGTGATATACACAACGTTCATCATCTACACGATTCCGTCGCGACAACCTCTTTAAGTTCAGCTATATCAGGAATTATGACAGGAGCATCCGCATCAGTATTGGGACATCACGTTACAACACATGATCCTCATCACCATGGTGTTGTTCATGCCCCTGGCCTTCACCACGAACCATTAGAGAAACTTAAACGTGGTGAGTTCGATTTTGTTTTATATGTGATATATGTTAAAATGGTTTTAATAGTTGTCATTGTTGCGATATAGATTCGAAATATGTTCTTTACTTTTATGGCTTATTGCTCGTGGAAGACACTAGATGGCTTTTTATATATACTTTCACCACTGTATCGAGGTTGTTTCTTACTTATATTTAAATGAATTATTTGATTTCATCCAAGAGGATGAAGTATTCCATTCTGATAAAGTAAAAAAAGCCGGCACTATTTGTCAGTGAATGTTTTCCCTTGATGAAACAATCAAGTTACTAATTTTATTAATAGCTATGTAAATATTTAGTTCGATTTGTATAGATAAATTCACTTTTATGATTGACATGGATTTACAGATACATCTTTGTTTATATATATATATATATATATATATATATATATATATATGCTGTGGTAAGGGCCCGCGTTGAGCGTTGCTGAAAGGGTGATACGAAAATGACCTCGCGTTGGTGCGTTACTAAAATAGTGCCGTGATGCAGATACAGCTTTTTGTAAAATTTGACATTGTTCACCTACCTATCTTTTTAACTTTGCCTGACTAGCTCAACGGAATTGACAGAGTTTTTCAAAATGAAATAAAACACAGCAATATCGCAAAACATTTATACAGCATCTAATATTTTCTCTCGTTCAAAAGCATTTCCAACATCGTTTCTTTCAAACATAAAATAATTTCTAAGAAGTACTTGTTATATAAAAAAAATTGTTCTTTGCCTTATTTTTAAATTTCCAGAACTAAATTAAGGTTTGTTTGGCCAAAAAATTCTTGACAGATTATCTATTAAGAGGTCAGAGTGTTTCGAACTCCGATCACAAACTCTCCTCGTAAAAATCACTTACAAAAAAATTATTATATGAGTAAAACTTATTATTCTACCTTAAGTTAAATACAAATATTCCAATATCAGTTAAAAATAAATCTAAAAGTAATACTTGCAGAAACCACATCCCGCTCCTTGTAATAAAGCATCTTCTTATTTTAAATTGACATCAAATCAGCTTACAAGTTTTTCCATATTTAAAATCTTCGTTTCAAATAGCAGTTACCAAAGTACATTTTTTTGGTTAAATCTTGCTTTTATTAAAATTTTTAAAATAATGTTATTTTGAAGAAGTTTGCCTCTAATAAATTGCATTTTTGTTTTGTAATGTGCATTTTAGAACATCACTTCTATATTTATTGTACCAACGTAATAATTATTAAATTAAGATATACTTAGTGCATACTTCAAATATCATTTTCACAGAACAACAGCTCGCGACTTAAAATAACTTTCGCGATCGCATTTAGGAATTGACTTAATCGAATGAATCTATTGAATAAATGGTTTCTTATATATACAAATTATTCATTTTCTAGAACCTACTAGAATGTGTATGGAACATTATGATGCAAGGGTTTGCAGAAAAACTCATTAGCGTCTAAAATCGCGGCGTTTTATTACCTTATTATCTAGTTCTAGTTATCGTGACGTGCTCTGTTTGTTCTTGTTAAACACCCAAGGTTAATGTTTGCGGTCTTCTTCTATCCTACATTGAATGCGAAGATCATAGATATTAATTATTAACTTCTATTACATTTTCTTTAGTGTTTTTTTAGTGTTCCGGGCGACTTCTTGGAATAAATGTTCCATTTATTAATTAGATATTTTCGTAGTTCTAAATACCGATGACTTATTTTTTTATATTCCTAATTCAAGAAAATTCTTTATTTAAAATAGATTTCTGTAATCCACGTAGTAATTATTTTAAAGTTTAATTGCTTTTTAATGCAAAAAGAGGTTTTATTTTTTTTTAGAAAATATTTGCTTTCATGTTTCAGTACACAAAAGTAAGACTAGAATTATTTTTTAACTACACAAATTATTTATTTTTATGCTAAATGCGCAAAGCCAGCACTAGTCTATGCTATTTACAGCAAATGAAAAGCAAAAAAATGTATTAATAATTAATAAGTAAAAATAAATGACTTTGTATTTGTCTTGAAAATTGATCAATTTGCGATCGTATTTAAATGCGTTTTACGGTATCTTACAATTAATTATTTTTTCATATACAACTTACGTTACTTGCCATTTATTTACACTACGCCTATATATATATATATATAGAAAACATGAACAATTTTATAGAAACTGGGTGTTTTTACAATTTACTAATTAGGCTATTTCATAATATTCTTAAAATGAAAATTCTAAAATAAATAGATAGATATATAGTACATTCTTTCACAATCACCAATTAAAAACCGAGATTTTACCATAAAGATACCAAATTAAGCAAACACCAACATATTCTCCATGACTAATCATTCTAAAAACTTAGATGTGACAATATTCTCACGCATTGACAAGAATCATACACATTGTAAATCGTTTAAATGGATAGAATCCATAAAGCGCCATTAAATTTAATGCGTAGGGACTAAACCCTGGCGCAGATATATTAATAAGCGGACCCTATAAAATTCCGTTACATATACTGTCTCAAGCACCAAGAAAGCGCTTGACCTTAACTACAAGTTTAGAGCAAACTGCATGACCGCTGTGAACTAGAGTGTCCGTAGACCTTCACGGACATTCTAACATATATACAATTAAGTTATAAAATAGGGAGCATTTAAACGGTCTATTGGTCGTACTTTCTAAGCGGATATAATTTAACCAACCAATCACTATCACCCTAAAGTGACGGCAAGTTGGAAGTAATCCAAAGTACGGTAACTTCATAAATTCGAGTGTGCTGGTAAAAGTTCCCGTATGCGTTTTGCAAGCGCGGAATTGTAGAAGTACGCAGTGAAAATGATTTGGTCAAAAACGCTTTCAAACACCTGTTGGATACAAAAGTTTACTTCATGAACATCTCATTGTCTTGAATGAGGTCACTTGAGTCTTGGAAAAACAAAATCGGTTTCAGCTGCAATATATTTCAAATTGTGTTGCATGCAACCAATTCTTATTAAACAAACTTTTATTTGGGTACACACTTGACTGAGAGCGTTTTAAAACCAGGGAAAGCACTAACATTGTAATTTTAGGAAACCGATAAATACATATTACGGCTTGATTTGATACTTATATTTAATAAATTTACTCTTTTTTCTGTCACACAGATTTGGGCAAATAAAGATAGTTATGTTAATCAATCTATTTTGCTAGGATGATATTCATGTGTTATTATAGGTTAGGAGATCAGCTCAAAGTCTTTATTTGTAGATTATATGTTACCAATTTTAGGAAAAAGTCAATATATCATTTAACTTCATTTTAAGAATTTTTTAATAAAATAATCATATTTTTGAATTTTCGGGTACCTTATTAATAGACAAATAGGTCATCAAATACCAAGAAATATTGTGTAAGTTAATTAATGGAAAGGTTTCTGAACGCTCGGTTCAATAAAATGCTGGTCGCCAACCTCACCTGTAATGTATCATTGACCCGTCAGATGGTGAATGATCTGTGCAAAGATAGTAAAACAATAGTACTTAGCTCTTACAATTCAGGTTTTTATAGCCTGGTACACACTTTTCTTTTTCCTAAAATTGTTAACTTATAATTTACAAATAAAGGCTTTGAACTGATCTCCTAACCTATATAAACACACGAATATTATCCCAACAAAATAGATTGATTAATTTAACTATCTTTATTTGCCCAAATCTGTGTGAAAGAAAAAGAGTAAATTTATTAAATATATTACAATTTTACTGCTTTCCCTGGTTTTTAAACGCTCTCAGTCAAGCGTGCACCCAAATAAAAGTTTGTTGAATAGGAACTGGCTTACATGCAACGCAATTTGAAATATATAGAAGTTAAAACCGATTTTGTTTTTCCAAGACTCGAGCGACCTCATCCAGGACAATGAGGTGTTTATGAAGTAAACTTTAGGATTCAACAGGTGTTTGCAAACGTTTTAGACCAAATCATTTTCACTGCGTACTTTTTAAATCCGCGCTTGCAAAACGCGTATGGAAACTTTTTACCAGCACACTCGAATTTATGAAGTTACCGTACCTTGGATTACTTCCAATTTGCCGTCAATCGTCGGTGGTAGTTGTTGGTCGGTTAAATTATATCCGCTTGGAAAGTGAGACCAATAGATCGTTTAAATGCTCCCTCTTTTATAATTTATTTGTATATATGTTAGAATGTTTGTGAGGGTGTGCGTGACACTCTAATTCACAGCGTTCGTGCAGTTTGCACTAAACTTGTACTTAAGGTCAAGCGCTTGAGACAGTGTATGTAACGGAATTTTTATAGGGTCCGCTTATTAATATATTTGCGCCATGGTTTAATTCATACGCATTAAATTTTATGACGTTTTATGGATTCTGTCCATTTAAACAATTTACAATGTGTTTGTTTCTTGTCAATACGTGAGAATATTATTACATCCAAGTTTGTATAATGATTAGTCATGGAAAATATGTGGTGTTTGCCAAATTTGGCATCTTTATGGTAAAATCTCGGTTTCTAATTGCTGATTATGAAACAATGTACTATGTACTTATCTATTTATTTTGGTATTTTAATTTTAAGAATATGATGAAATAGCCTAATTAGTAAATTGTAAAAACACCCAGCTTCTATAAAATTGTTCGTATGTTTTTTTACTACGGTTCCTAAAGTAGCTAAGATTGATAAATATTTTTTTATATAACAAACGTATGCATAATTATTGCGTGAATGTTACAATAGCTGAGCAAAGGATTTAGCTATTCTGTAAAATATGGAAAGAAAATAGGATGATAAGAGGAACTGGGTATAACGTTAGTGAGGACACGTTTCCAATTTTCCACTCATAGGTACTACATTGAGTTTGCATGCACAAAATATTTCAAACTCCAAAAATGTAATTGAAATTCAAAAAATTAAATGAGGTATATTAAATCTAATATGGCTCCTTAAAGTTGAATTGAAGCATTTACGAGGCCACAGAGTTATAGCAAGTGGAAAGAGAGCGTCATAAAAACGATGGCTGCAGTTCGGTTTTGCCTTCTAGTGCGGCCTGACTGAAGAGTTAAAACCAATTTTCACTTTAATAACTACAAAATTTCTATAAACAATGAATCTAAATATTCACTTATTATAAAAGGTATGTCAAATAATATATACCTATAGCAAGGTCTGTGTAATAATTTGAATATAAATTATATTATTTCTTTAATATTATAATATTCCGTATATTTTGTTCTCTTTCAAATACGATCACCCTTCACTATTAAGTGTCCTGAAAGAGCTTAATGTACACTTCAAGTACTTGAATTTATTTGATTTATTTAAATCTTATTTACTTAATTTGACAGCATTTGTTTAAGAAAAATTGATTCGCAATATTTTATTGACATTTGCTATTTACTCTGCAATTTGTTAAATATTTAAAATAATCATTTATTATTATTGATCGGGGTGTGTACTGTTAATGGGGATCTTACACTCCACATTGGGAAATAGAACACCAGCTCATTTTTCACTAAATGTGGTCGTCGTACCCTATTTTTGTAAATGATTTATATAGCTTTATCAACAGTAAGCAAGGCGACTGATGTAATAATATCAAAATCGCTACAAACAGCTGAAAGCTATAACTCCCAAAATAATATTGCGGTTTTGGTTGGCCAAATAACGAAAGCAACAGCAGCTGTTAAAACCTGTAAAAGTTTGTTTAGTATCTACAAAAAAGTTGATTAGGCTGTATGAAAAAAAGAGAACATGTGAAATCTGAAACTAATTGATGTTAATGAAAAATATTTCTTTCTGACTAGTAAATCAAAAAGTCGAAAGATGCGATCGCCTGTGCCTCGATATTCAAAAAAGGGTTTATCCACTTCAAGAATATATAAAATATGCAAATAAGATTCCCCCCTTCCCTCATAGCCTCGCTGTGATTCACAGTTACGACCCTACTATCTCTCTTAGCGCAGATACTTATAAAACTGTCTAAAACGTCTTATAATTAGTTACTTCTACTAAATACCACTCTCTGTATTTCAAGTCAATCTATTCCTTACAATACTAATTTTTTTTTTCAGTTAGGTTTCTATTAGCCGTTTTTATTCAACAATTAAATAATACACGTGCTGTTTCTCCACATTTGTCATTCGCCACGGTTCTGCTTGCGGTCGCTTCTTTTAATTATATTTGGGTCAATTCCTTGCAGTCATCTCCGACCTCTGACAGCGTCTATACGTTCTCGTGCCTTTGCACATTCTTTAACGAAGCATTCCACCCGCGTCTTTGTACATCTACCACTATGAAACCGTTTCTACCTCGGCCGACCTTCTGCTCTATGGTCTTCATGACGTCTTCAATCTTCTGGTCAAGCTTCAGCCGACTAAAGTGCCGCCACTGTCCTAAACCTATCTACAACCGCCGTTGCATACGACATTCACCTTGATCCTATCGACAATATCACTGCGAATCTGATATACAAAGATGTACAAAGATATACAAAGTTATACAAATATATACATAGATATACAAAGATATACAAAGATATACAAAGATATACAAAGATATACAAAGATATACAAAGATATACAAAGATATACAAAGATATACAAAGATATACAAAGATATACAAAGATATACAAAGATATACAAAGATATACAAAGATATACAAAGATATACAAAGATATACAAAGATATACAAAGATATACAAAGATATACAAAGATATACAAAGATATACAAAGATATACAAAGATATACAAAGATATACAAAGATATACAAAGATATACAAAGATATACAAAGATATACAAAGATATACAAAGATATACAAAGATATACAAAGATATACAAAGATATACAAAGATATACAAAGATATACAAAGATATACAAAGATATACAAAGATATACAAAGGTATACAAAGATATACAAAGATATACAAAGATATACAAAAATATACAAAAATATACAAAGATATACAAAGATATACAAAGATATACAAAGATATACAAAGATATACAAAGATATACAAAGATGTACAAAGATATACAAAGATATACAAAGATAAAGATTTCTACAAAGATCTACAAAGATATACAAAGATATACAGAGATATACAAAGATATACAAAGATATATAAAGGTATAAAAGGGTATACAATGATATACAAAGATACGTAGTCTAAAAAAAATAAAAACGAGGAAGAAAAAGAAGAAATTGACCGGGCTCAAAGTAATATTGTTGTTAAGGAAATAAAATTGGAAAAACACGTATTATTGGGATAATACGCAGCTTTAATTCGACAAAGCTTTCAATGGAAAACACATAAGAATCAATTATCAGATACCTAGAACCAGTTATCGCCTGTTTAGTTTTAGCATAAACTTTACGTTGAGGAATTCTTAGAAGGAGTATTTATTATTAATATTTACTGAATTAATTTTCATTTTTAACGCCAAAAGGATTTAAGTTAAAAATTATTAGACCGCGTATTTCTTATTAAGAGAAAAAAATGTACGGGATGTTCAACATAAACGTAACATAAGATATACAAAGATGTTTAAGGATATACAAAGATATACAAATATATACAAAGATATACAAAGATATACAAAGATATACAAAGATATACAAAGATATACAAAGATATACAAAGATATACAAAGATATACAAAGATATACAAAGATATACAAAGATATACAAAGATACACAAAGATATACAAAGATATACAAAGATATACAAAGATAAACAAAAATATACAAAGATATCAAAGGCATACTAAGATGTGTAAAAGGATATGAAAATTTAATAATTACAGGGGATTTAATGAAGTAGTAGGTGAGGGTAGGGAAAGAGCGGCAATAGGTTTATTTGGTTTAGACACGAAAAACGACACAGGCAATATGCTGCTGAAATATTGCGACAAAAACAATTTAACCATGACATTATTTCAACACCATGCTAGAAGACGATGCACATGGAAGATCTCGGGAGACATATAGAGATATCAAATAGATTACATTCCTGTTCGACAACGGTATAAGAATCAAGTAAAATACTGTAGAAACAACCCAGAAGCATATATTCAGAAGAGAAACTAACAGTATTAGAACAGGAATCAGACATTGAAAAGGATATTTGGGATATCCTATACTTAGAGATGAGTTTGAACTAGCATTAAAGAATCTGTCAAATACCAATGCACCGGGTATAGATAAGATTCAACCAGAAACTCTAAAAGCCGCTGAACATCCAGTAACAGAACGTGTCGTCTAACTTGTTAGGTATGTGTCTGAGACAAGCGAGATACCCAAAGATTTCAAGCGTAACATCATAGTTACTGTACTAAAAAAGAGAGGTGGGATAGATGTGAAAATTTTCGAACAATAAATTTAACAGCTCACATGTTAAAAGTACACAGACGGATGGAAGAAATACTAAGAGAGATCAATTTGGGTTTAGTTGAAATAGGGGAACACGGGTAGCTATTTTAGCTCTGACGGTGATAATGGAGAACACAATAGAAAAAGGAGAAAGCGTGTACATATGCTTTGTAGATCTGAAAAAAACATTCAACAATGCATAATTAAAAAAAATATTCGAAATACTCAAAAAGGTTGAAATGAGTGTTAGGGATCGACGGATAGTACATGGCTTATACAAAAAGTAAACAGCTTTATTGAATTAGAGCTGGAACGTAGAGTAGTAAATATTAGGAAAGGGGTGAGACAGGGATGTGCCCTATCCCGTTAGTTTTTAACTTGTACATCGAAGAGGCAATGAATATTGTCAAATGGAGGTAGACGTTAGGAATTATTATGCAGGTACAAAAGATTGATATGCTTAAATTTGTAGATTATGTAGCAGTATGGGCATCATCTAACAGGAAAGAGTTAGAAGGAGCTCTTAATAAAATGAAAACAGTTCTAACAAAGAAATACGGTATGAAAATTAACAAAAATAAAACTAAAGTACTAGTATGTTTAGGAGGAGGAAATAAATCAAAAACCAGTATACGCATAGGAAGCGAGAATTTACAAAAAGTTAAAGATTTCTGCTACCTAGTAAACTAAATAACACAAGATGGGAAATTTGCAGAAAATATAAAACAAAGATTAGCTCAAGGTCGTGCTGTATTTAACAAGAAAAAGCAACTACTACGTTCAAAGACAACACATAGAAACAAGAAAAAAGTGCTGAAAGCATAAGTGTGGAGCACAGCACTATACGGCTGTGAATCTTGGATAGTAGGAGAAGTGAACAGGAAAGAGGTAGAAGCCTTTGAAATGTGGCGCTACACGCGTATGATGAAGATATCATGGACAGACCTAGTTAACAAGAAAGAGGTTGTAGAAATGGTAAGGAAAGAAAGAAATATGTGAAAAACAGTAAAAAATAGAATGATAGATCACATACTAAGACATGAGTGAATAGTGCATAATATAATAGAAGCAGAGATAGGAAAAATGGGAAGTAGATGTAGATTTAGGTTAGACGATTGTACGCAGATAGTCAATAATGTAGTCTGTGGGAAATTTAGCTAAACCTGTAGGATAACTCAGAATAGAAATTAATGGAGGTACGCGTTTAAGCAGATCCAAGACGGAAACCTATTGTCGAAAGAAATGATTGTACTTAAACGTGATGATTATTATAAACCAATACAGGTGTTGGTTGTATAATATTCTCAATAAATGTTGATTGTGTAAATGGGTTTATTGGAAAACTATGAATTTGTCAAATGTCCAAGTGTTGAGGGAATCTTTGTAGCCGTCAAGTTGCTCTTCGCTTACCACTGAATATCGGCGAAATAGGGTATCTATTTAGAAATGAAACAAACAATTTGCTGCCTTTGTCACGGGGAGGTCGATTTTCCTCCCATTAGTATGCTTGCGCCTTATTAGGTGTCTTAGTGCGTTTCTCAATATAGTCAGTTCCTCTGCTTTAGGAAGTCTCATATTGTTTTCTATCTCATCACAAACTATAGTTGATACGAGTTTTGTTTGTTATTGCTTTCCTTGTTGTTACTTTTCTAGAGAATCGGTTGAATGTTTGTTTTCATTGTTTGATACTTTTGTTCATATTTACTTTTGAGGTTGTAAATATTTTCTAATCGCTTTCATATCTACAATATGCAGCATATTTTCTGTACTTTAACCTCATAGGTTAGTTCAACATTAGTTTATGCCTAATATATTTTGTTTTCGTGGTAGGTTTAGTCTATGTTCTCTTACATTTTTCTATTCTCGTTATTTTTGCGGCGCTGATATTTTTATATGTATCTACCTTTCACAGTTGTCTTATTTTGTTATTAGCCTGTAATCTGTTGTATGGAATAATTGTTCCATAATCATAAACCAAACAAGTTTTTGTATCATTTTTGCGTTTTCAGCATGGTTTCTGAACGGCATGCAGAAAAAGTGGTTTGTCTTTTTCTGGACATACTGGACGTGCCTATTTTGAATCTTCAACTGTTTGCATGTAACATTGGCTTCATATTTCTTCCGTGTGTTGACAGTGTTTTGACACGTGTTCTGTGTTTTTGACTTTTTAAGAAATTTTGATATTACCAAGTACTGTAAATGCGCTACATTCATTATGTATCTTTCCTATACTTACTTGTTTATCGTAGTGGTGAGCTTGCTTCCGCAACGCAGGCACGGTTGTTTTATGTTTTAACATTAACATTTAACTTTGTGTCAAGGACTTTTTTGACATGTTCTTTTCCAATTTTGATATTGTAATTTTTTTACCTTTTGTTTTTGTTTGGGTGCGATGGATACAACGTATAAAATTATAAATTTTTTTTTTAATCGTACCTCAGTGTTTCTGCCAATGTGATATTTACAAATTTAT
Source organism: Platerodrilus igneus (assembly GCA_036346225.1). Classification (NCBI taxonomy): domain Eukaryota; kingdom Metazoa; phylum Arthropoda; class Insecta; order Coleoptera; family Lycidae; genus Platerodrilus; species Platerodrilus igneus. The sequence goes on from JARFIW010001052.1 coordinate 9,960,908, forward strand.
TTGCTTCCATCTCACTTTCCGTTTCTACTTTGCTCCCTTCTTTTATGCCCTTAATTTTGATGTTTTGAGCTTCTGGATGTGGTTCTTTTGTCTTGTAGATTTTGAAAGTGGTACTATATTTTTAGTACCTACATATTCTAGAACCATTTTGAATGGATTGTCCTAATTTTAATTGCGCCTGCAAAAACAGTGTATCTTATGGGAATAATTTCTCTTCCTATATTTCCTCTGCTTCGGTAAGCTGCTCTCTTGTTTTGTGAGAATATATTTGTCGAATAGTTATGCATGCCTAAAAGTCCAAGTTGATAGGTTTCCTTAGATTTTCTTTTTTTGACATCGACTACACTATCCGTTTTACTATTAGGTCCAAGTGTTAGCTTTGTGTTGCATGCATTATGCTAGTGTTTGCTGTAATTGAGGTAGTCTAGGACTGGCATTTTATATGAGCCGCTTACTTGATTTTATTGTTATTTTTGGGTATTGTTCGTCTGCATTCTCTGTCTCATGCGTAGATTCCATTGGATTATTTTTATTGTATGGAGGTGGTTTATAGAAGTCGGAAAACTCATAAAATGTTGTTAGTATCTTTTTTGGCCATTGTTTGTTCAATGTGTCTGCATTGCTTAGTGTTGCTCTCTCTCTATTTTACTCTCGTTACTGCTTCATTGGTTCGTAGAGATAATTAAATTTGGGTCTTAAACAGAACAAAGCACATGGTATAGGTCAATGAATGAGATGTATAAAAAAAGCCTACTCTTCAACTTTTGAAGTCGGTTAAAAATGTTTTAAAATCAGATTCAGTTGATTTCAAAAACTGTAAGATGAATAGTTAGCTGAACTACTGTTCAAAAATATTAACTAAAATTACACATAACAGTATACAAAATAAAATAGAAAAGGAATTAGTAAGGGAATGGTATGGATTGAGGAAGGCCCGTCCTACTGGCAAAGCAATTATATAGAAAGCTGCGGCTAGTAATAGAAGTGAATAATAAGGCAGAAGAATAAAAGATTGGCAAGGATATAAGACAGATCTGTGTCTTGTAACTTATTATTTAACTTATATATGATACCAAAAATAAATAAAATAAAGGAAGTAGATCAAATAAGTGTCATTATTAAAGGAAAGAACTTTCAAATTATGTAGAATTGGCAGAAACAGATAATTGTTAGAAATAAAACTAAATAAAATGGGGAAATACTAAATAAAAATATGCGTACAAAATGAATACAATTAAGAAATGTAATTAAGACAAAAGCAATAAGAAGGTGGCAAGTCTAAAATTAAAATAAATAGAACCAACAAAGAACTTAGGTAGTTTCATTACTAATGATAATAGAAGCAAAAATGCTGTAAAAAGTAGAATGTTACAAGGAAGTATAATCTTCGAGTTCCAATGTGCAATATTCAAATCTAGGATAACGCTAGGTTATAGAAAAAGCCTGTTGAAGGAATGTTTGGGGCATTCCATTTATAACTACGAAACGCGGATATTAGGTAAAGTGGTTTAAAGATTAGAAGTCTTGAACATTCCATGGTCTAGAAGAACGCGTTGGATTAGTTGAAATGCCAACTTTAGCGACGTAAAGGTTTCAAAATGGTATAGAAGGATTGTCATACTACAATTGTAATTGTAAGATGTGATAAAATGAAAGCTTGTGTTTTGATAATGGTTTAAAAAGAGATAGATGTCAGCAGAACAGAAGACAAGATGAATGTCAAACCTAAGACCAAGATAGATGACAGACACCTGAAAAATATTAAAATTTATAACAGGAAATTCTCTTGGAAAAATGTAACTGTTTTCATATTTGAATCAGTAAACTTTCTTCCAAAATCACAAGATTCGCAAGAAATTTGTATAATAATATACGAACGATCAAATATACAACGTTTGTTATTTGTATGTATTTGAACATGATGTAAAGTCAAATTTGAATTTTTTCGCTTACACCCTCCGTCTGTAGAAACTAAGAGCTTTTTCTACAGTACATGTTGGAGAGTTTTTCCATGTCATGAGTTGAATTCTTTGGTCTGGTATAAAATGACAAATTACATTTTAGAGTTTGAAAAAGAAAGTTGCTGTGACATAGGTATTACAAATTTTGTAAAACATTATTATTATTATTATTATAGTGCCTTTATTTGCATCGTAATTTACAACACAATGTTAAGAAGTACATGAGGCGAAGTCTAGCTAACGCTACTCAAACTTAACCTCAACTAATTACAATTTTTACAAATTTTAAATAATTATTTGCAATAAAGAAATTGTGGATAAGTAAACACAACAAGTGACTTGTAGTTAGTCTACAACAATTACATTATGACTATTCAAGAAATAGTTAACTGTATGGTAAAGCTAGTGACCAAGTTGTGTACGTTTAATTTGTTCTTGCACTAGTTTGGCTTTATAGTGCTTTTTAAAATATTTTAGCGTATGTGTATTTAGATCCGCCGGTATATCATTATATATATTCACAGCATTATACGAAAAACATCTATCAAACACAGCACGACGAAATTTAGGCATCGTTAACGTATGGACATGTCGAATACTTCGTTCATGCATGTCACCTCTGAGTACTAACTTTTTTAAGATAAGCTGGCGAAGAAGTAGACAAAGTTCGAAAGACTAAAGCACTTATGTAATATTTAAACAAGTTATCTATTTTCAACCAACCAAGCTCATTTATCTTTGCAGACACTCTGCCAAATTTGCGAAGTCCGTAGATAAATCTACAACAATTGTTCTGCACTCTTTGTAGACGATTTTTGTGACCTGGAGCAAACATGGATAATATATAATAAGGCCATAGTTTAAAATAGGTAAAACTAATGTTTCACAAAGTATCCTTTTTAGTGCAAAGTAGAAAATATGCCTATTTTATACAGTTGTCTAAGAACAAGGTAAGATTTTTTAATCAGTAGCGAGGCATGCTCCTCAAAACGGAGTTTGCAATCAAAAATTATGCCTAGACTTTTTGAGCACTTCAAATTCTTTAATGGCTGCTTTTGAATTATAATTTCCATGTTGATTGGTGATTCCTTTCTAAAGTTTGGAGAAAAATCGATGACGTTGCACTTTCCAATATTTAATTTTAAGTTGTGATCAGAGGAATAAGTGACAAGACCCTGAAGGTCATTTTTGATACGATTCGAAGCATTATGAACAAATTCTGGATCATATGAAAAACATAGTTGAGTATCATCAGCAAAGCATTGAATATTTACATGTTTTATAGGCCTTGTGAATATCCGACACGTAAATTAAGTATAGCATGGGGCCTAAGACTGAGCCCTGAGGTACACCAGATGTAATTTCTGAAAAACAGAACGAGCAGTTCTCGATTACCACTTTTTGAAATCGGTTTTTTAGATAACTGTTGAAGAAACTACAGGTGGTGTTATCAAAACCATAATATTTTAAGATGGCGCATAATAAGTCGTGATCAAGAGTGTCAAAAGCCTTTGAGAAGTCTAGTTGAACCATTGAAGTAGCTAGTCCCATATCAAGTGCACGAAATATGTTGTTAGTTATAGCGAGTAAAGCTGTGGTGGTACTGAAGCCACTTCTAAAGCCGGATTGATAATCAGGAACAATTTTGTTCATCATTACGTATTGGTATAGCTGTCTTAATACGACCTTTTCTAGAACTTTTGACATTGCGGGAAGAATACTTATTGGTCGTAAGTCGGTAAACGACTTAGGGTTACTTACTTTAGAGAGCGGCTTAACAACTGAGTATTTCCAGGATTCTGGAAAATATCCAATTTCCAAACAACAATTGACTATATGTGTCAGATGTGGTGCAATGACTGGTAGGCAGTATTGTAACATCTTTGCAGAAACATTATCTTGACCAATAGCATTTGATTTAAGGTTGACAACAATCTCTTTAATTTCCTCAATAGACGAAAATTGAAATGAGAACTGTGAATTTGGATTAAACTTATTTGCTCTGTAGTAATTTGTAATTTTTGCACAGTTATTTATTGGAGTAAAGACCGGCAAAAAGTAATCGTTCACTTCGTCAGGATTTTTTAGTTCTTGAGGTATTTCGATTATTGGTTTTCCTTTAACATTTAATAGATTCATTGCTTGCCAGAGATTTTTACTGTTACAGTGTTTTGTCCGATGGGCTAAGTAAGCAAATTTCTCTCTTCTTATGGCACCAGTTACTACGTTGCGTAAACTTTTGTAGTAGTTGTAATCAGTGATGCACCTGGTGCGTTTATATTTAGAAAGTGCTATGTCGCGAGTCTTCTTCATACAACGAATATTGTTAGTTAACCACGGAGAAAGAGATGAGATAAGTTTTCGGTAAGGTATTGTATTTTCTGTTCAATGGAGTTTATATAGAAAATGTTATCCCACTGTATATTTATAAGGTTGGTATTGAATTCATCAAAAGAAAAGTTGCGAAAGTTTCTGTAAGTAACAAACTTTGGTCGCGGACGAACATAAGTTAAGTTGATAGTACAGAAAACAGCTCGGTGATCAGATATTTCATGATCGATAACACCCGTATGGAGAACCAAATCACTTTTGTTGGTAAAAATTACGTCCAGAAGTGTCTGGGAATTATTAGTTATCCGTGTTGGCTCCGTAACCAATTGGCTTATGTTGTAAGAACCAACACAATTAATGACGGTACTATCAGTTAACTGGTCTTCATTTATATCACCCATAACTATAATGTGTTCAAATTGAGGTACAATAAACGAAAGCATACTATCTAAGTATTGAATGAAATCCGGCAAGCTGCAAGCAGCTGTGCGGTAGATTACACCAACTAATAATGTATTTCTACCAATCTTTATAGAGATCCACAGATGTTCGATTCCTATTGCGCACTGGAAATCTCCGAGACATACAGAATACGTGAAATTATTTTTAATATAAATTCCCACACCACCTCCACGGCTGCCACGGTCTTTGCGAACTAACTGGAATTCTGGAATATATATGTCATGATTGGCTATTCTATCAACAAGCCAGGTTTCGGATATACGTATAATGTCCAACTGATTCAATTTTACACAATCCGAAAATGCATTAAATTTTGGAAATAGAGAGCAAGTATTAAAATGACATAGTTTTACGTTTTTGTTCATATTCAATTCTCGATCTTAGGACTTCAACTTTATTTAGGAAGTATGGGCATTGCGAACCGCTAGCGGAATGATTGGTACTAACATTAGTTTTGAATTTTACATTGTTGTTAGTGCAGTTATTACAACGTAATACATTTTGAGTACATGCTTTTCTTTCATGGTTACCAGAACAATTTGGACAAATAACAAGATCGCTACGACAGTCTTTTATGTGATGGCCATGCTTCCAGCATTTGAAACACTTCCCTACGCTAAAATGTTCCTTAACATTACACTTTGACCAGCCAATGTATAGAAACTTTCTTGTAATTATTTCCTTAAAAATTGCGGGCCTAGTCTCAATTACAACATTAAAGCAATTTTTAAATTTAATTTTCGTAATAAATTTGATGTCCTTGGCCTGCCCAGTTAATTGGTTTGCTTCCACCAAATTATCAATAAATGCAGGGTTTTCCACTGAATTGATATCAACACCTTGAATTATTATCCGCGGATTAAGTTTTTTAGGCACAGTTACTTTATACGCGTTTCCAAAATCCCGATTAAGTATTTGCTTCAATTTATCTCTAGAAATATTGTCATTGCAATTCACTAGCATACCATCTTTACTCAACCTAGTTCCTAAAATTTGAACGCTAACAGTGGAAGAATCAATCTTTGATTTTATAGAATTAGCTACTTCGACATTTGTGGTGTTGCGATTTAGAGACTGTACCATTAGAACAGCTTTATCTTTGCTGGCTTTAACTGCAGTTGCATAAGTATTTACAGATATACCATCGACAGATGTTAATTTCATGTCAGGTTTCGTACTTGATAAATCGTTTACCGATAAGTTGGTTTTTAGCAGTTTATTTACATATTGTAATTCTGCAACGTACTTAGATAGAATATCCTTTTCACGTGTTAGACACTCTACTTCTTTAGATACACTGCTATCTTGAACGTATCGGTACTTGAAGTTGAACTTGGGCCTTGCTTATTTTCTTCATCATCGTAACAGTTACGGCAACTAAAGGAATCTTTATTGATTTTAACAATTCGCGAAATGGCATCTAAACATTTCACATGGATTGAAACATCACATGATTGACTAGCACATGTAATATCACTTGCAGATGTAAATTTACCACAAAAACGACACTTTTTATCAACAATTTTATTAGTATCCTCCGAGGCCGATCCGCTCGGCATGACGGCTGACCGGACTATCATCAATTTTTTCAAGTATATTATGCAAATTCAGAACATTAAATAATCATATAGTGGTTTTTTGTAAAAGTAAAAATATTCATAAAACAGGTCTTATGAGTTTTATGCATGTTCAGAACTATAAAAGTACCATGACATTGCTAAACATGTAGCGAATTGGTTCTTCTCAAAAAAGCGTGGTAATGTGTTGCTTTTAATGATTTAAACTCTTGGGGATCACTAAACTTTCTTTCTTTTATGTTAATTCCTTTCTGAAACGAGGTGGAGCTCAAGTAATATGGAGATTATTAACTTCTCATATTAGTAGGGGGAATTAGTCAATTCTGTATAAAAAAAGACTCCCATTTAAATAACATTGTCATCTTAAATTTGACTCCCATAAGCAATACACATGCAAAAAATTGCATAAATCTGATATTTTGCACAATAGTTTTCTTCGACTAAGCATCTTTTGGCGAAAATCGCGAATAATTTCAACATTTGCAGCGAATTCGCACATTTAGTAGCAAAAATCTGCACAATAGTTTTCTTCAACTAAGCAATTTCTAGCCCCAGGCATGGCTAATTTAATTAAATTCTAATTTACGCAATTATTTGCACATTGGCGAGGGTCCAGCACCCCGATCTGGCACGGATCTTGTTCTCATCTGGACCATCTACCCTTTAATCGGCAAATATTCGCCTAAATTTGCACAATAGTTTTCTTCAAGTAAGCATTTTATAGCTCCAGGCATGGCTCGTGCTAGTCATCATAAAATTTGACTCCCATAAGCAATACACAGGCAAAAAATTGCGCAATAGTCATCATAAATTTGACTCCATAAGCAATACACAGGCAAAAATTGCACAAATCTGATATTTGCACAATAGTTTTCTTCGACTAAGTATCTTTTGTCGGCGCCCTGATCTGGACCGTCGGACCCCGGCATCCTTCCCCAGGGCCGCCGGATAGGCAAATTCTTCCGCTAATTATTTAATCTTTTAAACTAGCTAGTCATCATAAATTTGACTCCATAAGCAATACACATGCAAAAATTGCGCTAATTTATTTAATCTTTTAAACTAATCTAATACATAACTAGATTAATCCATTAACCCTAATGCAATCTTTTGCAAATTAAATTTTTATTTACCACAATCCACCGTCGGGGGCCCCGAGTCAGATAGGCAAATTCTTCCGGATTAAGCTGATTAAGAGTTAATTTAATTACATCAATTAATTATTTATTAAAGAATTACATAATAAAAATACAAAGTCATCTTAAATTTGACTCCCATATAACAATATGCATGACAATTTCTAAATTTGCCTTAATCATGGCTTGGGATGCAGAGATGATTAAGAGTCAATATAATTACATCAATAAACTAATCTAATACATAACTAGATTAATCCATTAACCCTAATGCTATCTTTTGCAAATTAAATTCTTATTTGCCACAATCCACCGTCGGGGCCCCGACAGGGGCACCAGATAGGCAAATTCTTCCGGATTAAGCTGATTAAGAGTCAATATAATTACATCAATTAATTATTTATTTATTAAAGAATTACATAATAAAAATACAAAGTCATCTTAAATTTGACTCCCATTTGAGCATATGCATGACAATTTCCAAATTTGCCTTAATCATGGCTTGGTATGCAGAGATGATTAAGAGTCAATATAATTACGTCAATTAATTATTAAAGAATTACATAATAAAAAAATACAAAGTCATCTTAAATTTGACTCCCATATAAGCATATGCATGGGGATACCTAAATTTCCCTTAAGATGATTAAGCTGATTAAGAGTCAATTAATTACATCAATTATTTATTAAAGAATTACATAATAAAAATACAAAGTCATCTTTAAAATTACAGACGCCAACATTTCGCAATAAGCGCAAACAATCATTTACCATTCTTTGCCACACAGGTTTAACACTATATCATTTTAGCACAAATTTGTATTTTATATAATCCAAGTTTACAATAAGTATTTTTGCATGCATTTCGCACAAACATTTATGAAATGCAACTTTAGGTCTTCTTCTATCACCAGTACCAATAAAAGACAGGTATCCGTTTATTAGCAAATAGGCGTTCAAACACAAGCAAATTATTTTTTGATTCAACTAGCTCTTAGTGGGAGAGGGGAAAAACTTACGGCTTATAAATGTATTATTATTAACAACCCATTGGAAAATAACAATAAGCGGTAATACTGTTTATTCGGTATAATAATCATTAATAGCATAAATTTGCATGCGATTAAGATACATAGATCGAACAAAAAATTCTGCAAAATGACAAAATGTTAATTTTCAGTCTAATTCGAAGTCTATGTTCACTGTTGCACCGACTTTACCCCTGCTAATCATATAAACTTTTTTCTTACTATCAATTAGCTCGCTGAAGGTTTTTATGCCATTAAGTTTTAAGTAGTTGAAAAAGCGCTCTGGTAAAAACACAAAAAAATCATCGCTTTCAACAATAGCACGATCCCCATACTTTGTTGACACAGGCCTGACTCCTAAGACACGATATTTTCTATCGGTGACAAGCTCCGAAGCACTTATCGTAGTTTTACACTTCATAACCGCATTTAATTTTGCAAAATCCATATTATATGAGCTGGCAAATAAAGAAAATAATGAGTTAAAATTAGGGCGGAAATTTAAATATTACAATTAAATCACTTATGAGGTAAGACCGAAATATAACTTTTAAAAAAATGCGAAAGACATAATTCCGCGTCTTGATGCAAGAATAATAATTTTAAAATAAAAAAGACTTACCTCCTGCTTGTACCTCGTTCTTCTGAAGTTGAAACAGATATTTTGAACTAGAAACCCCTAGGCCAATACTTATATGAATCGACAGATCCTTTCCAATCAACATAAATCCTGCTATAAAACACGACCGTCGACTTTGATACCCTTTCACCGAACGCAGTACTTTCATATTGTTTATGGTAAATTCGAAAATGTTTCTTAACCTTAAGGTATTTTTGATGTGGTTAGATTAAATCGCGATAATTACGTGGTTTTAAATAGAGGTATTGCCAAACTAAAGCTGCTAAAATACATATTGCAAAACAGTCTTTGAGAAGGATTCGTACTTTAGATATGCGTAAATAAAATTCAAACTGTAACAATATCTAAACCAAAAAAACGCTCCATATTTAAAATGAAATCTTTCACGTGAAAACGCTATGGTAATTACATCACATCTTGATTTTACCCATTTTCATTAACGCTTCAACAGGATGGAATTTGTAAAATTAGAAGCAGCATGTTTATTGGAACAGAAACTCGACCTGCCCCAAATTATATTAAACCAGATTATATTATATGTCATAATTCGAAGAAAATTATATTCAAGCGAAATAATAGAAATTACATTTACAGTATTTTTTAAATGATTGTAATTATGCCAAATCACCATAAATAAAACCAATAGACTCATTTTTAGCAATATTCTACGTCATTAGAATGTAAACAACATAACCGGAAAAATTTGTTGACCGAAACAAATTCCTTTCATACTTATGATACATTACTTGTTAGATATAAATTTGGGGGAAATGTTCGCATTAACAATAACATTTTACATAGAAATGGATTTTAATTGATGCAATTTGAAGTAAATATGTTACAAACGCAAATACGCTATTTTAGCCAAGTAAAATGGATACAAGTCCTTAATAAAATACGACTTACAAAATAAAAACATTTTCAAAGCCTTAAAATAAATTTACAGATTTAATAGTCTTTTAAGTGTTTATGAATACAATTTTAGTTATCAGTCTAACATGCTTTTTATTTTAACTTTATACTTATTGGTAATTCGCGAAAAAAATATTACCCAAGAAATGGATTTAATTACGGAAATATCCATAAAACAAATAATAAATAACGTCTTCGACCTTATTAAAATGTCATATAATTAATAGATGGTAATTTTGTTGGGAAGCTCTATGTATGCATTACGATACATTACTCGTAGAACTGAATTGGGGAAATTTACAGATTTTCAGCATATTATGCAAAATCCGAAAACCACAAATTTTCTGCAAACGATAACAAGCATGAGTTATCAATGTTTATTTATTTTCATGCTAATTATACGTCCTCATGTCGAGTTCAAAGCATCGTTAATGAAATTTTTATTACAGTTCATTTAAAATGTAGATACAGGTAATTTCCTGCAATCGAGTGGTATAACAAGATTAATTAGTACGTCATTTTAAAGTATTCTCTTTATTAGCCCTAAGGCATTTGTAAAACAACGCCGCATCAAATCCTGATAATTACGTGGTTTTAAATAGAGGTATTGCCAAACTAAAAGCTGCTAAAATACATATTGCAAAACAGTCTTTGAGAAGAATTCGTACTTTAGATATATGCGTAAATAAAATTCAAACTTTAACAATATCTAAACCAAAAAAACGCTCCATATTTAAAATGAAATCTTTCACGTGAAAACGCTATGGTAATTACATCACATCTTGATTTTACCCATTTTCATTAACGCTTCAACAGGATGGAATTTGTAAAATTAGAAGCAGCGTGTTTATTGGAACAGAAACTCGACCTGCCCCAAATTATATTAAACCAGATTATATTATATGTCATAATTCGCGAAGAAAATTATATTCAAGCGAAATAATAGAAATTACATTTACAGTATTTTTTTTAAATGATTGTAATTATGCCAAATCACCATAAATAAAACCAATAGACTCATTTTTAGCAATATTCTACGTCATTAGAATGTAAACAACATAACCGGAAAAATTTGTTGACCGAAACAAATTCCTTTTATACTTATGATACATTACTTGTTAGATATAAATTTGGGGGAAATGTTCGCATTAACAATAACATTTTACATAGAAATGGATTTTAATTGATGCAATTTGAAGTAAATATGTTACAAACGCAAATACGCTATTTTAGCCAAGTAAAATGGATACAAGTCCTTAATAAAATACGACTTACAAAATAAAAACATTTTCAAAGCCTTAAAATAAATTTACAGATTTAATAGTCTTTTAAGTGTTTATGAATACAATTTTAGTTATCAGTCTAACATGCTTTTATTTTAACTTTATACTTATTGGTAATTCATGAAAAAATATTACCCAAGAAATGGATTTAATTACGGAAATATCCATAAAACAAATAATAAATAACGTCTTCGACCTTATTAAAATGTAATATAATTAATAGATGGTAATTTTGTTGGGAAGCTCTATGTATGCATTACGATACATTACTCGTAGAACTGAATTGGGAAATTTACAGATTTTCAGCATATTATGCAAAATCCGAAAACCACAAATTTTCTGCAAACGATAACAAGCATGAGTTATCAATGTTTATTTATTTTCATGCTAATTATACGTCCTCATGTCGAGTTCAAAGCATCGTTAATGAAATTTTTATTACAGTTCATTTAAAATGTAGATACAGGTAATTTCCTGCAATCGAGTGGTATAACAAGATCAATTAGTACGTCATTTTAAAGTATTCTCTTTATTAGCCCTAAGGCATTTGTAAAACAACGCCGCATCAAATCCTGATAATTACGTGGTTTTAAATAGAGGTATTGCCAAACTAAAAGCTGCTAAAATACATATTGCAAAACAGTCTTTGAGAAGGATTCGTACTTTAGATATATGCGTAAATAAAATTCAAACTGTAACAATATCTAAACCAAATACGCTCCATATTTAAAATGAAATCTTTCACGTGAAAACGCCATGGTAATTACATCACATCTTGATTTTACCCAAGGAGGCTCGACACCATATGCCAAAACGAAACGGTTCTTCTGAAACGAGCTGTTTAATTTTCTTTATAGGCGCGCCCATGTCTGCTTAACGTTCTTCTGGGGTATACCATATAACATGCTTGCAGAGTTAACACTTATACCCTTTTGTATTTCACTAACTGCATTCTCTAAAGATTCCTTGGTGTACATCTTTCAAATATAAGTTTAAACTGATTCAAATTGAAAATAATATTCCATTCCCTTATATACCAGCATGGGTAGGGGTGTACACGCGCAGGGGTGTGCATGGGGAGGGGTGTGCACGCGCAGGGGTGCGCATGGGCAGGGGTGCGCGCGCGCAGGGGTGCGCATGGGCACAGGCGTGCTTAGGTGTACACCGGAGTACGTGAGAAACTGTCTTGGATTGCCAAAAAAATCTTATTTATATTAAAACAACATAGATTTTATACAATTTTATAAAAAATATACGCAAAATATTTAACTGTGATTAAATCTATTAACAATTTCCGTAAACGGATTATATTCAAACATAGAGTCATGTATAATTAATGCATAAGCCTTCATCGACGATTCAAAATTTCTTGAAGCTTCTAATTCCATTCTTACATCAAGCAACTAAACCATCCATCTCGGAATATGGTATCAGGCTTCCACCCGGTATGTGTAATAGATTTTGTTTCTGACTCATCCACGGATACAAGTCCTTAATAAAATACGACTTACAAAATAAAAAAACATTTTCAAAATCTTAAAACAAATTTGACAAATTTAATAGTCTTTTAGGTGTTTATGAATACAATTTTAGTTATCAGTCTAACATGCTTTTAATTTTAATTTTATACTTATTAATATCTATTAATAAACTAAACATTAAACGCAGTACTTCTCTTTTATGAGGCTGTAGTGGAGCATGCACTGTGGTATCCGGAATCTTCGGAAAAAGACTCTTTCTCAAACATTTGTGCTAGCGATAGTGCCTCCGATTACATCGTCGGTGTATTGATCGGGGTGACATGTAATTATTTCCAGAATTGTATGATAATTTGCCTTGGTGCTGTCATCAAATAGATAACGACTTGCGATAAGTATGCTTTTTATTAAAATTGTATTTCGTTCTTCATCTGTCTCCTCGATAGCGAAGGGCACGCGCAACTGTTTATGAATGTTTTTTTAAATTTAAGAAGATTGTTGGCAACATTAGGCATGGTTGTAGCCACATGACCACAATCATGTTCACAATGTTGCCGGAACTGGTTCCCAGTTTTAAAAAAGATAAGACACCCATCGCAAATCCATCTGTAATGGCAATCTGTTGACAGCTGTTTGCTTACTAGCCTACCTAAATTCCTTATCCAACAATAGTGAGATTTATCACCAGCCTGGATAAACAAAAGGTTGACATGCTTAGCTCGTTTTCTAGCTGTAAAATGCAATGGGCCCACAATGGATTCGCCTTCAACACCAAACACATTTACGCTGATGTCGTTTAAGTTCTCAAACCGCGGAATATTGTTAATGCGCATGGGAAAATTTAGTCCATCGAAATTAAGTAGCGTGCTGTAGTGCGGGTATGCCGATATGACATTAGGATTATTAACTACTATGGAGTTGATAGCGGCCGTAATAGACCAGGCGAAACAGGCTGAGTCAGGATTCTTGATGTTAATGACAGCTTTTTATCTCTGATCCACTTGGGTAGAGTGATGTAGGATGATCCACGCAAGGGTGAGTACTTGTTAATATTAATATCCAGGTACAGCACACGCTGAATAGACCATCTCGAATCCCGATGCTGGAACTCTTCAGATTTCGTTTTTTAGCACCTCGGATAGTTTTTGGTATACATGACTCAGATCGGTGGACCGGGTGACAACCACGTTCTTAGTGTTAAAACTTTTAATGTCTTGTCCACCAACCATTTTCACATAAAGCCCATACAGATGGCAATTGAATTTAAATGCTGTATGAACTTGTAGTTTACCAAGCGTGCAAACTGCTCAAGATTCTTGTTCAGAAACAACTTTGCTATTGAAGCCTTTTGTTAAGGTATTTAATTTTTAATAAAATATTTGTGGAAATTGTTTTTTTTATGCAGAAGGTATTACGCCTCGAGATCAGCAGTGGTCATATGGGCATGTGGTCATATGGTCATACGATCATATTATCCCCTAACACGATTAATTTGAGCGTCTAATTAAATGTTAAACAAGTTGGACTTTGAGTCCGTGTATACTTTCCAAATACTTGTATGCCAATGACAAACTCAGGAAAACCCGCGATAATATAATTAATTATGCCTTGGGGGCTATGTTTTTCCTGTAAAGACTTGCACTTAATACCACTAGTTAAATCTGTTGATCGACTTAAACAGGTTCAAAATTGATCGGCGCATGACCTCCACCACTCAATATAAGCCGAGAAATGTAAAGCTAAAAATTCAGTTTGCGAAATATCTTCGAACTATTAAAGTTAAAGTCATGGATTTCGCGGGTGTTGATGTAACAAGTGATGTGCCACAATAAACCCAAACACGCTGGTTGGCAAGACTGACTACCCCTAAAGCGGATGGAGGCGATCTCACCCTCACTTATTGGAAGTAGGATTTGATTTACATGGTGGTCTACAACCAGTCATACAAATTGATTGTGTTAGATGTATATGAGGAAATGTTGGAATGAAAATGGGGTATAATGGTTGGTCCGATTTATGTAGCTTTCAAGTTGAATTTAGTGTTAGAGAATTTGCACGAGATGCAAAGAATGCTATGCAAAATGGCTTCAGCGATGGAATAGATGATGTAGAATTACAACTGGCTTACGGGTTTAAATTGAAACTGACAACCATTACATCGAATGTCAAAAGCGCATTAGTAGGAAATGATTCGCATGAAGAGGATTTGTTTAATATGGTAATTGCGAGAGGTCGAAATATTATTGTTTTAAATGATAGTGAAGTATTTAAGATGTTCCAACTGGGTAAAGGAATAAGCAGTAGGTTGCATGGGTTACAGAAACGAGGTTTTCCAGCAATTTACAAGACCTTTATTGGTGATATAATAAATGCAAATCGTGGACTAAATATTGAATTGACGGATGAAGAACGGGAAGCCATTTTAATTGAAAGCGAGCTCCAGACTGATCATTTTCTATCTGATGATTTTACCAATGTGAACTATTTTATCATTCAGGAAATAATTATATGTCACCCCGACTAATATCTAAAAGATGTGGGGGTAGCGCGATCGCTAGCACAAATGTTTGAGAAAGAGTCTTTTTCCGAAGATTCCGGATACCACAGCGCATTCCCCATTACAGCCTCATAAAAGAGAAGTACTGCGTTTAATTTTCAGTTTATTAATAGATATTAATAAGTACAAAGTTAAAATTAAAAGCATGTTAGACTGATAACTAAAATTGTATTCATAAACACTTAAAAGGCTATTAAATTTGTAAAATTTATTTTAAGATTTTGAAAATGTTTTTTATTTTGTAAGTCGTATTTTATTAAGGACTTGTATCCATGGATGAGTCAGAAACAAAATCTATTACACATACCGGGTGGAAGCCTGATACCATATTCCAAGATGGATGGTTTAGTTGCTTGATGTAAGAATGGAATTAGAAGCTTCAAGAAATTTTGAACCGTCGATGAAGGCTTATGCATTAATTATACATGACTCTATGTTTGAATATAATCCGTTTACGGAAATTGTTAATAGATTTAATCACAGTTAAATATTTTGTATATATTTTTTATAAAATTGTATAAAAGCGATGAATTAATTTGATTCAATTACTTTACTTTTATCAGTCGAATGGTGTGCATCCCCCACTTTGTAAATAAGTTCTAGTTATTTTAGAGTGAATTTATCTCCATCAGAATAGGGTGAAATTGCCCCATAGGCCCCATAGGGTGAAATTGCCCCATAGGGTGAAATTGCCCCATAGGGTGAAATTGACCCTGCTTAGGCTATCACCGCAAACAGCAACAAAAGCAGGTGCACACTCGAAGCAATATGACGACTGCGAAACAAAAAATTACAATACCTGTGCAGAATTATGATGAATTTACCACTTCTAGTGCAAAGGATGTTGGTAAACATGGACCTTTGTTCCCACCTAACATACGAGCTGTATTCGCGGGACCATCGAGTTGTGGAAAAACAAACGCTTTAATATCTCTGATCTTGCGCGAGAACGGTCTTAGATTCCAAAATGCCTATGTATATTCGAAAAGTTTATATCAACCGAAATACGAATTGTTAAGAAATGTATTTGAGCCTCTTAAAGACGTAATTGGTTACCATGAGTTTGAAAATTACGACGATTTGATTGAACCCCGGAGATACCAAAAAGATTCAATTATGGTTTTTGATGATATACCTGCAAACGAGCAAGGTAAAATCACACAATTTTTCTCGTTCGGCCGACATAAAGCAATAGATTCATTCTACCTATGTCAAACTTACGCTAGCACCTTAAAACATAGACTCAGAGATAACGCCAATGTAATCGCATTATGGAAACAAGATGACACAAACCTTCGCCTTATCTTTCTTGATCATATAAGCGGCGACATGACATATCCAAAATTTAAAGAGATGTGTTTACAGTGTTGGGGTGACTCAAAACATAATTTTATAACTATTGTGAAAGATTTTGATTTGGATAAGGGTCGGTATCGGAAGAATTTTGACGAGTATATAAATATAAAAGAGGCTATTAATGGTTAGCCCCAATCCAAAGTTTCATGACGACGGACTTTAACAATTTTATTACAAATAAACGCAATCTTCAGTTAATTCAAGATGGTGTACGAAAAGTTTGTGGCATACAAAGGGTGACACTACATCCCAGCAAAATTCAAAGAAGCTCCTGCAGATTACGAATACTCCAGATATTTATTTAGTGAAAAGTATTGCAAAAACGCAGCAAAGGGCGTGAATTATTTGTTAAATATTATGGCATTAATGGATTTGGATGGCTTGTCGCAACAGATTTGCTTTAAATACGTATATGTTTAAGTTTTCATAGTTTTGGTTATTTATGAATAAGCGCTCGAAGATGAATCATGCACATTTAGGATTTCCAATCGGTTATAATGTATTGTTTAATAAATTATTGTACTAGGTAGTGTTTTGTTAATTGCCGCTTAGAACATGTCGAGAAAATGATAAGTTTTTCAGTTTAGTATTTAATTTAGCAAATAAAATGCTATATATTTTCAAGCGGTATAGTAAAATACTGTAAAACAAAAATGTACTCACCCTTTCAGATTCAAACTGGACGATGGTAAAAAAATATTTCGCGTTTTACTTATATAAACCGGTAACTGCACTGATTTAGACTTCCGTTTTCTCACACAGAAATTTTCTATAACCCATCAAAGGCACTGTTTAGTTTATTAGAACGCTTTTATTTAACGGGTTTGTGTTATCCGATTTATCTAAGCTTTTGCCAATATGTCAATGCTAAATGAAAAACAATTAAAATTATAAAGGTATTTACAATATTTCTTAATACAAACACATTGCCTCGAGCACAATTTAAACGCTTGTTGGTATTTAATACGTTGAGGTTTAAGGCATCGCAGCTTTTTAATTGGTTTAAACCGAAACATTTTGCTTAAAATAGGAGATATAGTACTTATATCTAAATAAGACGGTTTTTGATAGCGGTTATTTCCCCTGTCGTTTAAAGTAGCAGTATTTGTAAAAGCATCTCATAAACTTGTTTAAGACCCTATCACAAAAGCTGATTAACGTATTGCTAAAATTTGATAATTATATATAGCGTGCATACATTAGTATATCTATCATTAGGCTTTCACCGCAAAGGTAAAGTTACTAGTACACCTGATTAAGCTAATGACTACTGCCCCGCCTGGAGGTGCATAGCCATAGTATTATTAAGACTTATTTGCACTAAAAATTGCTTAGTTGGAGAAAACCATTGTACTTCTAGTTAAAGTTAATTAATTATAGCGATTTGATGTAATGTAGTTTTACTAATTATTTTAGAGTTACAAAAATATTTTTGAGAATTTTACCAATTCGGTTCTACGAGTAATGTATCGTAATGCGTAGAATGGGTTTGTTTTTCTGTCATCCAAAATATTCCACTCACATTCTAATAAGTGTAAATGACTATGACATTGCTCAGTGCTTTTAACGAGGACGTATAATTAATCTGAAAATAAATAAACATTGATAACTCATGCTTGTTATCGTTTGCAGAAGATTTGTGGTTTTCGGATTTTGCATAATATGCTATTGTATTATAAATAACACCGCGTTTAACGCTCTTTTCTGCGTAAATATTATAGAAAATCTGTAAATTTTCCCAATTCAGTTCTACGAGTAATGTATCGTAATGCATACATAGAGCTTCCCAACAAATTACCATCTATTAATTATATTACATTTTAATAAGGTCGAAGACGTTATTTATTATTTGTTTTATGGATATTTCCGTAATTAAATCCATTTCTTGGGTAATATTTTTTTCGCGAATTACCAATAAGTATAAAGTTTAAAAAAAAAAAAAGCATGTTAGACTGATAAACTAAAATTGTATTCATAAACACTTAAAAGACTATTAAATCTGTAAATTTATTTTAAGGCTTTGAAAATGTTTTTATTTTGTAAGTCGTATTTTATTAAGGACTTGCATCCATTTTTACTTGGCTAAAATAACGTATTTGCGTTTGTAACATATTTACTTCAAATTACATCAATTAAAATCCATTTCTATGTAAAAAATGTTATTGTTAATGCGAGCATTTCCCCCAAATTTATATCTAACAAGTAATGTATCATAAGTATGAAAGGAATTTGTTTCGGTCAACAAATTTTTCCAGTTATGTTGTTTACATTCTAATGACGTAGAATATTGCTAAAAATGAGTCTATTGGTTTTTATTTATGGTGATTTGGCATAATTACAATCATTGAAAAAATACTGCAAATGTAATTTCTATTATTTCGCTTGAATATAATTTTCTTCGCAAATTATGACATATAATATAATCTGGTTTAATATAATTTGGGGGCAGGTCGAGTTTCTGTTCCAATAAACACGCTGCTTCTAATTTTACAAATTCCATCCTGTTGAAGCGTTAATGAAAATGGGTAAAATCAAGATGTGATGTAATTACCATGGCGTTTTCACGTGAAAGATTTCATTTTAAATACGGAGCGTTTTTGGTTTAGATATTGTTGCAGTTTGAATTTTATTTACGCATATCTAAAGTACGAATCCTTCTCAAAGACTGTTTTTGCAATATGTATTTTTAGCAGCTTTAGTTTGGCAATACCTCTATTTAAAACCACGTAATTATCGGGATTTAATGTAACCTCATCAAAAATACCTTAAGGTTAAGAAACATTTTCGAATTTTCCATAAACAATATGAAAGTACTGCGTTCGGTGAAAGGGTATCAAAGTCGACGGTCGTGTTTTTTATAACAGGATTTATGTTGATTGGAAAGGATCCGTCGATTCATATAAGTATTGGTCTAGGGTTTCTATTTCAAAAATATCTGTTTTAACTTCCGAAGAACGATGTGCAAGCAGGGGGTAAGTCCTTTTTTAGTTTAAAATTATTATTCTTGCATCAAGACGCGGAATTATGTCTTTTGCATTTTTTAAAAGTTATATTTCGGTCTTACCTCATAAGTGATTTAATTGTAATATTTAAATTTCCGCCCTAATTTTAACTCATTATTTTCTTTATTCGCCAGCTCATATAATATGGATTTTGCAAAATTAAATGCTGTTATGAAGTGTAAAACTACGATAAGTGCTTCGGAGCTTGTCACAGATAGAAAATATCGTGTCTTAGGAGTCAGGCCTGTGTCAACAAAGTATGGGGATCGTGCTATTGTTGAAAGCGATGATTTTTTTGTGTTTTTACCAGAGCGCTTTTTCAACTACTTAAAACTTGATGGCATAAAAACCTTCAGCGAGCTAATTGATAGTAAGAAAAATGTTTATATGATTAGCAGGGGTAAAGTCGGTGCAACAGTGAACATAGACTTCGAATTAGACTGAAAATTAACATTTTGTCATTTTGCGGAATTTTTTTGTTCGATCTATGTATCTTAACCGCATGCAAATTTGTGCTATTAATGATTAGTATACCGAATAAACTGTATAAACTATTGATTACATTTCATTACATTCTAAAAATATGGTTAGTGCTATAAACGTAATAATGAACTCAAAATGATAGTTTGCAAATGCTGTTAAGTTATCCCTAAATTATTTGCAAGCGTTCGCATTAGGTTTAAATGGATGCGAAAACTTGTACCACAATATTCATTAAATACACCTCTAGAATGGTTATAGATATATATTAACTACATCATTATCCAAACTAATGTTTTTGCTTTGAGCTAGAACTGTATTTTATTACGCGTGAAACCTGTCTTTAACAGAAACGTATTAACAAATAAAATTGTTTTGCATATGACACATTGCCATTCAACAATATGTTTTTGCAAATTTTTTTACACTAAAAATACTTTATCCACAAGCAGGTTATTAAGCCTAGTAATTATACTGGTGATAGAAGAAGACCTAAAGCTGCATTTCATAAATGTTTGTGCGAAATGCATGCAAAAATACTTATTGTAAACTTGGATTATATAAAATACAAATTTATGCTAAAATGATATAGTGTTAAACCTGTGTGGCAAGAATGGTAGCCGATTGTTTGCGCTTATTGCGAAATGTTGGTGTCTGTAATTTTAAAGATGACTTTGTATTTTTATTATGTAATTCTTTAATAAACAATTGATGTATTAATTGACTCTTAATCATCTCTGCATCCCAAGCCATGATTAAGGTAAATTTAGAAATTGTCATGCATATGCTCAAATGGGAGTCAAATTTAAGATGACTTTGTATTTTTATTATGTAATTCTTTAATAAATAAATAATTAATTGATGTAATTATATTGACTCTTAATCAGCTTAATCCGGAAGAATTTGCCTATCTGGTGCCCCTGTCGGGGCCCCGACGGTGGATTGTGGCAAATAAGAATTTAATTTGCAAAAGATAGCATTAGGGTTAATGGATTAATCTAGTTATGTATTAGATTAGTTTATTGATGTAATTATATTGACTCTTAATCATCTCTGCATCCCAAGCCATGATTAAGGCAAATTTAGAAATTGTCATGCATATTGTTATATGGGAGTCAAATTTAAGATGACTTTGTATTTTTATTATGTAATTCTTTAATAAATAATTAATTGATGTAATTAAATTAACTCTTAATCAGCTTAATCCGGAAGAATTTGCCTATCTGACTCAGGGGCCCCGACGGTGGATTGTGGTAAATAAAATTTAATTTGCAAAAGATTGCATTAGGGTTAATGGATTAATCTAGTTATGTATTAGATTAGTTTAAAAGATTAAATAAATTAGCGCAATTTTTTGCATGTGTATTGCTTATGGGAGTAAAATTTATGATGACTAGCTAGTTTAAAAGATTAAATAAATTAGCGGAAGAATTTGCCTATCCGGCGGCCCTGGGGAAGGATGCCGGGGGTCCGACGGTCCGGATCAGGGCGCCGACAAAAGATACTTAGTCGAAGAAAACTATTGTGCAAATATCAGATTTGTGCAATTTTTTGCCTGTGTATTGCTTATGGGAGTCAAATTTATGATGACTATTGCGTAATTTTTTTGCCTGTGTATTGCTTATGGGAGTCAAATTTTATGATGACTAGCACGAGCCATGCCTGGAGCTATAAAATGCTTACTTGAAGAAAACTATTGTGCAAATTTAGGCGAATATTTGCCGATTAAAGGGTAGATGGTCCAGATGAGAACAAGATCCGTGCCAGATCGGGGTGCTGGACCCTCGCCAATGTGCGAATAATTGCGTAAATTAGAATTTAATTAAATTAGCCATGCCTGGGGCTAGAAATTGCTTAGTTGAAGAAAACTATTGTGCAGATTTTTGCTACTAAATGTGCGAATTCGCTGCAAATGTTGAAATTATTCGCGATTTTCGCCAAAAGATGCTTAGTCGAAGAAAACTATTGTGCAAAATATCAGATTTATGCAATTTTTTGCATGTGTATTGCTTATGGGAGTCAAATTTAAGATGACAATGTTATTTAAATGGGAGTCTTTTTTTATACAGAATTGGCTAATTCCCCTACTCTTATTCATGTTTAAGTTGCCATTCATCTGAAAATATGACCCTATACGTTCTTATACCGAGAGATGTGTTATAAAGCTTAGAAATCTATAAAAAATTGTATCAATTTCCCTACAAAGCATAATCGTAGTGCACAAGTGTTAACAATTAATGGTTTAAATAATAAGCAGTTTCACATTTTATTGAGCACAGGGAATTTTTTGTCTTCTCTGCGAACTGCGATGTAACCTGGAGGTACCTTGTTTTTTTATTTTTTACCTTAATTCATACCAAAAATCATATATAATAATAATAATAATAATAATAATAATAATACTTATTATCTCATACGCAGAAAAAATATACATACATTAGCTTTACAGTAATTAATGGGACAACCTCAAGGTATGATTCTGCTACCTCTTAAGAAGAAGCGAGTGCTGTTCTGCCACTACACCTTGCATTAATTTAAACAAGATAGCCACAGCAAAGTAGCGAACATAAGCCTACAGAGTTTTCTTATAAATAGTATCAAAATACATTAATAAACTAATATACCAAAAGGCAATTACATTTATATTGGTAGTTTTCAGTTATTTGAAATACTGTCTAAGCGTCGTGGTTACTAATTAGCAGGCGTATAATAATTTTTGCTTAAAAGTGTTCAAAAGAAGCGATTTAAAGCCAAATCTATATTATTATATATTTTAACAATTTGATAACTAAAGAATTTTTTAAAGAACTCATTTTTATGCTTCGGTGGTGTCAACGCTCTTTTGAACCTTATATTTAGAGCATGAACATCCTTACTCTCTCCTTACTCTCAGAATTAGTTTTAATACGAGAAACAATAAAAACAGACTCAAATTTAAAGAACAAGTAGTGTTTATGAACGACATGAATATTTTCAAATGGAAGTGGTAAAAACTTAGCAAGAAAAGGATGTAAAAATGTAAAAGAATTAGAAGATCGCGAAGAAAAACGATTTTGAGGAAGATTTCCTACAACATTTTCATCTAGATACCATCATATGGCAAGAAACTATGCATATCATAAAGAACAACGTGGAAACATTAGGCAACACCATTTTTTCAAAAAGTCTAACAAATTAAACATCTTGAGAGAAAAATCAAATATAAAAAATTCTACTCATAAAAACAATTTCAAATTCTCAGAATATAACTTTCATCATAGAACATTAAATTTAAGCGATAACAATTTCACAAAAAACGAATTGGAACTGTTAAATCAAGGTTTAAAAATTGTTCCTTCCACAAAAGAAAAACCAATGCATATAATGATATGCATTGGATTAATGATCATCTTACTATTCAAGTAGAATCAAACAATATTCCAAAGAAAAACATATTAAAGTCTCACATCATTAGAAGTCTAAATAGATTTAAAAATACATATAGAGAAAGTAGTAATAATTACAAGAATTTAAATTCTGCTTTAAATTCCTTAAATACAAAGTTTAACAGTTCCAACTTGACTATTTTATATGCAAATGCTAACAAGGCTAACATCGTCGTAATTATGAATAGAATTGATTACCAAAATAAAGTACTGAATTTTTTAGATTCTAAAAATTTTAAGCTACTGGAAAAAGACCCTACTCCAAATTTCATTAAAAGAATTTGAAAAGTTACATTTGATAACCGTCACATCCTTATGTCACTTAAAAAAATTACAAACATCTATTATGCATGAATCCACAAACACCTTTACTATATGGTTTACCAAAAATTCATAAAGATCAAGTACCTATAAGACCGGTAATCTCATTCTGCACAACACCAGTAGAAAAAATCACAAAATGGTTAAACCAGATTTTAAAACAATATTTAGAATTTAAAGCCAAATTGGCAATAACAAATTCTTATAGTCTAATAGAAAATTTATCTAAATTAATATTGCCAACACATTACACTATAGTATCATTTGATATAATTAATTTATTTCCAAGTGTTCCAGCTAACGAATGTTCTAACCTCATTTTATCGCAACTCACTCACTCCAAATTAACAGATATCCATTAAGTCTTTACTAAAAACATGTATAAAACAAAATTTCTGTAAATTTAATCAAAAAACATATGCATAAATCACTGGCTTACCAATGGGTTTCAGTCCGTCACCTTTAGTGACTGAAATTTTTATGAATAATCTAGAGCAAAATTACATCTCAGTCCACAACTTTTTCAGCAAAAACATAATTTTTTATGGCCGTTATGTCGATGACATATTGATCATAACAACTGCAAACACTGATGATATCTCAAGTTTTCATAAATATCTAAATTCAATCCATCCAAATATAAAATTCACAATAAAATTTGAAAACAAGGGAACTTTACCGTTTTTAGATATGGTTCTTATAAATAAACCTAAAAAAGTTATGTTAATTTCTACAGAAAACCAATTACTTCTGATTCAATTATTCCTTATCATTCAAACGACCTTCTCGCAAAAAATGGCTTCATATAATTTTTTACTACGTCGTCTTATTTTAACACTAACATCCGAAGAATACAAAAATGTAGAAATGTCTACAATAAAACAAATAACTGACAACAATGGTTACGGTATGAAAATAATTGATAAGCTTTACAAAAAATTACAACACAAATTAAATAGCAGTCATTTAATAAATACAAAAGAATTAAATACCACATGTTATTACCCCTTAACATACTACAAACACATCACCTAATTTAAAGAACATCTTTAAGAAATACTATATTAATATTATATTCAAAAATCAAAACAACATGAAACAACCTTTAGTTAGGAATAAAGGCAGAATTCCAATCCTGAATAAATCAGGTATTTATCAGTTAAATTGCGGCTCATGTAGATGTTTCTACATTGGAAAAACAGGCAGAAACTTCTTCATAAGATTCCAAGAATACAATAGTTGCATCTGCAAAAATAATATTAGTTTTAATCCAAATCACCCAACCCAATCAGCTTTCGCAAACCATATACTAACCAACAATTATAAAATTCTAAGCGTTTACAATAATAATTTAAATTTAGAATTTTGAGAAATGTTACACATAACAGAAAATAATAATATATATTGCGTGAATGAAATAAAAGAATTTGACAACAGTTTAATTTTCATTAAACTTAACTCCAATCAATGACTACCTCCATTTTATTGGTATTTTATTCTATATTCTGTAGTATAAAATTATCACGGTTTTGAGAAATTTAATTACCATTACGTTTGTCAGCTGTATAAAAATATGTTGTACATCTGCATTGTTCTTTTCAACATGGACGAGCGAATTGTTAAGCTTGTCTTAATTTTCATCCTAACATATTTCGCATTTATAACAATTTCAAAACCCTTTATATTTAAAAATGTAAAATGTTTGATATCTTCATTCGTTAGAATGCGTTATTGGTCAAGATTATATAAAAAATCGTTAAGGTTTCTACAACAAATAATATATAAAGTTTTCATATGGTTAGTCTATCGATCTCAATTTTAGTTTTAGAAATTTCACATAATTGTAATTTTTTAATATACTTAGGTTTTTAAACTTCGGAAGATAACACCAGTGGATGTCGAAAACTAGTTAACAATAAAAAATTTAATAGTTAATTTTTTTATATGGGGCATGGCTTCGAGGTGATCGTATTATACCATTCATCAAGTAACCCTATTTGAGAGAAACAATACCGACGATTTTCAACAAAAAATTCATTAATCAATGATTTTTCTATTATTTACCTTTGAATCTTGGTGATGTTTTTGCGGGGAGTTGAAAAAGGATTGGTAAATAATTTAGGGGTACCTTTCTGTGGTATTGCATAACGCGTTCTATCATTCTGTAGTACTTGAAAAAGTATCATGTTGATATTGGATTAGGTCTGCGGCGTTTCTATATAAGTACAAACAACATAGTGTACTTCACAGATATTCTAGAGTAATTTGTTAGTTTTTGTTAAAACGCCTAAGAAGCACATGAAGTTCTACGTTTACCTCTACGTTTAACTTTCCAATGCTCCACCCGAAGGTACTATACTGGCCGGGAAGCGAGCTTTTTTAACCTGAAAATTTTGAATTTTGCCGATCGCTTGCTATTCCAAGCAAGGTAGGGATCTTTAACGTGTGTAACAACATTCTCATCCGATTGAGTATGTATTTTTGTGAAAAGTGCTCGCCTAACTCAAGCGGTCCGTGTCAGGAATCAAATCCAAAACTTTCGGCCTAGTAGTTACACGCAAATCAATTAAGCCACGGAATCACTAAATTTTTGCCAGTATAACTGATTTGGACACCAGTTACAAATTATTATAATCAATATATGACATGAGACGGTTTTGGTGATGACAAGGTTCAACTGCATCCGCTGCACATATACGCTTATCATGGTTTGGCACGAATACGAATGTCAAAGGGCTTTAGACGTGACGGTTAATCAGTTAATGATACAAGTCGATGACGATGGCGATATATCCACATCAGAAACGGAAGGAGATAAGTAAATGATTATTATAAGTTTTATACTGATTAAATATTACTCGTCTGATTTTTAGAAACGTGATACAAACTGATTTGTTGTACAAAATTAATATTTATTTTAATGAAAGTGAATGTCTTTCTTGGAAAATCATTTCGTCGCTATGACATTATCACATGTTTAACTGAAGTTGGGGTTTAGTGACATAGGTCTAGATAACGCGTAATTAAGCAACAGAGAATTGTTTCAAAGGTCGTAGCTTTTGTTGTTAAATGCATCTTTTAACAGGTTAAAAGTGTTGTGTTTTTAGAACCTTAGTATAAGATTTCACCATATACAAGTGTTGTTCTTTGAATTTCGGGGTATGGCTACAGTATAATCATTAAGTGCTTGACATATAAACATTCGTATATTTTGATATTTGTGTTATCAAGCAAAAGCACTAGAGTAGAAAAATATTGACCAATTATTTAGTTACGAGAGTTGTTTCAAAAATAAGGTTCTCTAATTTTAAATAGACAGCATTGCTTATTACCACAATTATTTAGATCGACGGAAAGCCTAAATAATAGTTTATTTTTCTACATAATCGCCATTTTTTCTACGCATTTTTGTAGATGTTCCTCTAACGTTTGTATCTCCATGTCGTAGAACTCCGGCGTCAACTTCTTGAAGTAGCGAGTAACCTCTTGTTTGTTTTCTTCGTCGATTTAAAAGCGTAGGCCGTCCAAGTGTTCCAGTAGGCATAAAGTCGATCAAAAATATTCCCTTACGGTCCCAGAACACGGTCGCTATGATTTTGAAGTCAAATGCCTTTTTTAAACTTTTTCAGCTTAGACGAACTTGAATGGCGCCATTCGCGTGATTGTGTTCTTTTTCGGCTGTAACTATGGAGTCCAACAATTCTTCCCTATTGTTGTTGCATTGTTGAAAAAACTGGTTGTTACAATCGACGCGTTGATGGTTGTTGACATCTTCTGTAAGCATATTTGAGACCCACTGCGAGCACACCTTGTAATACATTACATGTGATTTTCCAATGCTCCACCCGAAGATACTACATTGGCCAGGAAGCGAGTTTTTGTTACCTGGAAAATTTTGAATTTTGCCGAACCCTTGCTGTTCCAAGCAAGGTAGGGATCTTTAACGTGCGTGACAACACTCACACACGGGACCTCCATTTTACCTCTCATCCGAACGAGGGTGTATTTTTGTGAAAAATGTTCGCCTAATATTTTTCAAGCGGACCGTGTCGGGATTCGAACCCGGGACCTTGGACACACACTTTGTAATACAGCAGTTTTGTAGAAAAAATTCTGTCAATTGAGCTTGCAAAAATCTCGTAAATTTGACTAACCATTTCAAGGATGGCGATCCTCCGATCTAGGAGCAGTAGTTTCTTGACTCTTTTGACGGTCTCATCGAAAATCGACGGTTTTTTCACTCCTTTCTATGTCATAAATATTCGCGCGATCACCCGTGAATTCCTAACACCGTTTAGTGACGTGTTGTAGGATAAACATTTTCTATTATTAATTTTCACTTAGCTGTCAGTAAAAGTTTATATGAGAAATCGTTTTCGCGTTCAAAAAATTGATAACTTCGCAAGTTCAACATTTGGCGGTAACGGCAATCGGGACATCCGTCGCGAACGTCTGTCATGCCAACACAGCGTAAAGTAGCTTAATAACAATGGTGGTATTAGGGAGTGGACAAGCTGTTTTGCACGGCTGTATTACCGTATTTCACCTGAAACATCTCCTTGCGGAGCTATCGTGTTGGGAATCTTATTTTTGAAACAACCCTCCGAATAATATTTAAAGGAACTTGAATTTAAATTTTAAACATTTTTGAGGATTGAATGTGTTATACCTTAAGTAGAAAAAAAAGTGAAAGAGAGTGCATCGACAATTAAAAAAAGTTCCATTGGTAATGAGGCACATCAATAACAACTGTTGTGTGGTAATAGAATTAAAATCGTAGTAGACTTAGTAATGAATTCCGTGAAGATCAACCAACAGCATCGAAAACAACGAAAAACATTGATGCTTTTGGAAAAATGATTATTGGAGATAGACATGAAACATATACGAATTTTTGGTCATATTTGGCATTGATATGAAACTAAATAATCAAATTGTACATAGTTGCTTATATATTGTTGCGAGCTACTACTAGACAACCCATCAAACACACACAAAACGCCGCAAGCACTGTTTATTCTCTACGGTTCCAGAATTCTTCTAGAAAATACTAGATAATGAGTCATATCTTTAATTCATAAGGCCGCTTATGAATGTAAGAGTTAGTCTATACTTGAATGTCTAATATAATTTATATCGTGTACAGTAAACGTAGTTGAGCTTTTGGAAGTCAAGAATATACATAAATGTTATATGCTGTGTCTAATGTACATGCAGCTTGTAGTATACATAAATAGATAAAAGTGTATAATAAATAAATAGTTGTGTTAGTGTTGTTAATGGATCTATGGTAAACAAGTTAGTTTAAGAAGATATTAGTGCTTGTAAATTCATTAGTGTGATAGTGCTTCATTGTTAAATGGACTGAAAACATCTATAAATAAGGCATATACTGTTAATTAGACTTGTGAACAGTGAGTAATAAAGACCTTTATTATTACTTGTTTTAAATTAAAGAAACGTGGTAGCAGTAGCCTGCTTCAATATTAACAAATTCTGATCACACTGGACTCCCCATAATTTAATTCAAAGTGAAAAAGAAGCACTGGCAAATGACGTTATAAAATGTTTAAACAATTTAATTCTGAAACAACAAATTCGGTATATACAATCGTTAGTGATAACGAAAGTTGAATATATGCTGTTACGCCTATTAACGGCACAAAACTTTTATTTTAATATTAGGAATAAGAGATTTTTTAAACCAAAAAGGGCACGTCTTTCTCCATCATTAACTAATTAGGTTACTACAAAAAGATTGCGGTCTTTAGTTCTCACGTATTATAAGGTACTAACCTACAATTTTATTGTATGTATGAGTTTAAGCACGTATTTTACAGACTTAAAGAAGTATGTGGACATTGCGTTTAGCGAATGAGAAGCGGTTTTATGGTGAGAACAATAACGCGTTCATGCAAAAGACGCGTTTTAAACATGTACTTGATCGTCAAATACTGTAAATATCGTCGTATTAAACGCGAGTGTGCCGCAAAATGTTCCTTTAAATTCTTCCACCGTTCTTTAAATTACCTTAATAATGTACTTTCTAAAATTGTAGATTCAACAACACACTTCGCCCCAAGAATTTGAAGAAACAGATTTCTACGAAACCCCTGATCTATCTGAAGACGTCAGTAGTAATTTCCGGCTTGAACCCTCTAGCAGGGGAGGCCTTGGTTACAGCTAGTAAGCAAAGTAAGCTTACTGCATATTTTTTAGTTGCTTTCTTTTATCGTTTGATGGCAAAATTTTGCGGCCACATTTGGGAGTGTAGTATAGTACGTCCGAGGTTAACGTAATAATTGATGTAATGAATAGCTTAATAATTGGCGCCAAACGGGGAAGGTAATAATTCGTAATAATACATATAAGCTAGAAATAACGGGGCAATCAGCTACTTGGGTATTCCCAGGTGAAACAAAACCAACAAGGTTACTGGTTGCCGCAGCATTCCAAGAGGATTGTTGTTTGTTTTATCTCAAAAACTTCTTTTAGAAAGGTGTGGAACTGTCATTACAAAATGGCATACAATTATCTAGTTATCTCCTAAATGCGAAAAATAAATAGGCAACTTCGCATCTTTGGAATCGTAACAACGCAAGCTTACAACGCCGCAGTTAGCAATGGATAGTTTATTAACCATAAGTTAGAATTGATCTCTCGTTTTCCGTACCATCCTGACTTATGTCTAAGTGACTTATTTGCATTTTCAAGAATCAAATGCCACTTAGCCGTCAACGATTTTCAACACTCGAAGGTGATATGAAAGTGGTTAAAATGGAATTTCTAGTGTATCGCCTTACAAATAGAAAAATACAATGATATTTGATTTAAATTGCATGAAAAATGTATAGTTTGTAAAGGAGAATACAGGGAGTTTATGAAAGAACTTTTTGATTTAAAAAAATCATAATTAAAAACCGAAACCAGTAATAAACTTTCGGCTTTTGAACTTGAGTTCAGTATATTGTCAGGACTGTTTTGCTAATATTCGATCGCAGTGCTGGCATTGGAGCAAGCGTGGTGGGGGAAGAGTGCTACTGCTTCCGCCGACCGGCAGTCGCCACTCACTTGTCATGGCTACGTCACAGCAGATAGCTCAGTGTATGATTTGGTTTATTCAATCGAGTTCAGTGATCACAGTTCAGCGTAATTATTAACGTGAATATGGTGATGATGCACCTACTAACAAAACCATTTTGCAGTGATATAATCACTTTCAGGAAACAGGTAGTGTCTTAAAAATTAAGCCACCGGGTAGGCCTTCAGTCTCTGAACAGAATGTAGAACAGATCGGTACATCTTGTATTCGTCACCATAAAAAGTCATTGGCAAGGCGAAGTTTGGAGTTGGGAATACCTAAGTTTACCGTGTACAAAGTGATGCGAAAGAGGTTTAAATTACGTGGGTATAAGATTCAACTTCTGCATGAAATAAAGCCCAATAACAAAGTGAAAAGATTCGATTTAGCAGTCTACATTTTGAACAGGATTGAAGAAAATGAGAACTTCCTAGAAAATGTTATGTTTTCAGATGAGACGACTTTTCACGTAAGTGGGTCTGTTAACCGACACAACTGTAGGATTTGGGGGTCTGAGTCACCGCATGAATTCATATAATATCAGCGAGACCCTGCAAAAGTCAAGATTTGATATGGATCGATGCATGATCGTACCGTAGGACCTTTCGGCTTCGCAAAGAAGACAATTGATGGGGATTCATTGTAAAATGTTTGAACTATACGTTTTCCCACAGATAGATGATATCGAACTAGAAAAGGGATCGATTGTCTTCCAACAAGACGCTGCGCCATCTCACTATAGCAACCGTTTTTGTGATGCGTTGAACTTGCGTTTCCCTGACAGGTGGATTGGTAGACGTTGGCCGATTGCATGACCAACAAGGAGCCCAGATCTGACTCCACTAGATATCTTTTTTTGGGGACATGTAAAAACATTGTTTATTCCGAAAAGATCCGTGACATTGCTTATTTGGCGGAGAGGATTGTTGCAGGTGTAGCATCCGTCACGCCTGATATGCTGCTGAATACCTGGGAAGAAACTGATTATCGTTTAGACGTGGCCAAGGCAACAAATGGTGCACATATAGAACTTTATTAGGTATCAAAAAAAACTTAGATTCTTTTTAATATTATATAGGTTTAATAACTATTATTTTAACTTTACCGTGTACAAATAAAGTTTTAAATCAAGGAGTTCTTTTATAAACTCTCTGTATTTTGAAAAGCAATAAAACCAATTTTCAATTTTTAAAGATTTTTTTTTTCTTTCGCGAAATTTTGGCAGCAACCTTTGTATCGTAGCAATAGGAAAGCTATGTTATGCAACGAAGTTTACTTATCCTTCAAATTTGGTTAAGACTGCTAAAAAAAGATAGTATGAAAGCTTGACAAATAAATGATCTTAAAACACATTTAGTCGGTGTTCTCTTTAGATTTCAAAAGAATATTATATTGTTTTTAATGCCTATGTAGTAAATACACAAAGCAAACTGGAACCGGTTCCTAGCAAAATTCTTTTTCAATTTTCTGCCATAGCATTTCACTGCTTAAGAAAGTTATGTATGAAATTGACGACTCCTGCCATTTGGAACGTAATGCTACAACTAACTAACTCGAGTTGTCATTCTGGCATCTTGTATTCACCTCGTTCTTAGAGTCGTGCGTGTGACACTTTCTGTTACTATTTTCAGGCATTGCTTAAATATTTATAAAATGTGTACATCATTTTAAAAGTTTTTCATCAAGATAATTAAATGTCTTGTTTATTTTTCACATAGAGTAGTAACCTCATATTTTATGACACGGTCTGTGGGATCATTTTGAATATTAATCCTAGTTTTAAGATCTTTTTGTTCATTTGGTAAACAAAAAATGATATGCTTTTATATTTATTTTATGGTGTGTGTATATATTGATATGATAAAGCCGTAAGCCGATGTGATAAACGTCCAGCTGAACGCCACCGCTCTGTGTTTTTCTCTAATCTTCTAATTTTATTATGCCACGGCTAGCACTTTTTAATTTACACAGAGTGCATAACGCTACGATGATCAATTTTTATTTACCCCTTTAACTCTTACCTGTGTGAATTGATAAAACGAAGTCAATCAATATTCATATAATGAAAGGAAAAAATATTTACACTTCACAATTTTTGTAATCCTTTAAATACACTCTTCAATCAATTAATATTATATGGATTATTTATGCCAAAATTTATATCTTTTTAATTTAATTTAAAGTCGCCAAAAACGACACCTTTACAAAAAAATCTGGAACGTTCAAGACCTTTTTATGATTATTACGTAAGTTTCAACGTATTCAATATTCTTGTCGACTCCTTACAAGCTTTAGAGAAAATTAATATATTCAGTGTTAAACTTTAAATTTGAAAAGATTCCTTAAAACTAGGTAGCTCTGACCTGTGATATTTTGATGAGTTGTTGCGTGTTGTGGACCAACACTCCCTTATTATCTACAATCGAAAACCAATGCTCTGCTATGTACTCCTTAACGTATGTTTGAACCAATAATTCAGTACGGTTACCCCTTGTTTCCAAAATTCACCTCGTGCTTTATTCTATATTTCTCTGGATACGCTTTGGACCTCTTCACTTAAATACCACTTGGAATTCGTAGGTTTCTTAGTATTATGACTTATCGTCGTGAATTAGAATTAGATTAGAATACCAGACTTATGACCATGGATTAGAAGTGGACTAGAAGTGGACTAGCATTGTATTGGGAGTGGACTAGAATTGGACTAGAAGTGGACTAGAAGTCTATTAGAAGCGGATTAGAAGCCCTATATCATTATAAATATTTAATTTAAATTAATTAACCAATTTCTACTCACGTTTTCTGCAAAAACCGCAAAAGCTTTTTCATGTAGTTTTAACGCAATTCTTACACAGCACTGTTTGTTACTATAATATAAAATTTATTTATCTGACGCGTAAATATTAGATTAAGAGTATTGTGGATTCGACGTGCTTCAAATTGAAAGTTACTGTTTCTTATCACCTCTGGACATTATATAGCTTTTGCCCTCTACATTTGGATTGGTTTTCCAAGCAGCCTTGCAACCAACCATATTTGTCCTGGATATTCCTAGTATATTTTCAAGCTGATTTCTGATGAAATTATTTTGGAGTTTCGTATCATGCTGTTATTTACTATTGTTATCGTTGCTGGATTTTTAGCTTATCTCTGTTGTTTTGTGTAGATAAAGCTTTTGGAGAATTGTACAAAAATAAATGATGTGACACGAGTGCTGTTTTCGTTTGTGTATTTATTTAAACTCATCTTTGAAAGTGCGTTTTCTTATCAAAGCGCTTATTATTCCTTCTTTCTTACAAGCGTAATTGCATGAAGATTTACTAGGTTTTATCTTACCTTCTGCGTATTTATTTTATAACTTAGTGATGACGTATCTTAATTACATGTATAATTATTTCTCTGCTAAATACGCGTTTTATTATTGGAAGATATGCTTACTGGCCTTGATTAAAGTTAATTACGATCCATATACAGGGTGTTAAATGCTTGCTATTTACATAATGTGCGAATTATTTATTTTCCTGCTAAATAAATGCAGTTTTCTGATTCCCTTTGCTATTTATAAGTACTACGCAACCCTTACTGCTCAATACACCCCTAAACCTGTTATCACAGGAATATATATATATATATATATAAAAACATACTACACACTTCTAAAGTCATTTGGCTACTATTTAACATGCAAGGTCGCAACACACAACCAAAGTTAAGTAAGAACTTTTCAAAGAAAAATTCTTACTATAAAGGAATCGAACCAGTACTACGTAGCAGTCTAGATGACCGGCGGCCCGCACACCAAGGAGGCGCTATATTGATTTCTTTATAAATATCTATAAAACTAAATGATAAACATTATACACCCCTGTTTCACAAAAATTTCAAACAAAGATAGAAAACCAAAATATTGTTTAAAAATGTAATATCTAAAATATTGAAAAATAAAAATTAACAAAATACTCAAAAAAGATCAACAAATATTTTTAATCAGATTAATATGGCTCAGAAACCCCAACTCCTCATTTCCAGGCATTTTCTACGCATAAAGATTGCATACTACAACAAAGAATAATATTTTTCATTAGTATTTGTATTTTTTCCTTATCACTATAACTTCATCTGGCTATTTCTCCTTCCCTTTGCTTGTATGCAGGTGTTTCTTACGTAATACTGGTAGTCTTATGGTACCTGATTTACAGAGATTTTGGAAGTTCTTGAAATATTTGTACCGATTATATAAGATCTATAGTAGAAGTTTCTAAAAGACTACGTCTATTCACAAAGAATGAACGATTTATACTTGAACAACACCCGAATTTATTTAAACCTCATTCAGAAGGATAGAAAAAATTACTACAGGCCATCTGTTTGTACACTTGATGTAGTTTGTACTTAATCTGTCTACAACATCAATTGTGCATTTTGTTTTATTATAATTGAATATGAATTCGAACTTTTCCGTATGAATGTCCACACTACCATCATGGTAAAGCAAACGAATCATAACGTTTTAAATTTTTTTTTAATATATATGATGCTAAAATAGATCTGTCAAAGATGCAAATATACTATTTCCAGGACACTGTATTCCATGTGAAAGTTTTCGACGTTTCCTTTTCTTTCACGTTGTCACAATGGCAGTAAGTTTGTAGTCTTGTAATAATGCTACCACGAGTGGGATATTGGTAAACCAGTTATCTAAGTTAGCATCCTTTTCTGAATTTCTTTTTATTGCCCGACAAAATTCCCATACATTCTAGAGCCGGGTTAACCTGACATTGGCTCTTAAGTTGTTGCCCAATATACCTCTTCAAGTTTACTAATAGGGTCGTGTCACAGAATGCGAGTACCCTTAACCCATGTTTGTTGGGTTTATATGAAATAGATTAACAGATGTTACACTTTTCTTAAAACGCTTCAAGCTTTCATCACTAGTTGTTAAATCTGAAATGCTGCAACAACTCCGCGTTTAAACAGTTTACCATCAGCATTCTTGAATAAAACATCAACTTCAGAGGGATATCTATTTCAAGGACAGTAGTACACTTTGCATCCTTTTCTGCCATCAAACAATTTATAACAGATACTATGTATATGTTTGTTTTTGTACAATGATGTTTATTGTTTTTATTCATAAAAAAACTTGACATTTTCGGCTAATACACTGAAAGAACGAATGGGTAATCGTGTTCGAAGTACGAGACAAAAATTGTTCTCAGCGCTTAATCGCACGTTTTAAGTGATTTCCTTGATGTAAAAGGTCTTCTCGACGTTATGTTCTTCTGTGTGTAGAAAATATTTCGTCACCAACCATGCAAGTATACATTTGAGTTTTGGTAAAATAGATATCTTGCAAATGTTCGTTCTTTTAGAAATCTATCAAGTATCCTTTCCGTTGTCTCTTCAGCAAAAAGATAACAAACTTATTGACCTAAAAGCGTTGCTCTAAGTGTAATCGCCTTTACCCGCTATGGGAATAAGTATTATACTTGAGTGGCTACACAAGGATAACTATATTCCAATGCCAGACTGAATTGTAAAAATCTTCACAGTGGATAATAACATCAAATCATCAGGATTTAAGCTGGAAATATTACGTAAGCTCTATAATTTATAGCATTGAAGCACGTCCATTTCCCATAAGATGTCCCTTTTATATCTATTTCTTATGCCAGCTGCCAATACGGCACCCATACCGACAACTGTCCAAGTTGTTTATCTTCTATCTGATTTTCTATAGGGAAATGTAAACTACGGAAGAACCTTAATTTTCCTCTCCTGTATATGTCTTCTTATTTATTAGCGGCTCTAACAGTTGGTGAGTTCGGCTAAATTCTGAATTTCCAGATAAAATGATCGCCTCCCAGCCATTATAGTACCTTCGGATGGAGCTTTTGATATGGAGACTAGTTTCTCGCAGTACTTTTGTTAACTTTCTTTCTTTCAACGCATTTATTCTACCTTAAATTCCTTTTTAGTTTTCTATATTTGCCCCAGTCATCTTGCGCTTTTCTCTGGACAACATGATTTAGGCTCTCTGCGATGAAGTCATTTGACCTTACCTGCTCAGTCCTAAGCCAACACGCGACAATAAGCCTGCTCATATCCTTTACTTTTTTGTCAAAATCCTCTATATTTTACTTTGGTTATGGGTATTACATAAAACCTTCCGATCTGTAGCCCTCGAATTCGTGCTTTGTGTGAGTGTTTGCTTATAAGATATCAACTTCTAGGTAATTTGGAATCTGATGTAGATATGTCTGTTGTGACCTCCAACCTGACATTCTAGAAACCACTGTTATGTAGATTAACTTCTCTCTGACTCTATTGACAAATGCTGACGTATATTCCCATATTTATTATTTATAGCTCCGTAGTTATTCAGTATTCTAGGAAAGAGAGTCCCGCTTATGTGATATTAGTACTATCTACGCCACATAGTGTGTTCAGAAAGTACGGAGGAGGTAAAACTAGGTAGTCTTTATAAGATATGTGGTTATGTCAATTAGTTGATTAATGTGTGAATGTTAATTCCTAGCTCCCGGGTCCTATTACCGACAGGAATCGTTTGAACCATGGTGACCAAACATTTTGGAAAAAAGAAACACGCTCGTTTCGATGAAGGGTTCAATGTAGATTTCGTATATGTGTGTGTGTGTGTGTGTGTGTGTGTGTATGTGTGTGTATGTGTGTGTGTGCGTATGTGTGTGTGTGTATTTATCTTTATTTTCGGCTCTACCTAGGCATATAGCCCATCCTAGTCGTACATGACTAAATTATTTGAAATTAGTGAAATTGAACAAAAATAAATAAATGTTAATTTGGTTTATTTACTTGCTCGACTGTTCTGGCTGTTTATTGGTCAGTTGATTTGGTTCAGAGTGGGTGGAAGTATCATTGCTACGATGCAGTCGCTATTTGGATGTTTATTCTGAACTGTGTTCTTGGGCTTCATAAGTTTTTAGTTTTTAGTTTGGTGTCTTGGTCTTCTTGTATACTGCAGGCTAGGGGCTAAGAGGGGAGTATAGTGTTTATTATCTTGGATATCTTGTAGGAAATGGTTAAGAAGGAGAGGATAATGCGCGGCTAAGAAGTTTAGACTTGGTAGTGGAGAGTAGAAATATAGGTCTGTATTGGCCTTGATGTTGTTTTCTTAGGTGGGAAAGAGATGGGCAGTGATAATGTAGGTGATCCAGTGTGTCAGGGACGCTTTGATTGCAAGGGCAACGCAAAGAGTAGATTAAGTGTAGCTTATTGCAAAATTTACCGTATATGAATGTTGTCACACACCTTAAATATCCCAACCTTAATGGATACGACAAGGATTCGGATAAATTTTTAATTTTTAAGTAAAGAAAAACGTCACCTGCCCTATGTAGTACCTTCGTGTGGAGCGGTCTTAATACGATACCATTAGTTACATTACGCAAGATATTTAATTTACAGTTCGTGCCATCTTGAATTACACAACCTTTTATTAAAAAACGCAATCCATAATACAGCAGTTGTTTATTAAAAAAAAAAAGGAAAACGTCCAATAAATTTTGAAGAAAATAATTGCTAAAGTTACCATTAGTCGCTAGACGGGGTAGATAAAATATAATTGTGGGTAGCACATTGACCTAACATACAACACATTGCGAGCGGTTCTCCTACACGAGGTAAGCGTTTGTTGACGTTGAGTTAGGTTTTGAAAGACGGAACACTCTGTTCGTGGTACTTGTCAAGCTTAGTTGCTTTCACTTACGGTTAATCGACTTTTACCGTTTTTAATTCTCGATTTTGTTATTGTTACTGCTATTGTTGTTTCGGTTTTGTTAGTGTTACTGTTTTGTTCTTGACGTTGTTACTTGGTGCTATTATTGAACATTATCGCCATGGCTATCAACAATGTCCAGCGCTCATAACGTGGTGTAGTGCAGATGGCGCAACTTTCTCACAGCGCATCGACCTGTATCATCAATTAGAAGACCAAAGCGGTGTTCGAATAGGCAATGTTGTAGGTAGGCACACTACTGCAACGACCCCGGAAAGCATTGGGTTACTTCTTCTATTGTGCACGCTGTAAGGCGCAGTATGCAGTATGCAATATGTAGTATTTGAGCTTATGCGTTTGGAAATACAAGAAGTACTTGCGTGATGTGGAACTGGGCGTGTGGTGTTTTCAGTGGTTGTCTGGTCAGTTCGCTAAGGTGTGTTCAAGCAACCATCGGACAGATGCTGCGCTATATACGTTATACTTGCTCGTGGTATTTCCTACAGGATGCGGAAGTGCTTCGACTAAGAGGTGCAGGACATGTGGTGCAAATCGATAAGCGTGAACTCACAGACGGAAGTGCCATAAAGACCGGGTGGTACCCAGCAAGTAGGTTATTGGCATTTATGACTCAACGGCCAAGAAAAAGTTTATCAGTTTTATCAAACCGTTCGGCAAATGCTTTGACAAAAATAATTAAAAGCAGGTACAGCAGTAATCGGATATCTGGACAGATTGTTGGCGAGAGTACACTGGCCTAGCTCTGCTAGACGAGATGTCTCTATTCGTTCACAGCACCGTAATACTCACGCGTTATTTTTAATATCCAATAACCGGTGTATCACTAATCATGTGGAAGGATACTAGTCAAGGCTTTACAATTTTTGCACCGGCAGGGAGACATGGCGAGGCAATTCCTTGACGAGTACTTAGATATGTCTTTGTGGTGGCAAGTGTATCAACCCACTGCAATCGTTAGGTTTAAGAATCTTGTTTTCCAAACATCGCAAAAATATAAATTGTAACAACATGTAGAGAATAGTATAATTTTTAACAATGTTTTTTTCTTTTGAGGAAAGGTTGAATTGGTGAGCTATTTTTGCACATGTACACCTAGAAATAAATGATTTTCGAACTGGTACATACAGGGTGTCCCAACGCATACGAAACGCTTGATTACTGCTTAATGGTAACGTTTAGCGAAAAAACTTTCAAATAAATGTTATGTATATTCAAAATGGCTACAACGTAAAATTAATTAGTGTTATACAGGGTGTTCAATAAAAAAGTTATATACCAAAGTTATGTTTTTTTAAATGGAACGCCCAGTATTTTATTACAAATTCTGATTTCTTGTATCAAACTAAGGTAACTTTTATCAGGATTACCTATACCTAAATCTCATAGTTGTTGAGATATTCAACTTTTTTCAAAATCGCATGATTCATTAAAAATTTTTGTAACACTATGATTTAGATGATGCTGAACATTTAACTTTTGTAGGGGAATAGTATAAACTTGTAGTTAATGGAAACATAACACTAGTTATGAAAATAATATACAGGGTGTTCATTGCATCGTTCTCCGTTTATTAAACAATTAATGCCATTAAGTCGCTTATTTCAAATGGAACACCCTGTATATTTTCAAGTAGTAAAATGCAGAATTAAATTCTCTATTCAATAATATAAGGTTACCATACCATTCATATTCAACCGTTTCCGAGTTATTAGCGAATAATTAAAAATGTTGGTACATAATTCTAAAGTTGGGTATAATTTACTTTGATCACAGGCGGCGACGCGTTGCCTACCAAATAATATTAACTATTTGACTTCGTTGCAACAGCAACCTTGTTTAAGTTTTGTTTTTGTTGTTTATCAGTTTTGTATCTGTGTTGTTGTGAGGTGAACATTTGTAAAATGAAAACCTACGGTCTTAACGAAAGGATTGATATGATGTTGGTAGTTGGCAAAGCTGAAGAAAATTGTCTATTAGCTACAAGAATTTACACTCAAAAATTTCCTAATCGAATGCATCCTAATGCAGCTGCGTTTGAAAGATTATTGCAACGCTCTAGAAGTAAAATTAAAAAACCCAACAAGTAAAGCATGTTACTAATAGTGAAGGAAATCAATTATTGGTATTGGAATTTGTAGTAGAAAATCGTAATACTAGTTTGCGTAAAACCTGTCAAACAATCGGATTGAGTAAACCTAGTGTTTCAAAAATACTAAAAGCCAACAAATTTCACCCATATAAAATTTAGCTCCACCAAGAGCTTAAGAATGGGGATTTTCAAAGCAGAATAAATTTTGGATTATGGGTAATGGATCAAATCGGAGAAGATGATAATTTTTTGAATTTTGTTTTGTTCAGTGATAAGGCAACATTCCATAACAATGATTTTTTTGAGTTTTTTCACATTCAACATTACCAGTACTTCTAAAGCGTTGCAATAATCTTTCAAACACAGCTCTATTAGGATGCATTCGATTAGGAAATTTTTGAGCGTAAATTCTTGTAGCTAATAGACAATTTCCTGCAGCTTCGCCAACTACCAACATCATATCAATCCTTGCGTTAAGACTATAGGTTTTCATTTTACAAATGTTCACCTCACAACAACACAGATGCAAAACTGATAAACAACAAAAACAAAACTTAAACATGGTTGCTGTTGCAACGAAGTCAAATAGTTAATATTATTTGGTAGGCAACGCGCCTCCGCCCGTGATCAAAGTAAATTATACTCAACTTTAGAATTATGTACCAACATTTTTAATTATTCGCTAATAACTCGGAAACGGTTGAATATGAATATAGGGTAACCTTATATTATTGAATAGAGAATTTAATTCTGCATTTTACTACTTAAAAATATACAGGGTGTTCCATTTGAAATAAGCGACTTAATGGCATTAATTGTTTAATAAACGGAGAACGATGCAATGAACACCCTGTATATTATTTTCATAACTAGTGTTATGTTTCCATTAACTACAAGTTTATACTATTCCCCTACAAAAGTTAAATGTTCAGCATCATCTAAATCATGGTGTTACAAAAATTTTTAATGAATCATGCGATTTTGAAAAAAGTTGAATATCTCAACAACTATGAGATTTAGGTATAGGTAATCCTGATAAAAGTTACCTTAGTTTGATACAAGAAATCAGAATTTGTAATAAAATACTGGGTGTTCCATTTAAAAAAACATAACTTTGGTATATAACTTTTTTATTGAACACCCTGTATAACACTAATTAATTTTACGTTGTAGCCATTTTGAATATACATAACATTTATTTGAAAGTTTTTTCGCTAAACGTTACCATTAAGCAGTAATCGAGCGTTTCGTATGCGTTGGGACACCCTGTATGTGTAAGTAGAGTTAAGGTTAGGTTACCGTTAGTACCACAACAATTATACCGAACGAGTAGTTTTGCGACAATAGTGTTGAGGTTAGGTAACCGTTAGTAACTTATTACCACTACAGAATGATACCGAACAGTTTAGGGGTAGACTATCGTCATAATTGTTTTACTACTAAACAAAGATATCGAATGGGTACTAGTGCGAGAATTAAGTTGAATTAAGTTACCGATAAGAATGTTTTAGTACTAAAAAAGTATAATCAAACGGGTACACGGATGAAAATAGTGTTGAGGTTAGGTTACCGTTAGGGATGCTTCACTACTAATAAATGGCACTCAAACGGGTTCACAGCAATTACGCATCAGCCGAGATCGCATTATGACAGAGTAAATTTGTACATCGGATTTAGACAGACGCTTTATACGAGATTCTTGCTCGTTAGGACAAATATTATTTTTCAATAAACTTTTTTCTACGAAAAGCACCGTTCATTCTCCCTTTTTGTTTTAGCAAAACTCTATTGGGACCCGGAAGTGTCTTGTTTTAAAATTAGCAAATTAGAGCCGACACGAAGCTAAGCGTCATCGATTTTTTAAGTATGGAATACTGTTCTTCCAAATGCCCATATGCTACACCATATTGCATATAGTTGAAAGTTGAAATAAGTCCTAGTATTTTTGTGCTCTGCAATGTACTACAGTGACCCTATTGCAGCAATATGAAGTTATATAAATATTCTTCGGTCATGCATGGTCAATAGTAGATTATTGTTTACACTTGCTATCCATTTTGTCACATAAAAATAGACATTGCAATTTTAATAAACTTGTACACTCATAAATTAAAGCACTTTTATCTGAGACTTGCATCACCTTCCATAGTTATAAAAATTTATGGCCGTTAATAAAGATAACTAATTATCAATTTATTGCCTTTGTTATCGTAAAAAATGAATTTTTATGGTCTTTATTAGTACGTGATTTGAATTTTTACCGACAAAATGAGGAGCGACATATTGGAAATTAATGATGTGATTTCAAAGGGAAAACTGTTTTATCCCTATAAAGATTTAAATGAGCGTTCTTTAGAAACCTTAAAAATAATATTCAAATACATAATTTGTGACTAAAAGATAAAAATTGTTTATGAGCCCTTATTACCGTCATTGAATTACCATTGTTTAATTCTCAGACTATTACGTCACTGATTGTCAACGATTTTCTTTGCATACGTAATCACTTACTTATTCATTGATATAGAGTAGTTATACTATCATCGCGAAGAAAAAGAGTGATTAAGAACAGTTACTCTATGTAAACACTAATTACTTCAACTTATTTATACGCAGATTATTATAAAACAAACCTTAGATTCATTCCATTAATTACACAGACCAATACAATGTTTGCTTCCCATGCCTGACAACCGTCTTTTGTGTTTTTGGTCGCTGAAACCGAAATTGCACTCAGAAGCTTCGTATCACCCTAAGGTATTAAGAAGGCTTACATTGCATGGCATAAATAAATCTATTCGTCGTAGTTGCTCAAATTGGGATTATTTTCTTCAAAATTTATTATAACCCCGTCGGTATGGTACGCGAGCCACTACGACCGTTGGTAACAATGATACATAATTGCGAAATATTGTGCAATAAACGGTTACGTCATACAAATGTTCAAATTATTATCACATACAAAAGGTTTATATTAATTAAGGAAAAACAGAAGGTACTCACGTAAACTTTAGGACTTCTCACAGCATTACGCTAGTAGAACGGCAGCTGGCGTCGGGTCAATTACCCACGGGTAATCCGTTGGGAAACCTACATATAAAAAAAAGAAGACACGATAAGGCACAAAGATAACTACTCGTCGACGTCTGGCTGGCTAGTCTCGACGTGTCCAGAAATTCATCCTTCCCCTTTTGCACTCCGCGTCGGCGCAATCTCGCGCAAACGCAACTATTTCAAGCGACGGTAATATACGCACCAGTCTTTTTAAATTATTGGCGCGAAATCCCTTTCAAATTAAAACTAAAATTGGAAATGTTTACGGCCGATTTTCGGCACGTAACAATCGCGATAAAGCCATACAAGAAAAAACTTATAAAAAGAAAATGGCTTAGCACAGTAACATCTTAAAATCTAGATCCTAACTAACCTACATAAATCCTAACTTAAATCCTACAAAATGTTTATTTTAGGCGCCACCGGTTTTTTTCCGACCGATAACACGTCTTCCGAATTACCAGGAAACGGAAGGTGTAGCCCCATTGTTTTTGACTACATTAAAAGTGCACACACGAGTCTTTAATGTGGCTCAGTTATAATCGACAGCACAAATTTGTCGGGGAGCATGAAATACTACTAAAACTAAAACAAATGCGATAAGTCGCCTAACCTATATACTAAACTAAAGCTAACATTACAGTTTCCTAAGTGCAGACGCACACGAGCGTTGCATCTAGACTGTATCTTCGTTGGCAATAAAATGTCCAAATTTAAAAATGTTCAAAAGAGTGTGTTACTCTACACTCTAGCAAATTTTTAGGTACTGGTACTCTGGCTTAATAAACAATACACATCAAAACTTGTCCATGACATGGTTGTGAATCAACAAATTTACCA
Source organism: Platerodrilus igneus (assembly GCA_036346225.1). Lineage (NCBI taxonomy): Eukaryota > Metazoa > Arthropoda > Insecta > Coleoptera > Lycidae > Platerodrilus > Platerodrilus igneus. The sequence continues at coordinate 10,005,698 of JARFIW010001052.1, forward strand.
AAAGTACTATCTTACTAGTTCCTTACATTACTAACCTAACAAATTACATGGCTACCATCAGGTTAGCTTTTTCACTTAATTTTCAAAAAAATAATTCCTACGTCTGGTCGTAAATACCAAACGTTAGGAAGATAAAAAAGATAAAACAAAATCTCAAGTTATTATCGACGATAATAGATAAGATAACGATATTGAGCTTAAGTTATTATCAAAGGTAATAGGTAAGATAAAGATATTAAGGTAAAGTTATTATTAAAGGTAATAGGTAAGATAAAGATATTAAGATAAAGTTATTATCAAAGATAATAAATCAGATAGAGAAATTAACTCAAGTTATTATCAAAGACAATACGTAAGATTACGATAGAGTGGCTCCTTGGAGCAGTTAAATAGGGAAATGCTCGCACCCCCTAAAAAGAGCGACCTGTGAAGCAGGCCCGTTTGCAGTAAACGGTACGAGGGACCGGCAAAGGCATTTGGGTGCATCCCTGCACCCGGCGTTAATTGATATTGATGATATCCACACATATATATGACCACATACATATTTTCAATCACTCACACATTCACACTATCATACATACATTCACTGTTAGCGACCATGTGCGCTGACAGCGGCACCGCATGACCTCACGAAAGATTCCCAGAGACGTGGTCCGGGTGTCTGTGAAAACCCCCCGCGCAACCACACGGTGACTAACGGAAATGAAAAGGCAGTAGAAATAGGAAAGGTAGAAAGAGGGAGGTGGGCATTTGGAATGCATAAGAGGCACTTCCAGGTAGAAGAAAATAGAGGAAGGGCTCGCATTGAGCTAAAGAGACAGAAAAGGTGGATAGCAAAGCACTACTCAACCAACCAATGTGGTCAGTAGCCCGGAGTGAGGTAAAATCACTCTTATGTGGTAGACGGGCGTTCCGGGACGAGAATAGGTCTACCGAAAGAAATATAAGGCAGAAACGGAGACAGCGGGATTAGAAAAAGTAGAGTTTTTGGACAAGTGTCCGAGAGAAGGTAGAGAGTTGTCCTTATAAAACACAGATCGGTCTGAAGGACTACCTGCTATATTAATCAGACAAGTTAAGGTAACTCATAAGTTAAAAAATTCACTAGACTCTTAACGAGAATTAGTACAATCATTTTCCTAACGAGTGCATCCACTACGATAAGAAAATCAGACAAAAGTTGACACAACAACTTAAAAGTATCACTACAGATACATTCACACAAAAACCAACTGTTTCAAGGTAATTTATTAAAACGGTACCGCCATAAACACGCAAAAATGCCTAATTATAAGCAATTAAATACAGACATACTGTCCCAATATGCTAAAACAACCGAGAATTTGATAAGATATCAATAAAAAGCGATAACACCTCACCACGAAGTTCAATAAAAAACAACGAAAAAAAAGTTTATATGTTATGATAACTTAGTAGAAAAAGAACAAGTAATGATATAGGATAATGTGGGCGACTGTAGTAATTCAGAGGACAAACACATGGAATAGAAAGTCCTAGTTTTTGGCAACTGCGAATATGAACTATTTTTTACAATGGCATAGGCTGCGTCTCCTATGTGAGCCCAAGGAAGAAAGCATCCACTCAACATCAACTAAAACCAATCATAAAAATTCAATGAGTTACTACAACCAAAGTTACGACAATTACCACAAAATTAAACAATGTAAGATAAATACTGAAAACAAAATGATCTGTTGTAGAAAAAATGGGAGGATTAATTAAATGAAACGACATAGTTATACTGGGGAATCTAGATAATAAACGGATATATAACTAACGATAAGTTTAAGGAAAAGTCAACAAGAAGCATAAAGATAACTAGTTTAAGATAAATAAGTTAATCATGTAAACGGTAGGTGCTGTATAAGAGAAGGAATAAGTCATTATAGTTAATTAATTGATAGTAAGGACAAAAAACATTAGGTAAACGTTAAGGAAATAAAAAGTGAAAAATTTTTAGATGTACATAGGGTTGATCGATATTAAAGATAATTTTATGCCATCTAGTGTGGTTTAAATTGATATGTGAAGAGATAACAGTAATCAAAACTCAATTTACTGATAAAATTGTTGGAGAACGGAAAGATATCTTGTAACACATATACTTGCTATGATGACGAGTCCTCGATTGAGCTTCACCTAGACTAATGAAGAAAAATTCCAACATCATTCTTAAAAAAATGATTCACAAATTGCTAAAGCGACAAACTTACCGCCAAAGTCTCGTCTAGAGTTACGTAATGCTGAGCGACCGGCCCTTCATGGGTCTCGTCTAGACTTACATACAGCTGAGCGACCAAGTTCGACGGCAAATCTCGCTTAAACCAAATAGATCTTAAAATGCTGCGTTGGAATATAGATATATCTAAAAAAATATGTTATCAAAACAAAATCATACTCGGTACACAAAAGAAATATTCTACGATACATGTATAGAAAAAACAGTATTCCAAATCATTAAAATATTCTTTTGATATCGCGGGATTTATCAACAACTATTGTAAATGAGCTTAAATACAAAACGTTATTAGCAACTTCATTATTTTAGTGTTTAAAGTAGGAGATATAAAGAAATCAAGTTTATTACAGCGTTTTGGAAGGTAAAAGATATACTTAGATAATTGCGTTAGCTGTATTTGAAGGCGAAATTTCTTTTAAAAGGGATTCATAAGTTATGGTTAATTATTTAAATTACCAAGAGAACGTTTTAGAATAATAATAAGGTAAGGTAATATATAAGTTATCTAAACGACGAATTTTGCAAAGTTAACCCAAAAAACAAGTTAAGATACACTAAGAAAAATTTCAGAAGTAAAATGGTTATTTTGACTAAACTTAGTATCAGTTTAAGAGATTTTTTCCTCTTTTTCTTCATAGTGGATAGAAAATAAAGCTATTTATTTACAGTTAGAATCCTTACAGACAAAATTATGTATTCCAAACACGTTTAAGTGAGGTTATGTTGATTTAACACTTTTTAAAAGGTATATTCCAGCTTCCAGGTCAATTAAATTAGGTCATTATCTAAAAGAATTTAAATTAGAAACACACTATTTTTATAAAGTTACGACAATGAATTGGATTAGTAATACATTAATAAAAGCTAAACACAAAAATCAATAATCAATTTAACTACTCATGTCAAATTAGCATAACAGCTGATTACATGTCATTTCATTTAAGGTTGTTATAATAACATGCAGTGCTACCATCCTATATTTTTCAAGTTATTAAAAATTAAAAATTTTTATTTTTGAGTGAAAATAACTACAGATATATATATATATATATATATATATATATATATAAACTAATACATTGTAAGATATAGACCAGAAGAAAACAAATTTTTATTCAACATAAACACGTTGGATGCGCCACTATTATACCCCCTACAGTGAGGTACGCGAGCCACTACGACCGTTGGTAACAATGATACATAATTGCGAAATATTGTGTCATACAAATGTTCAAATTATTATCACATACAAAAGGTTTATATTAATTAAAGAAAAACAGAAGGTACTCACGTAAACTTTAGGACTTCTCACAGCATTACGCTAGTAGAACGGCAGCTGGCGTCGGGGCATTGAGGGCGTGGGTAATCCGTTGGGCCCCCGGTTGAATCCAAATTCAGATTCCAAATTTGTCTTCTTTCTTCTTGTGTAGAGAGCGACAGGAATACAGGAAAAGGTACGATAATCAGGTAGATAAAAGATAAAAGAAGACACGATAAGGCACAAAGATAACTACTCGTCGACGTCTGGCTGGCTAGTCTCGACGTATCCAGAAATTCACCCTTCCCCTTTTGCACTCCGCGTCGGCGCAATCTCGCGCAAACGCAACTATTTTAAGCGACGGAAATACACGCACCAGTCTTTTTAAATTATTGGCGCGAAATTCCTTTCAAATTAAAACTAAAATTGGAAATATTTACGGCCGATTTTCGGCACGTAACAAATTAAACCTTAAAAGTTATAAAAATACAGAGCCTCTCCATATAACTATGTTTAATTTGATCCAATAAATAATGAAATGATGCAAATAGCTACTAGTTTCAATACCTAACACAGGTACCATCTTCAGACTTATAATTTAACAATAATTAGTGTAAAAATTGAATATTAGTTTTTAAACATTTCTTTTGACAAACGTGGTGAACTTACTATGGAGCAAAGATTATATTATAAATGGCAAATACACGTACCATTAGCATGATTTTACTAAGTAAAGGCACAACTAGTACCATATTTTTAATTTCAATATTTGTATCGACTTAATTTAATCATTCCTCGGTTAAGAATTAGACAAATTAAATAAAACGTACATCCAAGGGTGCTGCCATTTAAGAAAAACACAACTTGACGTACGACATGAATATATAGATCAAAATTAGTGTACAGTGTGTCCCAGATTCGATGTATTAAATGGGTAACTTAGTTGTTATTAAAGATACAATAAAACTGTGTGCGCAGTCATGGGCCAACTTTTTGAGATCAATTCAATAGTGAAATCACAAATGAGCGATCTTCTTTTGTTTTCGAGTTATAGCCAAAAATTGATATTTTTAACAATTCTATTAATTCGTATAACTCGTTTATTTGCAAAAACATCTAAAAATACTGTAGAAGTCTTTTATACAGTTTTTTACGTAGAATACAGTGGCGTACGCAAATATTTAATATTTATAACACTTTTGAGGTTATAATATAAACTTGCATTTTTTTAAATGGAAACCACAATTGTTTCCAGCTTTATTTAAAAGCTCTTTTAACAGCTTTTCAAAATATATAGCTTAATATAATTATTTTTCAAATAGCCGATTTATTCCATGTATTTATTCCTGGTAATAAATAGTTGGCCGCGAAACAGAAGCTAAACAAAAAGCGACAATTGTTTGTATAACAAACGTCAACGAGCTTCAATCATATCTATTGCACATGCAATAAATTGTATTGTTAGTTTGTAAGTGAACCTTCAGTCTGTTATTAAATGTCAAAATTTGAAAATTACGAAAAATACGATATGCTAGTTGCATTTATTGAGTCTGCGAGAATTCCTCTATCAGCAAAAACATTATATTTTAACAGGTAATTGCGTAACTTATAGCAAATAATATTACTATGTCGTTTGTAAATAATATAGATATCCCAAAAGATGACAACCAAGTATTAACATGTTTAAAAGGTTAGATAGTAATTTACAACAGTTTGGCTGTTTTGAAAAACCTAGAACAAAACAGTATGCAGTTTTTAATCAAGAGCAAACTACTGTTGCAACCATTGTATGTGTGGAAACAAACCCAAGAACATCATGTTGGAAAATTGAAAGGGAAATCGGTGTTTCTAAATCAGCAGCTTCAAGAATATTGAAGCGTAATAAATATCGACCCTATAAAATTAAAATTATACATAGTTTGTTTCCCGACGATTTTCAAAAAAGAAGGAGATTTTGTCAATGGTATCTTCGTAAATGTGCTGCTACTAACAATTTTGGAAATAACATTATATGGTCTGATGAAACACATGTGAGTAGTACTGGTATCTTCAACAGACACAACAATCGACACTGGTCTAATGAAAATACCTATCAAACATATACGAGGCATCAACAAGGCCGTTTTGGTTTGAATATTTGTTGCTACATTGTTGGTGGCAAATTTCAATACCATATTTTTGAAAATAATCTTTCAGCTGGCCGCTATATAGAAATTTTGGATACCAACTTGCACGAATTACTAGAGGACATGCCTCTCGAAAAAGACAAAAGTGTGGTTTCAACAAGATGGTGCACCCCCGCACAACGCTATAATTACTCGTGATTATTTAAATAGAGAATATCCCAATAAATGGATGGGTACGTTTGGACCTGTTCAGTGGCCGCCTAGATCTCCTGACTTGTCAATATTGGACTATTTCGTATGGAATTTTTTGAAAGAGGAAATCTATAAAACCCAGCACCATAGTGTTGAAGAGTTGCGAAATTCAATTGATGCAGCATTCCGTAAAGTTAAGGCGGTTCATTTATTAACTTCTATTAAATCTTTAATAAAACGATGCGAACTTTGTTTAAGAGAGAATGGAGGCCAGTTTGAACAATATCTCTGAATTTTCAGTAAATAAAATATTGTAGTAGTCCCATCTGTGTTCTAGTTCTTTATATATTGTTTGAGGGTGTGTGTAGGTGAGGGTGTGTGTGGGTGTGTGCGCATGCGTGCGTGCATGCCTGGGTGCGTGCTTGTGTGTGTGGGGTGTGAGTTGTTTGAGTGTGTGTGTATTTGTGTATCCATATATAGATTATAGACTATTTATATGTGGATAGGGAAATATAATTTTCAATTTAAGATGTAGTTATATTAATTTTTGTAATATATGTAGTTATGATATTGTATTCTTCTAGCTTTCAAACTTTGTTGTTTATAAATGTGATGTGGTACAATAATAAACTCTTGTTTTGTGTTTACCTTTTGTTTCGTGGCCAACTATTTATCACCAATATAATAAATTATTTTATTATACCAAAAACATGAAATAAATCGGCCATTTGAAAAAATAATTATATTAAACTATATATTTTTGAAAAGCTGTCAAAAAGAGCTTTTAAATAAAGCCGGAACCAATTGTGGTTTCCATTTAAAAAAATGCAAGTTTATATTATAACCTCAAAAGTGTTATAAATATTAAATATTTGCGTACGCTACTGCATTCTACGTAAAAAACTGTATAAAGAACTTCTACAGTATTTTTGGATATTTTTGCAAACAAACGAGTTATACGAATTAATAGAATTGTTAAAAATATCAATTTTTGGCTATAACTCGAAAACAAAAGAAGATCGCGCATTTGTGATTTCACCATTGAATTGATCTCAAAAAGTTGGCACATGACTGCGCACACAGTTTTATTGTATCTTTAATAAGAACTAAGTTACCCATTTAATACATCCAATTTGGGACACACTGTACATATTACGGTAGTTTTTAAATTTTAAGTCTAGTTAAAAGTGACCAAAAATAGCCATATCTTTTGATAACAAAATTAATAATGTTAAAGAGGCGACATACATCATTGTATTAAAATTTTGAAAAACTAAAAATTTAGCTATTGTAACAAACATATTTGAACAGTGAGGAAGTAACTTACATCTAAGAATAATGTCAAACAGAGAAAGGTAACTTAGCATTTGACCTGAGTAATAAGAAAACTTTATAATGAAAAATTATGATAGTTTTTTAATTTAAAACATATATGAAATTGACAAAAAATATAATTTGAAATAAGAGAAATTGAAAAGTTTGGTCAAGTTCAAATATAGTTTAAATTAAAAAAGTCTCATAGTTTTTCTTTATAAAGTTTTGTTATTATTCAGGTCAAATGTTTAGTTACCCTTTCTCTGTTTGACATTATTCTTAGATGTACGTGTTATATCCTGCATTCTAGTTTAATTAAATAAAAACGAACTTGACGTGATTGACCCAATGTCGAATTGGAGACGTCCTTAGGACACTTTTTCATTTGATCAACATGATATTTGCGTCGTCGTTCTTGGACTTCTATTTCGTAATGCAAATCTCTTAACCGTGAAATTATTTATCTACAAATCCATTATTGGGTCGACCATGTAATAGAACCAGTACAAGTCCATTAACCAGAAATTCCCGAAAATTGGGAAGGAATTCAGCTTGCTGTTTATCCATGATTTTCTTTTTCATGTCGGGTTTAACACAATCCAGTCTAGATTTAATCGTACGTCCCAAAAATAATAGCGAAGGTGGTTCGCATGTAGTTTGATGTGGAGCTTTTCTATATTGCAGTAAAAATGCGTTCAAAAAATGAGAAATATTACTTGAATTTAATTTCGAAGGATTAACTGCTAATGCATCTTTTACTGTTTGTACGCAACGTTCAGTCTGTCCGTTGGTTGACGGCTTATAAGGAGCTGTACGTTTATGAAATATAACTCCTGCATTTTTAAGGAAATTTTTAAAACCATCAGAAGGGAATTGTGAACCGTAGTCACTTACAATTGTTGTAGGGATGCCGAACGCCGAGAACAATTTTTCCAACAAATTTATGGTTACATTGCTATTCATTGAATTTGTTATCTTGACCTCTAGCTATTTACTGAATGCATCCACTACAATTAAGACATATTTGTTTTGAATAGGTCCAGCGTAATCTATATGTATTCTCTCCCAAAGGCGCATTAGGATACCCCCAATGGTGTCTATTATATTGTACAGGCATTTTAGCATTTTTGGAACATTTAAAACATTCCTTTGCCAGTGATTCGATGTCTTGGTCCATTCTAGGCCAGTAAATTAACGATCTCGCTAAACCCTTCATTTTTGTGACACCTATATGAGCAGTATGTAGTTCATTCAGCAAGTTGTCGAAGTTTTTCGGGTACAACCACTTGATGACCCAACATTAAACAGCCTGACGTTTGGGAATATTCTAATTCTCTTCCAGAATAACCAAGTTTTTTTAAGGTGCGTCCTTCTCGTATAACTGCGAGCATGAGGCATTCTTTGATCTCTTTTTGTTGCCAAAGCGATATATTCCGCAGTAATAGGAAGTTGTCTAATTTGATGTAGAGTCCAGCAGCCGAATTCATCTAATTCATCTACATTTAGGGATCCTTCATTAAAACTGTGTTGCTCTTCTGAAATCTCCACTGAACAAATTCTCGAAAAATAATCTGCGTTGGCATGATCTTTGGTTTTCCTGTATGTAATATTGTAATTAAGTCCACGCAGAAATGTTGCGTAATGTGATAACCGACTAAGAACCAATGATGGTAAGCTTTTATTCGGATCAAAAATATGTGTCAATGGCTTATGATCTGTAATTAATTCGAATTTTCTACCATACACGTAAGCAAAGAATTCCTGCGTGGTCCTGTGTCAATACCTAAAGCTTCTCTATCAATTTAGGAGTAATTTCTTTCAGACTTGGTTAGCACTCTACTTGCATATGAAATTGGACGTTCGCACCCATGAGCCATTATATGTGAAAGAACGGCGTTCAAGCCTACAGAGCTAGCGTCGGTGGCAAGAATTAATGGTAATTTTGGGTTGTAAGGTACTAAAACCCTATCCGATGTTAATTCTTGTATCAAGTGTTTATAAGACTTTTTACAATCACTAAACCACACAAAATTGTCACAACATATACTATTGCGCAATGGCTCGGAGATTGTAGAAATGTTAGGAATAAAAGAACCATAATAAGAAACTTTTCCAAGAAAAGTTTGGAATTCTTTGGAATTCTTAGGCTTAGGAGCGTTCACCAATGCAAATTACATGACGATCCAAATTATGTAGTGCGCTGGTGTCGATTCTATGGCCTAAATATTCGATATTTGACTGAAGAAATGTACATTTAGACTTTTTTAATTTCAAATCAAATTCACGAATTCTACCAAAAACCTCTCGTAACGAACGAAATACTTCTTCTGACGTCGAACCGAACCAACTATATCCTCATAAAAATTTGCATATGAAGAGTTATTTCTTGGCTGTGTACACGAACTTTTCAATAAAATCCAAAAGAGAGTATTCTCGTGTACAATACTCTCTTTTGGATTTTATTAATAAAAATTTGCAACCTTTTTAAGACCTCCTAAAACGGTTCCTATATTACGTTGCCACACAGGCGGAATATTGGCCGCTCCGTACATTGCTTGCTTCGGTTGGATTAGACCGTGCGTAGGGGTGTTTAAGGTTAAACTCTAAGAAAATTTATCATCGCATTCCACATGCATAAACGCATCCAAATGACAGAAATACTTTACTCCATTCATTTGATTAGAAATATCCTAAACTCGTGGAATTGGATATTCATCAACACTGATACGTGGATTAAGCGTACACGAATAATCACCAGTAATCCTTATCTTTTCGTTCTTGCAAACGAAGTGTGTCGGAGATGCCCACTCGGAGTGTGCAACTCGTTCAAATGCACCAGAATTCAACAATCGTCCTATTTTTTTTTGAATACTGCTCTCGTAATGCGTATGGAATGGTGCGAACCTTAGCAAAAACTAGTGTAATTCCAGACAGAAAATTTACCTTAACTTTTGGACCGATTAACTTACCAACCGTGTTGATAAAGATGTCAGAATATTCTACCAATAGATATTCCAACACGGTTTTGCACTTTACTTCGCACTTAACTTCATATCTCGAAGAAATCGGGCAAATGGATTAAATCCACAAATGGGAAAATCCATTCCCTCCCAAAAATACAATCAAATGGCTGGTCGGTAACGTAAAGATTATGTTCTTCTTTTCTTCCGGCGTATTCAACACTCACGGGCAAATAACCAAGAATTTAGAATTGACTCAACGTGTAACTCACAAATCTACGGTTGCTGGGCAGATGTGTGAACTTTGATTTGAATGTATGCAACAAATTCAAATTTATAATAGAACACGTACCGCCGGTGTCAAGTTCCATTTGAATTGGAGTGCCGTCTATTTTAACTGTAATCATCAGTTTAGCTAACTTTGCACAATTTGACTCTTCAGCCATGTTCATCGCATCCACCAAATGATTAAAATAATCCAGAGTTGGAGTACTTAAATCCCGTTGTTATTTGCTGTGCAAGAAATAATTTCGTTTCCGGAATGTTGCTTAAGGTTACCCTGTGTCCGGTTTCGATAAACAGCTGCTGTGTCCCCGGAGTTGACACATAACATTTAACCTTACGAAATTTACACTGACCTCCAATGTTACTGACCACAACCTACACAAGGATCGGGTGCTTTATCCTCATCAATGTTGCTATTAACTGAGCTGGATCTTCGAAAAGGTGATCCTTTGCTTCTTTGCGAACGGTGGTTTTTTACCAGATACTTTATGCTGTTGTATGTTATCATACTTATTAGTATTCGGCTTTAATTGCGATGCTGCCAAGCTTGTCGCTTTCATTTCGGTAGCAATTTTTACAGTAACCTCAAAATTTTCAGCTTTACGGGTAACTATTTCATCTCTAATGTCCTCTTTTGCAACGTCATAAAGAAATTGCGCAATCAAAAAACGACTCAAGAATTCGCCAAACTCGCAATAATGCGAACCTTGTCGTAATCGTAGAATAAAATCACCGATCGATTTCTCATGTTTTTGAATTATTTGTCTGAATTGTATCTCTTCGCTATATTTATTTCGAGATTGTACAAAGTGCTCTAATAATGTTGAACAAATCTATTTAAATGAAGGTTCATTCAACAATTTCAGCTGCCTTCTCAACAATTGCTAAACAATTGCCTATGCATTACCCTGTAGAATTTTATTAAAATATTTAGTTGTAATTTAAATATATTCCAATCTATTCTATTTTGATATAGCGTTGAAAATGTGGTATTAGATTATCAATAATATTTGTTTTCTGAAAAGTTATTTCTGGCTCGCTTATCGTTACTCTGTATCTAACATAAATTATCAATTGGTATGTTGTATCTTCTATAATTTTATGCGAAAAGTTAGACAAGTTAGACGTGTACATAACTATATATAAACTTAACCTTCAATTAGCATTTTTGTCAATCTTATCTGACATTGTCAAGTTTTTGACTTATGTCAGTTATAGACAGGAAGCAACGCTCAAAATTACGGCTGTAAGCCAAGTATTAAATATATAAATATTTTAGGTAGATTTTTGCACAAATTAAGTTGATAAATACTGACATATTACAATTAATAAGATGAAATAAAAACTTAGATTTTTATGCGAAGCCCATATGATCATTTCAAATCGAGCTAGTAATTGAAAGAAGGAAAATATAAGGTCCTGCACTTTAACGCAATATATTTAGGTACATTTCATGCAAATCACCACAGGAAAAAGGTTGCATTCTAAAATTAACAAGAAAATATATTTATAATTAAATTACCTCTGAATTTAAGACAAACAAATAATGTATCGACCATATTTAATATTATTTTTTACAGTGTTGCTAACTATAAAAGTGCTTGGATACGTTCTGCTGGTAATATTTTAAATTATATGAAATTTTTAGGTACAAAAATAAAGAATACATAGAAATGTTTTCAGGTTCAATCAAACAATTTTTTATGTTTTCTAATTAGATATTAGATAAAGGACGAACGCGAAGTCTTATGAATGACATGATTTATATTGATGTAATATATGAAAAATCTAACTAATTATAAACACCCTGGCCAATTGTCGCAGGCACCAAATGCAACGTTATTTTGCTTATATAAAATAGTTATATAATATATTCATATTTATATAGGATTAAATTCACCCGTGATGTCAAAACCTCTCAAATTATAATGCAAAAACACACCGTGGAGATCATGGGCCCGGTTCGTCTTTCCTTTCAGTGTGTCCAGGTGTTCGTTGTTTGGTTGTCGGTGGTCCTTGTCGGCAAAGCGCTGGTACTTTTTTCTCGGTAACGGGATAGGAAACAACAGGAAGGTGAATCACTTTGCAGACTTTCACAACTCTACACTAGCACGTTTGCAGTCGATGAAGGCCGGTAGTAAAGTGCTGTTCGCTTCGACGCTTTGCTCCCACGAATTATAGTCTCCACACAGATATTTTAATGTTCTCACGCCAAACCGTTGGACGCAGCTGCACTTTTAAGGCAGGGGAAATCCAACATTTGCGGGTTTTCTACACCACAAATCGTAGGCGAATGTTGTAAGATACGTAAGAACCAGATCTTTATGTGGTTTACACGTGAATCTTAAATTAAACATAATAATAATGGAAGATTTTTTCATGCGTGGTATAAAAATTTCCTGAATTCGAATAGTAAAATGAAAAGGCAAAATCTTATTAGAAAAAGGCCCGGCAGGTAATAAGAAAGTCTTTTCAAAAATAAATTTGAAAAATTCGCTCCTATGAAGGAGATATACATGTTTCTCGGTAGATGAGTGTATTTATGAATACATTATTTGTCGCCTTTGGTTGGTCTAAAAGCACACCACCATTAGTCAAGGCTATGCAGTGTGTTTTGGGACCATACAAAAAATTTTGTATTCACTCCGTGGAAAATATTTTGAAATTTAGTGATGCTCCTTAGTAAGATTTTGTGTATTTAGAAGGAATTATATTGGAAGTAAATCTGGCATGATTGCAGTCAATTTTAGAGAAATACAGGAAGTAATTAAAGTCATCAAATAATAAGGGATGAATTAGGGAAGATTGAGGGAAAGTGTAACTCTAATTTTAGGGCGTATGCGAAAGAACTGAATATTGAATTATTTGAGAGGAAGACCAGGGTGACTTGTATATAGGATGTGCTAAGAAATAAAATAAAAAGTTGTTCATCGATGTAATTTTTGTACAGCACGTTGAGTGCCATAGTGGCATTGATTTCACATGTTGTGATTTAATTTAGAAAAAAATTCTTTGATTAAAGGTCATAGCAAGGTCATGTTCCAGCGTATGAAAAGGATTTCATCTTTATAAGTCGAGAAAATACGAAAAAGAAGCAACTTGTTTTACCATTTATTTGCATTTAGGGCACTGGGAGCATATGTTTGAAATGACTGTATAAATGTATATTAGTTAGTTACACGTTTAACGCATCAAAAACATGCTCTAAAAGAAATTTCATTCCTATTTAATAATTGAAGAATCGTATTTTAAATAGAAATACTTTTAATATACAAAGCAAAATTCTAAAATGGTTTTCATTTTTACGTAATATCAAAAAGTTGTACTTTTTCGTGAACGTACTACTTTTTCTAGATTTATATGATTAAGAATTTCGAATTTCAAGTTGAATTGTATTAAAAGCACTGGATGTTTTTCATAATGTTCTAGAATGAACACGAAGACACGAGAACGTATGACGTAAAAAGTGGGATTGTATTTAAACCGATGCGCATAGTATATAAAATCTCAGTAATTATTTAGACGCCGTGAGTGAGCATGCTATTGATATAAGTGTGTTACGTTACGTAATTGATTTCTACCTTAATACAAACAATAGTTTGCAGCGAGTCATTATTTAAAGTATATAAATTTAAAATGTAAGTTCTCTAATTTAATACATAATAAAACAATTTGAAGACTGGTGTTTGATTCACGGAATCGGAGATTTTTAAATTTTGCAGTTTGAAATGGAAGTTGTACTGCCTAAACGATTTTAAACGAAAATTAAACATTTCTGGATGTAGCAATAATGTTTAATCTTTAGGTTTGTTGGTATTTTCCGTTTGCTCATTGTAGCGCATATTGCTTCTATATGTAGAAGGGCAAAAGGTTTATATTAATTAATCAAAAACTAATTCAATTGAAAAATGTCTTTGATAGTAATGAAAGTTTTAGAGTTTATAAAGTCGACAATGTTTAGGTTTGTAATTCGAGAACTGTCCGAGATCGATAGGTTTCTGCAGCTAATGAAGTAATTGTTCCATTGTTGCCTGTTTTTATAAAACTCTGTAGAAATTGGTTTGGAAGATTAACATGACTAGAAATTCGAAGGAGACGATAAATTATTTCTTTCAATGTTAGACAGATTGATATAACATTCTAAACGTCCGTTGTTTAGTGAAATATTGAACTTTTCAGAAGCTTTTACAGAATGTGTTTCAAGAGATAGTTGATTTGCTATACCCGTCTTTATTTGGATTCAAACTTAGGTTTTTATATGTAAGCAGATCAGAACTCATCTTAACCGCAAGGCTAAACGCATTTCCAGAAGAGCTATACGTAAATAACAAAAGAAGTGTGCTAAATATTAGTTTTATTTACCAGTACAAACAGTACACTAAGGGGTATTTGGTAATAAAATACACCCTACAAAATTAGTAATTACTACCAAGGGAATTTAACTGACATTACAAAAGACATAGTTTGCCTTCTCAGCTATGCCTGCGGTTTACACTTACATCTGTTCCCTGTTATAAACTTTAGCTCTACGATACAATTTCCATCTCATTTGCTTTCACTGCATGTGGATTTCTCGAACAAAGATAGAAACCACGAAGCTTCCGTAAAAGAGGGAAATGATTCCAACCCTTGCTTATCGCAAACGGTAATAGCCTTCCGAATTCACTCGCATATGGCTGGTTTAAATGGGATTACTGTGACTTGCTTCTCTTTCTGTAGATGTTCTTTTACAACCATATATGAACTCTTACTATAAAAGTTAATCAAACTGCTGTAATATACGATAGTTGGTCGAAGCAACGGTTAGTTTTGAGTAAAAGAATCTCAATTCCCTGTATCCAGGCGCTTATACAATTTCCTGTGCGGTGAATAGTTGTAGCTGTGACAGTATATGTAGGTATACCAAACTTTATCTGACCTAGTCAAGTAGCCATAGTAAGAAACCGATTGTAGTGAAAACGGTACACAACTATGTTCATCCTCCTTTTCTCCCTAATATGAAAATGATAATCACATGACAGGGTATGATACACACTCCGAGGAGTTTCGTAAGCGCTTGAGGCATGTCTTGACTAAAAAATTAATGTTTAAAATGTTTAACGGCAAGTTCTTAAACTATTAATGAAATAAAACCTGTTCAGAATAAATACCTGAAATATTTATAAAAACAAAATGAAAAAATTGGCTATGATATTTGTTGGGTTATAGAATTACTACGATGTGAAGTTACTTCGCGTTTGTTCCGACAACTACTTTTGTGGCGAAAGGCGCTGATGTTTTGTGGTGTGCTTCGCTTCCAGAACTCATTCGCGTTTAAGATGTCTGAGGGGTTAGCTCGTGACAGCTCATACCCATTCATTCTAATGTATGTTACTTAAATTTTCAATTATATTCAGTAATAATAAATGTATTCTACGTTAAAGCATTCTTTACATTTCTATTTTAGCAAGAAACAAGTTTTCAGTTTTATTGTTAAGTTGGTCATAAGAGTTACACTACAACGAATACACGTGCAGCAGACTCGTATAGAAGATGTACAAGTATACAAACATATCACAAACATATAGCCTTTCAAGCCGGATCCTATCTTATTTGGACAGCTCCATTATAAAAAAAACTAACTCGCATTCCAAAACTGTACGTATATTCAACACCTGCAGGCACAAATTTAAGATTCAATGCAGCTAATGAGGGTTGCACGCTTCAAATAAACAAGACGCTTCAACTTGTTTACGACGAAATTTCAGGTATTATAAAACATCCCTTCCTTTACTATTTTACTCATAAAATTCAATATCGATTTTTATGTCACGACCTGCGCTAAACACTTTTAGATAAAGCTTTGCTTACTGGTTTCTGGAGAGGTTACCTGGTACATTTGGTAACTAAAATGTACTACGTTCAACAACGTTAGGTAGTTATCAAAAATTATTACAGATTTTATTACAATAAAAAATTTTCTAGTGTTACTGCATAACATTTTATTATATTTCAAATGCTGTTCTTGTTTTACACTGATAGCAATCTCATATTATTATCCAATTTATTGTAGTTATTTTAAAGATAGTAATTAAAATACCGTTAACGGGTATTATTCTTTAGTACAGTTGTGAACTTTCAACTGATTTTCATAATTTTTTCGTACATTTGTACAGACACCTTTATGTAATTATTAACAGATTACAGTACAATATTAAAACATGGAGTTACTCGTACGAGAACGTGGAATTATTAAAGGCAAACTTACACGCTTTATCAATTATATAAATGGCTTCAAAAATACTTTCGACTCTAATCCCGAGTCAGCTACAAGAGAATAAATCATGGAATTGAATGATCGTTTGGTCATTTCAAAGTCATTATTGCAGTCCTTCGAAGATATTCATAAGCAAATATTTGCTATTTCAGACGACTCAGTTAATGAAGAATTTTCTTTCAAGAATCTTTCTTTAGAATTATTTCTGTTGCATCAATAATTCTAGAAGAAACCAATAATTCCGATTTGCCCGAATTTCGTGGACCATCTCGTTCTTTAAGTTCGTGATCAAATCATTCAGAATGGCACAGTTAACATTTTATTAAACTTCCAACTAAAAATTTACCGTGCTATTCTGGAAATCTAGAAAACTGGCTCGAATATAGGGACACCTTCGATTCTTTAATCAATAAAAATGCGTTCATTAGTGACATCCAGCGTTTCCATTACTTGAGGGCTTCTCATAGTGGATCGGCTCTTCAGGTTATACTGTCTCTAGACTTTATTTCGTCCAATTTTCGTCTAGAGTAGGACACGTTATGCAAAAGGAACAATAATACACGCATGATCGTTCATAAGCATGTCCAATCTTTATTCAACATCGAATCTCTTTCAAAGGAGTCACCTGACAAACTTTGTCAAATAAACGACTTTTTAGCCAATCATGTTGGTGCTTTACGCTCTTTGTTAGGCGACAAATCTCTGATTGAACATTTCTCATTTATGTTATTGCCAAAAACACTCGATCCTACTACTCTTACAGAGTGAGAGTTTGTTCGAAAATCCTTACCTCAAGACTTCTTAAAGTCCCAAACAGATTTGGAGGACATCTTAACCAAAATTATTAACAAAAAAATTGTAGCCACTGCCTGTAATTTAATTTTGATATTTTTTTGGAGATAAAGCAACTAAAAATACAACTTTTTGTCTCCTAAATTTTCGTCGTATCTTGCTTCGTTTCCGAGATTAAAAATAAAGACCAATTTATTGCTTGTCCATGTATTATACAAAACATTTTTAAACATTCCAGGAATACTGGCAAACAATTCGACCAAAAATAACTCTTCTACATATTCAGTAACAAAATGACAATCTCTCCTTCTCAAAATTACACAGATCCGAGTGAGATACAAATACAAGTGCTTATCTGACCAAATGTCTTTATCTAATTTAAAAACGACTTACAACTGTATTTGATGTTGATACGTACACATCAGTTTAAAAATCAAGAACGTAGATGTCTTTTGAATCCGTCTCGTGATTAATCACTATGAAACTGTCGAATCTGTTGAAGTCGGTCCCATATCATGAATGCTTATACGAATCCCGAGATGACCAACATGCACTTCATTTATGGAATAGCTGATGGTAATGCATTAGATGCATGGTGCATTGAAAGATTTCCTGGCCGTATTGCCCGTGATAGAAAAATTTTCGAAGTATTCGTCGACAACTTCGTGAAATAGGCACATTAAAACTAAATGGAGGATCAGGAAGGCCAAGGGCAGCAAGAACGGTAGAGCTGGAAGTGGTTGTGTTGAACATGATTCAATCATCAAAGTACTTCTAATGGAAAAATTTCTGAAGTCTTGAATGTAAGTAGTAAAACTTTTTGGAACATTCTTAAAGACAACCTGTAGTATGCATACTACATACAACGCGTTCAAGCACTTCTTCCTGCTAATCTTCGGCCACGTATTGCATTCTGTCAAGGTTTTTTGCACAAAATGGCCGAAATACCTTAACTACTGATGCTGATTCTGTTTAGCGATGAAGCGAGTTTTTCAAGAAATGCAATGAGGAATTTTTATGGTGTGATGAAAATCCAAATGAAATATTTGAAGATCGTTTTTAACATCAATTCTCGTTGAATGTTTGGCTTGGAATTGTTGGTGATTGTCTAATTGGACCAGTAGTTCTACCAGGAAGAATTAACGGAAAGATGTATTGCAACTTGGACCATACGCTCCCTGGATTTTTGGAGGACGTACCATTGGTACTAAAAAAATGCAATGTGGTTCATGCACAATGGCGCACCAGCGCATTTTAATGAGGTTGCTCGTGAATTTTTAACACAAACATACGCAAATCGCTGGGTTGGCCAAGGTGGAGCTCAAATGTGGCCTGCACGATTCCCTGTCTTAAACCTTTGAATTTTTTCCTGAAGGGCTACCTGAAGTCTTCGGTGTACGCTACTCCATTGCAAAATTTGGAGGACTTAAGAGATCGAATTATTGATGAGTGTAATTCAATTAGAAACGACCCTGGTCTTTTTGAGAGAATTCGCCAGTTAATGAGTAAAAGATTGGATTCTTGTCTCGAAGCTGGATGTGGTCATTTGCAACAGTTTTTGTCATTTTTGGTAAAAAAATGGTGGTACTTATTGTTAAATATTTGTTTTTTCCTTATTATTCCTGAATTGTTTAAAAATGTTTTGTATGATAAATGGACAAGCAATAAATTGGTTTTTATTTTTAATCTCATAAACAAAGCAACATACGACAAAAATTGAAAAGACAAAAAGGGTGTACTTTTAGTTGCTTTATCTCAAAAATATATCAATATTTAGTTAAAGTCAGTAGCGTACATTTTGACACTTTGGTTAAAGTGTGCCCCTGATGCCACTGGATTTAACAATTTTAATTTATTTAGTTAGAGCCAAATCAACCCAAATATATGTATAAGATGGTACTATTATTAAGAGAAAAATATCGCTTACTACTATGTATATATTTTTAATAAATTTTTGTTTATTTATTTGGTGTTTTATTTTCTTTTATCTAATGTTTGTGGTGTAGGTTTGATCTTTGAACTGGGAAAGTGAAAGGCTGTCTATGATGACGTTACGTGATCCTTGAATGAATAACTTTGAAGGGTACAAAAACGATCAGAACTGATTTTAGAATTTCTCAAATGATACATTTTGGCCCAAAACTAATGTAAAAGTATAACTACCTTTGCTGCAATTTTCTTTTTTCGAAGTAACATCTCTAAATTACGCATTTCGACCACTAAGTGGTCATCATCAGTAGAAAACAACTAGCTTACAATTGCTAAACTGACAGTTAAAATGAAATTAATGCTAGTTTCACTCTGAGAATATTCTCCTCATCAATTAGAGAAGTAAAGCTTTATAATTACTAAAAGCTAGTTGTAAGTTTTTACTTCTGAGGATATTCCTCACCAATGAGGCTGTAGTGATACTTAGCAAGAACAAAATTCAATAGTGAAATTGAAACCTAAACTACTTTCTTAAAGTGAAGGTAGTTCACATATTCCCAAAAAAAGCAAAGAGACTCGCAGAAACTACTATTAAGCCTTGTGGTACACGAGAGATGGAAGTTTCCGTCAAAATCTTTTTTGGGGTCCTCTGTCTAGCTCTGAACTCTAACTTCAGCAGATGGATGGGGTTTATAGAAAAAGACGGGTATATCAGGCGCCACTACACCTGTATAAAAAATAATATATTTGACAGACAAACCTGAAAGGAAAGTGTAGAAACCTTCCGGTGTATTAACACAACGATGGTCACTAGAGTAACAGTTGATAGCTGAAATAAATTTACAGAGATATTAGTTTATGTAATAAACTCACATTTCAAAATTCAAACATACTAAATAAAAGTTATTGAAATGTTTAACCATTTATAATTGCAACTGATTAATGTTTCTTTAGTTTCATAAAGTAACTATGTACAAAAAATTTCCAAATTATTTACAATTTCAATCAATTTCACATATTAGTCTCAATTCCCAAAACTTAGGTCTACAAATATTTAATTAGATATTTATTTAGGCTCCACAATTTCAGATATGACATGATGGTTCACGAAGGTATTTAAATGTCTTGATACATCTAATTAAGCAATATACTGTTAGGCATTATCTTTCGAATAACTTTCAAAAAAATATTTTACTTCACGGACATGTATAATATCAAATAACCAAAAGTTTATACCGCTCAAATTTTATCAACTTCTTATATATCTGAAGCACATTTGACCTGTTTGGCAAGCAAACAAGCTTATAAGCTTTCTTCTTTCTTTGTTATAATTGACACTTCTAAAAATACTCAAACAGGTGTTAAAGTTACAAGTACAACTTTTAACCCATTAAAACTTTCCTCATAATATTTTCCAACAATGAGTTTCAGATATTTATAGGTCTTTCAAAATCTTATCGGCTATGAGACGCACAATGAAGGAAGCGAGGGGTATCGTATAAAAAGAAAGAACAATGCAATACAAGTAAAATCTAAAAAATATTGAATATTCGGATGCATATTCTGAATTAACCCAACTGCTGTGCTATGTGGATTGCATAACCAGTAATTTTTCAACATAATATAAATTATAAAACTACAATGTTTGTATGCGGAACCTGTAACTCTTTTGGTGTATTGTTTATTGTTCTTTTCGTGTGTCATGTTTCCGTGCGCGCGTAGATAAAAATAGACAGGCTAAATTTTTGAACTCTTGGAAGCCAAAATACTGTCCTCTTATTATTTTTTAAGAATGCATATTTCATAGAAATTTAATCTAAAAAATCATAGAATTACTACCACAATCCTCAAATTGGTCCACATTAGATTTAGGACTTTTTTTATTAATTTCCTTCCATGGTGATACAAATTTGCTACCCTCCGGTTTGCTCTTCGCTTCTGCAATAATTCGCTCGACTGTGTTTAGTCAAACTCCAGTTTGTGTAAATTATTCATAGGAATGACAGGCATTCTATTCCTTTTTTCTCTCCAAACTTATACACACTATAAATAATTTCTCTTCCTTGACTGTGAACTGTTTCCTTGTGGTTATTCATTGTAAAATTAAAAGCTTAAAAATAACAAAATAATCTGAAAAACCAAACATTATTCGTCTAATTGAATTGAAACCTTCACTATACTTACAAATAAAAAACTAGACTGAGTTGCAATAGTTTTGAAAAAAAACTGGTTAAAGTTGAATATAGGCTGATATCTCATAAATAATAAACAAAAACAATAATAATGAACCACAAATCGTAATACGCAAATAAATGACAGATAAATTAAAAATCGACAACTGAGTTGTCAATGTTTTTAGGATGCACTTAAACGTATATAACTTAAATTGGTGTTCTACGCAACAGCCCATGAGGTTTTGAAAGACCTCTACAACTGAACGCCAAGAAATAAATGATTTCTAGCTTACCGGTTTAGAAGATCCTAATTAAATGCATTTTACTACCATAAATTATAGATTAACCATTTGAAATTTCACGCTGCCACGAAGTAGAGTTTCCAGCAGGACTTCTTTTAATTTTACGAAATCCACAAGATTAGTATATGTAAAAGGTTGTTACCACTCCGAGTATACGTCTACATTATATTTTTAAAAATTAAAATTCCGACTATTTGTTCAACAACTTGAATATGGTAAACAATTACACTAAATAATTATATCTAAATATAATAATGATATATTTACATATTTTCATAATAATACGAAAAACGATAACTTATTTGATACTATATTAAAGGTGATAACCATACCTTAAATTATCATGTGGCATAAAAATATGTTACAAACTATTGAATTTTGTACTTGCTAAGTTTAGTTTCAGCCTAATTGGTAAGGAGAATATCCTAAGAATTAAAAACTAGCAACCAGCTTTAATTTTAGGAATTGTAAAGTTTCACTTCAGCCTAATGGTGGGAAGAATATTCTCAGAAGTGAAACTACATTTACTTTTAATTTAACTGTCAGTTTAGCTAGCTAGCTGTTTTCTACTGATGATGACCACTTAGTGGTCGAAATACGTATTTAGAGGTGTTACATTGAAAAATGAAAATTGTCGCCAAGGGAGTTCAATTGAATTTACGCAAACTAGTGGGGTTTAGCACGTATTTTTGTGACTTTGAAACGCTTACATAATAAGTTTATGTTCTTAATTTCAAATACATTGTTCATCGTATATGTATTGGGATTCATTTTGTCTGGGTAATTGGGTGAAGTGGATAAAAAGCATATGCGCAAGTCCAAATAAATTTATGCGCTCCACAGATCTTTTTCATTATAATTCGCTAACTAACGAGCAATTATGCTTTTTCAAGCCAACATGTTCGTTTTGCTCAAGCTTTTCAATAGAAAAGCAATAACTAAGATCAAAGTGACCGAGTTGTTTCATAAGAAAAACAGTTGTGACGTTAAGCTGTTTTATTAAGTTTTTATTAATATTTTTAATTTAGGCATTTAGAGCCCTTCTACAAAGCGCTTCCCAAAAAATCGAATACTTCATTCCTGTAACTTTTAGATTATTCCGACGAAATTAAACCATGCAGAAGATATAAGAATGTTTGTCACAACCTTACATCTAAATTCAACTCACGTTGTGTTTCACTCTCCCCATTGTTCAAGAACACATCAAAACCAAAGTCATTGAATAAACCTATCGACAGATGTGACTTATTTCAACTTAATTGAGATTCTACGGAAGGGTTAGATCGGACCATTATATCAAACTATTTGTGAATCAGATTAATGAGAATTTTATGAGTTAATTCCATGCCTGCGTCGCTCGTAAACCACCGGTCTCTAGAAAATATATTCGAAATAGATACATGACAGAAACTTGTCATGTAAGTTTTATTTTATGATGGGCGGTCTCGGGCGTCTTGAAAACTAATTTTAAGGAAACGGGGATTCGAGATGTTTGCCATAAACCACAATTCATCCGGAACCGATGTCATAGTTTGCACGTACATAATTTATATCTCAAACGTTTGAAAATTGATACTTCAGTAATCCAAACTGCGTGAAATGGACTAGAATGACATAAAAAATTGCTTTGAACTAAATTTGGAGAGCAGAACTGAAAGGTAATTTAGATTAATTTAACAAATCGGAAATTACAGATGTTTTTAAAATTATGACGTTTTCAAGTTCCAAATCATATACATCTAGAAAGTAACGTGGATCTGTAAAAAACGAACGTAATATTTAATATGCGCACCTAAATCATAATTTTCTTTACACCTACTTGCTTTTTATTACTCAGAAGTGGTTATTTCACTTGCAGTATAATTAATTGTAGAAATCTAGCATTCACAAAACGTGTTCTAAAGCACATTAGGAAGTTTTAAACACGAAGTACTGTAGTGTAACCGACCTGAAGGCTGACCTAAACGCCCTCGATAAACAACACACCGGGCTCTGTGATCTAACATCTAGTGGCAGTGGCTCGACGACTCCTACATTGTGTTGTTATAATGTAACCCAAATTCACACTGGGAAGATGGCGTTGAAGTGGGAAGGTTTGAAATAAAACTACAGCATTTACCTAACTTTATTTTTAATCAAAACAATGACCACTAAATAGGTCATTTGCATGAAAGCATAGAACAATGACATTTAAAGCAAAGAGTGCCGTACTCAACCTGGGCGATTGGGAAAAGAGCACGACAGAGAAAATCCCAAACTGCCTTCACACTTCAAACTGCTTTTGGCACATCTCGACAAGGACGGGTAACGTACAAGTACTCAGGTCACCAACACTGAAATAGACGGGATGTCAACTGTTACCCCAGACATACCACACATGACAACTGAAGAAACGTTTGTGTAGACTAGCTAGTCTTTTCTGGTAGGTACTGAGGTCGGCAAGCCAATATTAACCCAGCTAAAGTTGAAGAGGGGGGACACCAGGAAGATGACCTTCACCTTGACTACCAATGTTTCTCCCCGCACGGAAATAAAATGTTAATAATATTCAACAAGACTCGATCACACGCGCCCACATACATACATTAACAGTTTCCAACCCGTGTTACAAAATATTTCACAAAGGCTAGCCGACCTCCTATTATTATCAAAAAGTTACAACTACAAGTACATTGACAAGACGACATGAATTGCTGAAATGAACTTATGGTATGATTGCGCATCGTTATAAGGCACTTACTATTGAATAGACTATCTCCTACATAGTCATAAATGCAAACGCGAAAGGCACGAGATGGTCGGTCATACCAGAGGTTCAATTTAATTACATCACAACAATTATCACAAATGTTAATTAAATAAGAACATCGACTAGGTAATAGGATAAACAAAACAACAAACATATAATTACGTTTAAACCAAGATATGAGCGGTGCAGTTGTAAATGTAATTAATATGGTGAAATAAAACAATTACAATAATAAAAATGCCAAATGCACCACAAATATTAAACAAATATAACATAGAAATATAATACTGTTCATATTCAAACTTGCCTAATAATTTGATTCAAGGGATGATGTTGGTACTTTTCATAATGGCTCGTAAAATCACAGTGATTGTACATTTACTATTGGTTCTGCAATAAGTGCAAGGCAATGGAAGTTCGAACTCTTTATTAAATACTTTATACATAAAACATGTTTAAATAAAATCGTGAATCACCTAAAATTGAATATTACACATCATAAGTAAAACAACTGGCAAATGCAAAGACAAAAGCAACAGGTAAGCATAAAAATATTTCCTTCAATGTTTACATAAATAACTGTTTTACTATAAGTACCAACATCGCATTCAAAACAAGGCTGGAATTACAAGATTGAATCAGATTACCTTAGATAGCAACAACATTATAAACTTATAAAACATTACTTTTAATATAACCGCCAAGTGAAGTCCTTCAACCTTCCATCTTGAAATCTAAAAACAAAGTCCTTTAACCCTTGTCGACTAGATCGATCGTCCCTACACATGTGCTCTTTATAATGTACAATTTTGACGTCACGGAATGCGTTCAGAAGCCTGCAAGTGATTACTGCGCAATTCTAACAAATAACTTCAAATATCAAAATGTATTCTATATTTTTTGCAATAATTATCAACGAATGAGAAATCGACTTAGAACACTACGAATCACTAAATTCGCCCCTTTGAAGAAGTTTCGAACGAAGATCATGAGACTCGATACCTTCTTCAGCACCCCTTTAAATAGAAATATATTAGCTCGCCTCTTAATATCAAACTAACCTACAGCTAACTGGGATTTGCCTATAAATACCCAGGACAGAACGAAGTTATAACTGACAGTGTAAGGATATCAGAATTGAAACACTAAGATCTATGGTAAGCAGATCGCCTATAGCGAAACAACCGAGAGTCGATATGATAGCTCACGTATATTTTAGTAACTGTCAATAATGGTACAAGGTTCAAATCTTGAAATAAATGAACAAACTGCAAAGGGCGCTAGGATACCTCTTAATCATGCTTCGGTAGAAATAAACAAGAAGTAGGCATGTATGCTCTACACCTGATTCGCCTAATGGTTTAGTCAAACATAAAAGCCCTGGTAATCAAACCAACACGACTATAGGTTTTCATAAAAATCGTTTTGAAATTCGAATGCCGTAGGTCATTTCCAATAAAAAGATGCAAAGGAAACCTTGCAATGGTATCAGAAACTTCTACAAGAAGGATGAAGGTAAATGCCATTCCATCGATCAACCCTTCAAAAATATTCTAAAACCCCGTAACCTACAGGAGACCAGTACCAGCCCCATACATAAACCCGTGAATATAATCAATAGGCATACCAAATGCAACCCGATTTGCTAAGAACGAAACTAAGATAACGAAGTAAATATTCTGCGAAGATAACTACAAACATAAACTGCCCAATCAACATGAGTTATACCCGATGACAAGTCAACAATCTCGTGCTATACCCAAGTGCAATGAAAACGATGTCATACCATGGGTCCGTAAAATAATATTAGAGTTTACTTACACGCCCTTCTGCTGTCCCGCAGTTGGAACACTAGGTACATACATTAGGGTAAGGATCCTTAGTTATATAATATGATCCCAAAAATAAAGGGCAGAATTTACAAATAACTTTTAGCAGGATTCACTGGATTCCTCCAATCTATACCCAAAAGACCTGGCCAAACTAACCCTTCACAACAAGAAAAGAATGATAAAATTTCAGTGATTCATTATAAATTTAAAATTTCAGCCAGCATTGAAATTTGATGCAAGAGCTTCGCTGCCCCAATGGCACCCCTTAAATGCAGCCACCGGTAGCATTGGTATATGTGTCTGGTAACCGCTTGAAATCCCCGGCATTGATACAAGAAGCCTCGGGATCAGTATCGATCCATATCAGAAATTCAATAGACCCACACGTTATAATAATATGTGGTAATAAACGAAAAGCAGTTTCGGAACGAGTGGTCGTCAGTAAAATTGTCGAAAACAGTGATTTGTGGTACGGTCAGCGACATTAATGGTCTGTGAGTTTAGGTAACAAAACTCGAACCATTACAAAACCTAAAGTTCCCCTCGGACTAGCCAATACTAACCCAGCTAAAGTTGAAGAGGGGGAGGGACACCAGGAAGATGACCTGCATCTTGACTATCAATGTTCCTCCCCGCACGGACATAAAATGTTAGTAATATTTAACAAGGCTCGATCACACGCGCCTACATACATACATTAACAGTTTCCAGCCCGTGTTACAAAATATTTCACAAAGTCTAGCCGACTTCCTATTATTTACAAAAGGGTACAACTACAAGACATGAATTGCTGAAATGAACTTATGGTATCATTGCGCATGGTTAAAAGGCGCTTATTTTTGAATAGACTATGTCCAACATAGTTATAAATGCAAACGCGAAAGGCACGACATGGTAGATTATACCATAGGTTCAATTTAATTATATCACAACAATTATCACAAACGTTAGATACTAGTTAATTAAATAGCAACATCGGCTTGATAATAGGATAAACAAAACAACAAACATATGATTACGTTTAAACCAAGATATAAGTGGTGCAGTTGAAAATGTGATTAATATGCTGAAATAAAACAATTACAATAATAAAAATGCCAAATGCATCACAAATATCAAACAAATATAACATAGAAATATAATACTGTTCGTATTCAAACTTGCCTAATAATTTGATTCAAGGGAATATGTTGATACTTTTCATAATAGCTCGTAAAATTACAGTGATGGTACATTTACTATTGGTTCTGCAATAAGTGCAAGGCAATGGAAGTTTGAACTCTGTATTAAATACTTTATACATAAAACATGTTCAAATAAAATCGTGAAACACGTAAAATTGCATATTACACATCGTAAGTAAAACAACTGGCAAATTCAGAGACAAAAGCAACTGGTAAGCATAAAAATATTTCTTCAATGTTTACATAAATAACGGTTTTACCAACATCACATTCACAACAAGACTGGAATTACAAGATGGAGTCAGAATACCTTAGATAGCAAATACATTATAAACTTATAAAACATTACCTTTTAATATAACCGCCAAGTGAAGTCCTTCAACGTTCCATCTTGAAATCTAAAAACAAAGTCCCTTAACCCTTGTCGACTAAATCGATCATCCCTACACATGCGCCCCTTATAATGTAAAATTCTGACGTCACGGAATGCGTTCAGAAAACTGTAAGTGGTTACTGCGCTCATCTAACAAATACCTTCAAATATCGAAATGTACGCTATAATATTTGCAATAATTATCAACCAATGAGAAATCGACTTAGAACACTACGGATCACTACAGTACTCTAAAAAAAAATATAAAAGCACTAGAGCAATTACAAAAAATATATAGCATAAAATCTGAATCTATCACTATACCACTACCTCTACCCTAAAAATGTTATTCAGAAATGGTTGTTTCCAGCATAATATCTATGTAAATAATGAACAGAAACATAATTTTGTAAAATTAAAAACAAGCAATCTATTCATTCGACGAAAAATATTATAAAGTCAAAAATTAACTTAGTTGACAGTGAAGAAAGTAGGAAATTCTTGAAAGCTCAAAAATGTTAAAATACAAAGAATGACAGTATTGACCAATTGTGGTTTTCTGAGATATGATATCGAAAAATCGTTGTTCTTGTTTCATTGAAAAGTTCAGCTGTGATTGACCCCTAGCCAGATCCCTACATTTGATTTTCCAATGCTCCACCGGAAGGTACTACATTGACCAGAAGACGAGTTTTATTACCTGGAATTTTTTTTGAATTTTGCCGGACCCATACTGTTGCAATCGTTACAACACTCACACACGGGACCTCCATTTTACCTCTATTCGAACAAGGGCGTATTTTTATGAAAACTGCTCGCCTAACATTTTTCAAGCGGATCATTTCGGGATTTGAACTAGGGAGCTTGGGTACAGTAGTCACACGTATACTAATTACACCACGAAACCGCCCCCTAGCCAGATAGCTGATCTCGTCTTGTAACCTAATCTCTTTTCGGATGTCGTACTTCTGGGCGAGTATTATTGCATGTTAGAACTTTGTTGGGTAGGAGTCTTTTTGGAACCTCTTCTACATTGTGTCGGTTGTGGTACAAAAATTTTCTGCATTCTTTGAATTTCTTTCGGAGAGTGCTTGACCTCTGTTACAGGTGAAATAATCGGTAAATGAATTGAATTTTGATTTGCCCTGAACAGATGGGGCCTGATAACAATATAAGAGTGCGTCGGTTAACTGCAGTGGTGCTAGAGTGGGTCCTTAGTGGAAAATGAGAAAAGAATGAACAAAAAGATAAAGAAATCCAAATATAATAAATAACAAGGTTCAAAAAGTCTACATTACGTTAACACCTTCCCTGAAAGGTCTCCGTACTGTCAAAATAGAGGGGCACCAAACAATCCGTCACAGCAATTCTTTGTATGTCATTTCGACGTGGAAGACCGTTATTCCGCATAGAACTCCTTTGTTTTGTTATCCTAAAGTTGGTCCTTATTAACGAAGTTTTCTCAAAATAAAATACTCCTTCCAACTAAGACTATCATTGGAGTAGCTTTATATTCTTTACAAATCCCCGACTTTACCTATTTCTTAAATCAGTTGATGTAGTAATCAACCTAAACTAAACCTCTATTAATATAAAAATAATTTCAGTACACCTATAAATATACTTTCCTAAAAACAAAATTCCTACCCTCATATCTGACCAGGTATTGCTAAAATAAATTCTAAAGAATAATCTTAAGTAAAAACTTGAATCTATGATATTAACACAACTGTTTGTCATTCCAAATTTTTCCTGCTTTTCTATACAATTATTAGACATTCATACACTACAAATTATTGGCAATGTCGTTCATAAAAACAAAAAAAACCAATTAAATACCAACTTTGTGCCATATGATTCTCCTTTCCAAAATACGTTGATATGATACTTTACTATCCTACATTTCACTAATAAATCTGGCATCTCAAATCACTAATTAGTTCAACCAAATAATTATTTTTACTTAATTAACGTCTTATTAGCAAAATACATACAATTGACATTTAAAAATTCATACCATTGGTTTTAAAATATAACATAAAGTACTCACATTTCAATTTCAGGATTTTCAACTACGTACATTAGATTTTTTTTCAATGCTCCACCCGAAGGTACTAAATTGTTCAGGAAGCGAATTTTTCTTTATCTGAAAATTTGAATTTTGCCAAACCCTTGCTATCCAAGCAAGGTAGAGATCTTTAACATGTCTGACAACACACACGGAACATCATTTTACCTCTCATCCGAACGAAAGCTTATTTTTGTGAGAAATGCTCGCATAGTATTCCTCAAGCGGTACGTTTCGGGAATCGAATCCGGAACCTTGTGCATAGTAATCATACGCAAACCAACTAAGCCATGGAGTCACCTGATTTCCAACAACCGTTAGTATTTTTTCTTTTATCATTTATTAAAGTTCCAAACACAGTAACTCCTCGACTCAGTCACGCCACACGTTTCAATTGATTGGAGGGATGACTCGCCAAGTGCTACCCCTTTATTCCCAAATGGTTACGGCAATTATGTCCATTTATGAACATGCCCAGCCACTTGAAAATCTGCTTCATTTTACATGTCGGTATCCACCTTTCCCTTCTGGAACACAACAAAATTTTTCTTGAAGCTCTGTGCATTCTATTTCACTTTTTAATTCACATTATTTCACATATAAAACTAACATATCAACCCCTAATCCCACGGTGATGTTAGGGCTAGTCTATTCACGCGCCTTTCTACATGTTGATGCTTATTTATTACTTGTTCCCAAAAAAGTAACTTGACATCTTAATATAATCATTGTCCTTTAACTTCCTCTTCTGATTCGTATGTTGTCGATGGTTGTCATATTATTTCACAATCTTGCTATTGAGTTTATAACAAACGATATGTGGGAAGTTCGTGTTACCATGTAACTTATGTAGATGTTGCATGAAAAGATACCTCATCTTTGAAACCCTACACTTCTGTATTTTCATTGTTAAGCATCTACAGGGTGAGGCAGCAAAGTATCCTTAAAACTGAAGTTAATTAAAAAATAACAAGAAATGTTAGAACAGAATTTTATCATGGCATCAGAAGGGTACAATTGGAAGTTAATTTTACTATGTTTTAAACAACATATCATTCAAATGACAACACTCATTGTCAATGCACTGCTGTAGCCGGTTTCTAAAGTTCTGCATAACTCTGCGAAGTATCTGTTACGGAATGAGGCCAACTTTAGGGCGTATTGCATCAAGGTTTCTAGAGTTTTTGGACTATGTTGAAACACCTTACTCTTAAGGTAGCCCCATAAAAAGAAGTTACACGGAGCTAAATCTGGTGAGCACGCGGCTCATGGAAAATTCACTAGTCCCAAATTAATCTGATGAAGTTGTGGTTCAAGATAAAGTGGGAATAATTTTACATACGCTCTGAAGTGATGGTAATAACATGATTGTTCTCCTCAGAAAAATAAGGGCTAGTGAAGGTCTGAGTGTAGAGTTCGATACACAGTACGAGTAGAAAGTGCCAGGGCGATTCATGCTTGCGAGCAGAACGATTAGAAAACTGTAAAATCGATCTTGTCACGGGTCAATGTTTTATGGAGTTCCAACAGTCCTCCGAACTTACATGTGATTTTCTAATGCTCCACCCGAAGGTACTACATTGGTCACGATGCGAGTTTTTTTTTACCTGAAAAATTTCGAATTTTGCTGAACCCTTGCTGTTCCAAGCAAGGTAGAGACCTTTACGTGCGTGACAACACTCACACACGTGACCTCCATTTTGCCTCTCATCGGGACGAAGACGTATTTATGTGAAAAATGCTCGACTAACATTTTTCAAGCAGATCGTATCGGGATTCTAACCCGGGACCAGTCCTCTGAACCCCAATTCTCTTCTGCACGACACTACCACACGTACGGAAATTTTCCACCCATAACAAAATGGATTCTTGGTCAGAAACAGTACTGCGAGGAGCAATTCCATAACGAGTACGCGGCGCATGCTGCACTGCAACGACTTATTGTCTACAGCTAATGGCTGCAACAACAAAAACTTCCAAGATTACAACGTCTTTAGAACAAATCGCCAATACTGCAACATGTCCCTTCCGTTTACAACACTTCCTCAAAAGTAGGGATACTTTGTAACCCCAACCTGCAGTTTATTACATTGTTTTCAAGTATATCTGTGGTTTTCCTTTATGATAATTGCAACTAAGTAATATTAAATTTAATTTATTCAACTAACATTTTCAAAAGCTCATATTTGGGTCGCATATCTACCAATTTCCTATAATTTTCTTAACAATCCTGAAAGCTTTCTTAAGAATATGACATGTTTCCATTATAAAATTTTATGGTTATAATTGGTTTGTTTATATTCTTGTGGTTCAAAATAACTTACAATCCTTATTTTTAGTTACAACATCTCTTTAACCAAAATAAAACGATTATCTTTGTGGTTTTCGGTTTTATGATTTGAATACAAATACGGATTTGATTGCAGTTTTGTTTTTGAACACAATTCTACCCGAAATTAATATTATACAGAGTGCTCCAATAACAGGTTAGTATATTCAAGATTAATTTTCTTTCTTTCACATCTAATTTAATGTTAGCGTAACGCAACACATTACACATCGTGACAATTTTGGTATTGAAGGTGATAACTGAGTAGATGACTACATCTCGTGGTCTGCTTTATTTAATAATAGGCATGATGATAATAATATTGTCTTTATTGCTTCATCTTCAACATAAACTGTACAAAAAGATAAACAAAAAAAGGAGAAAAAAAAGTACAGATAAATATACAATATTCAAAAACGAACAACTAGCAGGCTAAGTTCAACCGGAGTGGTTACTCTTCCATTTAGCCCGATATTGATAAACTTAATACAAATAAGTAAAATGTATTTTTGTTGTATAACAGCAAGACTACTTTGGCCGAGCTATGTGCGCGCGTGTGTGCGTATGTGTACGCGCGTATGTGAGTGGGAATGTACGGTGTTGCGTGTTAATGGTTGCTTGAAAGACGGTATTTGAAGCGGCATACTGCAAGGTAACGAGTAGGTATTCTATTCTTCCAGCACAGATGGAGCTACTTCAGAAACAACTTGCTTTTAAGAATTTCGATTATATTTTTCTCTTCCTGGATCCGATAAAGTTCCTCGTCTTAACCCATAAGTTCTTAGTTCCGCCAAAATTAATTTTACATAAAGGGTGTCGAAAAGTCACTGGACAGTGAATTAATTTTTTATTACATATAAACCTTACAATTATTTTTTATGTTCAAGTTGTTTTCCGTCTTCATTAGGACATCTTTTAAGTTTTTTTGCAAAACTAATACATACTCCATGGTATATTTTTCTTAATCTTCTTTCGAAATTAAACCACTGATAGTTTTTAAAATCATCTTTATTTACGTTTCGATGCATGACCTAGGATCAGTGTCAAAATAATAATTTCAAGATTGATATTTATGACATAAATTGAAGGTGACTTTGATTTATTGATGTTTGATATATTTGGTTTGAGTATACTAGGCAAAAAATTTTAAAGTTTAAAGGAATGATTGCCTTTAATTTGTGTTGCGTCCTAGGCACGACTTTTTAGGTAGCCAATACACTTAACGTGAAATCAGTTGATTAATTTTTACTGCTAAATTTCATATAAATTCAATAACTTGTGCATTGGAAAACATTTTTTAACATGTTTCTATTTATACAATTGGGAGTATGGTTATTAAAGAGGTGGCGATTACGTTACCGTAAGCCTTAAGCAGTCGTTTTTTTATACTTATTTTGAGGAGGAAAAACTCATTATGATTTAGGTTACCTCTTTGGTAGATTTTGACGTGGTTCTGAGGCGACTCTATGGCGGGTTTACACTTGTCAAATACCAATGTTGTTCTATGAATATTTTATATGGTACTGAGGCGACCCTAAGGCGGGTTTACACTTGCCAGATACCAATATTGTTCAACGAAGATTGTATATGAATCTGATGCGATCCTATGGCGAGTTTACACTTGTCAGATGCCAATACTGTTCAACGGTGACTGTATATGGTTCTGAGGTAACCCTATTGCGAGGGGGTTGCTAATATACTTATTGTTATGTAATTAGTTATTGAATGTATAAATAGAAATCATGTATGTAGGCTGTATTTCATGTTAATATCGCAAGAAAACCCCAGGAAAAACTTGCAATACTACCTAGATATTGTGGGCATTTGATTTTTATTTGTTATTTCTATTAATAATGGAATCCATTATTTATTCAAAGTCACGGATTCGTTTGCTACGCAGTTATTTTTATGTAGGGTTATATAAGCAACTTCTTTGATTTTGCGTTTTTGATGGTTTTCTTCTTTGTCGATAGTTTTTGCGTCCTCCCATTTTATTTTATGACTGGAGTCCCATGCGTGTTGGCAAATCATTGATTTTCAAATTTTCTGTTTTTTATATATAATTTATGTTCTTTTAATCGAACTACAAATATAGTATTTAGAACTATCAATACACTAAGAGCACAATTAACAAAAACAAAACCTAAAAACGCAATACAAAGTTCAAAAAACTGCATCTACAAAATACCGTGCGAATGTAACAAGTTTTATATAGGCGAAAGTTCCAGACCATTTGAAGTTCGATTAAAAGAACATAAATCATATATAAAAAACAGAAAATTTGAAAAAGCAATAATTTGCCAACATGCTTGGGACTCCATAAAATAAAATGAGAGGACACAAAAATTATCGACAAAGAAGAAAACCACCAAAAACGTATAAAATCAAAAAAGCTGCTTGTATAACCCTACATAAAAATAACTGCGTAGCAAACTAATCCGTGACTCAGCAAACAATGGATTCCATTACTAATAGAAATAATAACAGAAATAACAAATGAAAATCAAACGCCCACAATATCTAGGTAGCATTGGAAGTTTTTCCTGGGTTTTCCTTGCAATATTAACATGAAATACAGCATACATAAATGATTTCTATTTATACATGCAATAACTAATTACATAACAATACGCATATTAGCAACCCCTGTAAAACGGCATTGGTATCTGAGAAGTGTAAATCTGCCATAGGGTCGCCTCAGACTCATATACAATCTTCGTTGAACAATATTGGTATCTGGCAAGTGTAAACCCGCCTTAGGGTCGCCTCAGAACCATATAAAATATTCATAGAACAGCATTGGTATCTGACAAGTGTAAACCCACCATAGGTCGCCTCAGAACCATGTTAAAATCTACCAAAGAGGTAACCTACATCACAATGAGTTTTTCCCCTTCAAAATAAATATAAAAAAACGACTGCTTAAGCCTTACGGTAACGTAATCACCACCTCTTTAATAACCATCCTCCTAATTGTATAAAGAGAAACATATTAAAAAATGTTTCCAATCCACAAGTTATTGAATTTATATAAAATTTAACAATAAAAATTAATCAGCTGATTTCACGTTAAGCGTATTGGCTACCTCAAAGTCTCACGCTCCCTGGGCGCAACTCAAATTGACGGCAATCATTTTTTTAAACTTTAAAATTTTCGCCTAATGTACTCAAATCAAACATATCAAACATCAATAAATCAAAGTCACCTTCAATTTATGTTATAAATGTCAATTTTGAAATTATTATTTTGACAACGATCCTAGGTCATGGATCGAAACGTAAATAAAGATGATTTTAAAAAACCTTGAGTGGTTTAATTCCCAAAGAAGATTAAGAAAAATGCTAAACAAACCACAACAAACATACAGTACTCTATGATATAGTCTGGTATCATTGTTCACATCATGGAATGCGTCGTGTATGTAGTCTTTCAGTTCGTCAATGGTCTGAGGCTTTTGAGAATAAACAGTCTTTGACGATACCCTATACAAAAAAAATTCATGTACGTGATATCTGTTGAATGCGGAAGCATGTCAATATCTCCTTTTCGACCAATCACTTTGGAACGTTTCGTTTAAATAATCGCGAACGGCAGTAGCATAATATGGTGAAGCACCACGATGTTGAAAGGAAATTTTTTGAGTGTTTTCAGCAGACGTCATGAATCTTGATACCACGTAGTTCTGAAGCGTATCCAAATATTTATCTCCTGTCACTGCTTCTTCCAAATTATACGGTTCAAGTACGCCAACTGCTTGTCTTGACGGTGGTTTTAATGGGAAGTGTCTTCCACCTTCATTAACAATTGCAGTAACACCACTTTTATAAAATGCTTTTAACGCCAAGATCCTTTCTTCTTTCGTTAACATCGTGACAAAAGTTTAATAAAAAAACTAATTAGGAAATTACAGCTTTAAACACGTCTGACTAGTCACCCTTTCAACAATCGATTATTGTGTTTGTATTGCCAACTTAACAAGTCGTAATTATCGACATCTTGTAATACCAACATCACGGGCTAAAACTTTTGCACTACACCTTGCTGTTACTTAACTTTTTTTCTTTTAGCCAACTGTTTCCAGTAACTTTTGCGACACCCTGTATATCCATCGCTAAGGCGTATGAATTTCCCGATCGTATTGTCCAGTGCAATAATACAGCAGTCAGGCTGCCAAAATAATCTTGTTAAGGATTTCACTTTTATCAAGATCTAGCGAACACTTAAAAAAGCGGGGGAGCACTACCTTCCACTACAACAGAGAAATCTTTCTTAAAAACAGATCAACCCCTAGTTTTGTAATGACATCAAGATGCAGAAGGCAGCAGAAAACAGCCGCATTAATTCTTACGGATATCTTAAACCATACAACTTTAAAAATTATTAAACATCATCGAATTATAATGGCGTTTTCCTTGGTGATATATTCTGGAAGTACGTTCTTTCAATATTTAGATGCTTTAGTGGAAATTAAGGAGGAGTTAGAAGAAATTCTACAAAGCTTTATAGAGGAATCGATAAATGCGTTAAAAGAGATGAAATTTTAATAATATTGAAAGATTCTAAAGGTAAAAGTTTAAGCTTTAAGAGCAAGTAAATTAAGAGAAGGAAGTGAGGGAGGAAAGCAGTTGGTGAGGTTCTGCACAAAGTATATACTGGTAATATCAAACATTCTTTTCGATTATGGTTAAGCAAAGATTTATAAATCAAATAAAATAAACCAGAGCATGCCCAGGAGCAGTCATAGATAGGTTGGTTATTTTAAAGTGAAAAACTATTCCAAACAGCTATGATAATAGCTCTGTAGTCGGTTTCAAACCTAAAATTAATAAATATATTAAACCATTAATATCGTTTATTGGCAATTTCAAAGGGTCAACAACCAACGATGGGTTTTGCTGTATTTGTAGCTCTTCACATTAGTGTATTTTCTCTTCGCCAAAAGTCAACAAATGTCTTGTAGTCGTAGGCTTGATTCAAATAGGTATGCGATTTGAAAATATTCAAAATCAAATTCAGGAACGGACATTGTTGGTAACTACGAAATGTACTCCAAACAGTCACGACCACTGTTCTGTAGTCGGTTAAATATCCAACATCAGCCAATTTGTGAAAGTAGTTATTAGTAATAATATCGTCATAATTAGACGATATAAGTAGACTCAAAGGGGACAAACGAGCGCACCGCTACACTACAATTCAAACACTTATCAAGATACCTCACCTCGCTTGAATTAGTTTCAAAACTGTTACATTTGTAAATCCAAAGCTAAATTTAATATTTCCAGTTGTAAATATTTGGAAAAATTTCAATCCACGCTATACTCCATATAAACCCGAAACTCATTCTTGAAAAATTTCTGCATATTTCCGTATACCAAAATTTTTTCAAAACTTTTAATTCTCCACAAGTTCCGTCCTAGGATGACACGTTTTATTCTGCAACGTCCTTTTGTCTTTCCACGCATCAAAGTTCTTGCTTTGATCGTGGTGAATAACAACAAAATATTCAAATCTTCAAAATATACAATAAAGGATTATTTCCTATCAAACTAAAATCACTTTTCTTCATACCTAACCTTAATTACAACAACGTCACGGCAATAAGATCGCCGCATTACGTATTTGCAACATTTACTGTTAGCACGAATATAAAGAACGCCGCTTACAAAGGTCTTAAAACCACAATAACTTGGGTTAGTTAAGTTAGAGGTATCTGGTATAGGTACTGTACACTTGAAAAGTATATATCAGTTTTTTGCATACCTTTTTAAGTCTCATATTAGAGTAGTACAACATTACAAAATATTAATAGGTTTTAAATGGATCTTGAGTCAAACAAATATTGTCTTATACACATGCAGTTTTAAAAAACTGGTTCAAAATAGTGATAAAAGCAACAGTTACTCATCAACGACAAACAACAAACTTTCCAAATGAAGTCCGATGTTTCAAACCTCCGCCCCAGTAGAACCGCCTACGCTTACGATCATGCCACTTCTCTGTTGGTTGAATGGAATCAGAAAATATGTAGGTAAAACGACTCACTGTTACACTTCGACAAATAAATCTTCTAAAACTGGAAATTACAAATTTCATCTTTAAGGAATTGAACAAATTTAACAAACAATGCACTGCGTTCCTTCTCTAAAAATTTCCCTCATTGCAATAGTATCACTCCACACTTTCGAAATCATTATACACAAAAATCAAATCACGGAAAAGAACCTAAATAAGATATTGTTGTCCACCAAGGTAACATAGTCTAGAACCTTAACTCAACTCATCCACAACCACCTTCTGACGACGACGCCATCATATATAAGCTTGCCTGCAAATAAACCCTATCTTCGAGATCCGCTTCTGAGATCATTACACTAAAACTCAACTTCTCTTCTAAAACCATCATGGAACCTGCAAAATATACAACTATCTCTCACCAGCCTCAGTATCCGCATGATATTTTCCTCTAAAGCCTCTGTCACCATAAACTACAAACTACCAAACCATGATACTTTAATCTCATCTCCCCCTTATCTCTTCACTAAGCTCCCCACACTTATTCACTTAAGAAAAATCATTTGGGACGAAACGTAAGTAGCTATTCGCAGACACAAAAATGTTACACATCCTCAATGTTAACCCGCGTTCCATTTTTACATTTACTTCCTACATCTTCAAGGGTACAAATTATGCAGAATGCAGGACTTAATCTAACTTAAAAAATCTATAACTGACAGCAAAAGCTTACCGATCGACAAAAAAAGTGGCGCTTTAGCTCATAATAAACGGAAAACGTATTCATACGGCATTGCAATTAGGTACTAAACACTAGTCCAATTAAAACGAAAACGCCATCATCATTAGGTCCTGGAACTGATTGGAGGCGTACCTCCATTGTTTCCTACTCTGAGCTATCCCACATTTCTCTGAAATTCCCACAGCCTTCACTATCTATGTGTAATAGTAGTATACTCTAGGTGTACAATACCTTCCTTTTTATTTTCTTTGCTTCTGATATAACCCGCACTATTTTCTTATGCCATACAACGTGTTATATCATCTTATCTCTATTTTTTACTGTTTTCCACATATTTCGTTCTTCCCTTACTGTTTCTAGAACTTCTTGGTTCTTAATTTGTCTGTATACGATGTCTTTATATGTCTGTTGTGCAGTGCTATGCTCAACAACTTTCCCCCTTTCCCGCCACCCGCACTTATTACCATCGCATCGCTACAATTAAACCCTCTCTTTCACTTTACCGCACTCAACCTCGTCTAATCGCGCAGCTCAGCTCGCGAACTCTTTTAGTGCCTTTCAGAACGTTTGATTATTTGCCGGTCTCTCTAGCTCTTCCGCATTCTCAGGCCATTCTAGCTCTTTCATCTTCTATGTGCCAACCCTCTGTTGGCCTCTTCGAGTAGACAGTAGAACGAAATATATAGAGCGCTTACAGCGCCTTCTCCATACTCGCACTGGTCATCCTTGACTTGCCTAAATCTGTGTAAATACGTTTTAAATGCTCCATAGCCCGTGATGAGTTGTGCCATAAGTAGACGCATAGGCGGCTACTGTCATCCTATTACCTATCTTAACCTCGATTTTATTTCAAATCTCAGTACTCTATATAAAACTTTTGTTAGCCATCCTGCTCTTTGATTAATCTACCGATTGTTTTGTCGTTTTTTTTTGTTAGCTGTTCGTTCTATCGCTGAATTGATCTTCCGCACAGTTTTCTTTTCATTACCGGTTTCCAGGGAGTAATGTTAAATTCACCAGTTGCGCCGTCTTTTGCCAATAAATCAGCTTCATCGTTCCCCAGATTTCCTGGGTACGA
The DNA here is from genome assembly GCA_036346225.1 of Platerodrilus igneus. NCBI lineage: Eukaryota > Metazoa > Arthropoda > Insecta > Coleoptera > Lycidae > Platerodrilus > Platerodrilus igneus. The sequence continues at coordinate 10,045,920 of JARFIW010001052.1, forward strand.
TCTAATCGAATAAATTTTGATGTCTCGTATTTGGAAAGCCATTCTGGCAATTATCCAGACATCCGCCTGTAAATCCATAGTTATGTTCCTGTTAGTCAACCCCAGCGCCGTAGGTGCGAATTTGCTGACGTTGATAATCGAGTATGCAGTTTTGCAGAATGTTCGATGATATATTCTATCGCGTCTCTTATTGCAATTAATTCGCACTGAAAAATAGTGCTCCTTTCTGCTATACTGGTTTGATTCCGATACATCTCGGTTTCTCATTGATCAACGACGAAGCCCGCACCTGCCCGATCGTCATTCATACGCAAACGGGCTTGTACTCCGCGCCCCTCGGAAAAGTCAATGCCGCTAATAACGACATTACTTTCGACGCTCATGGTTCCAATCCCTAAGCTTTCTTCTTATTCCGCATATGTTTTTGTGTTTGGATTATTCTCTGATCGCAGATTTCCTTTATAGCATACTAGATTGGCAAACGAGGGTCGTTTCCGCGGAAATAGCCTTGTATGCACGTGTTGCTATAATCGCTATTATTCGCCGAACGCTTGTTAGCTGTCGCGTTTCTATGACTTTACGGCTTTCGGACCAGATCGACGCTGCGTAAAGCATCGCTGGATCTATTGCTCTTATATACTATCATGAAGGCGTCGACCCGGAGTCCTATGTTATTTTATCCTTCTTCATGATTTTATTGGAAATGTCGTTTCATTTATTTTTTATTGAGGGTTTCCAAGCTTGATTCGGAGCTGTGGAACTTAAGTTTTTGCTTGCGCGACCATTTGTCTTTTATTCGTAGCACCTCGTTTGATGCATTTCTAATCTCCATTTTTCTTTTACACCTAATTATCAACAGAGTATCATCCGCAACGCCTACTATCTTGTATCCCGTAGGTAGCAATTCCTCAAATTTGCTCTCGTAGAGTAATTTCCAGAATGCGGGTCCAAAGCATTACTGGCGCGGGCGACCCTTCTTCACATTCTGGGAATCTATCACCCCGACAGTCTAGACTTACGCTTTTTTATTGTCAAAATACTGGTTTATTAACTTAGGTTATTGAGACATTCCCTACGCTCACATTATGAAATTATTGCTGGCCACCGGGCGCCGTGAAACGTCACTGAAATGTCGAATGACACGATTACACAATCCTCATTAACTTCATTAGCTTGTTTTATTTCGTTTCTTACAAATTCCAAAGCATCTATTGTTTATGCTCTTCACAAACCCGTATTGGCTTGCGCAGAATCCGCCGCTTTCAAGTACCGCATGCCCTACTCGTGTTGTTTTTACGCAATCTAAGTTTTTGCCCACGACAGACAACAGGCTGATGGGCCTGTAGCTGCCCGAATCTGCCGAATCCGTTCTCATCGATACCATCAAGCACTACATTTGATTTTCCAATGCTCCACCCTAAGACACTACAATCGCCAGAAAACAACGAGTTTTTTCAACGAAAAATTTTGAATTTTGCCGGACTATTGCTGTTCCAAATAAGGTAGTGATCTGTAACATGTGCGACAACACACACACACACACACACACACACACACACACACACACACACGGCACCTGCATTTTAGCTGTCAACTGACAGAGGGTGTATTTTTCTGAAAAATGCTCGCCTAAAATTTTCAAGCGGTTCTTATCGAGATTCGAACCCGGGGACCTTGAACTTACTAGTTACATGCATATCTACTACGCCACAGAGCCGCCTGATAACACTAAGCACTACATTTGATTTTCTAATGCTCCACCCGAACACCCGTAGGTATTACGTTGGCCATGAAGTGAGTTTTCTTTATTTCAAAATTTTGAATTCTGCTTAACCCTTGCAGTTCCGTGCAAGGGAAAGATCTTTAACTGGCATGACAATATTCACACACGGGACCTATATTTTACCTCTTATCCGAATGAGGGTGTATTTTTGTGAAAAATGCTTGCCTAACATTTTTCAAGCGGACCGTATCGGGATTGGAGCTTAGGAGCTTGGTAGTCACAGGCATACCAACTGAGCAACGGAACTGCCCGTATACCATCAAACACTGCATTTGATTTTTCAATCTCCATCCGAATGCATTACACTAAAACTAAGAAGCAAGGTTTTTTATTTGGAAACCCTTGCTGTTGCAAACAAGGTAAGAATTTTTAACGTGCGTGACAACACACACACACACACACACACACACACACACACACACACACACACACACACGGGTGCTATATTTTACGTCTCATCTGAACGAAGGTGTATTTATGTGAAAAGTGCTCGTTTAACATTTTTCAAGCGGAACGTGTCAGGATTCGAATTCGATACCTTTGGCTTTGTAGTCGCGTGCATACCAATTGTGCCACGGAGCCACCTGATACCATCAATCAACGAAAAATTTAGAAATCCATTCTTAGATAAAAGGAATTATTCAAGTAGACGACATTTGTGTAAGGTGCACAAAATGGAAGGAGAATTCAAGCATTAAATGCTTGTCCAAAAATAGAGCAATGTTATTACAAGAGCAGGCCTCGAGGAATAAACATCTATCTATCTTCGCCTTCGGGCGAAACAAGGTGGGCAGCGGAACGGTGACAACTCGAGGTCGTTTTCCAGCTCAGTGGGGTGCCTAGGAATGGGGATACAAGCGAAATCCTGGGGGATGCACATCCGTCAGTCCTGTTTCGACGAGCTACCTGACGATGGAACGGCCTGTGGCGAATAGCCATCCTGTCGATTAAAAACCACAGGCGGTGGACCCAGAATTTGGATATCATATAGTTAGAGAGCAATCAAGAGAAAGACTCGGGAAGCTACTCACCGCATCAACCACCCGCCAAAACATGGCAAAATCTGTAACAACAGATAGCCACGAGGCAGCGAAAATCATTTGATGATTAATGCTGTAAGAGGAAGTTGGACCTGAGAGGTCCGGGATCGACCTAGCTGTGGGCAATGTTGATGATAATGCCATGCCAATCTTGTACAAGGTCTTTGGAAAAGTCCCGGTAACAGTAAATTTTTATGCTATTCGCTTTTTACTACCATTTCTTTTACTCAATGCAGTTATTTTTTTTTTCGCCAAAGAAGGTCCACACATACCTTACAAGTATAATATATTTTTAATAAATCACCATTTTGTCGTACATCATTATTAGAATACAGTTTGATTCTTTTGTAAAGTGTTTTTTTTTAAATTTTGTCATACAAAATTCAGGTTGCATTGACTATTCAATGATCTGCTTTCGTTCTCTTGGTCAATAATGAAACAGCTATAAACATTTCTTGCTAAGAAACTTATTTTTTTAAGCTGTAGTAAATCTTTTATAGGACTTTTATTCATTCACAAATAGTTTCGTCAAAAATAGAAAAAACTACTAATTACTGTTTCAAGATTATCTTAAAAACAGTTTTTTTATGAATATTCGAGAAGTAACTAAAAAACTAAACCCTCTTTTTTAATTACTTCAGACTGAAATAACATGCTGAATGTTTTAAGCTCCCACTTAGTGGATACAACTTTAAAAACGCGTCGTTGTGAAATGTGTTATTATTATTATCACATTATCCCTAATAAACTTATTTTTCACCCTCAATATAATAATATCCTAATTACAATTCAATCTAAACAATATGCATTAATATCGTTGGGTCATTTTGGCAGCTAATTCATGCGTGCCACGTACAAAACATATTCAATACATTGATAGGTCTTTTAAAAGTTCAGTCGATCAATCAACTTTTCCGTACAATCATCTCTCTAAAACTCGTGAAAAACTGAATGGAAACCTGCATTATGGGGTTGCGAATAAAATGGAACCAGCGAGATGGAATAATTTGCTAATCTATAGATATAGGGGTGGCAGTCATAGGTACAAGCGCGATCTGACACTTGCTACATTCTCATACAATTTTTCAGACAGTCGCAATTTTCCATTAATTTTCTGCCTATGTTAAAATAATAAAAGCGTCTGCAGCAAAATTGTTATGCTAACAGGATAAAACAGCATTCCACCAACATCCATCCAATTTTTTCTCGGATTTTTAAACACTCACACGAAGGGCTTTAAAACACTAATAACGTCACGTTTTACAAGCGGCGGCGGCGCACCTGACTCGTTTATGCTTCAGGGGTGATTGCCTTGGGAGGGGGTGATTCTCACCAGCGGGCTCGCGACACGTCCACTAAGCCCTTAATCTTAGCTTCCTTTAGAATTTTAGGAAGTCATTTATCAGTCACATATTCTAGGACCAGGTGGAGTAAACATAAACATCACAAAAGGGATTTTCGGTAATGAAAAGCAGTTAAAGCCTAACATATTTTCCAAGTTTTTAAGTAGTTCTGACGCTGTTATAAATTACATTGGTCTTTCACGTTTGACAAAGATTGAGAAACGCCATGAGGATGCTCCCTGTTTTTCAGTATAAATCAAGAGTACTTTCTTTAAGAACCTGATCCCAGATAATCTTGGATACGCTATCAAGTTTTATACCATAATTCCAGAGCACAATTTTAATGATCCTTTAATCCAAAGTAATACTCCGACCTAAGAGGAATTAATGCTTGGCAAATTTCTTGTCACGTATTCAAAACATTGTTTTTCAGATAACTTTCTAGAGTGAAGTTTTTAGTTTGTTTGAATTATTTAATCAGCTGCAGTGTTGTAGTAAGAAAAACGTAGGAAATAATAGAATAAGTGATTTATACATCTGAAGTTACACAGTTTTACAGTTCAAATGGGCTTTCTGTTCGTTTGTATTTCAAGTAACCGTAATATTGCTTCCCAGTACAAAGAGTTCTATATTTAAAACTTTTCAACAGTTGTTCTATTTAAACTGATAGTACATAAATTGGTGTAAACCAAATATAAATCTAGTATTATTTTAAAACCTTGTCCTTATTCAAAGAAATACTTAAGCGCTAGTATTTGGTTACAATTATGCACAATCAAACTGACGGACGTTGTGAATGCCTATTTCTGTAGTTTACAAATTCTTAATATTTCTTTTCTAAACGATTAATTTATGTTAAACCACTACACAAAGTATTGAAAATCATTTTTGGTTTATATAATTCATAAATAGACGACTTCGAGAACCAATTACGAGCACTATCAAACAGCAACGGAGGTTGCGAATAATATTCACATTTGCAAAAACTGTAAATATTTTACCTTTCTCTGGAAAAATAATCCATTTTCAAATGATGTGTCAAAGAAGAAACTATTCCTATAATACAGTATTGCCCGAAATAAACAGTACTGAAACTAAGTTGGCGGTGTTTTTATGCGTGCGCTGTCACACTCAAGTTAGCTAGTATAGACCTGTCAAGTAAACCTCAAACAAGTAATTAGTAGGGCCTAATTGTTAAAAATGGTGTTAAGTACAGAGGAGAAAGTGTTTCTGGTAGAGCATTATTTTCGTTCATACGGAATCGGCCGACATAATGGTGCAAGTTTGCTATACGTGTCTGATCAATTCACACAAAGGTTTAATAAACGTTCTCCAAGTAATGCTGTAATTTTGAAGGTTATTGAAAAGTTTAGAAATACAGGTAGTGTATTGCGCCAACGAAAAGGAAACTCAGGGCGTCCCAGGACAGTTAACAACAACAATAACCATGAACGTGTTTTGAGCAAATCTTAGAAAATCCGAAAGTCAGCCAGGCAAGGACAGCGTTACAACTTGATTTAAAAGAACTTTCTTTCAAAGAATCCTGAAGGAGCTGGGTACATTTTCGTATGTGATTCAGGTACATCAACAACTACATCCTCGGGATTATCGCAGTAGAGTGGAATATTGCGCCAGAATTCTCGCGTTACAGTATGAAAAACCTGAATTTTTGAAAAATGTTTGGTTTTCAGACGAAGCACATTTTCACTTGTCAGGCTATGTGAATCGTCGCACAAATCGATTTCTGGGCTTTGCCAGACCCGATGAGGTTCAAGAGGTTCCTTTACATAGTGAAAAGTGAGTGTCTGGTGTGCTGTTTCCGGACACGGAATCATTGGTCCGTACTTTATCGAAGAGAATGGTAGGCAAGTCACACTTAATCAACAGAGGTACAGACAAATTTTAACACGATTTATCCCTGATCTACGTCAATTCTGTCGTGCACGTAACTTGGCATTTCGAAACCAATTTTTTCAGCAGGACGGGGCAACTTGCCATACTGCTGCCGCAATTCGTCAATTTCTTCAAGAACATTTTCCAAGCAAATTCATATCACGATTTACTGACTTCCCTTATCCTTCACATTCTCCAGACCTCACACCTCCAGACGCATACATTTGGGGCATGGCCAAAAAATGCCGTTTTCAAACGGGCACCACAAACCATCGATGAATTAAAGGATGCCGTTAGAGTCTTCTTCGCAGCCCTGAGACAACCCTTATTCAATAACATGACCAGAAACTTAGAACATCGTTATGAAGTCTGTCTCGAACGAGGAGGTGCACATTTAGAACATATAATAAAGTGTCAATAATATGTATTTTTTAAATATACAAAACAATTACAATTTCAGTACTGTTTATTTCGGGCAATACTGTACTTTCAATATTGCAAGAGTACAATCGTACATACCCACCTGTTAAGACCTTTGCCCATTGTAAATAAATAGTAAGTTTCCCAGTGATCAAGGCACACGCTAGTCGATAGACAAAAGGGGGATTCCTATCGCATCAATGAAGATCGCCGTAATTAGTATGCCTCGATACAGTCCATTAGAAGCTCTGTCGCTGGTATAACAGCTTTGTTAATATCGAATACCAACCCTATTTTTTTCTATTTAACCCTCCTTTAACCTTCCGTCTAAACAGGTGCGTTATAGTGTTGTGATAGTTTTTAAATGCGGTAAGATTTTTCTCACTACATTGGTTATTTTACGAATCAATTTTATTTTATTGTTGCGAACCAGGGTCTCTCGTTCAGCTAAGGCTTGAACATAGATTTTTTTGGTCTTCGAGCCGGATTGATTAAAATTAAATTGTTTTTCGTGCATACTGAGGAACTTGCTTTGCCTTAAAATTATTACGAGGTTACTCAAAAATAAATTATTTGATATAAATTTATTCATATTGAATTGTTGTATTACCTCTAATTTGAACTTGACATGCACGTAGATAATGATTATTAATACGTACAGGTGGTTTATGCTTATTTACGATTGCAATTTTATTTTTATTATAAGTGCAGTTGCGTAAAATTTATGTTATTTTCTTAAAAGAAGCTTTATTTGGGATTTTGCTAAATCCGCAAACATTAATAAATTGAACATGCTCGAAGCTAAGATGCAAAGTTAATAATCTATAGGAACACTGTGGCACGATTTAAATAAAATTAAATAGTATAAATTAAGTAGATTTAAGTTATAATGTCACAATTCACTTGTTTGTTGTTGAGAACACCAGCCTGCGGGTGAGGAGAATATCCTCGATAGTGTTTAAAGCAACAATATAGTAAATTATAGGTTGGAAAGGTTCACTTCAGCCTAAGTGGTGAGGAGAATATCCTCTGAAGTGTTCCAGAACAACAGCTAATTTTTTTTTTTTTTTCTACTGATGATGACCACATAGTGGTCGAAATACGTATCTAGTAATTTAAATATTTTTTGTGGTTAAGGATTTTTATTTAATTTTGTTTAAGATGCAAAGGTTACCGAATATTGAAAATGCTCTTGAAAAATTACAGTTAGAAATAATACAACTTAATGCGACTAAGGCCGACCCGAAATTGCACGTAAAATCAAATTTAACAGGTTTTGATGATTTGCTTGACGTGATTCCTTCGAAATATCTCGAATTGAAGGGAAATTCTCCAAAATTAATTTCCGGGGATGTTTTCAATGGTCCCTCCGACGAGTGCTTAAAGCCCTTAGAAATTCCCATGTTCGTTGGTGCCATTGATAAGTGGAGTAATTTTATTACAACATATCGAAGTGTTGTGCATGAAAATAAGTCAATTCCAGTGTATTTAAAATATCTCTATTTAAGGTCGTACTTGCAAGGGGAAGCACTGAACCTCATTTCTGATTTAGCGTTAGAACCCACTTCGTATGAGAAAGCTTTTAAAAAACTTGTTGACCGATATGATCCCCCCCCCCGAAAAATTACAAATTTTTATTTGAATAAAATTCTTCGATATTAGTCCACTGGTTCTTTAACACATTTTATAAATGTGCATTTCAATGCAATTAACACGTTAAAATCTGTCCAAGAAATAAAAGATTTATCGGATTTTCTTCTATTTTGTATTTGTTATCGTAATTTGGAATACAAATAACAAACTGAATTTGATGCATGCGCGGGTTCTATGGTTCCCACTTGTGCTAAGCTTTTTGAGTTTTTAACAGAGCAATGTAAAACCTCTGAAATGCATAAGGATGTTCAACCCCTGAAGCCCGCCAAGTATAATTTGAATAAATCTCTTTTAGCGAGAATTTACTAACGTTTCGGAAGTTAAATGCAGTTGTAATATGTGCCCCTATTGTGATGAAGGACATACGATTTATGCGTGCAAGAACTTCAAAAAATTAAATGTCCCCTATAGATACGCCGCACATTTTTGCATAACGCATCTTCAACACCAGCCCCGATTCAAACAATTCCTTCTACTTCTCTCGCCTCAGATAGACAAGAAATTGTTTCTACATGCAATGTATCTAACAACCCCAAAAATTATACGGTCCTTTTGGGCACAATTCAAGCTAAGATTAAGGACATCAATGGGGACTTGCAGCTAGTAAGATGTATCTTTGATTCATGTTCCCAAATCAACGCAAATACTTCCGCTTGTGTGCAACGCTTAGGCCTCAAATATGTTCGTAATTGCGGTCGAGTGAGTGGGATTGCCAATAACGCTGTTAACTCAAAAGGCTTGGTGAATTGTCTTCTAATTTCGAATTATTCTGATCAAAAAGTAAATTTTCGTGCCTCAATTATTCAATAGTTAACAGGGAATATTCCTGGTTGTTCTCTATCAACTCAAGTTTATGACAGGTTTAAAAATTTATCCTTGGCTGACTCCGGTAGAAGTATTATTAGGCGCAGACATATGTTGCCAAATATTATGTTTTGATAATGCCAATGTTCGTCCTGGTGAACCTCTAGCAGTTAATACTATTAAGCGGCTCCGTGGCGTAGTGCTATGTGTGCGACTACTACGCCCAAGATCCCGGGTTCGAATCCCGACACGGTCCGCTTGAAAAATGTTAGGTGAGCATTTTTCACAAAAATACACCCTCGTTCGGAGAGGTAAAATGCAGGTCCCGAGTGTGAGTGTTGTCACGCACGTTAAAGATCCCTACCTTGCTTGGAACCGCAAGGGTTCGGCAAAATTCCAAATTTTCCAGGTAAAAAAAACTCGCTTCCTGGCCAATGTAGTACCTTCGGGTGGAGCATTGGGAAATCACATGTAGAGACATGTAGAGTCGACTGTGTCGGAATTCGAACCCAGGACCTTGGGATCCGTAGTCTTACGCTTACTACATAGATCCACGGTACGCTAGCGATGGCGGACAGCAGGAAACTGGATGTTTATTACATCTGGCTGCTCAAGCGTGAGGGAGTACTTTATCAAAAATAAAACTGTCGCGTCAACGTGGGACCTGAATATATCAAATAAAATTGGTGACCCGACCGTGGGACTTGAATATAATAAAATAAAATTGTGATACCAAGCCTGGAGTCCGAACTAAATCAAATAAATTTGACAATCCAACCGAGGGACACGAAATTTCAGAAAATAAAATTATCAAATCAGCACTGGGGCTATAATCAAAGAGTTGTAATTTGAGAAAAATTTTACGTGAAAATAACCAAAACTAGAAAAATTCAGAGAAATTTGTATATTAATTAAATTTAGGCAAATTTATTTTAGTATTTAATATTTAGTGTAAATATAATTTTTCAAAAATGAAAAGAGGATCCCAAGGGGGTATAATCCAGAAAAGGACATTTGAAAGGAGTTCTAGCGAGGAACAGCAGACCTCACAACAAGCAAAGATAATGGCACTAAATAATAAAATGGACAAAAATGAAGAGACCATGAAAAACATGACGACAAAAATTGAGGAAAATGGAGAAAAGCTAGGCGAGGAAATAAAAATTCTGAGCGATGGTTTAAGGGAAACCAAACAATTGCGGAGATGAGGACACAAACGCAAGACTAAATTGTGAGAATTACGGATGAAATCGACTATGTGTGGGATCAAGTTAGAATGGTGAAATCTAAACAAGAAACATGTGAAAGGGAGACAAACAACAAACTCATAAATCTAAATACTAAAATACAAAACGTTGAGGGAAATTGTGAAATAGAATTCAGAACGATAAACCGGGAAATAGGTAATTTAAAAACTAATTTAGGAAATTTTAATGTTAGGGAACCCATGAGGCTAATTCAACCAAATATTTCAATAGAACAATACTCAAAATTTTGCGGGGACGGTAAATTAAATTCGAAAATCTTTTTGAAAAACATTAAAATGTTAGTACAGGGCTCTACAGACGAGCAATATAAATTAAATTTAGTAAAATCGATGTTAAAAGGGGGAGCAGAAATGGGGTATAACTTAATAGAAAGAGTGGTAGAAACATTTCAACAATTTGAACAAAAATTTTTACGACACTTTTGGGGGATAATCAAAAAGATAAAATAAGAAGTGACCTGAGCATGGGCAAATATAATTTAGATACAGGAAGAATTACTCAGGAATTATATGCTATAAGAAAATTTAGCGTAGCAAAATAATTAAATCCACCCTTACAGGATAAATAAATTGTAAGATATTTGGCAGGGCATTTTAACGCAGAAGTAAAACAGTATATCACAATACAAAATATAGTAGACCGGGACATATTTATAGAATATCTACAGAGGTATGATGAATTGGGATCAAATTATAGAACAGAAGACAAATTTTACGAGGACGCAAAGAAGCACTGATACTCAAAGAATTAATTATCAACGAAATAATTATGATTATGGGAGAAATTCTAATAGGGGTAATTACAATAATTTTAACAATAATTTTAGGCGTAGTAGAAATTCGGGTCAGATACCAAGGCAGGAAATGGAGCGGATTAATCATGAGGGAAACAATAACCAAGAAATAAGTTGACAGGAACATGAGAATCGACGAACACAACCAAGGAATATTAACCGCGCATATGTAGAGATTACGAATCAGGCAGGACCTTTCACGCAAAACCAAAATTTTTAAATACGGACAAACCAAGTAAGCCCTTACGGATAAACAGATACAAACATCCGCGCGAATTTATTAAACATGAGACGGAAAATGAATTAGAAAGAGACTTATTACCTATAGTTAATTTAAAGGTGGAAAATAAAATAGTTAGAGTATTGATTGATACTGGGGCAGAAGTATCGCTTGTTGCGAAAGAATTTGTTAAACGAAAAAAATTGTTGGATAAGGCGATACCTATAACGAGGTGTAATTTGGTGGCACTAAATAATAAGAAACTTGCAAGAATAAGTGAAATGGTAATTCTGAAATGTGAAATGGGAGATGTAAAATTGGGGAATGATTTCATGGTTGTACCTTGACTAAAGATAGATATTATATTTGGGATGGATGTTATAGACAAGCTGGGGTTGAAGATGAATGCAGAATGTAAAGAAATAGAGTGCCATGGAGAATATATTGAATGGTACGAAGATGGGAATGTAGAAGTCGAGGGTGACTGCCTAAATATTAACCAATTTGAGGGTGAAATAGATAATGGGGCGAATACAAATAAAGAGATTAAAAGCAGGGTGAATTTATTATTACAAAAGCATTCAGAATTAATAGGGTCCGAATCAAGAATTGCTTTAGGTTATGAGCACAAGTTAGAGGTAGTAAACACCAAACCGTTGAACACTAAATTATATCCTATTCCAGCAGCATACAGAGATAGAGTAAAAGAAGAAATAGAACAAATGTTACGTGAAGGTATCATTGAAAACTCAAGTACACACTCTGTGAATCCATTGGTCGTAAGAAAAGTGATAATAGCAACAGGTTATGCTTAGATGCAAGGAAGAGTAATAAGCGAACAAAACAGCAATACAATTGTCCACCAACAATGGATAGCATATTGGCGAGAATAGGTAGTAAGAAAATCCTTACCAAAATAGACTTGAAGAACTCATTTTGGTTAATTCCATTAGCGCGAGACTCGAGGAAATATACGGGTTTTTCTGTAGAAGGACGAATATATCAATTTAAAGTGGTTCCCTTTGGTTTGTCTTCGACTACGGCTGCATTAGTAAAAGCTATGCAAAGTATTTTGGGACCGTACGAGGAATTTTGTATCCTCTACGTGGATGATGTTTTGATCTTCGGTGACGGTGTTGAAAACACTTTATAGATTTGAAAAGAATTTTATTAGAATGAAGTATAACAGGTTTAAGATTAAATTTAAAGAAGTGAAGGAGTACAAAGCAGAGCATTATTTTAACGAAGCAACTCGATTGAAGATAATGAAAGGGCGTTGGTACACAACACGTAGCAGCAGACTAAACGGGAAGCAAAGAAGAACACACCAGGAAAACCACCGGTCAGAGCTAACTAGTATTAGACAAAAATATTAAATTACATCACTTACAAAATAATTATTGTATAAACTAAGAAAGATTTAAATATGGAGTTGTTTATGAATGATAATTGAGAAATTAATATTGTGTGCTGTTTTAAAGATATCTGAAGTCTATTTTTAATATATCAAATTTGTATTGAAAGGAAATTATATTTTTTTGTTAATATTATATTTAAGATAGTGTTTGTTAGACAAAGCTGTTGTGAATGTATTAATTGTTTGTAAGAGGATAATTTTATTATTATAAATCTTATGTATGATTACAGTGATTTTATTAATCAGAGAGCTAGCGACAATAATTACACGACGGGTATATTTAAAACATTCATCATAGTAACTTTTATTAGATACTCGACCGTGCGATCCACAGCACTTTTATCGGCGACCAATTTGGGACAACTAACCTAATATGCAACTAATGTTGACTGCGCGAAAAGATATATTGGAAAAAATCCTAAATCGGTAAATGTTTAAGTGTTGGGGGAACTTGGCAGCCACAGATTGCTTACGCCCCTTCACAACCACCGAATGTCGGAGAAATAGGGTATATAATTGTAAAACAATAGAAGGTGACCGAACTGCATCTAACAAGAAACAACAGTGCCTATGAAGAAAGACAACAAACATAGAACAAGAAGAAAATTGTTGAAAGCATATGTGTGGAGCACAGCACAGCATGCCTATGAAATACGGGCAGTTTGAAAAGCAGATAGAAAAACGGTAGCAGCATTTTGAAATGCTGTGCTTCAGATGTATTAGGATGATAGCATGGACCGACAAAGTTAATAACAAATAGGTTATAGAAATAGTAGGAGAACAAGGATATCTGGGGAAAAAGATAAAAGAAAAAGAAAGGGCAGAATACGTTCTAAGGTATTATTGGGGAATACTATGGGATGTAGTACAAGCAGAGATAGGAAAAAAGAGGTATTCTTCTTAATCTTCTTTGGGAATTAAACCACTGATAGTTTTTAAAATTATCTTTATTTACGTTTCGATCCATGACCTAAGATCTTTGTCAAAATAATAAAAACTTCAAGTTTGACATTTATAACAAAAATTGAAGGTGACTTTGATTTATTGATGTTCGAAATATTTGGTTTGAGTACACTAAGCAAAAATTTTTAAAGTTTAAAAGAATGATTGCCTTCAATTTATGTTACGGCCTGGAACCGACTTTCTTTAGGTAGCCAATACGCTTAACGTGAAATCAGCTGATTAATTTTTATTGGTGAATTTTATATAAATTCAATAACTTGGGAATTGGAAAATATTTCTTTTTAACATGTTTCTATTTATACAATTGAGAGGATGGTTATTAAAGAAGTGTGCGATTGCATTATTGAAAGGCTTAAGCAGTCGTTTCTTTATATTTATTTTGAAGGGGAAAATCATTATGATTTAGGCTACCTCTTTGGTAGATTTTAACATGGTTCTGAGGCGACCTTATGGCGGGTTTACACTTGTCAGATACCAATGTTGTTCTATGAAGATTGTATATGGTTCTGAGGCGACCCTAAGACGGGTTTACACTTGTCAGATACCAATACTGTTCAACGGAGATTGTATATGGTTTTGAGGTAACCCTATTGCGGGTTTACACTTGTCAGATACCAATGCTGTTTTACAGGGGTTGTTAATATGCTTCATCATCATCATCATTAGGTCTTCATCTCAAAACTGGTTGGATACGTACCTGTACTTATTTATATTCTGAGCTAGCCTACATAGTCCACTGAAATTCTCACACAGCATGTATATAGCTCGTTTCCCTTCTATTGTTTACTAATTTTATGCCTTATTTCACCGAGATTCAGTGAAGGGGGTTAAGCAACCTGTGCTACCAAGATCCCCCAACACTTAGATATTTGCCGAAATAATGGTTTTTTAGTTAATATGCATATTGTTATGTAATTAGTTATTGTATGTATAAATAGAAATCATGTATGTAGACTGTATTTCATGTTAATATCGCAAGGAAAACTCAGGAAAAACTTGCAATGCTACCTAGATATTGTGGGCATTTGATCTTCATTTGTTATTTCTTTTGTTATTTTGAAAAAACACACACAATGGTAAGCTTTGATGTAGTAAATCTCTTCACAAATGTACCTATAAACAAAACGCTTAATATTATAAAAAAAAACAAACTAGAAAAAGATTTCTTAAAGAAAGAACAAAACTAAGTATATCATCGATTATGGAATTACTTGGTTTATGCGTCAATACCACATATTTTCAAATAAATGATCAATTCTACAAACAAAGCTTCGGAATGGCAATGGGAAGTCCACTATCGCCAATCTTTAATAATATATTCATGAAGGAATTCGAAAAAGATGTAATATTCACACAAGAATTGAAACCACTGATCTGGTGGAGATACGTAGATGATGTTTATGCTATTTGGCCTCATAATATAGAATTGATTAAAAACTTTGTACAGTCAATTAACGAAATAGAACTAACTATTAAATTCACATATGAATTAGAACAATATGGAAAAACTTCCGTTTTTAGATATTCTAGTTAGCAAAAACGATACAACAATTAATACATCGGTATATAGAAAACCAACGCACACAAACAGATACTTAAACTTCGATTCAAACCACCCACACTGTGTCAAACGAGGAATTATCAAAACCATGTATGATAGAGTAAAATTAATATCATCAAACGAAGAAATTTTAAAGAAAGAGAAAAACCTAATCAGATGTACACTAATAGAAAACAAATATCCTAAAAGAATAATAGAGAAAGAAATGAATAAAAACCCTAAATATAAAGAAAAGGAAAACAAAAACAACGATACAAACCACAAAATGCTCTCAATACCATACATAAAACAATTCTCCGAAAAAATTCAAAGAATAGGAAACAAATTTAGAATTAAAACAGTATTTAGAACCAACAATACACTAAGAGCACAATTAACAAAAACAAAACCCAAAAATGCAATACAAAATTCAAAAAACTGTATCTACAAAATACCGTGCGAATGTAATAAGTTTTATATAGGAGAAACTTCCAGACCATTTGAAGTTCGATTAAGAGAACATAAATCATATATAAAAAATAGAAAATTTGAAAAATCCATGATTTGCCAACATACATGGGACTCCGGTCATAAAATAAAATGGGAATAAATGCGAGTCGTAAGCAAGTCGAGTACAAAGCGCTCAATACATTCCATTAGATGCGTAGCATTATTTTTATAGGTGATCACTGATATTTGTCCGAACTCAGTAGGTTCTTTCCTTTCTTGGTGTTAAAATAAAAACGAGGCGGCTCCGTAGCTTAGTTGGTGCGCATGTGACTAGTAAGCCCAAGATGAGCATTGTTCACAAAAGTACGCCCTCGTTTGAGGAGGTAAATGTAGGTTTCGTGTGTGTGAGTGTTGTCACGCACGTTAAAAATCCATACTTTGCTTGTAACAGCAAGAATTCGGAAAAAAAAATTTCCAGTTGACAAATCGCTTCCGGACGAATGTAGTACCTTCCGGTAGAGCATTGGAAAATCAAATTTAGTGTTAACATAAAGACACCATTTTTCGTTATCAGTTATGATGTTGGATACGAGTAGTCGATATTGTTACCGTGTAAGAAAAGTTGCGCATATTGCAACTCGCTGATTTTTGTAGTTTTTGCTTATGGCTTACCGTAACCTTGCACATTATTATTACATACCACCCATTTATGTAATTGTCACGTGTTGTTGGAATAATCACGGTATATCTATCAAATTGCTAAATTTGCGTAGATTGACATGACTCACCATGAATTTAAGTAGGCAATGCTTATTAAAGTCCATAGGTCTTTCAGCATGTGAAGCACCTTGCATATTAAATGAAAAAAACATTTTTTGCCTAGCCTTCTCTGTTGACATTTTCTCCGCATAAACCACCTTTGGTGCCTTCACCCTCAAACAGAGGATCATATCGGAAATGTCCACATTACCCCACTGGATATTACATTTTCTACGGCTACAAAATGCCTTCTATCTTGAAATATATACAGTACAATACATAACCTAAATACAATATTAGAACGTCAAATATAAAATGATAATTGTCAAACAAACTCTTACTAAGCGCAATGTTGCCACGTCAGAAGAAAACGCTACGTACTTATGCACCAACTCATTAAATATAAATTTACAGATTACGTCTATACAAGACAATTCTATTTCTTATTGTTATTTTTTCTTAACTGCTATTTTATGCTTCAAAGCAATTGGCCTATTTCTCTGTCTACCTACGAACTTTTGGAAACTTTCCAAAATTGTAATTTCAAGCAGGGTTTATGATAATATTCACATAAGTTACTGATAGCTTAATAGTTTATTCATCGAAAGACATTTTATTTGGGAAATATTTTCGTCTGGCATTTTTGGGGAATCATTCTCTGAGACGTAAACTCAAAAACTCCATTGACCTGTTTATGTTTATACTTTTTGCACTTTCTGTAAATTAATTTTAAGTGTTTTCCAAATTTCACATTAAAATTGTACACTAAAATAGGAATACTGCTCAAATAAATGGGAAAATAAGCGTAAGCGTTTAAAAATTTTGCAGTTTGTCCTGATAATCCATCAAGCATCAATTGCAACAGATCCAAATGATGAGCGAACACAATCTAGACTGCGTCAAATTTTACTTCCAAGTCTGAAGGAATGATCATCTCTGCATACTTCTGCTAATAATTGTAGATGTAATAAATTTAATAAAGACATTGTAATTGTACCTGCCCTTCAACAAAAGTAACTTGAAAACGTAGTATTTGAAGACACTATCTTTATGTATATTATATTTATTCTATAACACACGACTCATAAAAGTGGGCAAATAGAACAACAAAGTTAAGTCGCGCAGACGAGTTTGTCATGTATACATCCACATGATGTGTTCATATTTAAACAATTCTGGAAACAATAATAACCAAGGTCTTCTATCACTATTGTGTAATCTTCAAAATGTATCTAACACAAGGTTGTATTTAATGTTAGATAAGTTTAGTATATAAACAAGAAATTAAAGAAGAGAGAATTTGTATACCAAACATACGATCAACTAACTGTCATCTGAATGATTTTCTACATTTTCATACGTTTAAGTGTAGTGTATCCAGAATAGCCACTTTCATAAAGGAAGTGACATTAATTCAGCAACAATAACTACACAAATTAAAACCAACGACTTCCAAAATAACATTATACCCTCATTATGGATGCAGACTAAGGAACGATCACACCACAACAGTCCCACACTCGAATTTTATGCAAGATTTTCATTCCGGTTAATTTTTTTTTGGGAATATCAAGCGATTTAACGTACCTATTTTGGGTCATGCGTTTAAAGATTTTCTGAGGATGGTTTAAAGTAATAACTGTTTTGTAGAAAAACTATATCTAAAAACATAATTTTTACGGGAACTGAAAATACGAAGAAATATTTTATCTTTCTACATAGTTACCCCATTTCGAATGGACCTGCACCTTGCCGAAGTTCTAGATTACTAGAACAGGTGAAATGGCTTACGTGTTCTAATGAGCTAAAGAGCCAAACTACAGGTCCAACCAAAGTAGTAGGGTCGTTAGTGAGGAACTAGATTAAGACAGGTCCCCAAAAGAGGGCAGCGGCTCTTTCGGTACTTAGATTGGCAGAGACCATAGGGGTCGGTATGGCAGTCTAAGACACACTATCGCGATGTGGAAGGCAACGGGAAACCACCACATTACCTCCCAAGTACACAGCGTACCTAAATTATAATAAAATGATGGCATTCTCTGGGGTAAAAGATTCCGGAGTTAAAATAGTCCCCCATTCGGATCTCCGGGAGGGGACTACTTCGGAGGATGCGATCGGAAAGTTAAAAATAAGAGTCGGGAACATTCTGCGAGTCGGAGCGTGGAATGTTAGAAGTATGAAGAGAGTAGGTAAGCTAGAGAACTTAAAAATCGAAATGAATAGGTTATCATTAGACATAGTAGGGATCAGCAAAGTTCGGTGGCCAGAGGCGGGGGATTTTTGGAGTGGAGACTTCAGGGTAATTCATACAGGAGCCAAGGAAGGAAATTTGGCTGTGGGGATAGTTATGCGGAAAAAAATAAGATACTGTGTAGAAAATTACTTACAAAAGAATGAAAGAGTACTCATGGTTAGATTAGAATCTAAACCGGTAAACACAGTAATAGTACAAGTATACATGCCCACCTCTAGCTACAGTGACGAAAATGTAGAAGCAATCTACAAAGATATCGAAGACATATTAAGACACGTAAAAGGACTTGAAAATTTAATAATTACGGGGGATTTTAATGCAGTGGTAGGTGAGGGTAGGGAAGGAGCGATAGTAGGTTTATTTGGTTTAGGCACTAGAAACGACAGAGGAAATAGGCTGGTAGAATTTTGCGACAAGAACAATTTAATCATTACAAACACATTATTTCAACATCATGCTAGAAGACGATATACGTGGAAGATGCCAGGAGATATAGGAAGATATCAAATAGATTACATTCTTGTTAAACAACGGTTTAGGAATCAAGTAAAAGACTGTAGAAGCTACCTAGAAGCAGATATAGACACTGACCACAACATCGTAATTATGAAGGCCGCACTTAAATTTAAAAATTTGGAAAAAAGAAACGAAAAAAGGCACTTAGACCTACAGAAACTAAAAGAGAAAGATATTCAAGAAAGATTCGAAAAAAGGTCAAATGAATTGCTCAAAGATATCGGGAAAATATCTGATACTAAGGAAGTAGAAACAGAATGGAATAACATTAAATCCAGCCTCGACATGGAGGCCAGAGATATTCTGGGGTATACACAAAAAGTAAATAAGAAACCATAGATAACAAAGGACATCCTGAATTTAATAGAAGAAAGACAAAAATACAAAAATAAATCAGACGAAACAGGAAAACAGAGATACAAAGCCATAAAATGGGAAATTATTCGAAAATGCAAGAAAGCTAAAGAACAATGGATTGATGAAAAGTGCAAAGAGGTACAAACTAAGATGGAAGTAGGAAAGACAGATGAAGCATACAAACTAATTAGAATCAATTTTAGGGATATAGAACCGTATAGCAAAAATATAAGGGATGCGGGAGAAAATGTCATTATAGAAAATGTAGAGAAAGTGGGTAGATGGCAAGAATATATAGGGAATTTATATGGAGAAGAAGAACTAACTGCATTAGAGAAGGAATCAGACATTGAAAATGATGACTTGGGATATCCTATACTTAGAGATGAATTTGAAATAGCATTAAAGGGTCTGAAAAACGGTAAGGCGCCGGGTACAGATAAGGTGCAAGCGGAGACTCTAAAAGCCGCTGCTCAAGCAGTAACAGAACGTCTCTCCAACTTGTAAGTTATATGTATGAGACAGGCGAGATACCCAAAGATTTCAAACATAACATCATAGTAACTATACCAAAAAAGAAAAGCGCAGATAGATGTGAAAATTTTCGAACAATAAGCTTGACAGCACACGTATCAAAAATATTAACTAGAATTGTACAAAGACGAATGGAAAAACGGGCTGAAGAAATACCATGAGAAGACCAATTAGGATTTAGGCGAAACAGGGGAACACGGGAGGCTATCTTAGCTCTGAGGGTGATAATGGAGAAAACAATAGAAAAAGGGGAAAGCGTGTATATAGGGTTTGTAGATCTGGAAAAAGCATTTGACAATGTAAAATGGAAAAAAATGTTCGAAATACTCAAAAAGATTGGAATGAGTTATAGGGATAGACGGATAGTACATAGCTTATACAAAGAGCAAACAGGAGTAATAGAATTAGAGCAGGAACGTAGAGAAGTAAACATGAGGAAAGGGGTAAGACAGGGATGTTCCCTATCCCCACTAATTTTTAACTTGTACATTGAGGAGACAATGAATACTGTCAAATGCAGGAAGACATTTGGAATTACTATGCAGGGAAAAAAAATTGATATGCTTAGATTTGCAGATGATATAGCGGTATTAGCATCTAGCAAGGAAGAGTTAGAAGCTGCTCTCAATGAAATGGAAACGCTTTTAACAGAGAGATACGGTATGAAAATTAACAAAAGTAAAACTAAAGTACTAGTATGCAAAGGAGGGAAAAATAAATCAAAAACAAGAATACAAGTATGTAACACGAACTTACAAGAGGTTAAGGATTTCTGCTACCTAGGAAGCCAAATAACGCAAGATGGGAAAAGCAGAAAAGATATAAAACAAAGATTAGCACAAGGTCGTGCTACATTTAACAAGAAAAAGCAACTACTGTGCTCAAAGACCACAAACATAGAAACAAGGAAAAGATTGCTCAAAACATATGTGTGGAGCACCTGTATGGCTCTGAAGCCTGGACAGTGGGAGAAGTGGATAAGATATCATGGACAGACAAAGTTAAGAACGAAGAGGTACTAAAAATGGTAGGGGGGGAAGAAAGAAATATGTAGAAAACGGTAAAAAATAGGAGAGATAGGATGATAGGCCACATACTAGGGCATGAAGGAATAGTGCGGAATATACTAGAAGCAGAGATAGGAAAAAAGAGAAGAAGAGGTAGACCTAGGTTAGACTACTGCACACAGATAGTGAAAGATGTAGGCTGTAGGAGTTTTAGGGAAATGTGTAGGCTAGCTCAGAAGAGAAATCAATGGAGGTACGCATCCAACCAGTCCCAAGATGGATAAATTAATGACGAAGAAAGTAGCTGCACTTAAACATGATATTTATTATAAGCAACTACAAGCATTAGAGGGGCGTGAAAGCATTTACTGGAAAACTATTATTTCGGCAAATGTCTAAGTGTTGGGGGATCTTGGCAGCCATAGGTTGCTTAACCCCCTTCAATAAATCTCTGTGAAATAGGGCATAATATTAGAAAACAATATAAGGGGAACCGAGCTGTATTGCTGTGTGAGGATTTCAAGGAACCATGTAGGTTAGTTTAGAAAAGAAATAAGTGCAGGTACATGTCCAACCAGTTTTGAGACGGGAAACCCAATGACGACAAAATAAGCACAGACAAATCTGATGATTATTATAAACAACTAGTTGTTTGTTGTGAAATATCTGTAACTAATGTTGACTGTGCGAAAAGACATATTGGAAAAAATATTAAATCAGTAAATGTTCAAGTGCTGGGGGAACTTGGCAGCCACAGGCTGCTTACCCCCCTTCGCAACCACTGAATGTCGGAGAAATAGGGTATATAATTGTAAAACAATAGAAGGTGACCGAATTGCATCTAACAAGAAAGAACGGCGCCTATGATGAAAGACAACAAACATAGAACAAAAAGTTGTTGAAAGCGTATGTGTGGAGCACAGCACAGACAATATGCCTACGAAATACGAGCAGTCTGAAAAGCAGACAGAAGAACAGTAGCGGCCTTTGAAATGCTGTGCTTCAGATGTTTGAGGATGGACAGACAAAGCTAATAACAAATAGGTTATAGAAACAGTAAGGGAACAAGGATATACTTGGGAAAAAAATATGAGAAATAGAAGGGCAGAATACGTTCTAAGGTATTTTTGGGGAATAGTATGGGATATATGACAAGCAGAGATAGGAAAAAAGAGGTGGATGTAGACCTAGATCAGATAGTGATTGATGCAGACTGTGCAAATTTCGGGGAAATCTGTAGGTTAGTTCAGAATAGGAAACAATGATGGTACGCGTCTAACCAGTTTCAGGACTGAAGACCCAATGATGATGACATAGTTACCACTAATACCTAACCATTTGTGAAATCGCGATACCAACTTTTGGATACTGTCATCAAAGAACTGTATATTTATGTAGTTAGTAGGTTTTTTGCAAAACGTAATCATTTTCCAATCGCATTCCATGAAATAATTCCATTAGTTTTAGAAAAAGATGAAAGCTTGGGGTGCTGTCAGGACTATAGGGTAGATGATCCAGTAATTCCAACTGAAACTTGTCCAGTAGCATTACCCCAGTGCTAAGCCAAGCAATGTCGTAAGGCAGAATGGCGCCGCTTGAAATTAGACAAGCGTCTCACGGCAGTATTGCCGTGGCTGCAATGACAGGTTAGGTTACTGTTAGAAGTAGATATTATTATTAAAAAACACAAATCACTTAACACGCATATCAGAACAGTCTGCAATAGTTTTAGCAACAACTGTTCTGATATGCGTGTTAATTGATTTGTGTTTTTTAATAATAATATCTATTTCTAACAGTAACCTAACCTATCATTGCAGCCACGGCATTACTACCGCGAGACGGTCGTAAAATTAGTCCCCGTCGGTGGTTTTGAATTGCATACTTAAGCAATGGTGCAGAGATGAAATGGGTCTTGGGTCAACTGGGATACTGGGTCCAAGTGGGTCACTTTTTTGTTTGGGTCACTGGGTCAGTGGGTCCCGTGTGCTGACCCGGATTGACCCAGTGACCCACATTGATCCAGTGACCCACATTGACCCAGCGACCCAAATTGACCCGGTGACCCAAACTGACCCAGTGACCCAAACCGGACCAATTGATTCAGTTACAAATTGAATTATTGAAGTCATACAAATCTTTTTCCCATACTTTCAGCTCAATTTATTAACTATTTTCACAAATGCATAAGCTTATTGGTGCCGTTAGTTGCTAGCATTCGTTTCATATTTCAAGCAAACGCTAAAATGTTTTGTAATCAAGACATCGCGTTTTATATAATATGAAACGCATTTTTACATGTTTTTCAAGAAACGTGCTGTGGCGCTGTGCCGCGAGAATGCAGTGTTATGAACGTATACAATTTTGTATGTTCAAATAATAGTATTCTTTCACATAAGAACTGAAATAATTTGTAGCAAAATTCTTAATATTATATACCCGGTTATTTTCAGTGTCCATTATTTTTGTAATTTGTATATCATTATCATTAAGCATGGATAAACATCACCTTAATTGTAATTTAAACCTTATACATAAGTGCTGACTTTTATAAATCCCCGTGAGACCGAGTTTTCTTGATAAAACTAATTAACTAAAAGAAAGATGAAGATTATATAAAACAATGTTCCTGTATCAACTCGATGTCAGAAAACGGGATTATTCAATTTATATTTTATTGCGTCTGTCATTGAAAAATATTTTGATCATTTAGTATATTTAATTGTTAGACATTCTCACACTAATTAAAATTGTCTCGGATAGCAGCTACTCCTTCTGCCAGATAGTCCTGAGATTTATTTTGTAACTGTAATTCGTAGAACAGCACATATTTATTAAAAATTAATAATAAAATTTCCAAATTTCATAATCGGTTATTGAAGACATCACAGAGGGCCAATTTGAGACAGTAAGAAAATTTTTGCGACTGCATCAATTTGGGTCAATTTGGGTAACTGGGTCAATTCGGGTCACTGGGTCAATGTGGGTCAATTTGGGTCACTGGGTCAATTTGGGTTACTGAGTCAATGTGGGTCAATTTGGGTCACTGGGTTAATGTGGGTCACTGGGCCAATTTGGGTCACTGGGTCAATTTGGGTCACTGGCTCACTAGGTGGTGGGTCACATCCTCATTTGGGTCACTGGGTCATGGGTCACATTTTAGGTGACCCATTTCATCTATGCAATGGTGACGTCTCACAATACCTTTCAGCATTCATTATCACTACTCCTAGCAGAAAGTCAAAGAAAAGAACGAATTTCTGATCCTAGAAACCTGCGACATTAATTTTCCGTGTTAATGATTGTTGTTTGAATTTTCGTGATGTCGTAGGAAGAATTTGTATGATGCCTCTCACAGAGTTGTCGTTTAGTCTCTAGAAGAAGCAATTCAAGTTTCATCACCTGTCATAGTGCGACTCGAGAACTCAGCGCCATCTTGTCATAGCGCTCCAAAAGCAAACGTTTTATTTTTTGTTTTTCCATTAACATTTTGTTGCATCCATCTTACACATATTCTTTACTATTAAAGTTTATCAGTAACAATTGCATAAATTTAAGGAAAATTTTGATGAAGTTCATCAATAGAGATGCGGATGTTTCAACTCTTCACTGTTGCCAGTAGGCCATCCAGGTCGATCCCCATCATGAACGTTTGTTCTTCCTTCACTGAATAGTTTGCACCACTTACGCACATTCATTACACCTTTTCCGTATATTTCAAAAATTTGTTGGTAAATTTTAATAAAACGGACGCTTCTTGCTCTTAAAACCTGAAAGACGGAACGTATCTCACAGTCAATGGGATTATTAATTAACATGGTGGCATATAATGTAGTATAATCAAGCAATCAACGCATCCAAAGAGTTAAAACGTACTGGCATAGTAGATGGGAAGGGGCATGCCTAGAGTGACTGACATTGAACCGGCAAAGCGTATACGCAGCTCAAAGACAAAGCTCAATAGGTTTTTATTTAAACTTTCCTCGTACTTTTGGCCGAATCTTTCCTCAAAATCTATAAATCCTTTCCGCCTATAGAGATAGTGTGATAAACCTTTTCGTTTCTTTACATTAGATCGTTATCGTCATAGCAATACGATTCAAAGCAAAAACCATACGTTTGTGCCAGTGGCCGCTTTCTGGATAGAAACTTTGATCGGTTACGATATTGAAGGTTAAGTTATCGTGAAGTCTTAAAGTGTACATAAATTATGGTTATTGTATAGGAATAAATCAACCCTAGTTATATCACTGTTTTGATCTGTTTACAGCGTGGTAAATTTTTCAACATCCATTATTGGTATCTTGAAAATACAAAAATGCAGAGTCAGGTAGAGAAAAATTGCGCCTTTTAATGTTTAACAGTTCCATTAAGTGAAATCGATTACTTTCAACTATCCTCAAACTATGACATAAAATTTGAAAAATGGAATTTTATTAAACTTGGGATGAAGTCCAAATGATCGATCCTCAAAATTTGAAAGGTAAAGATACTATAATATACCAACACGTCAATGGGTAACTAGAATTGCCATAACATTGGAAATAAAATACTCAGCTTAACAAATTAGAAGGTACCCCGTTGGTCGGCCAAACTCGTTATTATGTGAGAGACCTCACCGTGTGTATTATGTAATGAAACTTAAATATGTTAATAAATAGCTGTATTAGTGGAAAGGAAAAGGTAAGCGTTACTTAATTTGTTAGTAAGTATATTTGTAGGTTAACTGTTAGTAGGTTACGATATTGGTTAGTAAAAGTAATAGAGATCCCGATGTCGGTTTTTTAGCCGTATGCTCTTCCAAACCTTTGGTTATTGTCGGTGAAGTTGGTCAAGTCCACTGAATTTATTTTTAAACGCCCAAGTAAGTCCTCGTGATATATCAAGATCCACCGCTATGCAATGTGCCAGGGAGTATTCCAATGACATATCGAATAGATCACTTTAAATCTCTTCCGTTACCCCATACATCGCTCTGTCTGTACCGCTATGCAGTGATGACCAATCAGAGTTCGGCCCAGATTTTGTTCATCCTTAACTGCTTTTTCGTTTCATTCCTTGCCATTTTTTGGCATTACCGACACCATCACCGTCGTAGGTTGATAGCCTGTTATTGTGCACCTTCCCTTTGGGAGCTTTAAATTTGATATACTGCTTCGTTGATTCTTTTCACAACTTTGTATGTTTTTGCAATTTGAGCGATAGTCAACGCTTCCATCTGGAATTGTATAGCCATACACGGTCGCCCTCTTAAAAACCAGAACATAGCAGATTAATGTCATATCTGTTCTTCATCCAATCGCTTGCGATCTGGATATTATTTCTAACTTCACTTTGGATATCATGCACATTACGCTTGAGTTTTGCCACGTAGCTCACGCCTACGATGTTCTTGCTAGACATACTCCCAAGCTCAAGGTTATATAGTAAACGTATCTTGCGTCCAAGCATAACACATACAGTTGTCTATCCAGTGCTCACATGAATCGAAGACCGATAGGCCAATAAAAATGGATGTAAATATTGGTTCTAGTCTCTCTCTGATGCTGGAAGGTTGCCCGAAGTTGAGTTTATACGGTCTACCATATCATCCCATAGTGGGTGCAATGGTGTTGTATATAAGATTCCTTGGAACAACTCTGACTTAAAATTTCTGCCCTTATCAACGTGCAACTCCATAGAAACTCTAAAACGGCAAAATAATTCCTTCATTAGAACGTTAGCGACGATTGCAGCTTCTTGCTTTGATATATTATACGTTTTGGTTCACTTCATAAAATAGTTCTTGGCCACCAAGATTTACTAATTCCAGGAGTCGGTCATGGAGGATGGACCGACAATATCAATTGTCCCTCTCCAAAGTGACTGCCCACGTAGTATTGCGTCATTAATGCTTCCAGGTTACCCAATGATGCACGCACCTGGTACATACGGCTTCACTCTTTGATATCGTCCTTGCAGTCTACCTAGCAAAATCTTGTCCGGATCTTCTCTAAAGTCTCCTTTAACGTCAAAGTGTCCTTCCCAGGTCCCATTATGTAGATATTTTAAAACCTGCGACACAGCTTTTAGTAGCCACCATCTAGAGCATACTCACGAATTCATCTCTATTTTCCAAGAATCGCAATAAAATCCCATTCTGTAACCTCATGCAATACCATTGTATTCAGTATGACCTAAGGATGCTGTTCAACGGACTAATGTTCTGCCAGAATAGACGTTTTCTGTTGAGATTCCAGCACAGAACGATACATAGATCGTTGTCATTCTCCTGTTTGGTTCGCAACTATAGAGGCTCCCAATCGCTTTGAGCACTCTAGTTTGACCAATAATATCACATTTTATCCGCGCTACGTGGACGACTAACTTCGAACGGCTCCGTGGCGTAGTTGGTATGTGTGTGACTACTGCGCCCAAGATCCCGGGTTCGAATCCCGACACGGTCTGCTTGAAAAATGTTAGGCGAGCATTTTCACAAAAATACACCCTTGTTCGGATGAGAGGTAAAATGGAGGTCCCGTGTGGGTGTTGTCACGCACGTTAAAGATCCATATCTTGCTTGGAACAGCATGGGCTCGCTTCCTGGCCAATGTAGTACCTTCGGGTGGAGCATTGGAAAATCACATGTAAGGACGATTATCTTCGTGGCAAAATCTGTGCAGGTCGACTTTCGCCCTATTCCATCGACCTAATCTATTAATTTCGGCTCCTCATCTTCTTTCCTGAGCCGTTTACATTTGTTCTACGTGTGCCCAAATCTACGGTTTTGTTCTCGTGGCCTCCGTTTAGTACGACTGATGATTATGAGGTACTCGTCGAACCCCCTCCCCCACGTTGTCGTGGTTCCGCTCTTCTACAGCGGGTCTTACTTTGTCATAGATAATATGCGTCGCTTGTTTTTCCGAATCAAACTCTAAGAAATAAGTCAACGCATCATGTGCAATCTTTAGTCGACTTAGCCGTAGTACTTGCTCGATTTCCTCGTTGCGTATACTGTAAACAAAAGTTTGTACTGCCAGCTGTTCTAGGAAACTAGTTTTTATTTACAGCTTAAGCAATTTATAAAGAAACGAGGAGGGGGTTTAGGATCAATTTTAAATTCATAAGGAAACCCTATTACAGTACCTTTATCGTCAGAAGAACAAAGTTTTTTGAGTGCTTCATTATGATATGATATCGGTATGCAGTTAAAACATTTAAACTATTGTTATGTACCAACAGAGGGTTATTTAAGCAACTTATTGTTTTTGCGAAGTTGTGATGTTTATCTATTCTGAACGGACCTGCACCTTGACGAAGTTCTAAAATACTAGAACAGGTAGAATGGCTTGCGCGTTTCAATCAGCTAAAGAGCCGAACTATAGGTTTAACCAAATTAATGGGGTTTTTAGTGAGGAACCAGACTAAGACAGGTCCCCGAAAGAGGGCAGCAGCTTTTTCGGTACTTAGAGTGGCAGAGACCATAGGGGTCGGTATGACATTCTAAGACATACTACTGCGATGTGGAAGGCAACGGGAAACCACCACATTACCTTCCAAGTACACTGCGTACAGAAATTGTTAGTAGACATGATGGCATCCCCTGGGGTAAAAAATTCCGGAGGTAAAAAAATCCCCCATGTAAATCTCCGGGAGGGGACTACTTTGGAGGATGTGATCCAAAAGTATAGAAAAAGATCCGTGAACATTCTGCAAGTCGGAGCGTGGAATGTCAGAAGTATGAAACAAGTAGGTAAGCTGGAGAACCTGAAACTGGAAATGGATAGGTTAGCACTAGACATAGTAGGAATCAGTATAATCCGCTGGCCAGAGGCGGGGGTTTTTTGGAGTGGAGACTTCAGGGTAATTCATGCAGGATCAGAGGAATGAAATTCGGGGTGGAGATAGTTATGCGAAAAAAGATAGGACGACGTGTAGAAAACTATTTACAAAAGAACGAAAGAGTACTCATGGTTAAATTTGAATCTAAACCGGCAAATACAGTAATATTACAAATATACATGCTCACCTCTAGCTACAGTGAGGAAGAGGTAAAGGCGATCTACAAAGATATCGAAGACATACGTAAAAAACATGTTTAATAATTACGGGAGATTTTAATGCAGTGGTAGGTGAGGGTAAGGAAGGAGCGATAGTAGGTTTATTTGGTTTTGCACGAGAAATGACAGTGGAAATAGACTGGTAGATTTTGCGACAATAACAACTTAACAATCACAAATACATTTCAGCATCATGCTAGAAGATGCCATGAGATATAGGAAGATTTCAAATAGATTACATTATTGTTAGACAACTTTAGAAATCAAGTAAAAGACTGTAGAAGCTACCCGGAAGCAGGTATAGACACTGACCAAAACATCATAATTATGAAGGCCGCACTTAAATTTAAAAATCTGAAAAAGAGGAACGGAAAAAGTACTTTGACTTTGAGATGCTAAAAGATAAAGATATCCACGAAAGATTTGAAAAAAGTCAAATGAATTGTTCAAAGATGACGAGAAAATTTCTGATACTAAAGAAGTAGAAACAGAATGGAATAATATTAAATCCAGCTTAGACAGAGCGGCCAGAGATATTCTGGGGTATACACAAAAAGAAAATAAGAAAGCACGGATAACAAAGGATATCCTGAATTTAATAGAAAAAAGACGAAAATACAAAAATAGATCAGACGAAACAGGAAAACACAAACACAAAGCCATAAAATGGGAAATTATTCGCAAATGCAGGAAAGCTAAAGAACAATGGATTGATAAAAAGTGCAACGAGGTACAACTAAGATGGAAATAGGAAAGACAGATGAAGCAAACAATTTAATTAGAATGAATTTTAGGGATATAAAACCATATAGCAAAGATATAAGGGATGCGGGAGGAAACGTCATTATAGAAAATGTAGAGAAAGTAGCTAAATAGCAGTAATATATAGGGAATTTATATTCAGGAGAGGAACAGCATTAGAACAGAAATCAGAAATTGAAAATGATGACCTAGAATATCCAATACTTAGAGATCAGTTTGAATTAGCATTAAAGGGTCTGAAAAATGGTAAGGCGCCGTGTATAGATAAGGAGCAAGCAGAAACTCTAACAGTCGCTGTACAAGAAGTAACAGAAAGTCTCTTCAGACTTGTATGCTATATCTATGAGACAGGCGAGATACCCAAAGATTTCAAATGGAAAAATGGAAAAACGGGCTAAAGAAATACTGGGAGAAAATCAATTTGGGTTTAGGCGAAACAGGGGAACACGGGAGGCTATTTTAGCGATGAGGGTGATAATGGAGAAAACAATAGAGAAGGGGAAAAGCGTATATATGGGTTTGTAGATCTAGAAAAACCATTGATAATGTAAAATCGAAAAAAATGTTCGAAATACTCAAAAAGATTGGAATAAGTTTTAGGGATAGACAGATAGTGCATTGCTGATACAAAGAGCAAACAGCGGTAATAGAATTAGAGCTAGAAAGTAGAGAAGTAAATCTTAGGAAAGGGGGAGACAGGGATGTGCCTTATACCAATTAATTTTTAACTTGTACATAGAAAAAACAATGAATACTGTCAAATGCAGGAAGACTTCTGGAATTATTATGCAGCGACGAAAGATTGATATACTTAGATTTGCAGATGATATAGTTGTATTAACATCTAGCAGATACGAGTTATAAGCTGGTCTTAATGAAATGGAAACAGTTCTAACAGAAACACACGGTATGAAAATTAACAAAAATAAAACTAAAGTTCTAGTATGCAAAGGAGGGGAAAATAAATCAAAAACAAGAATACAAATAGGTAGCGAGAACTTACAAGAGGTTAAGGATTTCTGCTATCTAGGAAGTCAAATAACGCAAGATGGGAAAAGCACAAAAAATATAAAACAAATATTAGCATAAGGTCGTGCTACATTTAACAAGAAAAAGCAACTACTGTGTTCGAAGACAACAAACATAAAAACACGGAAAAGATTGCTTAAAACATATATGTGGAGCACAGCACTGTATGGCTATGAAGTCTGGACAATAGGAGAAGCAGACAAGAAAAAGGTAGAAGCCTTTGAAATGTGGTGCTACAGACGAATGATGAAGATATCATTGACAGACAAAGTTAAGAACAAAGAGAAACTAGAAATGGTAGGGGAAGAAAGAAGAATGTGGAAAGTAGTAAAAAATAGGAGAGATTGGATGATAGGCTACATACTAAGTTATGAGGGAATAACACATACTACTGCACACAGATAGTGAACGATGGAGGCTGTGAGAATTTCAGAGAAATGTGTAGGCTAGCTCAGAATTGAAATCAATGGAGGTACGCTTCCAACCAGTCGCAAGATGTAAAAACTAATGACAAAAATAATAACTGTACTTAAACATGGTGATTATTATAAACAGCTACAGACATTGATTTTGCAATACTCTCAACTAATGTTAATTGTGCGAAAGGATTTACTGGAAAACATTAATACGGAACATGTCTAAGTGTTGGGGGATCCTTGGCAGACACAGGCTACCTACCACAGAATTTCGGTAAAATAGGGCATATAATCGAGCTGTATAAAGGCTGTCAGGACTTAAAAGTGAAGTGATAGTGATTGTGACCCCCCAGGACGATTAGTGCATACCCACCGGAACTTTAGCAGTGCATATCCATTTCCCCCTAGCAGTAAGTTTAAATGTATGCAGACGACCAGATCTTCGGATACTGGAGAAATATATTAACGAGGTAAGAACAAAATTGTGGCGGTAGTGCTCGCATAAGCATTGATTTATGATAATTAGTAGATATGAAATAATTTAACGAGCACGTTTTGTGCGTAATGGCGCTAGCCGGTATAATGCTTATGCGAGTTCACTTGATAACTTGGGTTATGTTTTTTGCAATTTTATGCACTGCTCAACGCTTAGTGCTTATAAATATTTATTTATATATTTACATAAATATTTACATTTATTTCTATATTTATACTTTTGCCTGCTTTTATTGTTTGTGGCTTGATATTATTTGTTTGACGTTCTGCTGCCATTTTTGGTGACAGTTTATATATATAGGAAGGAAGATTGTTTGAAAAGATTGTAATTATAATATAAATAAGTTAGGGAATGTTAGGGAAAGCTAGAGACGGACTTAGGCTAACAAATTACTTAGACCAGGGAAGACGAATTTGTAAATTTATAGAGCAGATAAAATAGCTGGATTCACTATTATTATTTGGCGTATTGTTAGAAAATTTGAATCCATTTTAAATTAGCTAGCTAGATTTGGATAGTTTTAAGTCGACCCTTCAGGTCGCGTCGGTAAGCAGAGCTGGCAGCTGTTATCCGTCATTACGGATCCCTCCCTATTCATTTTGTTTGTGTTTTGTTGATCGGGCAAACTCCAAATCAACGCTAGGGATACCATCAATCAAACCCTATTTTAAGTTTTTGTTTCAATTGTTAGGTTTTTATTCAGGATGTGTTAATTTTGAAGTTAGAATAATTAGGAGCACGTTTATATTTTCGCGTTTGAACCCAATGTAATACCTTCGGGTGGAGCATTGGGGACGTGCCCGCAAACATAGCGGCCCTTAATTAAATTATAATGTATAAAGGCTGTTGTAAGAATTGCATGGAACTGTGTAGGCTAGCTCAGAACATAAATAAGCTGAGGTACAAGTCCAACTAGTTTCAAGATGTAAAATTCAATGACGAAAAAATAAGTGCTCTTAAATCTGATTATTATTATAAACAAATACAGGTGTTGGTTGTGAAATATTTTCAACTAATGTTGATTGTGCGAAAGGACAAATTGGAAAAAGTATAGATTCGACAAAGATTCAAGTGCTGTGGGAACTTGGCAGCCAAAGGCTGCTTACCCCTCTTCACATTCCACTGAATATCGGGGAAATATGGTATATAACTGTAAAACAATAGAAGGTGACTGAACTGCATCAAACAAGAAATAACAGAAGCTATGTTCAAAGACAACGAACATATGATACAAGAAGAAAACTGTTCAAAGCCTAGTGTGAAGCACAGCACAGTACATCTATGAAATACGGGCAGTAGGAAAAGCAGACAGATAGAGATAGAAGCCTACTGGAATGTTGTGCTTCAGATGTGTGAGGATGGTAGCATGGACAGACAAAGTTAATAACAAATAGGTTGTAGAAATATTAGAGGAATAAAAATATCTGTGGAAAACGAAAAAATAGGAGAAATAGAAGGACAGGATACGTTCTAAGACATTTCTGGGAAATAGTACGGGATATATTTAATAGGAAAAGAGAAGTAGAGGTAGACCGAGAACAGACTTTCGCACACAGATAGTGATAGATGCAGACAGTACAAATTTCAGAGAAATGTGTAGATTGATTTAGAATAGGAAACAATGAGGGTACGCGTCCAACCAGTTCCAGGACTGAGGACCTAATAATGATGATGCGATGTTCATACTGTAATGAGTTTATTTTAAAAATGTATAAAAACACGTAAAACTGGCTCGTTTAAAAGATACATCCGAGCGATCGAGGCAGCTTCAAAAAAATTAATCTTTTACACCCAATGTGGTTAACGCAATTCACTCGCATTTTTGAAAACAAAAGCTTTTTAAGTCCATTCTGTATTTGCGGTATAAGGGCTGGAACAAATATATCAGTGGTGAGTGCGTAACTCACAACAGAGAGCTAACTAGATGCACTGTCCTGGCATTAAACTTCAAGACTCGGGCCAAAAGAATTAATCAAATGCAATTTGCTTATCTGACTCCACGTCTTCCATCTTTATTTCTTAATTTGTACGCCACTGCCTTCTATCTATCTAACGACTGACAATTGTATAAACTTGTACAAACACAAATAAGATAAACTCCTTAATATATGACTTGTAAATGTTATGTCTAGGGTTTTAAAATTTCTTCTTGAGGTACTGTATTTAGTAACTGCAATAAAACTCTTTGTGGCAGTAAAATCCGGTTTATTAAGTGTCTGATAAAGTTTGTTCGGTTGCCAAGTTCATTTGAAACTTATTTTAAAAGGTATTAATCGTTTCTTGTAGGATAAATAAAATATACAATCGTTATTCTGGCAGTTAAGTGTATTTTTCATAATTACATTAGATTATGTTTATTTGTTTTGTTTGATGTGGAAAGGTTACTGCGTGTTGCTATAGCTTAAATTTAATTCTCTTTTACACAAAACAGGCTTAAAATCGTAAGATTGTTACAAGTCCAAAATTCAGAACACATAGTATACTAATGAAATAAAATAACCAAGACATCTGTCATTATTAAAGCTGTAAGAAATGCGGAAGGTTTGTTGGTTTTAAATTTACATATTACTAACAGTTTGCCAAAAAAATTTGTCCTCTTACATTCCAGGAAGTCGAATAACTTTTTTTAAGGAAGTTGTACCTTTTCGTTTTCTCTCTATCATGATCTCAAACCCCAAATTCAGTTTAGCACAATTCTACACTGATTCTAGTATAACGATTCTTCCATTTGCATAAACAGTTCTTTATTATCAAACTGATTATACAAGCATTTTCAACAACTTGTAGCTTCAGTGAATTTTTCTAAAAGTTCTCACAACAATTTACTTCCAGCTAATCGCTAACTACAAATATGAATTTCTTAACACCAGTATGCTACCTTCTTAATTAACTTATATCGATGCACTATGATTAATTTATATCAATCACTACAATAATATATCCTACATAAGGCAATTTATAAGTAGCACTAATTTATATCACGATTTTCAAAGCTTTAAATTAGAATTTATGTTGTAATCAAAGCTTCAGTTACACTTGAAGAACTAAGGCTTATCACGGCAATTCATGTTCAATTCCATCGTCTAATTATTTTGAGAACATTCAGAATACGCAAATAATACCTCGAATGTGCCTATTGTAATCTTAGTAAAGCTTTTACGTGCAAACTTTTGCATATGTCAACCAAGTTTATCGTCCGTAGGGACCTATAATTATATCTTGTGTACAAGCGTTTTGTGTAAGTTCTAATGTAATTATTCTGATCAGAGGTAGACTAAACCACGCTATACTATTTTAAAACAGGTTTTAGTAGCATGTAACTGTCACTCCTTTCATCTTTCTTAATGTAGTCAATACACTCGAGCGATTCCTTTCTTCTAACCATTCTACAATATATGATCTACCTTTTATTACTGCCATAACGATTAGACGGCTCCGTGGAGTAGTTGATATGCGTGTGACTACTATGCCCAAGGTTCGAATCTGGACACGTCTGTTTCAAAAACTTTAGGCGAGCATTTTTCACAAAAATACGCACTCGTTCGGATGAGAGGTAAAATGAAGGTCATGTGTGTGTGTGTGTGTTGTCACGCACGCTAACGATCCCTACCTTGCTTGCAACAGCAAGGGTTCGGCAAAATTCAAAATTTCCAGGTTAAAAAAAACTCGCTTCCTGGCCAATGTAGTACGTACGGGTGGAGCATTAGAAAATCAAATGTAGGGAACTAACACACTGGCGGCTCCTTGTTGTAGTTGATATGCGTGTGACTACTACGCCCAAGTTCCCGGGTTCAAATCTCGACACGGACCGCTTGAAAAATGTTAGGCAAACATTTTTCACAAAAATATGCCCTCGTTTGGATGAGAGGTAAAATGGAGTTTCCGTGTGTTTTGATGCACGTTAAAGATCCCTACCTTGCTTGCAACAACAAGGGTTCGGCAAAATTCATAATTTACAGGTAAAAAAACTTGCTTCCTGTCCAATGTAGTACTTTTGGGTGCAGCATTGGAAAAATCAAATGTAGGGGCACTAACACACTAAGACGGCTTTGTGGTGTAGTTGGTATGTGTGTGACTACTACGCCCAAGGTCCCAGGTTCAAATTCCGACACGGACCGCTTGAAAAATGTTAGGCGAGTATTTTTCACAAAAATATGCCTTGGTTTGGATGAGAGGTAAAATGGAGGTTTCGAATGTTGTGACGCACGTTAAAAATTCCTACCTTGCTTGCAACAGCAAGGGTTCGGCAAAATTCAACATTTCCAGCTAAAAAAAACTTGCTTACTGGTCAATGTACTACCTTTGGGTGGAACATTGGAAAAATCCAATGTAAGGGCACTAACACACTAAAGCGGCTCTGTGGTGTACTTGGTGTGTGTGTGACTACTACGCGCAAGGTCCCAGGTTCAAATCCCGACACGGTCCGCTTGAAAAATGTTAGGCGAACATTTTTCACAAAAATATGCCTTCGGTTGGATGAGAGGTAAAATGGAGGTTCCGTGAGTTGTGACGCACGATAAAGATCCCTACCTTGCTTGCAACAGCAAGGGTTCGGCAAAATTCAAAATTTTCAGGTTAAAAAAACTCGCTTCCTGGCCAATGTAGTACATACGGGTGGAGTATTGGAAAATCAAATGTAGGGCAGTAGGACACTGGAGGATCCGTGTTGTAGTTGATATGCGTGTGACTACTATGCCCAAGGTCCCAAGTTCAAATCTCGACACGGACCACTTGAAAAATGTTAGGTGAACATTTTTCACAAAAATATGCCCTCGGTTGAATGAGAGGTAAAATGGAGTTTCCGTGTGTTTTGATGCACGTTAAAGATACCTACCTTGCTTGCAACAACAAGGGTTCGGCAAAATTCATAATTTCCAGGTAAAAAAACTTGCTTCCTGTCCAATGTAGTACCTTTGGGTGCAGCATTGGAAAAATCAAATGTAGGGGCACTAACACACTAAGGCGGCTTTGTGGTGTAGTTGGTATGTGTGTGACCACTACGCCCAAGGTCCCAGGTTCAAATCCCGACACGGACCGCTTGAAAAATGTTAGGGGAACACACGGAACCTCCATTTTACCTTTCATCCAACAGAGGGCATATTTTTGTGACGCACGTTAAAAATCCCTACCTTGCTTGCAACAGCAAGGGTTTGACAAAATTCAAAACTTCCAGGTAAAAAAACTTGCCTCCTGGCCAATGTAGTACCTTTGGGTGGAGCATTGGAAAAATCAAATGTAGGGTCACTGACACATTAAGACGGCTTTGGGGTGTGGTTGGTATGTGTGTGACTACTACGCCAAAGGTCCCAGGTACAAATTCCGACACGGCCCGCTTGAAAATGTTAGGCGAGCATTTTTCACAAAAATACGCACTCGTTCGGATGAGAGGTAAGATGGTGGTCCCGTGTGTGTATGTGTGTGTGGTCACGCACGTTAAAGATACCTACCTTGCTTGCAATAGCAAGGGTTCGGCAAAATTCAAAATTTCCAGGTTAAAAAAACTCGCTTCCTGACCAAAATAGTAAATACGGGTGGTGCATTGGAAAATCAAATGTGGGGCACTAACACACTGGCGGCTCCGTGTTGTAGTTGATATGCGTGTGACTACTATGCCCAAATTCCTGGGTCCAAATCCCGACACGGACCGCTTGAAAAATGTTAATCGAGCATTTTTCACAAAAATATGCCCTCGTTTGGATAAGAGGTAAAATGGAGGTCCCGTGTGTTGTGACGCACGTTAAAGATCCCTACCTTGCTTGCAACAGCAAGAGTTCGGCAAAATTCAAAATTTCTAGCTAAGAAAAACTTGCTTCCTGGCCAATGTATTACTTTTGGGTGAAGCATTGGAAAAATCAAATGTAAGGGCACTAACACACTAAGGCGGCTCTGTGGTGTAGTTGGTATGTGTGTGACTACTACGCCCAAGGTCCCAGGATTAAATCCCGACACGGTCCGCTTGAAAAATATTAGGCGAGCATTTTTCACAAAAATACGCACTCGTTCTGATGAGAGGTAAAATAAAGGTCATGTGTGTGTGTGTATGTGTGTGTGTGTGTGTGTGTGTGTATTGTCACGCACGTTAAAGATCCCTACCTTGCTTGCAACAGCAAGGGTTTGTCAAAATTCAAAATTTCCAGGTTAAAAGAAACCCCTTATGGTCAATGTACTACATACGGGTGGAGCATTGGAAAATCAAATGTAGGACACTAGCACACTGACGAATCCGTGTTGTAGTTGATATGCTTGTGACTACTATGCCTAAGGTCCCGAGTTCAAATCCCGACACGGACCGCTTGAAAAATGTTAGGCGAGTATTTTTCACAAAAATATGCCCTGATTTGGATGAGAGGTAGAATGGAGGGCCCGTGTGTTGTGACAGCAAGGGTTCGGTAAAATTTAAAATTTCCAATAAAAAATAACTTGCTTCCTGGCCAATGTAGTACCTTTGGGTGGAGCATTGGAAAAATTAAATGTAAAGTACTAGCACACTAAGGCGGCTCTGTGGTGTAGTTGGTATGTGTGTGACTACTACGCCCAAGGTCCCAGGTTTAAATCCCAACACATGCCATTTCTCCCAAGTGCACATTTAAAAAATTTCTAGTCGCAAGCATATAAGAAATTCAACGATTTTCTAATGTACATGGTCATAGAGTTTTAAGCCAATAGGTAA
Source organism: Platerodrilus igneus (assembly GCA_036346225.1). Taxonomy (NCBI): domain Eukaryota; kingdom Metazoa; phylum Arthropoda; class Insecta; order Coleoptera; family Lycidae; genus Platerodrilus; species Platerodrilus igneus. Next base: position 10,084,346 of record JARFIW010001052.1, read on the forward strand.
AAAATATAATAGGTATTAATTAGTGTTACATATCTAATAAATTTTGTCATCGATGCACGTTTGTAGATCAAAAAATTCTAGATTAGTTCGATTTATTTGTTCAATTCTCCTTATTTCAAATTATTGTTTGTTTATAACTAGTATTAGATATTAAAGAAACTCGAAATGATTTTGAAAATTTGGTTTTAAAAACAAGCTTACTTTATTTAATGAACAGAAGTCGTGTTGAAAACCATCTTAAACATATACAAGCCGAGGTCACGGTCTAGAGACTACAGAATAAACGAAGCAATTTAATTCTTAATTAAGTATGTATTATTAATCCATCATTTTGAATTTTTTACTTTTGTATGAAAACCAGTTCTCAATTAATATTAAAAAATGTGATCTTGTAGCAAAAACTAATCTTCTTTTCTTTGGTACATAATCGCTCAACAAATGGTGTTACAAAACGCATGGTAGCAAAATATTTACTGTTTATTTAGAGTGGCCATTACCACTAACGTCTTTAGAAGTAGCCGATACTCCAGAAAGATGACCCCAAACTTTCTCTCAAAACCAAGGGTTGAAGTTTATGACTCATAACTTTTCAATCAATGCCGACATAAAATAACACAGTATAATGCAAATAATAAGCAGACGTAATGCCCGTGCCATAAATACTGTTATATTTTATTATGAAAAACGTAAACGCTGTTTGAGGTAGATTACGATTCTTTCCCAGAATCATCTGATATTGTCTTTTAAAAGAAATAATAATAATAATAAAGATAAACTGACAAACAGCTTTTTGTTTATACTGTATAAGAAATCAGCAACACCTTATTGTCTTGATACTTTTTTTATACTAACTGAAACTACAATAAAAATAATCGCAAAGTCCGTGCGATATCGTTCTTTCACGGTAAAATGACATTAGTAAAAATCATCAATTAACACATTCTAAATTTTAGAGGTGACTTTCACTATTAACCTAATTGTAATTACGCTTTGTTAAAGATAGTACGTATTGAAAAATCAAACCTGGACAAATAGTATTAATATGATTTATGCTACTAAAATCTAAAGCAAATTAATGTTGGGTTTATTTGAAAGTAGCAAATACTAAATATAAAAACTACATTAAACATTTAAATTGTTATAGTTGAACGCACTAGTTGTTTAAAATATCAAAATGTCGAACCGGTTCGGTTCGGTTCGAGGTTTGGTTCGTTTTTTTCGAACCGAACCGAACCAAACCGGAATATATTTTTTCGAACCGAAACTCAAACCGAACCGGACTAAAAAGTTTTCGAACCGAACCGAACCTAGGACAAGGTTCGGTTCGGTTCGAATCCATCACTAGGTCTAGCGTTGTCGCATGGAACACAACTTCCTTACAATTTACCTGTTCTATACGTTTCTAAATGATGACACTTATTCAAACTATATAATTATTGACAGTACACTTGTGAATTAATAGGTTTGTTGCTTGGTAAAGTCTCAAAATATATGACCCCTTTAAAATCACACCAAACTGATAGCATGACTTTCCTCTGGTAAATGTTTGCTTTGGATATTGTTTTAGGAATATTATCAGCTCCGGTACAAGATCGTTTGCTAACCACACTCTTATAAACATTCCACATTTCATTATCAGTTATTAAGAGCTTCAAAAAGAGGATCGTTTTCCTCACGTTTAGTGAACATATCAGAGATGTAGTCAAATGAACTTTATTGAATTCATGTGGAAACCAAGTATCGAGCTTGCTATTGTGTTCTAGCGCCATCTGATGTTCATGAGCGGTTGAACGACGAATATTCGGCAATCTCTCATATTGTGTAACAATGATTCTACTCAATTAGTGCCTTTATTTGATCTTCATCAACTTTGGTTGGCCTTCTTGACCGAAAAATACCTTTAAGATCAAAATAACCACCGCAGAATTTTGTGAATCATAGTTGGTACTGACGTTTTTGTAAAGCATAATCATCGGAAATTTCATACAATTTTTAGCAAGCTTGAGTCGTGTTTTTTCCTTTATAAGAAGTAAAACAATGAAATATGGCCAAAGTGCAAAGTTTGATATTCCATTTTCAGCTTGTTGTAAAATTCACAAGCAAACAGATAAATGGATTAATTTTTTCAAATATAACCTCAAACTTCTAACGGTTAAATGATAAAGCAGTAACTTAAGTATACAAAACTTTAGTTCTACCAAAAATGAATAATCGTAATCGCTGCAAAAATACGTGATGACTTTTCCCACAACCTTGTGCTTGTTAAAATTATTGTAAATATCCATGAAAGAATGTATTTTTCATAAACACGTAGAACGAAAGAGTAGTTGGTTTAATTTTGTTTGTTTTTTGAAAAAATCCGGCGGCACTTTAAACCATGAGTTTTTGAAAATTTGATTGAAGTAATGGAAAACAAGAATGATACCAATATGTTTACGTTTGGGTAGTTTGTTGCGCCACATAACAGCACCAGCATGACTTGCAAGGCAACATTTAGCACTCGGTTAAAGTATTGTAGCGGGCTACTATTAATGCGTTTCGCTAATTTAAAACAAGTAGTAATAAAGTCTTCATTTCTCACTATTCACAAGTCTAATTAACAGTATATGCCTTATTTATAGATGTTTTCAGTCCAATTAACAATGAAGCACTATCACGCTAATGCTATTTACAAGCACTAATATCTTCTTAAACTAAATTCTTAACCATAGGTCTATTAACAACACCAACACTACTATAACTTATTTATTACACTTTTGTCTATTTATGTATTCTACAAGTTAGCGGTACAATATACACGTTCACATAACACAAATTTATATTTAATAGGACATTAAAAACGTACTGGCCAACTAACTATACACGAGATAATTTATATACGACATTTTGATATAGACTAACTCTGTACTTCATCAGTGGCCTTATATATATCCTGAATTAAATAGATGATTCATACTCCGGTATATGCTAGAAAGTTCGATTCTTCTGTAGAATATACATTGCTTACGGCGCTTGTCTGTTTGACGGTTTGCCTAATAGTAGCTCGTAACAGTATCTTGTTTGATTTTCAACCTTGTTGTGACGTACTATTACATGTAGTATCTACCCCCAATTGGTACTTAGATGTTAATGCTGTGTTTGGATTTTTTTAAACAAATAAGCCTCTTTCTAACAGTAACCAAACTTACAGTTGTAGTGTATGGTATAATTTATCCCCAGTCGTTGTTAGTAATTAATTTTTAACCACATCGTGATAAAACACTTTTGTTAAGATAAGCAACATCGTGTCCTTGAAATCTATTCTTCCTTTTCTGAGTGCAGTATCATGTTTGTTGTTACCAAAGGATTGTTTTACCGGTGGGCAATCAGTTCTTAGTTATTCGGTAAGAATTGGAAACATAAACTAGGCTGAGTTAGTTTCAAACTGCTCGATATCTAACGCATTTAGAAATAAACACCAAGAATTGTGATTATCGCAGGATATTTCAATGTTTTCTATAAATCCTACTCGTAAAGCTGTCAAACACCATAAGGTACGTCATTTATAACTTCTAGCATGTGTTCAGTTTTAGATTTTTTAAAAGGAATTTATATGTGTTGCGATTTCGGTTACAACCAATTAGTGTAGGAGTTAACACCATTTGAAACAGGTTGACTAATTTTTATGGTTTAGTCGTTAAAACCTACTATAGCTTTCAGAAACGACAATAAATTTCGTAAAAAATTAAAATCTATAAAGTGATGTGCTTCCGAAAGAAACTGATAACTTGTATGTGGTGTTAAACTGACGCTGTATACTTAAGTTTAAATTTATGATTACTGTAATACCGCGAATTACTTAAATAAACTTCTAAATCCCCGTAGGCTTAGAACTATTCATAAATAAATAAATTGGAGCGCTGTTTTGTTGCTTTACAATAACTAGGCCATTTGATTATATTCAGCTGCCAGATGGATTAAGTTCGCAAACTTGAGCGAGTTTTAGCGAGATAGCACACTGACACTTAGAATTTTTTAAAAACGAAAACTTCAGTTCAAGCAACGCTTTGAACGTTTTCGGCATATAAGAAAATTATTTACATTTCGAAGTATGTACTTTACTCTTATGTATTCCAATGAAAATTCCTTTTAGCTCCAATACACTTATTTAATCGCTCAATTAATCAAACTCGTTCTTCGTTCCCTTAGATAGTTCTAAAATACTTAGTGATTGCCACATCAATTTTATTTTCGTCAAAACGATTGCCTCCGTAATAACTAATTGTGTATTAAGAGTGGAAAGTGATTCAACTGTAGTTTCGAAATGATAGTTGACCGCAACGTGGCAATAATTCGGAATCGAAATACCACTTACTACTGGAATTTTACAAAAGATTTTTCTTACAGTCACGCTTTAGTTAAAAAAGAAACAATCAACTTTTGTCTTTTAAGGGCATTTACTTAATACTTAAACACATTAACCACATTAAAGGTGAAGATAGTTTTGCATTTGTTGATAAATATTACCTCTATTGAAAATTTCAAGACGTTCAACATTTTTTGACTCATATAATATCGACTGATCATCATCATTAGGTCGTCAGTTCAAGAACTGGTTAGACGCGAACCCTCATTATTTCATATTCTGAATTAACCTACCATTTCCCTGTAATTTGCACAGTCTACCTCTATCACTATCTGATCTAGGTCTACATCTACCTCCTTTTTCCTATCTCTGCTTGTAATATATCCCATACTATTCCCCAAAAATGATTTAGAACGTATTCTGCCCTTCTATTTCTACTTCTTTCCCTACTATTTCTATAACTTATTTGTTATTAACTTTGTATGTCCATGCTATCATCCTCATACATCTAAAGCACAGTATTCCAAAAGACTGCTACCGTTTTTCTATCTGCTTTTGCTACTGCCCGTTTCATAGGCATACTGTCTGTGCTCCACACATATGCTTTCAACAATTTTATTCTTGCTTCTGTTTGTTGTCTTTGATCATAGACGCTCTTCTTTCTTGTTAGATGCAGCTCGGTCACCTTCTATCGTTTTACAATTATATACCCTATATCTTCGACAATCAGTGGTTGTGAAGGGGGGTAAGCAGCCTGTGACTGCCAAGTTCCCCCAGCACTTGAATATCTGCTGATTTAATATTTTCTTCAATATATCTTTTCGCACAGTCAACATTAGTTGCAGATATTTCACAACAAACACCTGTAGTTGTTTATAATGATCATCAGATTTGTCTGCGCTTATTTATTCGTCATTATGTTTTCTGTCTCAAAACTGGTTAGGCACGTACCTGCACTTATTTATATTTTGAGCTAGCCTACACAGTTCTCTGAAATTTTTACACAACCTATATACAGCTCGGTTCCTCTTCTATTGTTTTATAATTTTATGGCCCATTTCACCGAGATTCGGTAAAGGGGGTTAAGCAGCCTGTGGCTGCCAAGATCCCCCAACACTTAGAAATTTGCCGAATTAATAATTTTCCACCAGTAAATCCTTTCACACAATTAACATTATTCGAGAATATTGCCCAACCAATACTTGTAGTTGCTTATAATAACCATCATGTTTAAGTACAGTTACTTTTTTTGTTATCCATCTTGGGACTGGATGGATGCGTACCTCCATTGAGTTTCTATTCTGAGCTAGCCTAGAATTCCTACAGCTGACATCTTTCACTATCTGTGTGCAGTAGTTTAACCTAGGTCTGCCTCTTCTTCTTTTTATTCCTATCTCTGTTTCTATTATATTCCGCACTATTCCTTCATGCCGTAGTATGTAGCCTATCATCCTATCTCTCCTATTTTTTACCGTTTTCCACATATTTCTTTCTTGTCCTACCATTTTTAGTTCATCTTCGTTCTTAACTTTGTCTGTCCATGATATCTTCATCATACGTCTGTAGCACCACATTTCAAAGGCTTCTACCTTTTTCTTGTCCACTTTTCCTACTGTCCAGGCTTCACAGCCGTACAGTCCTGTGCTCAACACATATGTTTTGAGCAATCCTTTCCTTGTTTCTATGTTTGTTGTCTTTGAACACAGTAGTTGCTTTTTCTTGTTAAATGTAGCACAACCTTTTGCTAATCTTTGTTTTATATCTTTTGCGATTTTCCCATCTTGCGTTATTTGGTTTCCTAAGTAGCAGAAATCTTGAACCTGTTGCAAGTTTGTGTTACGTATTTGTATTCTTGTTTTTGATTTATTTTTCCTCTTTTGCATACTAATACTTTTGTTAATTTTCATACCGTATCTCTCTGTTAGAACCGTTTCCATTCCATTAAGAGCAGCTTCTAACTCTTCCTTAATAGATGCTAATACCGCTATATCATCTGCCAATCTAAGCATATCAATTTTTTGTTCCTGCATAGTAATTCCAAATGTCTTCCTGCATTTGACAGTATTCATTGCCTCTTCCATGTACAAGTTAAAAATTAATGGGGATAGGGCACATCTCTGTCTCATCCCTTTCCTAATGTTTACTTCTCTACGTTCCTGCTCTAATTCTATTACTGCTGTTTGCTCTTCGTATAAACTATTCGTCTATCCCTACAACTCATTCCAATTTTTTTCCACTTTACATTGTCGAATGCTTTTTCAAGATCTACAAACTCTACATACACATTTTCCCCTTTTTCTATTGTTTTCCCCATTATCACTCTCAAAGCTATAATAGCCTCCCCTGTTCCCCTGTTTCGCCTAAACCCAAATTGATCTACTACTAGTATTTTTTCAGCTCGTTTTCCCATTCGTCTTTGTACAATTCTAGTTAATATTTTTGACACGTGTTCTGTCAAACTTATTGTTCGAAAATTTTCACATTTATCCACTCCTTTCTTTTTTGGTCTGGTTACTATGATGTTACGTTTGAATTATCTGGGTATCTCGCATGTCTCGTACATATAGCTTACCAGTTGGAAGAGACGTTCTGTTACTGCTTGTCCAGCGGCTTGTAGAGTTTCTGCTTGCACCTTATCTGTACCCGGCGCCTTACCATTTCTCAGACCCTTTAATGCTAATTCAAACTCATCTCTAAGTATAGGATATCCCAAGTCATCATTTTCAATGTCTGATTCCTGTTCTAATGCTGTTAGTTCTTCTCCTGCATATAAATTCCCTATATATCCTTGCCATCTACCCACTTTCTCTACATTTACTATAATGACGTTTCCTCCCGCGTCCTTTATATTTTTGCTATACGGTTTTATATTCTTAAAATTGATTCTAATTAGTTTGTATGCTTCATCCGTCTTTCCTACATCCATCTTAGTTTGTAACTCTTTGCACTTTTTATCAGTCCATTGTTCTTCAGCTTTCCTGAATTTGCGAATAATCGATTGATAATAGCATAAAATTTTTCAACGATTTGAATTTTATTACTAACGTTTTCTTCAAAAGCAACCGTCTGCTAAGCTGGAACCTTTCATTCCTTCCTGAGTTCCAAGCATTGATACGTTCTCGACGTCGCTGCATGTACTCCACTTTACACGTCTTAATTGGGTCTAATAGAAGTCAAATTATTTCTAAATATTTACAGGAATCTTTAATCTACTGGAATCCGCTATAGGAATCCATAACTGTTAATAATTATACCGTTCTGATAGACCAGCACCTTGAAGAAGTTCTGGATTACTATGGAACGGGTAGAATGGCTTGCGTGTTTCAGCCATTTAAAGAGCCGAGCTATAGGTTTAACCAATTTAGTGGGGTCTATAGTGAGGAACCAGACTAAGACAGGTTCCTGAAGAGAGCAGCAGCTCTTTTGATACTTATAGCGGCAGGGACCATAGGGGTTGGTATGGTATTCTAAGACACGCTACTGCGATGTGGAAGACAACGGAAAACCACCACACTACCTCCCAAGTACACATCGTACTTAAATTGTTATTTAAGAAGATGGCATCCTATGGGGAAAAATTACGGAGTTAAAGTAGTCCTCCAATGTGATCTCCGGAGTAGGACTACTTCGGAGGAAGTGATCAGAAAATTTGGAAGAAGAGTCGAGAACATTTTGCGAGTCGGATCGTGGAATGTCAGAAGTATGAAGCAAGTAGCTATGCTAAAAAACTTGAAAATTGAAATGGATAGATTAGAATTAGACATCGTAGAGGTAAGCGAATTTCGGTTGGCCAGAAGCGTGGATTTTTGGAGCGGGGATTTTAGGGTAATTTATACAGGATCAGAGGAAGGAAATTCGGATAGGAAAATAGTTATGCGAAAAACGATTGGACACATGTGTAGAAAGCTACTTACAAAAGAACGACAAAGTACTCATGGTTAGATTAGAATGTAGACCGGTAAATACAGTAATAATACAAGTATACCCTCTCACCTCTAGCTACAATGAGAAAGAGATGGAAACGATCCACAAAGATATCGAAGACATAATAAGACGCGTAAAAGGACATGAAAATTTAATAGTTACGGGGGATTTTAATGCAATGGTAAGTATGGGTAGGGAAGGAGCGGTAGTGGATTTATTTTGGTTTAGGTTTATTTTGGTTAATGACGACAGGAGAAACAGGTTGGTAGAGGAACGACAAGGGTAATAGGTTTGTAGAATTTTAACCATCACATTATTTCAACTTCATTCTAGAAGATGATACATGTTGAAGATGTCTGGAGATAAAGGATGAATTCAAATAGATTACATCTTGTTAGACAACGACTTAGGAATCAAGTGAAGGGCTGTAGAAGCAACCCAGTAGCAGATATAGACACTGACCACAACATAGTAATTATGAAAGCCCCACTTAAATTTAAAAAGTTGAAAAATAGAAACGCAAAAAGGTACTTTGACTTCGAGAAACTGAAAGATAAAGATATCCACGAAAGATTTGAAAAAACCCAAAAGAATTACTGAAAGATATTGGGAAATTTTCTGATACTAAGGACGTCGAAACAGCATGGAACAACATTGCATTCAGGTTATATATGGCGGCCAGAGATAATCTGGAGTATACTAAAAGAGAAACTAACAAATTCTAAACAGTAAAAGTTTATCCTCAATATAATAGAAAAATGACAAAAATACAAACACATACCAGACGATGCAGGAAAAGAGAGATACAAAGCATTAAGATAGGAAAGTATTCGCAAATGCAGGAAAGCTAAAAACAATGGATTAATGAAAAGTGCAAAGAGGTGCAAACTGAGATGATAATAGGAAAGACAAACGAAGCATACAAACTAACTCCAATAAATTTAAGAGATATAAAACTCTATAGAAAAATATAAGGGGCGTGGAAGGAGACATCATCATAGTAAATGTAGAGAAAGTGGTTAGGTGGCAAGATTATATAGGGAATTTATATGCAGGACAGGAACTAGCAGTACTAGTACATGAATCAAACATTGAAAAAGATGACTTAGGATGTCCTATACTAAAAGATGAGTTTGAATTAGCATTAAAGGATCTGAAAAATGGTAAGGCACCGGATATATATAATGTGCAAACATAAACTCTAAAAGCCGCTGGATAAGCAGTAACATAACGTTTCTCCCAACTTGTAAGCCGGTGGGACAGGCGAGATACACAAAGATTTCAAACATAACATTATACTTATATACAAAAAAGGAGAGACGAGGATAGATGTGAAAATTTTCGAACAATAAGTTTGATAAGACATATCAAAAATATTAACCAAAATTGTACAAACACGGATGGAAAATGGGCTGAAAAAATACTAGATCAACTTGGGTTTAGGCGATAGGGGAGCACAGGATGTCATTTTAGCTCGGATGGTAATAATGTAGAAGACAGTATTTTACAAGAAATTAAAATTATTGCAAATAAATCAGACATTGTGCGGATTTGCATAGCAGACAGCAAAAAAGAATTATAAAATATTGATATTTTTGCACACTGTAAAAATCACAAAGCTCTTGTAAATATTTTATATTTTTTTATATTTTACAATTTTAAAACACTTTATAATAGGTATATTAAAATACTGTATTCAGGTAAAATTCAAAAAACTGCGCACGCAAAAATAAGTTAAATATGAAATACTTTTAAAATTAAGAGTAAATAGAATTAGTAAATAATAACTAATAACCTGATTTAAGAAACATACACACATATAGTTAAAATAATAAGAAGTTAAAAAACAATTTTAATTACAATTTGTAACTTAGTTAAAACTACCCCTTGGTAAATTTATATACTCAAAATATAACAACATTACTATGTTGTTATAATAAAAATTACTCATATTTCATTTTTGTGATATAACGCATTTCGTATTATTTTATAATTTTAAGTTTAAGTAATGTATTTGTATAATAACAAATCTTCCTTTCAATTTAAATTAGATCCTTTTAATAAAACAATTTAAACCTAAATCAATAGATCAATAGAGGTTGAGTTTTATTTATGGATGGTTTATTATTAAATTGAATAAATTCCATTTTAGATTAATATTATTCAATATTATTTTTTGATTGATTGAAAAACAGTTTTAAAATCTTTATTTAAAAACTTTTTTCAAAAATAACAAGAGAACAAATTCTTTGAGGAGAAATGGAGGGGATAAGCTAACAAGTACTTTTTAACTTTTTTACTTTGCATTTTGTTACTCTTTAATAAAATTAAATATATGGCATTTAAGTTCCATTTAAAATTCAGATAGTGGGTGGATTAGTTTAACCGAACAGCCAGACGAATTCCATGTAGTTTAACATCTATTACTCACGGCGGCGAAGCTATCTTTCCAAGTTTGATGAGAAAAAAAAGAAAGCGTGTTTACAGGATTTGCAGATATGAAATAAGCATTCGACAGTGTAATATCGAAAAAAAATTCGAAATACTCGAAAAGATTGGAATGAGTTTTAGGGAGAGACGAATTATACACAGCTTATACAAAGAGCAAACAGAGGTAATAAAATTAGAGCAGGAACGTAAAGAAGTAAATATTAGGAAAGGGGTGAGACAGAGATGTGTCCTATCCCTATTAATTTCTAATTTGTACATCGATGGCGCAATCAATATTGTCAAATGCAGGAAGACATTTGGAATTATTATACAAGGACAAAAAATTTATATGCTTAGATTTGCAGATGATATAGCAGTATTAGCATCTAGCAAAGAAAAGTTAGAAGCTGCTCTTAATGAAATGGATACAGTTCTAACAAAGAGATACGGTATGAAAATTAACAAAAATAAAACTAAAGTGCTACTATGCAAAGAAGGGGAAAATAAATAAAAAACTAGAATACAAATAGGAAACAAGAACTTGCAAGAGGATAAGGATCTCTGCTACGTAGGAAACCAAATAACGCAAGATGGGAAAAGCGCAAAAGATATAAAACAAAGATTAGTATAAAATTGTGCTACATTTAACAAGAACTAGCAACTATTGTGTTTAAATACAACAAACGTAGGAACAAGGAATATATTGCAAAAGCATATGTGTGGAGTACAGCTATTGCATACAGTCAGATGTAGTCTGTGGGAATTTCAGAGAAATTCGTATTATTATAATAATACATAATGTATTGTTATAATAAAATTAGTGATCTGTTAGGTAACCCAAAAGAAAAAGTGGACAAGTTGCAAAAGTCGGGGATTTATGAGATGAGCTGTTCGGGACCAGGCTGTTTTCAAAAATATATTGGTCAGACTAAGAGAAATGTTACAACTAGATTTAAAGAGCACATTGCTTATTTCAAATATGGTAAATATGAAAGATCTCAAGTCGGCAACCATGTTTTTGAGACCAGCTATTCGGTTAAACTAGAGGATGTCAGACTGTTAAAGGCGGTGCCAATGTATTCCTCCCTAAATACGTAGGAATCACTTAAAATAGCTAAACACAAAGAACCCCTTTTAAATACTGGCAAGGGTCCAATCGCGTCATCTAGATGCTTTCTGTATTGGCTTAACAAGCCATGGAAACACATAATTAACTTTGGTTCAGCTCATACAGTTTTAATTTTAGTATAAATTAAGTGGCTTTGTTTATTAAGACAACATTTCACATTCTTTTGCAGAGATTACTAGCCTACTTGCTGAAGAAAATATCCTCAGGTATTCAAAACAAATTTCAGTAAATTGTTTGTTGGTAAGGATCACTTTAGCCTACGTGGTAAAGAGAATATCCTCAGAAGGGTTTCCCGAACAACCTTTAATTTTTAATGCTTTTAATTTTTTAGTTTACTACTGATGATGACCACATAGTGGTCGAAATACGTAATTAGTTTTCAAAAATATTTTTTGTGGTAAAAGAGTATTAATTATTTTAATTTTTATCGTGTCACAGTATTCTAATTTATTATTATCACAAAGAAAGTACTTTATTTATACGTACTTACGCTACAATAACTTGTACTAAACACAAATTAAATATTTTACATTGTAGAAACGAAACTTTGACTGCGATTAGCGTGCATTACACGGCCAGAGAAGTGTTATATAATCACTAAGCCTAAAAAAGGAACCGACTTTGAAACTAGCATAGCTATAAGATGCGAACATAGTTTTTCCGCAAAGAAAAACACGCGGCGCGCGACTTATTTTTTTAACTAAGTTTGCAAGTGCAGGGTATGTTTCAATCACGTGTTCGTAGATTTAACATTGTGACGTCCGGGAAAAGGATTAGGAACTTGAGAGTTTAGTCCACAAATGTTTTGTATTTTGTTCTGTATTAAGAAATCTGCTGTTAAGAGGAAACGAATGAAAGTCTAGTGTTTCTGGACATCTTATATTTCTTTAGGTAAACCGGAAAATAAACTTTAGTAAATAAACATTTTTGAAATTATGTAGAAAAATGTTAATGTCAAATTGAGATGTAAATCACAGATAGTACCTGTTCATGCATAGAAAGTTAGCATAATGCCAACCAATTGTTTTATTGGATTATTTGAATAGTGATGGGTTAAAGTGCCAACAACTAAAGCTTGTTTAGTTTTAATAATGTTAGTGTAGAAAATTGAAATTAGAGCATGTTTCCAATTATTAGTTAAGCTGTGTATGATAATTCTTAAAGTAGGTTTCATATGTTGTGTAGTGCCAGTTATGAATTGAACAACAACAGGTTGCTATTTTTAAGAGATTATAGAAGGCGGACATGAAAAGCTGTATTGGCAGACGTTTTTGTTTATTGTCAACATTTCCAAAAATACGATTCAGGATATAACTACAAATATTCGTATTACTTCGAAAATTAGTTTAATAATAGTAGTAGTGATTTTTCTTCTAAAGTTTTTTCTAGTAATATCTGACTTATTTGATGCTAGGAAACTAAGTTTTTTTGGAAAGTGTTTGTGTTACGTTCAATTTTTCACCAGTTTTTCATCTTGCTACATTTTTACGTTCTAAATTAACTTTTCTTAATTTCACTTTCAGAACTTTTCAAAACTTAAATCCGATCACTTCGGCGCATGTTATCGTCGTATTGCGTTTTTTTTTATAACTACATCATGGATGTGTTCTTATTATCGGTTCGCAAATAATTAATTAATTTTCTTTTCCGTCGGATGTAACTATTATAATTTCACCCACTTTAAAATGCTATCACCTGAAAAATTCATGATCCCATATGGTTTACACGACATGTTTGATGTTTCCTTTTGTAACTGGGTTAATGCTTTGTTACATAACTTAGCGTCTGGATTTGTCTCATTGTAATTGCAACTATGTATATTGAAACTATGTACAAATAAATTTAATTTAATTAACTGAATTTTCAGATGCATATTAATGAATTCGCTGTTATTTCATAATTCTAAGGCTTGCTTTAAAAATTGACATTGTTCCACTATGAAAGTCTACAGTGATAAGTATTTGGTTTATACGTTGTTTTTGTAGTTTTAAATTTATAATTTGAACAAAATTACAAATTTTACTGCATTGTCTTCCTTACTGCACACTACTACTATATATGAAATCCAGGGTATATCAATATGAATTTTGTCCGCTTTAGGTTACTTTTCCTTAATCATTTAATTTTTACAACTATCGTAACGCACTCGCGTTGCAAGTGGCAGCTACCACACACAAAACTATAAAAAAAATATTTACATCTTCAAAACCTTTAAACCTGCAAAATCTTCCTATGAGTAGATCATAAGCATTTTCAATTATCACCCTAGTAGCTGAAAGTTAATAATTAAAAAAACTTCCTACTTAAATTGCTATTGCCTTTGTATGAAGGTATAAGTCATTGTGAACAGGGATATGTCGAATCGTTTCCGGAAAAAAAACCTTTTATAACTCTTTTATCATACAGTTATGATCGATGATCCTTTTAGTAATCGTAATTTATGAATTGATCCTGCTTCCCCACAAACGACATTCGTTTTTTATTGTCACGTACAGCTTGCAACAGTATGCTATAATCAGATTTTTGATTACAATAAACATATCTAGTTTTACTGGTTTCTCGATACTGATGTAGCAACCATCTACAGCATCAACACCTTCTAGGCCTTTTATTTTTTTAAACAATTTTCGATTTAAACTTTTCGTTCTTCTTTTAGTTGCTTTATATGTTCTCTGCATATCGATACTAAATACTGGATTAACAATTTAATTACGCGATGTACGACACTTTTGGTTACATTAAACCTATCTAGCATCTGCCGAAAGTTTCTTGATTACCCAAAGACAATATCATCATAAGAAGCGCTTTTGTAGCACCTATTTCTTCTCCTCCATAAGTATGGTCGGGCAAAATTTTAGAAGCTTTCACTTTTTCTGAAAATAAACCAGCAATTAGCTTCCATCTTATTCTAATAAAATCTTACCAATAAGAATGTAAGCTAATAATTTTTTTAACGAAAATGTTCTAGATGTTAACTGCGGTGGTGCGGGAACGTGTTCCTATGGAAAAAATTATTAAAGTTAATTAAGTCATTTGAAATAAAAATAATAAAGAAGTGGAAATTATAAATAAAAAGCTTGAAATACAAAAACCCTACGTTACACTAATCATTTACACTGTAGGGCATTTTCTGTCATAATTAAGGGGCGCCAAACCGTTTGTCACAGCAATCCCATTGATATTACTTTTACACGGAAGACGGTTATTCCACGTGCATCTTCTTTGCTTTAATATTTTAAATTTTATGTCTTACATTACCTTCCTTTCAAATATTTTAAAAACTCTTATTTAACTTTTGTCAATTACATAAATTCTAAAAATTGAGGTCTCTCCCAAACTTGATTCCACCACTGGGATAGCTGGCTTTTTTATAAATGTGTCTGCTTAAGTTTAAATAAATTCAATTTAAAGTTTAACCTAAACTTAAGCTGTATTAACATAAAACAATTTCAAGTAAAAATATATAATATACTTTCTTTAAAAGAGCCTAAATTATTTAATCTTAGTCTGGCCAGGTATTGCAAAAAGAAAACTCCTAAAAGACCTTAAATCTAATCCATTGGCAAGGCTACTCAACATTCCAAATTTTCCTGTTTCCAATATTCAAATACACGACATTTACAAACCTCAATAACTGAAACTGTCATTAATAACACACATAGCAAACTGTTAAATACCAACTTTTTGTTATACCATTATTTCATTGTCCATTCCAAGCTACTAAATTTTTATGCCTTCGGTAACACTAAATTTCACAAATAAAATTTGTATTAAAATTAATATACACTACCTACATCGCTAATTTAGTCTAACAAAGCAATATTACATAAATAAAAACAATAAACCTTTTTAGTTCGCAAATAAATAATTAATAATTCTATACATAAAAGCTCATTTTATTCACAGTTTAATTCCAATCATTAAAAGTTTCAGGTTTTCCAGAGACATCCACTATCATTAATTTTCTCATCCTATAAACAACAGCTCCCTTGACACACTATAATCAAAAATTTCAAATTAATGGTGGAGCGAACTATCCAAATCCCAACCCCTTTAACCCGTTACAACGACAATAATTTCACCAACAGGTTCATTGAAAATACCTTGCCCGTGTAAGCGTAAACTTAAAAATTTATCCTATGTTGCATTTATTGTCTATGCAGAAACATACATCTTTATTTTTTAAAGCTGTGTTACGTTCAACTATTTATTATTCTCTAATATTACTATTTTAAGTTCTACATTAATTTCTCTCAATTTTATTTTCCAAAACTTAACTCTTCAAAACTTAAATTTTCGCCATGCCGACACTGACCACGTGGGTCTTCCGCAGTATTAGACACACAGATGATTACAGTTTGCCCAGTTCTGATTACCGGTTAGTGAATAATTTATTATTCGTTCTCCATTGGATGTCTAACCACGAAACTTTTTCGTAACTTTCTAATGTTTTTTGTATGTTTGTTGTGGTTTGTTTAGCATTTTTCTTAATCTTCGTTGGGAATTAAACCACTCATAGTTTTTAAAATCATCTTTATTTACGTTTCGATCCATTACCTAGGATCGTTGTCAAAATAATAAAAACTTCAAGTTTCACATTTATGACATAAATTGAAGGTAACTTTGATTTATTAATGTTCGATATATTTGATTTGCGTACATTAGGTGAAAATTTTAAAGTTTAAAAGAATGATTGCCTTCAATTTGTGTTGCGGTCCGGGACCGACTTTTTAGGTAGCCAATACGCTTAACGTGAAATTAGCTGATCAATTTTTATTGGTAATTTCAAATAAATTCAATAATTTGAGGTTGGAAACATTTTTTAAGATGTTTCTATTTATACGGTTGAAAGTATGGTTATTAAAGAAGTGTGTGATTACGTTACCATAAGGCTTCAGCAGCCGGGGGCTGCTTAATGTTGTGGGAGTGAGGGGGGGGCGTTTTTTGAGTAATAATAATCTTCCTATTGAGTTTATGCAATGAAATACATGGAAAGTACTTGTTGTACCGCATGATTTACTTAGGTTAACATTCTGTCTTTGCACTATAGAATGATTACATTGTAACATATCGTATGAAAGGACTAAATCATCTGCAATCTAATATCCGTGAATTTGTTCTACTCAGTATATGGGTTTGTTTTATAGTATTGCAACTATGTATATTGAAACCATGTAATATTGAATTTAATTTATTTAACTAAATTTGTGAAAAGTTCTCCCATGTTTGAGATGTATATTCATAAATTTACTGTTATTTCGTAATTCTAAATCTTTCTTTAAAAATGACACAATTCCACTACCAAAGTTTAGTAAAATAAATATTAGATGAAACCTTTTTGTCGTTTAAACCCAATTGTATTTAAAATAGATAAAGCAATTATTTTGTTGTTTGTAAGATTACGATTTTGATAGAACTGCTAATTTTATTGAAATTTCTTACCTACCGAACACTATTTTACATGAAATCAGGATATACGAAGTATATTAATATTAAGTTGTTCGCTCAACATTAGTCTTCCTCTTTTTGCATTCGTATGTTTACAACCTAACGCCAAGCGTTACATTACGTCTGCAATTAAGTTGTTTTTTATTATCTTAAATGATGTTTTCCAAGTGCATAAGAATCCAGAAGTACAACCACACCAAAAATAAAATAAATAGTTATAATTAGCAAAATTAGATGGCAATAGCATATAGAGAATTTACATGCAGGACAGGCGGATATCCTATACTTAAAAGATGAGTTTGAATTAGCATTAAAAAGGCTGAAAAATAATAAGGCACCGAGCATAGATAAAGTACAAGCAGAAATCTTAAAAGCCGCTGGACAAGCAGTAATAAAACGTCTCTTCCAACTTGTAAGTTACATGTACGAGATATACGAAATACCCAAAGATTTCAAACGTATTACCATAGCTACTATATTAAAAGAAAGAAAGCGCAGATAGACGTGAAAATTTTCAAACAATAAGTTTGACAGCACACGCGTTAAGGATACTAACTAGAATTGTATAAAGACTGAAGGAAAAGCAGGGCGAAGAAATATTAAGAGAAGATCAACTTAGGTGTAGGCGAAACAAGGAAACACGAGACGCCATTTTATCTCTAAAGGTGATAATTGAAAAAACAGCAGAAGAAGGAAAAAGCGTGTACATGGGGTGTGTAGATTTGGGAACAGCATTTGACAGTGTAAAATTGGAAAAAATGTTCGAAATAATCAAAAAGATCGGAATGGGTTATAGTGATAGGCGGATTGTAAATAGCTTAGACAAAAAACAAACTGCCGTAATAGAAATAGAACAGGAACGTAGAGAAGTAAATATTTGGAAGGAGGTGAGACGGTGATGTGCCCCATCTCCGTTAATTTATAACTTGTATATCGAAGAGGCAGAGATAGTGTCAAATGAGCAATGACATTCGAAATAATTATACAGGAAAAAACGATTGATATGCAGATGATATAGCGATATCAGCATCTATCAAAAACGAATTGAAGCAGCACTTAATGAAATGCAAAGAGTAGTAATAAAAAAATACGGTATGGAAATGAACTAAAATAAAACCAAGGTACTAGTAAGTAAAGCAGGGGAAAATGAATCAAAAACAAGAACACGAGTAGGAAACGAGAACTTACAAAAAGTTAAGGATATCTGCTACCTAGAAAGCCAAATAAAGCAAGATGGGACATGTGCAAAAGATATAAAACAAAGATTAGAACAAAGCCGTGCTGCATTTAATAAGAAAAAGCAACCACCACGAGGGTTGTCTTTTATGTTTCGCATAAAAAGCTGAAATAAAACAATAGATAGCTTTTATTGTTTTTCGAAGTATTTTTCACCAAGATTAATGCACTTCTGCAAGCGCTCGAATCAACTGTGGAAGCAGCGATTTCACTCTAAATATTTATGACTCCGGGTTGGGACCGTGTAATCTTATAAACTAAGGTTGACGTTTTGCCGACTTTTGTAAGGGGCTTCATCAGGACAAGAAAAACAATGAAATATAAATATAAAAATAAAATATAAATATAAAAAATAATAATTATAAAGATGAGAATAATCAAATATTAAGTAGACAAGTTAAAGTGTAAAAGGTATGCCACAAGACACCTTTTGGTTTAAATGGGCTGGTGAGTCTGCTAGTTCAGAAGTAACTTTTGCATACTTTTTACACTTTAACTTGTCTACTTAATATTTTATCATTCTCATCTTTATTATTATTATTTTTTATATTATATTTTATTTTTTATATTTATATTTCAGTTTCTTTCCTTCTCCTGATGAAGCCCCTTACAAAATGGACGAAACGTCGACCTTAGTTTATAAAATGACGCGGTCCCAACTCGGAAACGTAAATATTTATGACTCCGGCCGTAAAAGCCAACGACTATATCAGCTATTTCATTCGTTTGTTGGTACAGTCTAAATTTCATTTTTGAAGGCATCTACTTCTTCGAATGACTTGAATCTTTGACCTCACGCCCGTCCTTGATTTTCAGAAAAGTATAGAAATCGTTTGGACTTAGGTAGGAATTGTATGAAGGATGATCTAACATTACGACGTTTTTATTCGTTAAAAATTCAATTGTCTTGCTAGCTGTGTGCGAACTTGCATTGTCTTGGTGGAGGATGATTCGTTGTTTGGGGTTGGTTTTTTGAAGCTCCACAATAACTTGTGGCAAGCAAAAGGTTGTATACCAAAGCCTCAGCAACAGTTCTTTGATCTTGCATAGCAATTGTTACTGCGTGAACTGCTTTCGAGACAAATGTTGCGACCAACTTTTTGGAAACACGGATAACTTTTTTCGGATTTCTTTCACCTTTGAAAACCCAAACACACGATCGGTGTTTGGTTCGCCTGAGTAAATCCAAGATTTATCACCACTCACGATGTTGTTGGGTTGAAGCGGTCTAGAGTTTTGTGACAACAATTCATCCTAGCTTTTTTCTGTTATTCGGTCAATAGATGCAGTGTCCATCGGGAAACTAGTCTTTTACACACAATTCTTCAAGATAAATTTTTTTAATTAATTTATTGAAATCCTTAATGATGTTTCAATTTCGCGATATGTAACATATCGTTCTATGTTGATCAACTTGCACACAACATCGACGTTTTTCTGAGTGACTGCTGTTTTCGGTGCATATGTCCTTGGATCGTCGCTAAGACTAATCCGTGCACGATTTAATTCTTCATACTAACGAAAAATTGCTGGCTGATATGGTGCTTCATTGCCGAAAAAAGAAACTAACTCGACGAGGCATTCTTGGTGAAATAAGTCTTTGAAAATTATAAAACATTATTGCGAAAAAAGTTTCACTGTTTTCGATTAACTTGTTAACTTTGACTGTTCGTTATAGCTACAACATTACACGTATCGCACTGAAACCTTGGATTTAGGTTAACTAAAGATGAAGGTTAGTTTTAGTACTAACATTTGGCTAGTGGCGCACTCTATGACCGTATGAGAAACATTAAAGACATCGCTCGTATTAGAAACAAGGAAAAGATTGCTGAAAGTATATATGTACGGCTGTAAAACCTGGACTGCTAGGCCGCCCACAAAGGGAGTCAATGGGGGTCGCCTGACCCCCCTGAATATGTTCCTTTGGTTTTTTTTTGTTAGAAATCGCAACACAAAGTGCACCTTCACTAGAGATTGAAGAAGATTACGATTTCACTATCGGTTATACTATTGTTTAAAAATAAAGTAAACCTAAATGTTGAGATTACACTACAGGTATGCCTATTGTCTAACTATAAATACACCGACTTTGTATGTCATTTTAAGCAGGAAATGCGAATTAATACGATTACCTTACAATAGTAACCCTAACCGCCTATAACAAAACTGTTATTTTCATTCTTTAATATCTAAATATCTTTACCCTGAAAGTTTCTATTCAAACGAAATATAAATAAAGGCTTTCATAATTGTTTCTTTCTTATTGTACAGGTTCAGGTACTCCTCAACTAAAACTTTGGAATGTTCTACAAATGTCTCACTGTGTTCTATTATGAGAAAAAATATATTCTTTATCTATAACAGTAAAGTACGTCTATATCTTCAGTGACTTCAGTTTGTATTCAGTGTTTTTCGAATGCGGTGTACTTTTAATTTGTGACTTAGGAAATTTTATCTGATTGTTGAATTAGTAGAAGACGTGTATGTTGATAGATATTGATTGGTCATTTTCCTTGTAGTTATTGTTATCAGTGTTGATAAGTAGTGTAGTTACTGGTTTTTGTTTTTAAAGAAGGCCGAAGATTGCAGTTACAGTTTAGTTACGGATAGGATAGCAGTAAGTACTAATGTACCTAATGCGTGAGAATACATATTTAAAAATAATATTTATTTGCAATTGGGAGATTCTTATTTTTTTTCTTTAAAGGCTATTTGATTAACAAAACTCTTCTTTTGAAGTATCAGAAAAGTAAAGCGTGTTATTTTTTTTCCAGAAATTCAGATCTAAGATCAGTAACAATACTAACAATGGATATTAGAAAATTTTTCAAACGAAATGAACTAAAAGAATCATCTAGCATAAGTTGTAGTAGTAGCGGTGCTGGTGCTAATGCTATTTTTGAGTGTAATAGTATAGTACATAATAGTGTCAATGATCTAAATAAAGCTGGTAGTTCGTCACCTAATACTTTAAAATCTCTCACATGTGAATATGACACCAATCTTTTAACTGATAAGAATGAGTACATGCTCGATTTGGGCAATTTTGTTAACTCGAATGAAACACTTTTCGACGATGTTCGCTTTTCATTATTAACAAATCCTTACAAACCAGATCCTAAATATAATTTCAAGAACGATTCCGAGGAAAGAAGACGTGCTTTTAGATATGACTGGCTTCAACAATACGATTGGCTTGCGTATTCTCCAAAACTCAAAGGCGCACTTTGCAAATATTGCGTAGTTTTTTGGCCAACTGTTAAAAGAGGGGTTCTTGGTTCTTTCATTGCGAAGCCCTTTACAAAATATCATGACTTTGTCGCTTCTGCAAAAGCACATGCTACAACCGAATGGCATCGTGATTCAACTATAAAAGCTTCTAGTTTTACAAAAATTATTGAAGGAAAACGTCTATCAATTACCTCTCAAATAAATGAAGCTGAGCGGGATTTGATTGAATCGAATCGCAAAAAACTTATACAAATAATATCCACCGTCATTTTTTGTGGTATGCATGATTTGCCATTACGAGGTGATAAAAAAGATAATTTTGAGGATCTTTTACAATTCAGAATAGAAAGTGGGGATCACATTCTAAACGAGCACTTAAAGTTTTGCAAGAAGAACTCAAAATACACCTCTCACAGAACTCAAAATCAAATAATTAATTTCAATTTGTGGAACATTAATTAGGGAAAAAAATTGTGAAAGATGTGAATTTGAGTGAAGCATTTTCAATTCTGGCTGACGAAAGTGCAGATATTGCTGGGGTAGAACAGTTATCACTTGGAGTAAGATTTGTTAGTAATGACAATTCGGTCAGAGAAGAATTTTTAGGCTTTGTAGTCCTTACATCGATGAACGCAGAAGGTATAACTGCTGCAATTTTAAACGCTTGTAATGAATATGGTCTTTGTATGGATAAATTAGTTGGATTAGGGTTTGATGGTTGCTCGACAATGGCAGGTCATGAGCAGGGAGTCCAGAAACTTATTACAAATAAATATCCAAGAGCGATATATTTTCACTGCGCGTCCCATAGATTAAATTTAGTGATAAATGATTTGAACAAGATTCCGGATACTCAAAATTCAGTAGGTACCATTAAAGAAGTAATTACTTTCTTTCGAGATAGTCCATTCAGACGTAGATATATTTCTAATATTCCACTATTATGTGAAACACGCTGGTCCGCCAAATATAAATCAATGAGGTTGTTTGCGGAAAATTTTGCAGATACTATGAACGCTCTGGAAAATTTAGCTCATAACCGTGAAATAAATGCTCAGACAAGAAATAGGGCCAGTCAACTTTTAAATTGCGTTTCTTCGTCGAAATTTATTCTTTGTCTGCATATTATGGCCAAATATTCTAGCAAATTGGAACCTGTTTGTAATGCACTGCAGTCTAAAAGTATAAACTTATTTTCCGTTAAACAGCACATAGATGAACTACTCAAACTTTTTAAGACACACCGTAGTGATCCTGAACAATATTTTAAAGAGGTTTATAAAAAAAGTGATGAACATGCCCATGGTTTTGGATTGGAAATAGTGATGGATTCGAACCGAACCGAACATTGCCCTAGGTTCGGTTCGGTTCGAAAACTTTTTAGTCCGGTTCGGTTCGATAAAATATATTTCGGTTCGGTTCGGTTCGGTTCGAAAAAACGAACCGAACCTCGAACCGAACCAAACCGGTTCGACATTTTGATATTTTAAACAACTAGTGCGTTCAACTACAACAATTTAAATGTTTAATGTAGTTTTTATATTTCGTAGTTGCTACTTTCAGATACACCCAACATTAATTTGCTTTAGATTTTAGTAGCATAAATCATACTAATACTTTTTGTCCAGGTTTGATTTTTCAATACGTACTACTATCTTTAACAAAGCGTAATTACAATTAAGTTAATAGTGAAAGCCACCTCTAAAATTTAGAATGTGTTAATAATTGATGATTTTTATTAATGTCATTTTACCGTGAAAGAACGATATCACACGATCTTTGCGATTACTTTTATTGTAGTTTTAGTTAATATAAAAAGAGTATCAAGACAATAAGGTGTTGCTAATTTCTTATACAATACAAACAAAAAGCTGTTTGTCAGTTTATCTTTATTATTATTTCTTTTAAAATACAATATCAAATGGTTCTCGGAAAGAATCGTAAATCTACCTCAAACAGCGTTTACATTTTTCATAATAAAATATAACAGTATTTATGGCACGGGCATTATGTTTGCTTATTATTTGTATTATACTGCATTATTTTATGTCGGCATTGATTGAAAAGTTTATGCTGCCATGAGTCATAAACTTCAACCCTTGGTTTTGAGAGAAAGTTCGGAGTCATCCATCTGGAGTATCGCCTACATCTAAAGACGTTGGTGGTAATGGTCACACTAAATAAACAGTAAATATTATGGTACCGTGCGTTTTATAACACCATTTGTTGAGCGATTATGTACAAAAGAAAAAGAGATTAGTTTTTGCTACAAGGTCACATTTTTTAATATTAATAGAGCGCTGGTTTTCATACAAAAGTAAAAATTTAAAATGATGGATTAGTAATACATACTTAATTAAGAATTAAATTGTTTCGTTTATTTTGAAAACTTCTGTAGTCTCTAGACCGTGACCTCGGCTTGTATAAGTATAAGATAGTTTTCAACACGACTTCTGTTCATTAAATAAAATAAGCTTGTTTTTAAAACCAAATTTTCAAAATCATTTTGAGTTTCTTTAATATCTAATACCAGTTATAAACAAGTTTGAAATAACGAGCATTAAACAAATCGAACTAATCTAGAATTTATTTTTGATCTACCAATATGCCTCGATGACAAAATTTATTAGATATGTAACACTTAATTAATAACTATTACATTTTTTACCTATTGGCTTAAAACTCAAAACCATGTACATTAGAAAATCGTTGTATTTCTTATATGCTTGTGACTAGAAAATTTTAAAATGTGCATTTGGGAGAAATAACATGTTTTTAGTGAAAATTAAATTTTTAAACTAAATTTTTATTTAAAAATCGAACCTTTCGAACCGAACCGGACCGAACCTTGAGCTAGGTTCGGTTCGGTTCGAAAAATTTGCCGGTCCGGTTCAAGGTTCGGTTCGAAAATAAAATGTCCGGTTCGGTTCGAAAAATCGAACCGAACCTCGAACCGAACCTCGAACCTGTTCGGTTCGTGTCCATCCCTAATTGGAAATTACATTACCACGTATTTCACCAAGACAAACTCATAGGTCTAATTATCATATGAGTAGTGTTGAAGATTACTTTCGAGTAAGCCTTTTTATTCCTTATTTGGATTCTGTTATACAGTCTATTTCCACAAGGTTTTCTGAAGATGCTACGACTTCTTTTTTACTCTCTGGTTACATCCAAATAACTTAAAAGACAACAATATAAAAAAGCATTTTTAAATAAAAAAGAAGAAATAGCCAGAAGTTACAACATTGATAACTTTTCAGAACAGTTGCAAACGTGGGTTGAACTTTGGCAAAATAGAGAGATTCAACAAGATACAGACTTTGTACATTTGCTTGATAATGAAGTTTCATTTTTTCCGGCCATCAAAACTGCGCTGAATATTTTTTTGGCATTACCTCCAACTACTGCAACAATAGAAAGCTCATTTAGTACGCTAAAGCGGGTAAAATCGTGGCATAGATCAAGCATGTCAGGGGATAGATTATCAGGTTTATGTATGCTTAGTGTACATAAGGACATGGTAGGTAGGGAGAAACAAGCATTTTTAAATGAAGTCCTAAATAGATTTGGTCAAGACCGAAGAAGATTAATATTTTTATTCAAAAATGATGATGATTAATAAAACGCGAGAACAGTCCTATTCAGCAGTGCCAGTTATAATAGTTTGTTGTACCCTTCTTAGTTCTTAGTCATGTTTGTTTGTGCAACAAATATTAAAGACACTATTTAAAGTGCCGGTCGGATATTTATTTACTATTAATTAATATCTGCGGTTGGTGACCATTTGATTGACAATGTGGCTTTTCTGTTTCCGTTAAATATGGTTGTGTCGTGTCTGTATTTTTACATTTTCTTACGGGCGGCTTATTACGTGTATTGGAATAAGTCCATTCAATTTTCAATTAGTGTGTGTTAATGTAAAATCTAATCTTTTCCACTTGCTACCCTGTGCATCATCAAGACAAAAGAATTGATAGCCTGCTGCACCAGCAATTTACCAGATTGGTAAGTAACTTTACACTTTATGAAAATTCGATTAATTACAGAATGCTGCATTTATTAAGAAACTATCAATCCTACGTTTTTCTTTCAATTTCAAATACTGTAGCGAAATCTCGAAAGAATGCATTCGCGTCATAGGTTTCTGAATTAAACACCGACATACTTTTAATGTATATCGCTTTTAAATTCAGTAACCTATGACGTGAATGCATTCTTTCGTGATTTCAACTATAATATTAAAAAACGCTGCATTATCGATGGTCCTAACTGCTTTTGAGCTACTCTAAGGAAATAAGATTTTATGCCTTACATTACTTTCCAATACGTCCGGTAACGGGGTTGCATTAACAGTGTTCATCCTTTGTGTAACATAACTAATATTTTTGAAAGTAGTTTTGACCCCCTCTACAAATTATTCTGTGGGCGGCCTTGCTGGACTGTAGGAGAATCGGACAGAAAAAAATAGAGGCTTTTGAAATGTGATGTACAGACGTATGATGAAGATGTCATAGACAGAAAAAGTTAAGAACAAAGAGGTTCTAGAAATAGTAGGGGAAGAATGATAACCGTGGAAAACAGTAAACAAATAGGAGAGATAGTATGACAGAATACGTTCTAAGGCATGAGGAAATTAGAAATAGAGATAGAAGAAAAAGTGAGGTAGAAGTAGACCTAGATTAGACTATTGTACAAAGATTGTGAAAGATGTAGGCTGTGGCAATTTCAGGGAAAACTGTATGTTAGCTCAGAATAGGAAACAATGGAAGTCGCTTCCAACCACTTCCAGGACAGGGGACCTGATAATGATGATAGATTAGCTATCCAAAAAGCTAAATTGTGCGTTCTATTAATCGGTTGCAAATTAATTCATGAAAGATTTATTTTTTTTCCGGCTAATGTAATATCGTAACGTAATATCAATAAGTATGGCAATTGACAATTTTTATTTCCACATCCATGCTGAAGAGGTTTAACGTCCAATTTTGTGATTGATTGTCGTTACTTTATAAAATAGCGTTAAAACCGAATTCATGGTAACGTTATGATTTATCTTTATAATCTAAGCATAACAAGTTTTATTAGGAAACAAATGTGCATCCGCAAACTCTAAAATATGTCTTTGCGATGGATACTGTAATAAATTTTATAAGTTAAACGATGATATAATCACTTAAATAATAATTATATTTAAACCATGACAAAGGTAGTACGCTTGTTTGAATTTTGAGTAATAGACGATGTTAGAATATTGTTTGGCCGTAATTGTACATACTCATGTACGTTTTAGTACAAAATTATGCTTACATAAAAGTTACGTGAACACAGATATCCAATTAAACCTGATAACAAGTTTAAGCTCTCGCTATCGAAGAGTGACATAACTTTGATTTTAATAATCACAAAATAATAACATTCTACCAAACCAATCAAAAAGGAAATATCTATGAAATGCTGGCTTTCACACGATATTAAGGCAATTAATTATTGAACAGCCCTTCATGATTTCAATTACGTTTATCACAATTTGATAATGGATTGAATTTATTGGATACCTTTGTACTTGCTCTTCATGTTATCTATACACCATCAGTACACACAATTTATGGAACACCCCTTTGAAACTGTAATTTGCGTACCGGTTATACTCGAATTGTAGTCATTTAAATATTTCATACACTTCTGAGGCTGCAATTACAATTTGAAATACGTTTTGTATCATAGGCAATAAAAATACTGGTCCAAATAATTACAAAGTTTTATCTTTGAGGTCTTGCGTTGTTGTATGCTAAACAGGTCCTTACTAAGTCGGGAGAAATATACTTTTAGATAATCAATGATTAACTAGATGCGGTAGTAGCATAAAATATTACAAGCGCTTTTATATCAAAACTATAAAAAATTTACTTTAATTTATGCCAGAAAACTTACATCTGAACTGTTTTCTTAATATTTTTCCCGGTTGTATGATTCAGGCGATAAATTTATTAATCATTAGACGTCGGAGAGCTAAATTTATCGGTCATTAATTCAACTGTTGCAAAACCAGTAGATTAATTCTCTACCCAGTTACACCATGTCTCTATTATAAGCTCTGTTTCAGGCCAAGTGCTATGTTTTCGTTGCAAAGTGTCTTAAGTAGTCGTCCTAATCCTCACATTATCCTCTCAACAGATACACTTTGTGGATGGTATACCGTGGAGTACCTCTATCTGACACCCAATCGTTCCAATGATTCTAGCCAAAATTTGTTTGTAAACTTTGACCCATATCAAATTAAAAACTAACGGGTTTACCTATATATCACGTATGAAATTATTTTCTAATCTGTTTATTAACACTTTCGATGTTGCGTTTTTAAAAGAATATAATTTTATAAATTTTGTGAAAATATCACAAGGCAAAGGTTGTTGAAAACATATGTGTGGAGCACAGCACTGTACGGCCGTTAAACGTGGACGGTGGAAGAAGCGGACAGGGAAGAGGTAGAAGTCTTTGAAATGTGGTGCTACAGTCTTATATTTCATGCTCCTACACTGTAGCAAAACACCAAAGTATTTGTACAACAAAATTAGATACCGCACCGATGTTGATAATTTGAATATTCGACTTAAGGGTACGTTAATTTCTCTTTCACATCTTACTCAAAAATTTAAATCATCGTTTTCTTACAATATTAGTGAATATTATAATATGGTACCAGTATCCTTAAAAAGTTGTAATGTTTTAGTTTTTAAGAAAACCCTTTATAAGGTGTTGTTTGAAGAATACATTATAATTTTCTAATATTTGGTCTATGTTTTGACTGAATTAAGTGCACTTGTAACTGGTTTTGTTATGGATGCTATAGATGTTCTCGTTAGTGTATCATTTTTAATATAACTGTTGAGTACATAAAAGAATACTCAGGAGAGAAAAGCGTGTGTATAACCAAACAGATATTAACAAATACGGCCTTCAATATTCTTACCTGATGCCCAATTAGAGCGGTGAAGATTCTTGGATCCAGATCACATTACTGCACTTGTAAAATAATATAAAGCGGTGAGGTAGTCGTATACGGGGACTGACCTACGAAACAAAAACTTATTGTTCAAGCAGTGACAATGGACTGTGCCAGGCCGCGCAGTCACCCAACATATATGGCAAACAAGATAGAGCATTGAAGGTAAAAACGCGACCGGGTTTATTAAATTAATTTAAATAAAAGAGCAGATATTACCATTAATAAAATAAACTTAAATCTTATAGTAATAATATAAAGAAACTAAATGAATATATAAAGGGTTGGACGGAACATACCGCCTACCAAAATGGAAACATTTTAGTTTTTATCTAGAAGGAGAGGGTAGAGTTTAACCACAGAACGCCTAATCTCACCACGCGCTATCCTAACGGTGGCAACACGGACCATCCAGTCGGCGCCAGAATGCACTGAGATAATACTCCCAAGTGACCACTGAAGAAGAGGTTTTAATTAGAACTAAGTCTTCCAGTTGAATATTATTTTTGGCTACATGTCATTTGGATTTTACTTGAAGGGTATGCAAGTATTCCCGGGACCAGTGCGCCCAAAAGTCGTGGTAGATACGCTGCAATAATTGCCATAAAGACAAACGATTTAAAGGCAGTGCCGTCAGTGAGGGACCAGGCGGGGCGGAAAGAGCGAGGTCAAAAAATGACCCGGCGTTAAACAACTAAGGTCGTTAGGATCATCACTAACCGGGGGTCAGAGGACGCGAATTGAAGACAGTTCAATTTGGATGAAAACGGTTAACAACTCTTCAAAGATTTGAACTTGCTCTCCTATAACACAAAGTAGCAGGGTCTTGATGGATTTGACCCCAGCTTCCCAAAGACCCCCAAAATGGGGCGCGGAAGGTGGGTTAAAAAGCCAAGTAATTAGTTCTTGGGAAGCTGCAGCTTTAGCAAAGGAAAGCAGTTGGCGATGGGCACTGACAAAGTTTGTACCACAGTCGTTGTAAAAATGTTCACATCGACCACGACGAGCAGGAAACCGACAAAACGCGGCCAAAAAAGTGTCAGTGGTTAAATCGGAGACTAGTTCTAGGTGAAGAATCTTGATACATATACAAATAAAAATGCAGAGGTAGGCTTTTAAAGTTTTGGAGCCGCAGAATCGACTCATGCTTATTGTAAGCGGGCCGCAAAGGTCCACGCCGGTATGCAAAAATGGTTTAACTTGAGTTATTCTAGCAGATGGAAGATTGCCTATGGGGGGCTGAAAAGACTTGGGATAAGTTTTCCAACAAGGAATACAAGAGTGAAGTATTCGGCAAATAAATCTTCTCACAGAAACTATTCAAAATCTTTGGCTTATAAGGAATTGTGTAATTTGAATACCTGCGTGATAATATTTGTGACCAATGTATTGAATATACCGATCCTTAAAACGGCTCTTACTGGGCAATAAAACGGGAAATCGTTTATCGTAAGAAATAGGGGCGTAACTTAACCGGCCACCTGCCCGAAGCACGTAATTTAAAAGAAAAAGGAATAATTTTTGGAACCTTTTAGCAAGTGGCGTCCCAGATTGAAGGGCCCTGATCTCAACCGTAAAAGATGCTTGTTGGGTATG
This sequence comes from Platerodrilus igneus, assembly GCA_036346225.1. NCBI lineage: Eukaryota > Metazoa > Arthropoda > Insecta > Coleoptera > Lycidae > Platerodrilus > Platerodrilus igneus. Next base: position 10,114,694 of record JARFIW010001052.1, read on the forward strand.
TTTAACAAGGCATTCCAAAACGAGCTCAAACGCATGAGCGGATACAAATTCAGTACGCTTAGTTAAAGGATGCCAGACATTATTAATAAAGCGGAAAGAAAAGAAGACTGATTCTTAAGTAGGGCATCTAATAATAACAGGACAAAGTAGTACTGAGTGTAACGGACTGTTCTTCACTTAGTACCTGTTACGGTTCCAGAGAACAAGAACGTGAAACGTAATTTATTTCTTAAAATGTACTAAAATTGGTGAAGCCGCCCACCATAACAAACATTGGAGCAAAGCGGCGGGTAACAAACCACGTGACCTAACGTCTGCGGGATTATCGTTAGAAGGCACGTGACGCTACATGGCGTTAGAAATTTTATCTTGGATATAGGCTACTCTGTTGGCCACGAAAGTCTTCCATCGTTGAGGCCAAGCGGAAATCCATGAATGTACAACCATCGAATCGGACCAACAGTATATTTTATTAAAAGTGAGATGAGAAAAAAACACATTCGGAACAAAGTCTAGTAATTTAGCAGATAAAGCAGCGGCTAGCAATTCTAACGTTGGCAGATAAAGGGGTCGCGGTGGAGCTACTTTAGATTTCGCACATACCATACGAACTATAGGTTCTTTAGAACGGTTAAGAAAACGAAAATAAACGACGGCGCAGTAGCCGCGTTCCGAAGCGTCCCCAAAACAATGTAACTCACACAAATCGTACTGAGAAGGGACTAGCAGGCGCAGTAACAAAAAATCTGCAAGAAGAGGAAGGCTCTCAACATATCTTTCCCATAAACGACAAAACTCCGGTGGTGGACGGGCATCCCAATCTAGTTTGAAAGTCCAAAAACGTCGGAGGAAATGCTTTATTAAAAAGGAAAGACGGGGCGGTATAAATTCTAGTAGAAACGCTACTTTTTGAAAGCGATTCTAATGGAAAGTTAAAGTGTAACGAGGTATGTATGATGCCCCTGGCGACAAGTGCGACAAGTCATAATCAATTTGCACTTGGAAAAAGTATGCGAACTGCTTAGACAGTTAATGCAACGTTTGCGTTCTTTTACAAAATTATAGCGGTTGTTAGGGGTTAATTGTAAAAAGGCGAGGCATTTATATAGCGGAAGGTCAACTTTGCAATACGGGCACTTAGCAACACAATTGGTAGTACGGACTTACATTGAAACACTGGGACGTAAACCTGGTCGGCTCTACGCGTGAACAATTTTGTTCATGTCTGATTTGTGATTTAAAGATAAGTTACTCAGGGATTTACATGTTTTGTCTAGAAATGTAATGATTTCAGTGTAAGTAGGAATGGTGGGAGGATTATGCTGCAACTCAAAACCTCGAGCTGTGTGTACATCCAGCCGATTTAAGAGCATCTGAGCTAATATAAAGCTCCACTTCTCAACCGAAAAATTAAACTTTTTTAAGGCTTCCAAATTATCGGTAAAAACGTCGAATAATTTTTGTAAACCAGAGGGGTTATCAGAGTGCAGTTTGGAAAAATTGTCCAAATTTGCCCAATACGCACTCGTAATTTGGCGGATATTTTCAAATTGCTGCGCAGTTTATTGTACGCGAGTATATAATGACTTTTAATTAAATCAAAATTTATAATGGCGGGTAAAACCCGACCTTGCAGAAGTGATTTTAAATGCATGAATTTGTCTATTGACGAAAATTCCGGGTTAGTGTGTATGAGGGAGTCGTATAAATCAATGAAACCTCTGAACATGTAGAAATCGTCTCAAAGGAGAGACCTACAACGAAGATAAATTTATTTTTGATTTTGGATGAGCGGCAAAAACAACAGCGCTAGGTTCTGGCGGTTTAGATTCAAAAAGTTTTATTTTGATTGACTTGATTAAATAAAAGGAACAATCAAACAATTTTCTGGTTTTATCTTCAACCTCAAACAATTCTTCTCGTTTTCATCCGTGGCGATCAAGGAGATAACGCTATTGTGACTTTGATAGAAGGCTTCTTCTAATTTAACCATATGCTCAAGGTGGGCTTTAAGTAAATTATGATATTCGACATTAGAAGCGGCCGATTGCGCTATCTCTTGTAGTTTTTGTAAACTTTGAATCTGCGTGTATCGTAAAAATTTCAACATTTGAAGTTCCTCTGCCATTTTAAATAATAACTAAAGCACAAATTTTCTTAAAAATTTTATAGAAAATTAGTACTGCAAAATGCTTTTATTAAGCTTTATCAATTTAGACACAAATTAAATAATCCTAGGTAAATGTAAATAGATGTACATATAAACAAAGTAATGAACTTTGTATCAAACACGATAACTAATGGCAATGAATGCAATTCAAGTAATATAACATTTGTAGTATCAAAACAATATGTTTGATAACACAAACTTGACCTCAGGTAAATAAAATTAAATAAAAACCCTTTACCACAAAAAATATTTAAATTACTAGATACGTATATAATACAGCTAATTATTTTTTTTTCTACTGATGATGACCACATAGTGGTCGAAATACGTATCTAGTAATTTAAATATTTTTTGTGTTAAAGGGTTTTTATTTAATTTTATTTAAATCGTGCCACAGTGTTCCTATAGATTATTAACTCAGGTAAATGATTAATAATTTTGTTTTAAATTATAGTGCTTATATCTACTGGTAATATCTGACTCGGCAAGGATCAAAATTTAATGTTAAGTACATAAAAGGATACTCAAGAGAGAAAAGCGGGTGTATAACCAAACAGATATTAACAAATTGCGGCCTTTAATATTCTTACCTGATGTCCAGTTAGAGCGATAAAGATTCTTGGATCCAGAACACTTATTACTGCACTCGTAAAACAATATTAAGCAGTAAGGTAGTCCTATACGGGGACTGACCTCTGAAACAGAAACTTATTGTTCAAGCGGTGACAATGAAGTGTGCCAGGCTCCGCAGTCACCCAACATATATGGCAAAGAAGGTAGAACATTGAAGATGAAAACGCGACCGGGATTATCAAATTAATTTAAATAAAAGAGCAGATATTACCATTAACAAAATAAACTTAAACCTTATAGTAATAATATAAAGAAACTAAATGAATATATACAGGGTTAGACGGAACAATAACTGGGGTTCTGGCTTTGTTTATTTTTGAGCAATATACAATAATATTGTGGGTTAAATAGAAGAACAGTGAGTAGTTTCACTATTACCTGAAATTCGCCCACTAGCAGTTAATTTATTTATTCCTATCTCATTTAAATTTAGTATATTAATAAATACCTTTATTATTATTATTATTATTATTATTATTATTATTATTATTATTATTATTATTACATTGGAACTACAGGGAGATGAAGACGTAAAAATTATGTTTAGTAAAATTACAGAAAAGCTGGATGCATATAAAACAGTTATGGATAGCTTAGTAAGTGATCTAAAAGGCCTTTCCAATTTATATGATGGTATAAGGGAAGAAGTTACTTTGCTAAAGAATAGCAACATTAAACTTACCGATGCTATTAATAAGTTGGCGGAAGAAAATAAAAAGAAGGATATAAAAATTAGAGGTTTGGAAATAAAAATTAACAATATGGAACAAAGAAGTAGAATGGTAAACTTTGAAATCCATGGATTAGATTATACGCCTAATGAAAACGAGAATCACTTACGGTCAGCCGTTATAAAATTAAATGAATGCTTGGGGGTTGATGTAACACCGGATCAAATCGAACTAGTGCACCGATTAGCAAAGAGACGCCTTGACTCAACACCAGCGTTCATAGTAAGATGCACTTCTCAAGCTGTACGCGATAAGATAATTAGCAAACGTAAAATGGTTGTAAGTAATAATGATGTTTTAAATAATAAAAGTGAACGGAAATTATTTCTATTGGAGAACTTAACTGCTTTTAATAAACAACTCTTGTATGAAGCTAAACAACGTGCTAAAGATAAAAATTGGGCATATGTTTGGGTAAAATATGGAAAAGAGTAGGGTAAAATCAAGGATCCCACCGCCTCATTTCCCCCAGAATCCCTCATTTCCCCACACATCTGGACCAAATTTACATGTAAAAACCCACTATAAAGTCTTATTTTAGATGAATCTCCTCCTGACTCCTCCTTGCTCTCCTCCTTGCTCGGACACCCCCACAACCATTTTGATTACATCACACCCGCATTCTTTCCACCCGCGAGATAAATCTTTCTCCACATTTCCACCCACGAGATAAACCTATCTTGTTTGGTATCAATTAATATTAGAATTTTCTTAGCTACCCGAATCTCTAAGAATTTTTTAGATTGCATCATCCCCCAGGGAGCTACCCTCATTTTAAGATTTCTTACCTGTAGCGACTTTTGAGCGTTCTTATAAATTTTTTTATACATGCGATACATTAAATTAGCTTAGAATTTTATGCACATCCCGAATCTGTAAACAGATTTGAAATCGGACCACGCCCTGCAAAGTTATACCCCTTTAAAGTCCTGATCTTCTAATTTTGCTATTTGCTCTATAAGCAAACCTAACAAATAGTTTTCTTCGTCTAGCCATTGCATCTTTCGAGATAAACCTATCTTGTTTGGTATTAATCAATATTAGAATTTTCTCAGCTACCTGAATCTCTAGGAATTTTTTCGATTGCATCACCCCCAAGGGAGCTACCCCAATTTTAAGATTTCTTACCAGTTGCGATTTCCGACCGTCCTTAAACATTTTTTTATACATGCGATACATTAAATTAGCTTAGAATTTTATGTAGAATCCGAATCTCTAAACAGATTTAAAATCGGACTACTCCTTACAAAGTTACACTTTAAGCTCTCAAACCTCTAAATTTTACTCTTTGCTTTATAAGCAAAACTAACAAATACTTTTCTTCGTCTAGCCAATGCATCTTTCGAGATAAACCTACCTTGTTTGGTATCAATCAATATTAGAATTTTCTCAGCTACCCGAATCTTTAGGAATTTTTAGATTGCGCCATCCCCAGAGAGCTACCCCATTTTAAGATTTCTTACCTGTAGCGACTTTTGAGTGTTCTTATAAATTTTCTTAGTCATGCGATACATCTTGTTAGCCTAAAATTTTACACAGAATTTGAATCTGCAAACAGATTTGAAATCGGACCATCCTTACAAAGTTATACTTTAAAGCTCCCAAACCACTTTAAATTGTTTTGCTCGTCTATGACATATGCTTTAACCAACTATTTCCCTAGAAATCTAAAACCGCAAGGATTTTAGAAACGAGTCCTTTATAAGCCATAAGTGCTTAGTATTTAAAATCATTTTTCAAACAGTAATGTGCTTTTCTCAGAATGTCGCAAAAACCCATGACTTAAAATTTTTTCTGGTTTTAACATAATTACATGTACAATGCTAAATTGTTGGAAAATACATAGACAAGAACAAACTAATCGCTTTACAATTATGTGACGTATAGTGAAAGTAGTATAGAGGACAAACTAATTGCTTTACAATTATGTTACGTAAAGTGAAAGTAGCCTTTCTTTTTTATTAATTAGCGGGTATATGATTTGAGAAATACAATAGATATGCTCGATGCTAATAGGAAAGTACGTTAAATGCAAGTCAATTAACAACAATTTAATAGTGTTTACTGACCTACCTTAATTGTTTGTACAAGGAAACACAATAAAATATATTCAAATATAGTAACTACCTTATTTATTTATGCCCCATGTGTAGCTTGCTGTACTATTAGGACTAGGGTATGCAGACTTTAACACCTCCATCTCGCACGCTTTACACAGATGTTGGTTGTTTCGTACAAGACCCTTTAACAACTGTTGAGTTGAACGTTTACTGCTTAATGACATACCGTGCTGTTTTTCCTTGTGTTGCTGTAAGCTATTCTTGTAAAAGCGATACTGCAAGACCCGGAGTTTAAGTACTTTGCTGCCGACGGATGTATAAGCAACCGTGGACGATGTTACACCACGACATTAAATGGCAGGCTTGAATATTTTTTGGAAACAATCGAAGATTGCCGAAGACACTCGAAGAGTGCACAAACGCAGTCACTAAACCACAATTAATAATCGCCTTTATAGGTTTAACATTTCTACCATTACCAATGATTTTAATTTCTTATTGGAGAATCCTTATTCTCCACGCACTGTTGCGTAGCTGGATGCCCACCCTTTTGGGGATATATGCTCGTTATAGGTTGTAGCACCCGCAGTTTTACTTAACTACACTTCGTGAGATCCCTTTAATCTTTTTAATCGTGTCCTTCTCGCGCACAATACAGTAGGACTTAGCCTTACTACCTACAAATTCTAACACCAAGTCACCGTTGAACTCGTCTTTAAATTTCCCCACAACTTTTGTTAACATGCGGTAAATTGTGTTTATTATTTGCAGGGTACACCACTTTAAACTTAAAAATAAAAACAGGATAGTTTAATACGTCTATTAATAATTTATGGTAATGTTGACGATACAAATATGTAAAACAAACTTTATCAAGAAATATGTTTTAATAGAATACATACATGTATTGATAACATCTATAAACCGCTGTGGTAACCAGAGTCTGGCGAATCTGAGATATCCAAATCTCTAAACATTTGCGCAACCGATTGCCTTGCAGTTGCATCTTTTAAGTACTGAATGGGAAACATTTAATAAGTTCCAACACTGTCAAGTAATTTAAATTGCTGCAATCATTTGACAGAGAAATACTGGCACTGCTCTCTCCCTCTAATAACGTTTGAACCCTTCTTCCTCCGTCGTATTTCCACATACTTTTTTATATCACCAACAAATTTTCGTAAAATTCTGGAAAGTTTCTACACCTTAACTCGCTCATTTTATAACAGATCAATTCTCGCAAATTTAATAGCTTGATGCACTCGTACGCAGGTAGCACAATAACATTCCCATCTTTCGTAATCTCCATATTATATAAATTCTCTTTTCAAAATTGTTCAACAACCATATACTTCTATTAAAGGCTGTGCTCAGCCGCAATTTGAAATCTTGATCCAATTGTATGTCAACAACATCGTTTCCAGTAGTCAGACCATTTAATCAGTGTTTAGCACGTCACGAGAGAATTGGCGAATTTGAAATTCCACTTGAAAAGTACACAATTTCTTCCAATCGAAGTAAGAGAATGTTATCGTAGAATCAGCACACATACCACTACAGCAAATAACTTGGATGGCAGGTTGAAGACCACCATATAAATCAAAACCAACTTCTAATATATGGTGGTGATAATTTGAAGGAAATTCGCCTAACCTATAGGTTGACTTACCAACTAGTTGGTTGATATTTAATTGCGGTACTCGCACATCACTTGTAACGTTAACACAAGAAAAATCCATCTTTAATTTATAATTTTAATCAAACTCGACGATACTTTGACGACTAATGCACTGGAACATGGCTCTCGCCTTTTATGCCGATGGTCGAGCGTGTGCAGCTCCTTATTATATTAGTTGGCGTTATATGCAAGTCTTGACTGGAAAAGTGAGGTCTATAATTGTTTTATAGTGGGTTTTACCTGTATGTATTTAACCACCAACGCCATTTTAGAATTATTAAACAAAATTACTCTTAGCAGTATTTTAATATACCATCGTGTAAGATTTCAATTATTATTGTGTTTTCCTCAGGTTCTCAAATCCTCGGAATTTTTCAAATCGAATGACCCCTTACTGATTTGCAGAATAACCTTTTGCAATCACTGTATATAATTCATCTTTAATCTATTTCTAAACCGTATCGCTCTGTCTTTTGAGATAAACCCCTGGTGTAACCTATAAATTAGTATAGAATTTTCCTGGGGAATTGAAATTAATTATCACGTCTTTTAAAATTAGTTCCAACAAAGACCTGTATATATTGTATTAATATTCAAAAACCTATCAACAAAACACCTTTGCATTTTATTTAGATTTAGCTCGATAATAGAGTTAAACTCCAAAAATATTTATTAGTGGCTAGAATTGTTAAAATTTTCAATTAGTGAATCCACATACAAATGATTAAACCAAAAGGTATAATACATATATTAATTCTATACGGTGACCTAGAAAGTGGTTCGATAATCTATTTTAAATGTAGTTCAACATAAGACGTATATTCTAAATAAATTTAGTGAAATGTATGATCATTAGCCTTGCATTGTTTGTTGATGACGTCCGACTATTAATTTAATAAAAGCACTTTCCACAATTCTAGTTAATATACGGGAATACACATTCTATAATTTGATTTAAATTGGGTTAATGTAAGGACAAATTATACTTATACTTTCTCCCTCAACGTATTTAGGAAGTTTATATCAAATCTTCCGCACATTATACGCACTATGGAAGTTGACATGCAAAATCAGATATGCAAATTCGAGAACTTGCGTTTTTATTTAAATAAAATTCTTTAGTGAAGATGTTGACATTTGATGGGAATTATATGATATTTACCAAAGGAACTTTAGAGCACTTTTAGGGGTATCTCAGATCGTTCTCAACCATGCTAATACTTTAAAGAACTAACGGAAAAGGGTACTCTAATATAGATCTGTTTCTGTTAGATGTTGCAATGGGAAGATATAATAGGAATGATGTCCTACAGAATCTCGCACATGATGTAATTAAAAGCAAATACAGTAATAGTGATATTGGGATCATATTATACGAATTTATAAAACCTACCCAAGATTGTTTGAAAACAGTATTTGTAAACAAGTTGAGTATATGGAAGAATACAACAGGTTTCCATCACGCATTTACGAGCGATGTTTAAATTTTAACCCGAAGACTGAAAATTTTGTAACACTATTAATCACACTTTTGTTTTCTTATACGTTTCTAAATTGTTGTATTTCAACTACAGATATTAATAGATGTCAATAAAATTATGTTATAGTTTTAAATAAAACAATTCTGATTAATAATTTTGTAAAACGTTTATAACACCCTTTTAAAAAATAATACACATCTTTGTTATAATTCTTTTCATAATTAGTTAGATACCCATTTCAGTTACGTGGACATTTGAAAAATTAAACAATACCAATGTATGCTTTATATTTTAAAACATAAACAAGCTAATATATACAAAAATAATTTCTAAATTCACATAATTCATTTCTTATGATAACAGTTGTGGTGGTTAAATTTTTATTCTAAAACTTACAATTTAGTATATATTCCATTTGAATATCTGCCAACAGTTTTATAAACCCCATCTCCTCGATTATTTCCATAAAATCATCCAGATCCTCAGGCATTGATAACACTGCAGCACAGTGCTGTATTGCTTCCTCGTATGACTGACACATAAGACATTTTCTCCTTCTATCGAAAAGCGTTGCCCACATTCTGCTTTTTTACTCGTAGAGCATTGCGAAATCTTCGAATAACCTCTCCAAAGTTTTATACATATTTGTTATATTGTCTCTTTGAACCGTACAATCAACAAATAATAACTTCTACGCGAACAGTCCTTTTATATGAGCTACTCCTATTCGGATATGTACCGATTGCACCGATTTGTGTGCACGCACGAAGCAACCGGTATGGAATGTATTCTATGAACAAAATCATTACATTTCTTAAGAAAAATGCTAAGGACTTTAAAAATAATTATAACTCTTGTTAGACCTCTAGTCTCTAGATAAACGTTATTATTTTAGGTTGTGTCACTGTTTTCTAAATCAATTTCCTACATACTTTTCCTAAACTATGCGTATCAATTGACGGTTATACTTTACTCCATAACCGACTTGTATATATTTTCGTCTTCGTCTCTAGCTAACACATCCGCATAGTAAAGATGGAACGGTTCTTCTGGAACGAGTTGCTTAATTTTCTTTATAGGTACGTCCATGTTTTCGACTTTAACCTTTGTTGTAGGTATGGAGATTTTTCGGTGATCGATTGCAACTGGGAAGCGGTTGTTGCAGTGGATCAATCAATTGTTTGTGCACTTCTTTGAATTTTGCTGAGATGTAGCATCTCCCTTTTTGTACGCTATAAACTTTTTTCGTACAGCATCCTGCATAAGATGAAGACTGCGTTTATTCGCAATAAAATTGTTAACGTCCGTCATAATGAAACTTTGGATGGGAACTAACTTTTTGAATAATGTCAAATATTTATATACTCGTCGAAATTCTTCCTATATCGACCTTTATCCAAATCAAAATCTTTAACAACAGTTATAAAATTATGTTTTGAGTCACCCCAACACTGTAAACACATTTCTTTAAATTTCGGATATGTCATGTCACCACTTATATGATCCGAAAAGATATGTCCGAGATTGGTTTCATCCTGTTTCCATAATGCGATTACATTGGCGTTATCTCTGAGTCTATGTTTTAAGGCACTAGCGTAAGTTTGACATAGATAGAACGAATCTATTGCTTTATGTCGACCGAACGAGAAAAACTGAGTGATTTTACTTTGCTCGTTTGCAGGTATATCATCGAAAACCATAATTGAATCTTCTTTGGTATCTCCGGGTTCGATCAAATCATCGTAATTTTCAAACTCATGGTAACCAATTTCTTCTTTTAATGGTGTAAAAACGTTTCTTAACAATTCGTATTTCGGTTGATACAAACTCTTCGAAAATACATAGACATTTTGAAATCTAAGACCGTTCTCGTGCAAGATCAGAGATATTAAAGCGTTGGTCTTCCCACAACTCGATGGTCCCACGAATATAGCTCGTATGTTAGATGGGAACAAGGACCATGTTTACCATCCTCTTTTGCATTAGCAATAGCAAAGTTATCATAATTCTGTATAGGTATTTTAACTTCTGGTATAACATCTCTGGATGCATCGTTGGAATTATGTAATTTCTTCACGTTCTGCAACCTTTTAACATATCTGCATAACGTTGTTCTAGGTATATTATATTTTTACTAGCAGCGTAGAAACTCGAGCCATCCAGGATATCCTCTGCTGCTTTTGTAATAGATTGTTTGGAGCACCACTGATTGCTTGAATGCGACATCTTTCGAAAAAATGTCTTACTATAACTAAGCTCAACCCAAAACTACTTCCTTATATACCAAATTTAATCTCCTGCTCACATAACCACATGACCATATGACCATATGACCACATGACCACATGACCATATGACCATATGACCACCATGACCATATGACCATATGACCACATGACCACATGACCATATGACCACATGACCACATGACCATATGACCATGACCCATGACCATATGACCTAATTGCTTTTAATGGGTTTTCTCATTAAAACCCATTACACTAATTGCTTTTTAATGAGTTTTCCATTAAAAACCAAGTGTGGACCTAGGTTAGATAAAGGAAAAATTAATGGGTTGGGCCAGCGCCGCGGCGCTAATTTTTATCTGTGGTCATGGAAAGAGGAGATTAAATTTGGTTAATGTTTTGGGTTCAGTATGTCGTAGTTTTTCGAGATGCGCATTCAGCTGTCAAATGAATCGCTGGGGAAGTTTATCCTGGCATTGCTGTAAATATAATTTATGGCTGGTGCAGATGCTGTATGAAAAATTAACGATGCTAGAGAACCAGGTTAAATTCATGTATGATAACTTTGTGTATGAAGATGGATTGGTGTCGTGTTCATCGTTCAACGGATCGGTGAAAGTTCGAGGCTGGTGGCATAAGTTGTGGCGGTGATGACCTAAATTGAACATGTTTGATCGGGAGAACCTTGAAAGTAGGTTTCGAAATACTGCAAAAGGAAACTCGGCCGTTCGTACAATTCGTTCTTCTGGTCATGCACGCTGGTCTGACCACGGGTTATGAAACAGTGGATTAACCATCGTTCAATTGATATAGACATGCATATTGAAATTGTGTGTGGTGACTCTGTTTAATTGTTGTGGATTTGAATCATATGGGAATTGAAATTGTTGACTTATCAGTGGTTCCAATTTCTGACGGAACGAACAATGTTTAACGATGAAATGTTTGCGGATGCTGTCGGTTAATATACAAGATTGATATCGGCATCAAACTGTATTGATCACTGAAATGTTCGTGGAACGTCCCAATCATCGATCGTCTGGACTATAAAATTTAAACTCGTTCCGTTCCGTTCTTGCGGTGTGGGACAATATGAATGGTTTAAAACCGTTGGATTGGTTGGGGTTTTAAAAAAAAAAAATTTAAGTTTAGGTTAAGTTATTTTTAAATTTCCCTTTTAAAAAATGTTTTTCATAAACCCATCCTTGCCTTTTCCCCGGAAAATTGTATTTTGGGAAAATTGGGTTTGGGTTTAATTTAAAAAAATGGAAAATTTGGTTTTTAAAAACGTAAAAAAGGGTTTGGTTTAATTTGTTTTATTAAAAATTTAATTGGGGTTTTCATTTTTGGTCAAGAAAAAAATCTCAAAAATTATTGTTTCCCGGGATTCCCTTTTAAAGCAATTTTCTGTGGGGTTGTATAATTAGGTCTTGTGGCAATTAGGTGATTAAAAGTTTAGTAAATTAACAATTTTAACGGTTATTGAAGAAAGTTGGTTTTGATGAAAAAACGTTGGTTTGAAAGCGGTCTTCTTCTGTCACAATTGGCTGCAGACTGAAAAATGAATGACCTCGGTTGATTAAAATAGTGGTAATTATGTGAATTTGTGTTGGTGGTTATTTAACTGGTAAGTTGTAAACATATGAAATTTCGACAAATAAAGGACTTAAAAGGGTTCCGTTCTAAAAGGCGTTAACTTTTTGAATGCAATTTATCGAATCGTGAGGTTATATAATTAAATGGTTTCGGGATGAAATCATGGTGTTATACCAATTTCGCTGGTGGCCAACCCGGTGTGGCATAAAATTACCTTTCAGTTTTTTGGGATGTCAAACGAACAATATTGTTGTGAATCCTGATTTTTTGTTGGGAGATGATTTGAACGGCCAAAAAATTTCTGGGGTGAGTTATTTAAAGTCTCTCTTGAAAGTGTTTGTTAAACCATTCCATCCATTTCTTGCGTGCCGCGTTTAAAATGTTGCATTGAAATGTGTGATGTGGTTCAATTAATGTTATACATGCTGTGTGAAGGTATTGTCGATATGTAAGGCGAGTAGGTGAGAAATTTGAGCTTGGATGTCGGTCAATAATCGGTGTGGTGGATCGTTTGGGATGCTTTAAACTGTTGATACAAATGAATTCTGTGGTTTGACATATTACCAACTGGGTTCATAAATGGATTAGTGTAAATGTAACGTTTATGTTTAAAATAATTATGATTTAATTGTGCTGTGAATAAATGGTGTAAATTATGGTTGTAAAGATTGCTGGTTTGACTTACAAATTGTACATTTGTTTGAACGTTAACGATTGGCTTGGATGGTGAAAATGTGGTGTGAATGTTGGTCGTTGTTAAAAATATGTCATCGTCACGTGATGCTGGAGCTTTGAACTCTGTTGAAATGGTATTTTTTATAATTCTTTGCTAATGTCTGTGTTGCGGTATGATCGTGTGGTGACATCTGTATCGTGCAAATCTGTGCGCTAGAATTTGTGTGGATGGCCTGGTGGTTCTTAAGTGATTGGGCGTGACATATGAGTGACAAATCGCGGAATTATTTGATAATGTGTCGTAAGGGTCTGTTAAATAAACGCAGTTCTTATGAATTCTGTTTTGAATCGCATCATGCGATATGGCGGTAAGTTGATGAAATGCGGTGTCATGGTGAATAAGGTTAATCGATATGAAACATGGTTTACAAGTGGTGGAGCAGTGTGGTCGGAGTATGAGCTGTATCAGTTGCGAGTTTAAATTGCGTTAAAGTGATAATTGTAATATTTCAACTGTTCTGTCGCGTTGAAATTTGATTCTGTGTGTCATTGTTAAACTTTGTCAATCCGCAAATTTGTAGTGTCGGCTAATCTAATAAAATGTGTTCGTGATGTGAATTAATATGGTCTGTTGAACTAAAGCGGCGTATGTCGTGTAAAATGTGTAATGTTTGATTCGAAAATGGTTTTGAATCATGTTGTGAGCAGATGGTGAACTGGTTTATACATTAATCGTAAACTTTCGATTGTTATTGTAACTACGTGTATCGTTACTGGTTTAAAGCTGTTGCGTTATTCAAAATGGCGTTGATGTTCAATACGGTATGAACACGCTGGTGACAATTTTCCAATCGGCTTAACGCCATCTTAAGCTGCGCTCCTGAAATTAATGCGTTCGTGGTCGAAGGTCGGTTGATTAAAAATTAGATGGAATTTGTTCTAAGTTAAGGTTGAATTAAATCGGCAATTTGTAAAACTCAGCGTTGGGCGAATTTCCTTATCACCCCTTTGGTTGGTTGAAAGGTCTTTCTCCGTTTTTGTGGTTGGTTTTTGTGGAAGAAAGGTTTCTTTAATTCTGGTGGCCCCGCTGGGGATTTTGGTCGACGCTGACGGATCATTTTCAGGTGCGGCTGGCCTAATAATGGGTTGTTGCAATTTTTAAAATGTGGATTAAAGTGGCACCTGCGTCGGTGCTGCTGGGGGTTTAAAATGGCGGTTTGTGGCTTTAGGTAGGGGAAAAGTATGGCCGACGGAAGGGTTCAGCTTGAGGGAAGGGTGCCTGTTCTGTCAAATTAAAATTGAAAAAATTTTCCCTTTCTGCAAATGTGGGAATCCATGTTTGGTTTCTTCGCCGACTTTAAATTTATGTTGGTTGTAAAACATACTTGTGTTTGTTTTTCTGGGCCCTAAATTAATGCGTTTCTGTTTTTTTAAAGTTTAAGGGAATAAAAAGAGGTTGAAACGGGGTGTTGTGTGGGGGCGCCGGGTGCCAAATCAGGGGGTTTGAGGGGTCTCTTTCCAAATTGGAATTTGGGGTTTTTTGATGTGTTAAACTAACATATTTTTTGTTAATTTTTGTGTTTTAAGGATTTAAAATTAAGCTTTCCTCAGTTAAACTTTGATAATTAAAAAAACGAACAATTGTTAAAAATTATTATCAATTATTTAAAATATTAAGGAATGGAACAATATAGATGTAAATACCCAAGTTAATTTAAATAATAATGCATGTTTGTCGGTAATTTGTCTAAATATAAACGGGCTTAAAGTCATTTCGACGAATTTATGGCTTATATTTCCAGTTCTGTTTTGATATAATTATGCTGGTCGAAGTTTCAATTCATGATAAAGATATAGTTAATTATAATATTGAGGATTTAATGTTTATTCAAAATTGCGTCGTGAAGGTAGAGGTGGTGGGGTTATGATGTATATACGGAAACTTTTATCTTTCGAAGAAAATTTATATAACACCGCCTGTTATGAAAATATAGAAGGAACATTAAAACTAGTAAATGGAAATGATATAAAATTAATAACTGTATATAGACCACCCGGTGGAAATATTTATGATTTCTTGTCAGAATTTAAAAACCAACTAAAAGCTTGTAAGTGCTATAAAAAATTAATTTTTGGAGGAGATATTAATATTGACTTAAAATTACAAAGCCGGGTAAAAGATAAATATGAGTTGTTGTTAAATTCAGAAGGTCTATACCAGTGTATATTTGATTATACGCGCCAACAATTTTATAATTTCAATATGACATCATCAGCAATAGACCACCTCTTTGTTAGAGGTATTTATAAATCTATAAATTCAGGCGTAATACAGACTAAAATATCTGACCATTATATTTTGGTAATGAAGATTATTTTAGAGGATATTGGGTCTATTACTAAAGTAGAAACAAGAATTAACGAAAGTTATATTCGACGCAAACTTGTAATTTAGATTTTAAACTTTTGTGGATACTAAAGAACCAGAAGACCTATATAAAAAAATTAGTTTAGCATTCAATAATATATATGATAACAGCAAGTACACGGTAGGCCATAAAAATTTAAATACACCGGGTCTCAAACCAGGAGGGGTTAAAAAGGAATGGATGACAAACGAACTACTAAAATGTATAGCATTTAGAGATAAGTTGTTTAGAAGATGGAAAAAGACAAAAAATCCAGATCACATGGATGATTATAAAAAATACAGAAACTACTTAACATCAAAAATACGTAAAGATAAGCAAAATCATTATAAACAAAAATTTAAGAGTTTAAATAATAACACAAAGTTAACATGGAAGGCGATTAATGATCTACTACAGCATAAAAAGAAAAACAGCGTGGATGAGGTTATCAAACAGGCTATGCCCGAACTTGAAGATATAGTCATTGCAAATAAATTTGCAAATATATTCTCTAACAATCTTAAAGAAATAGTTCACAATTGTGATCAAAAGCATCTGCAAATGAATTTATCTAACAACGACGTACATTGTAGTATGCGACTGCAGCTGGTGACGAAAGATTTTGTAAAAATTGCGTTAGCACAAATACGTAGATCACAGACGCCCGGCTTTGATAACATACGAATTAGGGATGTGCTATTTCTGAAGGATGAAGCCGTTCAAATAATAACAAATTTAATAAACCTCATAATTAAAAACAGAAAAATCCCAACTGCACTAAAAATTGCGATTATAAAACCCATTCATAAAAAAGGTAGCCTCACAGATTTCGGAAATTATAGACCTATTGCAATACTATGCTTTATAGACAAAGTATTTGAAAAACATATTGCAAAGCAAATAAACCAGTTTATAAAATCGAATGATATTATAGTAAAAGAGCAATTTGGTTTTGTAAAAGGTCTAGGCACAAATAAGTTATTATCCCGTTTTTCTAATTTAGTTTACCAAAAACTACAATTTCAGATGAATATACTTTGTTTATTCGTAGATTATTCAAAAGCGTTTGAAACCGTAAATCATAATATATTATTACATAAAATGAACATGTTAGGTTTTAGAGGCCCGAGCTTAGAGCTAATAAAAAGTTATTTAGAATGCAGAAAATTTGTAGTTAAAATTAATAACGCACTTAGTTATGAACAACAGCTGAATTTAGGAGTCCCACAGAAGTCAGTTTAGGACCGCTATTATTCATAATCTACATAAACGATTTGCCTCAAATAATAAGAAACTGTAAAGTGTATATATTTGCAGACGATGTAATGTTGATAGCAGTGCATAAGAAGTTACACATTGCAGAAAAACAAATGCAGCTAGATATAGATAATCTGACAAAATGGTCGCATGATAATGAGTTAATAATTAACAAAGACAAAACGAAGTTAATGCACATAACATCGCCTCATCTAGATAGAGATACTCCACGCATAAAAATTCATTCTTGTAAATGTATGCAATTACAGCGTATGAATAAATTCTCTTGCTTAAGTGATTGTACAACCGTCTCTTATTGTCTAAATTATACATATCTTGGCATTACGGTTGATTGTTATTTTAGGTGGGACAGCCACATAACAAATGTTTGTAATAAACTGAAAGTAGTATTAGTCAAATTGTATTATGTACAACATCTACTACCGCAAACAGTTAGAAAGGCTATATATGTGGCGTTGGCGGAATCCGTTATGCGATATGGGTTGGAAGCGTGGGGTTTTGCCAGCGACGTATATATAAAGCAAATCGATGCTATACAAAGAAGACTGTTGAAATTGGTTTGCTCTAACCAAGGCAATAGAACACTAAACAGCTTATTGAAAAATTCCGATTTACTTAGTGTTAAGGGATTGTTTTATTATAAAATGGTCTTAGATTATTATTTTGATGATACCTATCTTCAGAAAAAATTAGTAATTACAATATAAGGAAGAAAGCTATATAGTACCACGGGTACTAAATACTTTTGGAGAAAAACACTGGCCTATCTGATACCAAATCTATTTAATAGCTTACCGCATGAGTGTAAGAGTTTTGTCAATATGTGTTCACTAAAAAAGAGCTTAAAAAGTTTTCTTAATTCCGAACAGTCATAAATGACAAATGGCAGAGATGTATTTTTTGAGTTATATTTTCTTTTTATTTGCATACACTTTTATATAAATAAATTTTTCTACCTGTTGAGTACTATAGTTCATTTTGATTATTTTATTACATATTTTGTTATATATTTTAGAATTATGCATTTTACTTATTATAGAAGCAAAAGTTGATGTAGTAATTAGTTTGATGTGTGTATAAAATCGAATAGTAGATATTTATTAGTGATAAGTACTAGGTTAAGTAGATAAAATTTCTGACGAACGAATAATGAGTATGCATATTGAAATAGTTCTAATATTAATTAAACTTTTATTTTGTTATTGATTATTGATCGAGTTTAGATTTTCATTTATTTATATATTTTTTTTCCGACTTTAACTTTATATTTAACATTAAGATTAAACTTTGACTTAATGTCTAAGTTTATCTGGAAATTATTAAACTGTATTCTTATTGAAATACTGTTAGGTAGTGTCAAATACGATAGCTGTTGTTAATATTAACACTATCTTGCAAATTTTGTAGTTTATTTTTACGCTAGTTCAGCATAACTTTGGTAATTCATTATTTATTATTTAAACTAGAAAAAGTAGCACTGTTTAATTGTAGTGCGGGTGTAATATGTAGTATATGTATAAGGGTCGAGTCACAACTAAAAAGTATATGGTTTTTGTAATATGTCAATACCTTAGTGCCAAAGAGATTTTTAGTAGTAAAACGTTTTTGTTTTCAAATTGTGTCAAAACGAAAACTGTTAAATTGTAGCGCTGGTATTTATGTTATGTTGTACAGCCTGGTCAAGCAGCTTCGGCTAGCTTTAGGCAAATATGATTATTAATGAATAAAGTGCATTTGAATTTGAATTTGAATTTGAATTATTATTATTATTATTATTATTATTATTATTATTATTATATAAACAAATTTAACGAAGCATATGAAGCTTGTCAAGTTACACAAAATTAAAATCCTGAAATGTTTCTACTAAAAATTATAAAAACAAGCAATTGTAAATTTGTATGCGAATTGGATAATAAATAACAAAGTAATGCAGGAGAACTGAATGTGGAAAATTGTAATGGAGAGAGAGAGTTGAGTCAGAACAAGGACTATACGCAGAAAGTTCTAAAATCATACTGTATAATAAAAGAAGACCATTCGTTTACTAGGTGATATTTAGTTCATATAACAAATATATTATGTATTATTAATTAATTATTTTATATACTTTTTGAAATATTCTAGATTATAACGAATGTATATACATAGTTTTAACACCATGTCAAGCAACTCATGGAGTTAGCTTATGGTGAAAAGAGAACAAACTTGTAAATAAATTGAAATTGAATTGAATTGAATTGAATTATTATTATTATTATTATTATTATTATTATTATTATTATTATTATTACTATTATTATGAAGATATCATGAACAGACAAAGTTAAGAACAAAGAGGTTCTCAAAATAGTAGGGTAAGAAAGAAATATGTGGAAAACAGTAAAAAATAGGAGAAATAAGATGAGGACACATACTAAGGCATGAGGGAATAGTACATAATATATTAGAAGCTGAGAAGACAAAAAAGAGAAGTAGAGGTAGATATAGATTAGACCTATTGCACACAGATAGTGAAAGATGTAAGCTGTGGGAATTTCCATTACAAATAGTACAATTTTTTCATCAACATGTCCATAGCACATTTATAAACGCCTCTTTTATTTCTTTAAAATATTCTTTTTCATAGCGGTATTAGCTTCTAGCAAAGAAGAGTTAGAGGCTGTTCTTAATGAAATGGAAACAGTTCTAACCGAGAGATACGGTATGAAAATTAACGAAAACAAAACTAAACTACTAGTATGCAAAGAAGGGGAAAATAAATCAAAAACAAGAACACAAATAGGTAACGAGAACTTACAAGAAGTTAATAATTTCTACTACCCAGGAAGCCCAATAACGCAAGATGGAAAAAGCGCAAAGGATACAAAACAAAGATTAGCACGAAGGTACTACATTAGCCAGGTAGCGAGTTTTTTTTACCTGAAATATTTTAAATTTTGCCAAACCCTTGCTGTTCCAAACAATGTAGGGATCTTTAACGTGCGTTACAACACTCACACACGGGACCTCCATTTTACCTCTCATCCGAACGAGGGCGTATTTTTGTCAAAAATGCTCGCTTAACATTTTTTAAGCGGACCGTATCGGGATTCAAACCGGGGACCTTGAGTGTAGTAGTCACACGCATAACAACTAAGCCACGGAGCTACTCCTGCACCAAGAAGTAGGTACAGTAAAATTCTAAAGCTCTCTCGACAATTTATTTTCAGCTAATCGCTATCAATACAAATACTAACTTCTTAGAACTACTATGCTAATTTCCTATTTAATTACTATCGGAGCACTATAATATATTTAAATCGACGCACTATAATTACTGTATGTTGATTACTACAATAAGCTTGAATTGGAACTAAACCCTAATATTTATGCAGGCAATTTATATGACTATACGCATACGTACCAGAATTATGCAAATAACGTTTGGAATGTACCCATTTTAAGCTTAATAAAGTTCTTAAATGCATATTCTTGTAACCTGTCAATCAAGTCCATTTGAAGATGTTGGGCCGCAGGGTGGCTATGAATCATCTATTGTGTACAAATGAATCGTTTAGATTCTGTTGTTTTATTCTGCTCAAAGGTAACGAGACCATGTTACAGCACCTTTTCGCTACGACTTAAAAATTAGTACCAACGTAATTCCAAGATTGTTGTTAGCTTTTTGTAGAGAAAGAAACTGTAAGAACATCGAAACCGGCCGTTTATTGTTTTCCATAAATGTGTGATCTGATTATTTATATTAATCTACATAGGTAAATCGCGCCCAGTTGTCTTTACTCCTACTCGTTTCGCATTTATTACTCTTATGTCCAGTTGGTGATAACCAGCTGACAACATCCGGTATGAGTCACTACTTGCCTTATAGCGGTCCTAAGGACACCTATTCAATTTTCTACTTTTAGATTTTATCATAATTATCTTCGTCTCGTACTATAATTATTCACAGTTTTAGCAAAAGGAGTATTTGCATTCTTGATACGCAATATTTTACTCTTATTTTAATTGTAATACAAATATCTGTTTAATATGTTTTATTTATGTATATTTATTATACCATATATACCCATAATTTAAATATTGTTTATGTACACTATTTTCGCATGATTTGAACAACTATTTTAACATTCGTCACTTTGAGTTGTGATACATCAACTCCCAGAAAACTTATTTCGATTCAATGTTTTATACTAGGAAATAAGATTATTATGAAAAATTGGTAGATATTTTATAAAACTTTAACAAACAACGAGCAATGAATTTAATTTTTTTGCAGTTTGGGCTGAAACTGGAGACTTTCGGGACACACACTCAGGCATGCCAGGTTCAGGAGCAATGGATCATTCCCAATTACCATTTAGTTCAATTCCTAGGAGTAGAACGAGGGATCGAAAAGGTACAATTTTTCTACTAGTATTTTTGTAATTTTAGTTAAACTGATTGCGTACTGTTAATGTTTTAGAAGTTTTGAAACTTTTTAGCTGAGCATCACCGCCACTTTCGTTTTTAATATAGACTTTCAAATGAAAAGATCTTTATATTATACTTTAAAATCAAATTTTTACTACTTTTAGTTAAAAAATAATAACTAAAACTTTTCTATGAATCTACAATACATATTTGGCCTCCTTTAGGTAAATTTTGGCATGCTTCTCTAAAACCGCAAACATCTTATTGCTTCAAATGTAAAAAAAACTTATATTAAAGACAAATATTGCTTTTGGGTTAAAAAAAATTCTGAATTGCAACTTATCTTAATTAAAAGGTGCTTGATCTTATATTTTTAAATTTCCTGATTTGTTAACTTCTGACAAGAACACATTCAATATGTATCTAAGGGAGAGTGAAGCAAAATCGACCTACTAAGTTTTGAACATTCAAGAAGTTATTTTTAAATATTTCTTTACAAAAATCATGTAAAACGTGTACTTATATAATAACGAAGCAATTTATTTAATAAACAAGACGTACCTAGTTTAGTTGTATATAAATAAAATTTTGTCCTTAAATAAGCATGTTGTCGGTTTTGCCCTATGGGTGGTGTAAAATCTAGAGCTATATAAATGCTATACAAAAATTTTATATTATATTTTTTGTGGAAATCAAAGAAATGCATATAATCTAAACCTATAACGGTGAACTAAATAATAATCTTTAATAAAGGAAATAAAAGTAGGCTTAATAATAGATGTCCAAAAATAGTCTATGTAACGTTTCAAAACCAAAATTCACAAGCACTTGGATATCTTCTTACTCGCAAATTGTACTTGCTTCGTGAGCTCAGCCGCGACAGTACATGCACAGTACCAACCCCTTCTTATATATAAATACTAGTCATTGCAAGAACTTCACGCTCCTTCGTCTTTATTTTTATCGTCATTTCCATCATCATCGTCATCTTCCTCTTGCTGTTTTTTTAGTCATTTCTTCTTCCTTTTACTAAGTTTGTGTATCAATAGCAAGTTCCATTTTCAAGCAATTTTTCTTTTTTGATAACACTTGTTTTGGGAATCTCTTCTAAGTTCTTTTGCTTTTCTGTCATCTTCTTTCTTCTTGATTTTCAATTCTAGTTCTATCCTGTAAGGTGAAGACGTCGGAATAACAGTTTGCTCTTCTTTTTGCCATTGCTTTTCTTTTGTATACGCTTCACCTCTTTCGGAGGAAACAGCAACATCTTTAGGTAAATTATAAATCCAGACTGCTCTCCTGAAGTTGGACATGAATGTTTTGTTGTCGTTCCAGAAGTGGAAGACAGGAGCTTGGCAGTTACTTCTGATTGAATTGCAGGTCCAGAACTGGAAGACTGCAATTCCGCATCTGCTTTTAGTTGGAATGCATGTCTACAGTTGAGGACCGGAGTTTGGTAGCGCCCTCTGAGATGATGCTAGGTCCAGAACTGGAAAACTGTGCCTCAGCAGCTGCTTCTGGGTGAAGTACAAGTCGACAAGTAGCGGCTGGAACTCGGCAGCTGCCTCTGATCTGTCTGTGGTATGAGAAGATGCACATGCAGAGAGGAAATATATTCATATTAGAAGAATATATTTCCTTTACACCTCCTGAGTACTGTTTGTATTTACACTGCTCTGGTCATTGCACCATTCAACAGTGTCCCAACCTCTATATGATAAAAATTTTCCTTGGATGAACTATTAAACACTTTCAACTTGCTCGTAAAAAATTATGAGGGGACAAATAAAAATCACGTTTAGGTGATGGAAACGATGCGTGGTATGAGGTGGGTAACATACTAGTATGACATTTTTCTCGCGAGCTACATGTGGCTTGTGCCTATCTAAGATCAGCAGCACTAGCTTGTTTGGCGATGGATTTGAGAAACCAATAAACTTGTTGAACCATAACAAAAGGGGATCTTAGGTGATCCAGCCAGATTCGCTGTAGCAGGCAAAAGATCCAGAAAGGGTGTCGTCTATAAGCAGGCGATTCTGTCCTTTTCTAGTAAAATGAACATCGGTGGCATAAAATTGCCAGAGCCGTTCTTGCACGTTTCGACAGTAGCAAGATCACAAACACCTAATGTTTTTTTCTCAAAGAGCAGGGTTTGTTAGGGAGGATAACGATGTCCGTTTTATTAGCATTGTAGATATCATTTGGTGAGACCTTATTTTTGGTGTAAATTGACATTAACATATTCTAAAACTTCTCTTAAGCAACCCTATTGACACCCCTTTGCTCAGGCTAAAGAAGTTTTTTCTATAGCTCTAAGCTTTACGACAGAATATATCGCAATAAACCCATAAAACTAGTCTTTCCCAGAAATTTTCTTGATTTTGTTGAAGAAATGGTTGATGCTATTTCTATTAGAGTTTGTAGGCTAGGTGGTGGAGATCAAACAAAATCGTCCTAAATAACCTCGGTTCCATCAACAAAATGTAGTCACGTAGTTCTGTTTCTTGTTTCTCGGAAAAAATTTTATGACGTGCTGCATGAGGTGACAGGGCATTTCTTCGGGAAACTTTTACCCTGTCTATCAGTTTTGTTCATGGAACATTGAAGCTGAGAGTATTAGATGCTGCTGTATAACCCATTCTTCCTTCCGTTATCTCTTCGATGGCACTTGTCATTTCGTTTTGACTCAATGTCTGCTGCTATTAGAAATTAATTTAATATCGGTTTAAAATCGGTTTAGTAGTTTTTGCGCAATCGAGTAACTGACAGACAGAAAGACACATTTAATTTATACACGTTGGTATGAGATGTGCATTATTTTTAATGTTCCAATAATAATTTAAGCTAAATGTCTTTCTTTCCAAAGTGTTTTGACAGACAGCCACAGCTTAATTTTTTATATACTTGCGCGGAGAAAACCGACTTCAAGTCTATCCTGGCCCACATGAACATGTCGGTTTTGTTCCACTGTACACTTTTTAATTGAAATGACGATTTTTAGATTAACAACATTCAACCTAAGATACACCAAACTAAAATAAGAAACAAAGAAATAAAGGGTGTGCTTACTAGTGGCGAATCTTAAAATCCGTAGAATGTGTAATGCAATGTTTACTCTGTCAAATTTTGTGAGGATTCACTAGAAATTGTAGTAAATTTACTGCCAAGTAACAATGCGTTTATAACTAATGGGTACCTGTTCCACACACACACGAAATGGCTTTTGCTCCACTAGTTCGCCATCATTTTTCAAGATATCAGTACGCATCACGGTTATTAAGGGGTCGGTTTGAGCCACCAGGTTATTTTGCCCTATTCTCCCCTACCATTTTAAACATTTTATATTAAATACATCATCTCATTGGTTTAAATTTTTGTTATGCGAGCACACGTTACAAAAGTGTACGAACGTTATACCTTGTTTTGAATTAATTAAACAGACAAAAAACTTGTTAATTGTAATTTTATGATAAAAAACATACTCAATATTTGACTTTCCAATGCTCCACGAGAAGATACTACATTGGCTAGGAAGCGAGTTCTTTTACCAGGAAATTATGAATTTTGTCTAACCATGCTGTTCCAAACAAAGTAGGAATCTTCAACGCGCGTAACAACACTCACACACGGGACCTCTATTTTACCTCTCGTCCGAACGAGAGTGTATTTTTGTGAAAAATGCTTGCCTAACATTTTTCAAATGGACCGTGTTGGGATTCGAACCCGAGACCTTGGGCATAGTAATCACATGCATACCAACTACGCCACGAAGCCGCTGTAATGTTCATACAGCTGACTGTCTAAGAGATATCGCTTTGTAGGCATAAGTTACACAAGATGACTTCTATAGAGTCAAAATAAAAACTTGATGACCTACAATACAGGAAATGATTCTAAAATGAGAAAAGTAATAGAATGCTTACAGAAATCCGTTCTAAGATATCAGACTTGAAAAATGTTTCATGGCTATCTAGGGCCAGATTGCTGACAGACGTGCGAAGTAAAATTCGTATACTATTTTATTTACATTACAATCACTATTTTTGTATTTTGTGGTGTCAAATGTTATGTCAATATACTACGTATTGATTTAATATAACATCTCCCTAGGTTGCGTTTTTTGCTTGATATGGTTTGCCAGAACGGTCAGTCAAATGTGCACTGCACCTGTTTGGAAATGCACTAATCTTGATATCATTTATAACATCATGCCTTTGTTAGCTTAAATTACAGTTGCTGCAGATTTCTTTAATTCAAGAATACAAAACGCAAATTTGCTTTCTTACTACTTGAACGCAGAGTCATCAAGTTGACACTCATAATTGAAAATTTTTTCAACCGTGGCATGTAACTCTGGTCTACTACTTTCCGATTCGAGATATGTCATGAGACAAAGAAATACTTGATTTGTCAACCTTCCATAGTTTAATAATATCTCATTGCTATTATTATTGTGAGTAATGATACATTAACAGTTTCATATTCGACATTTCAATTTTGGAATACACATGTACTGAGTGGTTTAGTACTTTTAGCAATCATCGTCTAACCTTTTTTTAGAACCAATTCTACAACATAATACCCTGGATGTTTAACATCTTGCAATTCCAGTTTATATAACGCTACTTTGATTTCCACCATTTTGATTGTCCAAAACATGTGCTGTTTGACTTGTCTACTTTATATTACATTTTTTAATTATCCTTTGTACTTGTTTATCCTTGCAAAATCTTACGTATGCTGGTTATACTAATGCCTAAACATCTGCTCCATTTCTGGATGTCACATGACGATCTTCTTCAATTAGTTTTCGCACAGCATCGATGTTTGTCAGCACCACGACCAACTTTTGACAACCTTCTTTTACTTCGTCCGTGAGCGAACTACGTCCACGTTTGATTTCAGTGTACCAGCGATATACAGTGGCTGTGGATGGCGCTTCATCGCCAAAAGTTGAATTCAGTTGATTGATGCATTGTTCTTGAGTTATACCACGTCGAAAGGCATAATAAATCACAGCTCAAAAATGTTCGCGAGATTATTCCATATTTTGGCTGAGATTTTAAGCACTGTAAAAAACACAAATAGTGCTCGCACGTGAAAACGTTTTAAGTATCTATAACCTCAAAAATGTCAAACTTTACGGTGGCAATTTCAGATTTCACCTGGCAATACCAGTGTTGCCAGCTCTTAATACATAAATAGTGTGCCTCGTATGCAAGTGAACATATCCCAAAAAAGCAACATTTTGCAAAACGGCAAATTATGACTTATTAGGCAAAGATGCGGTTGCAAGACTGCTGTGTCATATGTCGAGAACTCTGCACCTAACTCAAAAATATTGTTTTCAAAGCTAGGGAATTTATAGTATACGCAAATTAGGACTTATTAAGCAAGGATGCGACTACAGGGTCACAGGTCGAGGACTACACACCTAATTCAAAAATTTTCTTTCAAAGTTAGAGAATTTATAGATATACCCTAGTGTTAGGTAGGGTTTTACCAAAAAATGAATATAGTCCGAAAAAGCAACTTTTTGTAAAATGATATGAACATCATACAATATTGCTGTTTAGCACATATTCTAAATTTGCTAACGCAATATATACATGTTCCAGGTGTAAAGGATTCCATCATGTAAGTGATAAAATACTTAGAAACAAATACCTCTCTGTCTGGTAAAAGAGTAAAACAGTAAAAAGTTCCTGCTGTCTCAAGAGGGAACGGAACACCATGACTGATTTATTGAAATCCTATCTCGATAATAGAGGAATACTAATTCACGTGTGCTTAGATCACAAAGAACACATTGATGAAGACGTTTTCAGAATTGTCAATGATATACACATGATTATTAATGCAAAAACTTTTTAGAGAAGATGAGGCCGGTTGCAATAGCATTTGATAGAATGCAACAAGATGGATCTACAATTGCCATTGCGGTAGAAATTTGGAAACGATTAGAAGATCTTAGTGCACAGCCGCAAGTTGTCCAAAAACATTTAAATAAACGAAGACAAATAGCATTAGCAGGTGCTCACTATTGAGCTAATTTGTGTGACCACAGATTTACGGGTAATAATTTAAATAACAACCAGAAACAATTAGCATTCGATTATTTGCGAACAGTCAACAACAATTTCATTCTAATTGTCATGGCAATTGCATACTAAATCTCTTTCCATCGTATTTGTTTGGTTGCAGTTTAGTACTACCCTCCAATGACATCGTGGAAGTATATAACGTTTAAAGATGCTACCCAATATTTTTATTGGCTGCAGTGTTCAAAAAAGACATCTAGATTTTTGTAACCAAGTATTGACTACAGTGGCTGCTACTGCCGAAAGAATTTTTACAAGTTTTGAACTGGTGCAGTCACTACTCAAAATTTGGTAGGTCAGGAAAATCAAACAAGTTGACATTTATGTTCAAATACCAAAATCAAAACTGTGTAACAGAAAAAGTACATTTAGACTAGGTCTGCAAGACTGAGACGTCAGACATCATTCCTGCGGTTCAAAAAGAAGCACAGCCCATACATTCAGATACGGATGATGAATTGGAGATACCGCTGGCAAAGCTAGGGCTAAAAGAATAGTCTTCGCACACAACTTAACTCCCTATATATTTTTTAAAGTTTTTAAATCTAGTTTTAGTTCGTTCGTTTTTATAATTATGTATTAATATTAATGCATGAAATATAATATTAGTATTTTACATCACATAAAAATATAAAATGGAAAACCTCTTAAATTTTTTATAAATATATACATATATATTGCTATGATAAGAAGGTAGTTTTAGGGTAGATTAAGTCATAGGGGTCGTAAGATAAATAGGATAAATAGGAGTAAATCGAATATTTCACAAAAGGTCAATAGGGAGCACACTGTAAATAAATTATATTTAATTTAATGCATAAGAAAGATGCTCATTTTCAATAATTAGATCATATTTAGCTATAATAATAATGTGTACGTCTTATAATACGCTTTAAGTTAAAGAAACAAACAAAGATAAGGTTTTAAATACATCAAGTTTCATCAAAATAAACACGTAGTTGGAAAATATAAACAATGTGGCATTCTAACTATTTAAAAATTTCAGTAAAAATGTCAACGCATAAATAAGCAAACGCATTCAAATAGATGATTACTAGAAAGATGAGTACGTGATTGGAACATCATATTTACATGAAAATCCAACATATTTGAAGTAACAAACAATAAATAACAGGCGGGCGGCGATATGATAAAAGTTTGGACTATAATCGACAAACATGAAAGGCGTGACAAAAATGCAATGGATATTTAGAAATTTTGAGAATATACGACGAAATATTGAACGTCTACGTGCGCGATTGAATAAAGGAACAACAATTGAAGCCAGGGAATTTTGAGAAATACCGAGTTCTACAGAGATAGGCGCAAAGTACAAGCCTTGATCAACAAACACACCAATTAAAAACGTTGATAGGTGGAGTTTATAAATACCATAGGAAACGCGTAAACATTTAGTATCTCTTCAACAAGGCACGAATTACGTCAATTTAAAGTGAAAGATTACGTACAAATGAAACTCAGTAAAAGTGAATAAATTGTTAAAAATTGTGGAAAGTAAAAGTGCCAATTTATGCAACGAAAATATATTTAAAAACGCCTCTAATAATACATCTAATAACAGCTCTAGTAATACATCTAATAATACATCTAGTAACACATCTAAAAACACCTCTAATAACACCTTTAATAAATATCCAATAATACCTTCAAGTATACGTTTACTTAACCATCGAATTAAATATCCAAATATACTTCGAAAATATTATAAAACTTGAAGATACTCAAATTGGGCTACAAGAAACTCAAAGTTAATCCAGAAATCCGTGGGGAAAAATTCAAGCAACCATTAATAAATCATTCTGGCCATCAAGTGAAGCAAGGCAAGCTGTGACAATCAAGGGGTGCGGAACACCGACATTCCGAGGCAGAAAAACACAGGATAGAGAGCTTATTTATTATTATTTGTAAAAGATTGTTTCAATTTTAAATAATTTCTATATATCAAATATCTGTAAGGGTCAACAAAAAGGTCATTTGAGATTTTGAAAAATAGAGAAAGCATCGTTTGAACGTTCAAAGATACTTGAGAGTAATTACAGAGATATTTTTGCTAGCTTTCAGGAAATATAAATTTGGTGGAAAAATAAATTTTAATATTTTATTCAGGGGATAAATTTTGAATGTTGAACAAATCACTAATATAAAACTGTACATATTATCGATCATTATATTGTGTAATTTTTGGATTGAATCATTTAAATTATTTCAGCAGATAAAAAGAAAGGGGGTTAAACAATCTTTATTGTTGTGAAGTAGGGCATTCTGTGTTTGATAGATAGAGCTAGCCGTGGAAAAACAAATTCAAGAAATCATAGAATATTAAAAGGGGTTGATATTCACAACAATTAAAAATAGCAACACCGATCATAAAAGGGCATATCACACCAATAAAAATAACACCCAATCGTGGGGCAAAAAGGAATTGAAGAGTATATCACAGCAATATAAATGCGCACCAATCGTGGGGCGTTATATCACAGCAAATATTAACAACGACCAACGTAGGGGCTTGGTCACAGCAATATATATATATATATATATATATATATATATATATATATCGGCATATCGTATATATCAGATATTTTCATAATCAAATATCACGATATTTACCAACCCTAAATAGCAGAGAATGTAGCAAATAAATTTTAATATTTAATCTGTCGCATTTGGCAGCGTTTCTTGTATTTCATCAATGCTTTCCGACAGCATTGCTACTAACAGTTTCGAATTGGAATATTTTAATACACTTTATCGAGATAATTAGTAGATAAAGGAAGACATTTTTTTTAAATCAAACAAATTCTATGGATTTCTTTAATGTCGATGTAAATTTCTCAATTTTCTCTTCGATGGCAATCATATCATTTTAGTGTATAATTTCCGAATTCTTCTGGCTTAGCTTACACAAAGGGTTTTGAAATGGCTAATGTTAGAACGAAAGAATTCTAGAAGGCGTAATTCGCGTATCTATTATTATTTTTTAAAGCACACCAGGTCATGTTATTTCAAGTGGATTTTTATATACAATGAAACACCAAGTATGAGTAAAGTTGTAGGAGGACATGCATTCATTTTGAAGTGTAGATTATTTTATCTATTAAAGGTGTTAAAATTCAAAGCACCGACGGTTGTCTGTTTGGTAAGAAAAGATGTCGGTAAAGCCAATAGGAGAAGCTGTCAAAAACTCCATGATTGATTGGAGGCGGCCTTAACTCAAAGGAAGCCCTATCAAACGTTATCAAAACCATTCTACGAATCGTTTATCAAGCACAAAATAAACAAATGTATATTCCATTTTCATATTTCAATGTGTAACGCTTTTAATTCTTTAATAAAATTGTCCTAAAAAAATATTTATTTTCAGTAATCCTTAGACAATTAAGGATACGTGATCATCTAAGCTAGACATTGTATTCAGTCTGATCACTCTAAAATAAAATAAACGAAAAATTGTGGAGATAAGCTTTACAAAATAAAAGGGAAGCATCCACTATGATACGATTTGACGTAGTTGTTTGAGAAACTGATTAAAAATTCAGCCGCTAAGCTTCGGAAAGTGGCCGGAAACTCTGATCGAAAGATTTTGCAATTATTTTTACCCCATCTTTCGTTCATCTCTATTCGTATATCTCCATAACAAAGCATGATTTATTTTGAAAATCCAATTTATAATAAAATTAAGCTGAAGTTTTGTAGATCTGGAATAGATGACCTCTAATTTAGAAACGGAATTGCTATAACTGTCATGAGTTCTAAAACTTAGAGTAAACAAAGATTATTTTTGATGCTATAGACTTATAAAAAGGCTTTATTTTTAATTTATTAGACCACCATATGTCCTGCAATACATTATCAACCATATTTAATCGTTGGAATTTTTTACGGTTAGAAGCATGTAGAGATGAATAGTCACAATTCCGATAACAAAGAGGTTTGTTATTGTTGCTTTTACTATTGTTTATTGCGATTGAACATATTTGCCTATGGCCAGTGACGTCGTAATTTTCTTTGAGTAAGGGAAGCAACCAAAAAGCACCCCTTTGTCAGAAAAAACATTATAATAAGAATAGATGTTTTATAGTACAAAATAACACTCATATTTTCTACTAAACACAAACAGAGCAAATGTTAAAAAACAGTTTTTCACTTATATCAAAATTATTAAATTCTTTCAAAAATGTTTTTTCGTTCAGAAATCCAGCTTACAAATTGTTTTAAGACAGTTTTCAATTCAAGAGCAGCTGCTTTTTATTTACGGACTGTTAATATTAAAAGGTGGGCAAGCCTTTCTAGTGGTATGGAGCTTCTAAGATAAGTTCTCACTCTGTGCAATTGACTAAAAGCCCGTTCTGCTGATGAAACGGAAGCAGGAACCGTTAACGCTAATAAAATCAGTTTAATTACTTCGTTAAATAAAAATTCCAGGGAGTCTGATCTTTCCTGAACAAATTTTTACTTTAAATCTTCCACTGAGCTGGATGATGCCCATCTGATGAAGTATGGCAGTATTGTTTGACCATATTAAGTTACCTTACAAAAACGTAGATCCAGAAATCAGAAGCATGCATATCTCCAGATTAGTGATTAGTTTACTTTCGATTGGTACCACACCAATTATAGCATCTAATAAGATTTTCTCGAGCTTTATTAAACTGTGAAAACATTGCTGGTTAAATCTTCTGTCTAATTCGCTAATAAGTTGATCTAACACAGCAAAAGGTTCTTTGCGTAACTCTTTCCTAGGTGACAGTGCTACATGTGCAGCCGTGTGAGATTTAAACTCAAACCTCTTGGGACTCGAACATGCTATTTTTCTATGTGGTTCTTTTCACTTGAGCTCGTAACTTTTCAAAGTCGAAAACTGAAGTAAATTATCAAATGATTTTTTCGATTTAACATCCGATAAAGGTTCTTTTAACATACATACAGCAGTTTTACAACCAATTGCAGTACAGCTCCTGCTTTGCAAAGTCCGTGCAACTTCTTCATATTATTAGGTCTATTTATGCCTTAGAACGTGTCCTGGCGTTCTATCTCCTATTCTTTACCGTTTTCTACATATGTCTTCCTTCCCATAATATTTCTAGAACTTCTTTGTTCTTAACTTTGTCTGTCCATGATATGTTCTTCATACATTTGTAGCACCACATTTCAAAGGCTTTTCTATCTTCCTCTGTCCGTTGTACTTACTGTTCGCGTTTTCCAACCGTACAGTGCTGTGCTCCACACATTTGCTTTCAGTTATCTTCTCCTTGTTTCTATGTTTGTTGTCTTCGAATATAGTAGTTGCTTATTCTTGTTAAATACAGCACGACGTTGTGACAATTTTTTTTTTATAACTTTTGCAAAACAATCACCTTAGTTGTCTACGATTATTATCAGGTTTAAATGCAATTACTCTTTCATTATTAGATTTTTCGTTTGTTACGCTTTATTTTAAAAGTTTCGCATAGTAGTTTATTAATTTAGGCGTAGGAACTCTTTTTAAAACTCTGCGTGGGGATATTCCTGGCAAATCAATCCATATCTGACGCAGTGGAAAATCACGCCTAGTTGGTGTTCGCAATGGTTGTTTACGAAATTATAACAGGCAACCCAGTATTCCCTTATAAAACCCCGGGTAAATGCAAAACACATACCCCATGATTCCAACCGGGTGCGGAGGTCTTGGTTTTCCGGGAATAGGTTCTAGCTACCTTCATTGTTTGTTGCTTGCTGCTTGGTGGTGTTTTAGCTAGTAATGCTTCGCTGGACGATACGATAAGGAATATATGTGGAAGGTGGGAATGACGAGAAGGAAGTACTTAGATCGGCATTCCACGGCAGGCGGTAAGGAAGTGTTCATTCTACGGAAGACGGTACGGAAGTGTTCCGAGCTATGCTGCATTCCTTACAGAAAACGCCCACCCCCTCCAACCGAGGTTGGCACACTTTCACCTGCGTTGGTGAGAATTAAAATGTTTCCATGAGAGAATTGTTATATCAGCATGCTCGGCGACCCTAAAAATAAGTTAATGACATCAACAACTATCCAAACACAACTGGGCGTGGCTTTCACGGCGTCAGCGGTATTGTAATCTGTGGGAAATTTCCTCACACAGATTCTAAAAAAAGTCCCTAAGCTTAAATTAATAAACTACTATGTGAAGCTTTTAAAATAAAGCGTATCATGTTCTGGAATTGATTGGACGAATACCTGCATTGATTTCAATTCTGAGCTAACCTACACATTTCCCTGAAATTTCCACAGCCTATATTTTTCACTATCTATGCGCAATAATCTGCACTATGTCTACATCTACCTCTCTTTCTCTCCTTTTTCTGCTTCGAATATATTCCGTACAGTATCCTTGGGCCTTAAAACGTGTACTATCATCTTATTCCTCCTATCTTTTTACTGTTTTCCACAGATACCTTTGCACCCCTTATTTCTAGAACCTCTTTGTTCATAACTTTGTCGGTTTATAATATCTTTATCATACATCTATAACACCACATTTCAAAGGCGTCTACTTTTTTGCTTTTGTTTTTCCTATTGTCCAGCTG
Organism: Platerodrilus igneus; assembly: GCA_036346225.1. Lineage (NCBI taxonomy): Eukaryota > Metazoa > Arthropoda > Insecta > Coleoptera > Lycidae > Platerodrilus > Platerodrilus igneus. The sequence continues at coordinate 10,148,734 of JARFIW010001052.1, forward strand.
TGCAGTGCTGGGCTTCACAAATATGCTTTCAATAATTTTGTTTTTGTTTCTGTTTATTGTCTTAAATATATCAGCTGCTTTTTCCAGTTAAATTTAGCACGGTTTAGTGCTCATACTTTTTTTAGATCTTTTGCACAATTCCCCTTCTATAGTTTTCTAAAAATATACCCTATTTCACCGATATCCAATGGTACGTAAAAGGGGTTGAAGAACTTGACGGCTACAAAGATTCCACAGCGCTTAGACATTTGCCGAATCATAGTTTTCCAATTACTTCTTTCGCACAATCGACATTTGTGAAGAATATGGCAAAATCAACACCTGTAATTGTTTGCGATTATCATCAGATTTAAATACCATTACTTTTTTATCATTAAGTTTTCCGTTCTGGAACAGATTGGACAAATACCTCCATTGATTTCTATTCTGAGCTAACCTACACATTTTCCTGAAATTACCACAGCCTACATCTTTCACTATCTGCGTGCAATAGTCTAATCTATCAGGTTATCATAAAGTAAGGGATATATTTTAAATCATGATAACTTTTGAAATCTAATTGCTTATGAAATGGGATTTAGTATGCCCAAAACAGGTTACGGCAATTGCTCAATATGACCTCCATTTTGTTGTTGTAAGATCACCATCCTTACCTCCAAATTGTACACAGCATTTCGTAACATTTCTGGTTGAATTGTACCAATTTGCTCCGTAATACTGTCTTTTAATTCTTCTAGCGTAGTTGGTCGTCTTCTAAACACTAAACTTTTTAAATAACCCCACAGCCAGTAATCCGCTGGGGTTAGATCAGGTGATCTTGGTGGCCATGAATTTACGAAATGTCTGCTTAACACGCGATCTTGAAAAACGTTGGTTAACAATTCTTTGACTGGTCGAAAAATGTGCGGGGGTGCTCCATCCTGCATAAAAATGATGTTTTCAATTCCGTAGTGCTCGTTTTGCAGCTGTGGAATAACATAATTTTGTAACATTTACAAGTATCGTTCACCATTTACAGTTACAGATACGGCTTGTCCATTCTGCATTTCCTCGTAGAAATACGGACCAATAATAAAATCAGCTGTAAAACCGCACCAAACGGTGACTTTCTTGTCATGAAGACCTTTTGAAGGATTTGTTGCGGATTTTCTGCAGACCAGATTCTACAGTTTTGAGTATTGACTCCACCATTCAGAGTAAAATGTGCCTCATCTGTCCATAAAATACGGATAATCATTCGGGTTCAATTTCCATCTGAGCCATTACTCGCAAAGAAAAATCGTACCTAGTAGCCAAATCTGCGTCCTTTAATTCAAACAGCATTTTCAGTTTATATGGATACATGTTTAGAATTTTGCGTAAAATTTTCCAAACCGTGGTATACGGCATTTGCAATCGCTTGGATATCGCATTTGCACTGCTGATTGCGAGTGAATTGCTTCTGGCTATGTCTTGATTTTCATGAAGAACCTCTGCAACTTGGACATCACTAATTATTGGTCTTCCTGATCTTGGTAAGTCAGTTACAGACCCTGTTCTTTCAAATTTTTGTATCAAATTGCGGTACGCTTTCATTTGACAGGGTCCCGCTCTCAAACCCATTCTCGTGCGAAATCTTCGTAATCCAGCGGTGTAATTTCTGCCGGATTCATAATAGCACTGAACTAAACCAATTCTTGTTTGTAAATCCATGTTATTACAGTTGAGTCGTTTGAACTCAACGTTTACTTGACTTTAATTTCAAAATAAAACTTCAAATTGAATAATTTCGTTTTGACACTAGTGTCAACAATTGTTATGACAACGCTTTTGTTTCTCATACCTACGGTAAAATCCCATTCATTAAGCAACTAGATTTCGTTTATTTTATGTTACTAACTTAATTTATTAAAAAGTTGTAATGATTTAAAATATATCCCTTACTTTATGATAACCTAGTATATCTACACCTACCTCTCGGTTTTCCTTTTTCTGCTTCTAATATATTCCGCACTATTCCCTAATGCCTTAAAACGTGTGCTATCATCAAATCCCCCTATTTGTCTACTGTTTTCCACCGATATTTTTCTTTTCCTACTATTTCTAGTACCTCTTTGTTTGTAACTTTGTCTGCCCACAATTTCTTCTTCATACATCCATAGCACCACATTTCAAAAGCTTCTCCTTTTTCCTGCCCGTTTCTCCTATGGTCCACGTTACACAACTGCACAGTGCTGTGCTTCACACAATTTTCAGCAATTTTGTGCTTGTTTTCATGTTTGTTGCCTTCAAACATATCATCTGCTTTTTCTTGTTAAATGCAGCACGGTCTTGTGCTAATTTTAGTTTGGTATCTTTTGCAATTTTCCTATTCGTTATTTGTCTTCCAAGGTAGCAGAAATCTTTAACTTGTTGTAAGTTGTCGATTCCTGTTTGTATTCTTGTTTTTGACTTATTTTCCACTCTTTTACATGCTAGTAACTTAGTTTCATTTTTGTTAATTTTCATGCCCTATCTCTCTGTTGGTATCGTTTCCATTCTATTAAAAACTGCTTTTAACTCTTCCCGTTAAGATGCTATTACCGTTATATCATCTGCACTTCTAAGCATATCGATCGTTTGTCGCTACACAATAATCGGACTTTCTGCATTTTACTTGTTTGATATACAAGTTTAAAATTAATGGAGATAGGTCACACCCCTGTCTTACAACTTTTCTAATATTTTTTCCTTACGTGTCTGCTTTATTTCTATTACAGTTCATTTTTTCATCAGTCTTTGTACAATTTTAGTTAATATTTTTAAAATTTGTGTTGTCAAACTTATTGTTCGAAAATTTTCAAATCTATCCGCACCTCTTGTTGCGTTCCATGTTTGTCTTCGAACCGATTCTGCATTCCTTAGAATGAACTGCAACGAGGACATCTACTGACAGGACATTAGTCCGTTGAGTAGCATCCTAAAGTTGTACTTGACACAATAATATTCCTTGTAAATAGAGAATTTGATTTTGGTGCGATCCTTGGAGATTGAAGGTGGATCCGTGCGTACATTTCGGTGCTTCCTAAAAGCCGGGTATCAAACGTTTTAAGACATCTACATAACTGAATCTCGGTGGGTATTAAAGTATGTAGAATGTTCGAGCAAGATTTTAATGAGTATGCCGCAGGGACATTATCAAAGGCTAGTACCGCAAGTGTCAACTATGTATACCATTGAGAAATCGGAAAGCTCCAATGAAGTAGTACAACGTGAAAACCCATTTGAGAGAGTGGCATTCAATTTTGCCGATTCATTCCCTGAAGCCGACTCCAGAAAGAAGTACATTTTTGTGGCCATGAAGTATACGAAGTGGATCGAAGCGCGTGTTATAACAAACCAAGGTGCTACAACCGTTGCTGACGTGATAGTGAAGACCTATCGATCTTCAGTTTATAAGAGCACTGGACAAACACCTGCATGTGCTATGCTAGAACGCGAGATTCTTCTATCATGTGACATGGACTTTAGGTACAAATCTGGGGACGACATGGTAGGCGCAAGCTGCGTTGATAAGCTCAAGCGCAAGGTGCATGACAACCATGGTGACGTTAGAAATTATATCCAGATCACAAGAGCTCGAATGAAGACCAGGATTTTGGTTTTCAAGAGGGCATCTGCGTTAACTACAAAATCCCAGATAGAGACAAGGATTGTCACAATAGTTACAAAGACATTGAAAGGGTTCATACGACGTTATAAAAACATCAACGACGTGGAATATCGAATTCGTAAGCACCAAAAAGGCAGAACAATAGTGGTGCACGTTAATCGGTTATGACATTACGATAGTGATAACACCGGTAAAGCAAAAGAATAATTAGCCATGAAACGAATAAACAGTTGCGTCTGTGAGCATGAACGAAAGTCTGGACCGAGCTATGATTGGTTCATGTTTCTGTACAACGGTACAGGCAAAGTAGGATTTGGAAGAAATTCAAAGTGACCTATTCGATGTGACATCGGAATACTCCCTGGCACATTTTGTAGCGGCGGACCCTAATATGACCCGAGGACTTACTCGAGTGTTTGAAAATAAATTTGGTGGTCTGGATCAACTTTGTCGACAACAACCAGATGTTAGGAAGGTCATACGCTGAACTACCGACATCGTGGCATCTATTGTCTAATAACTAAGCAAATGCCTTCCGGTTAATCGAATTACCAGTATTTGTGGAATCCATTAGTAAGCGGCTTCATGGCTTAATTAGTTCGCGTGTGACTACTAAGTCTAAGATCCTGAGTTCGATTCCCGACACGGATCACTTGAAAAATGTTGGGCAAGCATTTTTCACAAAACACGCCCTCGTTCGGATGAAAAGTAAAATGTAGGTTCCGCGTGTGAGTGTTGACACGCCCGTTATAGATCCCTACCTTGCTTGGAATAGCAAGGGTTGGAAAAAATTCAAAATTTCCAGGTAAAATAAATTAGTTTTCTGGCCAATGTAGTACATTCGGGTGGAGCATTGAAAAATCAAATATAGGGAGAACATTAATGGGGTTTTATGGGCCAGATGATCAAATTTTGAGACAATAAGTTGACCATACCACCAAGATCGGTTGTAAGCTCGATTAATTGGACCGAAGGGTGGTACGAATTATGTTAGAGATACTGTTCCAAAAATTTGAGGCCCAAATCTTGGTGTGTGGTTACAAGCACCTGCTATGAAAAACGTTGATTGCTACTTCCATCAACATGGGAACTGCAAATCTATGAATTTTATATTTTTAAAAGATGGCTTATTCTTATCTAGTACCTAGTATTTATAAAATATTAACCTGGAATATTACCTCACATTGTAGTTAGTGTTATCAAAACGTTGAGGAATTGAGTATATGTGTACATTTGTTTACCTGCATACCTCTGTTAAATTTTCTACAACAGTTGTTGAAAATGGTTATTGTTCATATGAGCTAGCATCATTGGAACCTCCGAAGATTATTACTATTTAAAATATTTATAAATTAAGTCTGTTAATTTATGACTTAACTGTGCTAAGAAATCCAGTTTCTCTGTAAACTTGTTATTTAAGGAACTTGCTATTCCTTTGCCATGGCTACCTAATAATATTAATAGTTTAGGAGTTTTAGTTTTTATGTAACTTGTTTTTACATAAAAATAAATTCTTTTCGCAGTATTTTGAAGACTAAGCCCTGTATGTTGAAGTTCATTGTTAACTCCACTAATTTGTATATTTAGATCAGACGGAGTTTGTTATCCGTAAGACTAACAGGTCAGTAAGGAAAAAACGAAATCAACAACGGAATGATCGCCCTAATTAAGACAACAAAGAATAAGAAATAAAAAACACAAATACCACGCTAACTCAATCGGAGATTGCAAGACAGAGGTGTCTAAAGAACTAAACACCTCGACACACGACCAAATTCGCTTTTTTTAAAACAATTGCACCTGAAATAATAATTAAACACAAAAAAAAGTAAAGTATGACACTAGTAAGTAATTTCCATGAGTTTAAACAGCAAACAATATTAAACTACTGGTTTAAAGACGAACATCTAAATTCTTAACTCCCAAGGTCCTAATTTTAATTATATTTAAGTAACAATCAAATCTATGGGTTGTTTGTAAATAAATAAACTATGCTATTATACGTCTCGTAAATATTGCCGCATACTTTAGGATAACAACACTGTCATTTAACAACTGGAACTAATAATTTTCTTCATTGGCACATCAAACTAATAATCAATTACATTATACAACGGTTAAAATACAATAACATGACAAATTTAGATTGGTCTATTAAATTCAATAACACACATGACGACAAGCGTAAATCAATTTCAAATTCTAAATGCACCAATAAGCTTAGATAACTGTAAAACTACAGATACATCAGAAATAAACTTAACTATAAATATCGCCAAAATCTTACATAATTAGTTACCAGATTGACTGTGACGAGTTCGTCCCAACTAGGAGCTACCAAAACATAAAGATAAGAATAATCCATATTATACAATAGTATATTTAAATATAATCACCAAACCACCACCAATAATTGAATAAATCCTACAATATTAAATTGTCGACAATTGCTTACGCATCTTAACATTTCTAGCACGCAAACAACCTAAGTACCGTAAAGGACGTTAACTGTGGGTCATAATGTTTACTCACGCAGACTGTAAAGGGTTTTGGTAGCTTTTCAATAAATAACTAACAGTTGCACCTAAAGGAAACACAAAGTATTAATATTAAAACCGCGTGTACACTTTAATGGTATCACAACACAACTTGTGCATTTTTTTTTCAATTTGATTTGCCAATCTTACTGACTGTTGTCCAGTCTCTGAATATCTCTGTTTCTGAAATGTGTTCGCGTGTGATTAGAAAAATTGCATTTGCTAGCAGTTCCTTTTATATTAATTCCGCTATAAGGAGCCTCAATGTTTTGGTAACAAGACGATGATGGAGGGCACGGTTATAACTGTCTTGCTCCGTATTGACTTGAATAATTGATTCACTTGGCTGCTCTTGTTCATCAACAAACAGTGCTTGTGTTTCCAACACATTATTGTGGCCTTTAACAGCAGTCTGTCCTATGATACATAAAATGGTTTCCTTCTCATCTGTAAATTCGGTTTTAATAGGTCCGCCACCTGTAACATTTTGGTGCTGTTTTATTTTGGCAGCTTCTGATTTTGAAACACACTTTATGTCATGCCTCGCCTGCAAATTAAAGATTCATTAAGAAGTATGTTCAGAGAAACACTACGTTCAAAATGAAGTTGCACGCTGGTTCAAGGTTTACTGACATTTGTAGGATATAAGATTTTGTACATAGATTTCCTTACTTTCCGCCGTTTACGCCAATCTTTTCTAGCGCCTGGTAAAGAATTAAGATTCTCTGCAATTTTTTCCCAGTTGGATTGTGCAATTTTTGCTGTAAATTCGTTAGTGAATTTGCCCGATTGTAGCTGATGATCCTTCTGCATAGATTCCACCAATCCGTGCCTTTAATAGGACGATATATGGAAAACACTCTTTACATGTTGTTGCTCCATTTCAATTAGTAATATATTTCTACTTCTATACACACAATAACTCAAATACAGAAAAATTAGACCCGGAAATGGCAGTTGTTGCAACCATAAACTAATTGTAGTCAATGGAAAAGAGACACGTTCATCCGCTATAAGTGAAGATTGCTGCATTGCCAATTCTAGAATTCGATTTAAACTTCCAATATCGTACACATTTAAGAATGCGCTTTCAGTTCCGTATACGTAAATCTCTATTCGATTTATACGTATACGAATTAAACTCCAACGGTTTCCAGAATCGTACCCCTAGAGTCTGTGTTTCTATTACTGCCAATTCTTTTTCAGTTAATTTTTAAAGAAGATCCTGTAGACATTTAATTTTATTATCAGCTACTCTTAACATTCCTTGAAGAGTTTCTTCATTTGTAGTTGCAGTACTGACAAGTTTTCACTTTCAACCCTGAGTTTGTTGATATGGTTGTCTTTTAATTTATTATCTTCAGTGGTATTCTCTAGCTGATCTTCTAAATAGGTAATTGTTTAATCCTGAACATTTTCTCTTTGAATATACTTTTCACTATCACAATCACTACAGATAACCTTATTGTTGCTAATTACGATTCAAACAAGAGTAAAGGTACTGTAGTTAATCGCGTGATTGCGTAGAGGGCGTATTAGGTTTTACAAAATTTAGTAACAGATGTAAAATATATTACTTTCCAAACTCATAGTATAAATTAACTAATAATTCATATACCTCTAAATTAGTGCAAGTAGCAAACTGGTTAACTAATAATTGTTTCTAATCTCAGGGTTGTACAAAACGCGCGTTAGCTCAACGTCTTTTCTAAACTATGTGTCCGGTGATGAGCGTGTTGCTTACCTTAAACGTAAACAGTAACACAAGTTAGAAGTTCAATAAACAAAATTAAGTAAGGGAATCGACAGGCCTACTACATCATCGGTTTATATTGCACTACTTCTCTCACACGTCGGTTAAGATAACTGGTCATTCAAGAATCCTTCATGGTGGCTGCTGTTTTATAAGCTCGTTAACCACTGCCCCTTCGCTGCATGTTCTTATTGGTCGGAAAAACAACATGTCCGTTTCACAAACAGTGAGAAGCTAATTATAACGTTGTTTTCCCACGATATAAAAATGATTACTACGAAACCACAAAAAATAATTCGCAGAAATCTAATTCCTAAATCTCGATTACACAAATATGTGTAATTCCCATAAATTAATTATACAAAAACATCCCTATTGCAATTATTTACTAGAATCCTTTGTGAAACGATTTTGTAGCGTAACATCCTCATTAATTTAAAATCACTTGCACAAAATTTTATACAAATATAATTATTTCACTTCTTGCAACATATAAAATTAAAGGAGCTCACCTCACTGTATCAACTGGTTCATGTTGGAACGTATCCACTACATTTGATTTTTTTTCAATGCTCCCTTCACCAGAATGTACTACATTGGCTAGGAAGCGAGTTTTTTACCTGGAAAATTTTGAATTTTGCCGAATCCTTGCTGTTCCAAGCATGGTAGGGTTTTTTAAAGTGCGTGACAACACTCACACACGGGACCTTTATTTTACCTTTCATCCGAATGAGGGCGTATTTTTGTGAAAAATGTTTGCCTAACATTTTTCAAGCGGACCATGTCGTGATTTGAACCCGGGACCTTGGGCGTAGTAGCCAGACGCTTACCAACTACGCCACGAAGGCGCCTGGAACATATCCTGCAGCAAGTTCTTGCAGATGATACAAATTTAAATTTTTATTTTTTATCCACAATTAACATGCAGGAACGAGTATTCCTGAAACATGGAAAAGGTGAGGTTGACCGGGGTAAGTAGATATATGGGTATAGTGAAAACCATAATTTAAAAAGTATAAAATAGCATTTAGGCTGCTATCTGCTGTAAATTCGCATAAATTATCACCTTGCAGTTCCTGAATATATTTATAGTGTTGTTTTTTGGTTACTTTAACGTAATATTGCCCCATTATGTTTTCGTCATTTGCAAAGCAGGTATTGAATTATACACGTGGTACGTGATGCACTATTAACTTGCAAAAAAATTGAGTGAATTTGCGTTTTTACTAGAAAGTAAAATGATTGCAGGTATTTTAAGTGATACTTAACGATATCGGTAAAGTTTTTGCAAAACCTTTGATATATATGAATAGGTTCTACTTACAACAGAAGTTAACTGCGCTGGGGCAAGTAGGAATTCTAACTCAGAGACAAGTGGATACTATTTTATTTATCAACTTGTTCTAGTAGACATTATGTTTGTAACTTTCTTTAATTATTCATCGTATAACTTTGCTTTCGAATTGTTACCTTTGCGTGGAGTTAGAACCATTTAATGTTCAGAAATTGTTCAGCTGTAATCAGTTTGGTTTTTTATTTTGATGTTCTCTTAATTGTTGCAGACAATTATGGTTCGAAGATACATTCGAAAGAAACCTCCTCCATCCTATACTAAGGAACAATTAGAGGCTACCGTAGTGGCCTCGAGAAACTCGAAAATAAAACTCTATCGACTTTCAAAATATTATTGCATGCTAGAACCAACCTTACATAAAAGGGTTCACGGCTTAAAGGGTACTATAAGTAGTACTATGGGACATTCTACTGCTATTCCCTCTGAAACGAAAGCCAAACTAGCAGATAATATCCAGGCTTCTTCTAGCAATCGGGCAAAATTTAAAAGAAAATGGTTTGAAAATACTTTTTAAGGATCCAATGTCTGAAGATGACTATTTTTAAACTTTAAACAGAAATACGAACTCTCCCAGAAAACTCTACAAGCAGTTGAGGTTGACCGAAGGGGAAGTGTTAATTGCTTTGTCATTTCTGATTACTACAGTTTGCAAAACCAAACTATTTTAAATATCCAACTGAAGCAAATCTATAATGTTGATGAAAGGAGTTTCTGGTGAAGGTAGTTGGCGAAAAAGGCAAAGAAGCACACAAGGTTACTGTGTTTGGCAAAGAAAAACTTACTGTTTTATTAGGTGCCAATGCAATAAGTCAAAAATTGCCGCCGCTTGTTATTTTTAAGGGCAAAAATATTTTGAGTAGCTGGTTTGCAGATAAAGATAGTAAATATCCGAATATGTCGCATACCGCAACAGCGAATGGATCGATGGAGAGCAGCACATTTAGCAATTATTTCCATCGTACCTTTGTGAACGTTATTTCAAGGAATAGAACAGTTGTTCTGGTCTTTGCTGGACTTTTATTGCATGTTTCAATTAGGTTGATAGGAAAAGCTTTCAGGAAGGTAGAAGTATATTAAAACTACCTCCTCATAGTAGTCACTTTTTCAATCGATGAATCTTGCAGTGTTCAAGTCCTTAAACTTGCATACATCGAATGCATAATAAAGTGAGAGCAAAAACCTTCGGAACGAAAATGCCAAAGTGGGTATTTACTGCCGCTGAATGTGATAGAAACTGGATGAAACTACTATTAAAAATAGCTTTGACACTGCGGGTATTTATACATTCTGTGACACTACAATTGTAACAGACAAGTACGAGGGTAAGGTAAAAAGTTCTCGACCTACAATGAAAGACTGCAATTTTCAGTAAAAAAAATGATTTTGTTTTTCGACATAATCCCCCTTAATATTAACACACTTGCTCCAGCGCTTCTCCAACATCAGTATTTCTTCCCGGAAGTGAGAGTCTGGAAGGCTGTGAAAATATTCGTCCTTGGCATGGACATGAAGCACTTCCCAGAAACAAATTTCTTCAAGTTTGGGAACAGAAGTCTGAGGGCATCAAATCAAGGGAATAGGGGGGATGGCCAAGCAAGTCGTATCCCAAATCCGTAAACTTTCCCATCGCCAACGCACCCTTGTGTGCAGGTGTGTTATCTTGGTGAAAGATGGCTTTTTTCTTCTTCAAGCCAGGCTCGCGAATTTTGGCATCCAGTTGGTCAAGAAGGGTAGAGTAATATTAGCCTGTAATTGTTCTGCCTTTTTTAAGGTAATCTATTAACAGGATCCCTTTCGCATCCCAAAACACGCTGGCCATCACCTTTCCGGCAGATGCGATCAACTTCGCTTTCTTTGGCGTTGAACAACCGGCTTCCACCCACTGTTTCGACTGCTGTTTCGTTCCTGGCGTGTAATGGTGGACCCATGTCTCGTCCATAGTGACAAATTGCTGCACAAAATCGCTCGGATCCTTATTGAACCGGGCCAAACATTGCTGCGAAACTCGTTTTCGCATTTGCTTTTGATCGGCATTCAGCAAATACGGCACCCATCTTGCGCAGAGCTTTTGCATCCCTAACTCTTTGTGTAAGATGTTTCGCACTCTTTGGTCCGATATTTCTACAGCCTCAGCTATCTCCTTTACTTTCACTCGCCTATCGTCCGGTGTGGTTGCGGTTTTTGGTCGTCTTTTATGTGAATCATCTTCGAGAGACGTGCGACCACGTTTAAATTCAGCTGCCCACTTTTTAACGGTTGACAGGGAAGGGGCAGAGTCCTCGTAAACTTTTGTCAACTTCAGATGAATTTCCTCAGGGGTTAATCCGTCCAAAACGAAGAATTTTATGACCGCACGATATTCAAGTTTATCCATCTTAAGGTAACACGCATAAGACGTCTGCTTGAAAAAATTCGTGTAAACAAACTACTTAAGATAGCAAGTTGAAACTTGTCATATGAACTAATGACATGTGCACGCAGACGGGAAGCACAAATTTTTGCTGATTGGAACGCTATCTCTGTGTCAGACCGAGAACTTTTCACCTTACCCTAGTACAAACCTAGTGCATTTGAAAGGTTTGAATTGTATGAAAACAAGAAAAGTTTGATTAGCAATAAGCGTGAATCCATTGGAAATTCGAAGGATGATTATCAGAAGCCAAGAACTGCAAAATCCAGAATATCTTTTGATACGATTTTATTCGAACAAGTTAAGCAATCTTCAATGACACCACAGAAGCGTAAAAAATATGTTCTGGGGCAGAGGTTATCATTTCGACTGATAATGTTCAGTAACAGAAAGACCAGCATGAAGTGAAAAATACAAAATTGCTACTAAAAACGTAGAAAAAAGCTTAAGAAAAAATTGTTGTCAGCAACTTCAAACACTAGTGATGAAGGAAACCTTGATTAAGCCTAATCTGATGATGGCTATGAACGATGTAACTCACCATCTCTCCTATAAAAGAAGAGATGTATTATCAGACGGTTTTGCCATAAGAATTCCACTTATGGGTAATCTTAATAATGTCCATCGTTATGTTGCACAGGTTCTACAATGCTTTGATCAAGAAGTCAAAATCAGCCGTCTTCGCAAGTCATCCAAAAATAATGGAATATTCTTTTTCCCAACAGTGCCAGATGTTTCACTTGCATTTCAATACTAAATTGTATTAATTTTACGTAAAACTACGAGTTCCCAGTCACGTACAAAGCGTTACCAGTCTTATATCTTTTATTTTCTGTTGGTTTAGGCTAATATGCCCCTTAAATTACTGTTTTAATAAATAAATACAACAAAGCTTTGATAGGCTATATGTTTACATTACCCCATGCCATATATACCTAGATTTATGTGAAAACTCAGCATATTGTCCACTTATTCCGGATAAGGCGGAAAGTGGAGCCTATTGCAATCAACTGCAATTCCGGATTCATTTTTTTTATTTTTAAGTTAAGACTTTTGTACCAATGTACTTTTAAAAAGCAAGATTAATGCTGTAACATACGACAATTGTTACCAATTAGACAAATTTCTTCAACCTGTGGTGATTTGGTTTGTCTTGGGTTCACCCTGTAAATGCTTCGTAGCAACAAAGATAACATTTACTTACAACTTTAGGAATACGAACTAACTATACATTAAAAGCATCACCCACTAAGGAAATATTTACAATGGTTTGTGTGCCCGTAATTAAATCACAAATGTCTTTAACACTAAAAGCACTTTTAGTTTGTAAAGTTGCAGGATGACATCCTACTTTGAAAAATTGAACGTTGTGGCTATAGGACGAAAACCTGGATCTGGTGTTGTAAAGAGGATGACGTCTAACGTTACGTCGAATGCAATGCTACACCTAGCGACGGTGACTGCAGTCAGATTCCCAGGGCCTCGGTACCTAGCGGCTGGTAGGCGGTGACGCTGGCATACGAGTAATGTCCTTGGTTGGTAGAAATTACAGAGAACTTTGACAGATGTTGGCGTGCTCTAGGAGGTGGTTCTGATGGCTTTGGAGGAAATTCCAAGTAATGGCGGGATTCGATCCATGACGTTGTGAGAGTTTACTTCATTTTATCCCGTTAGATTGCTGGTCACAAGGAATTTGAAGAACAACCCTTAGTGCACGAGGAGGTTAGCGACATCGGCTTTGCACTATTCTTAAGTTCTGTGTAAAAAGTTTGGTGTCTACCTTAAAAAGAGAACAATTAAGAAATAATTTGCTCTCGCGTTTGGAGCTCCTTTTATATTCTGGGTTTGTGTGTATTGTACGTTCGGACGGTTCTATTATGTATTTAGAAGGGTGTCGGACGAGTGCATTATTGTTTGCGGGGTGCTTTTAGTGTGGATGCTATGTATTTACGTGCTTATTGGTTAGTTAGCTTAGAAGTATGTTTGGTTGTATACTCCTGCAAACTTTTATGGACGTTTAGATTTCAATTATTGATCTTTTGGGTTCCATTTGCCCCGGTGTACCTTATGAACAAGTTATGACAAGATGTAACTGGAAAGAGAATATTCAAATTAAATAAAAAGAGAAGATCACAATGGAGAATGGCAAACTAATTAAAGTTAATATTAAAGATGAATTAGATACTTATAGATAATGATTACCTTTAAAACGATAACAGTCGTATGTGTAAACAGCAAAGAAAATATCATTCTAGGTTTGTATTACTCAGAAATTGAAGTAATATTTCTGCGAATAAAAAGAAACAATCATAAACGACCTGTACAAGTATTTGAAAGAATTGCATTTCGGCATTATATTGGTAGGAAGAATAGGTAAAGGGAAAACAATACACTATAATAAATTGAATAGCTCCTATGCTACTACTTTTCTGCTTGTAATCCCATGCCTACCCGGCTTATCAAAATAACTTAATTTTTACTTCGAAGTTTGCACAAGAGATTATACAAAAAGCCAGGTGGAACTTATCGAATTTCGTCGACAACCTAAAGTCAAGCTTAGCAATGGATGGATGACACATACGCCTGCTGCTAAATAATCTGTAATAAAGGAATTAAAGTTTAATCTTATCTAATTCCAAATGTTTCAAAGAGATTATTTTTGTACTAAGGTGTTGATTACTACTTGCTCAAATGACAGTTATACAATATGTGTGCTAACTACTGAAATCTAGATACTTAAACCTAAAGCGACCAATATCACATCCATCAGTTATCAAACATTATGGAATCAGGTAAAACATTCTAATATAAAGTATTTTGCTAATTAAGAATCGTGCCCGCGTACAAGAATTTTCGCGTTTTTAGTATCATAACAATTCATTGTTAAATATTGTGTTATTCTATTTTTGCAATTGCTCAGAGTTGCATTCGCCTTTTTAACTATAATCTCTAGAACGCGATGATTAAAAATCACTAATTCCGAAAACATTATCGATTGTCAGCGAGTTATACACTGTGTCCAGGATAAGGATGTCTATCATTAGGATTTCGGAAATAGCAATAGATGCAGTTTTGGTTAATTGGGAAAAAGTTGCGGAATTAAATGGCCAGTAATAGAAAAGTAAAAATTTTCAAAATTTTCTTTAGTTTTCGAGATATTTAGAAAAATCGAATTTGTCCATTTTTCCTTTTATTCTTTCTGACGTTATTATTAGAGCTAGAACAAAATGAAAAATGCTTCTAGCTACTTTTCATAGGATTTTGTATGATAATGTCAATTTTATCGAATAACGTTTTGTTCTCGAAAAATCATTATCAACCTAATTGTCTTAAATACGGTCCGGTTTTTAAAAATACGGACTTTTGAAGTATTTTTAATTCTACATTTAATGATGTATCACATGTGGTGGTTCAATGACGTTTTGGAACGGTTTTAGCCATCATTAAGAAAAAATATTTTGAAGTACGGTCATGCATTATAAAAAAAAACTAATTAGAAGTAATCCTTCTAAAGCAAAAGAAAACTGACAGAAAGTATTGTTTTTTTATTGTATAAAACTCGATTAAACCAAAAAATAGTTAAAACATCCCACAGAATTAATAACATATTTAATACCAGCGCTTACAATCAGTAAACAAAAAAAGATACTACTATCTAAATCATAAAAATTGTTTGAACAAATGCCCATTATTCTCTAAACATAAATAACATCTTTTAACCGTAGAATGTAAAACTTTACGCAACATATCTGGAGTAATCGTTTGAAGCAAGGGCTAGCCTGTGAGGTCTTCCTCAGATTCAAATATATAACGGTAGACATCATTCTTGATGTACCCCTAGAGAAAAACTAAAAGTGGGATGTCCGGCAAACGAGGGGGTGTATTGAGTAGTAAGGGTCGTGTAGTAACTGTAAATAACTATAGGAATCAGAAAACTGCATTTATTTAGCAGAAAAATTAGTAATTTGTACATTATGTAAATAGCAAGCATTTAACGCCCTGTATATAGACCGTAATTAACATTAATCAATGCAAGTAAGTATATCTGTCAACAATAGAACGCGTATTCAGCAAAGAATGTAATTAAACAACGTTGAGGAGTGTTTTACAAGTTTATAAAATAAAATACGCAGAAGATAAGATGAAACCTAACAAATCTTCATGCAATTACGTTAGAACCATGAGCGCTTTGATAAGAAAACGCACTTTCAAATAAAAATACGTAAACGAAAACAGCACTAGAGTTACATCATTTATTTTTGTATAATTGTCCAATAGCACTATCTATACAAAACAACAGACGTAAGTTGAAAGTCTGGCAACGATAACAAATTATAAGGTATCAAAAATCGCAAATAACAAGCATGGTATGAAAACCGAAAATAATTTCATCAGAAACAGCTTAAAAATATAGGGAATATTAAAGACAAAAGCTGGTTGGTTAAAAGAATCTGTAAAACTGCTTGGAAACCCAAACCAAAGGTAGTGGAAAAAGGCTATTTAACACCCACCGGTGTTAAGACAGGTCAGTTTACACTTGATGCACGTTGAATCCACATCACTTTTAACCAGAAATCTACGCATCAAATAAATAAAGTTTATAAGATAGTGAAAATAGTGCTGCATAAAGATTGTGAAGAGTTTTGCCGTTTTTTTGATCCACAACACGAAACAACATATCAGGAAATCACAGGTCAGATCGACTTAATTTTAAGATATTTTTCAATTTAAATTTTATTGAATTTATTCAATTTATCCAAAACTTGTAAAGAGTGAACAAGAAACATTACAAACGTTTAAACTTTCGTAATAAATCATAAAGAGGTCTCGAACGTTCCAGATTTTTTTTTAGTAAAGTGGTAGTTTTTAGTGACTTTATTTTAAATTAAAAGTATATAAATTTTGGAATAAATAATCCATATGATATTAATTGATTGAAGGGTGTATTTAAAGAATTTCGAAAATTGTAAATATTATTTCCTTTCACTATATGAATGTTGATTAACTTCGTTTTATCAATTCAAACAGGTAATCATAAAAGGATTAAAAGAAAATTGATTATCGTAACGTTGTGCACTCTGTGTAGATTAAAAAGGGCTAGCCGTGGCATAATAATAAAAGTAAAAGATTAATTTGAGAGAAACAGAGCGGTGGCGTTAAGTAGAACGTATATAACGCCGAGTAAGGCGTCATATCAATTTATATAACGCAACAACGGGGGAGAAAAATACATAGCATTTATATGACGGCCCAACGCTGGGGCTCGATTTAAGAGAAATTACAGAGAAGAAAAGGGTGTCTCGATTATTTACAGCATTTATATAACGAACCTACGTGGGGCTTTAAAAATACATAGCAATTATATATATACATTATATATATATATATATATATATATATATATATATATTTATGCGATAAAGAGGTCATTTAACATCAAAATTCTATGCAAAACTTACCCAAAAAACCATAAAACGAGAAAAGTTAAAATCTCCCAGTACTTAATGTCGCTACTCTGTATAAATGTAGGCGCATATTATTGCCATTAAAATTTAATGCAACTCATCTTACTAACGTCATTACAAAACATAAAAAGATGCCCTTATTAATCATGTAATTAAAAATCCTGTGTATTGCATTCAGTAGAGAGGTCGTGAAACGAACAAAAACTTAAACGCCCAATTTTTAAATCAATTCTTTTCAGTCAGGTGAGATACCTTAAGCAAATTAATCGTTAAGAATGCTATGGTAACCAATTGCGAGCCTTAATGCATCTTCAAAAAACAAAGATTAATTTTTCAGTGTATAAACAATTACTAAAAACGAGTTTTAATTCTAAATTATTAAATTAATACACCCGCGTTAAAACAAAGCATATTTTCGTGTGTAGACATTTGTGCAGACTGAAAAAGAGTTGCACACACTAACTTTATTAGGATGCAAAGCAATTGCGAGCATTAATTAATTACGTAAATAAATTCCGTGTGTAGATTGTTTAAAACCAGAAATAAAATATTAATTCTTGTTAAAAACGTCTACAATTTTCTTTATTAATGAAGAGCACGTCATTTTTTACTAAGAAATGTTGTATAAGCCAATTACTTAGCTTTAATCAATAAATGCTTCGTTTCAAAGAAACACGCAACGATTAAAACCCCATAAAAGATAGATAAACAGGTTGAACAGCTTTTCGTTTTATAGTAAGAAAGAATGAAACAATACATTAGCTTCATATGTTAAAAGAGGATTGACTACGCTTTGCGATAATCATAAATCACGGCAAATGACATTAACTGTATCGCTAAAACGTTAAATCTGTGTAAATTCTTACATCAGCGGTGACTCATGTTTCTAAATAAATCGGGAAAACTCTGGAAAATGATACCTTAGAGGCAACTTTGGTATAGCAACCGGATCTAGATAAGAACGGGATTCATTCATTCCAAAACGTCGAACATGTTACTTTGAGTAAATTCATTCATTCCTAAATCAAACAATATGTAACATTCCACATTTATCCCGTAAGATTTAAAAGCGGAGTCTACGACGTGGAACTTTGAAGTTTGAATAGTTTGAAACATAGAAGTTCTAAAAGACAATTTTTTGATGATACATAATTGTTTGTAAAATACTAATGAAATTGAACCCTCTATGAGACAGTTGCTACTGCTGAGTTAAATTGATGAAAAAATAGAAAATGCACTTTTGTAGACTCATATTCTAAATGGCGAGGAAGTAAAACCAGAAAGCATTTAATACCACTAATTACGATTTGGATAAGCGCTATTTGACATCGCTTGTATAAAATTTTGATTCTTTGTTTGTTAATTGAAAAGAATATTTGAATATTTTGTAATTTAAATTAAAATAAGTTTTCACTTTTATTCATTGTGAAGCGGATAGTTACCATCAAATTTTGAGGTCAAAGATCGAAACATTTTGGCCATAAGTTATCTGTATAGCATTATTGGCCAATTATACTAACAAGCGTGGTAGTAAAAGATAGTAGAAGTATCCACTTATAAAATAAAGCGGATTGTGCACATGTTAACAAAGATTGGGTAAGGAATATTTTAGTAATAGTTTAGCAGTAACTTTGTTTATGAACTGAAGCTGTAAACTGTTTTATGTGGAAAATTTTCGTCCTTTTGACACCTCTACGTATACCATACACAAGACATTCTTAGTCTTTCTTCATCACCACATCAGAGTCCTTGGTAAATTTTAAATTTATAAGGACAAAATTTCTATTTTCTTAAAAGCACTAGATTTAACTGTTCCGGTTGTTTGCTTAATTTGTTTAACAGATATTTCAGGGTTTTCTGTTGGAGTTAACAATACATTATCTTCTTTTAGTTCGTCACAACGCTTATTTCTGCTTAACAATGGTTTTGTTAACGGCCCATAATGCTTAAGAGTTCCAACTATTCTGCCGTAATTTTTGTTACTCGGCTTTCTTCTTTCCGGCTGTGTTAAGATACATACACCCCAGCAACCTTACTATGGCAAACGTTGTAACACTTAAAGAGTAAGGCTTTTCCTTAAGTGAAAAATTACCTTCCATTTTAAAAGCTATAAATCGGAACACATTTTTAAAAAAAAATGTTGTAACTATATAACAGTTTAAAATACGACATTAGTTGACATTAGTTCCAAAGTTTACTATTTTTAATTTAAAGTAAATTATTCAAAAGTTGTTGTATTTACAAAATCAAGGAAAAACTTCGAAGATTAGTGTTATTGAGGATTAGTAGATGTTTCATGTTTTAACAATAATGCACATTTATACGAACAAATCTTATAATTTAAATATGTACGTGGTAGTATTTTTTTTTATTTACTTATTGTAAGCACCGGTATTAAACAGGTTACTAATTTTTTAGCACATCATCATTGTTAGGTCTTCAATCCCGGAACTGATTAGACGCGCACCTCAATTGTTTCCTATTCTGAGCTAACCTACTCATTTTCCTGAAATTTTCACAATTTGGATCTTTCACTATCTGCCTGCAATAGTCTGATTTAAGTCTACATCTACCTCTCTTTTTTCTCACATCTGATTGTAATACAGCCCGCACTATTCCCCAAAAATGTCTTAGAACGTATCCTTCTTTCTGTCTCTTATTTTTTTGTTTTTCACAGATATCTTTATTCCCCTAGTATTTCTATCACCTTTTTGTTGTTAATTTTACCTGTCTATGCTATCATCATCATACATCCAAAGTATAACATTCCGAAAGGTTTCTTCCGTTTCCTATCTACTTCTCCTACTGTCCGTATTTCATAGTCGTTGTTTCTACATTTGCTATCTACGAACATAGCCGCTGATCTTTCTTGTTATACACAGATCGGTTTCCCTTCTATTGTTTTGTAAATATATACCTTCATCATAATTAAGTCTTCAGTCTTGGAACTGGTTAGACGCGTACCTCCATTGTGTCTTATTCTGAGTTAACCTACACATTTCTTTAAAATTCCCACAGTCTACATCTTTCACTATCTGCGTGCAGTATTCTGATCTAGGTCTACATTTACCTCTCTACTCATATATCTGCTTGTAATATAGCCCGCATTATTCCCCAAAAATACCTTAAAGCATATCCAGCTCTTCTATTTCTCGTATTTTTTTGTTTCAGACAAATATCTTTCTTCCTTTACTGTTTCTACAACCTCTTATTTGGCACATGTTTTATTTATTTTTTGCTTTAATCGAGTTTTATTCAATAAAAAAACAATAATTTTACCCTTTCAGTTTTCTTTTGCTTTAGAAAGATTACATCTAATTAGTTTTTTTTATATAATGCAGGCCCGTACTTTAAATGTAGTTTCCTAGTGATGGCTGAAACATTTCCGAAACGTAATTAAACCACCACGCGTGTATCACTGGATGTAGAATTAAGAATTCTTCAAAAATTCATATTTTTAAAAACAGGACCGTATTTAAAAAATTAGTTTGATGATGATTTTTCGAGAACGAAATGTCGTACAGTAAAACTGACATTATCATGCAAAAGCCTAAAACTAAGACAATGGTTTACTTCACTGTGACGACAAATGATGCTAATGCAGACATTGGCGAAAAATGAGCAATTTTGAACGAACCAGACCGTCGTTATACAGGGTGAGGCAAAACAATGTTGATTATAAATGGGCGTTTAATCACTTTAAATTACAAAGCTGGAATTTGGTTACAGGTATTCAATTTGGTACCCATCCTTCTCAATGCACTTATGTAGTCTGTCCATTGTTGTTTGTATTGCCCTCTAGGCGATTTGGGAAGGAATTCCTACGATGACGTGAGTAATGCGTTGTTTCATGTCCTCAAAGTCGAAAGGTTTGCTGGCCTAAACCTGATTTTTGATCATACCCCACGGTCAAAAATCGCATGGCGTCAGGTCGGGTGAAAGTGCTGGCCATGAGAGAGGACCACCTCGACCAATCCAGCGTTTGCCAAGCGCGTGATTCAAGTAATCCCAAACCATCAGACTGTAATAAACTGAAAGTACCCTCGCTGGAAAATGGCAATTGGTGCGTTTTCCTCCATGAAGTTGCCAAGCATGGCAAGGCAATACTCCCTCCCCTGATGGTCTGTTCTTCAAAGAAGAAGGGTCCAGTCATTCCAAATTTGTTCAAGGCACACCAAACGTTCATCTTGGGGAAACATTGCATTTACACTCGCACTTTTTTTGGGCGCCCGGTCGCCCAGATGACACAGTTGTGCTTGTTCGTTCACACGACTGCTGATGTAAAACGTTTCTTCGTCAGAAAACGTTAACAGAATGCCAGGCTTCGTGTGCACCATTTTCAAGAGAATTTCTGCAACACTTACACGTACTTGCTTGTCCGCATTTATAAGTTGCTGTACGATCTGCAAGTATTTATGGCTTCATTCTTAAACCACATACAAAATTCTAACTACTAATCTTTAGGAACTGTTAGTTTTTAGAGGAAGTCTGAACGTGAACTTGGTTGGGATGGCTAACATAGCTCACTGGACGAGTATAGTATTCTCTTCAGATCAGGGAGATCGCTTTCTACCGCTGTTTCCGTTGCAAACATCTTGAATGGACCCCGTCCGTTCAAGCTTCTGGTAGATTTTACTAATTGTCAGGCACGACAATTTTGCTTGTACGACCTGTAAACTGAAAACCTCCATCCTGGCAACTATCTTCCTCTGTTCTTCAATGGAATATCGGGACGTCATGTTATATTTTGCAAAAAAAATATTTAGTCTCTCATTTGCTCCGAATGACAAACACAAGTTTAAGCTCTCGTTACGGGTAAAAATCTTCTTACGTTATGAATTTCAAATATCCCAAAAGGGGAAGAAAACCCCGTAACAGTTTTGGGTTGCACCGGCTAACTTTCAGTGGTACGGAATTGGGTTTCTATGAAAAATTTAAAGGAAAAAAAAGATGAAAAAGTAAAATGGTCAAAAGATAAAGCTACTTTGCAAGTATTACTTATCCTAAAAATCTTTAATAATTGTCCAAAATTAAGGGGCATTTTATGTCTGCTTTATACTACTTTCTCTACTTGAATAATGTGTCTACGTTCGCGGTCATTGTGAACAGAGTACTGGAGAATAATGACAGGTAGGAATAGCATAATTGTTACGCTTGAAAATGTTCAATAACATTTTTTATAAATTTCGTAGAAAAGCGACTAACAGGCTAAAAACTTTTCGAAATCACAGACCACTTAGATATTGGTGATCAATGTGATGTTACTGTATTCGAGGATGTTGGTTGGAAAGGTGACTATGAAATAGAAATAGAAGGAACGTAAATTGATGTTGTTAGCAATAGCTGATCTGCTTTTCGTATTTGAAGCAGCCGACGATAGACTTGAAGAGCAAATCGTAAATGAATCATTATAACAAACTGAATGTTACGTATCTGATACCACCAATTGGGTGGTGCACCCACAAGTTCTCGAAATTGTCGACTTGGGAAATCTGCTTCGTCTGTCTCCCAGTATTTTACTCAACATCTATCTGAGGTTATGGTTGATAACACAAATTTGTATGCTGTGTGGCATTTAATCATACAAATATTTATAAACTAAAGATAATTGTGGGTATACATGGTAATAGCTAACAAGCCGGTCAACAAGTTTTATAAGTTACGACAGAATGCACATTGTGTAAACAACGAGGAAACGCTTAACGACAGTGATTGTTTTTGGAGAGTGCGTCCACTTTATGATAGCATACAAACCAAGCGTCTCTTACGTTAGAAAGCCACTTAGGTATTGATGAAGAGATGCTGTCGTTTAAAGGCCGTTGAATGCAGACCACTGTGTGAAAGGCAAACCTTGCGATTGGAGAATCAAAATTTTTGTACTTTATCTCATATCAAAGATCAACCGAATTTGACCAAGATTGCTTCATATAGATGGGGCTGGTAACTGCTGTGTTTGCTACACTCACAAAAAAATTAATTGTTGAAGGTCACCAACTTTATTACGATAACTATTTTTCATCACTTGCTGCAGTACTTAGAATGGCGCAGAATTTGTAGTTCGAGAACCATTCGAATAAATAGGTTCAAACTTCCGCCGTTTTCAGCTGATACCACCTTATGACAAATGGTGCGAGAAACGTCTGAGGGAATAATTAGCTGGGCTGCTAATATTGTAATGGCAAAATAGTTTGGCAATAAAGCTCTTGTTATGGCCTCTAACTGCATGGGACTTAGGAATCAAGATTATTGTAAACGATGGGACAACACACAAAAAGTACATTCACATCCCACGACCAGAATTGATAAGAACATAATGCGCATATGGGAGGGATTGTTAAAATGATTTTTTAAATCACGATTTATAGATCTGTTATGCGCTCAACATATGGACCTTACGGATGTTCACTAATGCAAAAGATATGCATCTGTGAATTTTTGGTTGGAACACGGGCGGTCAGCTTGGGTATAGAAAACGAATAAAATATTGGTTTTGTTGCATTTTCGAGTCTACATTGCTGAAGCATTGATCTTGTCCAATAGTAGTAGGATAGGGGCATCCTGGGACAGATCCACATTCCTCCCTATCCACCCGATCCTCCCGATACGTATCTAACCTAGGTTTTTACATCTAAATTACCATAAGGAGAATCTGCTAAGTCTCATTTTAAAGGGTTTCCTCCTTGCTCCCTCCTTGTGGACCTCCTTGTGGGGGATTTTTTTCTTGCTCTATTTTTACCCCCACCATCCCTACTCTAAAATCGGTAGCAGGAAAAATTGATAGGTTAGATCAACGCCGCAGCATTGACCTAACCTATCAATTTTTCCTGCTATCTAACCCAAGTCCGCACAAGGCCAACTAACCTAACCTAACTCCAGACAACACTAGCTAACCTAACTTCTAACAAGTCCAACTAACCTAACCTTAATTCAGACAACACCGACTAATTTAACTCCAAACAACGTAAACTAACCTAAACCTTCCTTCCTCCACTCTATTTTGTCCTTCTCTCTCCTCTCGCATCCGTATGACATACATCCGACATACATCCAAACTACATCCGACATACAGTATGCATCCTACATATATCCGGACATATGTCGATGCGCACCCCTGCCCAGTCCGACTTAGGTCCGATTAAATCTGACCTAGGTCGGATAGCAAAAACTGTCCCTAAACAGAAGAATGTAAGCGATGTGGATGTGTCCGACATATTCGGGTATCTTCGGCAATATACGCCCCCACTCTGTAGGGCACATATGGGGAAATTTCTCGTATTTAATTTAGTATTCGGCAGTAGCTAGAACGGTAAACATGAGCGTCTCCAAGGTGATTAACGTTCCTCAACTTCTTGGGAATAAAGTGAAACCGACAAATGAGCGATTTGGATTATGGCTGTTGACAGAAAATATGTGCAACAATAATCTGGTGACAGATATTGGTAATATTTGTTATGTCGAAGGCGAAGAGATGCTGACTGGTGGACTACACACACACACCAATTACAGAACCATTTTGTGACAATATAATGTTGGTTACAATTTGTAACCTTTCTGACGTTGAGCAAACCTCTGCCAACAAAAGGATGTTTATGCTAAAAAAAGAAATTTGTGGTGCATTTAACAGCTATCTACGAAGATAGTAGGATTTGTTTCCGTTAGGCATGGTGTTAAAACTAAGCTTCCGTTTTCTCTGGAAAGCACTAACAAGATGGGTCAGGTAGTAAAAGAAATTATTGGAAAAGAAGTTCTCGAAAGCAGGAATGCAAAGGTCGTGCGGTGCCGATAGGCACCGAGAGGTATCTCGAAAATTTTAGGGGTTAAGTTACCGTTTTTTAGGGTAGGGATGGTGGGGGTAAAATGAAGCAAGGAAAAAAATCCCCCCGACAAGGAAATCGACACGGAGGGAGCAAGGAGAAAACCCTTTAAAATAAGACTTAGCAGAACCTCCTTATGGGAATTTACATGTAAAAACTTAGGTTAGATATGAATCGGGAGGATGAGGTGGATAGGGAAGAATGTGGGTCTGTCCCAGGATGCCCCTATCCTACTACTTCCAATAACAAAACTCCTACAAGAAAAAGAGGACGTTTACCATTAATATTTCTCAACAAGAATCCAGTAACGCTAAAGTTTTTAGGAAAAAGACGTGATGTGAGACCAATCGAGGATGTTCGTTTCGACAGAGTGGATCAATTTTCTCAATTTGGTGATCAAAAATATGGGGCAAGGTGCAAATTCCTAAATTGTAAGGAAAAAGAAATCGAGAGCAATATGTTTGAAGTGCATTGTACACCTCTGTTTTACAAGAAAAATTAATCGTTTCTTGAAATATCACTAGCAATAAACTTTATTCTGCTTTTTTTTATATATTATATATGCTGCTGTAATAGAAGTATTTTTTATTAAATATATTTATATTGGCTTGCGACCATTGATTCACAGTGTTCTTATTTCTAGGCATAATCAAAATTCAATACTGATTAATTTTTAAAAAATGGTATCTTCAATAAGAATCTCTAAAACATCGAAGACTTTATCAATTATCATTTTTATTACTGCAATAATAGTAATTTGTGAGTGAAATGGTTAAGATGACAAAGCCGTTACTCAGCAATTAAACTTGTGTATAACTACAACTAACATGCATTTTTACGAAGGCGTAGAATGGCCACAAAAAATCGCTCTACTTATTTTAGTAAAATTTCGACTTCGATGTCGAAATTTAGTTAAATTTCGACTTCGATGTCGGAATTTAGTTAAATTTCGACTTCGATCTCGAAATTCATTAAATTTCGATTTCGATGTCAAAATTTAGTTAAATTTCGACTTCGATCTCTAAATTTAGTTAAACTTCGAATTCGATCTCGAAATTTAGTTAAATTTCGACTTCCATCTCGAAATTTAGTTAAATTTCGACTTCGATGACGAAATTTAGTTAAATTTCGACTTCGATCTCGAAATACTAACATGAATAAACTTTTGACTGTAAGTTAAAAATCCAGCAAAATTTCGAGATAGAAGTCAAAATTTAAGTAAATTTTGACATCGAAGTCGAAATTTAACAAATTTCTAGATCGAAGTCGAAATTTAAGTAAATTTCAAAATGGAAGTCGAAATTTAAGTAAATTTCGAGATGTAAGTCGAATTTAACTAAATTTTGAGATCGAAGTTGAAATTTAACTAAATTTCGACATCGAAGTCGAAATTTAACTAAAATAAGTAAGCGTTTTTTTGTGGCCCTTTTACGCCTTCGTACATTTTTAATTGAAAAACTTGCTTTAAATATACCTAGGGGGTTTGTATCTTAGTGGAATATTTTGTAAATGTAATTTGTTTATAATAAATTTAAAATTTAAAATAAATAATTGCATTACATAGCTTTGACCATTTCAAGACAAAAGAATTTGTTGCCAAACTTTGTCTTATTTGTGTGAAGGTAACGTATTTTACCGATAGTGGTGTACTTTCAAATTATGTTCAAATTTTACTGTCTACGTTTGTTTGAACTATATGCAGATTGGATTTACTCATAGGTCAACGTTTTATGAACGTTCGTTGCGCTTTAAAATATTTTATTAGAATCGTATTAAAAGTTCAAACATTTAATTAAAGAAACCTTTTAAAGAAACATACATCACCCTACAAACAAGAAACACGACAGAAGCTAATTTCACTTTTAGCGCCCAATTATTTTTAGTTTGAAGCAATTAATATCATCTAATCCCAAGACGTCAAGTTCATAATTTATATCTCCTATTTTAAACGTACATTTTTCGTACGCTTCCATTTTAAAAATTATTAAACAACTTTATTTGTGTTTCAGGAAGTAGGTCTCTAACAGAAGTTAAAACTGAAGCAATAGTAGGCGTTGATGGGAACGATGGGGATGAAACCAAAAATGATAAAAAGAACAAACGACAACGACGACAAAGAACGCATTTCACATCACAGCAATTACAAGAACTTGAAGCAACTTTTGCCAGAAATAGATATCCAGATATGAGTACGAGAGAGGAGATTGCAATGTGGACAAATCTTACGGAAGCTCGTGTTAGGGTAAGTTCCTGTTATCTAAAATTGTAAATTGTTTAATCATAATGAAACGACAACTTTGACACAAAAATTTCGAACTTGGGCGACGCGGTTACAAACTAAACACTTTTCTAAAGTATTTTAATTAACCGAGTACTTGTAATTGAATATGCTCTCATATTAACCAGCGTAGTTGAAGCAATATTCTAATTTTAAATAGCTTAAGTATGGATTATATATAAAGTAATATATTAAACAGACCGAGGGCATGTACGCATTTGTAACATGTCGAAAAGATGAAGGTGCGGTCACACTTTCTCCGTTGTCGGCGCCTTTGAGAAGTTATTGAGAAATCGTTATGTACCGTTTTGTTTAGGACACTGGACCTCCCAAAATGATCTCTTATCTGTACCGCTAAGAAAGTGAGCTGGATCATTTTCATTCTTTAAGTTAATGCATATAGTGGCGTAAAAGGGTTCAATTAGCTGGTACTATGTTACTGTAGAACACAAAAAACCGACTGCGGCTTAATCTAGTTAAACGTAGTAAAACGTGGTTATATAGATAAAGAATTTTTGGTAATATATGTAGATAGTAAGCAAACCGTTCCTGCGGAAACATTTTCTTGACTATAAGTAAAATTGGATATCCGTAACTGCACTCTTTCTTTAAATTTTATGAAAAAAATTTTTTTATGGTTTTGAAAAAATATTCTTAAAAATCTCTAGTCAAACAAGATACACTTTTTCAAAAACTTAGTCGTTGCATCTCTGCTACATTGCACCATAGCGGTAACTAAATCATCATCAGGTCTTGAGTAGTGGAACTAGTTAGACGTGTACCTCCATTGTTTTTTAATCTGAGCTAACTTATATCCCTTAAATTCCTATATCCTACATCTTTCACTACCTGTGGGCAATAGTCTAGTCTAGGTCTACATCTACTTCTCTTTTTTCCTATCTCTGTTTCTAATATATTCCACACTATTCTCTCATGCTTTAGTATGCGGCCTATCATCCTATGTCTCCTATTTTTTTACTGTTTTCGACAGATATTTTTGTACCCCTACTATTTCAAGTACCTCTTTGTTTTTAATTTTGTCAGTCCATGATATATTCATCATACATCTGAAGCACTACATTTAGAATGCTTCTATCAGTTTCCTGTCTACTTCTTCTTCGTACTCTTTTCACAGCCCTGTAGTGCCGTGCTCCACACATCCACATTCAACAATTCTTTCATTGGTTGGTCTTCTATGTTTGTTGTCTTCGAACATACCAGCTGCTTTTTCTTGTTAGATACAGCAAGACCTTGTTCTTATCCTTTTTTATACCTTTTGCATTTTCCTTTTCTATTGTTTTCCAGAAATATACTCTATTTTACCGATATTCAGAGGTACGCAAAGGGAGTTAGGCGACCAAGATCTTCCACCACTTAGACATTTGCCGAATTCATAGTTTCCCATTCCTCCTTTCGCACGATCAATATTGCTTAGGAATATTGCAAAATCAAAACGTGTTGTTGTTTACGATAATGATCAGGCCTAAGCACTTACATTTTCATCATTAGCTTTTCCGTCCTGGAACTGGTTGGACGCGTACCTCCATTGATTTCTATTCTAACCTAACCTATATATTTCCCTGAAATTTACACACTCTGTAGCATTCACCATCTGTGTGCAATAGTCTTATTATATCTACCTCTGTTTTTCTACTTTCTCTGCCTCTAATATATTCCACACTTTCCCTAATGCTTTAGAATGTCTCCTATCATTCTATCTCTCCTATTTTTGTATTCTTTTCCTCAGATATCCTTCTTCTCCTTCAATTTCAAGTATCTTATTATTCTTAACTTTGTCTGTCCATGATATCTTCATCTTACATCTGTAGCACCACATTTGTATCTTTTTCTCCTCCATTTCTCCTAGTGCCCACGTTTCACAGCCGTACAATTCTGTGCCTGACAATTGTTTCATTGTTTCTATGTTTATTGTCTTAAAACATAGCAGCTGCTCTTTCTTGTTAAATACAACACGGCCTTGTGCTAATCTTTTTTTATATCTTTTGCACTTTTTTCTAATATTGTTTTCAAAAGATTGAACACATTTCACCTATATTCAGTGATACGCGAAGAGGGTTAAGCCACTTGACAGGAACCACGACTCTCTATCACTTAAACATTTTCCGAATTTACAGTTTTCCCATTACTCCTTTCGCGCAATTATTTGTTGAAAATATTGCAAAATCAACACATGTAGCTGTTTACAATAATTATTAGGTTTCTCTCATTATTAGCTTTTCCGTCTTGCAACTGGTTGAACGCGTATCTCCATTGATTTCTATTTTGAGCTACCTTACACATTTCCCTAAAATTCCCACAGCCTACATATTTCACTATCTGTGTACAATAATCTAATCTAGGTCTACATCCAGCACCTCATTTTTTCTTTTTCTCTGCTTCTAATATATTTCGCACTACTCTCTCTTGCCTTAGAAGGAGTCCTATTATACTATCTGTACTATTTCTTTACTGTTATCCACATATATTTTTCTTTTCATACTATTTCTAGAACCTCTTTGTTCTCAGTTCTCTGTCTATAATATCTGCTTCTGTCCGTTTCTTCTACTGTCCACATTTCACAGCCATGCAGTACTCTGGTCCACACATATGCTTTCAGCAATCTTTTTCTTGTTTCTATGTTTGTTGTTTTTGAACATAGTAGCTGCTTTATTTTTGTTAAATGCAGCACAGCTTTGTGTCAATCTTGGTTTTATATCTTTTGTACTTTCGCTTCTTGCGCTATCTGGCTTCCTAGGTATTAGAAATCTTTAATCTCTTGTAAGTTTTCGTTTCTTATTTGTTTTCTGGTTTTTGACATACATACTAGTATTATTTTTATTAATTTTCATACCGTAACTCTGCTAGTAATGTTTCCATTTTATTAAGAGCTGCTTTGCTTCTAACTCTTACTTTCTAGATTTTAATACCGCTACACATCTGCAAATCTAAGCATGTCAATCGTTTGTCCTTGCATAATAATTTCAAATGCATTTCGGCATTTGACAGTTACTATTACTTCTTCAATATATTAGTTAAAAATTAACGGGGATAGGACAATTCTTTCTCTAATATTTACTTTTCTATGTTTCTGCTTTAATTTTATTACAGCTGTTTGCTCACTGTATAAGCTGTGTATTATATGTTTATCCCTAAAACTCATTCCAACATTTTTCTAAACATTGTCAAATGCTCTTACCAAATCTGCTCCCCCTCATACACGCTTTCTCCATTATCACACTTAGAGCTAAAATGGCTCCTCATGTTCCCTTGTTTCGTCTAAACTCCAATTGATATTTTCCTAGTATATCATCAGTATATTTTAATCCATCTATGTACAATTCTTGTTAATATTTTTGACAAGTGTGCTGTGAAACTTATTGTTTGAAAATTTTCACATCTATCCGCACCTCTCTTTTTTGGTATAGTAACTATGGTGTTACGTTGGAAATTTTTGGTTATCTCAACACACAGCCTACAAGTTGGCTTAGTAATTTTGTTACCGCTTGTCCAGCGGTTTAAGGAGTTTTTGCTTGCACCTTTTCTATAAACAGTGCACTCTTTTCAATGTCTGATTCCTGTTCTAGTACTCCTAGTTCCTGACCTGCATATAAATTCTCTATACATTCTTGCCAGCTAACCACATTCTCTACATTTTCTAAAATTATGTCTCCTCCCGCATCCCTTATATTTTTGCTATACGGTTTAATATCCCTAAAATTAATTCTAATTAGGTTGTATGCTTCGTCTGTTGCTCCTGTTTCCATCTTAGTTTGCACCTCTTTGCAGTTTTTATCAATCCATTGTTTTTAATTTTCCTGCATTTGCAAATAATTACGCACTGTATAGCTTTATATCTGTTCCTGCTTCGTCTGATCTGTTTTTGTATTTTCGCATTTTTTCTATTAAATTCACAATATCCTTTGTCACCTATGGTTTCTTATTTTCTTTTTGTTTATAGCCAAGAATATCTCTGGCCGCCGTGTCCAAGTTTGATTTAATGATATTCCATTCTATTTCTATTTCCGATGCTTTTCAGAAATTCATTTGACTTTTTCTCCAAGATTTTGTGGATATCTCTATTCTGTAGTTTCTCAAAGTCAAAGTGCCCTTTTCTGGTCCTTTTTTCAAAATTTTAAACTTAAGCAAGGCTTTCATAATGCAATGCTATGGTTAGTGCCTATATCTGCTTCTTGGTTGCTTCTACAGTCTTTTACTTGATTCTTAAACCACTATAGAACAAGAATATAATCTATTTGATATCTCCCTATGTCTCCCTGCGTCTTCGACGTATATCGTCTTCTAGCATAAAGTTTTCTAACTTATCTACTTGCTTCATGCTTCTAACATTCCACGCCCCAACTAGCGAGATGCTCCCGGTACTACTTTTCTTTTTATTTAGTTTACCGGTCACATCCTGTGAAGTAGTCCTCGCTCAAAGATCCGAAATCTTCTTTCCAGAGGATTTTTAAGTACGCTGTGTGCTTGCGACGTAATGTAGTGGGTTCCCGTTGCCCTCCACATCGCACTAATGTGCCTTAGAATTCCATACTGACCCACATGGTCTCTGTCACTCTAAGTACCGAGAAAGCTGCAGCCCTCCTTCGGGAACCTGTCTTAGTGTGGTTCCTCACTAAAGACCCCATTAACTTGATTAAACGTATAGTTCGGCTCTTTAGTTCACTCTCCGTTCCAGTATTCTAGAACTTGTTCAAGGTGCAGGTCCGTTCAGAACGGGGTACCTGCCTACACTATATATCTTTTTTTCTTTACGCCAAATGTTTATTTTTGCTACATAAAATAAATTCTCATTAGCAAGCTGAAGGCTAATAAAACTAATTACATCTGGAAATGATTTCCCTTTTCATAGAGACATAAGGATAACTGTATTTAATTGAGACAACTTACATAACAGCTTTTTGTTTTTCTTAAACATAAGTGTTCCTTCCACCAGCTGTCAGATCTGAGACCCTATGAAGGTCATCTTTTTGTGTTGGCGTTTAATCGTGAGATTCTCGCTGCTTTATTGTGAGTAGTGATCTGGTGGTTGTTGAAATTGTGACTTACTCATACAGTATACCTCTGGGCCTTTTC
Source organism: Platerodrilus igneus (assembly GCA_036346225.1). Classification (NCBI taxonomy): domain Eukaryota; kingdom Metazoa; phylum Arthropoda; class Insecta; order Coleoptera; family Lycidae; genus Platerodrilus; species Platerodrilus igneus. The sequence goes on from JARFIW010001052.1 coordinate 10,181,067, forward strand.
TTTTTTCGTTGTTTGGGCTCCTACAAACAGAGCTATAGCTCTTATGGACGGATGCCGAGATGTGTCGATGGTGTGAAATGTTTTGTAACCAGTGTTGTAATGTGTTCCGTGTAGTTCGTGTCTGATGTTCTCGTTTATAACGAACCATAGTGCTCAGGTGATAAGACGTAGAACAATGTTTTCGAATGCTTTCATCTTTCGTCTGTTGCTGTTGCTGAGGTATGTCATCTATGCAGCTGATGCATAAATGATTGTCGATCTTAGGTAGTGTTTTGTAGATGTGTAATCTGGTTTATAATGGAGGTCTGTTGTTGTGTGTGATCATCAGCTGTAAATATGAAGATAATGTGTGTATAAAGTTTAGTCTGCGATCGGTTCTGACTCCCAAGTATTTTACGTCATTTGTGCTAGTGAGACGTCGGCGAAGTATGGTTGCTGCTTGATACGGATGTGCTCTGTGTTTAAAGAACATGATGACTTGTGCCCTTTCAATGTTGAGTCGAATTCTCCAACTGTCGAACCACTCGAGTGGCGTGTTTAGTTGGCGTTGAAATTTTGTTATTACTTGTTCCAGATTTTGACCGCGATGGTATCGTGGGCGTATTGTTGGCGTTCTACGTTCCGTGTGGTCGGGATGTCGTAGACGTATGCGTTAAAAGGTAGAGGCAACAAGCATCTGCCATACCGTACTTATGCAGTCAAGGTCGCAGTCTTGAATAGTTTTCTCCAATTTTGATTTGCAGCTGTCGATCCTCGAGGTAACTGTTCAACAGCTATAACCTGGTTGTTTAGTCTAGCTTCGTCTAGAAGTGTCACGACGCTGTCAAATTCTTTTAAGAAGTGTCTCAAATCCGTGGTCTTTTTTCGAATGTCATGAGCTTCACAAGATAGGATTCTCAATTTTGTACTGTTTGTGTTATCTATTAAGGAAGATGAGAAGGTCTCTGAATGCGGTTTATATGAGGGGTTGACATGAATGCCGTGAATATATTGTGTAGTCATTCCAGCACTTTATGTAGTAGTGTGAATATTTTGGCGATAATGTGATTATCTGCATTGTCTATTATGGAACCTTTTTGTGATTTCTGTTTACGCCGTTGTTGCGATGCAGCAGATGATCCTGAAGCAATACGAGGCGCTGCGTAAGTTAGTTTCTGTCTGTTATTTATGGCTTTGTCTTTTGGTTTATTACGCATCCGGTATGAGGTTGATGGTGCTGGTGGTATGCCCGATAAAGATTGCGTGTCCCTTGCGCTATGGAAATTGAAAAGAGCTGAAGACGTTATTTTTGTTGTGCTTTGAAATGCTTGCCGTTTATTTGGGAGCATGCGTCCGTAAAAGACCTTGGTGAACCTTCCTTTGTCCTCGTTGGATTCATTAGTGTGGAGTAGATGTATTGCTGTCGGTTTCAGTTTCTGGCTACCCTGTTTCCTTTAAAGAAAGTACTTGTGTACCTTGCATCCTTAGAGTTTAGGTGGGCGTAGACCGTGTAAGTTGGCACAAGTTGAAGTTTCTTCTGGTATCCCTGTATACTGGGCTGCGTATGCTGTTTACTGCATTTCAAGCATCTTCGTTTGAAGCCGCAACGGAGGCTGACAATCGAAATTTTTACGCGTGATTCAAATATCGTAACCCTCACGCCGTGGCAATACATGAGCACTTGGAGATTTTAGATTTTCCTCGCAATTTCACTTTCTGCAGGACAACCAGAAAGGTATACTTCTAGACTTTGCCATGCCCAAGGTCCCTGGGTTGAATCCCGACTCGGTCCACTTGAAAAATGTTAGGCGAGCATTTTTCACAGAAATACGTCCTCGTTCGGATGAGACGTAATATAGGTCCCGTGTGCAAGTGTTGTGACGCACGTTAAAGATCGCTACGTTACGTGGAATAACAAGGGTTCAGTAAAATTTAAAATTTCCAGGTAGAAAAAACTCGTTTCCTGGCCAATGTGTACCTTCGGGTTGAGCATTGGAAATCAACTGTAATGTAAACTTTACCCCGTCTTTGTAACTTGTTCACGTGATTGGCGGAGTACCCACAGCTAGTTAGTTCGTCCTTTACGTCGTCTACGGTGATGCATGGTGCCAGGCCTTTGATGACGATTTTCAGTTTGCGTTCTATTTTCAATCAGTAGGTGTAAAACTCGACACCATCTTTTTTCATGTAGTCCCGCATAAATCAGAATTACGCGGCGTCGACAGCGAGGGTACGAGCACCTGGATTTGTTGCTCTGATGTCGACTGCCTTCTTTAATAACTGTTCAAGGGTTCTGGCATGTTGTACGAAGTTGAGAAGTCTATCTATGTAAATTGGTGGTACCTTTATGTTGTTCGAGGTGGTAGCAAGCGTTCTTTTAAGCGTATTTGTTTGAATGGAGGCGGTCACCGCGTCGTAATTTGGTGTAGGCTATTGTGATGTAGATATATTCGCGTTCTTATCTTCGGTCTGTGTAGCTGTTTGATGACTGAGAATCAATTCGTTTATATTGTCCGTTCGTGTAATTGCGAAGATATTTTTGGTCCATTTTTTCCTTTATTTTGGCCTTAGAGGCGGAGCATTAGTTGGCTCCGAATCTACGACTGCTGGGGGATTCAATCTCCATGTCGGTTTCGATGTCCGTGATTACGATGGAGCTCTCTTCCTCATGCTGTCAGTGGTGGCTAGGGTCGTGGTCGACATTGCTCTAAAAACAGGACAATTCTTAATAAAGAGTTTTAATTCTTTTTAAGAGTGGATCGCAAGATATCAGTTTAGTAAACGTTGATGCACACTAAGTGCAGAAGTTCGGTGTGCAAATGTCGCAGATCGATGATCGAGATGACTCGAGAGCTAGGTGAAAGGTAACTGGTGAAAGTTCACTAATGCTTTCGTACTCGAAGTCGGATTCACCCTGAATGTTTTTTGTACTTTTCGCACATTATATTTGAAAAATCTTTATTTACATTTAGGAATTTTACACCTTTCCCTTTTGCCAGAAAATATAGACCAATGTTCTATCATATCTTTTCTGACAGCAAATGGTAAGAAATTTCAAAATACAACTTTCTGGATGGTATTCTTATTTTGTAGTGTCATTTAAAACATTCGTTGCAGAAATGTAATTTTATCAAATTCTTATATTCATAAATCGAAGATAATATTTCAGAGAAATGTCATTTCAATTGGATAGCAACATGTTTATAAAACACGTGTTATATAAAATTACTCAAGAAATAATCTTAATCCTTTAGAAATTTATTGGTTTGTTTAACGTTAAATGAAATAAGAAAGTAAAATTACAAGTTAATTACGTGTTTTAAAATTTTTGAAATGCAGGTGTTTGAAGAGGTTTTACACAACTTTATCTATCAAATTTAATTCAACCACCTGTGAACACTTTGATAGTAGTTAAGTTTGCGTATGTTTCCGTGATTTTTATAATAAACTAATTCTAATAGGATGGTGGCGAGGTTCACAGTGGTGTTTGTAGTGGTAGATGGTTTTTGATTCGAATTCTAGGAGTTGATTGTTGACGTGTAACATTAAGATGTTCTAAAAATATATAATAAGAAAATTATGAGAAGCTCACTCTTTTCTCTTTCTGTTTGCTTTTTCTGGTGATTGCCTAAGGGAGTATAATTTTTAAGGGCTGATAGCCAACAAAAATGAGTGAAAATTGAGCAGTACGTACATTAAATAATGCCAACGTAGTTAGAAGTAATATTGAAAGTAAGCACCAGTTTTAAAAAGAAAATTAATAGAATTGAATGCTTGAAATGGAAATAGCAGGATGTGCCGTAAACTGATACTACGTATAGGCCGTTGGAATAAGGTATTTTGAAAGGTATGTTATGAATTGGATGTTTGAATATGATTTCCAGTAACAATTTATTCTATTTTCGAAATTAATATAATTCGTAGGTCACACAACAAATTCCTTAAGGTTAAAAATCTTTTGAATACTCTGGTGGGGAGAATTTGATGCCTTAAATTATAATTTGATGTAGTAAAGGATTAATATCTGAGAACCTTTCCCAATAATTTAGTAGGGAAAACTTATTGTTTTAAATGATTTTAAGTAACAATGAATTTACGAGTTTAATATTTACTATTTAGTGTGTAAAGAGAAAAATTTTGTTTTTTTTTGCTTTTATTTACTTGATTCTGTAAATAGTTATTGCAATTTTGTAAAGAAGAGATATTTTTGTCGTTGTTCATAAATATTAGGAATTCTTGAGAGATGTTGATTTGAGAGTTAACGATATTTATTTACAATTGTGTAAATAAATCGCACACCATGTGTGCTTACATCGTCTGAAATAGTTTTATTAAAGGCCCATGTTCGTAATTTTGAGGACAGTAGATGAGATTTTTCACACATTACGCGGATATTTGGTCCAGTATGCTGAAAGAGGTAGACAACCAGTCAGCAGTTGTAAATATCATCTATTACATATATATATATATATATATATATATATATATATATATATACATACAAAATTACACAAACACATTCACCCTCACATGCACACACACACACACACCTACATGCACATACACTTACAAACCAACACTGTCGTTAAAAACAAATAATAAACTTTTATCAAAAATGACACTGTCATTTTACTTTCACTATTTACATTAATATTTATTCTATAAAAAACATTATTTTATTCCAAACACTGATGTCAATTTCAACCATCCTCACTGTAAGTTTTTCTTATCTTTATTCATCCTTTATAAAGCGTTAATACAGTTGTAGCCTGTGATCAAGCATACAAAAAATATATGCGAAAATTTAGGCCATAAAAAAGAGTATTTATTTAAATCCAGCAGACCTAAAAAACCTACAAAGAAAAAGTATTATATATATATATATATATGGGGGGGGGGGTGTTGTGTATGTGTATATGTGTGTATTGCTGTGACCCTCCTATTATACGTTGTAAACCTCAAATTAAAATTATGCTGTAACTTGGGTGCAGTCGAATTGTTTCAATGAGGAGGATGCAATAAAAAATATAAAACCACTGAAAATTATCCCCTTGACAAATAATTTTTATAAAAAATAAAAATTCTATTAGAGCTTAATTTGCTATTAGGTTACAAAAACAAACCAAATTATACTTGCAATGGGTTTTGTCAAATACTTTTTTAAAACATTTTCTAAAAATATCATTTCCATTGTAATCACTTCCTGGTTCCATTTCCAATATTGACGTTGAAATATTAGTTTGCCAAGTACATGCATTTTTAATAGATTAAAATTGACAGTTGTTCTCGTATCAGGATTATTTATATCAAAGATCGTTTAATTTTCGTCATTCATAATCCCAAGTTCTATGATACTTGTGGAACGCCAACAAATAAATTAGAAATTATTCAAAATGTATATGTCGCATGTCGCAAAATAATTTAAATTTTCTTGAAACTTAGATGTGGCTTGACGTTATGATGAATGAATCGATTAAATGGATTGCCGAATGACCTGTTCTAATTCATTTCCTGTTTATATACTAAAATGTTTTCCATTCTATTCTAGATTTATTTCGAAACATTAAACACTCGGGTGATGTAATAATTACGCGGATTTCGCGTTTTAATAATCTAATTAAGTGCGATTGTACAATTTATAGCTATCGTAAAATATCTTTAATTCTATGTTCGTACATTACAGCATAGACATTGTTATCTCTTTTTTTTAGAGCTATTAAGCACGTTATTTATTTGTTTTGTGGGTTTGTGACAGTAGCGTTTCTTCGAATAGAGCATTTATTTTTATGGATACAAAATAATTGGGTTATTTAATGGTTTTTAGAACGTTTTTAATAAATAACGTATGCTTTTATTAAATATTGGAAAATTCTAAAATAATTTGAAACTAACTTAGTTGAAAGAAGGATACATTTTATTTAAAACTCATAAAATGGTATTTTTAACGAGAATTCGTGAATTACTTTTGTATATATCTACACACAGAAAATATGCTATGCTTTATAAAGGGGAACAATTTTTTATTATTATAAATCGGTGAGTGAAACGTGTTCTGAAGGATATTTACAGAAAGATTTTAATTACATAATTAATGAAAGCTTCATTCTTATGCTTCATAAATGCAATAAGGTATGGTTTTTTTTCTAGGAAATGTTTATTTACACAAGGTTTAAAGTCGGATTTCTTAATGGTATAGCAATACTATATGTGTTCGTAAAGAGTGGTATCATGCAAGGGAATCTTATTTTATGTACAAATGGAATACGCTCAATTTTATACAAGGTAGAAAAATTTTACTTTTCTTGATTTTCCTTCTCTTTACGATGGTTTTTTTTTTTTATAAAATATGGTGTTCAATCACCTCTCGTGACTTCATTATTACACCAAATATATATATATATATATATATATATATATTGCTATGGAATGTAGCGTTTATACAAATGAATTGAAATGAAGATGCCCGTATTATCTTGCCAGCTCAAATTAAATGAAACAACAAAAATCCAAAATCAAATAAACAAAACTTGAAATAATAATAATTGCTACATCCACAAACATCTTTCTTCAATACACATTATCCAAAAAAAATATTTGCATACAAGCCTTACAATCTGCAAATAAAGAGTACACCTCAAGTCTAAAAACATTTCATAACTACTAGATACTAATAGATTTTATACAACCTCTCTCTGTAATTAGTGTATGAATAAAATTCTAGAAATATCCATGGATAATTTTAATAATCTTTTTTTAATCCGTAAAAAGATGTAGCTAATCAGGTACATTTACCAAAACTTTCTGTAATAGCCAAATTAAATTGGAATTCCACTTCAAAAAAATCTAAAATTATCCATTTACAAAAAAATATGTATATGCCAAACTCTTACGCAATTTAACGTACTTAAAATCAATAGAGCAAGCAAAATGTTCTTCAAAATAATTTATAATAACAGTGTACTTGCATTTTGCCATTAAAGTATCCTGTGATTCATAAATTCGTTCTAGTCCAAACTGTTAATTAAATTTCTATGTCGTTCCATTTTTATAAGTATTTGCCAATAAATGCATTTTAATAACCATGTCGTTCCATTTTTATTTAAATTTATCATATATATTATATATATATATATATATATATATATATATAACACAGTGAATAAGATGAAATAATAACTTAGACTTTTATTCAAAGCCTAAATAACATTTCAAATCGAGCTAGTAATTGAAAGATGGAAAATATAAGGTCTTGGACAAGACTTGAATTTGTATCCTGGTTTTGCCGGAACCATGCGTTTACCAATTACGCCACCGAGACCGATGACAATAATTGGGAAATTTACAAATTTAAATTGTGTACACAACTCTACATAAACCTAACTTTCAATTACGTTTGGCATTTTTGTCAATCATATCTGTCATTGTCAAGTTCTGACTTATGTATATATATATATATATATATATATATATATATATGTATACATTGATATGATACGATGCGCGTCAATGTAATTATGCTTTCAGTCTCCTTCTGATCACCACCGCTCTGTGTATTTTAATATCCTAAAATTTAAATATGCCTCGGCTAGCCCAGTTTAATTCACACAGGGTGCACAACGTTACGATAATCAAATGATTTACCCATTTTTCTCTAAAACTTTTTCTGCTTTGAATGATAAAACGAAGTCGATTAATATTTGAATAATGAAGAAAAAAAAATCATGTACACTTCACAGCGTAATCTGTTTTAGTGTATGACAAAAATGAGCCCCTGAATCAAATAACAATAAATTTTAATTTATTTATCTCTAAAATTAAAGCTCCCTTTTTTTATTTTAAAACCAGCAAAATGGCGCTGTACTCTACTGGAAATCTCTCTGAACGTTCAAGATTTTTCCCTTTTTACGAAATTTTTTACGTATAAAATAAATTTTTGCCGACTCTACATACAATATTCAGATATAAAATATGATCAATGTTCAAAAAAAAAAATAAAGAGAAAATAATGCCTTATGCTAGATAGTTCTGACCTGTACTTTTCCTTGTGTGTCTTTCTGCTGCGTGCCCCAATATTACATTTAATTGAGTTGCTCCATTCAATTTATTTAGTCTCCAAGTTTTACTCTGTTCAATCAATAATCTAGTATTTTCTTAATCTGCCTTAGATTTTCTTAATGTCATTTAGATTTATGTGATCTCGCTTAAAGTTTCGTACTATCTTCGTAATCTCACTTAGAGCCCTAAATTATAAATATTTAACCTAAAGTAATTAATAAACTTCTACTCACGTTTTCCAGCAAACGGCGAAACTTGTCTCATGTATTTTCACGATAATTTGTTTTAAAATTTTATAACACCACTTTTCACAAAAATTTAATCATTTAATTTGAATATTTACTCGACGCGTAAATTTTGAGTATGAGTGATGCAGCTTGTGCTTGGTTCAAACTAAGACTGTCTGCTTTACAAATTCGCGTGTTATATAGTCTACGCCCCATCTAAATATTTATTGGTTATCTGAACTGTTTTTCAAAGTTTACGACCAACCATCGGGTGTTTTGGATATTTTAGACTTTTACAGATATATGTCTGATAATAACTGGTCGGAACGATTTCTTGATCACGTAGGTACCAGAAAATATCTAGTTTGTATTTATTTTAGACCGTGTGTTTTGATGTTGTTATAGGAATTTCTAATTCGCCTTGGCACATAATTTCACTTATGGCTTTTGTTTGTCTAGATAATACTTTGGGATTTGTATTAACTTCATGCAGAAAATCACGTAGATAAAGGGACGTAAATTAACATATTTTTGTTTACATTTTATATTTCCAAAGCGTATTTATTTCTAAGGATGCGTTCCCTATCAGGACACTATGGTATCTCCTTTTACTATCGCATGTTTAATGTAAATCGTATTACGATTTTCTAGCTTTTTACTGCATTTAACGCGTATTGATTTACAATTTATGAATACTTTTGGTTTAAGACAAGTTTCATTGCGTGTGGAGTTATTTCATTTGCTGAATGTGTGTTTATTGTTGAATGATATGCTTCCCGGCATTAATTAAAGTCAACTGCGATCCTTATACAGGGTGTTAAATGTTTGCTCTTTGCGTAATATACAAATTACGTATTTTTCATGCTAAATAAATGTGGTTTTCTAACTCCTAGTACTACTTACATGTATTGTGTAACCATTACGACTCAATATACCCCTAAGTAACCCCCTTATCATAGCATTATATATATATATTATATATATATATATATATATATATATATATATTCCTTACTTCACGGAATCTTTACAAAAGTATCTATTATCTATGTAAAATAACATAAAATTACTACCTCGAACAATTATCTTCAGAACTTGGCGTTTGTCGTATCCTGCACCGCACTTCATTAAAAATAAATTCCACTGAAGAGCACACGGCAGTTAACTGAGGCCCTGGATCTGTGAGGATTTCCCGGATCTAGCAAGGCAATACTGGAGCCGTGCGCTTAGCTCACCACCTCGAATTAATATACTTGGTTTTCATACAAATCAGGTTAATTTTCTACTTGGTTTTCAATTGGATGCGCTTCAACGGTAATTAGATAGATGTTATTTAAATTTAATGAAATAGAAATTGTGGTAAAGGGCGGACTTTTCTCACTTTATCTTGGAAAATAAAGCACATCTGAGCCGTTAGGATTGTTTAAATGTACAAAATTCAATTTTGTGTAACGCATTGTGTGCACCTTAATAATGGACGTCTTTTTAAAGGTTTATATATAGTTAATTCCATAGTTTAGTGAAATCGGTTTAGTTGTACTGTACACAGCCTATTAACGAGAGTAAATTATAAGGCAATTCAGATTCAGAGTATGTACGACCTCGCTGTAATCAAAGGTCTCGTTGCAATTGCTCCGTTAATCTTTACCAAAGATAAGTATGTATTTAAACTTTCGCAGTGTTCGCATGAAATGCGCAAAGCGTAAGAGTGATTATGTTTGTTCTTTATTGCTACGCAGACAGGCGAGAATCATGTTATAGTTGAACTACCTAAATCTTTTTAAACCTTCTTTTTGTTTATGAAAATTCTGATAGATGCATGCCAAACTTAAATACATTCAATTTCCGGCATTATATATCAACTGTCATGCTCATTTACTTGACTTGGCAAACACGAAATATTATAATGAGGTAAAAGAGCTTGAGCTTGAGCTTGCTTTTAGTTCAGTGAATTCGTAGTATACGCTGTTGTTTATGTCTGTCAAAAGGTATGCTGTTTGAAAAATTTGTAAACAGAGTAAAGACTCGTCAAAATTTATAAAACTGCAATGCCTTTGAAAGCTCGCGAAACTGCCGTCACCGTGCTTTCTTGGCTTCGCTACCGAACTCCCAGAAATGTTGGAAACTTTAATTGTGATTTCCAGTGACACTTTAAATGCAAAAGCAGCAGCTGACGCAAATGGTGTTTTTTCTCAAAGTTATGAATGACTTGGAGTTAATTTTTCCATTGGTTTTTACATAACATCCTGTCGGGGATAGAGCTTTTTTCCATATAACCTAATAGCAAACATTTGGATATACTGTTGTTCCCCAAATTTGAACCACTAATTAAGTGCTCGGAATCGCAAAGAAATGATGAATTCTATAACTGCATGTGTAAAGAAACAGAAAGAACTGCGTGATAAAATTGAATTGAAGCGTTCTATTTAGAAATTCTTAAACCCGCACTGGAAAGAAGAAAGAAATACAAATGTCTTGCATTTACCTTCGATAACCACAGATGGCACCTGGACCTGCGGAGACGATTTGTGCTATTTAGATCGTTGTTGGTGCGTATGCAAATACTCCTTAGACCAACGAGATAAGAAATTTTGATGAATTTGCTGGAGCCATAGAGGAGTTGATCGAAAGCGACGAAGCACATTTTTTGGTTGGACGCCTTACATTTTTCCATGGCAAAGAGCAGAGATGTATATATCGGGTCATACTGGCTTGGTGGAAAGTTTATGAATGGAAGAAATATTATCTTGGACTGCATAAAGACTCATTAGCTGTTTCTTCTTCCATAAAGCCGTTCCATGCAGGTACATTTAATTTTGACCACTTGCCATACAGTCAAAGAAAATCGTGAGAAGAAGGCACGATGTCTTTTGTAAGAGGATGATTACCTTCTAGGTCTGTAATTTGTATAGTTTTTAGGCCTGCATTGTGATTTTTATTGAAAAATAGAAGAGTAACAGTGCCAACATCTCCAACAACCTGTGCCATTGGAATTTGCTTTAAACGTTGAATTTCTTGATCAAGTAATACTGCATTATCAAGGGTTTCACACACTGGATTGCTCCCATAATACGCACGGTATTTAAGCCATCGATAGTGTTAAAGTTGTAGTCAGCATTATCTCAAACAAATTGAGAAAATGCAGTTTCGCCAATCGATCCTTCCGAATGCCTAATTGCAGATGCTACAAAAGTTTCTGCGTAACTCGCCGCAAAACCCAATGATGATAGCAGGTTGATGAGTTTTCTTGAGCCGAATTTTTTATACAAATATGTACTAACTCCGATTAGAATCAACAACAAAAAAGATCTCGGTTTAGCCGCAGAGATCACAGCATGGGATAATGCTTCTCATATTTTATTCCATTTGACAAACGAACCGCGCTTTTTCTTTATAATTACTTCTTCTAAAAAATTTTTCAAAATTTGTGGAACTACAGAATTGGCCTCATTTACAAAACTGTCGTATGATGGATATTTTGACATATCATAGTCCTGCGAACGGATATCTGCCAAAATAATAGCAGCTGCTTCTTTAACAACAAGAAGCCGTTTGTTATCGGGATTTAACTTTTTTGCCGCATTTATTGGTCAGCTAGAAGTTTGTAACCTGTGTCCTGGAAGCAGACGAGAAGCGATTGTTTATGTTTTTCAATGATAAGTATATCTTCTTCATATTTACTCATAAGACGAGCTTTTGCGGTTCTCTGAACTGGACGGTATTCCCCTTCAATTTGGTGCATGAGCTCATTAAGCGAAAATTGACATTCTTCAGAATTTCCGGTAAGATACGAGTAAATATATCTCATCGCTTCGTCAACATTAGTTGCAGGCCGATATCCTATTTTTTTTTCCGGATGACACTCAATTATACAGACGCTTTTGACATGACATATGGTATCTTGCCTCTGTTGCAACCAAGCCACATGTTGAATTCTTTTTATTATTTCCCGTCCCCAGTCATCATCCCGGTCTTCAGCTGCTTTTAAAATTGTAGTTTTCACTCCCAATTGTTGCACCATACAAACGAAATCTCGATGAGACGAATGATGTCCTTTTTTTTTGTTTATTTAAAAAGTCCGGTGTAGTTTCTTCAATACAGAGAAAACATTGTGCTTTAAAATTAAAAGTAGGTATACTAGATCTGCGAGTTGTCGACACTACTTGAGATCCGTTATCTTTTTTACGAAAATACGCGGTGATCAGTTTTTGTTAATATAATTTTTTTGACATACGCCATGCACAATTACAGAAGATAGTGTTCTCAAAATGCGCGTATGTGCGCCATTACCTCGTAACTCGTTTGATTTTAAAAGTGTCTTTAGACCTCTTCCCTTTACAACGACAACGTCACTTTTATTTAAAGTTTTCTCACAAATAAAGCACAAATCAACTTTGGAATATTCCATTATAACAGCCTAGTCTTCTGCAAGCTAGACAATAAGCACACTGACGCATACAGGCTCAATGCACTGAAGGTCATTAATGACCCTCTCTCAATACCTACTAGACAGCAGCTGTGCTCTTGCTACCTGCCTATCCGTTAAGATTTAGGGCAACCTATTAATATAAAATTAAAGTAGTCTCTTTAAAAATTATTTCAATGATTCGCATTTGTTTAAATTATTTATTTTAGTTATTAACAGCCAAATAACAAAATATAATACTTTTTTTCAAATAGTGCAACTTCATGGAGTTGTAACTCCTAACATATGTGTGTTACAAAAAAAAATATTTTTACAAAAATGTAGGAAATTTGGTTCTCTTTAACTTTGTATAGAACATCTTTTGTCGAGAAAGTCACCGTTTTTGAGTTATTATCAAAAAACCAAATTTTTGTGCCTAAAATCCAAGATGGCGGCTCGAGTGCATGCGCCTCGTGTTCAAAAACTTAGATTTTTTATTAGGGCCCCAAGCCTAACATACTAAAAAGTTGCTACTACCCCACCTTTTGCATTCAAACACCCTTTTTTGATACCCACGTACTGGACTTACCTGTGGTGTTTTATATTATGTATGAGAGCGAGTAGACGCTTATCGGTATAGGGGCCAACTATATTCTATATAAAAAAGCACCTTACCGGTTGCTGTTACAGATATAATCTTAGGTATAGGAGCTGTGTCATCAGGCGCGCACACTTGAAACATCACATAGTTCTGAGAAGTTTGTGAAGGATTCTTAACCAAGTCCAACATACGTTGCGTCCTACTTGTACACATGGCTATTGCCTACTAAGAGAACTAATACACTGCAGTGCGTTCATTAAGTCGCGCACATCCAAATAAACGAGTCTAAATAGTAAGTTTTTATATTAGTTCTAGTGGCTACTGCAAAACAGCACCACTGCCAATATAAACAACAGATGTAAAGCCCATTATTGTGTGTACAGGTTACAACAGGTCTGCACTATTGTCTAGATTACAATAACGTAAACATGTCGTTTTTCCAAGAGCAACAGGTGTTCCTTCTTGAACAGTATTTTACCAGTCATTCATATGAATTTGTTATTAATCAATTTCGTGTGACATATCCGGATGTAAGTGTGCCTAATACTTATAAGTCGACCTTAACCAGAATAATCCGACGTTCCCGTGAAACCGAATCAGTTGCAAACAAAAAGAGATCAGGGAGACCAATCATTTTAACTGACGCTAAACTGACCGAGGTCAGAAATGTTATGCAGTAGTCGCCTTCAAAAAGCCTACGAAGACTATCAATACAATCACAAATTTCATTGGGTAGTGCTCAGAAAGCTATGAAACAGTTAAAATTTTGTGCATATCGTGTTCGTAGTGTTCAGGAATTGAAAGATCCAGACAAAGAAAAGCACCTTGTTTACTGTAGATGGTTTCGGTCTATGGTCGACAACCATGGAATCGGATAGCTAGGCCGTGTTTTCTTCAGTGATGAGGCTTGGTTCCACCTAAGTGGATATGTGCATAGCCAAAACACAAGAATCTAGTCAACTGAAAATCCTCATGTTTTTCATGAAAATCCATTGCACTGTCTGACAATTGGAGTGTGGTGTGCCGTATCACGTCGTCGAATAGTGGGGCCTATTTTCTTTAAAACTACAGTGAACAGTGGTGTATACAAAGACATAATTAGATAGTTTATTTTGTTGCTTGAAATCAATGAACATGATTGTTAGTTCCAGCAGGACAGTGCCACATGTCACACGTCCAATGAAACAATGAGTTTCTTACATGAGTTTTTTAGCGAGCGTATAATGTCTTAAGAGTTATGGTCCCCACGATCTCCCGATTTAACACCTCCAGATTTATTTCTGTAGGGTTATCTCAAAGGAAGGGGTTTATAAAAATAGGCCTCATATACTGAATGAACTAAAAATGAACAATACAACGAAGATTAACAATATTAGAGTAGGTGTACTCCACAAAGTGTTAACAAACGTGGTAAGACGAATTCGTGCGTGTATTAATGAATAAGACAGCCATTTTAAACATATGTTATAAGACATAAAATGTTGGAAATAAGTATATATGTTTCTAAAAGTTATAACAATAATAAATAAAATACATTACAACCTTTTTGATGTGCGCGACTTAATGAACGCACTGTATTAAGCGTACTTAAAAGACTTTTTAAAACAAGAATTCAACTTCTTGAATTTAACTAACACTAGTTAATAAATTTCAGTGCAAGAGTGTTACATCTTACACTAAACCATGTCATTAATTAGACAAAATACTCTGACTTTTGTATGAAATACAGATATAAATACAATGCAACACTCTTTAAATAAATTTACTGGTAGTTTTAGAGTTACATTTCATTTTATCATTCTATTGTACTTAAAAACTAGTTAAGCAGATACTTATACGAACAGCACGTTATATTGTTATAACAAAAAAGTAAAAATTATTATAATTATTGTTATCTTGAGATCTTTTATATGAGGGGATTTCCTTTAAAAGATGAACCTCAACTATCTTCCGGCTATGCCAGGGGCCTATTTCTCGGGTAGATTTTATGAGGATTAGTCGTGGTTTTTATGACAAAACATTATTTACTTGCTGACTCTAGTAATACTAAAATAGGGGTGCAAAATAGGCGCCACCAAGTCCTTAAGTTCTTTAAACACGGGTTTACTCTAAGAGGGGACTTGGAAGTCCTTAAAGAAAAATATAGTATATATTGCCTAAACAGGAGCTGTAAAAAATATTATTAATATAACAAAGGAGGACACAAGAGATGTACTCTTGCTACCTCATACTATAAAGAAAAAAATAGCTATTAATATCAATAATTTGAACACTATTGTAAACACAATTTTGATATTAAAATTCTTGAAGGTACAATTAGTGCTCCTTAGTCAAGAGCGCTATAACAGAATTATTTAGTTTGTTTTAACAAATACTCAACGTGCTTACCATTATTAAAAAACACTATACCTCAAGTGCATGTTGCTCTTAACCAAGCGGCTACGCCTATGGCCACACGTAAATTGCTGGCGAGAACAAAATGCAACTGCATGGTGTTCCTTTATCGAATGCTCTTGCCAGACTAACCTGTTTGTCTTATGCGCACAAGTAATTTCAACGTCGCTTGACATTGAAGAGTCTATTCAAACGGTCAACGTTTGTTAATAGCAAACGGACCAGCACTATGGAATAATTTCTGTCTTGTGATTGGGCTACACGGTTCCAATCTGAATTTTTATTTGCATAACAATATTTAAGTGTTTAGTTAAATAGACAAAATACCGTATTCAATGAATAATCTTAGAGGATTTGCAGTCTTCAAAAAAATTGTTACAATATCACCATATTATTGATAAAATTGGACTTTATATATGTTATAAACGAAAATGTAACACTATTTTCGGCTAACAATTAACCTCTCTATCCAGAAATACGGTGTATACTAAGATGTATCAGTCTATTAGCGTGCCGACCGCCCGAAGTCGTCATGGGCAAAGAGTTACAATGCCATCTCTTAAGAAATTAGTGCAAACTCTGTTGCGACATTCTTCCTCTTTAAAGTTTATACAATTCTTGGTCTTATATCATATAGAACAAAAAAACGTCACTTTTCGAGATGTAACTCTCTTCCTCCGATGTTCCTCTTCGTTCGTAACACACTTTCGATGCTAATGGAAATTATTTTAATGAATAAATGCTCTTGAATCAATATATATGGAGTTATATTTTTAACTAAAAATATCGGAAGTTCATAACCAAAGACCTGATAAATTGGAATAAAAATCATCATATTCGTTGCAGAAGACTTCAATAAATTCGAATAAACCTGTGGTATCTAAAAACCCCTTATTAAAGGTGGTAACGATATTGATATAATCCAGAAACAATAACACACACAGTATAGACTCAGCTTACAACTGTGAACAATCACATGGTAGGCTGATTAACAAGTCATATACAGTCGGCCTATTGTTCCGCCACAGGGGTTCTCATATATTGCGGCACCCCGCGTTCTCAATAACCGACGTCACAGAGGCCGCATACATTATACCATTTACACAATCATTTTAGGTTAGCTTCTAACATAAATCACTTGCTGGAGTATGCAGAGGTTATGTAATTTGATGGGTCATTTTAATAATGGAGTTAATTTCTAAAGCTTAGAGCTTGACGAGTCTTATTTGCAAGTGAGGTGCATATTATTTACAAATGAACTGACGCGTGGAATTTTAAAATTAATCTGGTTGTTACCCTTTTTGTGCAGTTTTGATTGTGATTATGCCAATGAAAAGCAATCTTTACATTAGTGATTTCAAATGGTCTTAATGGGTTTCAATCTCCGTTCAAAATTGAATGAGACAGTTTCTCTCGTAAACAGCTTTGTTCACATGGATTGAATATACAGAAAGCAAACCCAAAGTTACGATATTTGTACTAATACTATTATACGCCATAAACTACACAACGCATATTTGAATCAGTATTGTAAATCACGAAGATTTATTACTTAACTTTTTTTAAAATTGCCCTGCTTCTTCAAACGGTATGAGGTAGAATAGTGTAGGTGACTAAACTTTGTAGCTTTGTAAAACTGAGTTTCTACAGCAAACTGTAAAGTCTGCATAAATAGCCTTTAATATCAAACAAAACATAACTAAATACAAGAACCAAATTGAAGGATCTTTTGAGCTATAAATAATAATACCATTTCGTAAACTACCGATAAAAAAGTAACTAATTTAAAACCAAGGATTATAAGTAACTAAATAAAAAATAACAAAATTAAAACAAACTCAAATTATCATCTCGAGTTCCCCTACCAAACAAAAATATAGACGATATATTCAGTACAATAACAAAAATACAATAACAGATTCCAATCCCATTCGAATTAAAAACCTTACCACTACACATTTCCCTATAGAGATTCAGGAAATAATAAAAAGATAATAAAAAGATGCCCATAGAAAATGTAATAACCAACAGAAATAAATTTACAAATATTAGAAAAAGATAAACAAATCAATACAAGATCAAAAATATGCAACATTTTAACAAATTACAAAAATAAATCCAATAAAAGCCAAATATAAAATACTCTAAATCATCATCAATACAAAAAATTAATTAATAATATGCAAACAACAACAAAATTTGTATATCGAATCCAGGTAGATGTTGTCCCTTAAAATAATTTAGTTTTTGAATGGTCCTGTACAAGTGTATAAAGGCGTACTACTACCTTCGCTAAACAGATGCGGGCGGATTTGTAAACTTACAAACTAATATTAAAATCCGCATGTTTTTTGATTTTAAATTTATCATTAAATTTTTTTAACACGCAGGCAACAAAGTTTCATTTATATAAAAAAATAAATTACAGTAGGGGACAACCTATATAATAATCACAAAAGCAGACAAAACTGAAAAAAGTGTAATTTTAACAACACTTAAATAAAACATTAAAATGGAAACATTATTACATAATAAAAACACCTACACATAGTTAAAAAGACAACAGCATCAGCACAATATCACAACTCATTAATAAAAAACTTTCATACAAATACCTATATTACAAAAAATGAATATAAAAGTTTTATTTATAATGCAACCCCACTAGGTATATACGAATTACCAAAATTACAAGAACAAAATGAAGCATCATATACAGGTTCTACATATAAACTAGCAATATATAACTAGTTTTATATAGGGGAAAGTTTCAGACCATTTGAAGTTCTATTAAAAGAACAACAATCATATATAAAAAATAGAAAATTTTAAAAATCCATGATTTGCCAACATGCATAGGAATCCAGTCATAAAATAAAATGGGAGGACGCAAAAATTATCGACAAAGAAGAAAACTACTAAAAACGCAAAATCAAAGAAGCTGCTTATATAACCCTACATAAAAATAACTGCGTAGCAAACGAATCCGTGACTTTCAGTAAACAATGGATTCCGTTACTGATAGAAATAACAAATGAAAATCAAATGCCCACAATATCTAGGTAGCATTGCAAGTTTTTCCTGGGTCTTCTTGCGATATTAACATGAAATACAGCCTACATACATGATTTTTATTTATACATACAATAATTACATAACAATAAGCATATTAGCAACCCCTGTAAAACAGTATTGGTATCTGACAAGTGTAAACCCGCAATTGGGTTACCTCAAAACCATATACAATCTCCGTTGAACAGTATTGGTATCTGACAAGTGTAAACCCGCCATAGGGACGCCTCAGAACCATGTTAAAATCTACCAAAGAAGTACCCTAAATCATAATGATTTCTCCCCCTCAAAATAAATATAAAAAGCGACTGCTTAAGCCTTACGATAACGTAATTGCACACTTCTTTAATAACCACATCCTCTCAATTGTATAAATAGAAACATGTTAAAAAATGTTTTCCAATCCTCAAGTTATTGAATTTATATAAAATTCACCAATAAAATTAATTGGTTAAGCGTATTGGCTACATAAAAAAAGTCGGTCCCAGGCCGCAACACAAATTGAAGGCAATCATTCTTTTAAACTTTTAAAATTTTTGCCTAGTGTACTCAAACCAAATATTTCGAACATCAATAAATCAAAGTCACCTTCAATTTATGTCATAAATGTCAAACTTGAAGTTTTTATCATTTTAACAACGAACCTAGGTCATGGATCGAAACGTAAATAAACATTATATTAAAAACTATGAGCAGTACTTATTTACTTAATTATAAAAATGTTCCTTATCTTATTATAAATTTATAAAACTAAATCTCTTCACTTATGGATAGTACCAGTGTACCTGGTTATGATTCTCACGCTTGTAAGGTTTATTTGGCCAAACAAAATCCTTGGCAGATAATCTATTAAAAGGTCAGAGTGTTTCGAACTTTGAACACAAAGTTCCTGGTAAATACCCTATAAAAAATATATGATTATAGCTTATTCTAGTTTTAATTAAATGACAACATTTTAGTATCAGTAACAAACAATGTTAAAAAAATTATACTTGCAAAATTCACCAAGCGCTTTTCCAATTTGTAATCAATGGTATTAAATATCTTTCGCTTCTATTCTTTAATTGACGTCAAATCCCAGTTTACAAAATCTTCATATTATTTACATTTCCATTTAGAAACCAACGTGCTTCCTCGGCTTGATTATTCAATAAAATTTTGGATAACTTTTTATTTCAAACCATTACCCATCTTTATTGTATATAATTACATTTAATAATTTCCATATTTATGTGCAGATAACGTTTAAAACATACTTCTTTATTCACTGTTATATTTTAATTAGAAAATTACGGTATGCATAAAGCATACTCAAAATATCATGTTCGCAAAGCAACATGCTTACGATCGAATTAATGAATGAATTTTTTTAACAAACGCTTTTATTTATATACAAAATTATCTATTTTCTAGAATACACTAGTGTTTACGTAATTCCATTCCAAATAATACATGCCTATCTGACACAATATTCTGGGAATTTCTCATTAGCGTTCAACTTTTTGCGTTTTATTACCTCGTTATCGCGTTTCACTTATTAATGACGTGCGTTGCTCGTTTTTGTTTGACACCCAAGGTTATTGTGGCGTCTCACACTAGTCCAGTAATTGCAAAAGCTAGTAAATAATCTTTATCAGTTTTTGTTACATTTTATGGGTTTTTTATTGTTCCGGACGCTTTGTAGAATAAACGTTTATTTAGTAAAGAGTTCAACGAAGTTGACGTATTTCTTCTCAATTCCTCTCGAATTTTCAAAAACATGTTTTATTTAAATTGAATTTATGTAATACTCAATATAATTAATGTGATTAATTTAAGGCTTTAATGACTGTATAATGCAAATAAGTTGCATTTTTATAGAAAATATTTGCTATAACGGCAAAACCTGTTTTAGTACACATAATTAAGGTTAGAATTGGGGTTTTAAATACACAAAATTATTTTTTTTTGCACGCAAAGTAACACAAACAACTCGCTTTTGTATTTATCTTAAAATGATCAATTTCCAATCGCATTTAATACGTTTTAAGGTATCTAAAAAGATAATTATTTTTACTATGCTGCTTATATTATTTGCTATATATTTACAATACGCTTATATCATACAGGGTAGATATTTATTCATAGGGAACTTGGATTTTTCGCTTGTACATCAATGAATAAAAGTACGCTTGTATTATGCAGGGCGTAACCGTGTATTTACGGAAATTTTTCTTTTTTCAGGATTCTTTTATATTTTAGTGAGCTTTATTTTTAAAATTTGGATTTCCATGAACTCTGGTCACCCCTTACCACGTCACTATACATATATATATATATATATATATATATATATTTAGACCAGGGTAGGAAATTAAATAATCACATCAAATAATTTTAATCACCGTGTAGAAGCTTTGGGGAAAGGTACGCGTTATTAAAACCGTGAAGCATAAAAATTCATTCGTTTCATAAAAAATAAGGGAGTTAAATTATTTACAAGACGCCTTCTATAAAAAGAAGCAGTATTAAAATGCTCTACGTGTAATTTAATTATTCCGAGTAAAGAAACAAATGGAAATTACGTGCAAAATTTTATTAATTAACTCAATTTTAAGTAACCGGTATTAAACAAAATGTACAGATAATAATTAATATTTGATTAGGAGTCACTAAAAATTAAAGGGTATTATTTTAATTGGAGTTAATTGGACCATTAGTAACATATAATATCTATAAAAGCTAGTAAAAACCCAATAATATTCAGATCGTAGAAGTATTATGTTTGAACACCTGCGTATTTTTAAAAGACACGTTCTGCGTAAATTTGGCAGATAACAAATGGTTACAGAGAATGCTGGAGAAACCGTAGCTTAATAGTTACGGGAAATGCTAATAAGCTGGGTTATTTCACAGTCCACATGGACTGAAATAATCGATAATAAAGAATATCAATTTGCACCAATAAGAACAGGGTAGATAGAGACAGATAATATGCGCAAGACCGAGACACATATAGTAAAAGGCGTGAGTGGAGCAACGTCACTGGGTTGCGATTGGTTGAAAATAAAAGGCAAACTTGAGAGGTAAAAATAACATTTCTGTATAAAAATTAATTAGTTATTTCCAGACGTTGCGAGCCGTGTCGAAATTTCTGAGATTTAACTGGTGCGAGTGCAAATTTAATAAGAACCGACGCACAGGCGGTCGAGATGGGAACATAGTATACGAAATTCTGGAAATTGTCCGTTTTGGGGACAAAACCGACAGACAGGCTAACCTCTATATATACCCGGGTTAATATGAGTTTCGCTCTCTTAGATTTTCGAATAGATTCAATGCGTTAAACAGTGCTTTTTAGTTTTCCGATTTTGATAGAATAATTTAAACAGTTTGCTCGTATATTTTGGTGATTTAAAACAGTTTGTTCTTTACGTGCTACAATGAATGTAATTTAGTGCACTTAGAAAAGAAGATACAAGGTAATAAAGTTTAGTATCACTGTACCAATTAGTCAAATTTGCAACAACAAATGAATACACAAAAGTAGGCAGTTTTGGCGTATATTTGTGAAAGAAGTATGAATTTCTTTGCTATTTTTCGGGGGTGGTAATAATTAAATGATTCGTAAACGTGTCTGGATCCACAAAACAAGCTTCAGATATACACAAATGAGTTCCGGAAAAGCACTGAAACAACTTTAGATGAATGGTGGTGTAGAGAAAATGTTTAAAAGCGACCAGTAATCCGAGGACGTAAACATAACCCAGTTGGAATGGTGAAATTAGCAAGGACGATGTACATTGAAGCCACTAGTGCAGTAACCTTCAGGTAACTTATGCTTTGTTGTTCGATTTTTGATGTGTTGGTGTGTGTTGAATAACTTTATAATTGATTTACTTAAAATGGACAGTAGTGAAATTGTGCTAACAGCAAATTTTTAATTTTAAGGTGAGATTTTCTTGTTTAAGTAGAAAGGGGTATTTAGTATTTATGTTCTGGATTATGATGAAAATTTGGGTATGTCTTTGAGCTCAATTAGACGAACCTGGTTAATTAACGTAAAGGGGTGGTAGATGCTCCCTTTGTACATCCTACAAGGACTTTAATTCTGGATGCACATTAAAATGATAACAAATTTAATCTTGAAATTTTCTGATACTGAAATTTATGCTGAATTTTAATTTTGAAATTTTAATGTATTGTGAATATTGATGTAAATAGAGTTAACGTTGATGTTTGTGGTAGGAATGTGTTTGTTTTTTTTTTATGAATGAGGATGAAGGTTTAACTAGGTGAGCAGCCGAGGCGGAAAAGAGTAAAGAGGCGATTAACAGAAGAAAGTCAACGGACCAGTTAAGTTAATAGCTTTTTGTAGGTTTCACAGCATTCTTGACGCACAATCTGTGGGGCTCGATTCGAAAACCGTAGTTCCCGGATTTTGGTGGACTCACAGCATTCTTGACGCCCAATTCGTGAGGCTCGATTCTAATACATGGTTTCACAGCATTCTTGGCGCCCAATCTGTGGGGCTCAATTCTAATACAGGGGAACACAGCATTCTTGGCGACCCAAAAGTGAGGCTCGAGTTCCAAATAAAATTTTTGTGATTTTATTCCAGGAAACTGGCGATCTGAGAGAGAGAGTTTCTGTTTGTGTATAAATTTAAGAGTATTTTAGAGTGTGTGAGAGTGATTAGAACGTATGCAGAGAAAGGAGTAGTTAAGGAGTCAAGGAGTGGGAATTGGAAGTGACGATAGTGCATTGTGTGAGAAAAATTCGAAAATGGAAGAAGCTGGAGGCAGTAGAGATCAGTCGAGGACGGAATCAGGGGATCAAGGAAATGAGTTAATGATGAGAATGTTAGAGGAAATGCGATTAGCTAGGGAAGAATCGAATAGAGCGAGGGAGGAGTCCAACAGAAAATTAGAACTGCTAAGCGATGAATCTAATAGAGCTAGGGAAGAATCTAATAGAGCTAGAGAAGAATCGAATAGAGCGAGGAGGGTCCAACCAAAATTAGAGCAGATAAGCGGGAAAATTGAACAAAATACTAAAGAATTTACAGAATTTAAAAATAGTCTTACCGTGAAACTGGGGGAAGTAGAAAATAGGGTTGAAAAAAATGAGCGTGATATTACAGGTCTTCGACAGGAAATTTGACATTTCAGGTCCAAAGTACGCATTTTTTGTGAAGAAGAGATTAATATAAAAATGACTGAAGTGACGGACTCATGTAGGGATCAGTTAGGCAGGGTAGAACGCGAAGTTAGTAGTATTAAATACAACATGTCAAGTTTAACGGGGGATGGTCCCAGATTTTATACAGGTGGAGGATCATTGGACCAACACATGAAGTTTTATGGCGATGACAGGGTAAATCCACAAATTTTTATTAATAGTGTAAGAAATCTAGTGGGAAATTTATTTGACGAACAGACTAAACTGAATACGATAAAGGCTTTATTGAAAGACAACGCGGAAGCATGGTACAATTTAGTAGGACAGGACATAGACACCTACACGGACTTTGAAGACAGATTTTAAAGCACTACTGGAGTGACCACAGACAAGACCAGGTACGAGACGACTTAATCACAGGAAATTTAAGGGAGAATTTTCAGGAAGTAGGAGCAATATGCTATACGCAAGTATAGCATAGCAAAGCAACTGAACCCACCACTGACGAACCGACAAATTATCAAGTATTTATCACGACACTTCGAGGTAGAAGTAAGACAACACGTAGCACTACAGAACATAGTGGACAGAGAAATGTTTTAGAATACCTGCAGAGGTACGACGACGTAAGTAGTGGACGACCTCGGGATAATAGGGAAAGACAGATCAACACAGTTAGGTTTGACAATAGACGGGACAACTATGCTAGAAGGGGAATAGTTACGGATACCAGCGACAGAATTGGGAACAGCGACGACCATACTTTAGAAGTAATAGTTTAGGAAGGGACCTGCACCCAGACCGGAACCTACCAGAAGGAATAGTTCACCGGACATGAGGGGGACAGCTAATACAGACACGGAACGAGTGGAAACGCCTAGGACATACGCTGAGGTGACGGCTAGACCAGGACCAAGTAGGGAAAACAGACCTGGACAGGATTTTTAGAACGCGACAGACCACTAGATTTCAGTGTAAATGTATATGAACATCCACGTGAATTTTTCAAAATTGAGGAGGAAGTAGAGCCAGAAACTGAGGAAAAATTATGTTTGCCAATTATTAATATAGAAATTTTTGAGAATAATGTAGAAGTATTACTTGATACAGGGGCAGAGGCGAGTTTAATATCGGAGGAATTCGTCAGCAAAATTAGGGATAAGGTTTGTGATAGAATTATGCCTATAAAGCGTAGCCATTTAGTAGCTCAAATAAAAAGAAGTTTGCTGTAGTAAATAGTGTTGTGGTGCTTAGGATAGATATAAGAGGTTTAAGCTGTGAACAGGAGTTTGTAATTGTACCTGGACTGAAGTTTCAGAGCATTTTAGGTGTTGACTGTATGATGCAGTTAGGGGTTTTGATAGATATGGAAAGGAAGATAGTAAGGATTAAGGATAGGGTAGTGCCATGGAAGGGCAGTTATGAAGTCACAGAGGATGACACGGGGTTGAGTATTAATGTAGTAGAGGTAGAGGATGATGAAGGTAAACAGATCAACACAATAAGATGTCCAGAGGATAGGAGAGTAGAGGTTCAAGCTTTATTACAAAAACATGCAGAATTAGTGGGGGTAGAAGCAACAGCAGCATATCGGGAGCAAGTGAAGGCAAAATTAAGTAAAGATGCACGTAAAATTAACCAATGGACCAAACCGCAATTCCATTGTCCACCATCCATGGACACACTTTTGACGAGATTAAGTGGCAAGTTTATTTTTAGTAAATTAGATTTATGGAATTCATTCTGGCTGATTCCATTACACAAGAATTCTAGAAGGTACACAGGATTTTCCGTAGAGAGAAAAATCTATAATTTTAAGGTAGTATCGTTTGGTTTGTCGGCAGAAAGGAAAAAAATAGTAAATGAGAAACAGACATGTGTAGAGACTGAAGAAGAAGCAACATTTAAGAGTCAGGATAATAGGGATGATAAGTTTATTGTATGTGAGATAATAGGGAGGATAAGTATAGATATAGAAGGGGGAGAAATAGGGATGAAGAGTATTAGGATGGTGAGAAGAAAGACGTGGAGGGTCAAGAAGAGAGTTAGATTTAAATAACTTGATGAACAAAGAATAGAGAGTAGATAGGTGTATAATAGAGTAAAATTTAAATAGAATAGGGATAGAATAGGTGTATATAGAAGAGTAGAAGTAGGTGTTTATAGAAAATAAAGCTAGGTATAGGATAAATATGGGAGATAATTAGAAATAGGTGTTTAGGATGAGAATAAAGATTAAATGTAGGAAGAAAATAAGATAGGTTAAGTATAGATATTGCATATAAGATTAGTGGAGAGTTAGGAATAGAACAAGAATAGGATAGGTATATAGGATTAGGTAGAGGGAAGTAAAGTATAGTGAAGATTAGTTAAAAGTTAGGAATAGGATAGGTATATAGGATAGGTGTAAATATTTTTTTGAATTGGAGATAAGGTAGGTAAGTTAGATAGATAAGGGTAGAGAGAGATAGGCAATTTTTTTTGTAAATTTTGTGGCAGTCTAAATGCTTTATATTTGCATTCAAATAAGTGGGATTATTTGTATTCAAATAGGGGGAAAATACTCATATTTAGACCAGGGTAGGAAATTAAATAATCACATCAAATAATTTTAATCACCGTGTAGAAGCTTTGGGGAAAGGTACGCGTTATTAAAACCGTGAAGCACAAAAATTCATTCGTTTCATTAAAAATAAGGGAGTTAAATTATTTACAAGACGCCTTCTATATAAAGAAGCAGTATTAAAATGCTCTACGTGTAATTTAATTATTCCGAGTAAAGAAACAAATGGAAATTACGTGCAAAATTTATATTAATTAACTCAATTTTAAGTAACCGGTATTACACAAAATGTACAGATAATAATTAATATTTGATTAGGAGTCACTAAAAATTAAAGGGTATTATTTTAATTGGAGTTAATTGGACCATTAGTAACATATAATATCTATAAAAGCTAGTAAAAACCCAATAATATTCAGATCGTAGAAGTATTATGTTTGAACACCTGCGTATTTTTAAAAGACACGTTCTGCGTAAATTTGGCAGATAACAAATGGTTACAGAGAATGCTGGAGAAACCGTAGCTTAATAGTTACGGGAAATGCTAATAAGCTGGGTTATTTCACAGTCCACATGGACTGAAATAATCGATAATAAAGAATATCAATTTGCACCAATAAGAACAGGGTAGATAGAGACAGATAATATGCGCAAGACCGAGACACATATAGTAAAAGGCGTGAGTGGAGCAACGTCACTGGGTTGCGATTGGTTGAAAATAAAAGGCAAACTTGAGAGGTAAAAATAACATTTCTGTATAAAAATTATTTAGTTATTTCCAGACGTTGCGAGCCGTGTCGAAATTTCTGAGATTTAACTGGTGCGAGTGCAAATTTAATAAGAACCGACGCACAGGCGGTCGAGATGGGAACATAGTATACGAAATTCTGGAAATTGTCCGTTTTGGGGACAAAACCGACAGACAGGCTAACCTCTATATATACCCGGGTTAATATGAGTTTCGCTCTCTTAGATTTTCGAATAGTTTCAATGCGTTAAACAGTGCTTTTTAGTTTTCCGATTTTGATAGAATAATTTAAACAGTTTGCTCGTATATTTTGGTGATTTAAAACAGTTTGTTCTTTACGTGCTACAATGAATGTAATTTAGTGCACTTAGAAACGAAGATACAAGGTAATAAAGTTTAGTATCACTGTACCAATTAGTCAAATTTGCAACAACAAATGAATACACAAAAGTAGGCAGTTTTGGCGTATATTTGTGAAAGAAGTATGAATTTCTTTGCTATTTTTCGGGGGTGGTAATAATTAAATGATTCGTAAACGTGTCTGGATCCACAAAACAAGCTTCAGATATACACAAATGAGTTCCGGAAAAGCACTGAAACAACTTTAGATGAATGGTGGTAGAGAAAATGTTTAAAAGCGACCAGTAATCCGAGGACGTAAACATAACCCAGTTGGAATGGTGAAATTAGCAAGGACGATGTACATTGAAGCCACTAGTGCAGTAACCTTCAGGTAACTTATGCTTTGTTGTTCGATTTTGATGTGTTGGTGTGTGTTGAATAACTTTATAATTGATTTACTTAAAATGGACAGTAGTGAAATTGTGCTAACAGGAAATTTTTAATTTTAAGGTGAGATTTTCTTGTTTAAGTAGAAAGGGGTATTTAGTATTTACGTTCTGGATTATGATGAAAATTTGGGTATGTCTTTGAGCTCAATTAGACGAACCTGGTTAATTAACGTAAAGGGTGGTAGATGCTCCTTTGTACTCAGACTCAGGTCTGCATATATTGTTATATTAATTAGTAGGCATCCTACAAGGACTTTAATTCTGGATGCACATTAAAATGATAACAAATTTAATCTTGAAATTTTCTGATACTGAAATTTATGCTGAATTTTAATTTTGAAATTTTAATGTATTGTGAATATTGATGTAAATAGAGTTAACGTTGATGTTTGTGGTAGGAATGTGTTTGTTTTTATGAATGAGGATGAAGGTTTAACTAGGTGAGCAGCCGAGGCGGAAAAGAGTAAAGAGGCGATTAACAGAAAAAATTCAACGGACCAGTTAAGTTAATAGCTTTTTGTAGGTTTCACAGCATTCTTGACGCCCAATCTGTGGGGCTCGATTCGAAAACCGTAGTTCCCGGATTTTGGTGGACTCACAGCATTCTTGACGCTCGATTCTAATACATGGTTTCACAGCATTCTTGGCGCCCAATCTTTGGGGCTCGATTCTAATACAGGGAAACACAGCAATATATATATATATATATATATATATATATATATGTATGTATATATATATATATATATTACTCATATTTAGACCAGGGTAGAAAATTAAATAATCACATCAAATAATTTTAATCACTGTGTAGAAGCTTTTGGAAAAGGTACGCGTTATTAAATAACAGCGTGAAGCATAAAAATTTATTCGTTTTATTAAAATTAAGAAATTTAAATTATTTATAAGACGCTTTATATAAAAGGAAGCAGTATTAGAAAACTTTACGGGTAATTTAATTATCCCTAGTAAAGAAACAAATAAAAATTACGTGCAAAATTTATATTAATTAACTCTATTTTAAGTAACCGGTATTAAACAAAACGTACAGATAATAATTGTAATTGAAGTTAATTGAACCGTTAGTAACATATAATATCTATAAAAACTTAAAAAACCTAATAAAATACCATGAAATCAAGCTCTGAGAATTAATAGTATGTTTAAACACCTGCGTATTTTTAAAAAGCTCATTCTGCGTAAATGTTGCAAATAATTAATAGTTACAAAGAATCTTGGAGAAACCGGGGCTTAATATTCACGAGAAGGTGCGATACGGGGTTATTTAACCCAAATAGTCCACATGGACTGAAATAATCGATAATAAGGAATATCAATTTGCACTAATAAGAACAGGGTAGATAGAGACAGATAATATGCGCAAGACCGAGACACATATAGTAAAAAGGCGTGAGTAGAGCAACGTCATGGGGTTGCAGTGGTTGAAAGTAAAGGCAAAATTGAGAGGTAGAAATAACATTTCTGTATAAAATTTAATTAGGTATTCTCAGACGTTGCGTGCCGTGTGGAAATTTTCTGAGATTTAACTGAGGCGAGTGCAAAATTCGTAAAAATCGCATGCCGAGCTGCGGAATGGGAACATAGCAGGCGAAATTCTTTAGAATTGTCCGTTTTGGGGAACAGACCGACAGACAGGCTAACCGCTATATATACGGAGGTGAATATGAAGAAGCTCTCTTAGATCTTCGACTTGATTCAACGCGTTAAACAGTGCTTTTAGTTTTCCGGTTTTAATTAAATAATTTAAACAGTTTGCTCGAATATGTTTGTGATTTAAAACAGCTTGTTCTTTACGTGCTACAATGAATGTACTTAGAAAAGAAGATACAAGGTAATAAAGTTTAATATCACTGTACCAATTAGTAAAATTTACAACGACAAATGAATACACAAAAGTAGGCAGTTTTGGCGTATATTGGTGAAAGAAGTATGAATTTCTTTGTTATTTTTCGGGGGTATTAATAATTAAATGGTGCATAAACGTGTCTGGATCCACAAGACAAGGTTCAGATATACACAGATGAGTTTCGGAAAAGCCCAGAAACAACTTTAAATAAATGGTGATGGAGAAAATTTTAAAAGCGTTGAGAATCGGCAGCCGTAAATATAACCCAGTTGGAATGGTGTAATTAACAAAGGGGCGATGTACATTGAAGCTACGAGTGCAGTAACCTTCAGGTAAATTATACTATTTGTTCGAACTTTGATATTTTGGTGTGTGTTGAATAACTTTCTAATTTGTTTATTTAAAATGGACAGTAGTGAAATTGTACTAACAATAATATTTTAATTTTAAGGTGAAATTTGCTTGTTTAAGTAGAAAGGGGTATTTAGTATTGATGTTCTGGATTATGATAAAAATATGGGTATGTCTTTGAGCTCAATTAGACGAACCTAGTTAATTAACGTAAAGGGGTGGTAGATGCTCCCTTTGTACTCAGACTCCGGTCTGCAGATATTGTTATAGTAATTAGTAGGCATCCTACAAGGACTTTAATTCTGGATGCACATTAAAATAATAACAAATTTAATCTTGAAATTTTCTGATATTAAAATTTATGCTGAAGTTTAATTTTGAAATTTTAATGTATTGTGAATATTGATGTAAATAGAGTTAACGTTGATGTTTGTGGTAGGAATGTGTTTGTTTTTTTTATGAATGAGGATGAAAGTTATCTAGAGGAGCAGCCGAGGCGATTAACAGAAGAAAGTCAACGGACCAGGTAATTCAAGAGGTTTCACAGCAAACATGACGCCCAATCTGTGGGGCTCGATTCGAAAAGCGGAGTACCCGGATTTTGGAGGTATCACAGCAATATATATATATATATATATATATATATATATATATATATATATAAGTCAAACTGAACAATATTTAAAACAAGGAATCTACCAGCATAAACAATCAATAAAAACAAAACTCGATACACGGAATAAACACAATACTGTATTATCAGTCCACGCTATTGATAATCTTCATAATTTTTATTTTAAATCACCACACATTTTAAGAAAAAGAAATGTCAAATGCTGAAAATAAAAGTTAGAATAGTGTAATATGTTCGAACCGCAACTTATACTTTTGTACAGCAATGTCTTTTTTGTATTCAGAGTTTTGAGAAACTTTTGGCAAAACAGGTCACATGTCACATGTTTATGTATAATTTACAATTTAAAATAATTTTTCTTTTTAAGATAGTTTGATTCACGTATAGACTCATATGATGCAATTTAGAAACATTTTTCCGAAAAAGTTTGTTTACTGGCGTATCAGCATAACAATTTTCATAATAAATAATTTTATTAATAAAATATTACCCTTTTAATTAATAGATTTAAACACTTTAAACTTGGTCTACAAATTTCTTGCATTTCATTGATTAAATTCTTAAAATTAGTAAATAAACTTAGCAAAGTAAAATTCAATAACAACCCCAAGACTAATGATGGTATGCACTTTATGAGAAAGCGGACTATAGGAATATCAATATTTATGCACTCTTAGAACTAAACAGATACACTATTACTATAGTAAACAACATTGCATCTGTCTCTAGCTTAATTTTTTAAATATTGTATTTAATTTTAAGGGTCGGAAAATTGTTGATTCTTTAAATTATATTGGCATGAACGACATTCAAAACACCAGCACCACCATTAGGTCTTCAGTCCTGGAATTAGTTGAACTCGTACCTCCATTGTTTCCTATTCTGAACTAACCTACACATTTCCCTGAAATTCCCACAACCCACTATCTGTGGGCAATAGTATAATCTAGATCTACATCTACTTCTTTTTTCCTATCTCTGCTTCTATTATATCCCACACTATTACCACATGCCTCAACGTGTCCTCTCATTCTATCTCTCCTATTTCTTTACTTTCCTCTACAGATATTTTTATTTCGCTATTATTTCTAGAACCTTTTGGTTCTCGACTTTGTCTGTCCACGATATCTTTCTCATACATCTATAACACCACATACCCTGTCCGCTTCTCCTACAGTGCACGTTTCACAAGCGTACAGTGCTGTACTCCACACATACGTTTTCAGCAATTTTTTCCTTGTTTCGATTTTTGCTGTCTTCGAACGTAGTAGTTGGTTTTCTTGTTAAATGCGCAGGACCTTGTACTAATCTTTTTTTATATCTTTTGCACTTTTCCCTAGCGTTACTTGGCTTCCTATATGGCAGAAGTCCTTATCCTCTTGTAAATTCTTGTTTCTTGTTTTTTATTCTGGTTTTAACTTATTGTCTCCTCCTTTTCATGATCGTATTTACATATTTTGTAAGAGACGAATGTTTAGTTCCAATGGTTTCCAGACGACATGTACTATCATCAACCTCACTTCTCATTAGCTAATTTGTGTTTTGTGAACATCAGTCTCTAACAACCTTCTCGTGGCATGCAGACTATGGTTGAATTTGATCCAATACTAGGCTTTTATAATTCTCATGACCAAGATCAGGGCCATACAAGTCTATCTCTCGGTCTTTGTCTAATACAACCCTAGTTCTTAAAATAGCTTGTCAGTTTTTTCTACTTGTTGAGTTATACAGCTATATTTTTAAAACGTTCTATTTGGTCTATTGTTTCACTATATAAAAATAATTTTGTTTAGTATTTAATTATTACCAGAATAAAATTTCGGATATTTGAAGTTAACGTAAAGCCCTGATTTGATTTTATGGTCGTTAAAAGCTTATCGCCTTATTGCATAAACAACAATTGGACACGGTACTACGTTATTGTCATAATGTATTGGATAATATTAATGAGATAGTGTGACGGTTTGAAACCATCTGTGATTGATGTAGTGTCTATAACTCAATGGCAAAGGTATACGGTATCAACTACCGTATATTAGTGCCTGAATCGGGGTTCGTTAATCCCTGCATGATTAACACTATAAATCTGCCATGGATTATCGCGATCACTGTTGTATATACATATATGTATATACTTACTTACAGCAGTAATGTATTATTCAATGTATTGCTAATATGATGTATTGCAATCTATAATATTATTGGTTTCTCTTTTAGGAATAAATTAAAAAATACTTACACGTCATTCACATAATGTGCTCTAACTTTCCAAGGCGGTGTACAAAATTGTATCCATATCAATCGTAAGAGTCATTTACTTTGCTATTTTTTAATGCAAACTTCATTAACAGGACTCTTTGAAACTCCAGAATGGAAATCCTAAAATTCATCGATGGTACGATACTAAGCTAGTGATTCTCAGGGGGAAAAAACGAAACAACTCATGAACGTATTTAAGATTTTAGTTGGGGAAATCGTATCCAAACTAATAAATATACAGGGTGCTAATTAAGCATTTATACAAATTTTTGAAAAATAAATTTCTAATTATACTTAGACGAAAATTTCGTATACGCATTATCCCTTAGAGACGCTGTTTTGTTGGTTCAAGGCTCTAAGGTTCCAAGAAGTAATGAATTTTTAAATTTTCTAATTGATATTGCCTATTTAAGCCTGGAGTGCTCGGGTAGACTACTATGGTAATCCAAAACCTTCTATTGGGCTACAGCGGCTACATTTCTGTTAGTTAAGATGCCTACTCTTCAGTACCTTCTAAGCACCGTAAGATGAATGCAATCAGTGCACCCTTCCTTTTTACAGGTAGGAATGGGTATACAACAGAGTCTAAATAAAACTCTGGCGGGACTAGCATCGACCGTTTGTGGCTGCGATAGATTGCAAAAGACTATATCTTAGGGGTTTAGAAAACAAAGTTAAATTTTATCCAGACAAGTTATAGGGATGTAAGTTAGAACATGACAAAAGAAAATACCTTAATACAACTTATACCTATATTGACGTTTAGTTAATAACATTAATAAAAAAAACTAAATATAAACCGTTATTTTCTTACAACCAAATTTTTATACGACAAAATCAGTAAGTGTAGTTTATATATCTACACGCTCCTAATTTTATAATTTTGTTTTAAATGCTACCGGATAAGATATTAGAAAATCTAAAATTATAATTGTGCTTAGACACAATTCCAAATTAATGTTCTGAATAAAAGGAAATCATAAATACACTTTGTAGTGTTTAACGTTAGTTAAGAGAATTTGAATTGAACATAACCTCAAAATCCACAAAAAAAGGTTTCATTAAAGCCTTTCTGTTTACAAACCATAAGGTTATATTGGAAAGCAAAGATAATATTAAATTAGTTAAGGTATAGGTAAGTAAAAGTATGACTATGTTTTACATGCATTATTTTTCTAGATAATTAAGATTTAAAATATAACACATGCACATTGTTCCGTCACAAAAATAAATAAGACAAACTCATGCCTGTATTCCAAATGCTTGTTCAGAACTATAGGATCTTCTTTCGGTTTGTTGAAACGAACACCCTTGTTGTTTATTTTGGTTGTTAACCTCAAACTTCTAATTAGTAAGAGCCAATCTTTCCGTTCCACAACCATATGTTTTGTCAACGGAGCATTTAATTTATTTTAAAAGGTAAATAACGGCTACATAAATTCTTGTACGATAAAAGATAGTATTTGTAGGTAGTAAAATTAATACATAGGCTTAGGTAGCCTAACATAGATAATTAAATTCTCCATCAGAGAGTATTTTTTAGGAGAATATATTACCTGAAGATACTTCAGCTAGGAAATGCCACCGGAAGATATGCCATCAGAGTACCCTAGAAAATAAATGTGTTACAGAAACGAAATATTGTAATACGCCACGAGGAACAGTCTAAAAATTTATCTATAATCAGCTTACTATTCATTAATATTTTGAACGGGTTATTCAGGCAGGCTTTCTTAATAAGCATTTTGCTAGTATTCTAAAATGATATTTAAGTATGTTAAGAAGAATAAAAGAAGTACACCTTTTACATACCAAGTACGACATCATGGCCTTAGAAAAGACATCTTTATCGGAAAACGGCATGTGCTCAAAAGACCGTTAGATATGAAGACAAACGAAAATTTGTTCTGGTTTAAAGATATCCACACATTTTGAGAGAGGAACAAAATAAGAAAACTATCCTGAATGACAGATTCATATATACACCAGTTGTGTATTTATGGACATTATTCAGAGGTTTACCAATTAGAAAACTACATCTGATCTTAATTATTTATATTATTTATACAAAAGAAAGAATATTAAATTAAAACTAAAAATCGATGTATACAGTGTTTTATTTAATAATACTAAAGGGAAATGTCACACAAATCAAAACTGACTTGTGATTGTAAACGGTATTAATATAAAATTAAGACGAATAATGCTTTTATATTAAAGGGAATGGAACCACAATGTAACATGGCAAGAGAACAGTGAATTGACGTGTTACATCAGTACAGTAGAAGCTCTCAAATAAGCAACGTAGTAAATACTTCCGTGTTACTACTGTGGTCCACGCTAGCATTTATGGTGTTCTTTGAGGAAAATTAGTATAGGTTTGGGTTACGGATAAAATTAAATTTTGA
The DNA here is from genome assembly GCA_036346225.1 of Platerodrilus igneus. Classification (NCBI taxonomy): domain Eukaryota; kingdom Metazoa; phylum Arthropoda; class Insecta; order Coleoptera; family Lycidae; genus Platerodrilus; species Platerodrilus igneus. The sequence continues at coordinate 10,216,581 of JARFIW010001052.1, forward strand.
TTTGCCGCGAAGGTGCGGTGACCCCGTAATAAGGGTGCGTCTACTAACTAAAGTGGTGCGAGAGTGGTAGAATGAGAACAGAAAATAAAGAAAAATAAAGAAATACAAAATAATAAATAACAAGTATTAAACTCAAAAATGCTACATTTCGTTAACACTTACTCTGAAAAAATTTTCCCACGGTCAAAATCAAGAAGCTCCAAACTGTCTGTCACAATAATTCTTATGATGCTAGTTCTATACGGAGACTGTTATCCCGCATAAATCTCCTTCGCTTTGGTACCCTAAAATTGGTCCTAATTTAAAAAAAATTTTCAAAATAAAATGAGTCTTCTAAATAAGACTATCACTGGGGTGGCTGGATATCCCTTACAAATTGCTGACTGCCTATTTCTTAAATAAGTTAAAATAAACATCCATAAGCTTAAACTCTATTGACACAAAATTATTCCTAAACATATACAATTATAATTTTCTAAATAATAAATACCCAACCAATCTGGCCAGGTATTGCTAAAATATAATTATCTTAAAGAAAAATCCTAAAAAAACTTAAATATAAGCTATTGACAAAACTATTCACCACTTCAAATTTTTTCTGCTTTCATATTTAATTATTAACTATTCATAAATCCCAAATTATTAGCATTGTCATTCGTAAAAAACAAAGAAACCATTAAATCGCAACCTTTTCGGCATCTTTAAAATGTCTTTGCCAAGATACGTTAACACCAATACTACATGTTTCTTAATATTTTAAACTAATAACCTACTTAAATTTAATCACCACCGTTTCGTCAGTAAATCACGAATATACCAATAAAAAAAAGTACTCAGTGTGATGTTCAATTAATGTCCTATGTCGTAAAATATCAATCATTTTCACGTCCAATATTCACATATAAATTATAGCAAATCATAAACAATCTTATAATATTACCGACAGTTTGGTTCACCTATTCTAAGGTTTAGAATGTCCAAATCACACCAGTTTCTATTTTGTTAATAATATTCTTCTGGTTTCTTCCACCTTTCGAACAACCGCTACACACAACCCAAAAATTCGAACTTAATGGCAAGATGAACAATTTCAGTTCCACTCCCTCTAAGCGTCCACAAAATATCTCACCCTACGCAAGACTAAGTTCGCATATTTATCGTAAGCCATGTCGCTTCTTTCCCTTTAAGCTGCGCTTTGTTCAATTTTCTACAACTCGCTAATTTACTACATTTTATTGTCCTAGACACAAATTCTTAGTTCTTTTCGAACTTATAGCTTGTCCTACGGCCTCACACAGAACACACTCCCTGCCCGCTATCCTTCTCGTATTCCTGAATATTCGATATTTACAACTAACCGAGTCCTATATAACTGAGTTTATTCGTTTTTCCGTTGCGTTCAAAAAATCCAATCAACTCGCACTGTAAATCATATTTTATTACGGTCAGTCTCTGACTAATATAATCTATCAAGTTTTATCTATGCTTACTAAACAAATTTTTACGCTTACAGTCTATTACAATATATTTTTTGTGGTCAATATCTGCTTTGTGGTTTTTTAATGTCATTGTTCTTCATTGCAATAAAATAATAAAAGAATAAATTTGTACTTTCTTATCCGAATTTATACATTTGTATTTACATTTTGTTATAAAGCCGTGTATATTTTGGCACCTATTATACTTTATCGGAAACATATTGTTGCGATCCACTATTAGGCAACCCGTCAAACATACAAACGCCCGGGGCACAGCGTATTCTTCAGCATTCGAGAATCCTTCTACAAAGTTCTAGATAATGAGTCATATCTTAATGCAGGGTATATATAAGGCCGCTTATGAATGTAAGAGTTAGTCTATTCTTGAATGTCTAACATAAATTATATCGTTGTAAAGTAAACGTAGTTTAGCTTTTAGAATATATACATAAATGATATGCTGTGTCTAATGTGCATGCAACTTGCAGTATACATAAATAAATAGAAGTGTATAAACAAATAGTTGTGTTAGTGTTGTTAATGAACCTATGGTAAAGGAGTTAGTTTAAGAAGATATTAGTGCTTGTAAATTCATTAGTGTAATAGTGCTTCATTGTTAAGTGGACTGGAAACATCTGTAAACAAGGCATATACTGTTAATTAGGCTTGTGAACAGTGAGTAATAAAGACATTTATTATTACTTGTTTTAAATTAAAGAAACGCGGTAGTAGTAGCCCGTTACACTGGTGTCAGGCTGTGTTGGGTGATTAATTAAGTCTAAAGACATTTGAGTAGTTTGTATATGCCAGTGACAAGAAGTCAGAGTAAAATGGAAGCAGAAACTTTAATGAACTTCCTTAAGGATTTTAAATCCGAAATGCAAGTGACACTTAGTGAAAATGCTGAGAAAATGGAGGAGAGGTCGGCTAAACTAGAATTGACACTTAGTGAAAATGCTGAGAAAATGGAGGAGAGGTCGGCTAAACTGGAAGTGACACTAAATGAAAAGTTTACTGAAAATGCCGCAAAAATAGATGAAAAGTTTACTGAAAATGCTGCAAAAATAGATGAAAGGTTTACTGAAAACGCTGAGAAAATGGAAAGGTTAAGTGAAAATGCTGCCAAAGTGGAAGAAATGTTGAATGAAAGTACAGCCACGTTAGAACAAAGATTAATGGAAAGTTCCATTGCATTGAAAGAAGATTTTACTGAACAAGTAAAAACAGTTGAGCAAAAGTTGGACAGTAAATTGGTAAAATGGAAGAAGATATGATGAGGCTGCAAGAACAAGTGATTTCACTAACAACACAGCCACTTGAAATAGCAAACCAAGTTGTAAATCAGAACATTCCAGAAATAAGAACCATGGAAAGAAGCGAGTCAATATCGTCTAAATTTAAAGTGAAACCACCCACGTTCGATGGTAAAACACCTTGGCCCACATATTTGAAACAATTTGAAGCTGCTGCAATAGCCAACGGTTGGTGCAACAAAGAGAAGGCTATCTCCTTAATAGTGGCCTTACGGGGGGAAGCTCTTAACATCTTACAAACGATTCCCGATCACCAGCAGAATGATTACGGTCTCTTAACATCGAAGCTTGAGATGAGATATGGAGATGCTCACCTTCAACAGGTTTACCACGCACAAGTTAAAACCGCTCGCAAAAGACAAGTGAAAGCCTGCAAGAATTCGAAGCTGACATTGCCAGGTTAGTTAGATTGGCATACCCAACGGCACCAGACAGCTTCCTCGAACAACTTGCTGTCCAAACATTTGTGGATGGCGTTAAGGATGGCGAAATACAGCAAGCGCTAAGACTAGCACGGCCAAAGATGTTGGATGACGCACTGGCTCATGCGCTTGAATTTGAAGCAGCTAAGCAGGCGTCACACAGGATGAGTCACAAAGTTCGGTCTGCATTAGAAGAACCTGAGCAATCGCAGAACAGCATAGATGAAATAATAAACCGTGTGTTTGAAAAGCGAAAAGCGGAAAGGCTGAAAAGATTACGACCGCGGAGATGGCGTCTGCGATGCTGGAGCTGCGGTGAAGTTGGTCATATGCAGAGACGCTGTACTCAACCAAAGAAACAACCGGTTGAGTTAAAGCAGGTCAATGTAAGGGGGCGAACGTCGACAGCACAGCGTAGTGCTCCGGAGATTATCATCCGTGCTGCATCGTCAATGGGAAGTCTGGACAGCATTTATATCGATGGTAGAATTAATGGTAGGATTGTCCGATTACTCGTGGATACAGGAGCGACAAGGACTATTGTGAGACCAGATTTGGTTGGTCGTGGAAAAGTGCTACCTGTATCGGTGTGTCTTCGAACGGCAAGTGGTGAGAAAATTTGTACTCACGGAGAGACTGCCGTTATGTTGACAATTGGGGACAAATTAATTAATCATCGAGTGTTGGTAGCTGAAATTACAGAAGAAGTGATCTTGGGAATGGATCTCATGAGAGAATATGGGTTTCATGTAAACATGAAAGAAAATGTGCTTCGGATAGATGATGATGAAATTCCATTTCAAGGTAGAAGTAACCAGACGATGCAAGTTCGAATGATTTGCGATATGAAAATACCCGAGAAGGCGGAAATGATAGTAATGGGACGCCCGGATGGTACGCTCCGGGAAGGACAAGTATGCATGATGGAAGCAACTGAATCGGGAATGGGTCAGGAGGGACTTCTGATTGGAAGAACGCTGGTAAAGTCTCGAAATATGGTACCAGTAAGGGTGCTGAACATTAATCCCCATACAGTGACCCTGAAGAAAGGCATGATTGTGGGAAGTTGCATTCCAGTATGGCATATTAAACGTTGTGTGGACGACACGAAAAATAAACCAACCAACGGTTGTTCACAGAAATTGCTGGATATGTTGATACCCTCGCGTCAAGGATTAAATGGCGACCAACTGGGCAAGGTAAAAGAACTGGTCGGACGATATCGAGGTATGTTTGCACTGGATGATAGTGAGAAAGGAAGAACGAATGTTGTGCAACACAAGATCAATACTGGAGATGCGCAACCGATAAGACAACACCCCAGGCGGCTTCCTTTGGCAAAACGTAAGGAAGTTGAGCAAATTATCACCGATATGGAAGAACAGGGAGTGATTGAACCCTCGAATAGTCCATGGGCATCCCCGGTAGTGCTTGTCAAGAAAAAGGACGGTTCGACAAGGTTTTGTGTAGACTACCGGCGGCTTAATAATGTGACAAAGAAAGACAGCTATCCTTTGCCCAGAATTGATGACACCTTAGATACTCTATCCGGATCTAAATGGTTTTCGACCTTGGACTTGAAAAGCGGATACTGGCAGGTAGGCTTGGAGCCAAACGATAAAGAAAAGACTGCCTTTACAATTGGAACGGGATTATGGCAGTTCAAGGTCATGCCATTTGGATTATGCAATTCTCCTGCTATTTTTGAACGATTGATGGAGTCGGTACTGCGTGGACTGTCCTGGAAGACATGTCTGGTGTACCTGGACGACGTGATAGTGTTAGGCCGGTCTTTTGAAGAACATCTTAAGAACCTAGAGGAGATATTCCAAAGATTACGCGGGGCAAACCTTACATTAAGCCCCAAGAAGTGCCACCTATTTGGAAAAGAGGTGAAATACCTAGGACATGTCGTCTCAGAGACCGGAATAAGAGCTGACCCTGACAAAATAAAAACGGTACAAGAGTGGCCTACACCAGCAGATATACACCAACTACGCAGTTTTCTAGGATTGTGCACATATTACCGACGTTTTATACTTGGGTTTGCGAACATTGCCAAACCGTTAACAAAATTAACCGAAGATGGACAAGAATATGATTGGAATGACGACTGCCACAGAGCATTTGAACAACTGAAACGGCTACTAGTTACAGCACCAATTTTGAGTTATCCGCGGATGGAGGGAAAATTTGTGTTGGATACCGATGCCAGTAACACAGCTATAGGAGGCGTTCTTTCTCAAGTGCAGGACGGACAAGAAAAAGTTATTGGGTATTTCAGCAAGGTCTTGTCGCGGCCAGAAAGGAACTATTGTGTGACAAGAAGGGAGCTGTTGGCCGTCGTCAAATCCGTAGAGCACTTTTATAAGTACTTATACGGCCGTAAATTCCTGTTGAGAACAGACCATGCTGCACTGAAATGGTTACTGCAGTTTCGAAATCCTGAAGGGCAAGTGGCAAGGTGGATAGAGCGGCTGCAGGAATATGACTTTGATACGGAACATCGTGTAGGAACTAGCCATCGGAATGCAGACGCTCTATCAAGGAGACCTTGTCCGATGGACTGCAATCATTGCTCCAAGATGGAAGAGAAAATAAGTGTCATCCATAGAATGACGGTAACCGATGATACTTGGCAACTCGAAAGAATACGAGAAGACCAGGAGAATGACGCCGAATTGGGACGTATTATTGAGTGGAAAAATAGAGGACAACGACCAGCTTGGGAAGAAATTAGTATTTCAAGTAGGAGCCTGAAGGCATACTGGGCACAGTGGGACTCCTTGATGATGGAAAATAGAATCTTGAAACGACGCCTGGAATTTGAAGATGGCACTGAGAGACTTCAAGTGATAGTGCCGAGAAGCAGAGTGCCGGAAGTGTTGCAGCACTTGCACGATGGTATTTCCGGAGGGCACTTTGGCGTGAAAAGAACTCTCGAAAGAGTGAGAGAAAGATTCTATTGGGTGAACTGCAAAGAAGATGTGAAGGAGTGGTGCCGGAAATGTGAATTGTGTGCCTCTGCAAATGGCCCGGTCTCAAAACGGAAAGCCCCAATGAGACAGTATAACGTGGGAATCCTTTTAAAAGGGTAGCCATTGATATAGCTGGTCCGTTTCCTGAATCAGAGAAAGGGAATAAATACATCTTGGCTTGCAATGGATTATTTTACCAAATGGCCGGAGGCATATGCTATACCTAACCAAGAAGCCGAGACGGTTGCAGATGTACTAGTGAGGAGTTGTTTTGTCGCTTTGGAGTTCCGTTGGAATTACACTCCGATCAAGGTCGGAACTTCGAATCAGCGTTGTTTCAAAACGTCTGCAAGCATCTTGGAATCAGGAAAACTAGAACCACGCCACTTCATCCTCAATCGGATGGAATGGTCGAAAGAATGAACAGGACGTTAGGGAAGTACCTGACCAAAGTTGTCTCTGAACATCAACGAGACTGGGACCAATATTTACATTTGTTCCTACTAGCGTACCGATCTTCGGTACATGACAGCACAGGATACTCGCCCGCTTGCGTAATGCTAGGACGTGAATTGCGGCTACCATGTGATCTTCAGTTTGGATTTAAACCTGGAGAAGAGATCGCAGGTGAAGATTACGTTAGTAAGCTTCGTGAAAGATCAAATAGTATTCACGAAAACGTCCGAAAGAATATACAGGCAGCAAGCGATCGAATGAAATCACAATATGACACGAGAGCACAAGAAGGTGGTTATCAACCTGGAGATTTAGTGTGGTTGTACAATCCACAAAGAAAACGTGGATTGTCGCCAAAACTACAAAGACAATGGGAAGGGCCATACGAAGTGTTAAAAGGATTAATGATGTAGTGTACCGGATCAGAAGATCCCTCGTGGTAAACCGAAAGTGGTACACTTTGACCGTTTAACATCCTACGCTGGCAACAACCAGGAAGACTCGAATAATGATAATGGTGTTCGGCAAGTTATTAATCATGAGCCAAATGTAGATTTTGAGAGCTTTATGGCGGCGTATGGTGGTTCCGCTAAGGCGAGATTTGGCGTTGTTGTTGAAAACAGCAAGATCTGTTTAGAGCACCAGGAGAGTATTCCTTGCACATTGCGTAGCCCAAGATTTGGCAATGTCAAGGGAATAGCTGTTGTTTTCAAGAAAAAGTTTGGATGTGTGGATGAATTAGTACAACAGCAGCCAACTGTAGGAAAATCTTTGGTCCTTCAAGATAAAAATCGTTATGTTTACTATCTGGTCACCAAAAATTCTTCATGGCAGAGACCTAGTTATGGACATCTATGGGAGGCTTTGCTAAATCTTAAGGCGCAGATGATGGAAAATGGAGTAACGAGACTAGCGGTGCCCAAGCTGGGCTGTGGACTGGATCGCTTAGACTGGAGGATAGTCCGAAATATGCTAGAAGTAGTTTTCCAGGGAACCAACGTCCAGGTTCTTGTTTGTTGTTATCAACCGGTTGCCTACCAAGACCATGAAAAGAGTGTTGACTGTTACTTCCAACGACGCGGTGGATGCACCAGAGGAGATAGCTGCCGATACCGTCACCAGTCATCGAATTGGCGTCAAGATGGATTTACAGTTACGAGACGTAACGGTTTTAAAGAGGGGGCAGTGTTGCGATCCACTATTAGGCAACCCGTCAAACATACATACGCCCGGGGCACAGCGTATTCTTCAGCATTCGAGAATCCTTCTACAAAGTTCTAGATAATGAGTCATATCTTAATGCAGGGTATATATAAGGCCGCTTATGAATGTAAGAGTTAGTCTATTCTTGAATGTCTAACATAAATTATATCGTTGTAAAGTAAACGTAGTTTAGCTTTTAGAATATATACATAAATGATATGCTGTGTCTAATGTGCATGCAGCTTGCAGTATACATAAATAAATAGAAGTGTATAAACAAATAGTTGTGTTAGTGTTGTTAATGAACCTATGGTAAAGGAGTTAGTTTAAGAAGATATTAGTGCTTGTAAATTCATTAGTGTAATAGTGCTTCATTGTTAAGTGGACTGGAAACATCTGTAAACAAGGCATATACTGTTAATTAGGCTTGTGAACAGTGAGTAATAAAGACATTTATTATTACTTGTTTTAAATTAAAGAAACGCGGTAGTAGTAGCCCGTTACAATATGCAACATCGTATGCGAGATAGACCGGATTTCGAACAAGTCGGCCTAGAATAAATTGAAGAAATGGAGAAAAAGAACGAAAAATCCCTTGTTGAACAGGATTCTGAAAACAAAAGCTCTGCAAAAGAAGCTGCGAAGAAGACAACAAAGATACCTTTGGAAAATAAAGACGTAAAAAATTTCGACACCCATGAAGAGCATATTTGATGAAAATGTTGAAGAATGTTTAGGTGACACGTTAGAAAAACCGCACTATCGTAAACGTTATTTGAGTAAAGACACAAAATTAAATAAACACAATATCAGCTAACACAAAGTTCCCGTACACGATCCCATTATATTGTTTTACGACTGCCGGGTCCTAAAGGTGAAGCTAAACAGACAAAAAGCGAAATGAAATGTTTGCAGCTTTTTTGGATGATAATAACTAAATTCACCAATATTTACATTACCCAAACAAAAGAAAGGTATGCTAGATCCAGAGAAGCTAGATACACAAACGAAGTGGAAATTAAGGCTTTTATTAGAATTCTTTTTCTTACTAGTGTTCTGAAGTTCGACAGGAAAATTACCTTGCAGATGTGGGACAATTCAAAGGGAACAGGAGTAGAAACAATTTATCTGACAATGTCTCTCACTCACTTCCGATTTTTGATGAGGTGTTTATTAAGACTTGATGACGTATGTGACCACAAGCTATGAAAGGCAATAGATAAGTTAGCACCAGTCAGAGAAGTACTGAAAATGCTTCTTGCCAAATTTGAAATACGGTGCAATCCATCTGAACATCTTACTGTAGATGAGCAACTTGCGGCCTTTAAAGGAAGGTGCTAATGCAGGCAGTATATTCCAAATAAACTTTCCAAATATGGAACAAAAGTATTTGCCCTTGTCGATACGAAACCCACATATACATATCCTTGAATTTACTGCAGAAGGCAGTCACCTGGAGAGAAGCCGATGTTGTCAAAAAAATGATAGATCCTATTCGTGGTACAAGGCACAATATCATAATGAATAGTTGTTTTACAAGCGTGTCCCTCGCTTTTGAATTGTTTTTTTTTTGGACAACCAGCTTACTATCATTGGAACGGTTTGCAAAAACAGAACAGACATACTGCTACTATATTTAACATCAAAGAATTGTGTGGTATATGGTTCCCTTTTTGAATTTCAAGGCGAAAATTGTACACCGGTGTCCTATATTCCGAAAAAAAGTAAAGCAGTACTGGTACTTTCTACAATGCATCACGATTCCAAAGTCGATTCCGAATGAGCTGATGCAAGGAAACTAAAAATGGCAACTATGTACAACCAAACCAAGTATGGTGTTGCCCAATATGATGTAGCTAAAAAAAAAAGCAAAATATTTTGAGATACTCCGCGAGATAGGTTTTGGGCCTCTTGGAACGGCTTTTTTAAAAAGTTTCTTAAGAAAACTCTTCTATCAAATTTATTTTATACAGATTTACAATTAATTTTAATTTACATGTAGGTTATATGCAGTTACGTGTGAAGATCGAAATAATTCTAAGTTGTCTTTCACTAATTAAATAAATTAAAATTACGGTGAGTAGCTGAACTACTAACAATGTTAAAGTTGTGAAGCTTTAGAGTGACTGGCCATCTTGGGCTTTGAGGGTATTTATGCTATCCCTGGCCTCACATTGCTTATGGGAACTGCAGAGCTCATGCCTGCTTATTTCTGTATTTAATACAAAGTATTACATTTTAATTATCATAATTCTAAAAATTGCTGTCGACGTACAGGAAAATTAAGGGTTTTACTTAATTTTTGAAACTCATTGTACCTAAGGGTTCATTTATTATTTTTTTAATTACCTTTGCTTTTTGTTTCTTAAGACTAAAATTTGTTTCTTCGTTTCATATCTAAGATACATTTTGTACAATACATATACAATTAATAAGATTATTACAATGTTGTTGTTTTGTTATCGACCTTACTTAAGGTCGGTTTGACGCAGCTCTAACTTCTTTTCTATTCTTGCTAATCTAAAAAGCTCTACATACCCTTCACAACCTAAATTTCTAATAATTTGACTAATATAGTTTGGTCTAGGTCTTCCTATATCCTTCTATCTTTTTCCTATCCAGTTGGCTCTACATAGATATTAGCAACCTGATGGTTGTTAAAAAACTCTAGCATGTTTACATGATTACCATTTATAAGGAAATGAAATATAACCTGGTTATCCGCTTCAAAAAGGAAAAGTGTTAATTTATATGTTATGGTAAGGCTTAAGCAACGAATCGCTGCCAACATGCCAGACCGCTACCTAATTGTGAGTTATGTCATGGTGACGTTTATTAAATTATTTTATGGTAAGGCTTAAGCAACGAAACGCTACCAACATGCCAGACCGCTACCCAACCGTGAGCCATGCCATGGTGACGTTTATTAAATTATATGTTATGGTAAGGCTTAAGCAACAAAACACTACCAACATGCCAGACCGCTAACCAATTGTGAGTCATGTCCTGGTGACATTTAGTTAACTGATTTTTATTTTGCTTTTTGTATTGTTTTCAAACTTACTTAAAGTCGGTTTGACGCAGCTCTAAATTCTTTTCTATTCTGAGCTAGTCTAAAAAGGTCTACATACCCTTCACAACCTACATCTCTAATAATTTGACTAATATAGCTTTGTCTAGGCCTTCCTACTCTATTTTTATTTGGTAGTCTATAATCTAAGACTTTACTAAATAGTCCCTCATGTCTTAACTGGTGCCCTATCATTCTATCTCTCCTGACCTTCAATTGTTTCCATATACCGGGATCCTCACCTATCCTTCTATAAACTTCCTCGTTTGTTACTCTATCTGTCCAACTAATCTTTAACATTCTCTTATAACACCAAGTTTCAAAAGCTTCTATCTTTTTCTTATCAACTTCTTTAATTGTCCAAGTCTCACTACCGAATAGTAGAACGCTCCATACGTACGACTTTAAGAAACTTTTTCTATTATCTAAACTAATACTATTAGCTATTAGTAAGTTTTTCTTTTTTAAAAACATTTTTCTAGCTTGAGCTATTCTAGCTACTATATCCCTTCTGCTACGTCCATCTTTTGTAATTATACTACCTAAATAGCAAAATTCATCCACCTCCTCTAACTCGGTATTACCTATTTTTAATTTTGGTTTAGAACTAGACTGTAACTCACTTGTCATTATCTTTGTCTTTACTGAGTTAATTCTCATACTATAGTTACTCCGTAGTATCTCATCTAAAATATTTAAAAACTCTCCTAACTCTTTTCTAGACTCTGCTATAATGGCTATATCATCTGCAAAACGTAACATGTCGATTTTCTGTCCCTGTACACTAATACCTATCTCTTTTCTCTCTCTAGCTAAGTTTAAAGCTTCCTCAATATAAACATTAAAAATCAAGGGAGACAGTATACAACCCTGTCTAACACCATTTCAAATCTTAGCTGCCTTTTCTATTTCATCAAATCTAATTACTACGCTTTGGTTTTTATATAGACTGTAAATAATTTTTCTATCCCTATGAGAGATTCCTATTTTTTGGCAGAACCCTGAACATAACAATCCAATTAACCCTATCAAATGCTTTTTCTAAATCTACAAACGCGAAATGAGTCTTTTTAATTTTTTGTAACCTTTTTTTGATAATTACCCTAATCATTAGTATCGGTTCTCTAGTCCCTCTGTCTTTACGAAAACCATATTGGTCTTCGCCTAAATAATTCTCAGTCAAAGCTTCTACTCTATTTTTAATTATTATTGTTAGTAATTTGGAAGCATGAGAAGTTAAACTAACCGTTCTAAAATTCTCACACCTATCAGCTCCTGACTTTTTTGGGATTGGGATAATAATATTTTTTTCGAAATCTATTGGAACCTCACCTGTGTCATATATTGCTTTTACTAGTTCATATAATCTATTTAAAGTTTTCTGACTTGCATATTTTATTAATTCTGCGGGAATATCGTCTATCCCTGACGCTTTATTTATTTTAAGATTCCGAACAGCTCTATCAAATTCCTCTCTTAATATTGAGAACCCTATTTCTACATCCTCTTCTTGGTCGTTTTCTAACTCATCCATAACGTCTCCCTTATATAAATCTTCTAAATATCTTTTCCATCTATCTGAAACCTCAATTTTATTTATTAGAAGCTCATTATTCTCGTCTCTAATACCATTATATTTTTTCCTATCTTCCCAAAAACTTTTAACTGCTCTGTAAGCCCTGTCTGTCTTACCTACTCTCAAATCATCTTGTATTCCCTTACAATTCTCCTCCATCCATTTATTTCTAGCTTTTCTACACTCATGTACTATCTTATTTCTAACTGTATTATATTTTTGCTTACTTTCACTATCCACTTCTTTGAAAGGTTTAAGCTTTCTTCTATTCTCTATTAAATCTAATATCTCCTTTGTTACCCACGGTTTTCTCGCTTCTATTTTTTTCTTACCTATAGTCTGTGTTGCTGTATCATGTACAGTTAGTTTTATTTCTTTCCATCTATTTTCTACGTTCCCTCCTACAGCTATCTCTTTGCTCTTATTATCTAATACTTGTTTATATTCCTCTTTTACCCTACTATCAGTATTACAATAATTAATAAAATTGTCCAAACACTGATGTTGTCGTATTGTATTTTTGGCATTTTTAATTCACTTAAGTGTTTTCTGTAATTGTCCATTAACCTTACGATTTGGTTGAGATCGTCTAGGTCCAGGTGCTCTTGTTGCATTGGTTTCTTGTTCATTTCGTCGTCTTCTGGTTGTGTACTCTTGAACTGTAGTTCGGGTAAATTTGCGAATTTCTTCATTACTGTTGGATCTAGGAATACTCGAATAATTTCGTTTTTCAATTTTAAATAGCAATCTTCTTTTATGATGAATACTTTACTTCCAGTTAATGCTAAATTGCTATCGTCTTGGTTGCAATGGGCGGTTGCTATTACTTCTTGTGGAAATACAGCAATCCATTTATTGTCTGTAACTTTTTAAATTTTCATACTCGTAATTTGTGCTGGTTTTGGATCACAATTCTCATAGTGATTAGAGAATCTTAACAATTGTACTTCACAGGGGCTATCTGCTTGAATAGCTGTTGTCGTTAGTGATTTGGCATAAATATTGACTTGGTGCTACTTCTTTGCAATTTTGATTCGTGAAGCCATACCTAAGTTCATTTAGGGAAAAGAACTTGGTTTTAGGAATAATAACTTGATACTTGCTAGTAACTTTCATGGGGAAAGCAAATAATTGATAATAATTATAAATGTTACTGTCTATCATGAGAATTTCTATTAAAAACGTAATTTCATGATTTTTTACATAACCTTTTACTATGACTATTTTTTCAAATATGAGTATATTGGATATATTAGTTATAAGTGATCTAATCTTTAATAATTCATTTAATAAATCAATTGGTTCTATAATACTAGCGTGTAATGTGTTTTGTTTAGCAAATGTTACATCATTTTCTAATGTAGCTATAATTTGTTGAATTACAGTAAGGGTTGATATCATTTAGTTAAATATCGTGTTAAATCTAATTAAATCTCGCATTCCTAGCATTGTGGTTTGCATGTTACTTTTAAGGATCAGTATTTTGTTGGTTATACAGTCTTGGTTTTTTACTTCTGTATTTTTAAAATGTTTTTCATTATTCTGTTGTAATTAAGCATTTCTCTCACGTATTCTTTTCCGAATTTGGTTGTGTCTATTGATTGTTGCAGTCTGTAGTAATTGTCTCTAATTATATAAAATTCTAGTTTTAATTCTGTTAAATCAAATTTCTCTGTGAATGTCCAGTAATCTATTGTATTTTGCATACTTTCCAATTTTACTGGTAGTATACCGAAGTTGTTTTAATGTCTTTGACTAAAATATCGTCGTCCGTTCAACCTGGGTGGAGGTTGACGGCAAAGGTGATCGGTGTTCTGAAATTACAGGGTGTCTTAAATTTTTTAAGTGAATGTGTTTTACTATTTTTCTGTTAGCTACTACGGCTACATTTTTATTTGATATCTTTTTGATTTTAAACGGATCTAAATTTCTGGAGGCTGTTTTATTTCTTTTACCTTTAAAGTTTTTCTTATACACGGTTTGTCCTATTGAGAATTTATTTATATCGGCATTAGTATTGCGGGTTGTTGTAATAGGTTCTTTATCGTTATCTAGTTTATACTTTACATTATCATAAGTTATTTTCAATTTTTCTTTATGGTCTTTAGCATACTATTGGTATACTTCTTTATTGTAAAGTATATTGTAAGGGTTGCGGGAATCTCAGACTCCTTATGTTAATTCGAGGGGTGTAAAATTAGTTGATGAGTGGATCGTGTTATTGTAAGCAATTAATGCGTATGACACTAAATTAGTAATATGTTTTTTCTTGTAGGTGGTTAATCTTAACAGTCTAATTTGTTCTAATAAAGTTAGATGTAATCCTTCAATTAATCCTTTTGATTCCGGGTGATTCTCTGTTATAAAATGAATTTTTATTTTATGGAGTTCTAGGGTATTTTGTATTGTTTCATTTCTAAATTCGCTGCCATTGTCTAAAGTTATTTTTTCTGTTGTACCGTAAAATGTAAAGTATTGTAAGAATCATTGGGTTACATCTATACTTTTTTTTGAAGTGATGGGTATCGCTTGGCCTACTTTGGTGAATGTGTCTACGATTGTTAAAAAATGTTGAGCTTCTACTACCAGAGTGTCTACATGTAATTTTTGAAAGGTTTATCGGGTGTTTTAGTTAACATTAAAGGTACTTTTGGGGGTGACCTATTATATTTTGCTTTATCGCATAATTCACATTGGTCGATAAAATCCGTGGTTAATTCTTTCATGTTTTAAAGTAATATCTTCTTATGAGTTGTTTTAGGGTTTTGTTGATTTCACGATGTTTGCTTTTGTCTTCGTGTTGATTTCTAATTACGTCATTTATTTAGTCTGGGTCATTTAAAGTTATTAATTTTCTTGTACATCTAATAATTTCAGGGTCTGAGTTATTAAATAATTTAATATATAATTCTGAAAATCTTTTGTATACATGTTCTGTGGTAGAGTAAAAGTAAAAACGTTTTTTCTCTGGGGTATACTTTTTCAAATCTTAATTATCTGCTCCTCGTTATCGTCTTTAGTTATTTGAATTTGATATATTTTCTTATTATCTGTTTTTGTATATGTTACTAGATTGGGCTTGGTTAAAACTTTGGTAACTATGAATTGATTTGGTTTTATGTCTATAGCTTCATTTAAAATTTTAATCGCGGTTTTTGGTTCTTTGTTTTGTGTTGAGTGAATAGTGTTTATTTCTTCTGGGTCTTCTATTATCTTTGTTTTGTCTACGTTACCTATAATTGACTCTGTTTTGATTGCGTTAAGTTGTATTCTGCTTTGTGCATTCGCGTTATTGTTATAATTTTTTTTTTATGTGTGATCTCTTAATCTTATTCTTCTAGTCTAATCCTCCATCTTTGTAATTTTGAATTTGATTCCTTGAATTTGCATAACCATACTAATGGTTTATGGTCGTTGTATATGTAGAATTTTCTTCCATAAAAATATAGTCTAAAATATTTTGTTGCCCAAATTATTGCTAATAATTCTTTCTCAATTGTACTATACTTCTGTTCCGTTTCGTTTAGTGTTCTAGGTGCGTAGCTGATTTTTTTATGGCTATTTACTTTTCCTTGGCTCAACACTGCGCCTAATGCTACGTTCGATGCGTCTGTTGTTAATATAAATGGTTTTGAAAATCGGGTATTTCTAATACGTAGAATATTGCCAATTCGAGCTGTTACTCTGTGTATATATGGAAGGATTGTTAAAGATCGTGTGTCGGGATTACAGCGTGGTTTGGGGATTCGTGTTGGATGCAGATGCCGGTTTATTACTCTGCCGATATCTGAGTTGCGATAGCGCCGTTTTTATAAGACTAATTTTTATATGGGTCAGTTGATTAAATAAATGTTCTGGTTGTGAAATCTTAATTGCACGGTAGACTAGAGAGTTGATTGTCGATGATTTTTGTGACGGATGATGATGTGACGACGCATGTAGGCATCTGTCTGTGTGTGTGTGTGTGGGTTTTCGATGTACGGAGTGACCTAGCCGTCCATTGGGTTGGTGCTCCACCAGAACGTTAAGAAATGACAGAGTTCTGCTCTTTTCAATTTCAATAGTGAACTTAATATCTTTATGTTGATTGTTTATGTGATCTAGAAATTTATTGAGCGTTTGGTGTCCATGGGGCCAGGCTACAAAGGTGTCATCTACATAACGGAGCCAAGTTTTTGGTTTAAGACTCGCCAACCTACCATCTAGGTATTTACCTAGCAAATTTCTTAAAACCCTGTTCCGGTAACACCCCTACTAATGTTTTAAACTCTACTCATTTTATAGAACTAATTGCAAATATTGAGCTAAGCCCTAATGATATACTAGTAAGTTTTAACATAAGATCCCTATTCACAAACATACCTGTCATAGACACTGTCTCCATTATTAAACAACGTCTACCTCAAGAAAACGAATTTGAGTACCTGGCCACGCCCATTAAAAAAATGCTTCACTTCTACCTATTTTGTCTTTGACAAACAAGCTTCTGACACACCCGTACATCGAAAACCCACACAAACACAGACAGATGCCTACATGCGTCGTCACATCATCATCGCAAAAATCATCGGTAATCAATTCTCTAGTCCACCGTGCAATTAAGATTTCACAACCAGAACATTTATCTAATGAACTAACCCATTTAAAAACTAGTGTTATAAAAAACGGCTATCGCAACTCAGATATCGGCAGAGTAATAAACGGGCATCTGCATTCTACACGAACCCCCCAAACCACGCTGTAATCCCGACACACGTTCTTTAACAATCCTTCCATATATACACAGAGTAACAGCCCGAATTGGCAATGTTCTACGTAAACACAACATTAAAACAATCTATAAGCCCACTAATAAAACTTCACAAATATTACCAACCCCAAAAGATTCCGAAAACAGTCTTACAACGCCAGGCTTATATAGTATACCTTGCAGCGGTTTAATATACATAAGAGAAACAGGACGGTCAGTATAGACTAAGACTAAATGAGCATAAGCGATGCTTAAGAACAAGTCAGTATAATCGCCCAGCGGTGACCGAACACCAACATGAAACACATACCATTAACTTTGACAAGACGAAACTAATTGCCAGAATTCCATTTTTCTACAATAAAAAAATCAGAGAATCCGTAGATATCACTAAAAATTCTAACAATCTAAACAAAGACGTTAGCTACTACCTTTCCCTCATTTGGAAAACATGCCTATGTTCACAAAAGCAGAACCGTAACGTTCACTGGTCCGCTACGACGCTCCTCTCTATTCATAATCAATCATGCATCAAGTTCTCGCCCTTTATAAACTACCACTTTCGCTACTTTCACCAGTTACTTTGCCTCAAAACACCTTTTGACTTAAATGGGCTAGTGAGTGTTAGTTCAGAAATAACTTTATACACTCTTTACACTTTAACTTGTTTACTTAATATTATCAATCTTATCTCTATTATTATTTTTTATTATTTGTTTTCTTGTCCTGATGAAGCCCCTTACAAAAGTGGACGAAACGTCAACCTTAGTTCATGAAATGACACGGTCTCAACCAGGAACCATAAATATTTATGATGACTCTGGCCGTGAAAGCCTCCGACAATATCATAATACACCATGGATCAGAATGAGAAAAAAGAAGGGTCCCATCTATAAACTGTTTATGAATAGAACAGTGGAAATAATTGTCATGTTTCACATTCGTTTAACATTTTTAAGACATTAGACGTTGAAAAACATTTCCAAACATTTCATAATATTTTTCAACCTTTCTTTACCAGCTTCATGGTCACGTTTCACATTACTTGGTTTTTCAGCTTCATATTGAGATTACATATGCGAGTCAATATGGATAGAAGATGCTCCTTCTATATTAAATACATAAAACTCTAGTAATTACAAACTGCAGCTTACGAGCATTTAATTGAGCACTTAAGATTTGTAAGTAATCTGCCTTATCAATGTCACAGACATAATAGAGGGTTTTTTTCAGCGACCCACTGTACAAATAAGATATTCCAGCTCTACAACATTTAATTACAACTCAATTTCATCGCTTATTCTGTTGAAAATTTAACACACATAAACGGTTTAATAAGCAAATCGGCACACGTTCAGCTACCCTAATATAAAATTTCCTTCCGCGATCCGTGTTAATCAGATTAGTTTCGCCACACAGTCACACGCCTCATCTACTTGCGTCGTTCAGGAACTTTGTCGCTTCTCATCAATCTTCATCTCTATCGTATTCGTTTATAGAACAAAGACGGCAGAATAATTTGCGGATATTCAACGAGTGGACATACGATGGGAGAATTCTAATGTGCAAAAGAAACTTAGGGCATTCAGTAACGAGGGACCATTTATTTGCCATTTGGACTTGTATATTATGTTCTGTGATTGAACGGTCAAGCGTGTTGGTCAATGAGCCGTTTTTAACAGTATATAAATTAGGATATTTGTTCTGCCTATAATGGAAATTATTAAGAATGTATTCTTTTATTTTCCAAGATATAAAATAAGATACCGAAATAGCTTCCTCTGTGAAAATTTTATGCTGCGTGTATTGTCACATAGAGTGAAAGGTAAAGCGTAGAAAACATACGCCTAACTTATTTCTTATTCTTCATTTATTGCTTATTTGCTTTTTTAGTTGAAATTATTATACAAAGGAAAACTACAATAAGATAGGTCCATAAAGTATACATGCACTTAAGGCGCTAATAAAAATTTCTGTCAAGCTTTAGTGCTTCATTAGTGTTTTATAGTTCACTATGACATACATGCGTTTTAGCATATAACATAATTTTATAGATTCTTACCTTGATAGTAATTTCCCAAAAGCAAATACTTATTTATTTTTGTGATATCTAGAATAAATATCTGGGCTGCTAGTAAAAGCATAATTTATTTAGAGCATAACTTTTTTGTTCAAATAAAGCAAGGCCAATGACTTGGATTCCAGCTGCTTCTAACCTGTATATATTTTATAAATTTTAATTCAGTTTCTTAAATAACGAGAACCATTGAAATTAGCTTTTCAATTTAAAACAAAATCCACACACATAAATGCTTAAAATCTGCTTTTAATTTATAAAAGCTGTATATCTGCATACGATAACACCCATATAAACTGAGTTTAATAATTTACTAGACGCTTCTATTTCGTTCAACAAACAACAAACGGAGCTGCCAAAAACTTACTGCCTTAACTCCGTCCATGCTTCAAATAATTAATCTAATTAAATTTGAAGCACAATCGAAAAGAGCTATGAATCTAAAAAGAATGATATTATAGCTTCGCTGCTATTTCTACGTATGTGGCTACGTGGCTTAGTTGATATGCGTCTGACTACTAAGCCCAAGGTCCTGGGTTCAAATCCCGACGCGGTCCGATTGAAAAATGTTAAACTAGCATTTTTTACAGAAATACTCCTCCGTTTGGATGAGAGGTAAAATGTAGGTCGCAAGTGTAAGTGTGGTCACACACGTGTTACGGTATTCTGTGCAAACACGACAGAAAGCATTAAAGAGACTTGCCTACATCGAATACCACAACAGAACACAAAACAAAATCCAAAAGAATTAGATTTTGGGCTAGCTCAAGAACGTTGTAGAGTGGGTTGGGTGATACAGAAAAATAGATTGAAACCTCAGTAAAAACTATATTACCAACATACAGTCCTAATAGAATATTTACAAAAGTCAAAAATACATTTACGTAACAGCTCGGTATAGCGTGATGTTCACAAAACGTCAATTTATGTATAGTACAGTATAAACCTAAACATTTTAGAATATTGAGTATAAAATCTAATTTCCTAAATGGAAGAATACTTACAACATGTTCAGTCCTAAATATATAGAAGAAATAAAGAAATAATACTGTAACATCTGCTTTGGCGAGTGCACCTTGTAAAATTTAAGAAATAGCTCAACATTAATTTTTTAACAGCTTAATCAAATAGTAGCTAGCAAGTTGTTGAAGTTAACATTAATTTACACAGAAGTGTAAACAATAGAAAGTGCTCAGACGCAAGCTTTAAGGATATTGTACATAATTGTTCGTGTTGTGAGCGTACATTTGGTAACGTATAGTCTGCAATTTAGTGTGGAATCAACCCAAAGAAAGAAGTGTCTATCTTCCAAAACAGCAACACAAATAAAGCAAACAGAAGAATTCACTGTACCATGAGCTATCTTCTTCTTTTTTGGTACCATCTTAAGATGAGAAAATGCGACTACATTTGTCTACGGCTGGGTGCCAAAACCACTAACTTAACGTATACTAGCATTGAAAGCATTTTAACCTCGCGATTCACATCACCTTATTTCTCTACAAGGATGCTGTATTGAATATACCGCTTTCAAAACAGGTCTGTATTTATTAATAAAAAAACCACGTCGGGGGCACGGTGTTTGGCTTTCAAAAATTTCGCCGACGAATCAAGTGTAAAGAATTCTCAGACAGCAGCTGCAAATATACCATATGTAACAGCTTGCAAGCAAGGAGATAACAGCTACCAAGATTTGTTAACAAAGGAGGACAATCTTATTGCTTTGGACACCTGCACAGCTGCTGGATAAAGCATACCGCTTGATGAAAGTATAAACTTGATATAGATAACAAACCAATTCCAAGTGTTCATTTACTAGGCGACCTTATCTTTTAAAAGAAAGTCATAAATTTATGTGCAGCTGTAGTTGAACGTATCTACTGCAGGTCATCGAATATATTTGTAGCGACTTTGTAACGTGAAGGTGCTAAGCAGATGTTTGATTTTATAAGGCAAAATATTATAAAGTAAACACTTGATGAAATTTTATAAAATGGCACTAATTTCAAGTGGAAAGAAATCGAGATTGTTGATCGATAGCTTCTATGATTGTTTAGAAATTTTAGTGCGTTTTATATAGAAGTAGTATGAATTAATATTCATGCAGAAAGAATTGCTTGTAGGGTTTTGAACGTACCACGTTAAGGACCCCTATTTTGCATTGAACAGCAAGGGTTCGCCAAATTCAAAGTTTCCAGATAATTAAAAAATCGCTTCCTGACCAATATAGTACCTTCGAGTGGAGCATTGGAAACTCAAATGTAGCGTTATATGTACTTGTAAGATCTGGACGACACAAAAAACATTCTCTGTTTTCCAAACTATACTCAGAGTAGTTAATCATTATCCACCATCTGCGTTTTCAAATTTCTAGGATTCTAACAAACTTGTGGCTTGACTTTGAACACATTCATTTGAATTATCAAATTAATTTGTAGAAACAAGAACTGTTTCTATCTCCTGTCATTTCAAATAAAGAGCTTGCTAATTTTTAAAACTTCTCAGCTCTCAGTGTGTGAAACGTTCCAATTAAAATATTCTAGTAAAAGTTACATATTCTTCGCAAGTCTGCCGACTTGATAAATGTTCTTGAACCCCTTACAACTGGTGTTTTCTATTAGAGGCGTAATTAAGTTCATTCATAAAATGGACAATATGTGGCAGCTAATGATTATTTAAAATATATTGAAAATGCAAGATCGACGATTTAATACAAATTAGAAATAATTTCAAGATTGGAGTTTTATCAGATATTTGAAGATTAGTTGCAATTTAAAATGGAAGTATTCGACTTAAATGATTTAGTATTGATTTATAAAAATTGAATAGATTAATTTTGCATAGAAGTTGTACTTCTTAAAACGATTTTCAGAGAAATGAAACATTGATACTAATTCATAGGAACTAGTAATCGTTATTTTTGGAAGAGTGAACCCTGATAATTTCAAAATATACGACGATAAGACACTTAGCTTGTGAAGATAATACATATTAGCTATTTTTGTTTCAATTCAATGATTTCGTAGAAGACTATTTTTAGATTAAGAATTTAAATTTCATAGTAGATTTGTGTACAAGTATTAATGCGGCTAACGGCAAGGATGTTATATTAGATGAATTTCTGTAAATAACTGATTTAAATAGTAATTATTATGAAACTTAATTAGATTTATTCATCAATAGTTACAAGTTTAAAAGAACTTGTTTATTAGGGTAGTAATGTAAAGAATAGTTGAGAACTATGTTTCCGAGAAGGAGATTTTGGACTCATTATATTTGTGAAAATAAAGAAATGGCCGATTACCTATCTAACATTGGCGGACGTTCTAAAAAAGTACTATACCCAATGCTAAATGAGAAGGTTGTTCAACGGAAACCAATACGTTTCCATTTTAATAGTAGCGAGTAATTTTGCCTGACATTGGCAAATTAATTTGAACAAAACGAAAATTAATGTAAGCTGTTGTTTATTTTGCAAAAAACGAAACACCCGTGATTGTGAGAAATATTTTGCATTTATAAATACACTTTGGTTGGTTGTTTTGCAGAAAGAGATGCGTCCGTCTGACGAGCTACAATAACAGCAAAACTGGTCACGGGCTTTTCTTTTTGCAAAATAACCAACAATTTACATTAATTTACGTTTACTATGTTTGAATTACTTTTCCAATGTCAGGCAAAATTATTCATTACTATTTAACTGGAAACGTATTGGTTTCTATTGACCAACTTCCTCATTTAGCATTGGGTCTCGTATCTTCTTGAAAGGTCCGCAAGCGATAGGTAGGAAATCGGTCATTTGTTTATTTTCACAAATATAATGAGTCCAAAATCTCTTTCTTAGAAAAACAGTTCTAAACTATTATCTACACTACTACCGTAATAAACAAATTTTTTTAAACATACAACTTTTGATTAATAAATCCTTTATTACATTTCATTATAATTACTATTTACACCAGTTATTTACAGAAAGTCATCTAATATAATATCCTTGGCGTTAACCGTATTAAACGTGCTGAATTCAGTATTCTTATTCTACCTTATGTAATCACAAATCCTTTACCTGTATTTGCAACCTCAAAAATTATTTAAAAGGCTTGTACACAAATCTACTATGAAATTTAAATTCTTAATCTAAAAATAGTCTTTTATGAAATCACTCAATTGAAATTATCTTTACAGCTAAGTGCCTTATCATTGTTAATTTGGAAAATGCCAGAGTCTACTCTTCCAAAAATGGCGATTACTAATTCCTCTGAATTAGTACCAATGTTTCATTCTCTCTGAAAATCATTTTAAGAAGTCCATTTTTTATGCAAAATTGATTTATTCATTTTTTTAAAAAATCAATACCAAACCATTTAAGTAGTAACTTTAGAAACTGATCTTCAAATATTTGATGAAACTCCAATGTTGATAGTGTCGATCTTTCATTTTAAATAATTATTAGCTGCCAAATATTGTGCATTTCGTGCATGAAATTAATTACGTATCATATCTAAACTGTGAATAGAACCGTGCTTGCGTCGGCGTTTCAACCAATATTGACCGTCCTAGTGCTACGTACATTGGCTTTAAGTAGACCAACCCCTCTTTGACGTTATTGTTCTGATAGGTTTCAGCAGCTTTGCGAATGTACGTGTCGTATTTCTTGCATTTCCGAAAATCTGCTGGTAAAAATTCAATATTTTTAATACTTTTAATACTTTTATTTAATGACCTGTACTTCTCAATAATTGAAATTGGTTAAATTAACACTTTTCACTTAGAAACACGTCTTTCTTTTATTAATTGCGACTGAAAATTCTTTAAAAATATTTAAGATGTGCATTACAATCGTTTAATTATTAAATATCAGTGAAACTTCTTTTATAACTACGCTTTTATGCTTCAAACGTAATTATATAAAAATTGCGATCCTTCAATTATTAAATCTGAATAAAATTTCTTTAAATGCAACTATACACATTTATGCAGAGCATTTCAAAACTATGTTCTAAATGTCTTATATGTAAATAAATAGTTAAATGAATTGCTTCATTTTTGCATTATCTCGAATTTATAAAATAAAACCTTTGTTTTACACCACAATATGAACTTGCCATAACCTTTAGTCACAGTACTCTCCCCTAAATCAAAATACATAATTTGAAACCATTGCCACTATGGCACGTTGAGCGTCATAGTTCAAAATTCACATTGATGAATAATTATTTATTTCTATTTTTGATGTCCTCCTATACACAACCTTTATATTCGACCTATAATGTACATGCATATTTTTCTACTCATAATGACCTTCCACTCAAACTATTCAAAATTCAATTCTTTCACATACTTCTCAATCTTTTTCCCCCAATTTATTGTATTAATTGAAAGCTTTCACTACCTGCTAGATTCACTTCCAAGATAATTCTTTCAAAATATATCAATTGCTACTAAATATCATCACTAAATATTCAGACAATGACTACAAAATTTTTGTTTTATCCTAAAATAAACTGTATAGCTTTAACTATTCCGGCTGTACTAGTAGAGAAAGCAAAGGAAACAACTTTGAACCCATCTATCGGCAAATCTATATACCTGCTTGATAGAAATGTATTTTCAGGACTACTTTTGAAAATAATTTCTTATTACCTAATCTCACCAAAATACTATTCAATGAGGCTGGACAATTATATTGTGGTTTAGTACGCAGATTTATTTTTCTAACATTCAAATAGAATCGCTTTTCTTCACTACATTACATTTGATTTTCCAATGCTCTGCCCAAAGGTACTATATTGGTCAAGAAATGAGTTTTTACCGGGAGATTTTGAATTTTACCAAACCTTTGCTGTTCCAAGCAAGGTATGGATCTTCAACGTGCGTAACAACACTCATACACGGGATCTACATTGTATCTCTCATCCGAAAGAGGGCGACTTTTTGAGAAAAATGCTCGCCTAACATTGTTCAAGCGGTTCGTGTCTGGAATCGAACCCGGGACCTTGTGCTTTGTAGTCACACGCGAGCCAGCTAAGCAACGGAGCCGCCAGTGTAATTAAAAGCAGCGACATATGTTGATCGGCTATACTTTGGGACACAAAGAAATAGTTATTACAATAGCAGAGATCACAGTAGAACTTAATTAACGAATGCAAGGGTTGAGGTACATATTCCAAGTTAAGAAAGACTCAGGAAAAATAGTTTCCAAGCTGTGAATGAGTTATATCGGAATAGGAAATAGCGCAAAGCTGCGTCAAACCAACCTTGAGGTTGTGACTAAGAGACAATGTTTTCACAGACGTTAGTTGATGGACGGCCCAGTTGTTACTAAGCACTGTTGAACCTATTTTAAAAAACTAGGAACGAGCGTGTCCAAGCCGAAAGCCTGAAGCCAGATCCAACATGCTCCAATTTCGGCCCGGGCTTTCGGCTTGAGTCGTTTATATATTCAGGCTTGGGCCAAGCCGGGCCGCTCTTTATTAATGATTTTAGTTACAAAAGTCCGGCCCGGTCCGAGTTTTATTTTTTTAGAAAAGAACATCCGCTTATTTGTAAGTGATACGGGTGATTGCTAAAAGTAATTTGAAACTGCAGTAATTGTTTGTACAAAAAGTTATGCTGCTGAGTTTCTTTATCATTTTTGAATTGTGCTTGTGATGCAGATTATGTTGCAGCGCATGATGTGACAACAATTATTACAAAGATTCCTTCTAAAAGTATCTTTTGCCCAAAAAAAGATTTTACGATTTCGTAAACTGCGATAACGTACACTTGTCCGAGAACAAAATTTTTGTATTGTTTGCATGCGAGAAGCGTGTGGGCATCATTTTACATGCATGCACACGTTGCTAAGTCACAGTCATTCAAGCCATACACTGAGAATGACCGAAAACATAAACCGTGCAAGTCTTTCCGCATGTGGTCTCGTAAGTCGATGACGAGACTCCCTAATTCTGCTGACCGATCACAAGTTGACTTTATTGGCGATCGTGAAATTGATTCCGCCTTAGCAGCCGTCTCGATTCAAGTCATATGTCACCCGCTACGTAGTGCATCACGAACACTTCGCGTTACAAAAGACTTTTTTCTCCCATGCAAATAACATTGATCGTGAAGGGGGCGGTTTTCCAAAACGCACAAAATGTCTCCAATTATCTTCTTCATATTTTAACTTTCGTGGACCTACACAGAAGTCACCAAACATTCCTCAATATTGAAAACATTTGTATCCGACACGGTTTAATTTCATCTACTGACGTTTACCTTTTCCCAACTATCACTACCGAATTCGGGACGGTTTAATCACTGGTGTTGAAGAATAGCCATCCTTACTAAAACTCAGGGTATTTTAACAAAACTATAGTCAGAGACCTGATGTAAATATACATAAAAAAGGGAGAGCTACCAAATCATGTACATGACTTTATAGTGCTTTGTTTTATTGAAACGTCATTCAGATCGGGCTGCAGGCTGCAGGTTTCGGAGTTGAAGCTCCAGAACCTAATTTTAAAGCGCCCCACACCTTTTAATTTAGTCAAGTAAAGTGAACTAACCACTTGGAAAAAAATTTATCTAGAATCGATTTTTGTAATTTGTCATTAATTTAAATAAAACACCTTCTATGAATTAAATTTCCTTTGGTTTCACTCCGTATAAATTTAATTTTATTCGTTATTGTAATTGTACGTGAAAGGGTTTTATGTAATTATCAAATTTTATGCCTATAACGCACGCTGAAGAAGTTTTGAGCTGCTCTTTTTTATAATTAAACAGACCTCGATTTACAGTCCTGTCTAGATAATAAAAATAAAGGATCCCAATTCATTCCTTTTAACTACAGAACAACGTTGCTAAAATATAAACCACAAAGCGAGAGGAGTAGAATGTTACGGTTGAAACCTGTAAGCCTCCAAATGGCTATCATCTTCTCGGTTAGAACATAACAGATCCACTCCCATTCAGTGGCTATCTGATTTATGGCTTCGTTTTCCTGTGTTTTTCATTCGATTTCAAAACAGCGTAGTTTATACGAATGGAATTTCTATCGGATTTCAATGCCTCTCTACTGACGTGCGCAACTTGCAAAGAGAAAATACTTTATTTGTAATTACTTTTCAAATTATTGGAGCTTAGTGGATGATTACACCGTTGGAATATCATGTTCAAAATCAATTGTATATTCTTATCATCGTTTTAGCATGTTAACATGTGTTTACATGTGTTCATCTTGTGATGGTGCTTTGATATTTTACCGTCATCAAAGTACCTGAACAAATACAAGAAATGCAGCGTTTATCTGTTTTCCGAAGCACCTAAATAAATATAAGTTTTTGTGGAAGAAGTATTTGCCAAACAAGCAAGCAGATTATAATATTGTTTTACCTGCGGCAGAGATATCAAACGTTCAAGCCCTCACTGTAAATGCAGCATTCTAAAAGATGCAAATATCATCTAGAAAGCTAGATGTAAAAACGGGTTATTCAATGGTATAGAAATAATGTTTATTGAAGCTTAGTACGGCAATATTTATAATCGATGATAAGCTTTCTTCTTAGACATTTTGATTCGTCCATTTTTATTTAACGTTGCAATGTGAAAAAAATGAAAGGGTACGTACAGGTACAGGTCAGTGAAACGGGAAAATAGAATTGTATTTAAATAAGTTTTTATTATAACAACAATAATTTATACAATTTTATATCATGTAAGACACGCCATTTTATATTTTAAAATAACACCTGACAAGTGGGCACCATTGCGATTTACGCACTTTTGCAGTTTTAATTGAAAATTTTCTACTTCCCGTCGCAATACGACCGAAGTAATGAGTGCTACTTTTTCTTGATTTCCGCTAATGATTGGAATTCGATGAACACATTTCTGGGTCCGTGGAGTTAGCACGTAACTGAAAGCACTAAGGAAACCCTACAGTTTTTTAGTGCATCGTTAGCGCTTCATATAAATAGTGAGCATCCCACGCATTAACAAAAATCGAATTATAAAACGCGTACTAACTTCAAGCTTCGTTAACAGCCCTAACGAAATCTTTCCGGCAGTTCTTAGTGCTTAGTTAGTGCTTCTTAGTGTTTCATAGAAAAAGCCAGCACGCTTACGCTTGTTAGTAAAAAATCGAATGTGAAAAAAGCGTGCCAACTTCACGCTTCGTTGAAACCACTAACGAAAACTTTCAGACAGTTTTTTGTGCTCCGTTAGTGTTTGTTAGTGCTTCATAGAAAAACCAACACCCTACGCATATTAAAGAGCACCGAATTTGAAATGGGCCTGCTAACTTCACACTTTGTTGAAAGCACTAACAAAATGCTTTATGCAGTCTTTAGTGTTTCGTTAGTGCTTGTTAATGCTTCTTAGAAAAAATCAACACGTCCACGCATTTCCAAATAAAAAGACTTTGAAAGATATGCACTAACTTCACGCTTTTTTGAAAGTACTAACGAAACCTTTCCGGTAGTTTTTTAGTACTACGTTAGTGCTGGTTAGTGCTTCATAGAAAAAGTCAGTACGCTTACGTATCTTCGAAAAAGTCGACTTTGAAAAGGGCGTGTTAACTTTACGCTTTGTTGAAACCCCTAACAAAAACTTTTCAGCAGTTTTTTAGTGCTTCGATAATACAAGTTAGTGCTTTATGGAAAAAGTCAGCACGTCCAGGCAATGTCGATTTATTTTATTATGAATTAGAATTATAAAATGCTAGTCATTTGCTTCTTCGGAAAGAGTCATTTAACCATAA
This sequence comes from Platerodrilus igneus, assembly GCA_036346225.1. Lineage (NCBI taxonomy): Eukaryota > Metazoa > Arthropoda > Insecta > Coleoptera > Lycidae > Platerodrilus > Platerodrilus igneus. Next base: position 10,245,646 of record JARFIW010001052.1, read on the forward strand.
AATAGATATTTACGTAAAAATTATAGATGTCACAAGTTTATCAGGAAAGCACATACCTATTGCCAAAGAGCAGTGGTTTTGTCCAGGAGTATTATCTCGTGCCATTAAAGATATCTAAAAAGCGCTCAATTATTGCTCAATCTTAAAGTAAATAGAAAGCTATTAAGTCCTGAGATACTTACTTGCTTTTTAAAGAAAATACTATATGAACCGGTAAAAGCACAAAATCGACTTTGTTCAATTAAATATTTTTAATAAATTTCCCTACCTTGACTTTTTAAAACTTTTAGGACCAAGACAAGACTTAAGCAGGATTGGTCTAGGTCTAGGTTATGCGAATTTTTAATTTTGAACAAACTACAAATAAGTTTGACACAACATTTGTATGATTAAAATCTAATGAATCACTAAACAGTTGCCCGAGAGTTGTCATTAGTGCTTTGATCGAAACACCATTTCAAATCTGATTTTTCTAAAAATGCCTCAAAGTGTTGACTTTTACTATGAAGCACTAACGTGCACTAAAAAGCTGTCGAAAAGTTTTTGTTAATGGCTTCAACAAGGGTGAAGTTAACACGCCCTTTTCAAATTTGATTTTTTAGAAAATACGTAGGCGTACTGACTTTTCCTATGAAGCACTAACAAAGTATTAAAAACTGCCGGAAAATTTCGTTAGTGTTTTCAACAAAACGTGAAGTTAGCACGTCCGTTTCAAATTCGACTTTTTTAATATGCGAGTTACATTTCGGGCCTTGGAAGCGGTCTTTTTAAAAACTTTTTTTAAAACTTCTTGTAACAATTTTTATTTCTTAAACAGAAATTACACTAGAATTTGACAAACTTGATTAAAATATTCTAAATCAAAATTGAATTAATATTATGGCGAGTAGCCTAAGTAAACAACAATGCTAAAGCCGAAATACTCAAGACTCACTGACTGGTTTGGGGCTCCCGGGATATTTATGTTGTCCCTGCCCCTCACATGTCTGTGGGAACTTATATTGATAAATGCGTAAAATGTTTCCTTTCAATTGTACAATCTTGTTACCTTAAATATCCAATTATATAGTTTCAAGTTTTCAGTCGATCGTTTTGATACAGTAATTGCAACAATGTTTTCTTTATAATTTATACAACAAAATTGTCTAAATATAAAATTTTAATTCTGCTGAATGGTGTAATTTTAGTCTCGGTGATAAATTAAATAATTGCTTTTGTATAACCAGGTACTTTCGTGCTGAGAAACATTTAATTATATTTTATAAAATTGTGAATGGTTTTATTCAATGATGGTTTCCGGTAATAATTTGTATGAGAATTGCGTTTTAGATTTGCATACTTTACTGAATTAATTTAATATTAATTACAAAATGCTTCTACAATTATACACTACAGTGTTTAATTATAGAATTTGATAAACGTTAAACTTTGAATAAATCGTTCCTATAATTAATTGTTTATAAGAATTGCGTTTTATACATTAAGCTTTTAGTGATAATATTTGTTGTACATAAAATTGTAAATTTAATTGCATTCTATTTTTATATTTTAGTTTTGCTGAAGCAAATTCGTTTCGTTTTGTTTTGTATTTTAATTTGTAATAATTGTACTAATAATTGCGTGTTTGTACTTCTTTTGTTTAAAATTAATTCTCTTGTATTAAAAATAATTTTTCTTAATAAATAAGTAAATTATTTTCATAAATGGCGATAGTTTAAATATCTGTACGTACATAAAATAATTTTAAAAATTCTGTTACTAGCTAATATCAATAAATTTGTAAAGAATAAATTGGTTTAGGATAAATAAACTTACATAATTTTCATCGTCGATTTTTTTTGTTTTTTGGCTGTGGGCTCGGTCGATTTTTGTACCTTGTCCACGTTTGTTTCTTTGTGCTCGGTCGATTCTTGTACCTCATCCAAATTTGTTTGGGTTCTTCCAGATTGGGAATTGAAATTCTTGGTCATCAGTTCTTTTATTCTTGAATTCGTAATGCTCTTCTGGATCCGTGCGCTTCGCCAGTTTTGTTTCGGCCCTTGAGAGCGGTCTTTTTAAAAACTTCCAAAACTTCTTGTAACAATTTTTATTTCTTAAACAGAAATTACAATGGAATTTTGATAACCTTGATTAAAATATTCGTCGAAATTGAATTAATATTAGGGCGAGGAGCCAAAGTATACAACAATGCTAAAGCCAAAATACTCCAGACTGACTGACTGATCTGGGGCTTCCGGGGTATTTATGTTGTCCCTGCCCCTCACATGTCTGTGGGAACTTGTAGAGCTCATGTCTGCTTATTTCTTTATTCTATTCATTATACCATGTAACAATCTCAATTTCTAAGTAATGGCGGTTTCTTAACCGTCTGTGATCTGCACCTGCAGTATTACTTACGCATGGAATACAATGTATTACATCCGCTCTCACAACTTGCTTCTGAACTTTTAATAACCTTTCTTTATTTATCCTTGAAATACAATGTTGCATTTAACTTAAGTTTTTCTAATAATTCCTATTAAATTCTAACTTATTTGTATATATATATATATATATATATATATATTGCTGTGAAACCTACAAAAAGCTATTCATTACCTTAACTGTGTTGGTCCATTGACTTTCTTCCGTTAATCGCCTCGGCTGCTCCTCTAGATAGCTTTCATCCTCATACATAAAAAAAACAAACACATTCCTACCACAAACATCAACGTCAACTCTATTTACATCAATATTCACAATACATTAAAATTTCAAAATTAATATTCAGCATAAATTTTAATATCAGAAAATTTCAAAATTAAATTTATTATCATTTTAATGTGCCTCCAGAATTAAAGTCCTTGTAGGATGCCTACTAATTACTATAACAATATATGCAGACCGGAGTCTGAGTATAAAGGGAACATCTACCACCCCTTTACGTTAATTAACCAGGTTCGTCTAATTGAGCTCAAAAACATACCCATATTTTCATCATAATCCCGAACATCAATACTAAATACCCCTTTCTACTTAAACAAGCAAATTTCACCTTAAAATTAAAATATTATTGTTAGTACAATTTCACTACTGTCCATTTTAAATAAACAAATTATAAAGTTATTTAACACACACCAAAATATCAAAGTTCGAACAAAATAGTATAATTTACCTGAAGGTTACTGCACTCGTAGCTTCAATGTACATCGTCCCTTTGTTAATTACACCATTCCAACTGGATTATATTTACGGCTTCTGATTCTCAACGCTTTTAAAATTTTCTCCATCACCATTTATTTAAAGTTGTTTCAGGGCTTTTCCGGAACTCATCTGTGTATATCTGAACCTTGTTTTGTGGATCCAGACACGTTTATGCACCATTTAATTATTAATACCCCGAAAATAGCAAAGAAATTCATAATTCTTTCACCAATATACGCCAAAACTGCCTACTTTTGTGTATTCATTTGTCGTTGTAAATTTTACTAATTGGTACAGTGATACTAACTTTATTACCTTGTATCTTCTTTTCTAAGTGCACTAAAGTACATTTATTGTAGCACGTAAAGAACAAGCTGTTTTACATCACAAAAATATTTGAGCAAACTGTTTAAAATTATTTAATCAAAACCGGAAAACTAAAAAGCACTGTTTAACGCGTTGAATCAAGTCGAAGATCTAAGAGAGCTTGTTCATATTCTCCTGGGTATATATAGAGGTTAGCCTGTCTGTCGGTCGAGTCTCCAAAACGGACAATTCTAAAGAATTTCGCCTGCTATGTTCCCATTCCGCAGCCCGGCATGCGATTTTTACGAATTTTGCACTCGCCCCAGTTAAATCTCAGAAATTTCAACACGGCACGCAACGTCTGGAAATAACTAATTGAATTTTCTACAGAAATGTTATTTTTACCTCTCAATTTTGCCTTTCATTTTCAACCAATCGCAACCCAATGACGTTGCTCCACTCACGCCTTTTACTATATGTGTCTCGGTCTTGCGCATATTATCTGTCTCTATCTACCCTGTTCTTATTGGTGCAAATTGATATTCTTTATTATCGATTATTTCAGTCCATGTGGAGTGTGAAATAACCACCTTTAGCATTTCTCGTAACTATTATGCGACGGTTTCTCCACCATTCTCTGTAACCATTAATCATCTGCAAAATTTACGCAGAATGAGCTTTTTAAAAATACGCAGGTGTTTAAACATCCTACTTCTAACTAACCCCTAAGTTTTTATAGATATTATATGTTACTAACGGTTCAATTAACTTCAATTAAAATTAATACCCTTTAAATTTTAGTGAATCCTAACTAAATATTAATTATTATCTGTACGTTTTGTTTAATACCGGTTACTTAAAATAGAGTTAATTAATATAAATTTTGCACGTAATTTCTATTTGTTTCTTTACGTAGAGCTTTTTAATACTGCTTCTTTTGATATAAGGCGTCTTGTACATGATTTAAATCTCTTATTTTTAATGAAACGAATGAATTTTTATGCTTCACGGTTTTTTAATAACGCGTACCTTTTCCCAAAGCTTCTACACGGTGATTAAAATTATTTGATGTGATTATTTAATTTTCTACCCTGGTCTAAATATGAGTATTTTCCCCCTATTTGAATACAAATAATCCCACTTATTTGAATGCAAATATAAAATATTTAAACCGCAAACAAAATTTACAAAAAAATGCCTATTTCTCTCTACCCTTATCTATCTAACTTACCTACCTTATCCACTCAAAAAAAATATTTACACCTATCCTATATCCCTATCCTATTCCTAACTCTCACCTAATTTTATAAACTGAAATTATCCCTAACTTCATCCTACTTATCCATCTAATCCTATATACATCCTATATACCTATCCTATTCCTAACTTTTAACTAATCTTCACTATACTTTACTTCCCCCTACCTAATCTTATATACCTATCCTATTCTTGTTCTATTCCTAACTCTCCACTAATCTTATAAGAAATATCTACACTTAATCTATCTTATTTTCTTCCTACATTTAATCTTTATTCTCATCCTAAACACCTATTTCTAACTATTTCCCATATTTATCCTATACCTAGCTTTATTTTCTATAAACACCTACTTCTACTCTTCTATATACACCTATTCTATCCCTATCCTATTTCTATTCCTATATCTATACTAAAATTCACCTATCTCTATCCTTTGTTCATCAAGTTATTTAAATCTAACTCTCTTCTTGACCCTCCAAGTCTTTCTTCTCACCATCCTAATACTCTTCATCCCTATTTCTTCCCCTTCTATATCTATACTTAACATCCCTATTATCTCACATACAATAAACTTATCATCCCTATTATCCTGACTCTTAAATATTACTTCTTCTTCATGCCCTATACTTGTCTGTTTCTTATTCATTATCATTTCCTTTTCTGCCGACAAACCAAACGATACTACTTTAAAGTTATCGATTTTTCTCTCTACGAAAAATCCTATGTACCTTCTAGAATTCTTGTGTAATGGAATCAGCCAGAATGAATTCCTTAAATCTACTTTATTAAAAATAAACTTGCCACTTAATCTCGTCAAAAGTGTGTCCATGGATGTTGGACAATGGAATTGCGGTTTGGTCCGTTTATTAATTTTTCGTGCATCTTTAATTAATTCTGCCTTCACTTGCTCCCGATATGCTGCTGTTGCTTCTACCCCCACTAATTCTGCATGTTTTTGTACTAAAGCTTGAACCTCTACTCTCCTATCCTCTAGACATCTTATTGTGTTGATCTGTTTACCTTCATCATCTTCTACCTCTACTACATTAATACTCAACCCTGTGTCATCCTCTGTGACTTCATAACTGCCCTTCCATGGCACTACCTAATCCTTAATCCTTATTACCTTCCTTTCCATATCTATCAAAACCCCTAACTGCATCATACAGTCAACACCTAAAATGCTCTGAAACTTCAGTCCAGGTACAATTACAAACTCCTGTTCACAGCTTAAACCTCCTATATCTATCCTAAGCACCACAACACTATTTACTACAGCAAACTTCTTTTTATTTGGAGCTACTAAATGGCTACGCTTTATAGGCATAATTCTATCACAAACCTTATCCCTAATTTTGCGGACGAATTCCTCCGATATTTAACTCGCCTCTGCCCCTGTATCAAGTAATACTTCTACACTATTCTCAAAAATTTCTATATTAATAATTGGCAAACATAATTTTTCCTTAGTTTCTGGCTCTACTTCCTCCTCAATTTTGAAAAATTCACGTGGATGTTCATATACATTTACACTGAAATCTAGTGGTCTGTCGCGTTCTAAAAATCCTGTCCAGGTCTGTTTTCCCTACTTGGTCCTGGTCTAGCCGTCACCTCAGCGTATGTCCTAGGCGTTTCCACTCGTTCCGTGTCTGTATTAGCAGTCCCCCTCATGTCCGGTGAACTATTCCTTCTGGTAGGTTCCGGTCTCGGTGCAGGTCCCCTTCCTAAACTATTACTTCTAAAGTATGGTCGTCGCTGTTCCCAATTCTGTCGCTGGTATCCGTAACTATTCCCCCTTCTAGCATAGTTGTCCCGTCTATTGTCAAACCTAACTGTGTTGATCTGTCTTTCCCTATTATCCCGAGGTCGTCCACTACTTACGTCATCGTACCTCTGCAGATATTCTAAAAACATTTCTCTGTCCACGATGTTCTGTAGTGCTACGTGTTGTCTTACTTCTACCTCGAAGTGTCGTGATAAATACTTAATAATTTGTCGGTCCGTCAGTGGTGGGTTCAGTTGCTTTGCTATGCTATACTTGCGTATAGCATATTGCTCCTACTTCCTGAAAATTCTCCTTAAATTTCCTGTGATTAAGTCGTCTCGTACCTGGTCTTGTCTGTGGTCACTTCAGTAGTGCTTTAAAATCTGTCTTCAAAGTCCGTGTAGGTGTCTATGTCCTGTCCTACTAAATTGTACCATGCTTCCGCGTTGTCTTTCAATAAAGCCTTTATCGTATTCAGTTTAGTCTGTTCGTCAAATAAATTTCCCACTAGATTTCTTACACTATTAATGAAAATTTGTGGATTTACCCTGTTATCGCCATAAAACTTCATGTGTTGGTCCAATGATATTCCACCTGTAGAAAATCTGGGACCATCCCCCCGTTAAATTTGACATGTTGTATTTGATACTACTAACTTCGCGTTCTACCCTGCCTAACTGATCCCTACATGAGTCTGTCACTTCAGTCATTTTTACATTAATCTCTTCTTCACAAAAAATGCGTACTTCGGACCTTAAATGTCCCATTTCCTGTCGAAGACCTGTAATATCACGCTCATTCTTTTCAACCCTATTTTCAACCTCCCCCATTTTCACGGTAAGACTATTTTTAAATTCTGTAAATTCTTTAGTCGACTGCTCAATTTTCCCGCTTATCTGCTCTAATTTTTGGTTGGACTCCTCCCTAGCTCTATTAGATTCATCGCTTAGCAGTTCTAATTTTCTGTTGGACTCCTCGTTCATCCTCTCTAGCATTCTCATTATCATCTCGTTTCCTTGATCCCCTGATTCCGTCCTCGACTGATCTCTACTGCCTCCAGCTTCTTCCATTTTCGAATTTTTCCCACACAATGCACTATCGTCACTTCCAATTTCCACTCCTTGACTCCTTAACCACTCTTTTCTCTGCATACGTTCTAATCACTCTCACACACTCTAAAATACTCTTAAATTTATACACACACAGAAACTCTCTCTCTCAGATCGCCAGTTTCCTGGAATAAAATCACAAAAATTTTATTTGGAACTCGAGCCTCACTTTTGGGTCGCCAAAGAATGCCGTGTGCCCCCAAAATCCGGGAACTACGGTTTCCGAATCGAGCCCCACAGATTGGGCGTCAAAGAATGCTGTGTTACCTACAAAATCCGTGAACTACGCTTTATAATCGAGCCTCACTTTTGGGCGTCAAGAATGCTGTGAAACCTACAAAAAGCTATTCAACACACACCAAAATATCAAAGTTCGAACAAAATAGTATAATTTACCTGAAGGTTACTGCACTCGTAGCTTCAATGTACATCGTCCCTTTGTTAATTACACCATTCCAACTGGGTTATATTTACGGCTTCTGATTCTCAACGCTTTTAAAATTTTCTCCATCACCATTTATTTAAAGTTGTTTCAGGGCTTTTCCGGAACTCATCTGTGTATATCTGAACCTTGTTTTGTGGATCCAGACACGTTTATGCACCATTTAATTATTAATACCCCCGAAAAATAGCAAAGAAATTCATACTTCTTTCACCAATATACGCCAAAACTGCTTACTTTTGTGTATTCATTTGTCGTTGTAAATTTTACTAATTGGTACAGTGATACTAACTTTATTACCTTGTATCTTCTTTTCTAAGTGCACTAAAGTACATTTATTGTAGCACGTAAAGAACAAGCTGTTCTACATCACAAAAATATTCGAGCAAACTGTTTAAAATTATTTAATCAAAACCGGAAAACTAAAAAGCACTGTTTAACGCGTTGAATCAAGTCGAAGATCTAAGAGAGCTTGTTCATATTCCCCTGGGTATATATAGAGGTTAGCCTGTCTGTCGGTCGAGTCTCCAAAACGGACAATTCTAAAGAATTTCGCCTGTATGTTCCCATTCCGCAGCCCGGCATGCGATTTTTACGAATTTTGCACTCGCCCCAGTTAAATCTCAGAAATTTCAACACGGCACGCAACGTCTGGAAATAACTAATTGAATTTTCTACAGAAATGTTATTTTTACCTCTCAATTTTGCCTTTCATTTTCAACCAATCGCAACCCAATGACGTTGCTCCACTCACGCCTTTTACTATATGTGTCTCGGTCTTGCGCATATTATCTGTCTCTATCTACCCTGTTCTTATTGGTGCAAATTGATATTCTTTATTATCGATTATTTCAGTCCATGTGGAGTGTGAAATAACCCACCTTTAGCATTTCTCGTAACTATTATGCGACGGTTTCTCCAACATTCTCTGTAACCATTAATTATCTGCAAAATTTACGCAGAATGAGCTTTTTAAAAATACGCAGGTGTTTAAACATCCTACTTCTAACTAACCCCTCTACGATTTGCATTTTATTGGGTTTTTACAAGTTTTTATAGATATTATATGTTACTAACGGTTCAATTAACTTCAATTAAAATTAATACCCTTTAAATTTTAGTGAATCCTAACTAAATATTAATTATTATCTGTACGTTTTGTTTAATACCGGTTACTTAAAATAGAGTTAATTAATATAAATTTTGCACGTAATTTCTCTTTGTTTCTTTACGTAGAGCTTTTAATACTGCTTCTTTTGATATAAGGCGTCTTGTACATGATTTAAATCTCTTATTTTAATGAAACGAAGGAATTTTTATGCTTCACGGTTTTTTAATAACGCGTACCTTTTCCCAAAGCTTCTACACGGTGATTAAAATTATTTGATGTGATTATTTAATTTTCTACCCTGGTCTAAATATGAGTAATATATATATATATATATATATATATATATATATATATATATTGGGGATACGTAACTTGCGTGGGCTTGCTGGCTTTTTCTATGAATCCCTAGCGAGCACTAACGAAGCAATAGAAACTATTGGAAAGTTTTTGTTAGTGCTTTCAACGGAGCGTAAAATTAGCACGTAGGTTTTATAAAATTTTATAAGGAGTTTATGAACGGTACAACAACTATAGGCAGAAATATAGAATTAACAGAAGAAGCAAAACTTACAATTTTATTGGAAAGTGAAAGTCGTGCAAGCCATTTTTTGTACTGTAGCCGCAGCAATACTAATTATCTGACAGCGCTAGAAATAATTACATGCTACCCCTACCAATACATAGAAGATGTGAGTGTGGGACAATCGATAACACAATTGTTTAGAGGGTTGGCTGTATCTGATTCACCTAATTTCGGATATATCAGTAGATACATGTATATGTATCGGTTTGTGTGAAAGGATAGCAGAAATAACACACTATCTCTAGGTACTTGCCAGCAAATATTATTGTGAATATACATGAACTTGAAGTTTTAAATTTGAAGATTTAAAAAAAAACAGCAATCGAACAAACCACTGTTTGATACATATAAACAATTCTATAAACTGTGCGATAGAATATGTTACACTGTTATAAAATATTTTTTAAACAAATTGTTATATTATATTAATTTTGCAGTTTTAATTAAAATTGGTACGTATTAAAGAGAGTGTGAACAAAAATAAAAAGTTATTTCTGAACGCATAAACCCAAAGGCTGCAAAGAATAACAATAAAAATATAATAGTTTTCATCGTGTAAGTTTTAAAATGCAAAAATATTAAATTAATGTACTCATGTAAGAGTTAACGTTGATGCTTCACAAACATTAAAACAGTTCTTAGTCAATCTGTAACGTGCATTTTTATAGCTTAACATTTTACGCTTTTTCCCAATTAGTAAATACATTTCTGTAACTACTATTTCTATATTTTATATTTATTAACTCCTTAGGCGAATGCATCGTATTATAATGAGTGGATTGCATCGTTCTTGTCTTGCCGTTCGTATAAATTTTGTTGCTTATGTGGATATACAAGTTTAGATAATAGACGATAAGAGGTTGTAATAGAACGAGTTGAATAAACAGATGGGTAGTTGTAGTTTGTTCTTGGTTCCTATATATTAATTACGTTAAAAATACTGCTTCTTCTTTGCTTTGACAATAGTGAGAATTAATGCGGCATCAATTTTCGAATTGTTCATGAACAAGGACGGCACGTTTTTTATTTGTTTTTCTTGTGAAATAAAAGTTGTATATTAACGCACGTGTGTTTTTAAGGACATTTGACGGACGGGTTTATTGCTTACGCGTGCCTTACTAATTGTTGTTTTTGTTGAGTTTCTGTTGGAAATAAAAGTGGCAGAACTTGTTAAACTCGACCTGCACGCGTGTTTTACGGAACATTTGACGGACTTACTTTAGTGATACACGTGCGTTACTCATTGTGGTTTTTTTTGGTGCTTTGTCTTTTGATATTTAAACTGTGTGTGCGATCTAGTTTCGCTGTCCTTTTTTTTTATTTATCAGAGTAGTGCATACTTTGGATTATCCAAATACAGTTGATACTGTAGTTTCTGAATTTTCTGACCCCAAAGAATCTAAAACAGATCATTGCTTGCGCAAATTTCGTTATTTGCGAAATATAACAGATTACCGGTTTACAAAGGTATTGGTTGAAGTTTCTCACTGCTTTTTGGATGTTTATGAAAATAATATACATTTGGTCCCAGTTGAAATTAAACTAGTGCTACAAAATATTTCGAAATTATTGTCTCAGGAAATAGAATTAACAAGAAATTTATCAATGCTACATAGTTCCGTCGCGTGATAATGTCTGCTACTAACACCAGTGAAATACGCAGGTGTGATTAGGGTTACGTGTGATAAGTTCCATCAACGCCCTCACAGTCAAGGGTGAAGTGCTTCGTTAGTGCCGGACATCGTGAATCCCACACTTCAATTGCAAGAAAGCGTTACTGAAGGACCTTTTTGTAAGTTGAACTATTTCCTACTTATTCTTACTTTAAATATCTATCCGTTGTTTTGCCATATCTTTGTCGTTCTGATACCTTTTACCATAGACTTGCATGCTATTTTAAAAAAAAAAAAGAAGAATCAACAATACTGGATGACTCATATCAATTGTGCTTACCTATTTATTTTTTTTGTTAAAATTTTGTCTGATTTATGTTTAATTGGTGTGTGAGGAAACGTTTCTGCTACTCCCCAATATTACCTCACTTTGTACTAAAAATTTTGTATTGCTTTTACCGTTGTTATATTATATAGATTATCCAAACAGTTTTTTTTTACATTCTACGAAGTACTGAACAATCTATGCTCGATCAGCATGCTATGCTTTTTCTTTATTTCAGGTTGGCAGGACTAATGTTTTTTATTGCAAGTTTGCTATTCTAATTTTCTTTTTTTTTGCAGGTTATAGCCGCGTACCTTATATGTTGGTCTGCTTTCTACAACCCCCCCTAATCTCCGATTGAGCCCGGTCATTTCTTTGTTTTTTTCTTTGTGTTACGCACGGCTACGAGCCAACGTATCATAAATTTGGCGCCCAACGTGGCTGCCTCGAAAAACGTAACAACTTTACTGGGAGGAGAGAGGTGGGGATACTATGCGAGGGGTGTAAAGTGTGGTGAAGTGGGAGATGGAAGTGGAGTGGAGGTAGTAGTTGCGAGTAGGGAAGTGTGTGGTTGGAAGAAGGTGGCGGGAGTTGAGGGAGAGAGAGGTGGGAAGTGGCTGATGGGAGTTAGGTGAGTCAGGGTGGTAGTAGTTGCCTTAATCCTTATAAAGCATCTACTCAGGTGGTTACAAGAACAGACAATTTCAAAAGCAGTGTGCTCAAAAACGGTGAGCTACAAAAATAGGTTGACACATGTAGCTAGAGTAAGAGAATTTCAAAAGGAAGAGTTATTGGAACATTCTCTAAAATTATATGTTGATCTTTTTCGCTCTCAAAACAAATCCTGCATATTTAAAACCATATTGGAAATAGTATTAAAAGCTTTTCTTGTATTGCTCGTGTAGCTTTCTATACAAAGCATTTAATTTTGTCGGAATAGTATAATACGCCTTCCTTTGTATTTAACAGAATGGGAATGGAAGTGTTAAATTAATTCTGTTATCAATGTAGAACAAATTGACAATTAAGAGGCCACATAAATACCAAATGACATTTAAAATGGAAAACGCACTGCACTGATAATATTTCTGTTTGTTGTAGTAGACCACATTTAAGGGATTTACGAATGTTAAAAACCGCTCCTGCGTTTTAAGCTTTTAGGTTTCTAAAATATGCCATAATTTTACAAATATTTCACAAATAGTTATCCAAAAATATGTTTTCAATATATAGTTTTCAGGGTATTTACCTACTGAAAGGTTACTCGTATTCACATAAACGCTACATCTTTATCACAAACAGTGAGACATACCGAGATTGCAGGAAATCTATAGCTTCTTATTTTTCCATTACTGTTTACCCTAAAATAATATCATCAATCCAAATCGCGATCCGTTCCAAACACTTCCCCTAAACATAACTTCGCGTCGTCGCGGCCAATCGCACTGCTCGTCGATCTTCATTCTGCCACCGCAATTAGATGGGTCGTTGGCCACGGATCGGGGGAGTCTCAATGAATCCCCGCGTACACTACAACAGATGAGGGAAACTTCAGATAGAAGACAGCCGTAATGGAAGATGACGGCGAAAATGGTAGCTCGTTTTGTAAAGGCCAATTTCCCAAGCTTGGATTCATATATCTTAAAAACAAAGGAGTTTGCTTTTACTGTGTCTTTCGGAAATTGTATCTGAGATTTTTATAAAATCTTGTTTAGTGTGAGATATTGCACTTAAACGGTGCATTATAAATATAAGCTGAATACGAAAAGCACAATAATTAATTACTTTAATTGTAACTTTTTCAGTTTTAGTATCTAATTAAATTTTTCAAATTTCCGTGGAATTATTTGTATGACAAATATTTGTCACACTGTGGCATTCTCAGATTTCAATATTACACTATACTAGCGTTTTCCTTCAGCTAACAATATTACCAAAGGTGGAGGATTTTGAACTATCACTAACTTTACAAATACATTATTACTAACTAACAGATGAAGTAACAGAAAGCAGCAGTAAGTTACTTAGCCATTCAATGAAAAACAAGTATCCTGTTATTTATTTAAATAAACTTATTGCCAACCTCTTTTGCTTGGTAGATTCGCTAAACGCAGAATTTTTCTAAGAGAAGCTAGAAGAATGTTAACAGGAAATTTGCAGAAAAAAGTGACGGGCGGTCATACAGGAATAGTTTAAAGGCCAAATACTTGGAAAAATTCTAGAAGTTATGGCTAGCTGGCGTTAAATCCATGGAGGCATGAGCTTGGAAAAGAAGGTTTACAAAACGAATAGGCGCCACCTAATCAGAAACAGGATAAAATAAAATGGAATTAGGACCCCTTTCAATGTGAGAAGAATTTCTTATTAGAGATAATCTACTAGAAAACAAGAGAAATAAATAGAGATGCAATAATGGTTCACGCATATCTACCAGTACGCATTTAATTAACCCCAAGACAACATATCATCGTAAGATCTACAATCTTGGAACTGGTTAGACGCATACCTTCATCGTTTCTTATTCTGAGCTAACCTACACATTCCGCAGAAATTCCCCACAGCCTACATCCTTCACTATGTGCGCGCAATCGTCTAGTCTAGCTCTATCTCTACCCCCTTTTTTTCTATTTCTAAAAACTTTAGAACGTGTCCTATCCCTCTATTTCCTTATTTCTTTTGCTTTTCACAGATATCTTTCTTCCCCTACTATTTCTAGAACTTCTTTGTTCTTAATTTGTCTGTCCTTGCTATTATCATCTTACATCTGAACCACCACATTCCGAAAAGCTTCTACCTATTTTCTGTCAGCTGCTCCTACTGTCCCCATTTCATAGCAGTGCAATGCAGTGCTCTACACATATGCTTTTGACAATTTTTTCCTTGTTTCCATGTTTGTTGTCTTTGAACATAGCAACTGCTCTTTCCTATTAAATACAGCACAGCTCCTCTACTATTGCTTTCTAAATATACATACATATATATATATATATATATATATATGTATATATATTGCTGTGATAAGGGGTTGTTTAGGGGTGTATCGAGTAGTAAGGGTCGCGTAGTAAATGGAAACAGAAAACTGCATTTATTTAGCAGAAAAATAAATAATTCGCACATTATGTAAATAGCAAGCATTTAACACCCTGTATATGGACCGCAGTTAACTTTAATCAATGCCAGTAAGCATATCTTCCAATAATAGAACGCGTATTCAGCAGAGAAATAATCATACATGTAATTAAACTACGTTGAAGAGTGTTCAACAAGTTATAGAATAAATACGCAAAAGATAAGCTAAAATCTAGTAAATTCTCATGCAATTACGCTGGAACAATAAGCGCTTTGATAAAAAAACGCACTTTCAAATATGAGTTTAAATAAATACATAAACGAAAACAGCATTTGTGTTACATCATTTATTTTTTACAATTCTCCAAAAGCTTTATCTACACAAAACAACAGAGAAGCTAAAAGTCCAGCAACGATAACAATAGTAAATAACAGCATGATACGAAAATCCAAAATAGTTTCATCAGAAATCAGCTTGAAAATAAACTAGGATCGTCCAGGACAAATATGGTTGGTCGCAACAATCTGTAAGGCTGTTTGGAAAACCAATCCAAACGTAGTGGGCAAAAGCTATATAACGCCCAGAGGTGATAAGAAACAGTCAGTCTCAATTTGAAGCGCGCCGAATCTACAATACTCTTGATCAAATATTTACACTTCACATAAATAAAATTTATATTATAGTGAAAATAGTGCTGTATAAGAATTGCGTGAAAAATATATGAAAAAGTTTTTGCCGTTTTTGCAGAAAACGTGAGTAGAAATTTGTTAATTAATTTAACTTAAATATTTGTAATAATATAGGGCTTCTAATCCACCTCTAATACGCTGTTAATTTATTATCCGAAGTCTGGAATTCTAATCAGCGTCTAAAACAATTCTAATACATTTCTAATACACTGCTAGTTTATGACCCGAAGTTTGGAATTCTAATCCGCGTCTAATACAATTCTGGTCTACTTCTAATTCATGATACTAAGTCTGTGAAGAGGTCCAAAGCGTATCCAGAGAACTATAGAATAAAGCACGAGGTGAATTTTGGAAACAAGGGGTAACCATACTGAATTATTAATTCAAACATAAGGAGTACAAAACAGAGCATTGGTTTTCGATTGAAGACAATAAGAGGGTGTTGATCCACAGCACGCAACAACTCATCAAAACATTACAGGTCAGAGCTGCCTAGTTTTAAGGAACCCTTTCAAATTTAAGTTTTTAAACTGAATATATTAAATTTCTCTAAAGTTTGTAAGGAGTCAACAAGAACATTGAATACATTGAAACTTATGAAAAAATCATAAAAAGGTCTTGAACGTTCCAGATTTTTTTGTAAAGGTGTCGTTTTGATGACTTTTATATTAAATTAAAAGGATATAAATTTTGGGATAAATAAATAAATAAATATTATTTGATTGAAAGGTGTATTTAAAGAATTACAAAAATTGCGAAGTGTAAATATTATTTCCTTTCATTATATGAATGTTGATTGACTTCGTTTTATCAATTCAAACAGGTGATCATAAAGGGGTAAATAAAAATTGATCATCGTAACGTTCTGCACTCTGTGTAAATTAAAAAGGGTTAGCCGTGGCATAATAAAATTAGAAGATTAGAGAAAAATACAAAGCGGTGACGTTCAGCTGGACGTTTATCACATCGGCGTACGGCGTAATTATATCAATATTTAAATGACGCAGCAACGTGGGGCAAAAACTACATAGTAATATTTCTATGATATCGCCGTACTTCAATGTATTTAACGCACAGTTGCCTGTTATGCAGCACCACTCTGTGTTTTTAAATAATCTAGGATAAATTTTAAATTTCACACAAGTAGTTGTATGCCTCGACTAGCTTAGTTCAACCCCACACAGAGTGCACGACGATACGACAACAGAGAAATTTTTACCCCCTTTTTATCTAACACTTCATACCTAAATAAAATAAGCTGAATAACAAAAAATTTGTATAATAAATCAAGAAATATGTACATTTTCCACTTCTACAACCTTCGTACTTTCATTTGATATTTAAAACCTTGAATCAAATTCAAAATATAAATCTATCTGTTCATCACTAAATTATAACCCTATTAAAAATATAAAGCTAGCAAAAATAGCTCTGTATTATATTGGAGTCTCGTTGAACGTTCAATGACTCTTCGTTCTCCTATCATAATTTCTACGAATCAATTAAAATTTTTGATAACCCTTCTCATAAATGTTCAAAAAAATTAAGTTTTATGTTATTAATGAATTATCGCTAACCTGGTATTTTTCTAGGTTGATTTCCTAGTTTGAATGTGTAGTTCTGCGTACAACCCCAATTTTTGACCTGCCGTTACGTGCTGCTAACCAGTGCCCTTGAGTTGCTTTCAGCTTAACGTCCTGATTCAAGAATTTACTCCTTTGTTATATCTGTTGCTCGTAGTATTGGATTTTTATTTGAATTTCTTATTGTATTTGTTTAGTGAAATGTTTATTGAATCGTTTTGTAAATGTCTAAGTATATTTTTAGTAGATTTTCTCAGTTTCTTTAGAGTCCTAAGTTAATAAATGTTAAAGATCATGTTTACCTTCATTAAAATTTAGACTTACGCTTATGTCGACGGCGAATTTGTATACTTGAACGTGCACCTGTACTTGAAATTTTTAATTATGAACTTTCACTTATAAATCGTGGTTTTAATATCACACTTGAACTTTGCGTAGTATTTTTGTTCCAACTAGTACAGTTTGTACTTCAGTTATATAGAGACTGACCATTGCCCGCTTAGTGTAATATATAAACGTAAGCCCTTCCCCGTAATGTCATTGGCTTGATTACGCATTATCTTGGTTGAGGCGTTGCACTTGTCTTATCATGAAAGCCTCCGGATTTTACATAAAGTTACCTATCCTAAATTTTGTTGCGATGCTTCCCAAATCACGTAAACACTATAGAGTTCGTTGACTGTAGTATTTTGTAACGTTCAATATCATGTTTTCGTATTTTGTATAGGAAATTATTCAAGTTTTCCTTTTAATTCCGCACGTAAACAAACTTGTTGTTTCATATTTTGTTTATCCAATATGCTGGGTTTTATTCGAAAGTGTAGCAGTTTCTACATTTAAAACATCGCGTAGGATAAATTTTATAATGGGAATCTTTAATAGATGACGTAAATTAGATGCGTTTTTATTGACTCCTTACGCTTTGAAATATGCTTGTTTTGCAAGACCCGTTTGTTGTGAGCACGCATGATTATTAATATATCAGGTTTAAAAAAATTCGTTTCATGTTTGTTTGACTTTAGATACTTCTAATTTGTATTATCTAAAATTGCGTTTAGAGTTATTTATTCTACTAAATGTGGTTAAATTATTAAAGAATAAGCTTCCTCTCATTGACTAAAGCTAGTTGTAGATTTTATAGAGTGTTTGATATTTGCTTTTTGCATAATTAATAAATTGTGTACTTTTTATTATTCAAATGTTTAGTTTCTTTGACTTTGGTGATGCTTACATGATGTATACTACCCTTGTGACCCTATATACACCTAAATAACCCTATTATCATAGCAATATACATATATATATATATATCGTATTTTACTGATATTCAGTGGTATTTGAATGGTGACAGCTCCGTAGCGTAGTTGGTATGCGTGTGATTACTACGCCCAAGGTCCCGGGTTCGAATTCCGACAGGGTCCACTTGAAAAAATGTTAGGCGAGCATTTTTCACAAAAATACGTCCTCGTTCATATGAGAGGCAAAATGGAGGTCCTATGTGTGAGTGTTGTCACGCACGTTAAAGATCCCTACCTTGCTTGGAACAGCAAAAGTGCGGCAAAATTCAAAATCTTTCAGGTAAGAAAAAACTCGCTTTCTGGCCAATGTAGTACTATCGGGTGGAGCATTGGAAAATCACATGTATGGTATATGAATGGGACTAAGCAACCTGACGGTTACCGAGATCCCCCAACACAGACATTTCCCGAATGAATAGCTTTCCAATAAATTCTTTAAGCACAAACAACATTTGTTGAGAATTTTTCAAACCCAATACCTATAGTTGTTTGTAAAAATCATCAGATTTAAGTACTAATATTTTTTCATCATTAAGTTTTCCGCCTTGGAACTGGTCGAACACCTACCTCCATTGATTACTATTCTGAACTAACCTACGCATTTCCCTGAAATTCTCACAGTCTACATTTTTGACTATCTGTGTGTAATAGTTTAACCTAGGTCTACCTCTACCTTCTAATTTTTCTATCACTGCTTCTAGGATATTCCGCACTATTCCTTATACCTTAATATGTGGCCTTTCATCCTATCTCTCCTATTTTTAACTATACTATTTTTAACCCTACCATTTCTAGAACCTCTATGTT
Source organism: Platerodrilus igneus (assembly GCA_036346225.1). Lineage (NCBI taxonomy): Eukaryota > Metazoa > Arthropoda > Insecta > Coleoptera > Lycidae > Platerodrilus > Platerodrilus igneus. Next base: position 10,264,790 of record JARFIW010001052.1, read on the forward strand.
CTTAACTCTGTCTGTCAATATATCTTCATCATATATCTGTAGAATCACATTTTTTCCTGTCTGCCTCACCGAGCAGCCGCACAGTGCTGTGCTCCACGCATATGCTTTTAGCAATATTTTCCTTGTTTATGTTTGTTGCCTTTGAACATAGTATTTGCTTTATTTCCTAAATGCAGCTTTGACTTAATCTTTGTTTTATACCTTTTGTACTTTTTTCATTTTGCGTTATTTAGTTTTCTAGGTAGCAGAAATTCTTAATCTCTTGTAAGTTTTCGTTTTTATTTGTATTCTGATTTTTGGTTTGTGTTTCCCTTTTTTACATTCTGGTACTTTTGTTCTATTCTTGTTAATTTTCACACCGTATTTCTCTGTTAGAACTCTTTCAATTTCATTAAAAGCTGCTTCTAACTTTTCCTTGCTAAATGCTAATATCGTTGTATCATCTGTAAATCTGAGAATATCAATATTTTGTCCCTACATAATAATTCCAAATGTCTTGCTGTATTTGACAGTATTCATTGCTTCTTCGATGTACAAGTTAAAAATTAACGGGAATGGGGCACATCCATGTCTCATCCCGTTCCTAATATTTACCTTTCTAGGTTCTTGCTCTAATTCTATTAGAGCTGTTTGTTCTTGTATAAGCTATGTACTATCCGTTTATTCCTAAAGCTCATTCCAATATTTTAGTACTTCGTACATTTTTTTCCATTTTACATTGTCGAATGCTTTTTTCATATCTACAAACCCTATATACAGGTTTTCTTCTTTTTCTAGTGTTTTTTACATTATCACTCTCAAAGCTAAAATAGCCTTCCGCATTCTCCTGTTTCGCCTAAACCCAAATTGATTTTCTCCTAGTACCTCTTCAGCCCGTTTTTCCATACGTCTTTGTACAATTCTAGTTAATATTTAATCACTTGTGCTGTCAAACTTATTGTTCAAAAATTTTCACATGTATCCGTACCTCTCTTTTTTGGTATAGTGATTATGATATTATCTTTGGAATCTTGGGATATTTCGCCTGTCTTATACATATAGCTCACAAGTTGGAAGAGCCGTTCTGTTGCTGTTTGTTCAGAAGCTTATAAATATTCTGTTTGCTTCTAGTTCAACCTCAACTCCAAGTATAGGATATCCCAAGTCATCCTTTTGTCTGATTCCCATTTTAGTGCTGCTGGTTCCTGTCCTGCATATAAATTCCCTATATATTCTTTCTATCTAACCACTTACATTTTCTATAAGGATGTCTCCTTCCGCACCCCTTATTTTTTTGGTATACGGTTTTATATCCCTAAAATTCATTCTAATTAGTTTGTATGCATCGTCTGCTTTTTCTATTTCCATCTTAGTTTGTACCTCTTTGCACTTTTCATCAAACCATATACCTTTAATTTTCTTACATTTGCGAATAATTTGTCATTCTGTGGCTTTGTATCTCTGTTTTCCTGCTTCGTATGGCCTGTTTTTGTATTTCCGCTTTTTCTTTATTCAATTAAGGATAACCTTTGTTTTCTATGGTTCGTATTTTCTTTTTGCGTGTACCCCTGAATCTCTGGCCGCCGTGATTTAATGAATTATTGTTATACCATTCTATTCCTACTTTCATAGTATCCGAAATTTTTCCGATGTCTTGTAACAATTTTATTTTAGCAGTAAAAGAACCTATTCATTAAACGTACAATGAATATTGAAATACCTTTATTAACTAAAATAAAGATTCGAGTAACAATCAAATTTTTATAGTATTACTATATCTAGGATTAGTAGTCTATTTGTTTCGGAGTTCGGTGCAATTCCACAGCCACTGGCGCGCGCGTGAGAGGTTCGAGAACCCCACTTATGATCCTCCCACCATGCAAGAACGCAGCGAGCGCACTCGTCGATAGTTAAAGGCAGCGTGAAGATGCATTCAAAAAGAATGGCGAGTGACCTCCGGGTCGCCTTATTTTGGTGAAACACTTCCTGAGTAACGGTTAGTACTTAATCCACATTTTGCATATTCGTTATCATATTAGCTAATTTAAAATTTATTTAGCGCAACGATATGTCAGAAACCGCAACAATACGTCAGAAATTGCAACGATATGTCAGAAACCGCAACAATACGTCAGAAATTGCAACGATAAATTAGAAACCGCACGACCACTTTGAAGTTACAATTTAGAAACCTTAACTTATGGACTACACAATGAAAGATTATATTTGTAAATAAAATTAGACAACGGAGGAGTACGCTATGAAGTAATGCTGCCGTGAACCAATGTGAGAAATCCGCTTCGCTCCTACATCTGTGTTAAAGCATGGAAAACAAGCATATTTAGCTGCAGGCCCGCACTGCGAAGTTGTTTCCATTGCAACCAAGGACGACAGCCGGTATTGGGTTCGTAATAGAATTAAGAATTTCCTCATTACTTCCTTCTGAAAGTACATTATTTCATTTTGTTTGTTGGATATACAAAATTGTTATTCACTTTACCTGTGATTAGACTGGTTTTCCCCAGTATCGGGTTTGATTTCACTTAGTTCCGTAAATATGTGACTACACGTGGCTACAACGTAAATTAACAGCTGCTATTACGTCACCTGTTTGTTTTAGTTTGAGTGTGACCCCCCACAGATTTCGACTTACCCCCATTGCTCATAGCTCTACCCAAGGAATAGACCCCTAGTTACGTCGGAAGATTTAGTTTTGCAGACACCTAACTTGAAGCATGGTGTTAATAAGGTTTCACTAGCGCCCATGTGTGAGGCTAGCGGAGCCAACAATTAGAGAGAGAAAAAAAAATCGTTACACTGGCGCCGGCAACGTTTGGGGCCTCGAAATTTGTTTGTTCATAATTTGATTTACTTCGAAATTTGTTTGTTCATAATTTGATTTACCTCGAAACTTGTTTGTTCAAAATTAATTTTACTTCGAGATTCGTTCGTTCAAAATTATTTTTACTCTGAAACTTGTTTGTTCAAAATAATTTTACTTTGAAATAGTCTGTTCAAAATTTATTTTGCTTCGAAATTTGTTTGTTCAAAATTGTTTTACTTCGAAATTAGTTTGTTCGAAAAGTAATTTGCTTCGAAATTTGTTAGCTCAAAATTTATTTTGCTTTGAAGTCCATTTGTCCAAAAATTATTTTGCTCCAAAATTTGTTTGCTTAAAGTTTATTTGACATTTAGATTTGTTTGTTCGCTTTTGATAAAAGATTGGTTGTAACGTTAAACCACAGTCAATCAATTAATTAACTTAGTTAAATTTATTTTAACTTTCATTCTGTTTTGACCCCTTAAATTTTTTTGATATTGTTTTGGCAAAATAATTTTACCAAAAACATTTTTTTGATTTTTACCTTTAGCAGTACGAATTTGTTTTGATCACTTTTGTAAGGTTCAGATCATTTAGATCTTTCAGTTTGATTCCATTAGGCTTTTGTAATCATGTCGGATATTCCGAATTGTTTGTCTGCGAAGAAGAAGAACGGAGTAGTGAGTGAGAAACCAGTTTTGAGGAAAATTTTAGGAAGACTGTCAGCTAAAGAAGCTGATAAGCCTGTTGTTTGATTTGTTTGAGTCAATAAAGAACATCTTTGTCGAAATTTGATGATAAGGCTAGAGATTCTATTTTGAAGGTACATTGGAGTGAGCTGTCGTTGTGTCGTTTGAGAATTGCTCTTTGTGCATAAGCACGTTTTTGATTTTGTTAGCAGATTTTGTTTAGATCGGCATTGCAACGCAATTTAGTCTAGGCGGAACTTGTCGTCGTGGTTGGTCGCTCAGCAGTATGTCAGTCCAGACGAGACTCAGGAAGAGTTGGTCGCTCGGCTTTACATAAGTCTAGACGAGACTCGAGGTGAGTTAGGCGCTCTAGAATTTTTTGCATCTTTTTTGATTTGATGTAAACTTTTGGTATTGTTAGTCTAGGTGAGACTCGTAGAGGGTTTGTCACTCTAGCATATTTAGGCGTTGTGAAGCATTGTAGTTGTTTCGACAGTTCAATTGGTAGTAGGGAGTGAGTGTACCTGAACACTGATTTTTTTTGTTAGCTATTGTCATGATTAGTTTTTTTATTGATGACTCATAAGCAGGTAAATGACTTTTAGTTGTTGGTGATTGGTTCTCGAAATATTCGATTTTGCAACCTTTACGTAGTGCCACGGCACATTTGATCGAGAAATTTTGGAGGAAAAAGTATTTCTTGTCTATGGAGTACCACAGTTTGTTATTTGTGATAATGGTCCACAATTAATCGGACGCATTTTTAAAGCTTTGTGTGCAAGGTACGAAATTCAAAAGATTTGGTATAATGCTGTTTATGCTCCTCAATGCAATTTTGTGGAAAGAATCAATAAGACAGTTGGTACAGCAATCCGTTCATACGTAGAAGAACATGATACGTGGGATATGGAGATATCAAAGATCCAATACGCAATCAACTCAGCAAAACATGAGTCCACCAACTATTCGCCAAATTTTTTAGTTTTTGGTCGTCAGGTACCTTTAAGTGGAAAAGCTTATAATGATAATTTTATACCGGGTGAAGTTGTTGATGTCGTCTCCAGTAGTAGACCTTCTTATGTTTTGGATCGTCAACCTTTGTTTGATATTTTTGGAAATGTCCGTGAAAATTTGCATGTAGCTTACCAACGTACGAGTAAACGCTACAATCTTAGGAGAAGAGACATTTAATTCCGAGTCGGAGAAAGTGTTTGGAGAGCTAATAAGGTCCTCTCGAGTGCTAGTGATAAATTTTCCGCTAAGTTAGCCCCTAAGTTCGTTATGAGTAAAGTTCGGAAAAAACATTCCAATTTAGTATATGAGTTAGAGAACGAAGATGGGACAAGAGCAGGGAAATGGCACGTAAAAGACTTGAAACCAGTTGAAGCGTCGTATCCAAAGGAAAATGATGATCCTGACGATTAATTCCGGTCCGATCATCTCTTTGATATTAAGTAATGACGTAGTGGTTTGTTTTGTTTTGTTCCGATTTTTGATTTAGTGTCGTTTCACTAATATTGAGTATTTTATTTGAGAAGTGAAATAAGTGGTTAGAGATTTTGTAAATTTTGTAGGTTTGAGGTGTGCCTTGGTGTGCACGCTGGACATTTTGCTCGCGCGTTGCTCAGAGATGTGTTTGAAGGATGTCTTTGACAGATATCCTTACAATGTAGAAGTAGATGGGCTATTTAATTGTTGGTCCTGATTTCTACATATCGAGGTAGAGAGAATATTAGATTATTCTTTCCCTTGTTCCTTTTGACCGTTCGAAGTTCTTTGATTTGATAAGGTCAAAGTTGGCTTGGTGAGTCTCACCATTTGCTCCATCACTAATGAGATCAGTTGTTTGTTAGAACTTAGTGATAGGATATTCAGTAGGGTGTAGGATAGTACAGCCCTGACTGGCTCAGTTTTGTATTTGAATTTGATAAGTAACCTTATGGTTAGGTTACCTTTGTTTTGATCATCTCCTTGCGATGAAGCGATGATATTTTGTATTTGGATTAGATAAGTAACCTTATGGTTAGGTTACCTTTGTTTTGATCATCTCTTTGCGATGAAGCGATGATATTTTGTATTTGGATTAGATAAGTAAGCTTATGGTTAGGTTACCTTTGTTTTGATCATCTCTTTACGATGAAGCGATGATATTTTGTATTTGCATTTGATAAGTAACCTTATGGTTAGGTCACTTTTGTTTTGATTATCACTTTGTGATGATGGTGTTTAAATATAGACCTATTAGTAGGGTCTTACTTTTGATTATCACCTTGTAGTGATGATGTTTTGAATAGTTATGCTGTCTTGATGAGGAAGCATTCCTTTTTTTTGTAGATAGAGCTAAATGAGCTCCTGGAAGTGAAGTTTTTTTTTGAAATTAGAAGTAAATCGTAAGTGTTTGGTTATAGGTAAGAAATATTAGCCTTGTTAGAAGTATGAATCTCAAGTCAGGAAATATTGTAAATTTGAATTTTTTTTGTCCCGCGGAGTGTTTGACTTTCTAATTTGACCCCCTCCCAATTTTGACTATTACCGATTGTGACTCCCCGATTTTGTCTCCCGATGGACGTCAGGTACGCGTAGTTACCAACACACTCATTTGTAAATATTTGTCCCCCCCATTTGAATAAATTTATAAAATTGCATAGTTAGTTAGGAAGGTAGGAAAGGCTAGTATTGTTATAAAAATTTTTTGTATTTGTCATATTTGAAGTTTTTCAAAAAAATTTTTTTTTTAGGAAAGGGTAGTGTAACAATTTTATTTTAGCAGTAAAAGAACCTATTCATTAAACGTACAATGAATATTGAAATACCTTTATTAACTAAAATAAAGATTCGAGTAACAATCAAATTTTTATAGTATTACTATATCTAGGATTAGTAGTCTATTTGTTTCGGAGTTCGGTGCAATTCCACAGCCACTGGCGCGCGCGTGAGAGGTTCGAGAACCCCACTTATGATCCTCCCACCATGCAAGAACGCAGCGAGCGCACTCGTCGATAGTTAAAGGCAGCGTGAAGATGCATTCAAAAAGAATGGCGAGTGACCTCCGGGTCGCCTTATTTTGGTGAAACACTTCCTGAGTAACGGTTAGTACTTAATCCACATTTTGCATATTCGTTATCATATTAGCTAATTTAAAAATTTATTTAGCGCAACGATATGTCAGAAACCGCAACAATACGTCAGAAATTGCAACGATATGTCAGAAACCGCAACAATACGTCAGAAATTGCAACGATAAATTAGAAACCGCACGACCACTTTGAAGTTACAATTTAGAAACCTTAACTTATGGACTACACAATGAAAGATTATATTTGTAAATAAAATTAGACAACGGAGGAGTACGCTATGAAGTAATGCTGCCGTGAACCAATGTGAGAAATCCGCTTCGCTCCTACATCTGTGTTAAAGCATGGAAAACAAGCATATTTAGCTGCAGGCCCCGCACTGCGAAGTTGTTTCCATTGCAACCAAGGACGACAGCCGGTATTGGGTTCGTAATAGAATTAAGAATTTCCTCAGTACTTCCTTCTGAAAGTACATTATTTCATTTTGTTTGTTGGATATACAAAATTGTTATTCACTTTACCTGTGATTAGACTGGTTTTCCCCAGTATCGGGTTTGATTTCACTTAGTTCCGTAAATATGTGACTACACGTGGCTACAACGTAAATTAACAGCTGCTATTACGTCACCTGTTTGTTTTAGTTTGAGTGTGACCCCCCACAGATTTCGACTTACCCCCCCATTGCTCATAGCTCTACCCAAGGAATAGACCCCTAGTTACGTCGGAAGATTTAGTTTTGCAGACACCTAACTTGAAGCATGGTGTTAATAAGGTTTCACTAGCGCCCATGTGTGAGGCTAGCGGAGCCAACAATTAGAGAGAGAAAAAAAAATCGTTACAGTCTTTCATCAATTCATTTGACTTTTTTTCAAATCTTTCGTGAAAATCTTATCGCTTAGTTTCTGAAGGTCAAATTTCGTTTTCCGTTCCTTTCTAGTCCGTTCTTCGTTCTTCGAAACCACAACTTAGTCGACTTTAGGACTAATTAGCATTTCTTTTCTTTGGTCCTTCGTTTGTTGAAATTTTTGGTTATCACAGTGTGCAGTACATCGTTTCCTTTTACCAGCGCTTCTCCTCTCTTTTTCTCGTTCTCCCTTTGTTTACTTGAAGCTTGACCTTTGGGTCCTATTTTGGTTGGCACTGTTGGTTTTCTTCCTCGTTTCTTTTCTTATTTTAATTTTTTCGCGAGAAACCAACTTCTTCTCCTGAGGTTGAAGACTTTAATGTTTCTTCACAAGAAATATCCGTCCTCCGACGACTTTTTCAGTGTCCATGCCGTTCCTTCTTAGTCCTCGTTGCTTGTTTCCCTTCCTTCCTTCCTTTTTTTCTTTTCTATTATTGGTACTTCGAGCCGAACGAGAGTTCTTCTTTTTTATTTTGGGGCCTTTCTCTTTTTCCTTTTACTGTTTTTTTTTGTTTCAATTTCGTAACGAATTTCCTTTTAGTTTGAAGCGAATTTTTTTTTGCTTGTTTTTTTTTGTTTTTCTCTTTGGGTTTTTTTTTGTCCTGCCCACTCCCGTACTTTTGTTTTCCCACCCTAATCTGTTTATTTTGCTGGGGGGATATGTTATGTTTATTTTCAACATAATTAATAATAAACAAGCTCTCGAATAAATTCCTTAAATCAAATCCCTTTTGCTTTTAAAACGAAAATTTATTCGATAAATTAAATAGTCTATACCTTGTGTTAGGTATCCGGTAATCTCTTAAATTCTTCAATAAAATTGTTTACAAGTACGCTTGCTACAAATTTTCATTTTGAACTTATTTATTTCGAAACGACAAGTTTATGCTAAAATTAAATAGTTATATGCTGTTTTTAAGTACCCGCTATCTTGGTATACTTTACGACCGCCATATAATGTTTTTCCCTATTGTTCCAATGCAACGACTTGTTGAAATAAGGTTGCGCACTATCCGATATAAGCCGGGTTTTACAGTTTTACCGCGCTTCGATATGCTAGGATTTGCAGTTCAAATTCGTGTTGTTTGAACCTTTGTTGAATTTGATTCTACAACTTGTACGTCGAAGTGTTTTCTACATTTATTCGTCACCGTATTTCAAAAACGATGCACGTGTTTCTGTTCGACAACTAGGAGGTGTTTTGCGTGTATTTGGTGAGTTTCCCCGCGCGTACCCATTCTAATCAGATTCCCTTTTTATTTTTTTTAGCTGGAGGCCAAATGGGTTCTTTCGTTGGGTAGGCCCACCTGTTCGTTGCCGTGGACCAGCTGCCTTTTGTCTTTTGATCACTGCTGTAATTACGATGGCAGGGTGAATGAACCCTGACTAGCATGGCATTGCTGTGCTGACTCACCTCCGGTTGCTTGTAAGATACGCATTCCGACGCATAGTGGTATGTGACTCGTTTTCCTTTACGTACATCGAGGATCCTTATTTATCAGCGATTGATGTTGTGAAACCAGTTCACCATCCATATTTACAAGCTAGCTTCGCTAGTGGTTCTGGTTATCTTTCTTTAATTCTTACTACACCTTGGTCTACTTTTAATACTTTAATTTAACACACCTGCTATTGAGAAAATCTAAGCATTAATTTTTATAATGATTTTTATTACCTTGAGTAAGTATGCTAAGGTTATCAGTTTCAAATCTATATGGACTGGTTTCTACTTTTACCCTTATTTATCTTTGTACTACTATGTAGTCGCGCCGAACATATTACATATGTACTTTCAACGGAACACTGAACTCGGCTACTTCATTTCTAAACGTTGAGTTGTTTTCCAGGAGTTGTATCTGTAGTATACTCTTCAGTAATGGTCCTTCTGTGTTCCAGCGCTCTTTAGATTTGTACCAGTTATATCTAACTTGCAAAATTTATGAATTGATCTATCACTTGCAAAGCGTTCATGCAACGTGGTTTCTAAATATTGCTTTTTAGTTTGATCTATGGCTCGTGATTGGTTTATGTAGGGGGTTGTCCTTGAAAGCTGATGAAGTGTCACACACAATAGAAGCTTCATTCTGCATAAGTTAATTCTTTTCATGCTACGATGCACTTAAAACTGCTTCTCGCTTTACTCTATTTGAGAAACTAGGTGAACCATGTTTGATTGTTTATCTGATTACTTAGAAACACAGCTTCATCATCATTCAAAAACAAACAAAAAATTTAAGTACCATCAGAAAATCAAAAAATAAATAGCAACAACAATTCGTTTAAGCTAACATTGAAGAGAACAATGAACTTTGTTTATTGGCAATGCTTTGTTATATCTTTAGGTTTCTATTATTTTACTTGTAACAAGGGAGTTAATAGTTGAGTATATTAGAAACGGTAGGAAATACGTAAAAAATTATATTAACCAAAATTTAAAATGCTGAAATTTTGAACACTTTGTTTTAAAACCTTTGCTTTGTTCCTTATTGTGACCGAGTTACAGTATAATTCTCGTAATACAAATTTTGTTGCCATTTTCCTAGATAGCAGTCGAATGCCGCCAAAAAATTATTTCTGTGATAAAATTCACCTCAAAGACCCAAAGGTTAAATTAAAATTATAAAAAAATTCCCCTCATAATACAAGTACACTCACTAATACTTCTGGCCGCACTAGAATAATTTTATTGGTTTACAAGCTTAGTTGGCGTACTTTTTTTGTCTTAACTTGAGTTTTTCTGACGCTCATTTTTGTTAAATTTGTCACATCAATATCTTAATATATAATTGTGGTGTAAAACCTCAAAAGATTTCATATTGCTAGTAGTGCTAGACAGCTGAAACTTTATATGCAGATTACATTTACTGTCAAAGTAACCACACAATTGGAAAAATTCGAAAATGTGAAATGTGTGCTTCAGGGATTGCCTTAAAGCGGTAAAAATTAAAATTTTGTAAAAAGACATCGTATGGTGAAATCAGCTTTACAAGCAGAATTTAAATACTGATAAACCAATTTGTGAGAATCAAAAAATAGGACAAAAAGGAGGTGGTGAATGTGGTTCTGAAGATTTGATAAAAAAGATATCGTGTGAGGTGCAGATATAATCGCTTGCAAACTGAGCAAAAACAAAAATTTTGATCAATTTTAGATTTCAGTTAAGTATAAGGTGCTTCAGGCTTTCAACCCCTTCTTTGTCTATATGGCTGTTTACGAGGTTTTCTTGAAGAATCTATTGGTTTTAGAAGATTTATAAACACGTACTTCACTTTACAGTTGCGTAACGTAGAAGTGCAAGATTTGATTTTTGGCGTACTATTGTGACAACCTCTGCGAATCTGAATTTTGGTCAATCCTTACAACTAAAAAGAAAAACTCTTGGTTTGCTTAAATTGCGCGACATCTGTCCTAACGAGATCGACTGTATTTTCATAATATTGCTTCAACTTGTAGAGTTTGTTACTCTAATGTAATACTTTGTTGTTGTATTTGAATACAATTATTCGACTGAATTAATTTTATTTATTGTTTCAGGTCTGGTTTAAAAATCGTCGGGCAAAATGGAGAAAGCGGGAACGCAATGCCATGAACGCAATGAATGCAGCGGCCGAATTTAAAACTGGTTTTGGCACGCAATTTAACGGCCTAATGCCAGCGTTTACAGATGATACATTATACTCTTCATATAGTTATAATAACTGGGCTAGTAAAGTTCCAAGTCCATTAGGTACAAAACCATTTTGGCCAGTAGTTCCTTCAAATCACCATCAAAGTCCTGTAAACTGTTTCAATTCCGCAACTTCAGTAGCAACTATGACAGGAGCTGCAGGAACAATGCTTCCAGGAGGTATGGGAACAGGTCTCACTACAACACCAACTGCCGTTGCAGCTCAACCTTGCCCATATACCACACCCGCCAATCCTTATTCAATGTATCACCATAGAGCTGCAGCAGAGCCTTGTACTGCAATGTCTTCCAGTATAGCTTCGTTAAGATTAAAAGCTAAACAACATTCAGGGTTTGTGGGATACGCTAGTGTTAGCCCGGTTCGAACGAGTTCTTCAGGATTATCAGCTTGCCAGTATGCAGGAAGTGGAATAGGTATAGCTGATAGACCTGGCTGAGAACACGAACAGCCCTTAGGGGCTGTTCTAAAACACGAAGAACAGGACGATTAATTAAATTTTGGGAATAGTGCTCAAATCTGTGTTTATCAGTGATAGTAAGTTAAAAATGGCCGTACAAAAGCAATTTATAGTATTTAAAGTGGTTAGATGATCCTTTTAATTGTGTATTATATACAAAGAAATAATAGGCATAAATAATATATAACGACTATAATAGAAGGTTTAGCTCAATAAATGGCAATCCTTGTACTTAATTTTACTTTGTTTTTACATTTTTAGTATTGGATTTGAAGTATTTTAATCAATGTTCCTGTGCCGTATGCCATAAGTTTATAGTTACCATAATTATTGTGCCAACTGTAATATAACCAAAGATTTTTATTATATTATTTGTAAATAATTTTTGTAGAGATTTGTGGATATTTATTTTACAAATCCACGTTTAATGAGGCTGCGATGTGCAATGTACATATAGTTATGTTCGAATGTACTTAAATACCTACACACCTCCTCCTGTACTCTAATAGTCTATCCACTGGATAGATTTTAGATCGAAATTCAAAATAATGTACCTAATTAATTATTATTATACTCTGTGCATATCATTTGTAATGTTTATTGTTGAAATCGTTTTTGTCATCTAGTCACAATAAAATTATTCCATATCAAATTATAGTTGTTTTCAATTTTTTTTATATTTATTGTTAGTTCGGACTGGTACAAAAGAGCGTTATCTCGTCAACTCGTAATTTCTAGAGGTAGACAACATTATTATTAATGTTCAACAACTTAAAAACTAACAATTTAAGTAAAGTAATGACGTTGAGTGAGAAACTGAATAGCAAAGTGAGTGAAATTTAGAGAAAAATACACTGCCTTAGTAACTTAAGCTCCTTTTCTTTTACTTGTGCTAATGTTTAACTATTATGAATAGATGTTACAATTCTTCGATTTTATATCTGTACAGTCAGGCCAAGATAATCAAGTATTGGTAGAGGTAGATAATCGTCTAACAACTAGACCAATATTGTCCCACTGTACTATCCTCAACACCCCCTTTGTTTCTATCATTTTATTCATCTATATCTTCTCTTGTACTGCCCCACCGCTGCAAACTTACCCACTCTTTAAAGAAAGTTAGCACCTCGGCCTTTTGCAGATCAGGCATGTAAGATCGGCTTTGATTACTGGATGGGTAAGGTGTCTTCATAAATAAACTACAGTGGCACCAACGTATTTCTTTTTTTAATTTTTTTTAGTACTCGTGTCATTCTCGACACGTCCGGTCTGGTTATCACTATCCTTGACTGCTTGCAGTCTATTCCTTTTTGTCACTTGCTTTTCCATCTTTTCTATGACCACAATTTTAATTCTATCGCCACCAATTTCCTCTTTTGACTTATGCAAGGTGTAGCCAAGAAAACTGGCACTGTCCTCCTTTATAGATAACCTGTTAGTTTTCCCCTTCCTCAAGAGCCGGTTGTCCTTCTGAGTTAGACTGAAATTCTAAAAGTGCTAATTTTCAGTATAGCAAATTGCGCCAGCGCCTACAGATTTTAAATGGAATCATCTTTGATTGCTTTCATTGCATGTTTGAGTTTGAGAATGTCATTTTTTAAAATACAGGGAGAACTCCTTGACTTAAAAAAATCATAATTAAAAAACGAAACCAGTAATAAACTTTTGGGTTTTGAACTTGAGTTCAGTATATTGTCAAGATCGTTTCCTGCTAATATTGTATCGCAGTGCGTGGCGTTGAAGCGAGCGTAGTGGGGAGAAGAATAAGAACTTTCTAGAAAATGTTATGTTTTCAGGTGAGGTGACTTTTCACGTAAGTGGATCTGTCAACCGACACAACTGTAGGATTTGGGGTCTGAATAACCGCATGAATTCATAGAACATTAACGGGACTCTCCCAAAGTGAATGTTTGGTGTGGATTCATGCGCGATCGTACCGTAGGACCTTTCATCTTGGCAGAGAAGACAATTAATGGGGATATTTATTGTGTAATGCTTGAATTATAGGTATTCCCACAGATAGATGATATCGAACTAGAAAAGGGACCTATTGTCTTCCAACAAGACGGCGCACCACCTCACTATAGCAACCGTGTCCGTGATGCGTTGAACTTGCGTTTCCCTAACAGGTGGATTGGTAGACGTGAGCCGATTACGTGGCCACCAAGGAGCCAGATCTGACTCTACTAGATTTCTTTTTTGGGGACATGTAAAAAACATTGTTTATTCCGAGAAGATCCGTGACATTTTAGGGATAGGATTGTTGCAGCTGATATGCTGTTGAATACCTGGGAGGAAACTGATTATTGTTTAGACGTGACCAGGGCAACAAATGGTGCACCTATAGAACTTTATTAGGTATCAAAAAAAACTTGAGAAGATTCTCTTTAATACTATATAGGTTTAATAACTCTTATTTTAACTTTACTGTATACAAATAAAACTTTAAATCAAGGAGTTCTTTTATAAACTCCCTGTATATTGGTTTCACAGACAAAAAATAAATTGGCTTAGTTTTCCGATTTGTTAGAAAATTGAGGTTGCTTTAGCTCTAACAAAGCTATATCTTATGAGATATGGGTTGCAGGCTTCTAAGATAAAAGTTATATTTTTAAGAAAACCAAATTATTTTAATGAAACAAACTCTTAAGCATTACTAGACCACTTATGTTTTTACAAAACAATGGATTCCTCTGCCTGCACAAATTTTCATTTTAATACTAGAAATAGAGTATCTTTTAATCCGAAAATGAAAAGCTCTTTTCCCATCATTATTTAATTATATTACTAAGATAAAATTGCGGTTTCCAGTTCTCACGCATTGCAGGGGAATAACCTATAATTTTATTGTATATCATCGTTAAAGCGAGTTTTTCCCAGACTAAAGGAACGTATAGTTATCGAGTCTAGCCAATGAGAAACGCTTTTATGGTGGAAGCAATAACGAGTTCATTAAAAAGAGCGTTTTAAACAAGAACTTTACCGTCAACAACAGTATAATCTCAATGTATTAAGGGCGAGTGCGCGTTAAGTGCAAAGAAGTGTACCATTTGTACTCCTTAACAGTTTCTTCAATTATTTTAATGGTCGATGTGCCCTAAAAGTGTAAGTTTAACGCACTTCGCTGTAAGAATTTGGACCAAACATAAGAAACGGACCCCCACAAAACCCGGATTTACTTAAACACGTAATCGGTCATTTTCGGATGAAAGCGACGAACGGAGGATACCTTGGCTACAGCTATTAATTAAGGTAAGTCCCTTGCATATTTTTTAATTGTTTTTTGTACCGTTTGACGGAAATTATTTGCATCCCTATTTAGGGCGTACTAAATTACGCCCGGGATTAACATAATAATTTTCGCCAGGTGGTAGCTTAATAGGATTTAGATAAGAAATTGTTAGATTTCATATATTAATTAATTTTTTGGCCAACCTATGTTAAAGACTCTTGTAATACAGGTTGTATTCTTAATGTATCAATTCTAACAAAGGAAAGAAACAGTATTGTTAAAGCCAAATGCTAAAATATATTTTGTGTGAATGGCACGCCACATATTTTGCTATGATGAAAATTGTTAGTTTTTCTAGTCCTTATAAAAATGCTTCTCGTTGAAAATTTATAATTCGGTAAGGGTACTGCAAAAAATATATTTTGATACCCACTATTCATAGTATTCTTTTATGATATTGGCATTTCCCTCCATGCACTTCTACATAAGCATACCAAAGAAAACTCCTTCTGTTTTTCACATAGTCATCACAGGCTGGGCCATATGATCTTCATCCCGTCATTAACCATTCCTATCGTATTTTACATCAAACTTTTGTTAAATAATGATTTCCTTTAGCATTCAACCTTTTTTTAATCTTGTTTCTAGCATATCGTAACTTTGCTATCATAAGAAACGTTCGTATCAACCCATTCTTAAATACTGCCGTTTTAATTATCTTTACCACTATTTCGGTTGCACACACTCACACCTTCTTATGTAGACATCTTCAGTATTTTCACACCATTTCGCTTATTGTTGGAAACTCTGTCATTGAAACCTCTGCGAAATATTCAGACGCATGTAACCTGCTCGCACGCACATACATACAAACGCGCGTGCAGGCTCTGCATAAAGGACCAGGTTAAATTTTAATATCGTAATAATAATAATCAACCTGCCTTTATATTTATGTATACATACATAGAATGCACATAGATTAATAATTCTCAGGTTTCTAGTAGTTGCCAGAGTTTGCATCTAGTTAAGGTCTAATTGCTATTGGTTTGCATGCTGCGTTGCTGTTTACATGCTCCTCGGTGGTTCTGGTTCGTAAGGTGTGAATGCTATTTACCACCCTCGTGTGACTGATTTTATGCTTGGTTGTCTTTGGCTCACGTGTTGCTGTCTTTAGTTGTATCTATGTTATACATTATGAATAGGTTTCCATTCTGCAGCGAGTCGTATATCGTAGCAGTTGTTCATATTGTTCTGGACCCCAATTCTCGAGTGTATCGGAATCTTTTCCAGTACTGGAATATATTCTCATACCTTTTCTCATATGAATGCCAAATGCTATTCTCGACTGGCATTGGCATTAGAATTCCCACAGGAAATATACTTGTACGTATGTCTGCTTTGAAACAGAATGTTTAAGTGATTCGACCAATCAAAGCGTTGAACAGGCAGTAGGTTTATGGAACGCAACCGGACCCGAGGATATAATTGTTTCTACAAAGAATGGTTGATAGCATAACCGCAAACAAGTTAAACAATGAATAATAATAATAAGTTAAATTCCAAATCCGGTCATTTAAACGACAGCCAAAAGACCCGTTTAATCGAGTTTCTGGAAAACGATGAGTGTCTACGAAAATGCAAATTTAATAAACGTATTAATCAAGCAATTAAAAACTAATCTTAAATAACTAAACTTTCTATAAAATTTTGGAATAATAGTTAATTTTTCAAATTCGAGGTTATAATCATAAATAACATAGTTCCGTATGTGATTCATGGAGGTGTCAGCTTGCATAAAGTAAATTCCTATGCTGAAACGTCACATTCCAACGCTAAAACCACTTTCCCATGCTATATTACCATGGGAATCTTTTCCAACGCGTTAAAGTTCGTGGCTTCGAGCGGTCCTTTTTAAAAAGACTTCTTTGAACGTTAACACATTTATTTGTTTTAAACAGATTTGAACAATGGAATTTTACAATCTTGAATTAAATTATTCTAAGTCGAAATACATTAATTAATAATTGTACAAATGAGTTACCGACGGACTGCAATGTGAAAGCTGAACGTTGATGAACTGCCTGCGAGTGAAGCTCCCGGGCCTTATATAATCTCCCTATCCCCTCACAGTGCTGTGGGAATCTGCGGACCTAATGTCCGCTTACACTTGATTCTATTCATAATACATAGTTGCTATCTTAAAAGCTATTCATAATTACAATTTTGCAGGCTTACTTTTGCGTAATCTCGGTACGTCTCTTCCTACGACCGTCTGTGACCTGACATCTGCAGTGTCACTTATCCTTGTGCTACTTTGTAGCGCTTCCGTTCACATGAACGTTTATAAACTGAAATATAAATTGTAACAAATTGTCTTTTAATTACATTGTTACATTTTCCTAATATTTCCTAATATTTCCTAATAACTTTCTTAGGTATTAGTTTTATATTGATATAATAAATGGGGGATCACATAACTCGCGTGGCGTTGGAATATTTTCCATCATGTCAAGTGGAGAATACAAACAGTTTACTCTCATAGGAATGACGTCATATTTCTCATGGGAATAATGTCGAGAATTGACCCTCTGGTGTATTTTTTCTATGGCTTCCCTGACAATTATCTTTCATTTCTTTTTTATGGGTGTGATAGAGTCTAGTTTTTCCAGAGTCAATTATATGATGTTGATATGATAATGTTACCCCGTAGTTTTGTACATAATTTTTATGTTCTTTTCTCCTCAAGTTTAGTCTTCTGTTTGGTTATCTGAGTAGGTAAGCAGGGTATGTTCTAAAACAAAAAACCTGTTTTCTTATGGAATTTAACATGGGAAATTTTAAGGTTCGATCTGGTCATTTTTGTACCATACATTGAATTCCCCATAACAGTCTTAAAAATCCTTATCGCATACATCTGTGATCGTAACCCAATAAAATCTGTCATAAGTCGTCCCAATATTTTCGTCTTTCATCATACCCAATACTTTTTGTACCAAGCATTGAAATCCCCATAAGGAGGATCATAAGATCAATTCAGGTCACTTTTCAGCCCAACATCCTGATTGGAGGAGTCTATTACTTTTATTTTTTAAGAATCGGATAACACTAAATTATATAAAATTATATTGAGGATAATATATTTACAATCAATATTCTACATTTACAATAGTAATATATTTCTTCTTGCTCCATAATCGAATAATGTCCGAGAGGTAGTGTTGCATATGAACAAAGAAGCAAGTGGCGTTTACAATCATGCGAGCTTAGGGCAATCTTCTCCTGAACGATGGTGTGTACCTGATGCTCAGATGATTGAATTAAATTCTGCGTTACAAATACTTCCTTGTAATCTTCTATGCACTCCACATAATCTTCAAACGTAATTCTATTCTTTATTACTAATCTTTTAATCCTTTTAATTTTCTTTGTAACACTAGAGTCTCGGATGCCAGGTGATTCTTCCTCTTCTCGTAAGAGTTCAGCATTTTCTTCCTCGGCTGTCTTAAAAATTCTTGTGGCATGCATCCTTGATCGGAATCCAATAAAATTTGTCATAAGTCGTCCATTATATTCATCCTTCATCATACCCAATCCGTACTGATTATTAATGTCATAGTACATAAGATATACATCAGGTTTCGAAAAATCATAAGAGGGTAGATATTTATTGTTCGCCGATGCACGTCGTTCCGAATACACTTGAATAAGTCCTCCTCGTATACCCTTCTCAATGAACAAGAACTGATCGATGTCAGGCAACAACTCAAGTTCCTGCCGTGTATGCTTTAACATTCCGTCCCAAGTGAACCCCGGAAGGGTATAATAGTGGGCGGGGTCGTCCGTAAATAGAATGGCAACTTCTCCGGAGTTGTTCAAATACTTCAACCAATAGCATCACATCGGTCCTGAAATGTAAGTCAGAGTACTGCCCCAGGTTTTGGATATTAAATGCTTCCACACTTTTTGTGCATGCACATACTGCTTCTTAGTATTTCCTCAACCTTCCAGCATGTTGTAAAACTCTTGTTGACTAGGTAGGGAACTGTGACCCAGCTTTTCAAACAAATCTATAAAATCGTACGGATATACACCTTTTTTTGTTAGTAATTCAAACTTTTCATTTGTCAATCCAGAAAATTCATTTTTTAATAACGGATATTTGTTTCGATATAAAACCAATGTTTTAAAGGAGGAGCTCATAAAGCGGAAGCTATCGATGAACCTGTAGTTGATTAAGTTTTCAGGAATATATTTTGTGAAGGAGATATATTTTTCCTTTGTTGCTGGTAACACTTCTACACAACCATCCAAATCAACGGCTAAACTTTAAATTATGAAAGGCTGCCATAACCACTCAAGTTGTGGAAAACTATCGGGATGGTATGAGAATCTTGATATTTGATATTACAACTCTCGTGCGATGGTCCTCTGTAATTATTGATAGGCACTAAATGATTATGATTACGAACTTTTTGTCTTCTGGACTGAACGGCTCCTCGCAAATATAACAATGTGTTGCGGCTTTGAAAGCAGCTCCTTGTTCTCGTGTCAATGGAGACATATCATAGAGCCACATAAAAACGGTTTCAACGTCTTCTGCAAACTGACGTAGCTCCATAATAAACCACTTCACACAATCTTCACCCCGATATGATCGATAGTCATCGTAGTCACATTTCACATAATATCCAACACTATATGGTACATGTTCTTGGAACTTCTTTTCTTTTCCAGTAGACTTTAGTATACATTCCAGATCTGCATATGTCACTAACGGAACTTTAAGTTTGTTTTTGAAATTCTTGAAGCGATGTATCTTTTTTTCTTCTGTAGGCAGTCGAGGTACACACAATTGCTTCATTTTACACTCGCTGGTACGATTTATCAGTTTTTCTTCGGTACTAAAATAGTGTAGGCAGCGATTGCAGAAATGTTTTTTTACATGGATAGAATTAATTTGAGATGACACCAGTCGACTTAGGTCTTTGATCCACACATAGTGGGTGTTGAATGTTTTAATACCATAGATGTATTTAAAACAATCGATATCTTCGTCATAATACTAATTGTGGATCATTAGCAGATTCACATGTTTATACAATCTATCTTCTGATATTGATATTGGAAGAGTAGTAAACTTGTGTTTCTTAAATTCTAAGGTGTAGACGTTAATTGAAATGCCATTTTGAGCCTCGAAGTTCTTAACTTGATTTAGAGTCATCGGAAACTGGATGCCTTTTAGGTTCAAAACTGAAGAATAATGTGAATATGTAGACACTCTTTGAGGGTCTCGTTCGACTGGATATAAAGCTGTCATTACGGATGACGCAAAGCAAGCTTGATCGTCATTCTTCACATTGATACATGCCTGTTTCTGTTTGATCTCGAGCGGCAGCTCAATATATGAAGATCCACGCATAGGATTATATTTTTTAATGTTAATCCTCAAATTAATTATATTTTTCAAACATCAGCCGTTGTCTCGCTCTTGGAACTCTTCAAACTGTGTCACTAATGGTTCCATAACATTTGCCCTTAACCATCAGTCTAGATCACTGTCCCTGAAGATGCCCACATTAGATGTAGTGAAATATTTATATTCATGCATTAGCTTGGACACCAGCTGCAATTTCAAACTCCCTACAGAATGTCGTGTTAAGCTTTGTAGTTTCACCCATTTTCAATGCATTCTGGATTCTTCTTGTGAAAAGACTTTTACAGTCTATTAGAAATTTATCCACATTATTATATTTGAGTTGCTTATTAATCCAGTCCTAAAACGCCCTTTAAGAGTCCGAGATGAAATCTTCCCAATGTACTTTACTTTTAGCAGTTTTTTAGCTATAAGTCCTGCCCTTTTTTTCTGAACTACTTTGAATTGCGAACGCATAGATTTAATGTTCGCCAACGAAGCCAATAGCTTTTGCTTTTCACCGACCGATTTCGCTTGTTTTACCGCCCTATTTATACGACGAATTCCTATATTACACTCATGTAAGCCATTTATCATCACTTTTTCGTTACTTGAAGATTTAATTACAGCAAACAGAACAGCTATATACTGCACCAAATCACTGAAGAGAGACATTTTACTCGTTCAACGTTCAAAAACAGAATGGCTGACACTAGCACACGCTTCCGTATTTATACTGTTTTCCCTACTCCAAATTAAAAATCCAAGGTTTCCTACTTTAACTGTTAGTTAAATAGTCGAATTGTGATTGGTTGAAATTTTTCGTTTTTTAAATTTAGGAAAAAAGATTATTAAAAACGGTGTACCTTTAACCAAAAAAACTGTAAACTATTTTACTCTAAAGGCGACTTGCTTGCCATAAGACTGAATTAAAACTGACGCTCTGCACACACACTACAGAAGCTTGACGCGACGCTCTCAGCGTCGTTAAAAATGCCTTATAACTCTGGAGTTTTCTGGCTTGATGATGTTTTGTTTCTTGAATTTCTTGAGTTGTCGTGTTACTGACAGTTGATGTTTTAAATAAATAAATATTATGTTGGACTGGATTCCAAAAGCCTGCTCCTGGAATCCTCTTGATTTTCTGCAGTGGGCAGTTTCCCGGATCTTCCCCTTAGTTGTCCGCCAACCACACAGTATTCCGGATCCTGGGTCCACTGGCCTGTGATTTTCGCTTAACAGGACTGGCTACTCGCCACAGGCCGCTCCATCGTCAGGTAGCTCGTCTAAACAGGACTGACGGATGTGCATCCCCGACGACTTCACTTGTGTACCCATTCCTCGGCACCCCGCATAGCTGGAGAACTCCCTAAGCACGTCACCGTTCCGCTGCCCATGTTTGATTGCCCGAAGGCGGTGGTCGGAATACGTGAGCTGCTACCTCATCGGCGTCTGTGCAGCAACTACGCTCCGCTCGATGGCAGAGGTTTATATATCTGCGGACGAGTCAATTTGGTTGAGGATGGGGAAAACCCAAAATAATTATAAACTTAGACTTTAGACCCGTGTTCGTATCGGTTCATGCATAGAAACGTCTAGAATATTTACATCAAATTCATATGATGATGACACACCCTCACATTGTATTGCCCATCAAATCAGCCATGACACACAGAGTTTAAATTAAACTAACAGCGCAACTCATCCACAGACTACCTTCCTCTACCGGGCTGCATATAAACCAAACAATCCCTTTAAAATGTTTATATATAACTTTATTTAAACAATATATACAATTCTCTACACCACTACCGCCAGCAAATTACCTAATTGACCAATGAAAGAGCGCATATAGCACATATGTCAATCTTGTCAATCGTGAAAAATAGCGGTCAATTAAAACCATTCGCTACCAATAACAGTCAATTACAACCTGCTCACATGATCACACGACTACACAACCACCTGGCTGTATGACCACCCAGTCACATGACCACTAGGTCATAACATAACATAATCAACTAATTGTATACCATGCCACTTGTAGTATTAACCAAAGGTTTAAATACGGAGCAAACATTGCCATTAAGTTTATATTGGAAACAAAGGTCCATGTTTACCAACCTCTTTTGCACTAGTAATAGCCAAGTTATAATTCTGTATAGGTATTGTAATTTTTTGTTTCGCAATCTCCTATTACATCGAGCGTGTACCTGCTTTTGCTGCTGTTTGCGGTGATAGCTTAACGTCTCTTTCGGAATGTTGTATTTACTACTGATCGAGTAAATACTGATTTACCTAGTCAAACTTCTTCTATAGCTTTTTCTAAAGCTTCTTTACTGTATATACTACTTCGTTTTCTTATATAATTGCTAACCATGCTAACCAATACTGATGGAAGACACTTTCACCTTATGAGGCAATTTCACCATATAAGACAATTTCACCCTATAAGGCAATTTCACCCTATAATGCAATTTCATCCTATAAGGCAATTTCACTCTATAAGACAATTTCACCCTGTAAGGCAATTTCACCCTATAAGGCAACTTGGCCCTATAAGGCAATTTCACCCTATAAGACAATTTCACCCTATAAGGCAATTTCACCCTATTGGACAATTTCAGCCTACAAGGCAATTTCACCCTACAAGGCAATTTCACCCTACAACGCAATTTCACCCTATAAGGCAATTTCACCCTATAAGGCACCCTATTCTGATGGAAATAAATTCAAGGAACTTTGCCATTAAAGCACCTACAACCAGAACCTAGATCTGATTATGCAAATAAAGGAATAGTTTAATATTATTGCAATATCACAAAAGTTATACGCAACAATTAACTTTAAATAAATTGTCTTTGAAACTTAAATGGATGTTATGTCTAAGTTTTATCATTACAGTGGTACTATATTTGGTTGAACCAAGAAACAGCGCAATTAAGGTGATGATGAAGACAAAATCGATGTCAATTTGTGTAGCTCTGACTCCCATCTGGTGGGGTTGGGCCTGATCTGACCGCAGAGTCGTCGTACTAAGCTTCCAACTCGTTATCCGACTTCCTAGAAAGTAACTCAACTAGGTCGGCTCATCATCAAACCTTCAAACCAACACAGTTGCATAAAAAGAAGTATAATACTCCCATTTTATTGCTATTGTATGTTAAAACATGCTTACTCATAATAGAGTATCCATACATACATACCTGATTGTGAATATTCAACGTAATAGGCGATTAATCAATTTGTGGAAAATACTCAATCTATGGAAACTAACTGACTCTTGTGTATCTTTGTAATTTTTTGTGATTTTATTCCACACAAGTTGGGCAGCATCTACCGAACTTGAGGTTAGCAGAAAGTGATGTTTTAGGTAAATTTTGCTTTATTTTAGATCAGGATTCATCCTGAGCATATATATATATATATATATATATATATATATATATATATATATATATGATGTAACACGGGTACAAAAATGTAACTTGTAATTACTATCTCACCTTCCCTTTCTTGTCTTTGCCTGGCTAGCTCAACAGTAATTATTTATGTAGAAATTACAAAATGAAATGAAACCAGCAACTCAAAAAAACATCTATTTACCAACAGATACACAAATCGACATATAGTTTACTTAGTAAAGGTCAAAAGACCTCGAACATTAAACTCAAAATTTGCAATAAATTATTCTTACACAAATAATAATATGGGAACTTATTTTAAATCTAAATTGCAAAATATATAATTACTTTGATCAATTAACAAACAAATAATCAAAGTTTTATAATTGCAATGGTAAAATAGAACTTATCCAATTCGTAATTAACAATTAAGTACCTCCTGATTTTATTTTATATTGACGTTAAATCTTAGTTTACTAGTTTGTTCATATTCTTTTAAATCTCCAATTTAGAACATCGGTTACTAAAAATGCATTTTTTTTAATTGATTAAGTTTATAGTAGCTCTTGTGTCGGAGAACGTTCAACTTCCATAATATTTTTACGAAACAAATGATGCTTCATCTAATAATCGCATTTGATAGCTTCTGTGTTTGACACTACTCAAATCTATAAGTTTCATATCTATGCAAAGTTTTACGATGCTTATTACATATCCTAATAATGTCGTTCAAAATGGCGTTCAAATCTTTACTCGACGTTACCTGTTACTTGGTAACAAATCGGAAATTAATAAATAAATCTTGAATTCTTACGTATTGCTTGCTTAGTACCGAATATATGAATGACCAAATACTAAATCTCAATTCTTACATGTTCTTGGTAAAACGTGACTTAAGTCTTGATGAATCGTCTAATCTAGTTTCCGGCTTTTGTATTAAATTATTTAACTACGTCATAATTTCCATACGATTCCAAATTCTTCTCGAGAATTAGTCACCGCTGATGTAAGAATTTAAAAAATGTCGGCGTTTGAGGATCAATTAGTTTCAAGCTACGTGATTTATGTATGCAGTAAAACGTACTGTTTAGCCTTTTCTAACATATAAACTTGATCGTTGCGTCTCATTCTATCCGTATAGTAATGCAGAAAACTATAAAATCGATTTTATGGGTTTTTAATCTTCGCGCGAACTTCTTGAATAAACGTTTTTTGTTTCTTGACGTTTAAAACATTTCTTAGGATTTGACGTATTCTTTCTTTATTACTCAAGAAAATGCCAGAATTTGGTTTTGCAAATGCAAAAAGATTTGTATATTAATGATTGTAATAAAAGATTGGTTTTACTGTAAATAAACGTCTTTCTATACACAAAATTATTTATTTAGAATTTTAATTAATAAAGTCAATAATTTGATATTGATCTTACGCAGATCAAATGCCTTTTTCTCTTTATTTCTTAATTAAATGAATGGCTTTTTATGTACAAAACGCTTTAATAACGATTGATTGCATAAGGTATACAGAAAAGTACGCTTGTATTATGCAGGGTAGCACAATAAATGTTTTAAAATTTTAACTTTCCGGTTTCCTTTTTATTTGGGTAGGTTTTCTTTATGGAATTTAGGTTTCAATGACTTCTCGTGACCCTTTTATCATATCAATATACATACATATAGAGCCTTTTGAAATGTTATGCTTCATATGTACGATGATGATAGCACAGACAGACAAAGTTAATAACAAAGAGGTTATAGAAATAGTTGGGGAATAAAGATAACTATTAATGAAAAAATAGAGGAAATAGAAAGCGAGGATACGTTCTACGGAATTTTTGGGGAATAGTGCCGGATATATTGCAAATAGTGAAAGATGCAGACTGTGAATTTCAGGGAAATGTGTAGGTTAGCTCAGAATAGGAAGCAATGAGGGTACGCGTCTAACCAGTTCCAGGACTGAAATATATATATTTATATATATATATATATATATATATATATATATATATCAATTAGTTAAAAGTGACGACCAGCAGTTAATTCAATTAATAATAACAGATTATTTCGTCTTCTAGTAATAAAACTCTTATTTGTTTTTACCAAGTTTTTGATTTATTTTGTTGATGTGACAATTGCCGCACGTTGAGCGCCGCTAAACGAGTGATGTGATAACGCCTGGTTTTGATGCGCCGCCTAATGAGTGCTATGATAATGACCGCACGTTGAGATGCGCCGCAAAATTATTACTATGACATCTGCCGGCGAAAGGCGTCACTAAATGAGTGCTGTGGTACAGATACATCAAAATGTAAATTTTTAAATTGTTGACTTACCTTCCTTTCTAACTTTACACTGCCTGGCTAGGCACGATGGAATTAACGGAGTTTTCAAAATAAAATCAAACACAACATCATAAAGAATATATACAGTCAAAAATATTTTTTGTCATACAAAATCATGTAGAACTATACAGCATAGTATCTTTCAAACATCAAATTATTTCTAACAAGTACTTATTTACTTAATTATCAAAATGTCTCTTACCTTGTTTAAGTTTAAATTTACAGAACTAAATCTCTTCTGTTATAGATATTTTATCTAACTTTGATTCCCACGCTTGTAAGGCTTATTTGGCCAAAAAATCCTTGACAGATAATCTTTTAAGAAAATCAGAGTGTTTCAAACTCTGACCACTAACTCTGGTAAATATCCCTACAAAAAAAATTATATAATTAAGACCTATTTATTCTACCTTCAATGTAAATGACAAATACTCAAATATCAGTTACAACAATATTTTAAAAGCTTACAAGATTTCCATATTATTCAAATCTTTATTTAGAAACCAATGTGCATCCGCGGTTTAATTATTTAATTACATTTTTAAAGTAGTTTTTTATCTTAAGACATTTTCTGTCTTCATTGTATATTACAAGATCAAATAACTACTATAACATCTTACATATTTATATGCAGGTGACCTTTAAAATTAATTCTTATTCACTGTTCTATTTGAATTATTAAGTTACTGTATGCGTACTGCATATTCAAAACAACTTCGAAATTCTTTACATATTTCTAGGTCGACGCAAATTTATTAATTGATTTAATGTCGATTGCTTCTGTTTATATATAATTTACTTCGATTACGACAGTCCGCCTAAAATGTACGAGAACCGTATGGAATATAGTACACTGCAACAATGGAAAATTTCTGGGAATTTCTCATGAGCGTTCAAATCGCCGCGTTTTATTACCTCGTTAATGTTGATTTATGTGTGCTGTCCGTCTTTCTTTAACAGCTTTAGTTAATGGTCCGCGGTCTCCCTCACTATTACGTAAGGCTATTAAACCGCGTTCTTATTGACATTTTTATCACACTTTATGGGTTTTTTAATGTTCCGGCCGCTTCTTCGAATAAATGTTTATTTGTTTAATGAGTTCCATACGAAATTGACGTATCTCTCTAAATTTCTTTCTTAATCTCGAACCTTTATTTAAAATGAATTTATTTAATACAAAAAGTCAATTTATATGATTAATTTAAAGCTTTTTAATGCAAACGAGGTGCATTTCTATAGAAAATTTTCTTTCACGTTTAAACGTGTTTTAATACACAAAATTAAGATTAAAGCGTAAATTTTTAACAAGATTGATTGTAGTTTCTTACGCAATATCCGTAGAGCTAGTACTATTTTATGCTATTTACAGCAATGAAGAGCATTTTTATATGCGTCAGAAATGTATCGATAATTAATAAGTGAAAATAAATGGCTTTGTATTTATCTTGGAGTGATTATTTACAAGCACGACTAGGCGTTTTCGCTGTTGTACATTGATGGCTATGTATTTACAATACACTTATATTACACAGAATAATTATTTACACACACGTAATTGCATATTTGCTTGACACTTTAACGGCTAAAAAGTACGCGTGTATTATACAGGGTGTACCCATAAATTTGTCGGAAAATTCTATTGTTTCCGGATTCTTTTATATTTTAGTGGGTTTTATTTGTAGAAATTTGGGTTTCAATGACTCTTATGCAAAGCCCAAATGATCATTTCAATTCAAGCTAAAGATGGAAAATATAAGGCCTCGGGCAGGACTTGAACCCATATCTTAGGTTTTCTGGGCCCATGCGTTTTCTAATTACGCCACCGGGACAAGTGACGGCAATTGGAAAATTTACAAATCTAAATTATGTACACAACCATCCATAAACCTAACTTTCAATTACGTTTGACATTTTGTCAATGTGCCCGGAAAGCCTAAGATACAGGCAGTTTTAGATTTTGGTGCGTTTTCATTATTAAAATGCTTTCACTTGTTTAATTAAAATTCTTTAACACAAAAGATTAAATTTCTACATGCTTCTATAACCAGTTGCTTTAAATAATACACATATCAAATTTTGACTTAATTTTGCACTATCGAGCTACTGCTTTCCCATTTTAATTTGTGTACCCTTCAGTTTTACAACTAGTATATTAAGCTAAACTAATAATACTAATTAAATCAGTAATAAAGAACAATCTCGACCTAGCCCAAACCCGTATTTGATTATTCAAATGAGTTCTGTTATAGACATTTGTATGTATTATTAGCAGGACCCTTTTGTAGGTGGAGTTCCTTGTCACCAGCTCCCGCTATAAATAAATTCTGGTAGCATATTGAGGTTGCACTGATATATATCAGGGTGGCTTTTATTGCAAGTGTAATCCTGATATCATAGCCTGATCAGCATAATAATAGTTAAATGCCACCCTAGGACATCTGGGTTTCCTGATATCATCAATTATGGGTTGTAGTTATTGCACAACCCAGTTGATTACTTTCTGAAGCTTGTTTGTGCATTTCTAATTTAGTCTTCTAAGTTTGGTGCCGTTGGAGCATTATTGGCGGATGTATTAGTATAAGAGTTATATTATCTTGGTCCGCATGTGTGTTTCTTCAAGCTTGTGCTGCGTGCGTTTTTTAACTTTTACTTTACCATTTTTTGCATGTCCATTTGTTCATATCCACGAAACTTATCATAACGGGTCTCAACTACTGTTGTGCGTCACAATATTTGCTGTGAAACGAGTCTGTGTTTCGCCAAAATTGAAAATAATGCATTTCGAAGTTCGAGTTTTAACATTCTATTTGTGCGAAATTGTGTAGAGCGCTGTTAATTACTAAAATTAAAATTAACATATTAACTTCCCTCAGATGCAAGTGCATTTCACGCCTACAAGATACTGAAGCCACGAGTAGCAGGGTGCAACTCGTGCATAAGTGTATGTTGGGGTTTCATGATAAATGATTCTGAATATCTCTACGGTTATATGGAAGATGATATTGTCGTGTCGCAGCAAACTCGCTAGTGTTTTTAGCTTGTAATATTAAGATCGCTGGTGTCCGAGCACAGAAATGAGATGTTAGTAAAAAAATGTGCTCGTATTAATGATTGTAAATTTTATAATATTCTAATTGTAAGCAACAATAAAAACGTAATTTATTGTATACTAATATAAAAAACAATTATTGTCAGAAATATAATCCTTTCATATTCTGCATGTCTGAACTTTACAAAAACATTTGATGCAGTAAAATTTATTTCATTGCATACATTTATATCCAGTGATAGTTGTCCTTGATTGGGCAAACTTTCTTCAACTTCTACTGAATTTCTTGCATAACAAGTAACATACCGTTTTCTTGCTGATGTTAACACTTCATCCAAATAATGGTCTTTGTTATCGTACGAGTGGTGGCGTCTGAAAGTACGTAGACTTAGCACTGTTATGTTTAATATGCACACGCAAAAAATAAAAGTAATTCCATAAGTATCAGGTTATCATAAAGTAAGGGATATATTTTAAATTATGATAACTTTTTAACAAATTAAGTTAATAACAAGAAATAAATGAAATCTAATTGCTTATGATATGGGATTTAGGATGCCCAAAACAGGTTACGGCAATTGCTCAATATGACCTCCATTTTGTTGTTGTAAGATCACCATCCTTACCTCCAATTTGTACACAACATTTCGTAACATTTCTGGTTGAATTGTACCAATTTGCTCCGTAATACTGTCTTTTAATTCTTGTAGCGTAGTTGGTCGTCTTCAAACACTAAACTTTTAAATAACCCCACAGCCAGTAATCCGCTGGGTTTAGATCAGGTGATCTTGGTGGCCATGAATTTACGAAATATCTGCTTAACACGCGATCTTGAAAACGTTGGTTAACAATTCTTTGACTGGTCGAAAATGTGCGGGGTGCTCCATCCTGCATAAAATGATGTTTTCAATTCCGTAGTGCTCGTTTTGCAGCTGTGGAATAACATAATTTTGTAACATTTGCAAGTATCGTTCACCATTTACAGTTACAGATACGGCTTGTCCATTCTGCATTTCCTCGTAGAAATACGGACCAATAATAAAATCAGCTGTAAACCGCACCAAACGGTGACTTTCTTGTCATGAAGACCTTTTGAACGATTTGTTGCGGATTTTCTGCAGACCAGATTCTACAGTTTTGAGTATTGACTCCACCATTCAGAGTAAAATGTGCCTCATCTGTCCATCAAATACGGGATAACCATTCGGGTTCAATTTCCATCTGAGCCATTACTCGCAAAGAAAAATCGTACCTAGCAGCCAAATCTGCGTCCTTTAATTCAAACAGCATTTTCAGTTTATATGGATACATGTTTAGAATTTTGCGTAAAATTTTCCAAACCGTGGTATACGGCATTTGCAATCGCTTGGATATCGTATTTGTACTGCTGATTGCGAGTGAATTGCTTCTGGCTATGTCTTGATTTTCATGAAGAACCTCTGCAACTTGGACATCACTAATTATTGGTCTTCCTGATATTGGTAAGTCAGTTACAGACCCTGTTCTTTCAAATTTTTGTATCAAATTGCGGTACGCTTTCATTTGACAGGGTCTCGCTCTCAAACCCATTCTCGTGCGAAATCTTTGTAATCCAGCGGTGTAATTTCTGCCGGATTTATAATAGCACTGAACTAAACCAATTCTTGTTTGTAAATCCATGTTATTACAGTTGAGTCGTTTGAACTCAACGTTTACTTGAGTTTTAATTTCAAAATAAAACTTCAAATTGAATAATTTCGTTTTGATACTAGTGTCAACAATTGTTATGACAACGCTTTTGTTTCTCATAGATACGGTAAAATCCCATTCATTAAGCAACTAGATTTCGTTTATTTTATGTTACTAACTTTATTTATTAA
Source organism: Platerodrilus igneus (assembly GCA_036346225.1). NCBI lineage: Eukaryota > Metazoa > Arthropoda > Insecta > Coleoptera > Lycidae > Platerodrilus > Platerodrilus igneus. The sequence goes on from JARFIW010001052.1 coordinate 10,295,701, forward strand.
AAAGTTGTAATGATTTAAAATATATCCCTTACTTTATGATAACCTAGTACACAGATATACAAGTGAAATAGTTAAAATAAACAGCTTCTGCAGTTTAAAGCACTTCAGAAATCTTCGGCAATGTTCGGTAATCTTCGGAAGGTTTCGTGGTTGCTCGTGGAACCAAGTAGGAACTTCAATACCAAGTAAACGAATATATACACAGTTCGGAGAGGTCCAGAGGTCTTTGGTAGTCTTCGGAACTCTTCGGAAGACCTCGAGATTTCTTGGCAAGGCTGAGTGAGAGCTTGAATAACAATACTTAATAAGTATTTATAGTTTGAAGAGGTTCACACGTCTTCGGCGGTCTTCTGAACTCTTCGGAGGGCTTCGTATTTTACTTGTGGGACAACGTGAAGTTACAGAGAATTATGATATGAACCTAGGAAATATATATTGAATATATAAACAATAGTAAGAGGTTCAAGTGTTCGGTAGTTTTCGGAATGCCTCGGGATTTACTTGTGAGGCTGAATAAGAGCATGAATAACGATAGTTAGAAAGTATTTGCAGTTCGAAAAGGTCCAGACGTCTTTGACAGTCTTTGGAACTCTTTGGACGGCTTTGTGTTTTACTTGTGGGACAACGTGAAATTATAAAGAATTAATGCGGCGTGCCCCAGGTACGGTGCCGGGCAGCGCAACTGGTCAAAATTAAACAGGCTATGAGAAGCACTGCTATACGTGATTTACGGTACTGAACTACAGCGACGTGCCCCAGGTGCGGCGGCGGGCAGTGTAACTGGTCGAAATTAAGCAAGCTATGGAGAGCACTGCTTGCTGAAGTGGTTAACAGGCTTATGGTGAGCACTGTTAGTTGATTTCTTAGGTAATGCAGAGCACTAAGTGTACTAAATTCTACTGGATTTGCAATCCTATTTATATGCTTTCTTCCCCTATGCAGGGTATGGTGAAGAAAGGTTAGTGAAATGGGCCTCCAACCAATAGATTTGCTACTTTTAAGGTAGCACAAAAAATGAGTTGGAGATTTTGATTTTCTAGGCCTTTGTTTTATGTTCAGCACGTGTACTTTGATATAGAGTAACATCCCCTACCCCGGCTGAAAAGTGTAGCGGTGCTAAGTTGATGCGGGGTGAAAAGGTGCTGATCGAATATCTTTGAAGTGTATATTCACATCTACCCGTTCCAGCCAAACCCAGTAGATGTTGGATCCGGCTCTCCTTTGGATTGGGTGGGGTCCGGTCCATTTCGTCTCGAACTGATTCTTGGTGGGTTCCTAATCATGATCATGTCCCCAAGTAAATATAGGGCGGGCGTAGGGAAAACTTCGACCCATTTGCTAAACAAGTCGGTTACTACCAGTATGAACTATTGCGACGTGCCTCAGGTGCGGCGGCGGGAAGCGTAGCTGGTCGAAATTAAGCAGGCTATAGGGAGCAGTGCTTGCTGAAGTAGTTGACAGGTTATGGTGAGCACTGTTAGTTGAGTTCTTAGGCTATGGAGAGCACTAAGTGTACTGAATTCTGTTGGATTTGCAATCCTATTTATATGCTTTCTTCCCTTATGCAGGGTATGTTGAAAAAAGGTTAGTGGAATGGGCATCCAATAGATTGCTACTTTTCGGGGAATACAAAAAATGAGTTGGAGTTTTTGATTTTCTAGGCCTTTGTTCTATGTTCAGCACATTCGGAAATGTTATTTCTCTGAAACAATATTACTGGAGAAACCAATTATTTGTAATGCCAGATCTTTTTGAAAGTTGTGATGGACATATTACTATTAGTAACTTTTTGAAACACTATATAAATATCGACTTGACTATTGCTGATCGTAGAAGTTCGGCAACAATTTTTCTGTATCACTTCTCTGAAATATGCATAGTAGATTTTTCTTGGTCGGAAATATCCATAAAAAACCTATACATTTATTGTAATCAATAACTGAATTTGATTTTTATACTAAATCCCCCACTTTGCTGAACGACTACCGTAACTAAAGTGTGTTTAGTGGTAAGCATGAGTTCGTAGCATTTAGTTTTCCACTTGTTCACTACTATGCCTGTGTTGCTTTCCTTGGCAATAATCTTTCCTTTTTTGGGATTCGCACTCATTACTTTTTGGATTCAGTTTTCTGCTTTTTCTTAAAATTCCTCCTAAATGTGTGTTCTGATTCAACACGGTGCTTGTGTTAATGTTACTTTAATATAAAAGTTATCAGTGTAAATAGTACGTACAACATCTAAAAATTATTGTTGATAGAACACAACACTGTCCGCACTTGAGTTGTTTCCCATTTTATCATGTCCACAATAGTCTGTAAACCATAGCTACGAGGGATACTATTTATGTATTGAGAACTGGCAACAGTGATATTGCCAGGTGAAATCTGAAATTGCCATCACAGAGTTTGACTTTTTGAAGTTATAGATACTCAGAACGTTTTGACGTGCGAGCACTATTTGTGTTTTTGCAATGTTTAAAATTTCATCTCAGCCAAAATATGGAATTAACTCGCGAAAATTTTCGATCTATGGTTTATTATGAGTTTCGACGTGGTCTAACCCAAGAACAATGCATCAATTAACTGAATTCAACTTTTAGCGATGAAGCGCCACCCACAACCACTGTATATCGCTGGTACGCTGAATTCAAACGTGGACGTAGTTCGCTCACGGGCGAAGTTAAAGAAGGTCGTCCAAAATCGGTCGTTGTGTTGGAAAATATGAATGCTGTGCGAAAACTAATTGAAGAAGATCGTCATGTGACATAGCAAGGAATCGGGAGATGTTTAAACATTAGTATAACCAGCATACATAAGATTTTGCACGAACATTGATGTGTTCGGAAGCTGTGTGCGCGTTGGATTCCACATTTGTTGACAGATTGTTACGGTATTCCGCGCAAACGCAAAAGAAAACAGTAGAAGTAAGTAAAGAAATCGTTTGCGCCGAACACCGCAACAAAACGGGAATAGAATGGTAGAATTGGGCTAGCTCAAAAACGTCGTAGAGGGGCGTGGGTAAAATAGAAAGAATACTTTGAAAACCTCTGTAAAATTATATTGTTAACATCGAATCTTGAAAGACTATTTACAAAACAATAAAACAAATAGTTGCGTAATCGTGATTATAAACAAAGCGTCATAACATATAAAAATTGGTAAGCAAAATAAATATAACATCTTATAAGCTAAATACTTACTTAATGGTTCACCTTAAATACATACAAAAGAAAATAAGACATAAACTATACGTACTTCAGGTAAAGAAATATACATAAGTTATCTATACATGCTGCATTGTGAAGTGCACCTCCTCAGAAATAATATAACATTAAAATTAGATACCCTAACTTAAAATAATCATATCTTAACTACTTTTAAATTGAGGCATAAGTTCTTTTTGTTAATGTTTATACAGAAAGACAAAAGAAACGGACTCTAACACAAACTTTGAATAATTAAATTTTTTATTTAAAGAAGGATTATTACATCGTTGCTCGTGCATTGTAAATGTGTTTGGTAACGTGGTGGCAGCAAATAAAATGTCTATACTTCACAGCAGCATAAAAGAATTACGAAAATTGAAACTGTACCTTGAACTAGTTGGCTTCGTATCATGTTGTGGATGGGAAAATGCGACTGCATTTCTTTATTGGCTGCATGCTGGAACCACCGACTTCACTTATACTAGCACAAAAAGCATTTCTAATAGCGCGACTTTACAACATGTATCTTCAGTAAGAAGATGTTGTCTTTAATCTTTAATCTTTAATGATTTCTTTTAAAGCACGGTCTCTATTTTATAAGGCCAGGATCATGTATGGAGGTAGGGTATTTGGCGTTCAAAGATATCGCCGAAGAACCAAGTGTGCAAAATTCCCAGACAACAGCTGCCGAAATACAATCTGTAACAGCTTACCAACAAGCAGATAGCGCAATTATCAAAGGATTTTAGACAAAGGAAAACAATCTTATTCCTTTGTAACATCTTAACAGCTGCAGAATACCAGATAACAAGCCCATTGTAAGCAGATGTAGGCAGGTGGTAAGTGGTCTTATCTTTTAGAAGATAGCTGTGCGTTTACATGCACCTTTTAATTAAAATATAATCACTGCAGGTGCTAGGAAATATTGCTATTTTGTAACGCAAAGTTTCCTAAGCAGCTGTTTGATTTTATAAGGCAAACTTTTGTATAGAGTAATTACTTGAGAAATTTTATAAAATAACACTAATTCAGATGGCGGGAAATCGAACTTGTTGAGGTATTTTAGGGTGTTTTAAAAATGAACGCAAAAAAAATTGTTTGCAGGGTTTTGAACGTAACAAGATGCTCAAAAAATGCTCGTGTCGATTAGTGCCGTAAAATGATTTCAAAATACAACTGCGGTGCATCCAAAGCGGTATACAACATCGTCACAGGTGACGAGTCGTATATTTATGCGTATGAGCCAGAAAGAAAAGGCTACTCGGCAGTTTGAATGTTTCAATGTTAAGCAAAGCCATCAAAAGATGTTTATTCTAGAAGCGTTGAGAAACAAATGGTGGCGTTTTCTTCACGAAAACTGGTTCTGTGGCAACCGTGGCTCTCGAAAATTAAAAGACCGTTAATTCAGCGTGGTATATAAGACTATTTGATTGCCTGAAGTTTTTGGTAAATTGAGAGAAACTGACCCAAAACGACAAATCATTTTGCATCATGACAATGCGAGTTCACACACATCACATGCAACAATCGAGTATTTGGACACACATAAGATGGAATTGATGGATCATCCGCCTTACAGTCCCGACTTGGCATCTATTGACTTTTTCTTGTTTCCAGTAATTATTGATAAACTGCATGGACAACGATTTCCATCGCCTGAAGAAGCGGTTGAGGCCTTCAAAACACAGTTTTAAAGCTACCATTTTCTGACTGGACAAAGTGCTTTAAAGGGTGGTTCAATCGCATACAAAAGTGAATAGACCTTAAAGGCGATTATTTTGAAAAGCAATAAAAGTATTTTTCATCAAATTCATTTGTTTATTCTTTCTATTCTCGATACATAAATAGTGTTCCTCGCATACCCGTCATCCAAACCGAATTTAGAAACTTTCATACTACTTGTGTTTTTTATTCTTTATGTGCCTAAAAGACAATCGTTGACTAAAAAGAACAAATGCTTCGTCAACACAGAGTTGTTCTGGTAAATTCGTTATTAACTTATCTAAAAAGGACTTTATACAACCTGTTCATTATGTCTTTCATTGTCGTTGAAATGCAAACTAGTAAGCTACAACTCAAAACGATTACGAGACATATAGTTCTGTATTTGACCTTTATATAACGGAATTTTGACCAATTTGATCGCAAAATTGGCAATCGTTTCAATCCCATCCAGATAGCAATTGCCAGAAATATTTTATTTTCTCACTAGTGGTATCTCTTGGACCACGTTCATCTGCATTTACTTTTGATGTGCATTCTGTTTGTTTCAATACAGCCAACTCCATAATATCATCAGAAACCATAAACTTGAAAATCACGTTTGAGTCGACATTATTGAATTTGTAGGCCTTTGTTTTATGTTCAGCACAGTAAATCGATACAGTGTAACATTTGCATTCGGAAGTGTTATTTCTCCAAACAATATTACGCAGAAACCAATTATTTGTAATGCCAGATCATTGTTCAAAGTTGTGATGGACATACTTACTATTAGTAACTTTTGAAACACTATATAAATTATTCGACTTAACTATTGCTGATCGTAGAAGTTCGGCAACAATTTTTCTGTATCACTTCTCTGTGAATATGCATAGTAGATTTTTCTTGGTCGAAACTATCCATAAAAACCTATACATTTTTAATCACCACTGAATTTGATTTGCATACCTGTCGCTACTTCGCTGAACGACTACCGTAACAAAGTGTGTTTAAAGGTAAGCATGTTTTCATAGCATTTAATTTTCCACTTTTCACTACTATGTCTATAGCTTTCCTTGGCAATAATCTTCCTTTTTGGGATTAAACTAATCACTTGTGGATTCAATGTTTGCTTACGAAAATTCTCCTAAAAGCAAGTTCTGATCTCACACAAGATTGTGATTAACGTTACTTTAAGTAAAAGTTATCAGTGTAATATATTACAACATCTTAAAAATTTATTATTGATAGAATCAACACTTGTTCAGCACTTGAGTTGTTTCAATTTTATCATGTCCACAATTAGCCCGTAAACCATCGAGGATACTTTTGATGTATTGAGAACTGGCAACAGTGATATTGCCAGGTGAAATCTGAAATTGCCATCACAGAGTTTGACTTTCTGAAGTTATAGATACTCAGAACGTTTTGACGTACGAGCACTATTTGTGTTTTGCAATGTTTAAAATTTAATCTCAGCCAAAATATGGAATCAACTCGCGAAAATTTTCGAGCTATGATTTATTATTACTTTCGACGTGGTCTAACTTAAGAACAATGCGTATGAACCAGAAAGAAAAGGCCAGTCGGCAGTTTGGGTGTTACAATGTAAAGCAAAGCCAACAAAAGGTGTTCATTCTTGAAGCGTTGAGAAGGAAATGGTGGCTTTTTTTTCACGAAAACCGGTCCTGTGACAACTGTGGCTCTCGAAAATCAAAAGACCGTTAATTCAGTGTGGTATAAGACTATTTGTTCGCCTGAACTTTTTGGTAAATTGAGAGAAACCGACCCAAAACGACAAATCATTTTGCGTCATGACAATGCGAGTTCACACATATCACATGCAACAAACGAGTATTTGAACACACAAAAGATCTGTGACGTTATTTTTGTGGCATCCACGTTGGGCGCCAAACCCATGCCACGCCTCTTCGCAGCCGTGCGTAACACAAAGAAAATCAAAGAAATGCCCGGGCTCAATCGGAGAGTCGGGGGGGGGTTGCAGAAAGCAGACTGACCTATGATGTATGCGGCGGTAAGGAGTTAGTAACAGTATCTGCAATAAAAGAAATTAGAATAGTAAACCTGCAATGAAAAGATTAGTCCTGCAAACCTGAAATAAAGAAAAGCATAGCAGCAATGAAAAGTCTAAGTTATTCAGTACTATGTAGAATGAAACAACTGTTTAGATAAACTATATAATATAATAACGGTAAAAGCAATACAAAATGTTTAGTACACAGTGAGGTAATATTGGGGAGTAGCAGAAACGTTTCCTCACACACCAATTTAACATAAATCAGACAAAATGTTGACAAAAGATAAATAGATAAGACACAATTGGTATGAGTAATTCAGTAGTATTGAAACAGTAATGGAAAAATAAGAAGCTATAGATTTCCTGCAATCTCGGTATGTCTCACTGTTTGTGATAAAGATGTAGCGTTTATGTGAATACGAGTAACCTTTCAGTAGGTACATACCCTGAAAAACTATATATTGAAAACATATTTTTGGGTAACTATTTGTGATATATTTGTAAAATTACGGCATATTTTAGAAACCTAAAAGCTTAAAATGCAAGAGCGGTTTTTAACATTCGTAAATCCCTTAAATGTGGCCTACTACAACAAACAGAAATATTATCAGTGCGTTTTCCATTTTAAATGTCATTTGGTATTTATGTGGCCTCTTAATTGTCAATTTGTTCTACATTAATAACAGAATTAATTTAACACTTGCATTCCCATTCTATTAAATACAAAGGAAGGCGTATTATATTATTCCGATAAAATTAAATGCTTTGTATAGAAAGCTACACGAGCAATACAAGAAAAGCTTTTAATACTTCCAATATGGTTTTATATATGCAGGATTTGTTTTGAGAGAGAAAAAGATCAACATATAATTTTAGAGAATGTTCCAATAACTCTTCCTTTTGAAATTCTCTTACTCTAGCTACATGTGTCAACCTATTTTTGTAGCTCACAGTTTTTGAGCACTCTTGCTTTTGAAATTGTCTGTTCTTGTAACCACTTGAGTAGATACTTTATAAGGATTGAGACAACTACCACCACCCTCCCCCACCTAACTCCCATCATCCACTTCCTACCTCTCTCCCTCAACTCCCGCCACCCTCTTCCCACCACCCACTTCCCTACTCGCAACTACTACCTCCACTCCACTTCCACCTCCCACTTCACCACACTTTACACCCTCGCATAGTATCCCCACCTCTCACCTCCCAGTAAAGTTGTTACGTTTTTCGAGGCAGCCACGTTGGGAGCCAAATTTATGCTACGTTGGCTCGTAGCCGTGCGTAACACAAAGAAAAAAACAAAGAAATGACCGGGCTCAATCGGAGATTAGGGGGGGGTTGTAGAAAGCAAACCAACATATAAGGTACGCGGCTATAAGGAGTTAGTAACAATACCTGCAAAAAAAAGAAAATTAGAATAGCAAACCTGCAATAAAAAAACATTAGTCCTGCCAACCTGAAATAAAGAAAAAGCATAGCATGCTGTTCGAGCATAGATTGTTCAGTACTTTGTAGAATGTAAAAAAAAACTGTTTGGATAATCTATATAATATAACAACGGTAAAAGCAATACAAAAATTTTTAGTACAAAGTGAGGTAATATTGGGGAGTAGCAGAAACGTTTCCTCACACACCAATTAAACATAAATCAGACAAAATTTTAACAAAAAGAATAAATAGGTAAGCACAATTGATATGAGTCATCCAGTATTGTTGATTCTTCTTTTTTTTTAAATAGCATGCAAGTCTATTGTAAAAGGTATCAGAACGACGAAGATATGGCAGAACAACGGGTAGATATTTAAAGTACTAATAAGTAGAAAATAGTTCAACTTACAAAAAGTCCTTCAGGAACGCTTCCTTGCATTTGAAGTGTGGGATTTACGAGGTCCTGCACTAGTGAAGCACTTCACCCTTGACGGTGAGGGTGTTGATGGAACTTATCACACGTTACACTAATCACACCTACGTATTTCACTGGGGTTAGCAGCAAACAATATCACGCGTCGGAACTATGTGGTTGATAAACTTCTTGGTAATTCTATTTCCTAAGACAACTTCGAAATATTCTGCAGCACTAGTTTAATTTCAACTGGGACCAAAGGTATATTATTTTTATAGACATCCCAATAAGCAGTGAGAAACTTCAACCAATACCTTTGTAAACCGGTAATCTGTTGTATTTCGCAAATAACGAAATTTGCGCAAGCAATGATCTATTTTAGATTCTTTGGTGTTAGAAAAATACAGAAACTACAGTATCCACTGTATTTAAATAATCCAAAGTATGCACTAATCTGATAAAACAAAGGGACACTAGACTAGATCGCACACACATTAATCCTAAAGAAAGAATCGGTCAGTTTAGCAAGTTCTACGACTATTATTTCACAAGACAAACAACTAAAACCACAATTAGTAAGCACGCGTAAGCAATAAAACCGTCCGTCAAATGTTCCGTAAAACACACGTGCCTCGAGTTTAACAAGCTTAACCGCTTTTATTTCCAACAGAAAATCAACTCAAAACATGCCGTGGTTGTTCATGAACAATACGAAAATTAATCCCCCATTAATTTCTCACTATTGTCAAAAGCAGAAAGAAGCAGTATTTTCAACGTACTTAATATATCGGAACACAGAACAAAACTCCTCAACTCGTCGCTATTATAACCGCTTATCGACTATTATCTACCTCGCTAATAACATAAGGAACATCTAAAACGTGAATGTAACAATCGTATCTAATAATTAATTACAGGCTGTTTATCGTTTCCGATAAGTTGGAATTTATTTATTAATGAGAATCAAGCTTCAATTTATCTATCTTTTAAAATTAATCCACGCGAGTTAAATTACATACAAATCTCAAAACTATTCAAAAGTATTTACTTTATACAAACAGCGATCCGCTTATTTTAATACGACGCATTCGCCAACGAGTTAATAAATATCACATATAGAAGTAGTAGTTACAGAAATGTTAAGCCATTAAAAAAATGCCCGTTACAGATCTAATTGATGGATCATCCGCACTTACAGCCCCCTAATCATAGCATACAACATAAGTTGGCTTCATTTAACTTTTTAATTAATAGATTATTGAATTTCTCTTTAAATAAAAACAGATTTAATAAGGAATTTGCTCTTATTAAACAAATAGCGAATTACAATGGTTTCTCTTCTGATATTATAGATAATATTTTTAGAAAGTGTAAAAACAGGATCAACATCCGTAAATCATCGACTTTGCAATCAACCACCTCTAACGATAATGTTAAATATGTTAAACTTCCGTTTCACAAAACCACAAAGGGACTTGATAAAATATTCAAACAGTGTAATTTCAAAATTGCTTTCACTAATACTAATAAAATTAAAGATTTGCTAGGTAATCCAAAAGACAAGGTGGAAAAATTGCAAAAGCCGGGGATTTATGAAATTAGTTGTGCAGGGCCAGGGTGTTTTCAAAAATATATTGGTCAGACCAAGAGGAATATAACAACAAGATTTAAAGAACACATTGCTCACTTCAAATATGGTAAATATGAAAGGTCTCAGGTCGCCAAACATATATTTGAAACCAGCCACCCTGTTAAACTAGAAAATGTTAAATTGTTAAAAGCGGTACCAACGTTTTCCTCCTTAAATGCCTATGAATCAATTAAAATTGTTAAACATAAAGGACCCTCTTAAACACCGATAAAGGGCCAATAGAGTCATCTGCTTTGCTTTCCCTATTGGTCAACAACCAATGAGAAAGCAAGATTAAACTGGTTCCGCTTCAGTAGATTTAGAATTAGTATAAATTAGGTAGATCTAAGTTATAATGTCACAATTCACTTGTTTGTTGTTGAGAACACCAGCCTGCGGGTGAGGAGAATATCCTCGATAGTGTTTAAAGCAACAATATAGTAAATTATACAGCTAATTTTTTTTTTTTTCCTACTGATGATGACCACATAGTGGTCGAAATACGTATCTAGTAATTTAAATATTTTTTGTGGTTAAGGGTTTTTATTTAATTTTATTTAAATCGTGCCACAGTGTTCCTATAGATTATTAACAAACCGAATTCATAAACTTTCATACTACTTGTGTTTTTTATTCTTTATGTGTCTAAAAGATAATCGTTGACTAAAGAGAACAAATGCTTCGTCAACACATAATTGTTCTGGTAAATTTGTTATTAACTTATCTAAAAAAGACTTTATACAACCTGTTCATTATGTCTTTCATTGTCGTTGAAATGCAAACTAGTAAGCTACAACTCAAAACGATTACGAGACATATAGTTCTATATTTGACTTTTATATAACGGAATTTTTGACCAATTTGATCGCAAAATTGGCAATCGTTTCAATTCCATCCAGATAGCAATTTCCAGAAATATTTTTATTTTCTCACTAGTGGTATCTCTTGGACCACGTTTATCTGCATTTACTTTTTGATGTGCATTCTGTTTGTTTCCAATACAATCAACTCCATAATATCATCAGAAACCATAAACTTGAAAAAGTCAACTGTTTTTTGTCGTACATATCAAAAGGGTGTTCTTTAATTCCAGAATTCTGACAATTAAATGCTATACTTTTTAACTTGCTGTCATTTACATTTCCCATAAGGGTGAAGGGTGAATTCTCCTCCGCGGTAATTTATTCTTAATCAGAGTAATGTTCATCATCTTATAAGCAATACTGAGCAATGATATTTTTAAGCGTTTCTTCTATTTTACCAGACTGTAAATTATGCATTTGCGACGTTGAGGATATATTCGCGATAATTTCTAATATTTGTAGGCTTTTTTGAATTGGTATACTATTCTCAGAAGAAAAATTGCTAATTTCGTCATCACTACTGACCACATGGTTCTTATCGCGTACACTGTCGCTATCTTCGCCTGATAAAAATTCGTTCATCAGATTTTGTAAAAAGGTTTGCTGTTTTTCATAAGACATTTTAAATACCTCCCTTCTCAACCAAATTTTAACACAAACTAAATAGCTCAGCATATCATTCCTTTACTTATTTATAAACTAATATTGTGGACAAGTTTGTACAGTAATATTCTGGTCGTTTAAGAAGCAAGTTTGATCTCAGCCAAAGATGAACGATAACGCTTATTGTGGCCACAAGATGCACACGTGTATGTCAATTAAAAAATAGTTAAAAATTGTTATTATTGATGAAATTGAATTGATTTTTAAGAAATATGTGTTAGAAATTCGTCATTAACTTTAGCCCGACTAAACCCATTGCTGATAATGAATTGTGGCAATTAACGTGTTAATGTTGAATACCCATCATTAGTCTATAATTAGCTGTACTTATAATATTTTATAGTTCCATCAAACTTAAAAAAAATTCAAAAGTGTTCTGTTAGGAAAAATTATTAAGATGTATACTGGTTTAACCATACTCTTAGTTCACCGAAGCTACTAGAGTGAAGCATGTTAGTTTTTTTTTTTATTTTTTTAAAATTCACCTCAACAGAATGTTCAGTTCCATAAAATTATTTAACATCTAAAGTTTCATGCTCTTCGTAAATAAAAACTAATCATTTCTAAAACCCAAAATATAAATTGGTTTATTCCAAGTTCAAGTAAAGTCAGAGGATAGCTGTGTATCCACTGCTCTTAAGGCACGCCTCGTGTTGTTTGTTCGGTTAGACAGCGCCAGCTGTAACGGAAAACAAGTTGCTTGAGTTTTAATCACCAAAGAATTAAGATGCTTTTTCTTAGCTCGGCGGCAATTCTTAGAATAGCTGTGCTCATGGCACACGAGAGTAACTAAGTCAAGAACATTAACCAATGCGCAACTAAATTTAGAAAATAAGTTTATGTAAAATTAGGCAACATTATGAAATATTCATAAGTACTACCGAGCGAGTCACCTTTAGGCACGACAAAGATTCGAAAATAATGGAGCTATAGACTGATTAATAAAACTGGTCATTACGCTTTATTCAGGATACTACCATTTAGCAATGCAGTTTATTGAACCTGTTTGACACGTGCAAGGACAAATGTTCAACGTGGTTGTTGGAATCAAGTATGCTGATAGAGGTTCTTTTTGAATTGCAATCTGAACATAAACCCTCACGTTATTGAAAGATCTATTATACACCATAAGAAATAAACAGAAAGGTGAGTCGTTCCAAAAACATTTTCTTTTGATAATCAAACTAAACGACAATCGTTAAAATTATTATTTTAAGCATGAACTTCCTTTAATTAAGACTAATAAATTAAAAATTCATTTACAAGATAGATTATCTCATATGTGTTAAATGCATTTTTAGAAATATAGTTACTTGAAGTATGATTAACTGATCAATACACAGTTTGGACTTTTAAAATTAAATAAATATATGATCTCTCTTGTGAATCGAAGGTAACAGATCTGATCCCTCCGAGACCTCCTATATTTTTCAGAAATGTTAAGTTCAATTAAAAATTTAAATCATGATTAATCTGAAAATTAAATTTTATTTGACTTTGTAAAGATAAACTTGGTTAGTAACAAATATACTTAGTTGGGTTATCTTTATTAATCTTGTAGCATTAAATAATATAAAGATGTTTAAGCCTTACAATACCGGTCACGAAAGTTGACCCTAAATTAGAAAAACTGGTTTGAGACATCAACTCTATTATTCCAAGAATCAGTTGTATTTCTACCACATTTGTAGTTAAAAGAAATACCATATAGTCGGAATTAAATTAATTAAAGATAGATAGAGTTACATAATCATGATGAGATGCTTTAAAAAACTAACAGTATCTTCCTTTATTATGCGTATTGGTATTCTCCTATAAAAACGAAGATAAACATATAGAAACTAAATATTTTCCTTAAGAAACATTAGCACACTAAGAGATTTCTACTTTTGCCCTTTAGTGTTTTCTTGTTAAAGATACAATTTAATAAAGTAGGTGCGCTGTATATTATACGTAAATAAAGACCCCCCTCCCTAAAAGTCTTTTCAACCAACCGCGGGAGTCAAAGTCCCGAGTTAGTCCGGAAGATTTCAAAGGTCATAATTAATACGGATAAACCTACAACTTTGTTTAGACATTTGCGAGCATAACAGTGGCTGATAATAGTTACATCATCTACCTAAGTTTAGTGTTCTGACTTGCTAAATTTTTCTCTTAGTTTCCTTTTTGCTGAGTATAGTCGAACACGCCTAAGAACACGTCACAATAGTACTGCAATATATTTTTTCCGCTAGTTACAAAGACATATTACCTTGACTGCTAATAAGCAATTAATTAATAAATCTCAACTTTTATTTAACATACTCATAAACACCATTTCGAATGGACCTGCACCTTGCCGAAATTCTAAATTACTAGAACAAGTGAAATGGCTTGCGTGTTCTAATGAGCTAAAGAGCCAAACTACAAATCCAACCAAAGTACTAGGGTCGTTAGTGAGAAACCAGACTAAGATAGGTCTCCGAAAGAGGGCAGCGGGTCTTTCGGTACTTAGATTGGCAGAGACCATAGGGGTCGGTATGGCAGTCTAAGACACACTGCCGCGATGTGGAAGGCAACGGAAAACCACCACATTATCTCCCAAGTACACAGCGTACTTAAATTGTTACAAACATGATGGCATTCTCTGGGGTAAAAGATTACGGAGTTAACATAGTCCCCCATTCGGATCTCCGGGAGGAGTCCTATTTCGGAGGATGCGATCGGAAAGTTAAAAATAAAAGTCGGGAACATTCTGTGAATCGGAGCGTGGAATGTTAGAAGTATGAAGCAAGTAGGTAAGCTAGAGAACCTAAGAATCGAAATGAATAGGTTATCACTAGACATAGTAGGGATCAGCGAAGTTCGGTAGCCAGAAGCGGGGGATTTTTGGAGTGGAGACTTCAGGGTAATTCATACAGGAGCAGAGGAAGGAAATTTGGGTGTGGGGATAGTTATGCGGAAAAAGATAGGATACTGCGTAGAAAATTACTTACAAAAGAACGAAAGAGTACTCATGGTTAGATTAGAATCTAAACCGGTAAACACAGTAATAATATAAGTATACATGCCCACCTCTAGCTACAGTGACGAAGAGGTAGAAGCCATCTACAAAGATATCGAAGACATATTAAGATACGTAAAAGGACATGAAAATTTAATAATTACGGGGGATTTTAATGCCGTGGTAGGTGAGGGTAGGGAAGGAGCGGTAGTGGGTTTATTTGGTTTAGGCACGAGAAACGACAGGGGAAATAGGCTGGTAGAATTTTGTGACAAGAACAATTTAATTATCACAAACACATTATTTCAACATCATGCTAGAAGACGATATACGTGGAAGATGCCTGGAGATATAGGAAGATATCAAGTAGATTACATTCTTGTTAGACAACGTTTTAGGAATCAAGTAAAAGACTGTAGAAGCTACCCAGAAACAGATATAGATACTGACCACAACATCGTAATTATGAAGGCCGCACTTAAATTTAAAAATCAAAAAAAAAGGAACGGAAAAAGGCACTTGGACTTAAAGAAATTAAAAGATAAAGATATTCAAAAAAGATTCGATAAAAAGTCAAATGAATTGCTGAATGATATCGGGAAAATATCTGATACTAAGGAAGTAGAAACAGAATGGAATAACATTAAATCCAGCCTAGACATGACGGCCAGAGATATTCTGGGGTATACACAAAAAGAAAATAAGAAACCATGGATAACAAAGGATATCCTGAGTTTAATAGAAGAAAGACGAAAATACAAAAATAAATCAGACGAAACAGGAAAACAGACATACAAAGCCATAAAATGGGAAATTATTCGAAAATGCAGGAAAGCTAAAGAACAATGGATTCATGAAAAGTGCAAAGATGGAAATAGGAAAGTCAGACGAAGCATACAAATTAATTAGAATGAATTTTAGGGATATAAAACCGTATAGCAAAAATAGAAGGAACGCACAAGGAAACGTCATTATAGAAAACGTAGAAAAAATGGGTAGATGGCAAGAATATATAGGGAATTTATATGCAGGAGAGGAACTAACTGCATTAGAACAGGAATCAGACATTGAAAATGATGACTTGGGATATCCTATACTTAGAGACGAGTTTGAATTAGCATTAAAAAGTCTGAAAAATGGTAAAGCGCTGGGTACAGATAAGGTGCAAGCAGAAGCTCTAAAAGCTGCTGGACAAGCAGTAACAGAACGTCTCTTCCAACTTGTAAGCTATATGTATGAGACAGGCGAGATACCCAAAGATTTCAAACGTAGCATCATAGTAACTATACCAAAAAAGAAAGGCGCGGATAGATGTGAAACTTTTCGAACAATAAGTTTGACAGACACGTGTCAAAAATATTAACTAGAATTGTGCAAAGACGAATGGAAAAACGGGCGGAAGAAATACTAGGAGAAGACCAATTTGGGTTTAGGCGAAACAGGGGAACACGGGAGGCTATTTTAGCTCTGAGAGTGATAATGGAGAAAACAATAGAAAAAAAGGAAAGCATGTATATAGGGTTTGTAGATCTGGAAAAAGCATTCGACAATGTAAATTGGAAAAAATGTTTGAAATACTCAAAAGATTGGAATGAGTTATAGGATAGACGAATAGTACATAGCTTATACAAAGAGCAAACAGCAGTAATAGAATTAGAGCAGCAACGTAGAGAAGTAAACATTAAGAAAGGGGTGAGACAGGGATGTGCCCTATCCCCATTGATATTTAACTTGTACATAGAAGAGACAATGAATACTGTCAAAAGCAGGAAGACATTTGGAATTACTATGCAGGGACAAAAAATTGATATGCTTAGATTTGCAGATGATATAGCGGTATTAGCGTCTAACAAGGAAGAGTTAGAAGCTGCTCTTATTGAAATGGAAACGGTTCTAACAGAGAGATACGGTATGAAAATTAACAAAACTAAAACTAAAGTTCTAGTATGCGAAGGTGAGGAAAATAAATCAAAAACAAGAATACAAGTATGTAACACGAACTTACAAGAGGTTAAGGATTTCTGCTACCTAGGAAGCCAAATAATGCAAGATGGGAAAAGCACAAAAGATATAAAACAAAGATTAGCACAAGGCAAATGTTTAGGTGTTGGGAGATCTTGGTAGCCACAGGTTGCTTAACCTCCTTCACTGAATCTCGGTAAAATAGGGCATATAATTAGAAAACAAGCAGAATATAAATAAGTGCAAGTACGTGTCCAACCAGTTTTGAGACGGAAAACCTAATGACGAAAAAATAAGCGCATATAAATCTGATGATTATTATAAACAATTACAGGTGGCGGTTGCGAAATATCTGCAACTAATGTTGACTGTGCGAAAAGATAAATTGGAAAATATATTAAATCGCTAAATGGTTAAATGTTGGGGGAACTTGGCAGTCACAGGTTGCTTACCCCCCTTCACAACCACTGAGGGTTGGAGAAATAGGGCATATAACTGTAAAACAATAGAACGTGATCGAACTGCACCTAACAAGAAAGAACAGCGCCTATGAGGAAAGACAATAAACATAGAACAAGAAGAAAATTGTTGAAAGCATGTGTGGAGCACAGCACAGTATGCCTATGAAATACGGGCAGTCTGAAACGCAGACAGAAAAACGGTAGCAGCCTTTTGAAATGCTGTGCTTCAGATGTATGAAGACGATAGCATGGACATACAAAGATAATAACAAATAAGTATAGAAATAGTAGGGGAACAAGGATATCTGAGGAAAAAGAGAAACAGAAGGGCAGAATACGTTCTGAGGCATTTTTGGGGAATAGTATGGGATATATTACAAGCAGAGATAGATGTAGACCTAGATCAGATAGTTATAGATACAAACTGTGCAAATTTCAAGGAAATCTGTAGGTTAGTTCAGAATAGGAAACAATGATGGTACGCGTCTAACCAGTTCTAGGATGAAGACCTAATGATGATGACTCATAAACAGTACAACGTAAGTAAGGACCGAAAAAGAAGATCCAGCGATGAGAAGAAAACAGAATGTAGGAGAGACTCCGGAAGCAAAAATGATGGCCCTTTTATTAAATTTAAATAAAAATATTTAGGAAATGAGTGAAAAGTATGAGAAAAGTATGCGAGAAAAAAGAAAATAAGTTAAAGGAATGAGAAATGCACGAAACACATAGAAGAGAATATGAAAGAAATGAGTGAAAAAATGAAAGAAGTATGAAAGAAATAAGTGAACAGAATGAAAAGAGTATGAAAGAATTGAGTTAAAAATACTCAGGAATTAAAATCAGCAAATGAAAAGAAGGAAACAAAATGAATTTTAAATATTTTTCTCTTGCACTTGCTAGTACTAATAGATCACCGCATAGCACTGCCGGTCGCATAGCTAGCACCTGAAGAGTAAAGTGGTGCCGGTTCCGCAGTACATTTTTTTAATTCTTTTTCTTGACAAACGGAGTATCACCTGGCATCTCCTGTCTCGCCAGCAGCACCCAAAAAATGGCAAAGTTGTACACCTCAAATTTAATTATTTTTAGAACAAATACATAAAACAAGGTAATACGTTTTTGGCATTCGTTTAATGGAAAAGATCTTAAACATCTCTTTGTGAGTTGGAAGCACAAGGATTACCTCAACCAACTTTAAACTACAGTAGATTCGACATCTTTTGAAAACTAACTACCCATACAATTTTTATTATCTTGCGATGACCTAAAACCCCTAGCAAAGTTCTATCGTATAGGGGATGTTTGGGAGTTGACTATACTTTGAACCATTCTATTTTTTCCATTATTTGCTTGACGATTGACGATGAAATGCTGTGTAATGGTAGTACTAGCAGATGCAAGAAATAAAAGTGTAGTAAGGCTTGGAGTCGCCCTTCGTCCCAAACTTTGAACTGTTTTATACTCGGCATTTTTTGGGTGCCAGCTATGGGAATAGTCCCGCTATATAGTGCTGTGTTAGTACCAGCAGGTCAAGAGACAAAATTAATAACAAATGTAGTGAGGGACTGGCACCACTACATCCTCCCAATTTGAACAGTTATATCTTTTCATTTTGTAGGTGCTAGCTATTCGACTGGTGGTGCTATTCGGTGCTATGTTAGTTCTAACAGGTGTAAGAAAAAAATTAAAAAAGTGCAGTGAGCGGCTGGTATCATTTAAAGCCTTGAACTTTGAACTGCTATATTTATCTCCATATCCAATAAATATTCACTCTTTTTCTACATTTTCCTTATTTCTTATGGTATTACGGCCATTTACAGATGGTTCTGAAAATTTTTCTTACTTTCTACTGTAGTTCCTGTAGTTCCACTTTCATGATCTGGATCGCTTTAAGCTTTTGTTGGTGAAATGCTATACTCTTTTATTTAATTACTAAACATTTGCTTCACCATAGTATAGGTAACTTGGCGTTTGTTTCTTCCCTGATTTTTCGATGTGCATAATTTACTGTAATGATTCTTAAAAAGAGAATTTGGAAGTGCCGGTTTATACATTGTTCAAAACTCTATTAAACGCACTGGTCTTCTATTCCTTTCTCCCAATCCATGTTTCTCTACAATTTGAGCCTCTTTTTTATCGATGTTACCATTCCAATCTTTCCTAACTATTAACCAATTCTACTGTTCTTCTACTTATTCATTTCAAAGCTCTACTTTTTGTCATCACAACAAGTGTTGGTGTGTGGATACATAGTATTATAGCTGTCATGAGCTTCGTATTAATACTAATTAAACTAATTTTTCATTAACTGTATAAAAATGTATTTATCATCTTATATTTCCTTCACTACAAATCTTATTCATACGTGTTTTTTATGTGATGCTAGATTATCATGCACAAAAGTCCATTCCTTCTTACAATTATTTGAACCTTACTAACATCCACAGTGTCTAACTCTAACCCACTTATCACACTAACAATTTTATTTCTTAACATTCCACGTCCTGATTCCAGAATGTTAGAAGCTTTGTGCACATTTCTTCAGATTATTCCCTCTTGAGTAATTCTGCCTGAAAATCATAGAACGAGTTTACATCTAGAGAATGTAACTGAAGGGGGCGTTTTTAAAATTTGTAAAGTTCTTGAGGTATCAATAACGACATTAAATGCAGTGGTTTTCAATTTTTGTGTTTTTGAAGTGCGTTCGCATTTCGGGGCCATTTTTCTTTCGTAAGACAAGAGAATTTGCGAATTCTTTAACAGCGCTTTCGCTAAGTAACCGTTGGCGCTTGATAAAAAGGGAATTCTTAAGCCGGGACTACTACAGCTGGTTGATAGCAAAATTGTACCATTGAACGGTGGCGTCCCCAAACCCCTACTTTGTCCTAAACCCAAATAGGGTTTAATAAAAGAAATATTTAAAAAAAATTATGTGCTTTAGAACGTTCTATGGAGGTATCCTTTCATGTGGCTATGTGTGACTACTCAGTCCAAGGTTCCGGGATCGAATCCTAACACGATCTACTTGAAAAATGTAAGGCAGGCATTTTTCACAGAATTACGCCCTTAACGGATGAGAGGCAAAATGTAGGTCCCGTGTGTGAACGTTGTCACGCTTGAAACAGCAAGGGTTGAACAAAATTTCTAGGTTAGGAAACTCGCTTTCTGACCAATGTAGTACCTTCGGATAGAGCATTAGAAAATCAAGTGTAGTAGAAGGGTCCTTTCAGGCGGCTCCGTAATTTGGTTAGTTTGCGTGTGACTATTAAGTGCAATGTTCCGGGTTCGATTCCCAACATGGATCGCTTAAAAAATACTATGCGAACATTTTTCACAAAACTACACCCTAGTTCGGATAAAAGGTAAAATGTAGGTCCCGTGTATGAGTATTGTCACGGACGTTAAAAATCCCTACCTTGCTTGGAACAGCAAATGTTTGCAAAATTAAAAAATTCCAGGTTAAAAGAACTCTGTTCTATAGGAATGTATTACCTTCGGGTGAACAATTGGAAAACTAAATGTAGGGGAAGTATCCTTTTGTGCCTAACAATTCTTTAGTCTTATGCTGCACAACCAAAGCAAGTTAGCTTCAGTATATGCTAGAACTAGAGGCTTGTGTGTCCCATTTCGGTAACAGCCAACGACGATACATCGCCTCTAGCGTATTCAACAACAGCAACGAGCATCACCGACCAGCTAAGTAAAAAAAAACCTAACTAGTCTAAAAGTGAAAGCAGTTAAACTTCAAAACCGTTTACATAAGCGCCAATGCTTTATAAGGAAAGTCAAAATAAATCCCATTCGCGATTGTTATACACCTATCCAGAAGTAAATGAATTTATGCAATTATTCAATAATTATCTTTAATTTTTAACTACCTCAAACTAACTTTTATTAAGGTTTTAAGAAAGATCTAAATCTTCTAAGACACATTGACAAAACCTTATTATTCCTAAGTGAAAAGGAGATTTATATCTCTTGGCTTTATTTGAAGGTTTTAACTTGATTGCTTGAGTGTACAAAGCAAATAGCCACGTTCGTAGAAGAAACTCGTTACGAGAGGATTATATATCCAATGTTTTGTACATGGGCAGGCAAAGCACATCACATTTTCTCCATAGCTGTCATTACGTTTTATTTCAATTTCTACAAACATTAAAAATTTTCTAAAAACACATTACTTTACATAAACATCATTATTATTCATGCAAGAAAGAATTGTTCAAATAATTATAGTTTATATTTTCCAAGAACAGCTAATACCGTTGTCAAGTTTAATTTGTAATTAACGACTCCATCCCCTTGAGAGACTTAATTGACTGAATGGAGTCGAACTTTAAATTCTGCAATTAAATTGAAGTAAAGTTTAATTTTCTTGAGTGATGCAGATGATTTTATTCCTCTTCGTTTATTTGAAAGTTATTATTCATTAAGCTTCAGTAGCCAGATTTTTTAAAAACAAAGGAAAGCTTTGGGTTTCCCTTTTCGCTCAAACATTATCCGGGATGTGGCTAAACGCGGTCCAAGTAAACTTAAAAACCCCAGGGGGTCTTCTTCTAATCACTACGTTGGAATATGCGAATGAAAGCTAGGAACAACAAGTTTATACAGCCATTTTCCTATTTTTATATCTGTTTCATTTCCGTTTTATGTGTCTTATTTATCCACCCTTGCACACGTCACTTCCAGTATTTTACAATCTAATCATGGGGAACGCACTGAGGTAATCCTACGTTATTTCTCTTGCTGTGTTCCCAGTTTCCGATCCATTTATTCGTGAGATATATACGTTATTTTAGGGTTGTATAGTAGAAGTAATTGATTTGGTCGTTTGTACGATAGCTGCTCTGCAAAGTTCCCTTCCGAACATTTGGATCAGAATATAAAATAAACTAACACAACCCTCTATACATATTTCGTTTTGTTTTTCAAGGGATTCACTCTTTGTGCAATCTTATTTCTTGATTACATATTTGATATTTTCTATAACTTTTGGAATCTGTAAATTCTAATAAAAGCTGTAACGTCGAAGTTTAACTAAGAGAAGTTTCGTGCAATCTTTAAAGCTTTCTATTACAAATATTTCATTTCCTTTATATTTTTTAGTTTTGGATAATCACCGAGATTTGTAATTAATAGTAAATAGACATAGGAAAAGGGAGAAGAGATTGATAAATGACCATAAAGAAAGGATTCTCTGAGAAAAGAATAGGCCCAACTTGTTACGTTCAATTTACACACTAATAAATTTTCTGCAGAATTACAAATAAGTACTTCAGTTACTATTTTTGGCTATTCTAAATTTGTAGTACTTCTAAACTGGGCACCACATTTTACTCAGAGTTTGAAGTCTGGCTTTCATTTATCAAACCATATTTGGTTGCTTATTGTTAATATAAGTCCTCTATTTAGCACCAGCTTGTATTAAAGTTGGAAAAAAGACTGTTGATAAAATACCTATTTCACTTTCCTTTGTGTTTTAGAATTGAATGCACAATTATTCGTTTGTAACATTTTCTGAAAAAATTTAAAAGAGCAAGTTACATAAATACTTTTTTAAAACATTCTTCCTGCTGTAACTATGGTATGTATGCATGGTGGTAAAGACTCACTAACACATTCTCTTATAGCTCTTTTATTCTAGACTTTTTTTATCTTGTGATTAAATTAGACGTAGGTTTGAGTCGTATATCCTTCTGCATATGAGTTCATAATTTGGCAGAAAAATACAGGACTTCCATTATTCCTGTCTTAAATGTGGTCAATGGTGACATCATATGAATCACAATCCACTTTTTAAATTTACACAAAAACTCAGTTACTAGGCTACAACATATTCTCAGGAATTGCGTAAGTATAAATTCTATGTTCCGTAAAATTTACCTATAAAAGATGCACGCGCTTCCTGCCAATTTTAAGTACGCATTAACAGTACATTAATTAATATAAGAATTCATCATCATCATTAGGTCTTCAGTCCTGGAACTGGTTAGACGCGTAGCCTCAGTGTTTCCGATTCTGAACTAACCTACACATTTCCCTTAAATTTGCACAGTCTGCATCTATCACTATCCGATCTAGGTCTACATCTACTTCCTGTTTTTATCTCTGCTTGTAATATATCCCATACTATTCCCCAAAAATGCCTTAGAACGTATTCTGCTCTTTTTTCTCCTATTTTTTTTCACAGATATCTTTATTCAACTACTATTTCTATAACTTATTTGTTATTAACTTTGTCTGTCCATGCTGTCATCTTCATACATCTGGAGCACAACATTCTGTCTGTTTTTCCTACTGCCCGTATTTTATACTGTACTGTGCTCCACACATATGCTTTCAACAATTTTCTTTTTGTTTCTATGTTTGTTGTCTTTGATCATAGGAGCGGTTCTTTCTTGTTAGATGCAGTTCGGTCCCCTTCTATTATTTTACAATTATATACCATATTTCTCCGACATTTAGTGGTTGTGTAAGGGGTAAGCAGCCTGTGGCTGCCAAGTTCCCCCAGCACTTGAACATTTGCCGATGTAATATTTTTTCCAATATATCTTTTTGCACAGCCAACATTAGTTGCGGATATTTCACAACCAACACCTGTAGTTGTTTATACGAATTATCAGATTTATCTGAACTTATATTTTCGTTATTAGATTCAGTGGTATGTGAAGGGGAATCCCGACACGGTCCGCTTGAAAAATGTTAGGCGAGCATTTTTCACAAAAATACACCCTCGTTCGGATGAGAGGTAAAATGGAGGTCCAGTGTGTGAGTGATTTCACACACGTTAAAGATCCCTACCTGGGCAATGTAGTACCTTCGGAAGGAGCATTTGAAAAAATCAAATGTAGGAGGTTAAGCAGCCTGTGGCTGCTGAGATCCCCCAACACTTACACATTTGCTGAATGAATAGTTTTTCAGTAAACCCTTTTACACAATTAACATTATCATACGTTTTCCCGTGTTTCAAGGTATTGCGCAATCGTTTAATATGACATGGTTACGAGGCAAATTACGCGAAATTTTTATTAAATACCAAACACGTTAAAAGTGATACAATTCTCAATTTACAATATAAATAAAGCAATGTACTCACTTTAATCGCACCTTAGTTACATCCCAGGGCCATGTCATTGTGGGTCCATTACGCCGTCGTTAAACCAGATTTATTCGTCCTCCTCTTTTGTTCGTTCGTAGGTAGGGCTGGAAGGATACAGGTAGAGGTACGATAAAGCAAGATAAGATACGGGAACCTACATCCTAAAAAAAAAGATAAAAGATACACCACGACATCGGTAGCTGTTTTCGGCTTCAGGCATCGTAGTCTAATGGCTAATGGCGTCGTATCACACACCGCGCAGTTGCGCCGTTCACTCCGCGCCTGCGCATTATTTTTTTCGTTATTAATCTATCCATCTTGGGACTCGTTAGATGCGTACCTCCATTGATTTCTGTTCTGAGCTAGTCTATACATTTCCTTGAAATTCCTATAGCCTACGTCTTTCACTATTTGAGTGCAATAGTCTAAACTAGGTCTACTTCGACTTCTCTTTTTTCCTATCTCTGCTTCTAATATATTTCGCACTATTCCCTCATGCCGTAGTATGTGGCCTATGATCCTATTTCTCCTATATTTTACCGTTTTCCACCGTTTTCCTACCATTTTTAGTACCTCTTTGTTCTTAACTTTGTTTTCCGTCATATTTTCATCATACGTCTGTAGCACCATATTTCAGAGGCTTCTACCTTTTTCTTGCCCGCTTCTCCTACTGTCCAAGCTTCACAGCCGTACAGTGCTGTACCCCATACATATGCTTTAAGTAATCTTTTCCTTGTTTCTATGTTTGTTGTCTTTGGACACAGTAGTTGCTTTTTTTTGTTAAATGTAGCACAACCTTGTGCTAATCTTTGTTTTATATCTTTTGCGCTTTTCCATCTTGCGTTATTTGGCTTCCTAGGTAGCAGAAATCTCTAACCTCTTGTAAGTTCTTGTTACCTATTTGTATTCTTGTTTTTGATTTATTTTCCCCTTCTTTGCATACTAGTACCTTAGTTTTATTTTTGTTAATTTTTATACCGCATCTCTCTGTCAGAACTGTTTCCATTTCATTAAGAGCAGCCTCTACGTAACTCTTCCTTGCTAGATACTAATACCGCTGTATCATCTACAAATATAAGCATATCAATTTTTCGTCGCTGCATAGAAATTTCTGCATTTGACAGTTTTCCTTGCCTCTTCATTGTACAAGTTAAATATTAATGGGGATAAGGAACATTCCTGTCTCACCCCCTTCCTAATGTTTTCTTCTTTACGTTCCTGCTCTAATTCTATTACTGCTGTTTTCTCTTTGTATAAGATATGTTCTATTCGTCTATCCCTAAAACTCATTCCAATCTTTTTGAGCATTTCAAATATTTTTTTCATTTTACATTGTCGAATGCTTTTTCAAGATCTACAAACCCTATATACACGCTTTCCCCTTTTTCTATTGTTTTCTCCATTATCACTCTCAGAGCTTTAATAGCCTCCTGTGTTCCCCTGTTTCGCCTAAACTCAAATTGATCTTCTAGTATTTCTTCAGCTCGTTTTTCCATTTATATTTGTACAATTCTAGTTAATAGTTTTGACACGTGTGCTGTCAAACTTATTGTCCAAATATTTTCACATCTATCCGCCCCTTTCTTTTTTGGTATAGTTACTATGATGTTACGTTTGAAATTTTTGGGTATTTCGCCTACCTCATACATAAAGCGTACAAGTTGGAAGAGACGTTCTGTTACTGCTTGTCCAGCGGCTTTTAGAGTTTCTGCTTGCACCTTACCTGTACCCGGCGCCTTACTATTTTGCAGACTCTTTAATGCTAATTCAAACCGTCTCGAAGTATAGGATATCCCAAGTCATCATTTTCAATGTCTAATTACTTCTCTAATGCTGTTAGTTCCCCTCCTGCATATAAATTCCTTATATATTCTTGCCATCTACCCACTTTCTCTACATTTTCTATAATGATGTTTCCTCCCGCATCCTTCATATTTTTGCGATGCGGTTTTATATCCCTAAAATTTATTCTAATTGGTTTGTATGCTTCATCTGCCTTTCCTATTTCCATCTTAGTTTGTACTTTTTGCACTTTTCATCAATCCATTGTTCTTTAGCTTTTTTACATTTGCGAATAATTGCCCATTTTATAGCCTTGTATCTCTGATTTCCTGTTTCGCCTGATTTATTTTTGTATTTTCGTCTTTCTTCTATTAAATTCAGGATATCCTTTGTTATCCATGGTTTCTTATTTTCTTTTTGTGTCTACCCCAGAATATCTCTGGCCGCCATGTCTAAGAGGATTTAATGTATTTCCATTCTGTTTCTACTTCCTTAGTATCAGATATTTTCCCGATATCTTTCAGCAATTCACTTGACTTTTTTTCGAATCTTTCTTGAATATCTTTATCTTTTAGTTTCTCTAAGTCAAAGTGCATTTTTCCTTTTCTTTTTTCAAATTTTTAAATTTAAGTGCGGCTCTCATAATTACGATGTTGTGGTCAGGGTTTATATTTGCCTCTGGGTAGCTTCTACAGTCTTTTACTTGATTCCTAAACCGTTGTCTAGTAAGAATGTAGTCTACTGGATATCTTCCTATAACTCCTGGTATCTTCTACGTATATCGTCTTCTAGCATAATATTGAAATAATGTGCTTGTGATGATTAAATTGTTCTTGTCGCAAAATTCTACCAGCCTATTTCCCGTGTTGTTTCTCGTGTCTAAACCAGTACCGCTTCTTCCCTACCCTCACCTACCACTGCATTAAAATCCCCCGTAATTGTTAAATTCTCATGTCCTTTTACGTATCGTAGTATGTCTTCAATATCTTTATAGTTTGCTTCTACCTCTTCCTTACTGTAGCTAGAGGTGGGTATGTACACTTGTATTATTACTGTGTTTACCGGTTTAGATTCTAATCTAACCATGAGTACTCTTTCGTTTTTTTGTAAGTAATTTTCTGCAGTGTCCTATATTTTTCGCATAACTATCACCACACCCAAATTTCCTTCCTCTGCTCCTGTGCGAATTACTCTGAAGTCTCCACTCGAAAAATCCCCCACCTCTGGCCACCAAACGTTGCTGATCCCTACTATGTCTAGTGCTAAACTATTCAGTTCAATTTTCAGGTTCTCTAGCTTACCTACTTGCTTTATACTTCTAATATTCCACGCTCCGACTTGCCAAATGTTCCCTATTCGTATTCTGAACTTTCGGATCGCATTTTCCAAAGTAGTCTCCTACCGGAGATCTGAATGGGGAACTTTTTTAACTCCTGCATCTTTTATCCCAAATAGTGCCATCGTGTTTATTACAATTTAAGTACGCTGTGTACATGGGAGGTAATGGGGTGATTTCCCGTTGCCTTCCACATCGCGGTAGGGTATCTTAGACTGCCATACTGACCCCTATTCTTTTTTCCAATCTAAGTACGGAAACAGTCGCTGTCTTCTTTCGGGGACCTGTCTTAGTCTGGTTCCTCACTAACGACCCTACTACTTTGGTTGGACCTGTAGTTTGCCTCTTTAGCTCATTAGAACACGCAAGCCATTTCACCTGTTCTAGTAACCTAGAACTTCGGTAAGGTGCAGGTCCATTCGAAATGGAATATAAGAATTTATGAGTATTTATTAAAAATTAATTTTTTTTAAATAATTTAACTCGGCTATAGGGTAAGTTTTATGATACCCTTAATACGTAACATATGTTTCGATGTTTTAGAGGAAGAAAATATTATTTTTCTTTAGCAATATTTGAACGTCATTTTTACTTAGAACAATTGAAGTTTAGATTTTATAATAATTCTAATTTTGCTAGATTTGTAGTTTCCTGATCAAAATCAAAGTGGATAGACCAGTATTGTTAAAATTATACTTTTGTGCTAATTGCATAGGTGGTGCACTACTAGTGTTTGTAGTAGTTTATACTACAACATACGCACCAAAGACCTTTGTGTTAAATTACTTTATATATTTATTTGTGAACTTGTCTTATACCAATGCTATTCATAAATTGTTTTACTAAAAACTTTACAGTTAAAAAAATTTTCTAAATAAAAGAAATTGCTAGAAACTTTAAATTTTTTGGATTATTTATTGGATAGACTACCATTTGTCGTGACATATCTATTTTTATATGTACTTTAATATTCTTTTATTTCAGCTAGTTAGTTTGTGGTGTGGCGTTTCGCGTTACTACTACTCCTCGCCCCAATTTCCAACTGTGCCCCTGAGTATTCGTTCGTTGTGTCACAGGTTTTACCGTGACAAATTCTACTTGTGAGTAGAAGAGAGGCTCGCAAACGAACCTTATACAGAGGGTAGAAGAAAGCCACCGCATTTAATTTTCCAATGCTCCACCCGAAGGTACTGCATTGACCAGAAAGTGAATTTTCTTTTTACCTGGAAATTTTGAATTTTATAAAACCCTTGCTGTTCCAAAGAATGTAGGTATCTTTAAACACTCACAAATAGGACCTACTTTTTACCTCTCATCCGAACGAGGGCGTATTTTTGTGAAAAAAGCTCACCTAACATTTTTCAAGTGAACCATGTCGGGAATCAAATCCAGGACCTTTGGCATACCAATTTCTGTACGGAGCCGCATGGAAAAAGTAGTCTCTGCTATATCCTTGAACTGGAAGGCCACCGAAAGTAGGCATTCAGAACATGTGGAGCATGGGGGGGGGACGCCATTAGCTTCCATTTTGTCAGTAAAACATATAACGTACAGTTAAAAACC
This sequence comes from Platerodrilus igneus, assembly GCA_036346225.1. Taxonomy (NCBI): domain Eukaryota; kingdom Metazoa; phylum Arthropoda; class Insecta; order Coleoptera; family Lycidae; genus Platerodrilus; species Platerodrilus igneus. The sequence goes on from JARFIW010001052.1 coordinate 10,324,833, forward strand.
AATTTAATTATTTTCATAGCAATTGTTGCATAGTCCAGGGCCATGGACACCTCAATGCTTTCTTGAAATCAGTACAAACTAACATAGCACAACCCGATCGTATTTCCCACGTGTATAGTCCACCGCAAATTGAACCCAGCATACGCCCAAGTCAAACCCAAACTTCGCACGTAGTTCGTAGTGTTATACCAGATATTTAACACGGCACACGGCCAGCCTACCCAGTCATCACCCATTCATGTGCAGGTTTGTACATGTTCCACAGTTGTTGCGGGTCGTATGCAACAGTTGCATTTGTTTTGATCTATATATAATCTGCGAAAGTTTTAATAGAATAGTATTTAATATAAACTCGGTGCGTTTTGCATTGTGAAAAATTAATTTCTTGCGTTAAAGGGTAACCCTTTACTTTACTCGATTTGTTACATTTATTTTCGGGATAAATTAAATACCCCTTTTTCCTTTGTTAATTCATTAGCCGTTCGAATAAATTCCGTTTCTATTCTTAAATTCTTCAACAACACCCTATATATTTTACCTGTTCAGAATAAGCCCGCTTTACAATAATTTTTAAAGCAAATGTATTTGCTTGGAAACGATAAGCTTATGATAAAATTTAAATAAATCAATACCTTGTTTTAGGTATCCTTAATTTGTTAAACATTCCGATAACGTATAAATTCTTTTTTCTATTGTTCCAGTTTACAGACTCGTCGAACTACGGTCTCGCACTATCCGTTAAAACCGTGTTTTTAGTTTCTTAATCGCGAACGAGAGATCCAACACCTTGAACACGCTGGTGAGTGTTTCGTCCCTATTTACGTTGAGCCCTTATATATTTGGACTTCCCTGTTTAAACTCATGCATGCACACAATTACTTCGTCTATCCAAAGTTTTGAAACTATTTTGGAGCTTTTTGCCATGTTCTGAATGTGGTACTATCTGTTTTAACTAACTACAAAACAAAAGGATATACTACTTATTACTGTGTAACTGGGTTAAAATGCTTAATGGATAACTGATTTAAAATGCTACCCTTTTGTATTGTGGTTAGTTAAAACAGATAGTACTACATTCAGAACATGACAAATAGCTCCAAAATAGTTTCAAAATTTTCGTATAGACAAAGAAATTTTGTGCATGCATGAGTTTAAACAGAGAAGTCCAAATATATAGGGGCTCAACGTAGGCTCCATGTAGGTAGGGACGAAACACTCACCAGCGTGTTCAAAATGTTGGATCTCTCGTTCGCTCCTAGGACCGGAGAGGGCCAGATAGACCTGAGACCACGCCACTGGTGCAGTTTTCTATACTACCCAGGAGCGACAATTCAAGGACTATCGAGTCCCCCGCGGGTAGCTAGAATGATTACGAAAAATATTAATTTATTTACGCCGACAAGTACAGGTTTATAAAACCATCAATACCCACCAGGCTCTAAGGCCTGCGCAAAATTTTTATAAAGAAAACGGAACGAAGAATCTAGCAATTTCGACGAGTACTTTTTAACATTTTCAAAAAGAAAGTGAACATAAATCCGTTTAATTAAACAACCAGAGCTCCAAGTCATACTGTTATCAAGAAGCGATTAAGAAACTGGAAAACACGGTTTCATCGGATAGTGCGTGATCTTAGTTCGACGAGTCTGTAAACTGGAACAATAGAGAAAACAATTATACCTTATCGGAATGTTTAACAAATTAAAGGATACCTAAAACAAGGTATTGACTTATTTAAGTTTTATCATAAACTAATCGTTTCCAAGCAAATACATTTGCTTTAAAAATTATTGTAAAGCCAGCTTATTCTGAACAGATAAAATATATAGGGTATTGTTGAAGAATTTAAGAAAAGAAACGGAATTTATTCGAACGGGTAATGAATTAACAAGGGAAAAAGGGGGTATTTAATTTATCCCGAAAATAAACATAACAAACTAACCATCTATACTACATAAGAAAAAAGTTAATGAATTAAGTTTGTAAAATATAGGAACCGAACTAAATGTAGTGGGTAAGTTTATTTGTATTAACTAATATCATTAATACTTATATTATACATAATTATAAGCACATATTGCTCAACATTTTTCTTTTTTTCAACATCTCTTCTTTGCTATTCAACAGATTCCTGTGAGCTACTGAAATACTGTTTAAATTTTTTTCTGATCTTAAATGCTTTTCTAGGGGCTCTTGGTCGATTTGGTGGTAATGAAGTTAAGTTGTTTTCGTCAGTTGTTTTTATTAGTTCGTTATAATTGCCCAACGAGGACGCTGCCGACAGTGGCTTTATTCGCAAATAATTATGGACTACAGCTGTTACTTTTACAATATCGTCAATTTCCAACTTACATTCTTAAGCCCTTTTGTAAACACGAAATCTGACCTTTAAAATATCAAATGAACTTTCCACAGTTCGTCGTGCTCGAGATATTTGGTAATTGTAGACATTATTTTCAAAAATCTGTGTCACTTTCACTTTTGGATATGGACGCATTAAATAATTCGATAATGGAAACCCCTCATCTCCGATAAACAATTGTGGTGTGGTTCTGTTTGCCTAGGTAACGGTTTGGACTTTTGCAACTGAAGAGATTCACTGTTTAACTGCTGTCCTAAATTTGAAGTAGCAAATATGTTCGCGTCGCTCAATTTACCCATGCAACCTACGTCGATAGTTTTGAAGCGATAGTGAGCGCCTACTGTTGCTTAAATCGATTCAACAGCGTTACTTGTAGTTAAAATACGATGAACCGTACGTAATGATTTCCGAATACACACATGTTTACCAATTATCACACCAACGCAGTTATATATTTGCCACTTTCTCACAAACTCAAACGTAACGTTTTCCCAAATTTCTACAGTTGACATAAGTATGTAAATAGGTTGCAAACAAAGCCAAATTTTTTTGCACAGTTGTGAAACAACGTTTGACGCAGTTCTTTCCCCCATTCGGGTAGCTTTAGCCTATAGTTTTGAACATATCTCCATTGCCAAGTAAACAATACAAAGTAAACATTTATGATTGCAGGTGCTGTTGTCAAGGACAAATGGACGAAGCTCAAAAACAATCATCGTAAGGCATTCCGTAGGCAAAAGGAAAAAACTTATTGTTGTTGTTTTTGGTAATTAACTATTATATAAAGAAAATTTACTGGTTTTGAGCAACTGTTATACATTTTCATAATATGATTGTTTTTATTTTATATAGAAGGTAGAGAGAGAACGAAGATAGAGGTATGAAGCATCACCACCGTTTTTCATCCTCCTTCGTCCTCCATCAACCTCCTCCATCCTCCATCATCTTCCACCTTCCTCCATACTGCATCGTCCTCCAACCTCCTCTGTCCTTCATTATTTTCTTACTCCTCCGTCCTTCATCATCATCCAACCTTCATCCTCCACCTTTTCTTATCACCTTCATCTTTTATCATCCTCCAACCTCTTTCATCTCTCATCATCTAACCTCCTTCGCCTTCCATCATTTTCCAAGTTCCTCAATCCTCCATCATCCTCCAACCTCGATCCGTCTTCCGTCCTCCGTCCTCCAACATCCTGCAGCATTATCCAACCTTCTTCGTCCTCCACAACTGTTACTTTGGTATGTTTTTCTTACGCCACGATTTTGATATATTTTGTATATATCAGGTTTTTCTCCATCCTGTACAATATATTTCCAAATAGCTACGTCACATAATTCTGAGACGTAAGCTTTAGACGTCTGCATCGTTCAACAGACACTTTTGGACTAAACAATTTGAGATTTAACTTTTTCTAAGCACTCTCACCACTACTTTACGTCCATTTAAATCGCATACGCCATTTTTCTGCAAATACCTCACAGACAGCATTTTTAGATACGTCATTTTTCGCGTACTTAACCCCTTATTTTAATGTAGTAGCCACCTAATAATAAAAACGCAACGAAGATATTAAAATTTATTAAATGTGTCATGTACATCTATGACAATTGTATTAATAATAAGTTACAAACAAATAAAAAAAACTTTTTGAAAAAACTATAATATTTTTGAGAAACATATAAGATTAGTACTAGCATCCACTGTGATATCTAGAATCAACCGAATCGGTGACAGCCAAATCTGTAAACATTTTTGTGAGCCATCGCCTCGCACTCTCAGCATTTAGGTATTTCCAACACTGTCAAGTTATTTGCATTGCTGCTATTATTAAACAAATAATTACTTGCACGATTCTCGCCTTCTAGTAACATTTGAACATGTTCTTTATCTATCGTATTTCCAATTACACTTTTTATAACAACTACAAATTTTTCGTAAAATTCTGAAAACTACACTTCAACTATTCTATTTTATAACATATTAATTTTTGTATGTTTAATAGCTCGAACTCATTTATAACAATAACATTTCGATTTTTCACAATTTCCATATTAGACAAATTTTCTTGAAATATATTTGCAGCCCGTGCATTTCCACTAGATGTATCGGTAGACAGCAGCAATTTAACTTCATAATCCAGTTGTAATTCTACGGCTTCTACTCCACCAGATAAACTATTGAATCTGATGTATATAAGCATATAAAATTTATTTCTCTATTGCACAATTAAAAATTTAATCACAAGTGCATATAAACATTCTTAAGCAAATGCCAAATATATCAAAATACTTATCTTAACAGGAAACGTTTCGTTGAACAAAGTTACTTTCTAATTTCTTAAAACTAATAAGGAGAACGTACTGTTAGTACGTTTGTAAGTTTATACAGTCAAAAGATGTTCATTAATTAAATGTGATTGTAGGTTAATGTTTCAAAATTTTTATTACAAATACCAGAGAGATAATTTTTTACTCTAGACAACTCGGAAACAACTAAAACCAGCTATGAGGACACAATCGAGTCGTTTTAACCAGAGTCTCCTAGACATTCTGCAACTGTAGTAACACTTGGGTGTTTCTCAAACAACATGCCTTTCCGGCGGAAGTTATTTTACTACGGGAACGAATTCTTCTTAAAAGTAAAATTTACCAACCTTGGAGATTATTACTTTGCACTTTATCTGACTAATCAAGTTCGATACCTAATTAAGCAAAGTTTAAGTCTTGAACCAAAGAAGGGGATTTACCTTTTCCTGAATCGGCATAGTTTAGCGTGTTCAACGGCCCAGGAAGATGATGTGATAGACGCCAGGGTTATATATTATTAATCAAAACAAATAAATCATAACACTGCAATATTTTAGAATACAAACTAACGATGATTGGGTAAAAGCACCAGTTGCAGCCACATTAAAGACTTTTATATTCCAAGTATTATATTGCTAATGATTCTTGTTTTATTTGTGCCAAATGTTATTTAGAATATTGCTATTGATCTAAAGATTAATTTATTTGCACAAAAAATATAGATAATAATATTCTATATAAGTTTTAAACAATAAAGTCCAGCAAACTCATATTTGCCACTTCCGGCTACAGAAGTACCTGTAGAGGTCATTAATTGCACCAGTTGAGGCCATAAATGATTCTGAGGAGGAAGAATAAATTTACCCAAAAATATGAAAAAATGTATTAAAAAAATTTGTTATGACACATTAAATTGGTATATAAAACAAGGAATAAACTAAAACAGTGCATATAGGTAGATTTTTAAGCACAGTTAATTTGTATACACGTTTTTAGTCAATAAACTCAAGCATTTCAGGAACTAAAAAAACACCTCTAGAATTAATTTTCTGTGAAGCACTAATTATTTTAACAGCATTTTAACAGCATATTTCATCTATTTTTTCAGACCATTTTCAATGGTTCGGTGTTTTTATCATCGCATTTATAAAATATCCATCATCACAAATTTTTGTAATTACGCTAGGGTAAAAGTTGCTTTCATAATTAACAATAACATGTGTATTTTTTCCAAGTTCTTCTAATCTTCAAACGTTAATTGAAGTATATGTTTTCTTGTTCTTCTTGTATTTCTGTTTTTTCGTTCGTTAGTTGAACTATATCTTTTTCTTGTTCTTTTTGTATCTCCAGTTTTTCGTTTATTGGTTTTTCTTGATTATTGCTTATAATTGGTGATCGTAAACTATGGTATGTGGTTGATTCTTGGTAGATTTTTATTTTACTGTTGTTCTATCCGCTTTTGTTTGTTTTCAGCTCTTCTTTTCTTATTTTGTTCTTTCTTCTTAAGCGCGCCAAGGTTAAGCAGTTCCTTTTTCTTCCATTTCAATCCAACTCACGCCGGTTAAAACACTTGACGTATAGGTCTTTTATTGGCAACTTGGTTAATCTTTGATTCGGGTATTACAAGTATATTTGTTACGTTATTCGGGGCAGCCACGTTGGGCGCCAAATTTGTTACGTTTTTTTTTTCGAGGCCTCCACATTGGGCGCCAAATTGGTTACGTTTTTTTTCGTGGCAGCCACGTTGGGCGCCAAATTTGTTACGGTTTTTTTTTGTGGCAGCCACGTTGGGCGCCAAATTTGTTACGTTTTTTTTTTCGAGGCGCACGTTGGGCGCCAAAGTTGTGTTACGTTGGCTTGTAACCGTGCGTAACAAAAAGAAAATCAAAGAAGAAATGACCGGGCTCAATCGGAGTGTAGGGGGGGTTGTAGAAAGCAGACTAACCTATAATGTACGCGGCTGTAAAGAGTTAGTAACAATACCTGCAATAAAAATAGTTAAGCAAACCTGGAAAAAAGAATAAGCATAGCAGCAATGAAAAGTCTAAGTTATTCAGTACTTTGTAGAATGTAAATAAAACTGTTTAGATAAACTATATAATATAATCACGATAAAAGCATTACAAAATTTTTTATTACAAAGTGAGGTAATATTGGGGAGTAGCAGAAACGTTTCCTCACACACCAATTAAACATAAATCAGACAAAATGTTAACAAAAGATAAATAGGCAAGACACAATAGATATGAGTAATTCAGTAGTATTGATTTTTTTTTCTTTCTTTTTTTTTTAATAGCAGGCAAGTCTATTGTAAAAGGTATCAACACGACAAAGAATATTGCAAAACTAACGGATAGATATTTAAAGTAATAACAAGTATGAAATAGTTCAACTTACACAACCAGGAGCACCGGAAGAGTGTCTATAGAGTTGGACTAATTCGGCTACTGATAGCCTTGCAGTTGGAGTTGGTGGAGTGTAGGGTGTCCATGGTTCCATCCCATTATCAACTTGAAACTTGACACTACTATCAACTGCAGATTGTTCTTTTACTTTCTGTAACTGATCGAAAGCCTCCTGATAGCTTGGTAAGCCGGATGCACTGGTGTAGCTTGGCAAAAATTCACAGTCTATTCGCGGGGGTGGGATTCGTGGTACAACAGACAGAAACACGTGCAACACACGCAACTAAGAACAATTAAAGTTAGTATAATTCCGATCCAAACATCCGTCAAGAAGTTTTCGTATTGCGGATCTGCTTCAGCAGAAAGAACTTCGTCAACTTCTGAAGCGAATTTCAGTTGGTAAAGGCATTGTTTGAATACGGGGAAACATTTAAAAAAAACACGGTCACTCTCACAATCTCGTCTTTAAAAAAATGTACGTTCATATTTTATTTACTTATTATTAAATGCAAGGTACATTTAACGTATCATTAATACAGCATGAGTTAAAAAAAGGAGTTTAAAACCTGACTAAAGTGGCTCCTTTAAAAATTCTGTACAGGTTTATTGTACTTTCTCTGATAAAAAAAAGGACCACGAAACTAGGTCGCACACACAGTTATCCTAAAAGAATCGGTCAAGTTTAGCAAGCAAGTTCTACAACTTTTATTTCAAAAGAAACTCAACTAAAAACACAATTAGTAAAGCACGCGTAATCACTAAGTAAGTCCGTCAAAGACCTTACCACAACACTTGTGGTCAACCAAACACGTTACATATAAAGCATCTTCCTTCAAATGTCATCAGAAATACCCTGCCAATCTGTTTATCTAAACTAGTTGTTACCATAAACTCTTGTCGACTATTATCTCCTTCGCTAATAACATAAGGAACAAAATTTATATTTACGGCAAGACAAGAACGATGCAATCTATAATTAATTAGAAGCTGTTTAACATTCATTCCTTGGAATTTATTTATTAATGAGAATCAATCTTCAATTTATCTATCTTTAATTAATACACATGAGTTAAATTGCATACAATTCTGAATTATTCTGAAGTATTTACTTGATACAAACAGCGATCCAAAAACGATGTATTATAAGAATTGAGTATAGCGTAAAATGTTAAACTATAAAAAATGCACGTTACATATTGCTTTAAATATTAATTTTCTATGTTTTTAGATCTATATTTTCTTTATTTCGTTCTTCATTAATTTCCTATTTACAGTTTTATTTGTGGAAATTTTAGATTCTGTAACTTCAATCACAGTATTGTTATAGTTTTTCAACTCGACGTTAATCTCTGTATCGCTTTACTTTGGGTTTTCTATTTCACTAGTATCATTATCACTTATTATTGGTATGGTTTTATTTTCTGGAATTCTGAATGCTTGGTCTTGAGTTTTACCATCAATTACATTATTTTTGTGGTTGGCTTCATCAATCTGCTCTATTAATATTTTTCAAATTAATGGTTCCGCTAATCAGGATGTTTTCATCAAACAATTTTATCGCCTTTTTGTCAAGAGTTTTGCAAATCCAAGAAAGATCATCTGTCATCGATGAATTTCAGCCGTAACTTGCTTAAATTCAGGAAATGGAAATTCTAATATGACTTCACGTAAACCAGGTGAAGCAAAGGAAACTTCTTCAGCTTCATTTGAGCGTGCATCGCACTTAATGCTGTCCAATACATCAAATAACATTTAGGCTGCTTTGTTATCTGTTTTTTCTTTTGTTGATGCTTTTCCATAAACTCAGATAACACTCCTGCTTTTATTTTTTATTTTCAATATAAGATAAGCATGAATTCTTAAAGTTAAGATAATCTATGTTAACGATGTCTAAATTTAAAAATTGGATTTATTGGAGTTGAACTGGAATGGTTGAACTTTTATTGACACACTTGGTGTAGTCGATACTATTTTGTTTATGGAAAAAGCACACATATTCAAAATCCATTTATTATGGTTGTTTTGAATGATATTTTTGTTAATATACTATATAAAAGATTTGTTAAATCTTGTTTGCTGATTTCATTTTCATTATGTTCTAGTCTCCATGCTCACAATTCCTTTTTCCAATGACATTTAAGTTGGAAGAATACTGCTACATCTAATGACTGTAACATATGGGTGGTATTGAGATATAAACACACTATAATTATGCCTTTATCTCTACAAAATTTGCTTAACTGAAGACGTAAATGCGATAAATGTCCATCCAAAAACACTATTATTGGAAAAGTGCACTTTTGTTCAACTAAAAACGGACGAAAAACGTTAACCATGTAATCGTAAAATGTTTCTGCAGTCATCCATTCATTCTTAGTGTTACCAATTCCCCAATGAAGGAGTGCCGACTTGAGATACGTTGCTGGTATTTTCTCAAATTTATATAAAGTTAACGGCGGAGCATAATCACCCACCACATTAAAACCGATAAAAGTAGTGATATTTTCTTTGTTACTATGCATAGACGTAGCATTCATGTGTTTGCCCTTTTCAGCTAACGCATCCACCCCTTGGGTTAAGGTAGAAAGCTGTCTCATTCACATTCCATAAACGTTTTGGATCCTCAAGCAATGTTGCATGGCCTCCTAGATCATTCAAGGTATTTTGGAACCATTTTCTAATTTATTCGCAGTAACAGCGGCGCAGGCCTTGCTAATGTATTCCTATTGCTTAACCGAGAGTTCTGGACGACGACTCACAAACAACTCAAAACCATTTCCACACCAGATGATTATTGGTAAAAGGAGTTTATTGTTAGGTTTCATTGGCGATCTTTTGTACAGAGTAACAAAGACCATCTTAGGTTACCGGGAAACCTTTTGCACAAGATGCTTTCATTCAATCACACAACAAGTTCTCAACATCATCTCCCAAAACCCAACTTAGGCCGACCTTTTCATAGCTTTCTGGACGAACACCAGATGGTTTTAATCTAAGAGTATTTCTTGGAAACTTTAATGTGTTGGAGGCTGTCAAAACTAGCATCCTATTTTTAACGGCTTTCAGTGCGTTTTTGAGCTATTCGGAGGTGTAATTGAACAATGTTGGGTTAAATAGAGTTTTCTTATAATTTTTCTTAATCTTTGTCATAGGTACTGAAAAGAAAAGGTATTTTTATTTTAATCCAACTTCAAAAATTTGTGGCCTAATTATATACAGACAAATACCAGTTTCGGCCACTATGGCCGCAATTCAAAAACCATACTCTTATTGAAACCACTAGTAGTAGTAACAGAATACTTTGTATATTTCTATGCTCCAGCTCCAGCCACCCTAACTAAGTACAACATAATTATTTTTGTACAAGCAGTTTAAACCAAAATTTAAGCCTTATGCTATCTATAACCTTTAACTACATTTTCCCTACTCTATTTTAGTTACCCAAAAAGTTACTAATACTTGTGCTTACCCTTTATTCATAACGATAACTTTAAGAAATATTACCAAACGATACACAGCTGATTTCACGTATCCGCCATTAAAACTTTACTGATGCTATCTACCGATACTTTTTATAAGTAAGAGCAGAAACATTTTGATTTTACGCGAGTTACATATCCCCCAAATCAATATATATGTATATTTACATGGAATTATTAAGATTTAAGAATTATTGTTACATTGTATTATTGAAGAACATAATAAAAGATTAATAAAAGTTCACAAACCAGACATGAGAACGGAAACAGTTACTTTGTATTTCAGACGTAATATGACACTGCTGGTTGTAGTGATCCGTAGTGGTTCTGAGTCAATTCTCATTGGTTAAAATTATTGCAAATATTATAGTGTACATTTCAATATTTGAAGATATTTGTTAGAATAGGATTAACTTTCATTCTTCTTGCAGAAGTTTCTGATATCATTACAAGTTTTCGTTTGCATCTTTTTATTAGTAATGACCGATAGTATCCAAATTTCAAGACGATTTTTATGAAAACCTATAATCGTGTTGGTTTGATTACCAATGCATTTATGTTTGAGTAAACTATTAGGCGAATCAGGTGTAGAGCATTCATGCCTACTGCTTGTTCCTTTTTCTACTGAAGCACGATTAAGGAGAGGTATCCTAGCGTCTTTTGCAGGTTGCTCATTTATTTTAATACTTAAATCTTTTACCATTATTGACAGTTAGTGAAAGGTACGGTGGCTATCATACCGACTCTCGGTTGTTGCATTTAGGGGATCTGCTTACCATAGATCTTGATGTTTCAATTCGGATATCCTTACACTGTCAGTTATAACTTTGTAGTGTCGTGGGTTTTTATAGGCAAATCCCAGTTAGCTGTAGCTTAGTTTGACGTTAAGGGGCGTGCTAATATATTTCTATTTAAAGGGTGCTGAAGAAGATGTTGAGCCTCGTGATTTTCGTTCGAAACTTCTTCAAAGGGGCGAATGTAGTGATCCGTAGTGGTTCTAAGTCAGTTCTCATTGGTTGATAATTATTGCAAATATTACAGTGTACATTTCGATATTTGAAGGTATTTGTAAGAATACCACTTGCAGGTTTCTGAACGCATTCCGCGACGTCAGAATTTTCATTATAAAGGACGCATGTGTAAGATAGATCTATGTAGTCGACAAGGTTAAAAGACTTTGTTTCTAGGTTTCAAGATGGCAGGTTGAAGGATTTCGCTTGGCGGTTTTTTATAGAAGGTGATGTATTATGTTGATACTGTAGTTACTATTTAAGATAATCTGATTACATCTGGTAATTCCAGCCTTGTTTTGAGTGTGATGTTGGCACTTATTGTAAAACCGTTAGTTATTTAATCATTTAAGGAAATATTTGTGTGTTACCTGTTGCTTTTGGCTTAGACTTTGATGCCGGTTGTTTTACTTATGTTTAATATAGGCGATTTTACGATTTTATTGAACGTTTTATGTATAAATGAGTGTTGTTTGGTTTAACACCGGAAAACTAATATTTATTTATCTGAATTGTTTATTTAGTATTCTTCTTAATCTTCTTTGGGAATGAAACCACTCATAGTTTTTAAAATCTATTTTATTTACGTTTCGATCCATGACCTAGGATCGTTGTCAAAATAAAATTATTTTGACAACAAACATACAGGGAGTGTTTATTTAGTATATAATCAGAGTAAAACTAATATTTGTTTAATTGAAATAATGTTTATATGGTATTTAATAGAGAGTTTGAACTTCAATTGCATTGCACTTGTTGCAAACCAATAGTAAGTGTACCCTTAATGTGATTTTACGAACAATTAATGGAAAGTACCAACACACCATTCCTTAAATATATTAAATCAAATTATTAGGCAAGTTTGAATATGAACAGTATTATATTTCTCTGTTATATTTGTTTTGATTTAAAATAGTAATCGAATTAACCACAACGTTGTTGTGTATATTTTTTGTTTGTAATTTGTAATGCCACGATGTGTTTAATTTTTAAAAGTACGTTTTAACCGATGCAATTATAATGAATAATTTTTAACATTTGCTTCATAGATTTAATATATTTAACTAAGATGCATTTATAAAAAATTTAGCGCTTGAATCTGGGCTTGTATTTATGCTGTAGAATGTTGAGTATGTATAGGATGTATTTACTGCCAACATATTTTATAATGTTTGATATTTGTGATTCATTTGACATTTTTATCATGTCTAAATGTTTTATTTCAGCATATTAACCACATATTCAACTGCATCGCTCATATCTTGGTTTAAACGTAATTATACATTTTGATGTGTGTTTATCCTATTATCTAGCCGATGTTCTTATATAATTATACAGTATTTAACATTTGTGATAACTGTTGTGATGTAATTAAATTGAACCTCTAGTATGAGCGACCATCCAGTGCCTTCGCGTTTGCATTTGTGACAATGTTGGAGGTAGTCTATTCAATAATAAGCGCCTTTTAATCATGCGCAATCATACCATAAGTTTATTTTAGCAATTCATGTCGTCTTATCAATGTACTTATAGTGTACCCTTTTGCGAATAATAGGAAGTCGGCTAGCCTTTGTGAAATATTTTGTAACACGGGCTGAAACTGTTAATGTATGTATGTGGGCGCGTGTTCGAGCCTTGTTGAATATTACTAACATTTTATGTTTATGCGGGGAGGAACATTGGTAGTCAAGATGCAGGTCATCTTCCTAGTGTCACCCCTCTTCAACTTTAGCTGGATAGTATTGATCTAGCCGACCTCAGTGCCTACCAGAAAAGACCAGCTGGTCTACACTAACGTTTCTTCAGTTGTCATGTGTGATATGTCTGGGTAAAGTTGACATCCCGTCAATTTCAGTGTTGCTAATTTGGGTATTTAAATGTTACCTGTTCCTTGTCAAGATGTGCAAATGCAGTGGGAAGTGTGAGGGCAGTCTGGGGTTTTTCTGCCGTGCTCTTTCCCCAATCGCCCAGGTTGAGTACGGCATCAGTTGCTTTAAATGTCATTTTTCTATGCTTTCATGCGAATGACCTATTTATTGGTTATTTTTTTGATTAAAAGTAAAGTTAGGTAAATGCTGTGGTTTTATTTCAAACCTTCCCGCTTTAACGTCATCTTCCTAGTGTGAACTTGGGTCACATGATAACAACACAACGTAGGAGTCGTCGAGCCACTGCATCTAAATGTTAGATCATGGAGCCCGGTGTGCCGTTTATAGAGGGCGTTTGGGTCAGCCTTCAGGTCGGTTACGCTACCAGGTGCATGTCACAGTAGACTATAAGACAGCAATTGTTAGAATTAAGATTATTGAAATTTAATACTTTGTATTGTATCAAGAAATAGCAGACATGAGATCTGCATTTCCCACAAAGTGATGTAAAAGCAGGGATAGCATAAATACCCTCAGGAGCCCAAGATGGCCACTCAGTCTCGAGCTTCACAACTTTAACATTGTTTGTTGTTCAAGCTACTCATCCTAGTTTTAATTAAATTAATTAATGAAAAGTAACTCTAATTATTTTTTGATGTAAATACGTTAATCAACATAACGTACCTGATTTTTGAAACTCATTGTAATTTCTGTTTAAATAAATTTGATAGATGGGTTTTTTGGAAGCAGTCTTTTTAAAAGAAGCTCCAAGAGGCCCAAAATCTTTCTGACGCGGTCGGTAGTATTCTAAAGGGATACTAGCAAATCAAAAATCCAGGAACTGGTAGTCTTGAATTTTAATTCTTCATCTGGAACAAAAACCAACAAATTGGACAAAGTACAAAAATCGACCAAGTCCAATAACAAAGAGGAAAGACTATAATGGAACTGGCAATCAAACTTTTGTGAGTACATTTTCCTAATCATTTTAATTGCATATTGATATTAGCTAGTAAGAAACAAAAAGATTTTTATGTATATTATGTACAATTTATTACAATTTATTACGATTTGTGAATGCAACGTTTTACTTAACAAAGTCTGAAACTTATTTATAAAACAATTCTTTGTACCATTTTATTACAGCAATTATTATTCAGAAAAATCTGAAAACTTGGTTCTCATTACATTTATAAAAGTTTATAATTAAACACGTTCAGTGCAAACAAAGTAACGAAGGTGTATAATTAAAATAGTATATTATTCAACACACGGTAATGTAGGCAATAACTCACGCAGATGAAGTTTGCGGCACGAGCCGAAGGCGAGTGCCATAATTCATTAAGTGAGTTATTGCTATTACCGTATGTTGAATACTATACTTTATCTACGACTATAAGCACAGTAACAAGTTTTAATAAACACATGTAATCAAGATTATTTTTAAAAAAATTGTTTGACATTAGGTAAATGTCAATGAGTATGGCTACTTTTATACTTTTGGTAGGTATATTTATTATCGGTAATTAAATAGAAATATAAGCTGGAAGCGTGAGTTATCATAACTCACGCTCATAACTCACGGGTGTTTAATTATGAACACTATTACTTGTTCAAAAGTATATGAATAATGGTATTATAACTAAATAGGAGTAGATAAAAGCGTTTTATGTATTTTATCAATGCAACAATTTAATAAAATAATTATTTAGCGGAAGCCTGAAACCGATGTAAATATAAGCAATATTATTATAATTACACACAATATACGTAAAGATAAGTGATTCTTTAAATAACTCAATACAAACTTGACTAAAGTAACTTAGAATTAATTTATATAAAAACAATGAACTCTGACAACATAAAACTCTATCTAGATGCAATCCTCTTATACAACGGAAACCAAGCACTATGAGGAATTATCATTACTGCTTGCGAGATATTTTTAAAAGCTTTTTATAAACAAGGCGACATTGAACGCTTCGTATTAATAGTACCGAAAAAATCAGACGGCTTAGGCAAACGCAAATATCGAATGGTAATCGATTACAGAAAACTTAACGAGAAGACGGTAGACGATAAATACCCACTACCCAATATCACCGAAATTCTAGACAAATTAGGAAAGTATCAATATTTTCGATATTAGACCTCGCCTCAGGATACCACTAAGTGGAGATGGACGAGAAAGACACGACTAAAACAGCATTTACTATAAATACAAACGCATGCCGTTTAAATTAAAGAACGCACCGGCTACGTTTCAGAGAGTTATGGATAACATTTTAAGACGGATACAAAACGAAAAACGTTTTGTGTACCTGGACGATATAATTGTATGTTCGTCATCACTTGTAGAACACATCGAAAGGTTAAGGTATTTTAAACGATTACGAAAAGCTTATTTTATGGTTCAATAGATAAAAGTGAATTTTTACAAAAAGAAGTATCATTTTTAGGACACATAATAACCCCACAAGATGTTGTGCCAAACCCAGATAAAACACAGTAGACTATAAGACAGCAATTGTTAGAATTAAGATTATTAAAATGTAACACTTTGTATTGTATCAAGAAATAGCAGACATGAGATCTGCATTTCCTCAAAGTGATGTAAGAGCAGGATAGCATAAATACCCTCAGGAGTTCAAGATGGCCAGTCAGTCTCGAGCTTCACAACTTTAACATTGTTGGTTTTCAAGCTTCTCATCTTAGTTTTAATTAAATTAATTAGTGAAAAGTAACTTAGATTATTTTTTGATGTAAATACGTTAATGAACATAACGTACCTGTTTTTTGAAACTAATTGTAATTTCTGTTTAAATAAATTTAATAGAAGAAATTTTTGGAAGAAAAGTCTTATTAAAAAGAAGCTCCAAGAGGCCCAAAACCTATCTTGCAGTAAATTTAAATCTCTCATGGAATAATATCCCTATTTAATAAATCGAATACAAATGTCAAGTGGTCGGTACTTATGTGACCGCCTCCAATGGTACCCCTATGCTATCATTCCTAACCTTAAAATTATCATAATAAATTTTGACAACCTGATAAGAACAATATAGATCACAATGGTTAAACTAAAATAATATTTCCTTCGATCAAGAATCCCGGGAAACTAAAAATTTTATTTCTTAACAGAAGTAAGTAAGCTTAACATTTCAAATGAATGTAAAAAGTTTTTACAATTGCAATGTTTTACAATTTTCGAATGTGTAGAAGTTGAGGCTTTCGAAAGTATTTGTGTGAATCTGCGAATTTGTTGATGAAACAGCTAGCTGCAGAAACTGTCCAGACTTATAGAAAGTTGTTTCACTATTATAAGTAAAAAAAGTGGTGGTAAAAAGGCAAATATTTTATGTAAGTTTGATGTATTCTCTGATAGCAACTTATGCTTCTGAATTTTTGAGTTCTTGATTCTGAAAAGTTATTGTGATTTCTGATATTCTTTAATGGGTTAATGTAAAATTGTGTACTGACTTGATACAACAATCGAAGCTGCTGCAACTTTATCTACTTCTCTATTTATATTGACCCTAATTTAACATCCATTACTCACATACAAATAAGAAAGTTAGCATATCGCATTACAGAATATGTCTATTTAGAGCAGAATTATATACAAAAGGCATAATAGTATCGTATAACTATCTACAAACAACAAAATTAATGAGATCACATATCTTGCGCCTTCTCTACAATGTGATTGCGTTATAATCTTGTTTGGAACAGTAATCCCCCGAGGGTAGCGTAGCTTGGGGTTGCGTTTAGGGGTACATAATTATACCATCCGCAATTGAACTCATACACCCGTGAGATGCGATTAGCAAATCTTTTGAAATAATTGAAATGTCGCAATTCTTATTAGTTCTATGTAGCAGTAAAGCTGACTTATTTTGCACCCAGGCTGCATTCAAATACCTTTAAATGCTTTCACAGAGATGTACAAAATGAATCTGCAATGCCTTTGGAAAAAGCGCACCAAACTTACTGATAAGTAGGTGGAATGGATCAAGTACCAGGAAAAATGGTACTGCTCATGAATATTTTATTATAGAAATAATAAAATGACCACATATGAATGCTTAAAGTAATTTATTGCGTACAAGTATACTTCTCACTTTACGATAAGTTCCATTCCGGCAACTTCATCGTTATAAGAATTGCTTCGTGCGCCGAGAATATGGGATCAATGTAAAATTATAGAATTGTAAAGATTGTGCAACAAACTAAAATTTATTCATAAAACAATGCATATGTACATATTACCATTTGTTTATTTGGTTTTCTGAAGCTGTAGAGGGTCCAGGTAAAGGAGATGACAACAATGAAATAGAAGTTATACCTTCGAGGGTCGATGTACTGAAAGTTAACAGACGAAAAGAAATTTCTAAGTGTGGTTTGCTTTGTAATCCATATTTTCTTGACAAATTTCTCTATAGCACTTTAAAAGTTCCACTCATCTCACGTTTAACTTTATTAAAAACTTCAGGTTTTGGACCTGTAGCCTCAAGTTCCAACAAAGCCGAATTAATTTTAGAGAACACACCAGCTAGCCCATGTACAGTAAATTTAATATTTTTAATGCAATCTAAAATACAGTACGATTTCTAAAAATCACAAAGAGTTACTACATAATTTTCTATTGCTGCTACAAATAATACGCTGTTGGGTACTAAGCCTTTGGCTCTAGAACAGCGGTTGTTTTTTTAGGAAGGTTCACTGCCTTTACGTCTAGTAGAAGATCATAAAGACGCTGAGTGTAGCCTGGAGCATTATCAAGTAAGCAAATAATTTTAGAGGAACTGCCATTTTCATACAATAACGTTAAACTGAACACATGCTGCATCATCTATGCCTTGATGCTAGCATGATAGTGTAGCATCGATTGGTCTGCCACTGACCAGAATAACTACATTAGAACGTAAACAAAGCGCATATACACAAAAGATCAATGATAGACCACGTGACGCTTTTTCTTTACGATGAACTTGTTTGACAGGTACAAGACTATTCCATTTAAGGGTTACTTAGATTTCAATAGAAAATCTCGATTATGTAATTTGAATAATTTATGAAATATTCTCGTATTGACTAATACAATTAAAATGTATATAAATTGCCGTCATAAATATTGGGAGTCAGTTCTAATAGAAATTGTATTCTGATTGAAGCATTGTCTACCATATGTTTTAGTTTAAAACTTCGATAGTTGTGATATGAAATAAGTAGTGGTACAAATGAGGCATAAATCGTGTTGATATAAATTACTCTCTGTTGGTATACATTACTGTAGTAATTATATAAATTAATAATTAGTGCTTGGACAGTTAATTATAGTGCTTCGATGGTAGTTTTGAAAGATAACATCCTAGTGTTAGGAAAATACTACCTGTACTGTTAGCGATTAACTGAAAATAAATTGTTGGAGGAGCTTTTAGCAAATTCCATTGTAACTACGATTTGTATATTCAGTTTGAAAATAAAGAACTGTTGATTGTGCAAATAGAGTTTTTGTTGCGATAGAAAACAGGCAGACTGTTTTCACAAACGTTCGTTAATGTACATAGGTTTCCAAAGCGATAGATTGTAACAATTTTTTGTGGAAAGGAAAAAATTATTAGTTGAAACAAATTAGAAATCTTGCTACGTACAATGACGTAGCCGGAAGAAAACGTAAGTATACCAAGCTCTCTACTAATGCAAAGAAGGGAGGGGTTCCTAGCAACACAAAAATAATACATCGCCAACGATTTTCTATTTACAATAATAAAAAAAAACACAAATATAGAAATTTCTGTCGAAACAGCAAAATAAAATTAACTAAGGTTGTTACATTCCAAATTTGGAAATGAATACTTTTAAATTTGTGAGTGAATTCTCGCTATTATTTTTAAAATAGACTTGTTCATTTCCGTCATTTCGGACAGTTGCGTTTGCGCAAATGAAATTCGCAGGCGCGGAGTGGGTAAGTGCGCGGTTTGGACAGGACATGAGATTATTAGTGACGAGACGTCAAACGGTGACGTTTGCCTGTCTCGTTCTTTTGTCTTTTCTCTTTTCAGAATTTAGATTTCCCTTTACCTGTATCTTCAAGTATCTTTACCTTTATTCCTTGGTCCTACCTACGAACAAAGAAGAGGTAAGACGATAAATTTGGTTTCAAGGATGGCATGATGACGCACCCAAACGAGATACCCTGAGATTAGTATGGCCTCTGCGCAAAGATGACACGCAAAATCGTGAAGCGTTCCACATTTTTAAGTGAGTACTTTTTATCTTTTTAAGGTGCAACTTGTATCATTGAAACGTATTTGGCATGTGATACAATTTGACACGCAATTATGTCATAATATCATTGTGCAATATTGTGTACGTGGATAATATCAGTGTTGCCAACTGTAGGAGTGACGCTGAACGCGACGCCGGGGTTATAACAGTGCCGCGTAAACCTGTGTTGAAAACTTGTCTTCACCTCTGATTTATCTTATAAGGTGCTAGTTTTAAATATCTTTGTAGAAATTGGGTTTCTTTCACTCAAATATAATAAAAAATAATAATTTTTTAAATTTTTAATGGCTTTTGGATAGAAGAAATATAGTCTGGCAACATTGCATTTGGTAATTTTTATCTTATGTTGCCGTCATTGAATGCAGTTGAAATGTCAATTTGAAGAATTAAGTCGGCTATGTTTGAACAGTAATTGTTTACCTCTTATATATGTTATTTCTAACTTAATTAATTGGCATTTTTCTTTTATAAAAACAGCGTATTTATACTTTAATTCTCTCAAATAATTACCTAGCCTAATTTAGGATGAAACTAAAGCATATACCTTTCAAATATGTTTAGCAAATTACCTTAACCTCACTTTAAACATGTGCTTTGGATTAAAGAATTCTTTCTGTAAGTATTCTTATCCATAGATAAAAAAGCTATATGATTAAAAAATCTTTTTAAAAATACACTAAATTTAGTTAAATAATTATTTTAAACCTCAAATTCCTAGTTTATTGAAACCTGTTTTTAGTTTAAATTTTACCTAACTATTACATTATCTTAGTTTGCCATGACTTTAAAGTGTTCTTTTACAATCTAAATAATTAACTATAGGTCACGAATTTTTTCTAAAAAAAAATTTTGCTTTTAATGCAGCTAACGTAACTAACTGAAATCTTACCTTAGTATATCTATACCTTCTAAAACACCATAATAAACTTGATTTTGTTATATCTGCTCTCTTGAACACTACAATAGTGAGGTTGATGATAATGTTTTGTATTTAAGTGCATTTACTATCCCCTTTAGTTACGATGGTTGCTTGATAAATTCCTCGATATAAAAGTAATATTTTAATAATTTGGTATACTGGTTTTTTCTGTAGATGTATCGCTAGAATATTGCTTTTGTGTAGTGAACATAATTTTGTTTTGATAGCAAAATTTTTATTTATATCGGTATTGCAACGCAGCATTTTAACATCTATTTGGTCTAGGCGAGACTTGTCGCCGTAGTTGGTCGCTCAGCAGTATGTTAGTCTAGACGAGACTCATGAAGAGTTGGTCGCTTAGCATTACATAAGTCTAGACGAGACTCGTGGTAAGTTTGTTGCTCTAGAAATTTTTGAATCATTTTTTGAGGATGATGTTAAAGCTTTTGTCTATCAGTCTAGGCAAGGCTGAAAGGAGGACTTGTCACCCTAACAATTATATGCGTTGTAAGATATATTTTTTTGTGAACAATTTTGTTATTAGTTAGTCGAGTCTTAATTACCGCTATCTCTTCATATATCGATTTAGACTACACTAGGTGGGATGAAAATATCTTTAAAATCGCTCAAGCACTGCGTACATCCAAAAAATTTTACGTTTCATTTCTGTAACGGTTTACCTAATGTTTCTGTCCCTACTATGAATTAGTTAATTTTATTTAGTCATTTCTTTTCTTATACAGCACTTACCTTTTACACTTTTGCCTTATTTACATTAAACTAGCTATCTTTTTGCTACCTGTTAACTTTCCCTTGAATTTATTTCTAGCCACATATCTCTTTGTTATCTAGATTCTCTAATATATCTTTGTTGCTTCATTTAATTAATCCTAGCACCTTTTCTACAACAGACTATTTTGTTTATAGCATTTATCTTACATTGTTTAATTTAGTGGTGATTGTAGTAACTCATTGAATTTTTATGATTGGTTTCAGCTGATGTTGGATGCTTTTTTCTTTGGACTCCCATAGGAGCCGCGGCCTATGCCATTGTAAGAAATAGTCCATATTCTCAGTTGCAAAAAATTAGGAGTTTCTATTCCAAGCGTTTTTCTTCTGAATTATTACAGTCGCCCTCTTTATCTTTTATCATTACTTGCTTTCTTCTTCTATTAAGTCACCAGAACATATAAACTTTTTTTTTGTTGTTTTTTATTGAACTTCGTGGTGAGGTGTTATCGCTTTTTATTGATATCTTATCGAATTCTCGGTTGTTCTTAGCATATTGGGACAGTGCGTTTGTATTTAACTGCTTATAGTTAGGCATTCTTGTGTGTTTATGACGTTATTGTTTCTAAAAATTACCTTGAAACAGTTGGTTTTTTGTGTGAAGGTATCTGTAGTGATACTTCTAAGTTGTTGTTTCAACTCTTGTCTGATTTTCTTATCGCAGTGGGTGGATTCGTTAGGAAAATGATTGTACTAGTTCTCATCAAGAGTTTAGTAATTTTGTAACTTATGATGTATCTTAACTTGTCTGATTAATATAACAAGTGGTCCTTCCGACCGATCTGTGTTTAATAGGGACCACTCTCTACCTTCTCTCGGACGTTTGTCCAAAACTCTACTTTTTCTAATCCTGCTGTCTCCGTTTCCGCCTTACTTTTCATTCGGTAGACCTGTTCTTGTCCCGGAACAGTCGTCTACTACATAAGAGTGATTTTTCCCTTACTCTGGGCTACTGACCACATTGGTTGGTTGAGTAGTGTTTTTCTATCCACATTTTCTGTCTCTTTTGCTTAATGCGAGCCCTTCCTCTATTCTCTTCTACCTGGAAATGTCATTTATGCATTCCAAAATGCCTACTTCCCTCTTTTTTACCTTTTCTATATCTCTATTGCCTTTTCATTTCCGTTAGTCGCCGTGTGATTGCGCGGGGGGTTTTCACAGACATTACATGTGATTTTCCAGTGCTCCACCCGAAGGTACTACATTGGCCAGGAAGCGAGTTTTTTTACCTGGAAAATTTTGAATTTTGCCGAATCCTTGCTGTTCCAAGCAAGGTAGGCATCTTTAATATGCGTGACAACACTCACACACGGGACCTCCATTTTACCTCTCATCCGAACGAGAGAGTATTTTTGCGAAAAATGCTCGCCTAACATTTTTCAAGCGGACCGCGTCGGGATTCGAACCCGGGACCTAGGGCGTAGTAGTCACACACATACCACTACGCCACGGAGCCGCCTGGTTTTCACAGACACCCGGACCACGTCTCTGGGAATCTTTCGTGAGGTCATGCGGTGCCGCTGTCAGCGCACGTGGCCGTTAACAGTGCATGTATGTATGAGTGTGTGTATGTGTGAGTGTAAGAATTTATATATGTAGATATATAAAAGTATGGATATCGTATCGATATCGTTCAACGCCAGGTACAGGAATGCACCCACATGCCTTTTCTCGGTCCCTCATACCGTTTTTATAAACGGGCCTGCCTCACAGGTCGCTCTCTTCTAGGGGGTATGTGTGTCTTACCTATACAACGGCTTCAAGGAGCCACTTTATCTTGTATCTTTGTGATGGATGATAAAACGGCTTGGTGAGCTGGGGAATTCCACGCTATATCTTTAATGTATATAGTCGTAGCGTGCCCTAGCGTGCTAAAACGTTTCGGATCCATCTATTGTTATCTAGTTTTATCTTAATATTTTTATTTTACCTATTATCTTTGATAATAACTTGAGCTTAATATCTTTATCTTATCTATTATCTTTGATAATAACATGAGACTTTGCCTTATCTTTTTTTGTCTTCCTAACATTTGGTATTTATGATCAGACGTAGGAATTATTTTTTGAATATTGAGTGAAGAAGCTAACCTGATGGTAGCAATGTAATTTGTTAGGTTAGTAATGTAAGAAATTAGTAAGATGGTACTGTTGGTAAATTTGTTAATTCACAACCATGTCATGAAAAAGTTTTGATGTGTATTGTTTATTAAGCCAGAGTACCAGTACATAAAAATTTGCTAAGTGCAGAGTAACTTGCTCTTTTGGACATTTTGAAATTTGTTCTTTTCTTGCCAAAGAAAAAACAGTTTGGATGCAATGCTTATGTGCGTGTGCACTTAAAAAAACTGTAATGTTAGCTTTAGTTATAGTATATATGTTAGGCAACTTGTCGTATTTGTTTTAATTTTAGTAGTGTTTCGTGCTCTCCGGCAAATTTGTGCTGTCGATTATAACTGCGCCACATCAAAGACTTGTGTGTGCGTTTATAGATGTAGTTCATAAACAATGAGGCTACACATTCCGTTTCCTGGTTATTCGTAAGACGTGTTATCGGTTGAAAAAACCAGGTGGCGCCTAAAATAAATATTTTCTAGAATTTAAGTTAGGGTATATGTAGGTTAATTAGGATTTAGATTTTAAGCTTTTACCGTGCTAACAGTCATTTTCTTTTTTTAAGATTTTTTTCTTTTATGGCTTTGTCGCGATTGTTACATTCCAAATTTGGAGATGTACACTTTTGTGAGTGGATTCTCGCCATTATTTTTAAAATAGACTTGTTCATTTCCGTCATTTCGGACAGTTGCATTTGCGCAAAAGGAATGCGCAGGCGCGGAGTGGGTAAGTGCGCGGTTTGGACCGGACATGAGATTATTAGTGACGAGACGTCAAACGGTGACGTTTGCCTATGTCGTTCTTTTGTCTTTTCTCTTTTCAGAATGTAGGTTTCCCTTTACCTGTATCTTTAAGTATCTTTACCTTTATTCCTTTGCCCTACCTACGAACAAAGAAGAGGGAGGACGATAAATTTGGTTTTAAGGATGGCATGATGACTCACCCACACCCACACACTGCGCAAGCATGACACGCAAAATCGTGAAGCGTTCCTCATTTTTAAGTGAGTACTTTTTATCTTTTTAAGGTGCAACTTGTATCATTGTAAACGTATTTGGAATGTGATACAATTTGACACGCAATTATGTCATAATATCATTGTGTAATATTGTGTACGTAGATAGTATCAGTGTTGCCAACTGTAGGAGTGGCGCTAAATACGACGCCGGGGTTATAACAAGGTTATTATTTAATAAAACAATTTTACTCTATGGATAAATTCACTAATTGTTCCACGAAGTGCGCAATTCGTAATTAACATGCAATAAATCTAATCAGTACCAAAAAGAATAACGCTGATACTTTCGTATAAGCGGATGAGTTAATTTAAAAAAAGAAACATTAAATTTAGAAATCTTTCTAGTAAGGATTTTACCATACGAAGCATTTGTTATAACTCTAATCAGTAAAAAAGGAATACTGCTAATACTTTCGTATAAGCAGATGGGTTAAGCACAAAAAGCAAAAGCATTAAAGTTCAAAACTTTTCTAGCAAGGAATTTACCAGAACAAACAATAGCGTATCTAATTTTAAATTGGGTTTATCCCTGGGTAAGTTAGCAAAGGGAAACAAGTCACATACATGTGACGGGATACTTATCTTGTCAGCCCTCGGAAGCGAATTGACAGCATCGCCGCGGTAGTCAGCAACAACAATGCTACTACCATAATTGCAAACGGCGGTCTACATGCAAGAAATAATCGGGCTACGCAATAAACAATTTAGCCTCCAGCTAAGAGCAAATCTACACATTTGATAGAAGAGAAACGTGCATCGCTCCTGTAGTAACAGAACGAGTAGTTTTTACAAGTGCATCAACGCACAAGCTGCAGAATCAAAGTTTAAAAGGAGTTTAAAATAACACAAACTCGAAAAGCAAACATCCGCGTTATCGAAACGCGATTGAAACTGGAAAACGCGGTTTCACCGGAGTACAGTAGGATATATTATTTCGACCCACTAGAACGCAATTATACGTTATCGGAAGGTATAACGCGCTCACGGATACTTAACAGGATCTTGACTAATTAATTGTAGCCTAAACTTGTCGTTTCACAACAACTAGATTTACGTTGAGAAATTCTTAGAAAAAGTATTTATTATTAATTATGCGAAAGGATTTAACAATAGGCATGGAATTTATACGAACAGATAATGAATTAACAAGGGATTTGAGTTGAAAATTATGGTAAAGCAAGCTTATCTGAACAGGTACAATATATCGGGTATTGTTGGAGAATTTAATACTAGAAAAGAAATTTATGTAAATAACATAACCAATTATTGCCGAAAATAAACGTAACAATCTACAGGAATGAACAAAGATCATAAAATTGAAAAAATTTGTTAAGACCATCTATTTACAGGATTAGGTCGATCTTGGCCCTATCTGGAACACAACATGCTCGTTGTTTTTTTCTAATGTGGTTCAATTACAAGTCTAAGTTCAACATTTCATACCCACAATCTTGTAGAAAACAATCTAGCTATTATGAAACCTGGTTTGTAAATAAATATATAATTTTCCAAAAGACCGTGTAAACATAAAATTTTGTTCTGATGAGACTTTCCCCGCTTGAACTGTCCTGACAGGTAATTTTCTAAATCCGCTCACTTTTACAATATTTTCGAGGCAAGCGGGTTGGAAAGTCGTTGATGCGCAAACTCCCTGTAGGGTTAAACACCACGATAATGAGCCAGCCAGACAACAGGACATATGAGTGGAAGCCACTTGTCCGTTTTCGGGTGACCTCTAGCCGATCAACGAGCTCGTGATCTTGAAGCAGATCCATCATGTTCCATATTAACCTAGGGTCGACGGCTTTTTTATAATTCAGCTGGAACCTGTGCCAAACTAACCTAAAGGCCGCCGTCAATAACTAGTGGTTGATGGTAAGTGACTTTTGCTGGACCCATAAAGGGTCTTTCATAGACTATTATTGTACAGAAAAAAATTGTCATAGTTGTATGAAGCAAGGATAATAAGAACTAAATCCAGCCGTCATTAACACGTTCACTGTCGATGGCGCATACGTGGCGTCATGCAGTTTTCTTCGAACAGGTCACTGACGCATAGGTGATGTCACAGGATCCTGTATGTTTAAATGCTCAGTACGTGTTCGGCTTCTATAAACGAGTATTGTAACTTGTTCGGCCTCTCCAGTACGCATTACACTACGTGTAGGTTATCTTGGTTAATAATTATAATATTTGAACTTGTGAAGTGGATGATCAAATTGCAGGACCATCAAAACTTTTATAAAACTACACAGAAAAGTAGAAAATAAAAGCATTGACCCACTAGGAGTTGGAGAAATTTACAAAAACACTTGCTGATAGTGCTAGTGAATTCGAACTTTCGAATTTAGAATTAGAATCGGAGAAATCAGAGTCAGAAACATCAGGATCAGATTTAGATAATAAAGTTAAAAGTTCTATTGATAAACATGAAGCATTCACTTAGAGTGGCATTCCCAATTTAAAAAATGTCAACTTTAGTGGCAATTCCAGGTTAATTGTACCAGTTCCAGGAAATGGCGTATTTGATTTTTTTCACTGTTAGATTGGTAATTTTTATCACATATTGTAGAACAAACAAGTGTATATTTAGAAAAAGTTCTTCCTAGCGCAAACACTAGAGCTAAATCACGTATAACAACATGGAAAAACCAGTTGATTTGCCTGAATTTAAAATTTTTCTTGAATTGTGGTTCCACGTGAAAACATACTGGAAAACATGCGAATTGTTCAGTTTACTTCGTTTTTTGCTCATTCTCAGATGTTTGAATTTCGATAAAGACCCAGTGCAGAGAGCCAAGTTTGGAGATCGTCTTCAAAAACCTCGATTTGCAAGAATATTTCAACTAGTTTATTATCCTTAAAAAACATTTGGTCATTGACAAATTCCTGAGGTTTTGTGGAGAGCACGTCTAGCTTTTAGACAATAATAAAAGGCATGAAACCTAAATATAGTATAAAACGGTGCATTCTAGCTGAACCAAACGGACTTTTTTTGAAAAATAAATTATACACTGGAACTAGTGGAAGTTTGGACAAAAAAAATTCTGCACTGGAAATGGATTTTGTCCCTGATATCCGATTTTGAAATACAATGGCATGCTTTGTACATGGACAATTATTGTAACAGCATTTCGTTGTGTCAAAAATTGTTTGATGTAGACATTTATATAACGGGAATCATAAAAAATGACCGCAAAATAATCAACACGAAGTTGTTAGGCAAAATTGCAAAAAAATATTTCAAAGGAATAGCAGTCAACAAAATGCATGACAAGCGAAATGTTTTGTTCATTTCAACCAAGTTTGATGTAGAAGATGTTGTAGATGTTGAACGCAAATACGGACGTATTGTCCAGAAACCTATAGCAATTATCCGTCAGGCATCGATTTTCAAGACCAAATGCTTTCGTACTATTCGAGTAAACAAAAAACGCTAACGTGGTACAAGAAATAAGGTTACTAGATAGTTATAATCTGTTTAATACGTTCTCAGGAAAGAAAATATCTCATTATTATTTCCCTATGAGTGTAATAGAAAAATTTTATCTAGCAAATCTACAAACTTTTAAAAAACTGGTGAAATGTCAGCTAAAAAAATCACCTTCCACAAAAACACTCCAACCTAGTTAGGAGAACAACACGAATAGCCCTGTAAAATGATAAAATTTGGAGGAAATAATACTGACCGGGCTGAAACTTTGTAAACAGGTTTGTTTTAGGGTACTATTTAACATATTAAAAGACCCCATGTCTAGACGCTACGTTGCGGGCAGGAGAGGGTCCAAAAGGTCAAAAAAATCAGTTTTTCGCAAATGACTCGGAAAATATCAACTTTGCGGAAATTTATGTTCACATCAAAATTGTAGCTTACAAAATTCCGCATAATTTCGTTTTTATTTAAGTCTGTACGACAAAATGAAGCAGCAATATAATTTTTTAAACAATTGCCCAGAAAAGCATAAGAAACGCAAGCAGTTGAATACTCAACCAGAAAAATTAAATTTCGTATCCTTTGCTGTGGGAAATTCTATGGATCAAAATTGGTATGTGGATTCAGGAGCATCGGCTCACATGACATACAAATGTGATTGGATAGAAAATGGCAAAAATACCGATTGTCAAAACGTTTTAGTTAATAATTGATAATACACGCTTACCGGTTAGTTGTGTAGGTGAGGTTGCTTTAAAAGTTACCGAAGGTAAAACAACTACATGTATCAAGATTAAGGATGTTCAATGTGTTCCTAATCTTAGTGTCAGTAAAATCACTGCAGGTGGGAATGTGGTAAAATTTGATCCCAATGGTTGTAAAATATTGGACAAAAATGATACAGTTATAGCAACAGCAAGCCTAATTAATGTAATGTACCGTTTAAACTATACAACAGTACATAATAGCATGGTAATCAGAAGGATTGATATTGAAAATCTTTGGCATCGTCGCTTGGGTCACATTAATTCAATTTATCTACGAAAGTTAAGGTCAGGTCTAGTTGAAGGCATCGATTTTAACTGCAATACCGTTGATGAAGAACGTAAATGTTTAGTTTGTCTTAAAGGAAAACAACATAAAAATCCTTTTAAATTACAAGGTACTCGCACTAAAACAATATTAGAATTGGTTCATTCCGATGTTTGTGGGTCAATGGCTGTGAATTCACTTGGTGGTTCGCGTTATTTTTTAGTGCCTTTAGTTGACTTTACTCGAAAAGTTTTTATATACACTATGAAAAGAAAGGATATGGTGTGTGAAAATTTGAGGATTTCAAAAAGCTTGTTGAAAATCAAACGGGTAAAAGGATTAAAGTACTACGTACCGATAATGGTAGCGAATATTGTAACTCAAAATTGAGTAAATTATTACGTGAATTTAAAATTCAGCACCAGCTATCTTGTCATATACGTCTGAATACAATGGCATGGCAGAACGCATGAACAGGACAATTGTTGAGCGTGCACGTTGTATGTTATTTGACGCTGGTTTAGCTCAAGAATTTTGGAGTGAAGCTGTTAACACATCGGCTTATTTAATTAATAGATCACCTTGTAAGGGTTCGATTAAAAACTCCGGAGCAAATGTGGTCAAATGTCAAACCTATCTTAGCGAATTTGCGCTTTTTTGGCTGTAAAGCAATGATGCATGTTCCTAAGGAAAAAAGAAAGAAATTTGATGCAAAAGCTGAGAAGTGCTTAATGATGGGATGTGCTGATCAATCTACAGCATATCGATTATATAACTTAAAACCAAGAAGTTAGTAATCAGTAGAGATGTGCAATTTTTGGAGAACAGTGGCTTTAATATCAAAACAAATAGCGATATACACAGTAACTCATTATTTCCGTTGTTGGAGTTCCCCAAAAACTCCGCAAGTGCAGATCAAATTGTTGATGCTCATAATTACGTAGAAGATCAATCTGCTAACGAATCTACAAGCAGTGGAGATGGTGATAATGAGCTTGTAGATGTTAGCAACGAATCGTCTGATCAAGAGCAATCGGAGCTTGATGTTGATTATGTACCCACAACGCGTATTCAAAAGTTTAGTCACTTGAGAAGATCCGAACGTATTCCAAAATCAAGAAAATTGGATGGCAATGTAATGTGCACATCTCAAGAAATAAGTGATCCTGTTTCATTAACTGAAGCTTTGCAGAGAAGCGATAATGTTTTATGGCGTGTAGCCATGAACGAAGAATACAAATCACTGTTGGAAAACAATACGTGGCAACTTGTTGAATTACCACCTAATCGCAGAACAATAAATTGCAAATGGATATTCAAAACTAAATATAATAAAGATGGCACTATTGCTCGTTACAAGGCGCGATTGGTAATCAAGGGATGTTCTCAACGACAAGGTATTGACTATCAAGATACCTATTCACCTGTTGTAAGATATTCTTCGATTAGACTACTACTAACATTGGCAGCAAAATGCGATTTTATCATAGACCAAATGGATGCAATTTGTGCCTTCCTACAAGGTGACTTAAGTGAAGATGTTTATATGTTTCAACCTGAAGGATATTCAGATGGTAGTCTTAGAGTATGTAAACTTAAAAAATCCGTTTATGGTCTTAAACAAGCTAGTAGAGTTTGGAATTTTAAACTAACCAAATGGTTGAAGGATTATGATTCCCATAGTTGCCTTGTGTATTTTACAAATATATGGATAAGAAAATTATCATAGTTACCGTGTTTATTGACGATTTGCTGATTTTTAGCAATGACGTTAGTATCAAAAACGAATTTAAGTCGAAACTATCATCGAAATTCAAAATGAAAGATTTGGGAAGAGCCAGATAGGTATGCAAATTACCAAGGAGGATAAGTGTTACGTCATCATCGAACATTTATTGGTATTGGTGAAAATAAATACTATTAGTGCGGGTATCCTACAGTGTGAAACATTTATACCAGCAGTGGAAGTGCGTGAAGACAGTCGTACGCGAACCGTTGAAGAATACAGTTGTATCAGAGCTTTTGGAAGCGACACCATCACCCGAACGAGCGTGTTCTTGGTTGTCCGCGAAGCTTTTGTGTGTGATTTTTATTGCCCCGAGCGGCACAGGCTTTAAGGTATTTATACCCTTCCTTAAGTAGTTTGTTGTAGTTGTTTTTAGTTATTACATAACCGCTCCACTGCTATCGGTATTGCTACAAAAAGCAATTGGTGCTTCCCTATAATTAGCATATCTATATCACTCATTCATCCCATAACATCCATTGGTCCTTAATACGATCCGAATTAACTAGTTCTATGGTTTTATACGCATGTCCTAAATTAAATATTATTTTGCATTCCAGCGAGCTTTTAATTAATTATTTTAGCTTTTAAATTTGTGCTTAAAGCCCATATTTAGCGGGTTAAAATGTGTCTAGGCGTCGCCGTGGATCAATGTAGTAAGCGTAAGACTACGGATCCCAAGGTCCTGGGTTCAAATCCCGACACGGCCGACTGCTTGAAAAATGACAGGTGAGCATTTTTCACAAATATTACGCCCTCGTTCGGATGAGAGGTTAAATGGAGGTCCCGTGTGTGAGTGTTGTCACGCACGTTAAAGATCCCTACCTTGCCTGGAACGGCAAGGGTTCGGCAAAATTCTAAATTTCCAGGCAACAAAAACTCGCCTCCTAGCCAATGTAGTACCTTCGGGTGGAGCATTGGAAATGTAAATGAACGGGTTAAAATGTGTAAATATTATTTATACTGTCTTTAAACTAAAATAAGCGATTTCGCCGTAATTAAACCAGCAAGCGTTTTATTACAAACAAATCCTTAATATAAAATTTGCTAATTTGCATTAAAAGCCATTGCGCGTTTTTAGTATCACATACAACCTTTCAGTCGGTTTGCGGTAAAATATTGAACACATTTGCAGGAGTAATAGAATGTAAAAGCTGCATTTTTCTTGCAATATGTTAAGCCACATGTTTAAACGTTCCTGTGATCTTTTGATGGTAAAAGCCGCCCGGGTTTAAACTGTAAATCTTATCTTTACGCTTTGTTTGACAAACCGTTAGGTTTTCGACGGGTTGCTTAAGACCCCATTGCAGGCTAATAGTCATAAACGTGATTTATCGATTTATGCGCTATTTTACATTTTTCGTGCCTTGAACAACTCATAATATTTTAATATTTCTCAGCGCACATCTGAGCGGTTACCGTTTTACAGCATTTATTGTAGGTTTCTCAGAATAACAGTCACTATGGCTCCGAGGAAAACACATGTTGCAGAGCTAGAATTGCTTAAAATACGCATTATGGAGATGTGGGAACTTGGTAACGCTATGCAAGGTGACTCAGGTTTAAAGGCGTTGTTCCATATTCAAACAAGGGGAGTAAATGACCTTTACTCCAATTTTAATAAAGTTTTAGTTGATGTCTTAGCGTCCTGTGACGAGGTAGAATTATTGAATTACCACGCTTTACGGAAGGAAGTGGATTCCGCTTATTATTGCATACTGCTGCATCTTGAAACGATGCCAGAAACGCGGGCACAAATTACGGAAAATGCTCCAAGCAGCACGGGACCAAAATTGTTACCGTTAAAGCTCCCACATTTTAATAATGAGGTAACTGATTTTCATTTTTTATCGATTTATTTGACAGTCTGGTCTATAATAATGCTTTGCTGACCAATATCGAAAAATTAAATCACCTTATTAATTGCTGTAGCGGGGAGTCTTTGAAAATTATTGAATCGGTACCCATTTCGGGGGATAATTTTATTATCTCATATAATGCCTTGCGTGAGCGATTTAGCAATCCGCGTTTATTCACAACTTTGCATTGGAAAGCTATGAAAGACTTTCCACCTTTAAAATCAGAAGACCCTAAGAAACTTAGGGCACTTATTGATTGTTTTTCAGAGAACCTTGCTATTCTAACTAACTTAAAGTTTCCCACTGAACATTGGAACTTTATTCTAGTCGATTTTCTTTAGAAAACTCGATCCGTTCACTAGAAAACGCTTCGAACTCCAATCGGATCCGAAGCAAATACCCAATTTCGATGATTTGAGATATTTTTTAACTCAACAATGTGCAGCGTTGGAAACCTTTTTTTCAACCGCACCTGTTTCTTATTCGACGACTGTCCATACATCTCACACATCAGTGCCTAAGAAATCCTCAGCGTTTCAATTTAAACCAAAAGTTTCTTCTAACGTAGTTTCACTGGATACACCAAGTAGCTCCAGTGACTCAAAGAATTCATTTTCGCACCATTGTCCTTCTTGCAAAGGCAATCACTTAATTTATAGATGTCAATCGTTTCTATAGAAAACTCCGACCGAACGTTTCAACATTGTCAAACGCTTACGCCTTTGTTTAAATTGCTTACGAACAGACCATGCGTCCATGCAATGCAAATCCTATAACTCTTGTCGAACTTGCGCCAAGCCGCATCATACCTTGTTACATTTTGAACCGCAACCTGCTTCTAGCCGTTCAGCTGAACCGACCGCTACACCTATGCATAAAATGCCAATAGGACGCAGTCAGCCTCTCCTATTCCGGCAAATGTTTTGTCTTCACAGACGAATTCAAATCTTGGGGTTACTGTCTTACTCTCCACTGATGTTGTGGAAGTTCAAGATCGTTCTGGTAGATACAAACCGATCAGGGTACTCTTAGACCCTGGCTCCCAAGCTAGCTTTATTCGAGACGATTGCGTGAGCAAACTTTGGCTTCCACGCATACGTTCTCAAGTTCCGATTTATGGACTTGGACAGACAACTTCAGCAGTCAATAGGGGTGCCGTCAGCTGCACCATTCGCTCTATGTTAGACTCTGAAAAATCTCTAGAAGTCACAACTTTTGTGCTTTCGTCAATATCTGGCAAATTACCCAGCGTTGAAGTTCTTAATAATTGGGAACACTTATGCGGCCTGCACTTTGCAGACCCGACCTGGAACTCTCCAGGAACTATTGACATGCTCCTTGGAGCAGATGTTTATCCGTTCATCATCAATGGCGGTGTTATACATGGCAAATATCTTCAGCCTGCCGCCATAAATACAATTTTTGGTTGGACTATTATTGGTCCCACAAAAAGCTTGCAGTCCGATACTGTCCAAGCATTTTTTACTTCTGTAGAAGATCCTATCGACCAAACCCTAAGGCGGTTTTGGGAGATAGAAGAGTTGCCATCCAAGCCTTATACTTCTCCAGAAGAAGAAAAGGCAGATTTGATTTTTGAAAACACGTTTTCTCGTGACCCTAGCGGTCGTTTTATTGTTGCGTTACCGTTCAACAATACTTTGCCCGTTTTTGATAATTGCTTTGAGATGGCTAAAAAAAGACTATTTTCGTTGGAGCGCAAATTGCATGCTCAACCGGAGCTATGCGCCAAATACAACAATTTCATGCAGAACTATCTTGATGCGGGTCATATGGCATTACTCGATTCTCCGCCCGTTGGGAACGATAATTATTTTTTACCCCATCACCATGTGTTTAAAGAGGAAGGTCATACTTCTAAAATTCGTGTGGTTTTTGACGCCTCTGCAAAGGCTAAAAACAACGTGTCACTTAATGACACTCAATTGGCTGGACCTAGTCTCCAAAACGACATTTCATCAATCTTACTGAAATTTCGTACTCATCGTTTCGTTTTTACTTGTGATGTTCGCCAAATGCATCGACAAATTTTGGTTACCGAAGAACATCGAAGGTTTCAATTAATTGTGTGGCGGTTCTCCGCAGAAGAACCCATTCAGACTTATCAGCTTAATACAGTGACCTACGGTATTAAGTCATCGCCTTATCTAGCATTAAAACTCTTCAGCAATTAGCCATTGACGAAGGCAAAGGTTTCCGTTAGCCGCTGAGGCTATACGGTCAAATCTATATATTGACGATTTCGTCGTCGGTGGAGATTCTATACAATCGGCCCGAGAAATCAAAGATCAACTTATCCGACTTTTACATTTGGCTGGTTTTGAACTTCGAAAATAGAGTTCTAATTCAGCTTCTATTTTGGAAGGCATTCCGTCAGATTTTTGCCAATATACTTCTCTCGATTTCGATTCTGACGAATCAATAAAAATATTAGGTCTTCAATGGTCACCTACAGAAGATATTTTCTCATTTCGGGTTAAATCATTAAACCCAATATGTACAAAGCGCAACATACTTTCGCAAGTTGCCAGAATATATGATCCATTAGGGTTTTTAGCCCCACTAACACTTTTTGCAAAACGCCTAATCCAGCATCTGTGGATGTTAGGTTTAAATTGGGATGACATCCCACCAGCAGACATTTCGTGTCAATGGCAGCAGTATCAAGAAGAATTGCCGTTATTATCGTCATTAAAGTTACCGCGTTGTTTACCTCCTTCAGATCCTTTTACTTGTCATTTGCATGGGTTTTGCGATGCTAGCGAGGTAGGGTATGCAGCGGTAGTATATTTCCAGTTCATAAATCAAACTACTGGAGAAATAACTGTACAATTTGTAACCGCTAAAACAAAAGTAGCACCAATTAAGCGCATTTCAATTCCACGTTTGGAATTATGTGCCGCCGTTTTATTAACCGATTTACGTTCTTTTACCATTCGGTCTTATCAAGGCTTGATTGAAATCTCCGATGTTTCAGCGTGGAGTGATTCTACGGTCGCTCTCACTTGGATACGTTCTCCACCTTTTCGTTGGAAAACTTTTGTGGCAAACCGTGTTAGCCACATTCAAGAAATCATTGCACCTAGCCGATGGTTTTATATTAAATCTTCGCATAATCCGGCTGATCCTGCATCTCGGGGATTAATGCCAAGCGCGGTTATTTCATGTTTGCTATGGTGGGCGGGGCCTGAATGACTTCACTACCCTAGTGACTCGTGGCCGCCTCAACCAACATTGTCAACCTCAATTGCTGAGGTAACTACGGAAAAGAAGATCCTAACATTTGTCGCTCAAACAGATCCAAACGTCATTGACATTTTACTAAGTCGCTTTTCATCGTTATATAAAATCCAAGGCATCGTGGCTTACATTTATAGATTTTTTAAACCCACGGCTCAACGTCATACGGGTCCCTTAACAGACATTGAATTACACAATGCTCTCATGATTATCGTTCGTACAAAATGTACAAAATGTTACATTTTCAAAGGAAATAGCTTCGATCAAGGCAAACCGTAAATTACCTAAAAGCTTGCGAAAACTTTCTCCATTTGTTGATCCACAAAATATCTTAAGAGTAGGTGGGCGCTTGACACATTCTTTGCTTTCCTATTTCGAAAAGTTTCCTGCGTTATTGCCTCAGCGGCACCGATTAACCGAACTTATCATTCGGTCAACTCATGAAAGGTATTGCCATCCCGGTGTTAATACCACAGCGTATCTTATCCAACAGAATTTCTGGATCCTTTCTATTAAAAATTCAATCAGAAATTATTTATCATCATGTCATAGATGTTTTCGTACCAAACCGGTCCTGGTAACTCCTCCTATGGGAGACCTACCGGCAGCACGTATTACCCAAATCAAACCGTTCAGTATTGTTGGTGTTGATTTTGCTGGCCCTCTTTTAATAAAGGCTAACCGCCTGCGAGGCTCTAAAACTCTTAAGGCCTATATTTGTATTTTTGTTTGTTTTTCCACTAAGGCAGCACATATTGAACTTGTTTCGGATTTGTCGGCAGACGCGTTTCTTGCCGCTTTGCGACGATTTATAGCACGTCGAGGACGCTGTTCTCAAATATTTAGTGATTGCGGTACTAATTTTGTAGGTGCCCATCGTCAGCTAACGAGTTATCTGCAGAGTGCAGTAATCTCAGAAAAGATAAAGTGGTCTTTTAATCCACCTAGCGCCTCTCACTTCGGTGGCTTGTGGGAAAGCGGTGTTAAGTCGGTAAAGACACACCTAGCTCGCATAATCGGCGAACAAAAACTTACCTTTGAGGAACTTTACACAGTTCTTACTCAAATTGAATCTGTTCTAAATTCAAGGCCACTCTGAGCTTTGAGTTGGGATCCAAATGACTTGCGTTGCCTAACACCAGGTCATTTCCTAACTATGGAGCCTCTTTCTGCACCACCAGATGAGGACCTTTCAACCAACGTTTTACCATTAAAGAGCAGGTGGAAACTCCTGCAAAAACTCCATCAAGATTTTTGGGCTCGCTGGAGCCATGAGTACTTACATACTCTGAATCAAAAGGTTAAATGGCACTCTAAGGTAGGTGTCCGACAAGTTGAAAAGGACACTATTGTCCTCATCAAGGACGACCAGCTTTCTCCACTTCAATGGAAGTTTGGTCGTATTATTAATAATTTTCCCGGTGCGGACGGTATTATACGTGTCGCGGAGATCAAAACTGCACATGGCACATTAAAACGACCTTTGGTTAAACTAGCGCCGCTACCGGTATTTTAATATTATTTTATGTTTAGATGTATATACACATTTCTTACATGTAAAGTAGTATATTATTTTTAAATATTTGCTTATTTACCTATATATTTTTATTTTTGCATAGTTGGTAATATCGCTCGCTGTAGTGTACCACCCTATCTTTCGTTACCTGTTTTCCTAGCAAGGTCAAATCCCATGTGATTTCCTTCAGCCAACCTACTTCCCTCCTTTTCAAAATTCTATGAATTTGGTGGGCGGTATGTTACGTCATCATCGAACATTTATTGGTATTGGTGACAATAAATACTATTAGTGTGGGTATCCTACAGTGTGAAACATTTATACCAGCAGTGGAAGTGCGTGAAGACAGTCGTACGCGAACCGTTGAAGAATACAGTTGTATCAGAGCTTTTGGAAGCGATACCATCACCCGAACGAGCGTGTTCTTGGTTGTCCGCGAAGCTTTTGTGTGTGATTTTTATTGCCCCGAGCGGCACAGGCTTTAAGGTATTTATACCCTTCCTTAAGTAGTTTGTTGTAGTTGTTTTTAGTTATTACATAACCGCTCCACTTCTATCGGTATTGCTACAAAAAGCAATTGGTCCTTCCCTATAATTAGCATATCTATATCACTCATTCATCCCATAACAATAAGAATCAAGCTTATTCGATCAACCAGTCAAAATATATTCACCAAGTTTTGGATCGTTTTAGTATGAGTGACTGCAAAGGTGTTACAACTGCAGTTGACATCAGTAAAAAAACTCACAAAGTTTGATGAAAATACTGATGAACCGGTTAATGTACCATACCAAGAAACTGTGGGAAGTTTACTGTATATAGCACAAGTTTCTAGGCCGGATATTCAATACGCTGTAAGTTTTTTAAGCAGGTTTAATAACAAACCGACTAGAAGACATTGGTTAGCTGTCAAACGAATTTTGCGTTATCTCAAAGATACCGTTAATGCAAAATTAGTATTTAATAAGAATGCCGATTCTAAGCTCATTGGTTATTGTGATGCCGACTGGGCAAACGATTGTGAAACAAGAAGATCTACTACAGGATACTTGTTCAGTATTCAAGGTGGAGCTATTTCTTGGGCCTCTAAACGACAACAGACTGTCCACAACTGAAGCGGAATACATGTCGATGTCGTCTGCGTGTCAAGAAGCTATATGGTTAAAGAACTTGTATGAAGAACTGTTCCGCCAAGATTCAAATCCAATTATTATTCGTTCAGATAATAAAGGTGCAATCTGCTTGAGTGACAAAGCTGCATATCAACCTCGCACCAAGCATATTGATATAAGATACCACTTAAGGGAGAAAGTTGATAGTGGTTTATTGAAATTTAATTATGTGAGCACGCAGGAAACGATTGCTGATTTCCTCACAAAAGGCGTGTCTACAAACAAACACAAATTATGTTTTGCAAGTGCTGGTTTACAAATGTAGATCAATGGGAGATGTTAGAATCAGTTAAATCAAGTGATCTACATCTTATATTAATAGATCTAGTTTGTGTAATATTAAACAAACAGTCGTTGTTTTTTTTTATAGAAAATAATAAATGTCTATATATTAAAATATATCTTATTACACATTTGAAGTACTAATCTAAACATACAAATTTCACCAAACTTTATGTATTTTTGATAAATAGCATTCGTTTTCTTTTGTAAATATCTTCGGTTCTATTAACTTTACGAAAAAACTTCAAGAGACCGAAATTAAAGCTGATAAAATTTCCTATAAAATAGTTTGCGGCATTTAATTTTGAATGCATCGTGATGGGAAACTGGCGTTTCAAGAGACAGATAAGTATGTAGCAGATCATCACTATGAGTCGCCTGAAATGATGAAAAAACGTGTCCTTAACCATTTTTCTGTACTTATTGAAGTGTCAGAAGTTATTCTTGGGGTCTTTCTGAATCGTTTGTACTAGGCCGATATTTTTAGGGCCGATAGTACCGTACGTAAGTACTAAAGATGTTCTGACCTCTGTGCTAATTGCAATCAGAACGACTGGCGAATGTTCGTATCTGACGAAAAGAGCAATTCCGAATCGGATGAAAACTATTCAAATAGTGCAAATGTAGAAGAAGAAGAAGACTAACAACTGATTTCGTAATTACATTCTATAAAACTTTTATTTCGAACATTTTTCAATTCGAGAGTTCATTTTAGACTATATATGTACGCGATTTCGTTGCGCCGCAAAACTACCGGTGTTTAAAAAAATTATATCGCTGCTGCATTTGGTCGTACAGACTTGAATATAAAATAAAATTGTGCGGGATTTTGTAAGCTATAATTTTGGTATCTACATGCATTTTCGTAAAGTTGATATTTTCCGAGTTATTTGCAAAAAACTAATTTTTTGGACCATTTGGACCCTCCTTTCGCAACGTAGCGTCTACACATGGGGACTTTTAACATGTTGAATAGTACCCTAAAACAAGCCTGTTTTTAAAGTTGCATCTCAGTCAGTATTATTTCCTCCAAATCGACAAATTTCCAGTCATTTTACTGGGCTAGTAGGAAATGCAAGTTGTGCTTTACAAAAAGATTCGCAAAAATACTTCTTATTTTTGTCCAGATTTATCGGGGTAGCCAGCCTGGTGTCTAGAAACTTGTATTAAGAGAGATTCATTAGAAGTGGCATTTTTGACACGAATTACCATATTTTGCAAACCTTTAGTTGTATATAGTTTGTTTGTGTTCATTATTTCTACTAACTTTATGTTGTTTAGATGCAATATTTGCACTTTTCATGTTGTTCTAAATATTTTTATAATCTCATATTCATAGTTTCTAGCCTTACTTTGGCTGTTTTAGTATTTTTTACAGTTTGAGAATGTCATTTTGACAGGAGCGCATTTTACATTATAATTCTTATGTTTGATGTGTCATTACTTGTTTTTACCGATAATAAAATATTTTTTTGGAATAATTAAAACTTGACATCACTTTGCGTCATCGGCCCCAAGTGAAAATTTTCGGTTAAAGAGTCCGGTGACGCAATGTGACGTCATGTATCATTTTGACAGAAAAATAATGTTTAGTATCATATCTTAGAAAACCAAACAAGAACTTTTAGTTTACTATGTGAAAAAAGGCATTCGGCCTTGCGTATTGTCTTATGGGAGTAGAGTATAATTGGGGCATCCACTACCTCATTTGCACCAGCATCCTCATTTGCACCCACATCTGGACCAATTTACATGTAAATTCCCATAAGGAGCAAATGAGGGAGATGAATCTTCTCCTGCTCTCTCCCTGTGGAACTCCTTGTGGAATTTTTTACCCCAACCATTTTGATTACGTCACACCCGCATTCTTTCCACCCGCGAGATAAATCTTTCTCCACATTTCCACCCACGAGATAAACCTATCTTTTTTGGTATTAATTAACATTAGATTTTTCTCAGCTACCCGAATCTCTAGGAATTTTTTAGATTGCGCCATCCCCAAGGGAGCTACCCCAATTTTAAGATTTCTTACCTGTAGCGACTTTTGAGCGTTCTTATAAAATTTTTTTAGTCATACGATACATCTTGTTAGTCTAAAATTTTACGCACATCCCGAATCTGTAAACAGATTTGAAATCGGACCACGCCCTGCAAAGTTACACATATACCCTCTGCGAGATAAATCTTTCTCCACATTTCCACCCACGAGATAAACCTACCTTGCTTTGTATCAATCAATATTAGAATTTTCTCAGCTACCCAAATCTCTTTAAATTTTTTAGATAGCTCCATCCCCCAGAGAGCTACCCCCATTGTAAGATTTCTTACCTGTAGCGACTTTTGAGCGTTCTTATAAATTTTTTATACATGCAATACATCTTGTTAGTCTAGAATTTTATGTAGAATCCAAATCTGTAAACAGATTTAAAATAGGGTCACCCCTTACCATTTTACACACACCCTCTAAATTATAAATTTCCTGCGGCTCATACCTAAAGAAAATCTAAAACTATTCTTAAAACTTTTATTACAGACAATTTTACTAATACAGTTTAAATTTTGTAAACCACATTTCTAAATACATATTCACAATTTTTCATTCTTAACCTAGAACTTCTCATATCGACTTGTACTTATTAATATTTATTTCTAAATAGAGCACCTTTTCCAAAGACCAACCGGACCCGCATGTTTCAAATTCCTCTGATTTTGTTCTTATGGTTTCGCTTAAGACCTCGTACATATTTTCCAGATTACTAGAAGACGTTATAACCACATTTTTGTGTTAAAGGATTTCACATCGGTAGCCTCTTCCCCCATTTTGATGTAAACGCCGTAGAGTTCGCAATAGACTTTTACTGCTGTATGTTGTATTCTTTTTTCATTTATTAATCGAATAAATCGCTCTTTCTGCTTCCAAAGAAACTCGGGCACTCCATCGTCGACACAGGCATTCTTTATGCGATAGCTAGCCATACGGTTGTTAAACGCAGTGCTAACCATTTCTACACCATCGTCGCTAGTAGCGGTAACTGATGCATTTTTATGTCTGTTGCTCCTTAAATGTGCGGCATAGGTAGTTTTTTCCATTTCGAAATCGCATACTTTACACATAATTCGTGGTTGTTTCGTACAAGGCCCTTTAACAGCTGGCGGAGCTGAACGTTTACGGCTTAATGACATGCCGTGCTGTTTTTCCTTGTGTCGCTGTAAGTTGCCCATTCTCGTAAAAGCGATACCGCAAGTCCCACAGTTTAAGTACTTTGCTGCAGACGGATGTATAAGCTTAACCTTGGACGATGTTACACCACAACATTTGTTCTGGTGCCGTTTGAGAGCATCCCTTCTGGTAAAGTAGACGTGACACGGCTCGCATTTAAAAACGTTTGCAGGTACCATTTTAGTACAAAACAAAATCCGCACTATAAGACTTGACTTGTAAGCGAACTAA
This sequence comes from Platerodrilus igneus, assembly GCA_036346225.1. Taxonomy (NCBI): domain Eukaryota; kingdom Metazoa; phylum Arthropoda; class Insecta; order Coleoptera; family Lycidae; genus Platerodrilus; species Platerodrilus igneus. The sequence continues at coordinate 10,367,187 of JARFIW010001052.1, forward strand.
CATATAACTAAAGAGTTTACTCTCGCGCACCGGCTTTATGTACCCTATAGAATGCAAACCGAAGGTTTCCGAAGACACCCGAACGAAGTTGAGGATTCAGCGGGGGACTAAATAACGTCATAATCCTTGCTGCTCGTCCAATACATTTAGCGCCAATGCATGCACCCGGTTCGCATCGTCGATGGTGCGAATGCCGTTAGTAGAAACACCGGAAAACGTCTTCCATGTTATACGGATCGCGTGCATATTAAAAATCCAAAAGGGTGGTAGCACACGCACACAAATTGTCTGCAAGTCGTAGAAGATGCAGTGCTACTATAACCAAAAACACTTTAAACCATTACTAAGAAAATACCAACTTGCTGTCTACAGGATACTTACTAATAAAGTAATTTAATTTTAAATAGCTTCTACATCATATTTTAGGTAGGCTTGAATATTTTCCAAATGAATCACCAAGCGAAAGTATATGCTTAGCGGTATTCAAATTACCCATTAATTTCCCATTTTTACGATCGTGGTTAATTATAGATTAAAATTTAATTTGTGCACGTTCGAGCTTCTCGTAAACTAACATATTTTAGAGCAACAATGCGCTGTATAATACATGCATACCCCTTCGCCGCGCTACTGCTATTCTTGTAATTGCTAGAAAAAGTCACTCTCCTTTTTACTGTTAGGACCGATGTAAAGCACCAATTTTTTTTTATACTTTCTATAGCACATCGCGCGCTTTTTTCGTATGATAATTAAATTTGCTTCTGTATGCTTTTACACTTTCGCATAGCGGTCAATCGCACGTAATGATTTCTAGAACCGGTAAGTACTGATATCGTCCAAATAGAGAATTAGATGCTCGATATCTGTCAATTTCGATTCCCTCGTAAAAGGTAGGAAAAACCCAGTCAATAATCCATTATACTTCAACCCGCTCCTGTTCTGATAATTTACAAACATTTTCAAACGACAATGGGCCGACAATTTTTAAACCTCCGAGGGATCTTTAAGTTGTGATCAATTACACATCCGAGCTACGCGTAAACTAACATATTTTGCAGCAACTGTATAATACATGCATACCCCTTCTCTGCGCTACTGCTATTCTTGTAGTTGCTTGGAAAAATCAGTCGCCCTTTTTATTGTTAGGACCGATGCAAAGCACCATTCCATACTTTCTTTATAAGTGTAGCACATCGCGCACTTTTTTGTCGGTTAATTAATTTTTGTTTATGTAGGCCTTTACACTTTCGCTTATTTAAACATCTAATACGACTGATTAACCACTTTCGATTATTCTAACGGGGAACCACCATACATTCCGCCACACCGTTCTTTTTTGAATCCTATGGGCTTCCGCCAATGTACTCGGTATCACTTGCCAAAATGTGGAGTACGCTATCGGACAAGCTACAAAATAGCTGTTGTTTAGTCTATAATAACCTGCTACAGTACGTGTATTGGGGGAATGGCAATACAAAGAAATTGACGGGCTTGCAAATTAAGTTGTCCGAAAAACTAGAGGAAAGGGAAAAATTGATAAAGTATGTGCTTTCGGCTTTTAGTTTTAACTATTTACCTATAAATTATTTGGAGATAGTAGAGGAAGATAGCCAAGATAAAATAAAAATCTTACGCAAGTGCTACATTAAGCAGGTAGTACATATTTTACACAATCTGCAACACCATATTCTACAATTCCAAAAGAAATAGTAATTTCGGAATTGTGATTGATAGATACGCCTAACATTCGTCCAGAGGTTGTACGACAACGCGTAAATATTGGTAGTAAACTCTATCGGTTTACGCTAAAGGAAATTGCCCCATTATGTATACCATACGCTGTAAGTGGAAGGAAAAGACAACTGGAATTAGAGGAAATGGATGCAAAAGGCGAAAATTGGACTACATGGAAAACACTGCGACAATACGCGATCAATACAAAGATGTGTTAGACAAAGAACATCTTATTAGAGAAAATGAGGAAGAATTAAAAGATTATTTTATGTGCCGATGGACTGACTTAGATACATCTGGGTTGTACAAGCTGTATGCATTTGCGGTTAGTAAGAAAGACTCTTTTAGTTATGTAGGCGTTCTTGCAGAAAAGGATGGTACTAAATCCGTATACTTTTTAAAAGGTTATTCTAAAACGTATTTATCAAAATGGCAGATAACAAAGACGAACTAAGGAATGCGGGTTTCGTAACCTTGGCGTACACCACACGCAAAGGGGTTCCGCTAAACATTGTATATTTACCTAGTAAAAAACCTTTCGGATCATTTAAAACCGAGGGTCTTACAACCTATAACAACCATATATTCCCAAAAGTGGTGGACATGCAACTACGCAACAGTGTGTGGAGAAAAAGGATTTCTCCAATACCGACAAGAAGAAGTCGATCAAGCTAACAAGATACGTATGCAGGATATAGTGGGAAAGCTGCGATTAAAAGATTGTCACAAGCTGCAAGAATTACACGAAGGAATGGATCTGGTTGTCGGCGGAATCAAAGACTTTAAATATAGAGGCAAACTTCGATACATTTTACAATTCGAAAACCTAGACGGTCTTTATGTATCAAACTATTGGTTAGAAAAGGAGATAGAAGACTTGGGTGTCGATTTAAATTTTAAGCTGCGAATAAAATTAGATAAAATTAAAACCACTGCAAACAAACATAAAGAAAGGACTGTCTTCTGTGTATAACTTTGTATTAAAATTAAGTTTAAATGACTCCATGCTTGGTATTAAATATTTTAAATTTGTTATGTATAATGTCAGAATAAACATTTTATAATAGTATATAACATTGTTCTTTATTTATAAAAGGCTGTAACGTTACCCCGAAATAGCAGTCGCACAGAGAGGGGTGCTCATGGACAGCGAGCATGGGCAGGGGTGCGTACGCGCATGGGTGCGCATGGGCAGGGGTGTGCATGCGCAGGGGTGCTCATGTGCTGGGATGTGTCTGGGCGTACACGAGGAAGCGGATGTTAACAGTCACCAAGCATCCAATTCTTTATTTGGTGTGGAGTACTTGCCTGCGTATGTATCCGGAGTAAAAGAATACGATTTGCATACGCAGCTGATTAATAAAATTAGTTTATCGAGGGAAGATGACAAAAGGTACATCATTCCTAATAGTACAACAATCTACGCATGGGGGCGTAAAGATATAAGATAGTTGTTTATATTTGTATGGATTTGTAAATCTATTGTATATATTAGTTTTAAGACTCCATAATTTTTAAGTTCTTCTCCCACCTTCCAAATCCTTCCGGCTTCTATCCTGGTTGACAGAGTAGACGTGTTATCTCCACGTGGTATTCGCGGGACACATCGGTTTTAGATTTCTCGGGAGATGGTTGGCTAGGGTATATGTCTTGCGTAGCAAAAAAGGGTTTTAAAGATGGAATTAAATAAAGATGGGCAAAATTAGTCTTTAAAAGGCATAACTTTGTATGGGTGGTCCTATTTAAAATTTATTTACAAATTTGGGGTCCCTAGAAAAATTTAATATTAGTTGATGTCAAACAAAATATATTTATCTTAAAAGAGTGACCACCCCGCGTATAATAAATACAATATAACACTTGTTAACAAAAAATTGTAGAGAAATTCAAAGACGATTTAATGTGGGTCCAGTATTAGAATTTGTTGGTAGTAATATTAAGTCCTACTGTACTGTAGGCGAGAAAGATACGATTAAAAAGATTAAAGGGGTCTCACGAATTGTAGTTAAGTAAAACCGAGGGTCTTACAACCTATAACGAGCATATACCTCCAAAGGGGTGGGCATGCAGCTACGCAGCAGTGCGTGGAGAATAAGAATTCTCTAATAAGAAATTAAAGTTTCCATGTACGTAACACCAGTCATTGGGAAATGGTCGAAATGTTAAACCTATAAAGGCGATTATTAATTATGGTTTAGAAAATAATAGTAGTTTTCGTGGACTAAATAAAATAGCTTAGACTGATTAATGTATATGGTTACATATTCTCGTACACATCCACAAACATCTGCTTACGTCCACAATGGCGATACCGGTAGTTTTGTTTAACAAATAGTAGGAAAGATACGTCGGTGTTAGTGTGCGGAAGCCCATAGGATTCAAAAAGAACGGTGTGGCGGAATGTATGGTGGTTCCCCGTTAGAATAATCGAAAGTGGTTAATCAGTCGTATTAGATGTTTAAATAAGCGAAAGTGTAAAGGCCTACATAAACAAAAATTAATTAACCGACAAAAAAGTGCGCGATGTGCTACACTTATAAAGAAAGTATGGAATGGTGCTTTGCATCGGTCCTAACAATAAAAAGGGCGACTGACTTTTCCAAGCAACTACAAGAATAGCAGTAGCGCAGAGAAGGGGTATGCATGTATTATACAGTTGCTGCAAAATATGTTAGTTTACGCGTAGCTCGGATGTGTAATTGATCACAACTTAAAGATCCTCGGAGGTTTAAAATTGTCGGCCCATTGTCGTTTGAAAAATGTTTGTAAATTATCAGAACAGGAGCGGGTTGAAGTATAATGGATTATTGACTGGGTTTTTCCTACCTTTTACGAGGGAATCGGAAATTGACAGATATCGAGCATCTAATTCTCTATTTGGACGATATCGAGTACTTACCGGTTCTAGAAATCATTACGTGCGATTGACCGCTATGCGAAAGTGTAAAAGCCTACAGAAGCAAATTTAATTATCATACGAAAAAAGCGCGCGATGTGCTATAGAAAGTATAAAAAAATTGGTGCTTTACATCGGTCCTAACAGTAAAAGGAGAGTGACTTTTCTAGCAATTACAAGAATAGCAGTAGCGCGGCGAAGGGGTATGCATGTATTATACAGCGCATTGTTGCTCTAAAATATGTTAGTTTACGAGAAGCTCGAACGTGCACAAATTAAATTTTAATCTATAATTAACCACGATCGTAAAAATGGGAAATTAATGGGTAATTTGAATACCGCTAAGCATATACTTTCGCTTGGTGATTCATTTGGAAAATATTCAAGCCTACCTAAAATATGATGTAGAAGCTATTTAAAATTAAATTACTTTATTAGTAAGTATCCTGTAGACAACAAGTTGGTATTTTCTTAGTAATGGTTTAAAGTGTTTTGGTTATAGTAGCACTGCATCTTCTACGACTTGCAGACAATTTGTGTGCGTGTGCTACCACCCTTTTGGATTTTTAATATGCACGCGATCCGTATAACATGGAAGACGTTTTCCGGTGTTTCTACTAACGGCATTCGCACCATCGACGATGCGAACCGGGTGCATGCATTGGCGCTAAATGTATTGGACGAGCAGCAAGGATTATGACGTTATTTAGTCCCCCGCTGAATCCTCAACTTCGTTCGGTGTCTTCGAAACCTTCGGTTTGCATTCTATAGGGTACATAAAGCCGGTGCGCGAGAGTAAACTCTTTAGTTATATGTTAGTTTGCTTACAAGTCAAGTCTTATAGTGCGGATTTTGTTTTGTACTAAAATGGTACCTGCAAACGTTTTTAAATGCGAGCCGTGTCACGTCTACTTTACCAGAAGGGATGCTCTCAAACGGCACCAGAACAAATGTTGTGGTGTAACATCGTCCAAGGTTAAGCTTATACATCCGTCTGCAGCAAAGTACTTAAACTGTGGGACTTGCGGTATCGCTTTTACGAGAATGGGCAACTTACAGCGACACAAGGAAAACAGCACGGCATGTCATTAAGCCGTAAACGTTCAGCTCCGCCAGCTGTTAAAGGGCCTTGTACGAAACAACCACGAATTATGTGTAAAGTATGCGATTTCGAAATGGAAAACTACCTATGCCGCACATTTAAGGAGCAACAGACATAAAATGCATCAGTTACCGCTACTAGCGACGATGGTGTAGAAATGGTTAGCACTGCGTTTAACAACCGTATGGCTAGCTATCGCATAAAGAATGCCTGTGTCGACGATGGAGTGCCCGAGTTTCTTTGGAAGCAGAAAGAGCGATTTATTCGATTAATAAATGAAAAAAGAATACAACATACAGCAGTAAAAGTCTATTGCGAACTCTACGGCGTTTACATCAAAATGGGGAAGAGGCTACCTATGTGAAATCCTTTAACACAAAAATGTGGTTATAACGTCTTCTAGTAATCTGGAAAATATGTACGAGGTCTTAAGCGAAACCATAAGAACAAAATCAGAGGAATTTGAAACATGCGGGTCCGGTTGGTCTTTGGAAAAGGTGCTCTATTTAGAAATAAATATTAATAAGTACAAGTCGATATGAGAAGTTCTAGGTTAAGAATGAAAATTGTGAATATGTATTTAGAAATGTGGTTTACAAAATTTAAACTGTATTAGTAAAATTGTCTGTAATAAAAAGTTTTAAGAATAGTTTTAGATTTTCTTTAGGTATGAGCCGCAGGAAATTTATAATTTAGAGGGTGTGTGTAAAATGGTAAGGGGTGACCCTATTTTAAATCTGTTTACAGATTTGGATTCTACATAAAATTCTAGACTAACAAGATGTATTGCATGTATAAAAAATTTATAAGAACGCTCAAAAGTCGCTACAGGTAAGAAATCTTACAATGGGGTAGCTCTCTGGGGATGGAGCTATCTAAAAAATTTAAAGAGATTTGGGTAGCTGAGAAAATTCTAATATTGATTGATACAAAGCAAGGTAGGTTTATCTCGTGGGTGGAAATGTGGAGAAAGATTTATCTCGCAGAGGGTATATGTGTAACTTTGCAGGGCGTGGTCCGATTTCAAATCTGTTTACAGATTCGGGATGTGCGTAAAATTTTAGACTAACAAGATGTATCGTATGACTAAAAAAATTTTATAAGAACGCTCAAAAGTCGCTACAGGTAAGAAATCTTAAAATTGGGGTAGCTCCCTTGGGGATGGCGCAATCTAAAAAATTCCTAGAGATTCGGGTAGCTGAGAAAAATCTAATGTTAATTAATACCAAACAAGATAGGTTTATCTCGAAAGATGCAATGGCTAGACGAAGAAAACTATTTGTTAGGTTTGCTTATAGAGCAAAGAGAAAAATTTAGAAGATCAGGACTTTAAAGGGTATAACTTTGCAGGGCGTGGTCCGATTTCAAATCTGTTTACAGATTTGAATTCTGTAAAATTTTAGACTAACAAGATGTATCGCATGAGTAAAAGAATTTATAAGAACGCTCAAAAGTCGCTACAGGTAAGAAATCTTAAAATGAGGGTAGCTCCCTTGGGGGTGATGATATCTAAAAAATTCCTAGAGATTCGGGTAGCTGAGAAAATTCTAATATTAATTGATACCAAAAAAGATAGGTTTATCTCGTGGGTGGAAATGTGGAGAAAGATTTATCTCGCGGGTGGAAAGAATGCGGGTGTGACGTAATCAAAATGGTTGGGGTAAAAAATTCCACAAGGAGTTCCACAGGGAGAGAGCAGGAGAAGATTCATCTCCCTCATTTGCTCCTTATGGGAATTTACATGTAAATTGGTCCAGATGTGGGTGCAAATGTGGATGCTGGTGCAAATGAGGTAGTGGATGCCCCAATTATACTCTACTTATGGGATATAAGGCGGCAGTGAATGTGTTAACAAGCATCTTTCAGTAACCATATTTTTGCAAAACTCTGCAATGCTCGTTATTCACTACGCAACCCTTACACGTATATGCATTGTTTGATAATGAAGTTAAACTCTTTTCACTTCATTCATGAACATTGGATCCTCTTCTATTTCAGATGTGTGTAATAAATCTCTCTTTGTTCCGGCATCAGTATCGATTGTGCGGCCCATTTGTTACCGTCGATGCGCAACACATAAATCTTTCAGGCGGCGCTGTAAACTATACTGATAATTTTTTCCTTTTCTTATTAGAAACACCGATAAAGTTTTGATAGCAATTCCAACTCCGAAATAATAAAGATTTACATAACAGATCTCTTTTGATATCGACGCGATCGCTTGTGGCTGAAGAGGGATTAGTTAAACTAAAGTAAGGCAAATTAACAAAGACTGGCTCTAATATTTTCATTAGCGACTAAGGAAAGCACGAAATGGTATTTATAAAAAGAAAAGCGCTTTGCCTTTCTACTACTGTGAATAAATAACAATGACTGCGAGGGATAGTTGATGTACATGATGAGAATCTGAAAAATCCAGGAAATCCAAGTTCAGTTCCTATTTCTTCATTTGAAATGTAACGTGTTTTTGATCGAGCTCAGTAAACGACCGCCACAATCCCACCGCACATTATTCTCATACATGGCTTTGCACGGCTTCCAGACTAGTCCGGGTTCTCAAGGTAAAATCCAGACTCCAGTTCTCTCTTTATAAATAGTAGACATTCGAACGGCATATACTCCTTTTCCAATCGATAAAACCCAACTAATTTATTTTGTATGTATTTTCGATAAGCTCGTGGGCTATTTATTTAATTGAAACAATAGGGAAGCGACGTATATAAATTAAATATACCCAAAATCTGTAAATGTGTTTCGTAATTATCTCGTTATCCGTATTTTCAGACGGAAAACCCAAAACGAGCAACACACAAATTTTCTTCCAGGATCAAATGACTTCGTAGCAAATCTCTAGGACTTATCTTACTTACCTTTCACACCCTTCGTCATCTTATTCTAATTCATAGCCGTTTCTTAAGTCTGTCTCGTTCCAATTTCCAGGTGTCATTCTTTAGCCTCTTGAATCTTATGGATTTACCTGCTGTCACGGGAAGCTTGTGACGTGGTCAATTGAATTAAAACTAAGCTGAGAAAGTTTGTTGGATGGCTCTAAAAAGGTAGTTTAAAAGTGTAGAGTAGTATCAGATACGAATAGGTTTCGATTACAATAATTCTTCCATTGAGAATTAAAGGTTTAGTGGTAGCAACATTACGCGGCTTGTTATTTAAATCCACGGCTTTTTAATTCAATTTTGTGCGATTTTAAAGCTTAGTCTTTAAATTAACAGGCTAATGGCTTTTCAATACGTTCAAATATGTTTAATTTTCAAACTATTTTCTATTAAAGGTGTACTTGATTACAATGCGCTTAATAAATTATATTATTTCATTTACAATGACATGAACATATTACCCGAACTGTAAATTTATTTAACTATTACTTTAAGCTTGTATACTGAATTAACCCTTTCTTCCGTGTAAAAAGGAGGTATTTGTAATGGTTCTGTATAAATTCTCTTCACTTAACATTTAATCTGTATACTAAGAATTAGGAGAAATAAAAATCCAAGTTGTATCTGATATAAGGGTTAGTGCAATCCTACTCTTTGTTTTACTCCAGCGTTCAACGAGGCGTCCATCTTTATTTTTTTCAACCGCATATCTTTTCTGCAAATTCACTAATCACACCCTTCAATTTATCTCGAGCAGTTTCAACATTCGTGTTATTTGCATCATCCTTCAACTCCATTCCTTATGGACTCAATTTCTTTTCCAAACTGCATTTAAACTCATTTTGCACACATTCATCTTGGAGTCATATAGTTTTTGTTTTTATCTGTTTCACACACCTACAATCTCATGCCTAAAATCACCTTTCATTCAAATAAGAAATAAGCCGTGCTACGTTCAGCCTTATGTATTGTTCCGGTGTCCCTTACCAAGTCTCTCAGTCTTTCATTATATACTCCAAAATAAATTATTATTTTGGATTCACAAACTAGTTCCTTCCCATTCTCATTCACATGCTAATCCATATCCCTTTCTAACACTCTTCCTGTTACAGTTCTTTACTTACCACAACCGCCTCACATCTTCCTATAAAATAACTCTTTCGCATGGGTCACTAGTACTTAGCACTTTATTCGACTCCAAGTAAAACTTCTCTCTGACGCTTTCTTCTTCGTTCGCAACCGGTGCCGACGCTACCACAAGCGTGACTCTTCAATCACCTATGTTTATGTGAGTAGTGTAAAATGAGGGCTTCTATGACTTCATTTCCTCCAGAATAACTCATTTCCTCACTCATTTCCTCCTGCCTCCCTAGCTCATCTTTCGAGATAAATCTATATTGTTTGGTATCAAGGCGCCAATGTATTCGGTACCACTTGCCAAAATGTGGAGTAAGCTATCGGACAAGCTACAAAATAACTGCTGTTTAGTGTATAATAACTGACTACAGTACGTGTATTGGGGAAATGGCAATACAAAAAAATTGACAAGCTTACAAATTAAGTTGTCCGAAAAACCAGTGGAAAGGGAAAAATTGATAAAGTATGTGCTTTCGGCTTTTAGTTTTAACTATATACCTGTAAATTATTTGGAGTTAGTAGAGGAGGAAGACGGCCAAGATAAAATAAAAATCTTACAAAAGTGCTACATTAAAGCAGGTAGTACATATTTTACACAATCTGCAACACCATATTCTACAATTCCAAAAGAAATAGTCATTTCGGAATTGGGATTGATAGATACGCCTAACATTCGCCCAGAGGTTGTACGACAACGCGTAAATATTGGTAGTAAACTCTATTCGTTTACGTTAAAGGAAATTGCCCCATTATGCATGCCATACGCTGTAAGTGGAAGAAAAAGACAACTGGAATTAGAGGAAATGGATGTAAATAGGCGAAAATTGGACTGCATGGAAAACACTGCGACAATACGCGAACAATACAAAGATGTGTTAGACAAAGAACATCTTATTAGAGAAAATGAGGAAGAATTAAAAGATTATTTTATGTGCCGATGGACTGACTTAGACACATCCGGATTCTACAAGCTGTATGCATTTGCGGTTAGTAAGAAAGACTCTTTTAGTTATGTAGGCGTCCTTGCGGAAAAAGATGGTACTAAATCCGTATACTTTTTAAAAGGTTATTCTAAAAACGTATTTATCAAAATGACAGATAACAAATACGAACTAAGGAATGCGGGTTTCGTAATCTTAGGGTACACTACACTCAAAGGGGTTCCGCTAAACATTGTATATTTGCTTAGTAAAGAACCTTTCGGATCATTTAAAACCGAGGGCCCTACAACCTATAACGACCATATATTCTTAAAAGTGGTGGACATGCAACTATACAACAGTGAGTGGGAGAATAAGGACTCCCTCCAATACCGACAAGAAGAAGTCGATCAAGCTAACAAGATGCGTATGCAGGATATAGTGGGAAAGCTGCGATTAAAAGATTGTCATAAGCTGCAAGAATTACACAAAGGAATGGATCTGGTTGTCGGTGGAATCAAATACTTTATATATAGAGACAAACTTTGGTACATTTTGCAATTTGAAAACCTAGACGGTCTCTATGTATCAAACTATTGGCTAGAAAAAAAGATAAAGGACTTGGGTGTCGATTTAAATTTTAAGCTGCGAATAAAATTAGATAAAATTAAAACCACTCCAAACAAACATAAAGAAAGCACTATCTTATATGTATAACTTTGTATTAAAATTAAGTTTAAATGGCTCCATGCTTACCATTAAATATTTTTAAATTTTTTTAAGTATAATGTCAGAATAAAAATTTTAGAATAGTATTACATTGCTCTTTATTTACAAAAGGCTATAACGTCACCAGGAAATAGCAGTTACACAGAGAGGGGGTGCACATTAGTAGAGGTGCGCATGTGCAAGGATGCGCATGGGCAGGGTGCGCATGGACAGAGGTGCGCATGGTCAGGAGTGCGCATGGACTAGGATGTGTCTGTGCGTACACGAGGGAAGTGGAAGTTAACAATCACCAAGCATCTAATTCCTATTTGGGTGGTATGGAGTACTTACCGGTGTATGTATCCGGAGTAAAAACCACGATTTGTACACGCAGCTTATTAGTAAAATTAGCTTACCGAGCGAAGATGACAAGCGTAACGTCATCCATGGAATCATATTAATCTACGCATAAGGGCATAAAGATATAAGTCTAAGACAGTTGTTTATATTTGTATAGATTTTGTAAATCTATTGTATATATTAGTTTTAAGATTCCATAATTTTTAAGTTCTCCCACCTTCCCTTCTTTCAAATCCTTCCTGCTTTTATCCTGGTGGACAAAGTATACGTGTTATCTCCACCTGGTCACGGGGCGCAGCGGTTTTAGATTTCTCGGGAATTGGTTGGTTAAAGCAAATGTCTTGGGTAGCGAAAAAAAAAGGTTTTAAAGATGGAGTTAAATATAGATGGACAAAAATTAGAGGTTTGGGTCTTTAAAAGGCGTAACTTTGTAAGGGGTGGTTCTATTTAAAATCTATTTACAGATTTGGACTCTCTAGAAAAATCTAATATTAGTTGATACCAAACAAGATATATATTTATCTTAAAGCAGTGACTACCCCGCGGATATTAAATACAATATACCGTTTGTCAACAAAAAAGTTGTAGGGAAATTCAAAGACGAATTTAATGGGGGTCTAGTATTTGAATTTGTTGGTAGTAGGGCTAAGTCCTACTGTATTGTAAGCGAAGGCGGCTCCGTGGCGAAGTGGTATGTGTGTGACTACTACGCCCTAGGTCCCGGGTTCGAATCCCGACACGGTCCGCTTGAAAAATGTTAGGCGAGCATTTTTCGCAAAAATACACCCTCGTTCGGATGAGAGGTAAAATGGAGGTCTCGTGTGTGAGTGTTGTCACGCACGTTAAAGATCCCTACCTTGCTTGGAACAGCAAGGATTCGGCAAAATTCTAAATTTTCCAGGTAAAAAAAAACTCGCTTCCTGGCCAATGTAGTACCTTCGGGTGGAGCATTGGAAAATCACATGTAATGTATTGTAAGCGAGAAAGACGCGATTAAAACGATTAAAGGGGTCTCACGAAGTGTAGTTAAGAATATTAATGTAAATAGTTTTAAGGCCATTGTACATAATAATTCTGGTACCCTTATGCATAGCATGGTGTGTATTCGAAATCATAAACACCAACTTTATACTCAATTGATTAATAAAATTAGTTTGTCGGGCGAGGATAACAAAAGGTACGTCGTTCCTAATAGTACAGCAACCTACGCATGGGGGCATAAAGATATAGGATAGTTACTTATATATGTATATATTTTATTGTGTATGTATATAGTAGCATGTAAGTTAGTTATAAGACATACCCACCATCCTCATCCTTAATAATCCCTTCGCTCCTGGTGACATGTGTTTACCTCCACGCAGTGTCGCTGGACGGTAAAACATATTGTTAGATTAACGACAATATGTCTTATTAACCGAAAACACGTTTTTTCTAGTAAAGAACCTTTCGGATCATTTAAAACCGAGGGTCCTACAGCCTATAACGAGCATATATTCCCAAAAATGGTGGGCATGCAACTACGCAACAGTGTTTGGGAGAATAAGGATTCTCTCCAATAAGAAATTAAAGTATCCATGTGCGTAGCACCAGCCATTGAGAAAATTCTGAAAATGTTAAACCTATAAAGGTGATTATTAATTGTGGTTTAGAAAAATAGTAGTTTTCTTGGACTAAATAAAATAGCTTAGACTGATTAATATATATGGATACATATTCCCGTACACATCCACAAACATCTGTTTACGTCCATATACGGGCATGGCGATGCCGGTAGTTTTTGTTTAACAAACAGTAGGAAAGATACGTCAGGTGTTAGTGTGTGGAAGCCCATCGGATCGTCGGATTCAAAAAGAGCGGTGCGGCGAAATATATGGTGGTTCCCGTTAGAATAATCGAAAGTGGTTAATCGATCGTATTAGATGTTTAAATTTGCGAAAGTGTAAAAGCCTACATGAGCAAAATTTATATAGTAGAAAAAAAAAGTGTGCAATGTGCTATACTTATAAAGAAAGTATAGAATAATGCTTTGCGGCGGTCCTAGCAGTAAAAAAGGGGACTGACTTTTTTCAAGCAACTGCAAGAATAGCAGTAGCGCAGAGAATGTGTATGCATGTATTATACAGCGCACCGTTACTATAAAATATGTTAGTTTACGGGTAGCTCGAACGTGTAATTGATCACGACTTATAGCTCCTTCGGAGGTTTATAAATTCTGAGACCATTGTCGTTTGAAAAATGTATGGAAATAATCAGAATGGGAGCAGGTGGAAGTATAAGTTGGACGGATGATTGACCGAGTTTTTCTATCTTTTACGAGGGAATCGGAAGTTAACAGACATCGAGCATCTAATTCTCTATTTGGGTGGTATGGAGTGCTTGCCGGCTCTAGAAATAATTACGTGCTACCGACCGCTATGCGGAAGATTTGGTTCTAAAAAATGAGCAACCTACAAAAGTACGGAATACTTGGTATTAATGCTATTTGGTTAAGTGACCGCGCTTGTGCACTCTTCGAGTGTCTTCGGCAATCTTCGATTGTTTCCAAAATGTATATAAACCATGGCGCTATCCATGGAAGCTCGTCGAAGAAAAATGTCATCCGAAAATAATTTTAATTGCAACTCTTGTGGTGCTTCCTATACCTGGAAAAAATGCTCTCAAACGGCACCAGAACAAATGTCGTGGTGTAATATCGTCCACGGTTAAGCTTATACATCCGTCAGTAGCAAAGTACTTAAACTGCGGTATTGCTTTTACGAGAATGGACAACTTACTGCGGCATAAGGAAAAACAGCACGGTATGTCACTAAGCCGTAAACGTTCAGCTTCGTCAGCTGTTAAAGGGTCTTGTACAAAACAATCACAAATTCTGTGTAAAGTAGGCGATTTTGAAATGGAAAAGACTACCTATGCCGAACACTTGAGGAGCAACAGACATAAAAATGCAACAGTTACCGCTATTGGCGAAGATAGTGTAGAAATGGTTAGCACAGCGTTTAACAACCGTATGGCTAGCTATCGCATAAAGAACGCCAGTGTCGACGATGGAGTGTCCGAGTTTCTTTGGAAGCAGAAAGAGCGGTTTATTGGATTAATTAATGAAAAAAGAACACAACATACAGCAATAAAACTTAATTGCGAACTCTACAGCGTGTACAGAAAAATGGGAGAAGTGACAACCGATGTGAAAACTTTTAATAAAAAAAATATGGTTATAACATCTTCTAGTAATCTGGAAAATGTGTACGAGGTCTTAAGCGAAACCATGTAAACACCAACTTTATACCCAATTAATTAATAAAATTAGTATGTCGGACGAAGATGACAAGCGTTACGTCATCCCCAGAAGCATATCAACCTACGCATGGGGCATAAAGATATAGGTTGAAATTTTTTTAAGTTTTTGTTTATAGTAGCATGTGAGTTAGTTATAAGACATACCCACCATCCCCATCCTTAATAATCCCTTCGCTCCTGACGACATGTGTTTACCTCCACGCGGTGTCGCTGGACGGTGAAACATATTGTTAGATTAACGACAATATGTCTTAGTGACCGAAAACACGTTTCCTCTTTTTTTAAACAACACATTAATGTCTTTTTTTTCTTACTGGTTACTTTAACCTGCTTGGATTCGGCTACACGAAAAAAATATAATAATGTTATACTTTGCAATGAAAAAATGTATTCTATTACTTTATTAAACTGTAAATCGGATAAAATAAATTATTAAACTTTTGTGTGCTTAGTGTTTGGTTAAAGGATTTTAGATATTAAAAAGGAGAGATGATTAGAAATCGACATTGGTAAAAAAAAATCATCTTAAAATTGGGATAGCTCCCTGGGGGATGCTGCAATTTAAAAAAATTCTTAGATATTCAGGTATCTAAGAAAAATCAAATATTAATTGATACCAAACACGGTACATTTATCTCCTGGGTGGAAATGTGGAGAAAGATTTATCTCGCAGAGAGTATATGTGTAAAACGCTAAGGGGTGGTCCTATTTTAAATCTGTTTGCATATTTGGATTCTGCGTAAAATTGTAGACTAATTTGATGTGTCGCATGGCTAAAAAATTTATAAGGACGGTCAGAAGTCGCAACCAGCAAAAAATCTTAAAATGAGGGTAGCTCCCTGGGTGATGCTATCTAAAAAATTCCTCGAGATTCGGGTAGATGAGAAAAATCTAATATTAATTGATACCAAACAATATAGATCTATCTCGAAAGATGAGCTTGGGAGGCAGGAAGAAATGAGTGAGGAAATTAAGGATTCTGGAGAAAATGAGGTCACAGAAGCCTTCATTTTACACTACTTATGTGGACGCACAACGCTCTAGAAAACACCAAATCCTACTCTCTGTTATGCCGTTGGAGCAAGTAGCAAAAAATATAAATAGTGAGCAATTTATTAAAAACAAGCCTAGGCTAGTGCCGCTGCCGCCGCTGCACAGTCCTCCATCCCCCACTTCCAAAGTCCCGCCTTTTATCTCCCGCCTCTCACTTCCCAGCGCTCACGTCTCACCTCTCACTCTCAACCTCCCTTCTACCACGTACCATTTTCCTCACCTTCCAGATTATTGATTAGCTTCCTTCGCATTTTACCAATTGACACCGAATATATAAACGCATTTCGGAAGTATAGTTTACTATTTTCAACAAAGGTAAACAGTGTTTTAATGGATTATAAGCATTATGTTTCGTATATCAATTTCCGACCGAGTAGTTATATATCGTTGCTTCTAGTCTTGTAATACCATGTTCATTGGTTAAATTCGATCAAAGTGTGTGCTCTAATATTACATCTGGACAGTGGATAAAATTCACTATATAATTTCCAATCTGCTTGCTAATGCCTGGGCTAGTTACTTTGGATATAAATTTGTTATATATCTTAACGCCGTTATTAGAATTTGTCCACGTTAAGCAGTTTTGCCAGCTGTTTTATTATTACTTATCGCTTTATTATGTTCTGTATACTCTTCTTGACAGATTAAGTAAAAATTATTTGTTAAGTATTCAATGATTTTCGTCTTGTTAAATATCCCACTAAAATCTTCAGTTATATTCAGTTCCAAGAGAGAAAAATCTTCTTTTTTGATATAATCCTTTAACAAAATCTCCAACTTAATACCTGCCAGAACCAACTTGTACGAAATATATTTTCACTTTGTATACTTTTTGTTATTTCTTTCTAGACATTCTTTTATAACAATCTGTTTTACTTCACGAGTCGCTTTCTTTCCTCATTCTAGTAGGAATGGAGGTTTTACTTTTAGTTTATGTCAAGCAGATACAAATTTCGAGAACTTCCCACGTAAGTAACTATTAATGGCTTCACATATCTCTTTCTCAACAAGCAATTTACCTAAATTTTTTAGTTTTCCTTCGAATTCCCCACGTCGATATCTTAGTTAACATTATAGTGTGGCAAAAAAGTTTTATATTCGGATTGGTTAAGTCCTTATACTCTAAGAGTTTTTCTTTTTTGGTATAGTTATTGATTCCAATATCGGTGATTAAGCTGTTATTGTCAAGATTATCTGACAATAGCCGTAACCCAAATCACTCATTTGTAAATTTTACTCTACCACCAAGAAAGAAGCTTCATATTGACTATTTCAACTACCATCAAATACTAAATTACTTATGAAAGATACTCCTTTAAATACTATAGAACGAGAACCAAATGTTTCCGGTGACACTCGAACGAAGTTTTGGAGTAGATGAAAGAACTGAAATGAGAAGTAAATCCGCAACAACGCAAGCGCAACAAAAATATTGTTTATAAATTTTATAAGAAACATAAAGATGCCGAAAATACTCTGAATAAAGTCGAAGTTTGATCAGGAAAACAAAAACCAGAGACAAGTTTTTGTACATAAACACGCATGTACAACAAAATATTATCTTTGTATATTCTTAGAAGAAGTCGAAGGATGCTGATGACGTCCATACAAAGTCGGAAATTGGGCAGAGAAAAACAAAGTGTGCAGCGCAGCATTAATATTGTTTAATGCATTCATATACAAATTAGAATCGAGCGATTGGAGTAACTAAAAGTGTGAGTAAAATCCACAAGAGCACAGCATTTTACAAAAACCAACGGAAGTCGAAGATATCCGAAAACAGTCGGGATTGGGTGTTAAAGAAACGAAAGAGAGTAACTAATTCGCTTGTAAACACATTCCCAAAAAAATTTTGTTTTGTAATTTCTATATCAGAATTAACATCATTTGTAAACGAACTGCCGTTGAACAGCTTTCGACAACTTATGACCAAGAACTTAATAATAATTTTTAAAGACACTTTCAATCAAATAATAGCACAACACGTATTTACATTTAATCCTAAAATTCAATATACAACAAAAACCCACTACTTTTAAGTTTACTTAGCGTCTTCCTTGGCGCTCATCCGCCAGGACTGGCGCTCGCCCGACCGCTCACCCGCGCATCCGCTCGTACGTTAATCCGCCCATCCTCCCGTCCGCTAGTGCACCCGTCTGTCCGCCCGTCCGTCCGCCCATTCGAACCACCAGTCCGTATACCCGTCCCCAACTATAGAGCGAAATAGTCTTACAGCTAGTAATAAATTGCCTCACTACTAAGACGAATTTGCCCCAGAACTGGGACGATGTTCCAGCACAACTACACCATTTTTACTCTAATCACCCATCTTCTAAAACTTTCAGACAATTAATTGATGTACAACTACCTTCCAATAAAACCCCGTGTAAGTACATAAAGTTATAAAAAAGACTTGCTCCGATATTTGAATGGGTGCGCCCATCGTCCTCAGGGTGATGATCTTCGGTCCTAGTTGTTGTTGTTGCTGCTGCTTCTGCTAGTGCTGCCTCGCTGAATGATACTATAAGGATATGGTAGAAGGGTGGGGATGAAAACAACGCACTCACTACAGCACTAGACGACAGGCTGTTCGATGGTTATTACTCCGCGGAAGTTGGCACGGTAATCCTCGGACTATGCTGCGTTTCTCACCTTTAATGTCTCTCCCCTCCAACCGAGGTTGACGCTCATCAGCTTGCATTGATGAGAACAAAACTGCTTACCACACACAAAGCATTATGTCAGAGATAAGCCAATTACGTCAATATCCGTACGAACACTAACAAAACATGGTTTTTGCAGTGTCGACGAAATTGCGGAAATTTTTCTACGAAAAATTCTAAAGAAGTCCCTAAATCTAAATGAATGAACCATACGTTGGAGCTTTATAAAATATAGCATAACAACTAAAAACGCATGCAGAAATTCCGTAATTTATAATCTCGTCCCTGTTCTTAATTATGTCTGGTAACTTAAACAGTAATCGTGCAAGTTCTACTGAGTATATAAACATATTTCGGAATCCAATTTGCCATCTTCCAACAAATTTAATGGATTATATACATTCTCTACCATATAATTTGATGCATGTTATGTATAGACAACCTCGGACAGAATTGTGTTACATAACTTTTGCGGAAACACGAGAATTAATAGCTCTGTAAATCTAGATAAACAAGTTTATTAAAAGACGAATACGTTAAACAATTGTTCCCCTGCCTGAAGACTGGGGATGCGTTATTTCGACTACAAACATCCAATTTTGGCGAAGACAGTCATGCAAGTTAAAAAAAAGTTATCTCCTACTTACTGCCGCAAAGTAAAACTCTTAGCTTAGATTAGGGCCAAAGACGCTGACCTAACCTAAGAAGTTATTTTCACACAATTTCGGGGCCAGCCTAACCTAACCAAAAAAAGTTGGTATATGTTGGGGCTAACCTAAGGTGAGAGATGGGCGGTGGTAACTGGATGGTGGGAAATAGAAGATGGGTGGTAGGAAAAGATTGATGGAAGGTGTACGAAGGCAAATGTATGGTGGGAGGTTGGAGGTGGAAGAGGTGGAAACTGGGATGTGACGGAAGTGGAAGGTGAGAAGTGGAAGGTGGGAGTGGTCATTGTGTGAGGTTGGAGGAGGTGGAAAGTGGGAGGAGGAAGTTGAATGAAGTGGTAAGTAGATTAGGCGGGAAGTGAGTGGTATGTGTGGCAGGTAAGAGATAGGGGGGAGAAGGAGGTAGACTGTAATAGGTTAGAAATGGGAGGTGGGATATTGGAGAAGGTGGAAGGTAGTCGGAGGGAGGTGGGGTGGGAGGTGGAAAATAGAAAGAGTTGGAAATTGAAAGAGGTGAACCCTAGGGGTGGGAGTGCGAAGCGGAGGATATGAGGAAAGGAGGCGGGGGCAAGAGGTCGGAGAAAGTGGGAGGTCGTCGCGGTTGCGGTGGCGCTAGTCCAGACTTGTACTAAATAACCTACTCCAGTGGATTACAATAAAGTCAAAAGAAGGTATACAAAATGCAAGAATGCAACATCCAGAATTGATAGTGGCGTATCAGACACCGTACATCCCTGCACCGTAAGGGCCTAGTTGAGAGGACGGTCCAGTTGAAGGGCCCCGACATGACATGTAACAAAAAAAGAAACGAACACAAGTGTGATAGAAACCAGCTATTATTTCCCATTCTCGAATTTGCTATTTAATATAGGTAAATATATCGTTGGCAAAAAATGCTTATTGCCCAAGATAAGTGTGTCACTTTCATAATTTAATTAAAGGCAAGAAAATTAATGTATTCAAGGAAAAATATAATAATTCATTACATATATAAGCTTACGATGAAAAGAATATTTATCATCTTAAAATTTCTCAACAGTTTTTTTTTTTTGATTAAAAAGAGATAAATACTATTATAACTTGCATCTAATCGTATCGGTGTCTTTTCCTATGGTTTTATGTTGGTCTACCTGCCGATTCTTGCATAAATGCTAGTCAATAAAAGTCATTGCATATTAAATTAGAATTGGTATTTTGTTCGCACCTACTTACCGTTGTGTAATGAAATCCAGAGTTAGGTTTGATGCAACAAATATTTGTTCTGAATTACTGATACTATAAATTTAAATAAAATGGTAAGTTTACTCTTAACTTTATTATTATTCTTTAACTTTGAAGTAATATTATTACAGTAGTTCATCTATTCTGAATTGAATCACTATGAAAGGTAAATTTCAACCAACTTAGCGGTTTGTTTTTTTGTGAAGCAACTTCGATTATTTCTTTGAACTTATATTATAATTTCTTATACAAAAATTTAATACATTTAATTAGTTAGAATAGTTCTAGAAACTTGTGGCATGGTTAATTAGCTTCTTGTTTTTGCTTCATTTTAGGTTTCCCAAAACCCAGAAAAACTTTTTAGTTAATGCAATATTTTGACAACAAAAAAAGTATTAAGAAACAAAAACTTACACTGGCAATGATCGTAGCGGTCTATATAGCATTCTAAAACACACTACTGCGATGTGTAAAGCAACGGAAAACCAGTACATTACCTTTAAAGTGCACACTACATTTGATTTTCCAATGCTCCACCCGAAAGTACTACCTTGGCCAGGAAGGGATTTTTTTTATCTGGAAATTTTGAATGTTGCCGAACCCTTGCTATTCCAAGCAAGATAGGGAACTTTTGTCGTGCGTGACAACACCTACACACGGGACCTTCATTTTACTTCTCGTTCGAACGAGGGTGTATTTTTGTGAAAAATGCCCGCCTAACATTTTGCAATCGGACCGTGTCGGGATTCGAATCCGGGAACTTGGTCATATACACATACCAACTATGCCACGGAGCCGCCTCTTCAAACTATACAGCGTGCCAAACGCGTATTGAAAAATAATGGCATCCTCTGGGGTAAAAGATTCCCGACTTAAAATAGTTCCCATTCGTATCTCCAGGAGGGAATTGCTATGGAAGTTGTGATCGGCAAGCCAAATAAGAAGAATAAAAAAACCGTGAACGTCTTGCGAGTTGGGGCGTCAAATGTTAAAAGAATGAAGTAAGTAGGTAAGCTAGAAAATTTAAAAATTGAAATGGATTGGTTAGTATTAGATATAGTAAAGATTAGCAAAGTTTCATGGCCAGAGGCGGGGAATTTTTGGAAGGGGGTTCTAGGGTAATTCATAAAGGTTCGGAAGAAAGAAACTCAAGAGTGATGATAGTCATGCCTGCGGAAAAATATAGGACAGTGTGCAGAAAACTAGTTACAAAAGAACGAAAGAGTATACTTGGTTAGATTAGAATCTAAACCGATAAATACAGTAATAATACAAGTTTACATGCCCACCTCTACTTACAGTGAAAAAGAGAGAGACGCGATCTACAAAGGTACTAAGATTACTAAGATTTATAAAAGGGCATGAAAATTTAATAATTGTGAAAAGCTTTAATGCAGCGGTAAGTGGGGGTAGGAAAGGAGCGGTAGTAGATTTAACTGGTTTAGGCACGAGAAACGACAGATAATAAGCTGGTAGAATTTTGCGACAAAAACAATTTAACCATCACAAATACATTATTTCAACATCATGCTAGAAGACGATACACGTGGAAGATGTCAGAAGACACAGAGAGATATCAAATAGATTACTTTCTTATTAAACGACGCTTCAAAAACCATGTAAATGACTGTAGAAGCTACCAAGCTATCCAGAAGCAAATGAAGACACTAACTACGGCATAGTAATTAAATTTAAATATTTGAAAAAGGTAAAGGAAAAAGATACTTTCACTTTGAAAAACTAAAAGATAAAGATGCTTACAAACGATTTGAGAAAAAGTCAAAGAATCGTTGAAAGACATCGAAAAAATTTCTAACTCTAAAGCAGTGGAAGCAGAATTGAATAACATTAAATCCAGCCTACACATTGTGGCCAGAGATATTCTGGGGTATAAACAAAAAGAGAATAAGAAACCATGAGTGACAAAGGATATTGTGAATTTAATAGCAGTAATGCGAAAATACAGAAACAGATCTGACAAAGCAGGGAAATTATTCGCAAATGCAGAAAAGCTAAACAAAAATGAATTAAGGAAAGGTGCAAAGAGGTACAAACTAAGATGTAAATAGGAAAGACATGCAAAACATATAAACTAATTAGAATGAATTTTAGGAATATGAAGCCGTATAGTAAATATATAAAGGGTGCGGTAGTATTCATTATTATACAAAATGTAGATAAAATGCATAGATGGCAAGAATATTAACGAAATTTATATAAAGAACGGGAATTGGAAGCACTGAAGCAGAAATCAAATATTGAAAAGGCTGACTTGGAATATCCTATACTTAGAGATGGGTTTCAACTAGCATTAAAGAGCCGGAAAAATAATAAGGCATCGGGTATGGATAAAATGCAAGCAGAAACTCTAAAAGCTGCTCGACGGGCAGTAACAGAACGTTTCTTCTAACATATAAGCTATATGTATTAGACAGGCGAGATACTCAAAGATTTCAACCGTATCACCATAGTAACTAAACCAAAAGAGAAAACTGGGAATATATGTGAAAATTTTCAATCAATAAGTTTGACAGACATTTGTCAAAAATATTAACTAAAATTGTACAAAGGCGGATGGAAAATGGGCAGAGGAAATACTAGGAGAAGATCAATTTGGGTTTTGCAAGACAAAGGAACATGTAAAGCCATTTGCGCTTTACAGGAGATAATGAGAAAACAATAGAAAAGGGAGAAACCGTGTGCATAGTGCTTGTACAGCTGGAAAACGCATTTGATAAAGTAAAATAGAAAAAAATACTCAAAAAAATAGGAATGAGCTATAAGGATACACGGTTATACATAACTTATACAAAGAGAAAATAGCGGAAATGTACAGATTTGCAGATGATATAGTGGTATTACCATCTATCAAGGAAGAGTTAGAGCAGTCTTTAATGAAGTAAAAGCAGTATTGTAAGAGAGATTCGCTATGAAAATTAACAACAACAAAACTAAGGTACTAGTAAGTAGAGGAGGAAAAATACGTTGAAAACTAGAATACAAATAAAGTGCGAAAATTAACAATAGAGGTTAAGGAATTTCTGCTACCTAGGAAGCCAAATAACGCAAGATGGGAAAAGTGCAAAAGATATATAACAGAGATTAGCACAAGACCGTTCTGCATTAAATAAATAAATAGCAACTACTATGCTCAATGACAACAAACATGGAGACAAGGGAACGATTGCTGAAATCGTATGTGTTAGGCACGACACTTTACGGCTGTGAAACGTAGACACTACGAAAAGAAAACAGGAAAAGGTAGATCCCTTTAGTGCTACAAACATATGATGAAGATATCATGAACAGACAAAGTTAAAAACAATGAGGTAGAAATGGTAGCGGAAGAAAGAAACGTGTGGAAAAGAATAAGAAATAGGAGAAAGGATGATAGGTTACGTTCTAAGACACAAGGGAGTAGTACAGGATATAATAGAAGCAGAGAAAAAAGAGATATGTAAAGGTAGACCTAGATTAGATTACTGCACACAAATAGTGAAAGATTTAGTCTTTGGGAATTTCATGAAAATGTATAAGTTTGCTGAGGATAGAAAGCAATGGAAGCACGCGTTCAACCAGTTATAGGACTGATGACCTAATGATGATGAGTTCAGAATAGGAAACAATTGAGGTACACCTCCAACCAGTTCCTGAGCGGAAAACATAATTAAGATAATTATTATTAAAAAATGTTCTAACGTGTGAATGCAAAAGATGTAAACAATTGCATGGCAGATTTTACAGATCACGCGGTTTATATGCAAGGGAAGTACAATAGTATTACTGCTTGGTTACAAAAAAACTGCAATTAAAACTCGCACGTTTGATGCTATACGAGTTACATATCCTCCCAAATCAAATATATGTATAAATAAATATAATTATTAATCTTAAGTTAACTTGCGACATTGTATAATTCAAGGATAGATAATAAAAGGTTAATAGAAGTCAGACAGAAGACATGAGAACGGATGTGAATACATTGTATTCCCGACGCAACGTGAGATTGCAGGTGCAGGTCACAGTAGGTTATAAAACCGCAGTTATTAGAATAAAGATTGTTACTTTGTATCGTATAAATAAATACAGAAATAAGCAGACATGAACTCTGCATTTCCCACAAGCAATGTGAGGCGCAGGGACAACATAAATACCCTGGAGAGCCCAAGGAAGTCAGTCAGTCTTGAGCCTCACAACTTTAGCAGTGTTGTTTGTTCAGGCTACTCGCCATAAATTTAGTCCGTTTAATTTCAACTTAAAATATTTTTGATACAGTACTTGTAAATTCAACTTCAATTTGTAATTTCTGTGTAAATAAATTTGTTAGACGAGTTTTTGGAAGAAGACTTTTTAAAAAGGCAGCTTCCCGAAGGCCAAAACCTAACGCGCATACGTTTTTAATTTATTTATTTTCGACATTACCAAAAAAATCGATAGCTTCCATTTTGTTATTCCTTAATCAGATTGCGGTGCCTTTTCGAGGAAGTTATATCAAAGAATGAATGTTTAGAAAAAATGTCATAATAAAACTACAAACTATTGGTGAAACAAGATGGATCATGTCACATATAGCAGCTCTTCTTCAGTTGGAAAATGATAGTCGCTATACACCTGATGTACGTTTTAAAGCAATCACCCTTAAAAATATCTACTTGAATTTGAAATCATCGTAACTAGTGTTGTCCCGCTTAGCTAGGCTCGAAAATCGAGATAAAAATCATAGCTAACTATTATTAATTAAATAATAATGTCTTTAATTTTTTCTTCTTTACTTCAATTTTTATGTCTTTATAAAAATTAAAATGACAGATTGTTACTTTTACTTAGAAAAGTTACGTTACAAGGTTACGATTTAATGTGTTTCCCAGCTTGTGTTGCTAATTAAGAACGTGATGAACGGCTTAGTGTTCATTCAGTATATTGTTACTATTTTTTGTTATTAATAAGTATTTTTTTGTTCCTTTTTTCATTAATTTATAATCATCTTATTTTCGTTTTCTATTTTATAAAAATAAAAATAAACCTGAGCTACCAATTTATTACAATTTATAGATTACTAGTACTGGCGCCGCTAAATACTATTTGTATAGACGCCCGGTTAATTTCAGGGTTCCCATCCGTCCATGTTATCACCTGACACGACGTTTCTTGTACACAAACGTGCAAAGCGCGCTATTTATGTTTCAGATCGTCTTATATAAAAAAATGTACAATTTGTATTTTGACGTGGTAACTTCCCTGCCTGCTATAACCGCACGTTACCAATAAAAGATAACAAGTGAATTCGAGTGTTAACTCTACAGAGAACAAGTTACTTCTTGCAATATACAGATTTTCAGTAAATTAAATATAATTTCTTCATATGGTATTGGAGCATATAAACAGAAACTTTTGGTAAGAAATTCTTTCACTTGCAATACATAACCTGTTATCAGTTGCAAGTTGTTAGTGTTTGCCTAAACTCAAATATCCCCATTTGACGTGCATAATTAACTAATTTTAATGCTATACAGATTGCCTTTTGCAATTCTATAGGTTTACTTTGTGATTTGACATATGTAAGTGTGTATTTACAAAGCAATTCAAATATTTTTACTCATTCTGTAACATATGTAATCCAACTTTATTAACATTTGCTTTGGTAGTTCTATCAACTATTGTTTGCTGCCAAATGGTGTGATGCGATACGGTTATCATCGTTTCTAGTGTTTACCGAGTCCTCGTTTTATTTATTAGGTTGTTTGATTGTATAATTTTTGTAGAAATAGCTAACAATCTCAAATATTTACTGACCACAAGAGCAAACTGCATTTCTGGGTATTATAAAATAATATTTGTTAACATCCTCGAATGCACTCTATATATTGTAAACAATTCCACTTCTGATTGTGTGCTGTTAGTTCCGTTCCAAAAGTCTACAAAGCACCTTTCTGAGTATTGAAAAAGGCAACAAATTTCTTATCAGGCAAACAACGTTATAATGAAGAGCGTGGTAATATTCTAAGGAAATGAAATTGAATTTCCGATTAATAAATGTGATAATTCCCAATACTATGTTATTAAATTCATTTAAAATCATACAACTCTCTGGTATAATATAGGTCCTCGTCCCGTATACTTGTGAACTAGCACATGTAACAGATGTCGCAATATATCCTGATAATTATTCAAATGTAATAGTTTGTTTTCACAGAAACCTACAGTTAGTAATACTAGTATAAAGAACTAATTATTAGCGTGCGTAAATCTGTTACAGGCGGAAAAGCTACTAAGTGTATCTTTTCCAGTCAAATTATAAAATGGGGGCGGCCTGTAAAACAAAAATCAAAAGGGGGTCACCGGCACTAGCTAGCGGGAGGTCGTGGATCATATAGAGGGTTAAAATTTTGAAAAAAAGGGTTAAATTAATTTGTACTATACTACAAAAATGTGGCACTTACCTTTCATAAAATATTGTGGCTTAATGACAATTACCAAGGACGCCAGACAAGTCGAGAATGTCCAAATGTTCGTACAAAACCTTGAGAGACTTGTCATCCCAAGGAGGACAATTGTTTCTTTTAATCAATTCCTCACTTTTTTACTACTTATATAAAAAAAAATAAGAAAAACTATTGACTTAATCAACGGCAAACAAAACTATTTAATTCACAGAGCAATAAACGTGAACCTCTTACATTCATTGATTTAAGTTAGAAATTTAAGTGAATAGGTGACTATGGAATTTATGAAAATTTTGACTACATAAGTAGTTATCAAACACGTGTATATGAAAGAAACTTATATTATAAATCGTACACTAATTTAATCCTACGGTTTATGGCCAAAACGTCCTAACAAATAAACTAACTAAAAATTGGTCATGCTACTTAACTATAAAGACTTACTTAATAATAATTGTCCATTGTTTGAGGGTTTGTTTTCCAACGTAGAGCAGTTATTAAATTTGGGAGAGAATCTCGCTTGTTGCTTCTGTTTGTAGTGTTTAAGAAAATTGACTGGCACACGAACTCGGCAGAATTATGACAATATCACTTACTTGTGCGTCACACGCCCACAAGTTTTTAAATATTTATCTTGTATCACTATAAATCCGCGAACATATGGTCATAACCCTCGCGAAACTGGAAGAGTAACAATTCTTTCCAATTTTTTTACTAACGTGATACGAAGTGGAATTTTCTATGTCATGCCAGAGAACGCTAACCGCGAAACTACATTTCTCTCTACTTCTTAACCACGGTCGGCCCCATTGGAAAACTCTCTGTCTTTTGGCTAAGCCTTGAGTTATATAGACTAAGTTCCTACCCTAATAACGTACGTCATTTTCTGTTATCTAATGACTGAACTGAACCTCCCACAAAACAAGATTTTAGAAACCAAATCCAACCCCTTTTTAGATGATGGTCACGGATGCAATCACTTTCCCACGAATTTAAATTATATTTTTTTCTTCTACGAATTACTTAGTTATTGCTATGTGGAACCTACTTATGGCGACAGTGTCTGCCATTAACAAAGACCGGCTAACCTACTTGAGCCGAAATGGATTTTAAATACAATGGATGTCTCCAGACTGCTTAAGATTACTTGTAATATTTGAACAAATCAAATTGGAAATAGTTTCCGCTATTATAATGTTTTGTTTTGTCTAACCCGCTGTAAATCAACGAAAGTATTAAGCTTTTCAAACTGAAATTGGTTTTCCTTTATTTACGCTAAAAAGGTACTATTACATTTTAATTTAATCGGATTTGTTAGTTAAATCTGCGTATGCACATTATACACGACTGTGTTGATAAATCAAAGGCAACTTCTAGATGGATTGCGCGTATGCTAAGACATGTGAATAAAGCAATCCATCTCTTAGCATTTGATCGCCCTACCTTTACAAGGATAGGTCCAAAGTAATCAAATCCAATAAAACTGAATGGTCGGAAATAAGGAGATAATCGTGCTGCAGGTAGCGGTGCCATTTTAGAAACTTCTGGTCGTGCTTTATAAACTTTGCACCACTGACATTTCTTGCTAAGCTTTCTTACTAAGACACGCAGTCGCGGAATGTAATAACGCTGTCGTAGCTCGTTGACGACGGTTTCAGAATTGCCATGAACGTATTTCGTGTGGTAGTGATATATGATCAACGAGTCACTAAATGGTCTTTAGGTACTATGACATGATTCTTGGTTTCCTCCGTTGTCCATTGAGCAGCACCGATACGTCCGTCAATTCTTAGAACTCCGTCTCTATCCAACATTGGGGTAAGCTTATAAAGAGGACTAGACCTCGCTAACTGTTCCGTTTCCTGCACTGACGATCTTCTCTTTGACAGTATTAATAATTCTTTTGCATAGGCCTTCTCCTGCACGAGCCTCCAAATCTGTACCTCCGCTTTGTGAAGCTCTGCCTGAGCGAGAGTTGATGTTTGTCGTATGCTTTCATTATTTTTAGATTCCCTACACGCATCAACAAATCGCAATACATAGGCTTCCACTTAGAAAACCGTTGGAATTGTATTAACGGAGTTGACACCGAGACGACGTTACTGTGTATACAACACGTTCTTAATTCTTCTTTAGTATCGGGAACAACTTGTTCAGGCTTAGGCCAATGGTCCTCAGCTAGGTACAAAAAGTCTGGTCCTCGATACCATCGGCTCGTTGTAAGAAAACCAGGTCCCTTTCCCCATTTAGTCGCTTCGTCGGCAACGTTGAGCGCACTGGGAACCCATCTCCAATTTTTTCGGCGGTGGATGTCAAGATTTCTCCTATACGGCACGCAACAAACTGTCGGTATCTGCGATGCTCAGACCTAATCCACGCTAAGACCGTGTTAGAATCTGTCCAGAAAAATCGTTGATGGACTGAAATCGAATGCCCATTGATAACGTGTGAAATCAATCGAGTACCCAAACCCGCAGCCATCAACTCTAATCGAGGGATTGTCGTATACTTTAAAGGGCCACTTTTGCTTTGGCTGTTACTAGCGCGCATTGTACACGCCCGTCGGAATTAATTATTCGAAAATACACCACAGCGGCGTAAGCAGTTTCACTAGCGTCAGTAAATATATGAGCCTGCAGAGAACCGTAAGTCTCACTGCTTACTTCTTTGAAGTAGCATCCGGGTATGCCGACGTCGTTAACGTGAGCAAGTAAAGTACACCCTTTTTTTCCAGCGCTCATACAGCTCGTCATTCACTCTCTCGTCCCAATGAATACCCGTTCTCCAAATATCTTGCATTAGAATTTTGCCATGTACAAGTAAATGAGACAGTAAACCGAGTGGATCGAAGAGACTCATTACACATTTTAAAATCTGTCGTTTTGTTGGTATAGTTCCAGAAGTGACCAAACGTTCAATTTCTCCGCTAAAGCTCATCGAAAATTTCAGCTCGTCTACTTCCGTTTGCCAAAGCATACCCAAAACACGTTCTGAACCGTTACTTTTAGAAGGAACAAGTTGCTTTGAATCTGAAACGCTTTTCCCGCCGATATAGTTCAAAACAGCCTTCAGATTTGTAGACCATTGATGAATTTGAAATCCACCTTTAGAGTGAACCCATTCCACCTCCTTGGCGACCCTTTGTGCCTCTTCAACGGTCTCAAAGCTATCTAAATAATCGTCCACGTAGTGGCATTTCAAAATTCCTTCCACGGCTCTAGGAAACGATCAATAAACTCTAAAGCGTTTTATTTTTAACAAATTGGGCCGATGATGGCGAACAGGCTGACCCAAATGTAGCAACATCCATTAAAAGAATTTTAGGGTTTTCATCGGGACTGTTTCGCCATAAAAACGTTGAGCGTGTTTATCGGCCTCCACGATTTGGATTTGGTGGAACATCTCTTTGATATCGCCTGTAACTGCCACCGAGTATTGACAAAAGCGAAAAGTACAGACAACAATGGCACTAAGAGATCAGGCCCTGGAAGCAACATGGAGTTTAACGACACCTCTCCCACTTTGGCTGCTGCGTCCCAAATTAGACGCCCTTTACCAGGCTTTTTTGGATTCAGAACAACGCCTAACGGTAAGTACCAAACGCGACCCTTTGGTGCTTTACTTAATTCTTCCTCAGTTGCATAGTGAGCATATCCCTTTGTTTGATATTGTTGCAGCTGAAGATGAACATTTTCCTTTAAACTGGGATCTCGGTTCAGACGCTTTTCTAGGCACTCCAGGCGACGCATTGCCATTGGATAGCTATTTGGGAACTTCACATGGTCGCATTTCCATAATAGACCTGTCTTGTAACGGTCACCAACTCTGATGGTTGTTTCTAGGAGTATACGTTTTGCTCTCAAATCGTCCTCGGACTCTAAATTTACAATCGGAAGCGTTCCAACATCTTCAACACCAAAATACTCTTTAAGCATAAGTTCAGCTTTATTGTCAGACTCACAGTCACAAATATGGTAATTGAACTGTTCAGCTGTATTTCCCTCTTGAAGTTGCCCATAAACACACCACCCTAATCTTGTTTTTGTCGCTACTGGACCGTATTTGCCTTCAATTATTTTCAGTGGGGCGGCTAAAGGTAGATCACGCAAACCCAATAATAGTTTTGGGGTAGCTTTCTCATAACTGATCACGGGCAACCTTTTCAAGTGTGGAAATTTTGTGGCTATTTCTTCAAAGGGCAAAGATTGTGTTGGTAAATTAAGGTGTTCAACTGTTCGCACATTTTCTAATCTGTAACCCTTTCGTTTTCCAACCGCAGAAACACCCAGCGATATGACCTGCGAATGACTTTCGGAACGTGACATATTCGCTGTCCACTTCAAACATAACGGTACATTCGATCCACTTACCCCAAGCTGTTCTGCAATTTCTTGTTCCACAAGAGTTGCAGAAGAACCTTCATCTAGTAAAGCGAATACTTGAATGGACTTTGAGTTTCCATGCAAGATCACGGGTATTATCCGAAATAACACTGATTCGTTAATGTGGTGATATGAATGGCTTTCCGATTTGGGCGGACCTGTTATTTTAACGTCTTTCTTAGTCAGAGAATGCAGCAGGGATGGTGCTTCAGTTGACAACCATCAATTTGACATTTAATTTGCTTCCTGCATGACCTACGAAAGTGAAGTTTTAAGCAGCATCTACACAATTTTAGACGTTGAACATGTTTCCAACGGTCTTCAACACTACAGTCTAAAAATATCTTGCAGTCTTTTGCAAAATGTGCTTCATTAAAGCATAGGAAACATTTCTTTTCAGAGTTTTTATTGTCAGCAGAGCCACCGGATGTAGGTAGATTTCTCTGGTCATGAGCGTGAAGATTTATCTTAGCTTTTCCTGTCCGTTCACACTGATTACCAGAGTATAGTACTACCCTACTGACTGATTCCACTACGGACGACATAAAGTCGCTGAACGTTTGAAGTGATGGAGT
The DNA here is from genome assembly GCA_036346225.1 of Platerodrilus igneus. Classification (NCBI taxonomy): domain Eukaryota; kingdom Metazoa; phylum Arthropoda; class Insecta; order Coleoptera; family Lycidae; genus Platerodrilus; species Platerodrilus igneus. The sequence continues at coordinate 10,399,237 of JARFIW010001052.1, forward strand.
AGAAAAGCTGTTCAATTGTTGGGCCCACTGGAGCTTTATGTTAGCGGGTAATTTTTCTACCAGTTCTTGTAAAAGGACTGGATTTAACAGATGAGCGTGTCGTCCGACTGCGATTAGGTGCTGCGTGAGATTCCTAACCGACATCCCAAACTCGATCAACGTTTCTAGTTTTTCAGCTTTGGGGGATGGTATGGCTAATACGTTTTTAATTAGTTTATTTACTATCACCTCGGGGCGTCCGTAAAGCATGTGGAGTGTCTTTATCACGTCCGGCACGGACTCAGGGGTCAACAAGTAATACCTAACCGACTTGAGGGCACCACCTTTTAAAGATCGTTGCAATCGAGCAAGATTTTCGAGTTACTGTAGCCACAAGCAGCTGTAGAATTATTATAGCTACTTATAAATATAGGCCACTGTTCCGGTTCACCAGAGAACTCCGGTAAGTCACGTGGCATAACCTGCCTAGCGGCTAGTTGCTCTGAATTGGCTCTTTGAAAGGTTGCATGTTCTCTTCTCACAGGTAGCAAATATTCCGCACCTCCGTGATTTGAACGCGCGGAATCAAAATGACGCTCCTTCGTATTTGTGGAATACACAGGATTTGTATTTAAGGGTATGGGACGATCACCCGCTTTTAACGCCGATTGATTTCCAGCTTCGCTTTGATCGAAACGTAAACTGGTAAAATGATCGGCTAAGTTCACATCACACGTGACATTTGCACTGCGAACTAAGGTATCGTTTGCTCTACCCTGATCATGGTCATTTTTTCCTCTACAATATCTTTTAGCAAAACGTGACGTTTAGGAATGGCTGTTTCATATGGAATTTGAGAACACAATCCGTCCCGACGCTGCAACTGTAGTTGCCAAATCCGCCACTGCTCTTTTAGTTCTTCCAAGTCCTCTACTGAAGGACTTTGCTGCTCTTGAAGCCTAACCATTTTATGCTGTAGTAAACGAAACAACTGCTGTTCTGCTTCCGGTTTAACTTTAGAATTGGAATCCTTGGCCGACGGTACGTTTTGTTGTGGTTTTAACTGGGTTGTACCCATTACCCTGCAACGTTTACTTCCTCGTTCATAGGATTCTCAGCTAAATAAACCGAGCGGTCAATTTCGGACAATCTCACGGATGCTACAGACTTTAAACTTTGATTGTTTGTGTATTTAGGAACCTGATTCTCGACCCATGCAGCAACATTTTGTACTCGCTCGTGACATTCAGGTTCTGAGATGAAGCTGCAGTTATCTGCTTCTTCGTCTAACAAGCCCTTTCCAGTAGTTCATATTTCTCTTGCATGTATCTTTTTCTAATTCCTGTTCCTTCTTCTCTAAAGCGTGCTGTTCTTCTAAACGTTTTAATTTAAGTTCCAACTGCTGCGCTTTGAGTTTAGAAGTACTAGACCGTGAAGATTTAGCCATCGGGGGAACAGAAACGCATTTCGCACAAACCCAGATTCGATTCACAACAGATTCGCTTACACCCGCGCAAGAATAGTGCCACCAGTTATCGCACTTATCGCAGGCAACAAGATTATCTGCCGCATCTGGCCTTTTACATGCAATGCAACTGAAGCAAAAGTTGAGATCCAAATTATTATCTTCCATAAATCTTGAAGATTTTGGAACGCTTCCGATTGTAAATTTAGAGTCCGAGGACGATTTGAAAGCAAAACGTATACTCCTAGAAACAACCATCAGAGGTTTCAGCCAGACTGTCTGTAAGAAGACCTATCTGTTTTAGATCCAAAGTCGGGCTAGAACGACATTGATCCCAGTTCTCTACTCATCGATTGTTCATTTATATTCAATAGCGTTAACTCGTGTATTTTGCGACGGAAGCTAGCAATAAAATCAGAACCAATTTTTGGACACCTGGAATACACTACTTCTGTTCACATCGTGGGATTTCATCCAGAGAATGAGTTTACCTACGTCCCAGATAACCTTGTTAATTGAAATTGGGCTCGTAATTTCAATAGCTTTAACTATCCTTTTAACTAGTGGATGACCCGATATCTGTTCGCTTTTGGTAGGGCCCACTAGCGTAACTATTATGGATTTATAAGCTTTGATTGTGGCTGGTGCAAATCCTTAAGCGGTATGCAAGTAAGCCAGGTATTAAGCGACTGACTTTAGTTCAGGGTTAACTGCTAATATGCCCCGTTGCTTCGTCCATGCAGCCCATCTTCTCCAAGGAGCAACATATGTTCTAAGAGAGGATTTTTGCTATGAGCTTTCGAGCAAATCTCTATTCACCCTCGACCAACCGCTAATCAAGCTGGTTCGCCCGTAGCTTTCAGGCCTCTAAGCGTAACTTCTGTGCTTGGTGTAAGGACTTTTGAGTCCGTGCATCTATTAGGGATTGCTTGAGGTTTGCTAGTTGAAAAGGAGGTGCCTATGCAAGTGCCTTCAGGTCGCCTTTCCAGAAAACCTTGTCCCAATTCTGTACTATGAATATATAAATGCCTTTTGCAGAATTCAGGTAGTTTAATACTCTCGGTATCAGACCGGGGAACGGAAACATCTATGCCAGCTGCTATACCCATACCCTGCTGAAGGCATTCGTAAATTCGGCCTGATGGTCCGTCACATTCATTGGCACGTATTGCAGCACCACCCTCAAAGCTCTGCTTGCAAAAAGATCTATCTGCGGTATACCCCATCTCTTGAAAATTTGACGTGTTATGCTCGGGACCAAGTGCCAATCTGACAAGGGTTTGCTCCTCGATAGGCTGTTTGCTTCGCTGTTGTACACTCCTGGTATATATTGAGCTATCAAGGTTATACCCCAAGCCTGTGCCAACTTGAGTAGAATGTACGTCAGCTCCAACATTTTCATAGATCTCATTCGTCCTTGGTTCTTCAAATAGGCTACTACCGTACTGTTGTCGGGTTGAAGTAGTGAGGTATTTCCCTTCATGGAGCGCACGTTCTGCTTTATCACCACGTGAATTACAAACATATCTTTGTAGTTTATGTGCCGCTCCTTTTGAGAGGGAAACATAGCCCCTTCGTTACAGAACTTTGTATCTGAGCTTCCCCGCTTGACTCGCTCGTCTGTGGCTATAAATATTGTAACTGGCCCTAGAAAATTGAGGACTTCATTTCTAAATTCCTCACCCACCATTGGCATTTTGCAAGCTCTTTTGTTGAAATTTTGTGATTCAAGAACGGCTTATTTTCTGGAAGCGCCCGAATTGCGCGCAGCAAGTATCTCGAATGCAACCTTCCCAGAGGAATAGCGAAGGCTGCAAAATTCATTTTGCATAGCAGGCTTTTTGCTATCTTCCAATTCTAGCACTGTTTGCTCTGAATCTGTTCTAGGTCTCTCCTTATAGAATCCACATTCTTTGAAGGCAACGCCACCATCTTTAGTTCTGTGTTCCACTTGATTCCCAAATAGACCGAATTTCGGCGGGGTAACAATATTGATTTTTTCTTTGTTCACACACCACCCCAGGGTTTCCAGAAACAATATCGCTTCTTTTGTTTGGACATAAAGACTGTCTGAGTTTTGATTTGCCAGTAAAAAGTCGTATAGGTATACAACTATTCTTATGCCTTTTTTGCGAATTTGAGCTGCTAACCATTTGTAATTCTTGAAAATTTGAGAGGCGCGAAATATACTACATGAGACATGTCATGTGGTATATTTCGTATCTGTGTACTGTGGTAAGAAACCTTCAATATCTTTCCTTTATTGGGATGTGATAGTTAGCTTGGGAGATATCTATCTTGGTCATGAAGTCGTTGTTTTGGAGAAACGAAAGAATTTTTTGATGATTTTTAAGCCGGAATTTTCGTGGGCATAGAAACTGGTTTAAACGTTTCAGGTTGAGAATTTGTCTCTTTGTTCCGTCCAGTTTTGGGACTGAAAACATCCGAGATAAGAACCCCGCGGAGAAGTGGGATTTCTACAGAATTCCCTGTCTGATCACGTTGCGCGTTTTCAAATCCATGTCCGGATGCGTGTTTTTTTTATGCCGCATTTTGTGTTTTACAAAAGCTATTGAGGGCGATTATTTGACAAACGGTATTGAATAGCCGCTGAGGATCTCCAAAATTCTTCGTAGAGCTTCAATGGCTTCCCATTGCCCTCGGTAATCCCTCAACTGGCCCGCCCTAAACGCTGTTATTGTTTTGTCATCGTTTTCTTAGTTTTTTCGCCAGTCGATCGGGTTTGTGCGTATAACCCCGCTTTCTGGAAACAATTTCTGTGTGGCTGATATTTTCTGCCAGAGAACGTGGCCGTTTTTCAGAAGGGGGTGTTGGCTGTAACACTGCTCTATTTGGCCTCGTTTGACCCCTAGACGAATTGTGTGTTGACATAGCAAAAATGGAGATTCTTTGTGAGGGGTAAGAAAGGAATCTCCATGGTGTCTTGTCAATTCCGCTAGAGTTTCCTCTGTAAATAGATGAGTAGAAGATGGCGGTATTGTTTCCAACAATGTTCCCACATGAGCATTTTTTGGAAGAAAAAGCTTTCTTCTTTGTTCTATTACCTCTGCCCTTTGGCCACAAACATATTGTAAAACATCATCCGAGAGCATCCTAAAAACCGCCTTGGGTTCAACTAACAGGTTATGAATATTCTTCTTAATCGGGTATTTCTCAATTAAAGTTTTCATTCATTACGCAAATGCTTCCCTGTGAAGTAAGAGGCCATGAAAAATGATTCCAAAAGCCGTGTCAGCCTTCACCATCTGCTCTTGAGAAGTCGTTTCCGTGCGCAGCATATGGTGGCTGTTCACTTTTAATGCACTGAAAATTGGTGAAGCTTGAAATTTCTTTTAAACAACCACATACCGTATCTTATTGAATGGCGGTTTTCCTAGCTTCAGGCATTCTATGCCCCGTGCTTCTATATGCGGATTAAGCGGTGGGATTAGTGGTTCCTGTTCCTTTGTTTTTGGATTAAAGTCCATATCCATAAACTCATCTTCGGATGCTTCATCGCCTGTCAAGTCGAACAGCGGAGGGATATTTTCACGCTCCTCATCGTAGTCGGAAGAGCCGTCATTCGATTTAAATTTAACCCTACGCGTATCCTGATTTGTGGAACCAATGGTATCTACGAAGGATTTAAACATAACTTTTAATTCCTCTTTAGCTCTCTCTAATCTATCTAAGCGACACTTGACTAGTAGTTCCTCCGCGTGAGCTCTCTATATATGATAGATCCTCAGAAAACTGATGAGCAGCTTCTTTGCGAAATACTAAAGAGATTTTTGTCAGCCAGGGCTGCGATTACCAATTCATTTTGAACAGCGGATTCCCTTATCCTCGCTGCTAAGGTTGCCAGTCTTATAATCAAGAAAATGCATTGCATTGGTCGTTTTGCATTTTATTATTATTATTATTATTATTATTGTTGATAAAGTTTGTTTTACATATTTATACTGCCAACATTAGCAAAATTATTAATAGACGTATTAAGCTATCTTGTTTTTATTTTTAGGTTTAAAGCGGTGTACACCGCAAATAATAAACACAATATACCGCATGTTAACAAAAAATTGTAGAGAAATTCAAAGACAACTTTAATGTGGGTCTAGTATTATAATTTGTCGTTAGTAAGGCTAAGTCCTACTGTATTGTACGCGAGAAGGACACGATTAAAAAGATTAAAGGGGTCTCACAAAGTGTAGTTAAGTTTTATCCGAGGGTCTTACAACCTATAACAAGCATATATCCCCAAAAGGGTAGACATGTAACTACGCAGCAGTGCGTGAGAGAATAAGGATTTCTCCAATAAGAAATTAAAGTCATTGGGTAATGGTAGAAATGTTAAACCTATAAAGGCGATTATTAATTGTGGTTTAGTGACCGCGTTTGTGCACTCTTCGAGTGTCTTCGGTAATCTTCGATTGTTTCCAAAGAAAATATTCAAGCCTGCCATTTTCGAAAAATATGGCGTAGAAGTTATTTAAAATTAAATTGCTTTATTAGTAAGTATTCTGTATACAACAAGTTTGGTGTTCCCTTAGTAAAGGTTTAAAGTGTTTATTTAAAATTTGTATCCAGCAATTATTCATCAATTTCTAATACACAAACATAATTAAGTCCAAGAAAAGAAATTATATACAGCTTTCATATGTAATTTAGACTGCTCATAATCGTTAAGAAATTGATTTCTTAACGACTTGTATTTTCCAAGCATTGACTATATATTATCACGTGCATAGTTATTAAAAATGTTAAACCAACCTTGATAACTGTTTATAATTAAAAGTTATGGTTTTGAATATTCTAAAAACAATGCATCACCGTTTGAAAATGGTTTTAAATATTAAACACTTATGGCTTTATAAAAGACTCATTTCTAAAATCTCCACGGTTTTTGATTTTTTGAGATGTTTGCTTATAGAGCAAAGAGCAAAATTTAGAGGTTTGAGAGCTTTAAAGTGTAACTTTGCAGGGCGTGGTCCGATTTTAAATCTGTTTGCAGATTCGAATTCTGCGTAAAATTCTAGACTTATTTAATTTATCGCATGTATAAAAAAATTTATAAAAACGCTCAGAAATCGCAACAGGTAAGAAATCTTAAATTGATGGTAGCGCTCTGGGGGACGATGCTATCTAAAAAATTCCTAGAGATTCGGGTAGCTAAGAAAAATTTAATATTAATTGATACCAAACAAGATAGGTTTATCTCGAAAGATGCAATGGCTAGTCGAAGAAAACTATTTGGTTCAGATGTGGGTGCAAATGAAGATGCTCATTTATCTCGAAAGATGAAAATTTAAGATAGGTTTATCTCAAAAGATGAAAAATGGCTAGTCGAAGAAAACTTTTTGGTCTAGATGTGTGGGGAAATGAGGATGCTGGGGGAAATGAGGGCCTGATTATCCTGTCATCCATCTACTCATAAAACTTATAATAAAGATTGTGACGCTCCTTAAAAATACCTATGGTTATATTTCATTTTAATAGTTTCTCTATTAGTAAATTCCACCAATAGGATTAGGTTATTTAATTTACGAAATATAAATATATATATATATATATATATATATAATATATAAATATATATAAATATATATATATATAGAATGCTGTGAAACCTTTTAAATCACCTGGTCCGTTGATTCCTTCTGTTAATCGCCTCGGCTGCTCTTCTAGATAACTTCCATTCTCAATCATAAAAATTAAACAACACATTCCTACCACAAACATCAACGTTAACTCTATTTACATCAATATTCAGAATACATTAAATTTTCAAATTAAATTTGAACATAAAATTCAGTTTTAAAAAGAATTTCCGGATTAATTTTATTATCATTTTACTGTGCATCCAAAATTAAAGTCCTTTTTGGATGCCTACTAATTAATATAACAATATAAGCAGACCGGAGTCTGAGTATAAAGGAGCATCTACCACCCCTTTACGTTAATTAACCAGGTTTGTCTAATTGAGCTCAAAGACCTACCCAAAGTTTCATCCTATTCCCGAACATCAAAACAAAATACCCCTTTTACTTAAACAAGCAAATTTCATCTTAAAATTAAATTTTATGGTTAGAAAATTCCACTAATGTCCATTTAAAGTAAATCAATTATAAAGTCATTCAATACACACAAAAATGTCAAACAAAATAGTACAATTTACCTGAAGGTTATTGTCCTCGTAGCTTCAGTGTAATCGTCCCTTTGTAAATCACACCATTCCAACCGGATTCTATTTACAGCTTCAAGTTGTCAACGCTTTAAAAATGTTCTCCATCACCATTAATTTAAAGTTGTTTCTAGGCTTTTCCGGAACTCATCTGTGTATATCTGCCTCTGGTTCAGTGGATGCAGACACATTTACGAACCATTTAGTCATTAACACCCCGCAAAATAGCAAAGAAATTCATACTTCCTTTTACCAATATTACCAATATACGCCAAAACTGCCTACTTTTGGGTATACATTTGTCGTTGTAAATTTTACTAATTGGTACCGTGATAATAAACTTTTATTACCTTGTATCTAAGTGCACTGAAGTACATTCATGTTAGCACGTAAAATAACCAACTATTTTGAGTCACTAAAATATACTAGCACACTTTAAATTATTTAATCAAACTAAAATGCACTGTTTAATATCAAGTCGCGGATGCACGAGCTTTTAACGCATCGAATCGTCGAAAGTCTAAGAGTCTAAGAGAGAGAACACATATTCCCGCCTGTATATATAGCGAATAGCCGACACGTCGCTTTGTTCCCTAAAACGGGTAATTCCAACGAATTCCTCATTCTACGTTCCCAGTCTGTAGCCTGCACGTCGATTTTATGAATTTAGTACTCACCCCATTGAGATCTCAGAAAATTTCAACACGGCCCGCAAAGTTGTCCGAGAAAAACTAATTACTTTTATACAGAAATTGTTGTTCTACCTCTGATATATGCATCCTATTTTTAACCAATCGCAACCCCTTGACGTTGCTTAAATCCCGCCCTTTACAATATGTGTCTTTGCTTGACGCATTTCTCTTTCCTTTTCTAACCTGTTCGTATTGGTGCAAATTTATATTCTTTATTATCGATTATATTTTAGTCCACGCGGACTGTTATCTGGGTTTAATAAACCCGTATCGCACATTCTCGTGAATACTAAGTCCCGGTTTCTCCAAGATTCTTTGAAACATTAATTATTTGCCAAATTTACGCAGAATGAGCTTTTTAAAAATACGCAGGTGTTCTGTATTTCCTGCTAAAGCATCTGATCGTTTCCAATATCCTTAGAATCAACATGTTTATCCAAACAAATTAACTTGAAATTGCCTTTTAAAACACGCAGGGTGTTCAAACGTAACATTTTAAATAACCTTCCTACGATTTGACTATTATTGGGTTTTCACAAGCTTTTATGCTTATTATATGTTATTAACGGTTTAATTAACTCCAATTAAAATTGATTTCCATCCTTTTCATTTTTAGCGAATACAACTTAAATATTAATTATTATATGTACACTTTGTTTTACTACCGGTTACTTAAAATAGGGTTAATTAATATAAACTTTGCACGTAATTTCCATTTGTTTAGGAATAATTAAATTATCCACTGCGCTTTTCAATACTGCTTCTTTTGATGTAAAGCGTCTTATAGATAATTTAAATTTCTTATTTTTACTGAAACGACCGAGTTTATTTATGCTTCAAGGTTTTAATAAAGCGTATTATTTAATGAAATTCCTTATACACGGTAATTAAAATTATTTGATTTGATTATTTAATTTTCTACCCTGGTCTAAATATGAGTAATATATATATATATATATATATATATATATATATATATATATTAACGCCTGTTATATTTCTCTGCTCACCCTGGCTAGCTTAGCAATCGGCCTCTTCTTGAATACCTACCATTTTAAGTACATACCTTTCTCACACATACACACAGTCAAATGAAATCAAATAATACAACAACCATACAACCTTTTATTTACACATATTAACAAATAAAATATTTACACCTTGGTACAGACGGTTTGTTACAATTATTAAACACTTTAAAGTCTTTGGTTTTTAATATCTTTTAACAAATTTTATTTGATACGGGTAGATGGACCCCACATGCAACCCTAGTTTGACTGTATTCTGGTCTATTTTGAGCTCGTTATAATCCAGTTTCTGTAAATGCTTTTTAAACTTGGCATTTTATTGAAAACAAATTTAAAGACCCGTTTACTCCTTACAACAACAGTTTATAGCATGAATAAACCTTTATATATCATCAATAAACCCTTTTTTAATAACCAAAATTAATTTTCCTGCACAAGTACTTTTTTAAACAAGTTTTATGGTACTAAATACGCCACCAATAAGACAAAACACACAAACACAAAAAATATCATCACAAATGTTTATACAAAAACAGGAATTTAAGTTTCGTTACCTGGAGTCGCCTTCATTCCTCGTATCCACTGAAGATGGTTACCAGAAACCGTCGTCGATGTATCCACCTACTACGATGATGCCTGGATCCACGGATCTCCACCATCCAAATCTCCGCTACAACTACTGTTCTTCTCCCCAGATATTCGCTTTGTCTCAAACGCAACAGTCCATAGCAAATATACGTCATGCATACAAGTTACGGTTTAGACTTCGCTTACCCCAAATATCATCCCTGCATTTAATAGCTTCGTTGTAGTAACGACACCTTTTATCTAAACAAAAGCACCAACCCGTGCAATATCACTTTACAACATGCGGTACTCTACTACAGCTTTCATAATTTTTAAACAGGATGTTATATGCAACTTTACTGACTAAACACCGTAAGAGCATTTACTACTATCACGTTGTAGATCTAAGCACGTACTCTGATCTAAATGGAAAGAAAGAGAGCTTTAATATTTTTGTTCGTGTATTTATATCATTTTCAAAACCCCCCGGTGGAACCTATTTCACTTGAAACGCTTATTTTCGAAGCTGCTTCTTAAAATTTTGAACGTAACGAACACTAGCTTCTCAAAAATCCCACTTTCGTCGTGCTGTTACATAGAATTTTGTTTACTACCTTAACGAACCAGCTCTTCTTGAAAACTGCTAGCCATCAACCAATGATATAATTTCCTCTCGTCACAGCGCTCCACCTATCTGCTATCTATCTCCGTTCCATGCATGTTTGTTGTCTCCTTTAGAACCCCCTTTAAGTTACAGAAAATCAAAATCGTATTCGTCCTTCAGTTTTACCCGTGTATTTAGACGTGACTTGTAACCAACGCTTACTTTATACGCTTCTCTGTCCGTCTTACATTATCGATCGTTTATTCCACTCAGTCTTCAAGGCACTTGGTATCTTAGCAGCTTATACAAATCGACCGTTCCAAACAATTTCTATAGAATTCTGTCTTAACGTTTATTTAAGTTCCTGAACGTGACATTTAATCAACAGGTGTTTCGTGAAACAACCGACCGTTTAAAATAACAATTCTCGGTATCTTCCTTCTTAGTATTTGTATAAACGAACGTTGGCTTTTAAAATGGAACATTTGCGTTTAAAATTATTGATTTTCTATGCATGCAAGCTCCCTTTTTGCTTCCATGCGTTTGATTTAAAATTATTACGATTACTTATGCGTATACTTAAGATTTTATACACTCAAAAGCTTTTTTCCTTATGCCATTTTAACATTCCAATTTAAATATAGAAAATACCTTAATAACCGTTCGTTTTCACTATATAAATAAATTAATTTGGCGCGTAAGAAAGAAGTTACATGGTATGGAAAGACCGTGGAATAATAGGAATGCGTTTTGAAGTCAAAAATTCCGTGATAGAGGTCGCCGTGTAACATCGGGCTTTGTCGTAATGCAGTATCCAGTTGTATGCAATGTACCATCTCACTCGATTCACCCTTTTCTGAGTTTTCAAGAACATCTTTGTATAACACTTGGTTGACAGTTTGTTCTGAAAAGCAAATTCTTTATGCACAACACGCCTAATGCCAAAAAGCAAATCAGCATTGTTTTGATCTTAGATTTGCTAATTTGAGTTTTTCAGTAGCAGAGATGTCTCGGTGTGCCACTCCACACTTTGCCGCTTTGTCTCAGGATGATACACAAAATACAGGATTCGTCACTTGTGTGTATATTATATTTGAAGTTGCTAATCGCGAAATAACTATATGGTGTCATGTGCCGTTTGCATCTGTAACAGTAGAATGCCATTAAGAAGTAAATTACCGGAAAAACTTTTCATAAGAAATTAAACAGGTATTATTGGTACGTAACATAAATTCCGGTTGCTTGAAAATATAATAATCCATTTATTATTTATATTTTTTTAAATTTCCGAAGGATTCGCAGCTTCAAAACTTGTGCCATCACCATTATGGGCACTGCTAACTAAAATTAACTGATGCTTAACAACTGGAATTAAGGTTTTCATTAGAATTCAAGGAATACGACCCTGGCAAATCGACATATTAAATACCCTTTTGATATCTTTTCCTCGTTAAGAAAACCATTGTGGTATATATTCGTGAACAGAGAAGAAACATCTAACGACAGTAAAATGTGGTTTTCTGGTAGTTGGAAATGACGAAATTCATTTACGAAGGTAAAGGTGTCTTTTGTGTTATAACCTTGCGAAGGAAATGCTGTTTGCAAAATGCTAGCGGATAGGTAGGTGTATTTACAAAAAAAAATTTAAACGTAACACAAATTTTCTTTATGTACTATTGGTAAGTCATAGTATTTTTCTGGTATAGAATGACTTTTCGATAACATCATTTTCAACGAACTTCGTTCGTTTATGAAATCGATTTGTCGTCCGTCTGTCTGTCCGTCTGTCCGTCCGAGGCCTTTCTAATGGTCGGACATCAATCGATTCAGCTCGGTGTCCTGAGCTTAAGTTTTGATGTCAGTTGAAATTGGGCCACGGGGACGCCGTGCCCCCGCGATATTCCGTCGGGAAAATTAAAATTTCAAATAGGTCCAAAATTAATGTGCGATACATATTTGGACTCCCCTAACATAGCTGAGTCGAAATATGGTACCCCCCACAAAATCTGACCACGGATACCCGACCCCCCCGGGGAATTAATTTTTATTTTATCTGAATACTTATAATTATTACAACATAATAATTTTAATTTCTTTAAATTGTTTTAAAGTAAGTCTACATTTGGAAGTTCGTTGCGACAATGCCTTGCATTTTCAACTTGTTTGAGTCTGGGATGGAATGTAATACCGTAGTATGGTCATTACATTTTTTCTGGACCATGAATGTAAGATCTTTACGAATTGTTTGAAATGTGTGATCATCCCTAAGCAACTGTAAAGATTTTCTAGGTAATCGTCTTTATTTAGAATATCTGTATCAGCTCCTTTATCAGCTTTGAATTTGAATTATCTTTAAGAATCTGTTTAATCTTACGGTACCATCTAAGTTATGCTTATTCAATTTCTTAGGATTACTAACAAAATGTGTGATGCAATTGGTAACCCTGACTCTTAAGTAACTGCACAAGTTAATTTTTAATACAACGATATTAGTTAATGGGTAAAATTTTTATTTTTTTGTGCAAAGTTTAAATGATCTTTTCAAATGTAGTAACTACAGAAATAAAAACACAAAAATAGCGACAAGATTCAAATTTGTAACCTTCCCACTTGTATTTGGATGCTCTAACCCATAGGTTCCCAACGGGGGCGGTACCGCCCCCCAGTGGGCGCTGTAGCTTTCAAAGGGGGCGGTAGCGAGTACAGGGGCAAAAGGGGGGCGTTAGGAGGATCAAGGGGGGCGTTCGTGACGTACTTACCTTTTTAGAAAATAAATATATTCAAATACTTTGAAAATACCTAGTTGGCATGAATAGACAGTTTATTTAGCTATCTAAAATGTCTATGTTATTGTTATCGAGAAAATATACTTTAAAACATTTAATTCAGCATTAGGTCTATGAATACCTAATTCCGTTAATATTGTCCGCAACAAGTCTTTGCAAGTTGATAAGCAAAGACGCGATATGACTTGCTTACAAAGTGCACCGGCATCGCAAACAAGATAAAACATACAAGTTGATGCTTGTATGAAATCAAACGTATAAAAGGCAGGGATAGCTCTAGGAATGTGTTATTATTTTGTGTGCTTCGCAAATAATCCATGTTCGTGAGTGATAAGTTATATAAGTCATTATAACCATTAATTTTATAATTATCTATAAATTCGTTGAAAAGTTAATTTATTTTAAACCGTGGCAAGTTTTGGATTTCAAAATGTCTGAATCTAAGAAGAAATGCCGGCAGTACAGTCTTTTGTATTTGAAATATGGATTTACGCACTCTCCTGTAAACCCATCATTACCAAATGTGTTTACTTTGCCAAAAGTTTTCTCAAATGAAGCCATGAAGCCTTCTAGGCTACAAGAACATTTAAATAAAATGCATACTGATAAAAGGACAAAGATTTGTCCTATTTTCAAGAACTGCAGAAGAAATATTTGAAACAGCCAACTATATCAAACCTATTTGCGTCGTCTTCTAAACAAGAAGATGATGGACTACGAGCATCATATAACATTTCATTGTTAATCGCAAAACGGGAAAACCACATACCATTGGCAAGGAACTTATCTTGCCGGCAGTCAGAGAGGTAATAAAACTGTTCTTCATCATAAGACATCGGCAGATGTCATCAGAAAAATTCCTCTGAGTAATAACTCAGTGCAAAGGAGAATAGACGAAATGGCTCAAGACGTTGAAATATCATTATGCGATTACTTAAAACTTGCAATTTTTCCATTCAACTTGATGAATCCACTCTACCAAATAACGAAGTACTGCTGTTATCATACGTTCGGTTCATAAAAGACGAAAAATTTATCAAGAGTTATTATTTGCAAAAATTTGGAAACTGATACAAAGGGAGAAACGATATTTAATACCATGAGTACGTTTTTCAAGAGAAAGAAATACCTATGCATAATATTTTGTCGGCAGCTACTGATGGTGCTCCAGCAATGACGGGACGTCATAAGGGTTTCATAGCTCATTTGAAACAAGCAGTACCAAATGTACTCGCTATACATTGTATTATTCATCGTCAGCACTTGGTTGCAAAAAATCTGAACGAACGTTTGCATTCGTCGCTTCATTACGTTATTAGAGCAGTAAATACGATTAGAAGCAATTCATTGCATGACAGATTATTTAGCCAACTTTGTAGTGAAAATGATGAAGATTACAATCGCTTGCTGCTGCACACAGAAGTTCGTTGGCTCTCAAAAGGTACTTGTTTGAACCGTTTTTTCAACTATTTGATTCAGTACTGGACTTTCTTGAAAACAGAAACGAAAATTGCGCGAAAACCTGATTATACATAAAATGACATCGCTTATTTGACAGACTTGTTTAAAATATTTAATGAAGTCAATTTACAATTGCAAGGTGACGAATTGAATTTAATTAAAACAAAAACGTCATAGCTGCTTTTGTGGGAAAACTTCTTCTATTCAAACGAAATCTAGGGAGAGGTGAATACAGCCACTTTCCCACATTATCAGCAGTCTCTGCAAAACATGAAGATTTACTTACTTACTGCCAACACTTGGACGTTCTTCATGTTGATTGTGTGGAGCGATTCCAGGATATTTTAAACATGAATATACCGGGTTGGGTTTTAGATCCTTTCGCAAATGCAGATACAGCAGAATCATCAAATTTAGAAGAGGAACTCGTAGAACTCACAACTAACGAAGAACTAAAAGTAAAATTCAGAAATGGATATCAAGAGTTCTGGCTTCAAAAACCAATACCAGTTCTTTACCCCTGGATTGTGGTCAAGAGTACAGATATTTTTAATTGCATTTCCTTCATCTTATTTGGCTGAGCGTTGGTTCAGTGCAGTAGCTAATTTATTGTCTAAGAAAAGGAACAGACTGCACATTACTGAACGTGGCGATTTGCGGCTGATGTTAACGAAATTGGAACCCGACATTAGCAAATTGTTAAAACTTCACCAGCCTCAACTATCTCATTAATTTTTTCTTCTTAATCTTTTTTTCTGTTCATTATGTATTCATATTTAAGTTTTTAATAAACAAGTTTGTACTACATTTGATAGTCGTTTTAATTAAGGTTTACTTTTGCGATTTTTAATATATATACCTTGTCCAACGCTTTAGTGAACGCTTGTAATAGCAGTCAAAAGTGCAACGTTCGTATATGAGTATCTATGTATATATATATATATATATATATATATATATATATATATATATAGATAGATAGATAGATAGATACTATGCAACAATATTTTAATATTCGTTATATTGCACTATGATGAGGGGGGCGTTGGAAGTTTTTTTTCCAGTAGAGGGGGCGGTGGTTCAGAAAAGGTTGGGAACCTAGTCTAACCAAATGAACACCCGAGACCGATAATTCAGTTGGAAGACAAATTTAGATCGGAATTGATGAGTACAATCTGGAAAGTTATAGTTTCAAATCCTATCCGTTTTGGAGTACTTCTCACCCAAGGGGTACTAAACTTCAACAGTGACATCATTCAAAAAAGACCAATTTTAACGAAATATATTATAAAGCAGCTAAATTTTATAAAGGCTTTATATCAGCATCAGTTTTTATTATTGAATGGTTAAGAAGAATGAGGCGGCTTAAAGCTTTATACTATTGAATATTTTCACCATGGCTGTAAGTAAAACACCTGTAGAGTAAATAGTTCTGGAGTACCACGGTTCCGTCCGTAAACTTCTAGCACTCAGTCATGCACCGTAAAAATTTTGTACTTTAATTAAGTGCCTTTTGAGAAAACGATATCTATTAAATTTTTTAAAATTAATGTTAAAATATAAGTAACGAAACCATCTTCACAGTTTATTGCTGTAAGGTTTGAGATGTATCTAAGTGTTCAGAGTAAAAATTTTATAACGTAAGCTCAATTATCAGTCTCATTCCTTAATGTCGGAGGAAGATATGAAAGCTCTGAAAAATTTTTAATTTCGTAATTTTAATCACTCTGTCACCTTGGACAGGGTCGTTATATTAAAGCAGACAGCTGAAATTAAACAAAAGTCGATAATTACTGTCTGTTATCTGTACAGCTGTACAGCCTTCTGAATAACTTTATTTCATTTAGTATGAGTTTCAAAAAAATATTTCAAACGGCCTCTGTGTGAGTATTCATATCAAGTTCCGTCTATAAAATTGTACTGCTTTAACACTATATCACATGTATAAAACGTACGCAAATAAATGATGTCCTCTTTTCTATACAGAAGTGCAAGAAAAATTTATCATCAATCAGTAAAAGAAGAGGCAGAAAATATCTGCATAAGCTTGACACGACTCGTTGCCCCTAATTATGCACGCAAAGATTTCTCGCTTAATTTAGTCGTACCGGTTCCTGAGTTCTCGTTTCTCTCATCTCATTCCACTCGGAAACTTCCTTTCGCGACGCCTCAATGACTGTGACATTTCAGGGAAGTGCAAGTATAAATCGTTCACATTCCGTAGCACAGGAAAGTGTTACCATGGAAACACGCACCAGAAGGGGACCGCCATTTTGTCCCCGACTCCGGAGTTAGCGAAAACGCCACAAATTTATATCTGCCTCATCCAGGGCTCAAAGGAGATCATTACCAAAGCTTTCTACTCAATTGCGGATCGCCTGGAGTTTGATCTATTTGTCGACGCTCTTTACCTGAGCTTTTATCTTCATCAAATTGTTTTCGTGGATTTTTCTCTTTCCTAAAGTGTTAAAAGCTTCTTATTATAATTGACTCGAACTTTCATTAAAGTAATTCAGTGCAGTTTTTTACCTTTATTAAAAAGCGATCTTAATAGAACGTGCTTCTTTAGGGAGGGAAAGCGTTCAATGGCTATAAGTCGCTTATTTTCTACCGTAAATAAGAAGCTGTCATACTTTACATTACGTACAGTGGAGGGTTCAAAATTTTATTGTAGAGTGAAAAATAAATCTTTTAAATTTCAATCTCTAATGAAAATCATTTCTAAATGAAAAAGTTTATCTACGTGAAGTAGGCAAGTAATACCATTCGTTTGAAAATGTGAGCGGAGCAATAAAGAAGAATTATTAAGGAAACCCGTGAGCTGGCAAATCCAGTCAAACTTAGCAGCACAAGTTGGGGATCAATGGATCAAGGAGCGCAATGCAAGCAACTGATGGTGCTATTTTAAGCATTCTTTTATGCTTCGTCTTTATAAATTAATATTTTTAACCGCATTTTGTATTTTATAAAATCTATTTGCAACTTAAGTATATAAGATTTGTTTCAATGAGCACGATTTTTCACCGAATTTTTCATTAAAAGCATATAGTAGAGATGTAGTAAATCTAATGCAAAATATGGACGAAGATTGATGTACAAACTGGTGCACTAACAAATATATGTTCATTTAGATGTGCTTTTGTTTTAAGAACCACAAATGTATATTCTTTTGTACTGTTATATCTATGACTCGTTTTATTTAAATTTTGTACCTCAGTAGCAATTAGGTATCAAGAACGTTAGTAATAATAGTAGTAGTTGTAGCAACTCCACCTGCAGAAGTTCTACAAATTTTGCTACCGACCCCAAGCCAAAATATAGGAGAGATCAGTTTTTGTACACTTTCTAGCGCCTTAATTCTTATTTTTAGGGCTCGGAACTGTTCATTTACTGTTTCCATTCTCAGCTTTCTCTTCTGAACTGAAATTGCATTTCTCTTGCCGTCTTGTCTGCTAATGGGACTCGATACTACTGAAATTGTATATCCGAACAATTTAAAGTGGATAACGTCATGACGAAAGGTCTTGGAAATGCAGTACTTAGGTGTTAGCCAAACGCCTGTGGGGACACTCTTGACTGTATACCAGCTATCAGAGTACTACCTTGCATACGGCGCTCGTGCTGGGAAAGTACACAGAGAGTTACTAAATTGCATGAAAAAGACGATAGCGTCTAGGAAAAGCAACGGGCATGAAATATTCAGAAGAAACTCGATAGTGTAAAAGTCATCGATGCAAGAAGCAGGGCTTTATTTACCACTAGAGATATGGATATTAACATTGATAGATGGCAAGATTGGGGACAAGAAGTTCAGTTGAAGAGAAAGTAAAAAGAGCCTAAGGGGAACCAGATCCGGATATTTCTCCTAAACTAACAAAAATGTTTAAAATATGTGAGAAGAGAAAAGCACACACTGAGCTAATGAAGTGACTAAAAACAACAAACAATGGAAATATAGCGAAAAAACGGTAGCTGGTTTGTCAATGTGTATGAAAATAATTAACAAACGTATAGAATAGATTCCTAATACGACAAAAGAAATAAAGGAATCAGTTGAGGGTTCCAGGATTACTTTACTAAGCTCGAACTTCTTAGAGTAAACAAATCCCTATACAGTTTGGTACAGCAAAGAAGTTCCTACCTACCGAGGGGAAGGAAATTAATTGGCGAGAACCAAAGCTACAGCTACTATGGCCTCTAAAAGTATGGAAGTAAATTTATAATTGATGAGGGCAGGTGTACAAGATGCTGTGATTATATTCTTGGTTAAAAAAGAGGATGATTACGTTAAGAAGGTGGAAAATATACGCAGGATTACGCAACTATAATATATAGATGAAGTTTGCATTCGAGAAAATTTGGAAGCACATGAGATAAGCTGTTTCTTAGTAAATATTAATACTTAAGCACCAGAGGAAGCCACAAATAAATATATCTATAAGAAACCATTACATATTGAGGGAAAACAGATTTTTATGATAAAAAAATTCATAGTAACATCCGTGGCAGGATTTGAGAAAAGTTTGCAAGTAACGACGGAGTTTATGTAGGTACTCGGAGGATAAAGCCAACAAAGATTTTTTGCACTAGAATATCACCGTTGATGTCTTACAGCTAAGTTAAAGCCCATGATAGGTGGTACGAAGAAATAAAGCATTGGATCGTTTAACATGGAAAAGCTAAGACACCTGTTAAAAAATATATTACCCGACACAAATTGTCTTAACTTGGAGTTATATACCATACGATGGGGTAACTTTGGGACTGGGTGGGTAACTTTAGGACAGCGGGTAAATTTTAGTTTGTACGGATTTCGTGGTGGATACACTGTGTTGGTTCAGTCTGCAAACACATGCTTTGTGTAGGCCTGTAATGTGCTACTACTTTGCGGCACTTTGGAGACCCTAGTCCACTACACGCGTTGTGCAGTTATATCCAATTTATTGCTATTGTTTTTTCAAAATTCTTGTTTTCATGAAACTTTCTCTTGCGCCTCAAAAACTGCGAACATCAGATTACCTTCAGGTGTGTATGCACATTAATTAATACATTCTTAAGTGTTTAATATAGAAGTAATCATGTTATTATAAGTACTTTGTTTCATAATCTGTAAATTGTAAATTTTCCGTGTTGCCAGGATAAGTTTGTGACTGGTCTGCACATTATTTCCTTTTTGTTCGTTTTTTCAGGATTTTATTGGACAATAATGCTTAGAAATCCTAACAGGGCTCTTGACAAAAGGCCATTCAAAACTTACACTTAAGAAAATTTAGAAGAAGCCTTACTAGCAATAAGAAATAGGACACTATCCGAGTACGGAATACCAAAAAATACACTGCATCTAAAATCCCAAGATAAACATACCAAGTCTGTAGGTCGGGCTACAGTGTTTTCAATGGAAGAAGACGAACAGATGGTAGCACATGTTGTTGCCGTGTCAAACTATGGATTTCCATTCAACACCTTTGATTTATGTTCTGTTGTAAAATCGTATCTAGATAGAATTGGAAGAAACGAAACTCGTTTCAAATATTACTTACCGTGAAATGATTAGGCAGATTTCTTTATGAAGCGTCACAAACTCATATTAACACAAAGACCCGCTAAAAATATCTTGTTCTAGAGCAGCCACTAACGAACAAGTTGTAAATAATTTTTGAACAACTTAGAGAAAGAGTTAAATGGAATTCCAAAAGAAAACATTTGGAATTACGACGAGACAAACCTTGTTGATGATCCTGGTGCCGGGAAAATAATAACTAAAAGAGGAACTAAATATTCTGACAAGATCCAGAATTCATCGATAGCTTATACATCCATTATGATATGTGGCAATCTGCCTGGATAGTAACTCCAACTTACGTAAACTAGGTAGAGAAAATATGGTCTACATTTGAGAATAGGCTCGCAGGTACTAGATATAACAGAACGAGATTAAATTGGTTTGATAGTAACTCTTTTGCGGATTGGTTTGTGTCCTTAATGCTACCAATACTCAAGAAGCAGAAAGGGTCAAAGGCTATTATTGGTGAGAACCTTAGTTCTCACATAATTATTGAGGTTATCAAACAATTTGAAATGACTAATATTAAGTTTATTGCGTTGTCAACAAATGCAACTCATTTTTTACAACCATTAGATGTTGCGTACTTTCGTCTCATGAAGGTGATTGGCGAAAGATATTAAAGAATTGGTAGGAGACAGCAACTGGAAGTCGTTTTACATCAGTACCAAAAGACCAATTTCTCACAATTTTAAAAACTCTATGGGGTGCTTTGATTAAGGGCCCGGACAGTCTTATTGACGGTTTCCGCAAGTCAGGAATTTGCCCAACAGACAGACCGCAAGTTCTGAAGAGGTTACGATCAGAAAGCTTTGACATCTCTATTTCTTCTATTATTGGTGAAAGTTTTCTAGAACAAATTTCGCAGAAGCGTCAGGGGGTAACTGAATGTCGAAGAGTAAAGGGGAATAAAAATTTTAATATCCACCCCTGGAAAAAGTATCTCTTCAGAAGAATTCAAAGCAGCCGTTGATGAAGACCAACCATCCACTTCTACTGAAGTGAAAGCGTATGACAAGAGAGGACAACCAGATTTAAAAACACTCTAAAAAACAGAAAAAGAAGGACGCTGATAGCAGTAGCGAGAAAGAAGATGATGGGTTTTCTCTTTAAAACTCAGAAGACCCGGAGACTTTAGTGAATTTGAAACTCAATTGACCCCATCCATTCCAAATGTACAACCATCAAATTTTCTCTAACATCTGAGAGTGAATTATATCCTAAACGGATCGTTCAATTCAAAGATCACAGCGCAGTATTAATATCGGCCATGAAAAAATCGGCTTCTAATTAGAAATGGCCTTCAACGCATGATGAAATTCACTACTCAAAGGACAAAATTGTTCAGCAGATTGATGAGCTGGTACAAATTGACCGGCAAAAAATTTTCAAAGTGAAAGAGCTGCAAGTTTACAAAAACTAAATTGTACGAAGTGTTTGTATAATGTTTGTTACATTTTCTGTTTGTTCAGTAAAGTTTCATAGCCTAATTGTTTAAAAAATTATGCTTTGCAATCTTTTTATACCATTAACACGACTTTATTGTTCTTATGTGCTCTTAAATATAGTATTGTTGGATATAATTAGTACACACTCATTTTCCTTGTTGTTTCTTATGTAAATAATAAGCCTATACAATATTGTGGGATAACATAGGTACAAAGTAATATTTCCTGCCGTTTCTAATAGAATAATTGCATTGTTCCAATTTTACCCCAATCAGTGGGATAAGATTAGGACAAATTTAAAAATTTCTTAATAAAATACTCTTGTTTCTAGAGTTATTGTTTTGCTATATTTTGTACGAGTACTGACCCTGCATATTAATAATTTTTTCAGCATTTTAATTTTGAAAATAAAGATAGAACCAGTTTTTATCCCAACATCGGGAATCGAAATGTGCAAGGCATCTGTCAATCAGCATTAATAAGAAAGAAGAGTACAGCGAAAATAAATCATGGTATTGGTAGACCGAAAAAATGAGTAAAAATAAAAAATTTATAATGAATTAAGGCGAGAAAAGATAAAAATGCAAAGAAATCATTAAATAGGGGATGGGATGAACAGGAAAGTAAGAAAATGTCAAAACAAGCAAGAAGAAGATACAAAAAGATCATCTTAGAATCAAAAATACTAAATAGAAAAGCTTATATAAAGAAATAGATAACAACGATTCAGTTATCAGAATAAAATAGCTCTTTGAGTATGAACAATTTAATAGGTACTAACTTCCTTAGATCAAGAATACATGTAATCTAAAATTATATTTCTGATAATAAATAACCGCAATCCTATTAGTGAGATTTACCAATATAAAAACTGTAGCAGTGACCTGTAAACTATAGAAAGAGGACAAAAGTGCAAAACTAACAATACTTTTTTATTAATAAAGTAGAAATAAATTTAGTACATTGAACTTATGAAGCAAGACATTAACATTACACCTTGATAGTAGAACGCGAACGCCATTTTACTAAAAGTTTTTGAATTAATTTGTACACGAAAACGCACGAGAGAGAGGTGGGTGGGAGAGAGGGTTGAGAGAGAGAGGGATGGAGAGAGAAGGAAAGGGAGAAAGACAGGTAGAGGAGAGTGTGCGCAAGAGGGAGGAGGGAGAGAGAGAGATAAAGGAACAGGGAGGAAAAGGGAGAGACAGCACTTCAAACTTCCATTCTTGAAATTTTTTAAACGTATAAGCCTCATGCAACTCGGTATGTTATTTTACTTTATAATCAAACGCGAATGTTGCATATCGCTTGGTTTTGAAACGAATCCATTTTCAAATCTTATATGGTACTTAGCAAAACGCGAATTAATGAATGAATACCTCTATAAAGTTCCCGCTTTTATATTAAAATTATCTAACTACGTCATGATTCTATATTATACGCGATTTAATTCGAATTTTTGTCCCCTACGTAATGTAATATTTATAAAAATTCCACCTTTTTAATGGCCTAATTAGTGTCAAACCGCCGCGGCATAACAAAGTGTTGTTGATTGACTGGTTGACGGAGTTAATTTTGCGTCGCCTTCTATCCTATAGTAATGCGAAAATTATAAAATCGATTTTATTGCCTTTTATAATGATAACGCAAGTTTTTTAAATAGGGTATTTATTGATTGAATGACGTTTAAACATATTTTCCAGTAAAGATGACGTATTTGAAAATTTTTATTATTCATGAAGTTTCTGGATTAATATTTATTTAAAATGTTATACGAAAGGCCATCTAGCTAATTAATTAAAGCTTTAATTGCTGTATTTAATCTTTGTAAATGCAAAAAGATTTGCATCTTAATAACTGTAGCAAAAAAGATTGGATTACAAAACGTGTTTTAGCGCATTTTTATAAGAATTATAGCGTTATTGTTGACAAGAATAATATGACTTCTACGATAAATGCATGGAAGGTTTTATATATATAATAAATAAATGACTTTCTACATGCAATTATTTTTGCTTTTACGGCGGTTAAAGCGTGTTCTAGTACGTCTTCATGCACAGAAAATTAATCACATTTATATCTTAAATATGAAAACTCGTTTTCAGTATTACACGAATTACATATTCCCCATATTAAAATGTATATAAAATAAACGTAATTATTATGTCTTAGTAATAACATATTGCATTGAATTAAATGAAGGTTATAAATTAAGTGTTATCAAAGTTCATATTAGAAATAAGAAAGGAAATGACTACTTTGTATTCCAGGTGAAACATGTTACCACAGGTGCAGAAACAATAAACTGCAATTATTTATAATTACTTAGAATAAGACAATGTATGATTATCAACAAATAGCAGACATCAAGATCTGCACTTTCCCACAAGATGACGTAAGACCAGAGGGTTCATATAATCTATGAGAAGCCCCTGATCGTCAGTCAGTCTTCGAACTTCATAACTTTAACATTGTTGGTGTTCAAGCTACTCATTCGTAATTATTAATTATTGATTTACTAAATATTAATTTATTTACGTTTAATGAACATCAGCGTTCAAGTTGTTGTCAAAAGAAATAAACAATTTTTGTAATTATAAAATTAAAATAAGTTTGACAGAAGTGTGTTTGGAAATAAACTTTTTAAAAGGAAGCTCCCAACTACTCAAAATCTATCTGGCGCAGTCGCAACGGATTCCAGAAGGGCACTAGCAATTCCAAAATCAAACAAAGTAGGTAGCGATAAACCAATCAATTACGCATCACGCACATTAAATGAAACAGAACAAAAGTATAGTACAATTGAAAGGGAACTATTAACCATAATCTGGGCAACAAAATATTTTAGGCCATATCCTTACGGAAAAAAATTTTGTATATACACAGACCATAGACCATTAGTATGGTTATGTAAATTAAAAGAACGCAACTCAAAATTACAGAGATGGAGGATTAGATTAGAGGAGTATGACTACGAGATTATATATAAGAAGGGAATGTATAACGATAATGGGGACGCATTGAGCCGAATAGAACTCAACGCCCTAGAGACAGAGTCGGTTGCAGGTAACGTAAACGAAGCCGAAATAAGAGAAGACCAGAAGAAATAAAAACTATACATTCAACTCAAAACGACAAATCTAAAACCGCAATTAAAATTCTAAACAAAGCAATAGATACAAAACCAAATCAATTTATAATTACCAAAGCCTTAACCAACCCTGACCCGGTAAACTATACAAAAACAGACAATAAGAGAATATATGACATTCAAATAACGAAAAATAACAACGAGAATCAAATAATTGAAATTTTAAAAGAATATGCTACAGAGAAAAGACGTTTTTACGTTTATCTTACAACAGAACATTTATACCAAAGATTTTCAGAATTATATATTCGATTATTTAATAACTCAGGTCCAGGGATTATCAGATGCTCACAAAAACTAATAACTTTAGATGACCCAGATGAAATAAACGTCGTAATTCGCAACCAACACGAAGGTATAAAAATCATCGTGGAATAAACGAAACCCTAAAGCAACTCATAAGAAGATATTATTTTAAAAATATGAAGGAATTAACTACAAATTTTATTAATCAATGTGAACTATGTGACAGAGCAAAATACGACAGATCACCGCCAAAAATACCCTTAATGTTAACTAAAACATCCGTAAAACCTTTTCAAAAATTACATGCAGACACTTTGTTAGTAGAAGCTCAAAACTTTTTATTAATTGTAGACGCATTCATAAAACTAGGACAAGCGATACCCATTACTTTAAAAAATAGTATTGATGTAACTCAAGGATTCTTACAATACTTTACATTTTACGGTACACCCGAATCAATAACTTTATATTGGAATTAAATTCAGAAACGAGACTATACAAAATACTCTGGAACTTTATAAAATAAATATCCATTTTATTATAGAAAATTATCCGAAATCAAACTGATTAATCAAACGATTACATTTAACATTATTAGAACAGATCAGACTTTTATGATTAACATACAAGAAATAACCTTTCACCAATTTAATGATATATGCCCTAATTGATTATAGCAATACAATCCATTCTTCAACCAACTTTACACCCTCGAATTAACATTAGGACATTCAGATTCTCGCAACCCTTATAATATACACTATAATAAAGAAGCATGTCAACAATACGTCAAAGATCATAAAGAAAAATTAAAAATCACTTATGATAAAGTCAAAAATAAATTAGACAGCGATAAGGAACGTATTACAAAAACCCACGATGAAAACACCAATATAAACAAATTCACAGTAGGACAGACCGCTAGTGAAAGAAACTTTAAAAGTATACGACACAAAACGGCCCCCAAGAATTTAGGCCCATTTATAATCAAAACGATTTCAGACAAAAATGTAGCAGTAGTAGACTATAAGGTATATCCATTTAAAGAATTTAAGACACTCTCTAATTTCAGATAGACAGCCATTACCCTTGCCGTCAACCTCCACCCAGGTAAACCGGACGACAATGAAATAGTAGTGGAAGATATATAAAACAACCCCGGTATACTACCAGTAAAATTGGGAAGTATGCAAAACACAATAGACTATTGGACTTTTGCACAGAAATTTGATTTAACTGAACTAAAACGAGAATTTTGTATAATTAGAGACAATTGACAGACTGAAATAATCAATGAAAGCAGCCATATTTGAAAACGATTATTCAATAGAAACGATTAATTACAAAAGTATAATGAAAAATATTCTAAGGAACGCGGACGATAAATTCAATCGACTAATACCAACAAATCAAACCACACGACAGAAAAAAGAACTTATTAATGGATTAGGTAATATTATAAAAACTATCACAGGTAATTTTGACAACCAAGATGTTGAACGATACGACAATGCAATACAGAATTGATTGAAAACCAGAATGCCATAAAAACTGTTGTTAGAAATCAAATTTCCTTAACTAAATCAACTATAGTAAAATTTAACGATGCACTCCGAAAATTAGTAAAGAACCAGAACAGTATAACAAATAAAATATTAATTCTTGAAAGTAGCATGCAAACCACAATATTAAGAATGAGAAATTTCATAAGTTTTAACACGATATTCAATCAAATGAAAGCAACCCTCACTGTAATTCAACAAATTTTAACTACATTAGAAAATGCTGTAACATTTGCTAAATTAAATACTTTACATGCTAGTATTATCGAACCACTTGATTTATTGAACGAATTATTAGAAATCAATTCATTTATACTCATAGTAAGTTACCTTTCGAAGTAACAGGATCTAACATACTTGTATTTGAAAAAATAGCCATAGTAAAAGGTTATGTAAAGAATCCAATTCCAATTGTAGAAATTTACCCTTAGAATTATTATCATTTATTTGCGTTCCCCATGAAAGTTAATAAATAGTCAATATCATGTTATTTTCCCAAGACCAAGTTCCTTTCCCTAAATGAACATAGGTATGGATACACAAAAAGTGGCACCTGGCCAATACTTATGTCAATCATTAATGACAACAGCTATTCAAACAGATAGCCCTTGTGAAGTGCAATTATTATGATTCTCTAATCACAATGAAAATTGTGTGTCAAAACCAGTACAAATTACAGATATGAGAATTCAAAAGTTACGGAGAACAAGTGGATTGCTGTGTTTCCGCTAGAAGTGATAGCAACGGCCAATTGCAACAAAGACAAAGATAGTTTAGTCCTAATTGGAAGCAAAGTGATCACCATCAAGAAAGATAGTTATTTAAAATTAAAAAGTAAAATTATTCGAGTATATCAAAACCCAGCAGTGATGAAGAAATTTGCAAACCTACCCGATCTACAATTCAAAATCCAAAACGAAGACAGCGAAATTATCCAGAAACCGATGCAACTAGAACATCTAGATTTCGACAATCTCAACCACGCAGTAAAGTT
Source organism: Platerodrilus igneus (assembly GCA_036346225.1). Classification (NCBI taxonomy): domain Eukaryota; kingdom Metazoa; phylum Arthropoda; class Insecta; order Coleoptera; family Lycidae; genus Platerodrilus; species Platerodrilus igneus. The sequence continues at coordinate 10,426,964 of JARFIW010001052.1, forward strand.
ATGCACAATTAGAAAAAACATTTGAACGAACTAAAAGTGTCAAAGTTACACTATGACAACATTAGTGCTTGGACCATTTTATTGATTATTTTATTATTATTATTATTATTAGCTGTATACTTATTGTACAAAATGTATATTAGATATAAGATCAAGAAAAAAAACTGAAAGACAAAGAAACCACAAATGAACCTTTAGGAACAATGAGTTACATATCCCCCATATTAAAATGTATATAAAATAAACGTAATTATTGTCTTATTAATAACAGTTACATTGTATTAAATGAAAATTATAGTTAAAGGTTAATCAGAGTTATGAAAGAAATGAAACGCCTACTTTGTTTTCCAGACGCAACATGATACCACAGGTGCAGAAACAATGAACTGCAATCAAGCAGACTCATTTATAATTACTTAGAATAAGACAATGCATGATAATCAAGAAATAGCAGAGCGCAAGAACTGCACTTTCCCTTCAAAATGATGTGAGACCAGGGGCTTCATATAAACTGTGAGAAGCCCCTGATCGTCAGTCAGTCTTCGAACTTCATAACTTTAACATTGTTGGTCGTTCAAGCTACTCGTTCGTAATTATGAATTATTGATTTATTAAATATTAACTTCAAGTATTTTTCAATTACTCTTTACGTTTAATGAACATAAGCGTCCAAGATGTTGTCAAAAGAAATAAACAATAGAATCAAAATAAATTTGATAGAAGTGTTTTAAAAATAAACTTTTTAAAAATCTTCCAACGACTCTAAATCTATCTCATGGAGAAATTAATCGAATTTGTTTTCATATTTACAGAGGAAAAATACTTTGCCTTACTTTCTTAATAATTGATTTTATTTACACACACACGGCTTGTTTCGGGTTGTATTTTAATGGCTTTGTATTTACAATACGCTTATATTTATATACAGGATGGAACAATGAACATTTAGAGATTTCTATTTTCTTCGGTTACCTTCTATTTGGGTGGCTTTATTTATAGAACTTTGGTTTCCTTGACTTCTAGTGACCTCTTTACACGTCAAAATATATATGTTTAAAAAAAAATAAAAGCCGTTCTTACAGATTAAATAGTGGAAATTGTGTAATTACTGGCATGTGTAACAAGAAAACTTTTTTAAAAAGCTTTTTGAACAACTAAAAAATTGACAGTTTCTGACAAATGACATATTTAATCTGTGATTAAGAGTAAAAATATACTCAAATATGTATATTATTCTCATCAAAATTATTAATAATAATAAATTTACTTTATTGTATTATCCGAACGCACCAAATATGATGATCAAGTTATTCGTACATGCATTATGTATATAACTTGAATCAATTTATTTAAATGTAAGACTTAATTGAAAAATCGAAAACAAGAATAAGCTTCAGTAGTATTAATTACAACACATTCTAATCATTTGGCTGCATAGCTCAGTTGGTTAGAGCGTTGAACCAGTAACTCTAAGGACGCAGGTTCATATCCTGCTGCGGCTGTTTGAAATAATCATTTGAGCTTTGCATAAAAGTCTGTTATTATATATATATTGCTGTGATATACTCCTTTGAATGCGGGAACTGGGTCCTTCCACAAATTTTTATTAATAGTGTAAGAAATCTAGTGGGAAATTTATTTGACGAACAGACTAAACTAAATACGATAAAGGCTTTATTAAAAGACAATGCGGAAGCGTGGTACAATTTAGTAGGACAGGACATAGACACGTATCAGGACTTTGAAAACAAATTTCTAAAGCACTACTGGAGTGACCACATACAAGATCAGGTACGAGACGACTTAATCACAGGGAAATTTAAGGGAGAATTTTCAGGAAGTAGGGAGCAATATGCTATACGTAAGTATAGCATAGCAAAGCAACTGAACCCACCACTGACGGACCGACAAATTATTAAGTATTTATCACGACACTTCGAGGTAGACATAAGACAGCACGTAGCACTACAGAACATAGTGGACAGAGAAATGTTTTGAATACCTGCAGAGGTACGACGACGTAAGTAGTGGACGACCTCGGGATATTAGGGAAAGACAGATCAACACAGTTAGGTTTGACAATAGACGGGACAACTATGCTAGAAGGGGGAATAATTACGGATACCAGCGACAGAATTGGGAACAGAGACGACCATACGTTAGGAGTAATAGTTCAGGAAGGGGACCTGCACCGAGACCGGGACCTACCAGAATGAATAGTTCACCAGACATGAGCGGGACTGCTAATACAGACACGGAACGAGTGGAAACGCCTAGGACGTACGCTGAGGTGACGGCTAGACCAGGACCGAGTAGGGAAAACAGACCTGGACAGGATTTTTAGAACGCGACAGACCACTAGATTTCAGTGTAAATGTATACGAACATCCACGTGAATTTTTCAAAATTGAGGAGGAAGTAGAGCCAGAAACTAAGGAAAAATTATGTTTGCCAATTATTAATTTAGAAATTTTTGAGAATAATGTAGAAGTATTACTTGATACAGGGGCAGAGGCGAGTTTAATATCGGAGGAATTCGTCAGCAAAATTAGGGATAAGGTTTGTGATAGAATTATGCCTATAAAGCGTAGCCATTTAGTAGCTCCAAATAAAAGAAGTTTGCTGTAGTAAATAGTGTTGTGGTGCTTAGGATAGACATAGGAGGTTTAAGCTGTGAACAGGAGTTTGTAATTGTACCTGGACTGAAGTTTCAGAGCATTTTAGGTGTTGACTGTATGATGAAGTTAGGGGTTTTGATAGATATGGAAAGGAAGGTAGTAAGGATTAAGGATAGGGTAGTGCCATGGAAGGGCAGTTATGAAGTCACAGAGGATGACACGGGGTTTAGTATTAATGTAGTAGAGGTAGAGGATGATGAAGGTAAACAGATCAACACGATAAGATGTCCAGAGGAAAGGAAAGTAGAGGTTCAAGCTTTAATACAAAAACATGCAGAAGTAGTGGGGGTAGAAGCAGCATATCAGGAGCAGGTGAAGGCGAAATTAAGTAAAGATGGCAAGTTTGTTTTTAATCAAGTAGATTTAAGGGATTCATTCTGGCGGATTCCATTACATAAGAATTCTAGAAGGTACATAGGATTTTCCATAGAGGGAAAAATCGATAATTGTAAAGTAGTATCGTTTGGTTTGTCGGCAGAAAGGAAAACAATAGTAAATGAGAAACAGACAAGTGTAGGGATTGAAGAAGAAGTAATATTTAAGAGTCAGGATAATAGGGATGATAAGTTTATTTTATGTGAGATAACAGGGATGTTAAGTATAGATATAGAAGGGGGAGAAATAGGAATGAAGAGTATTAGGTTGTTAAGAAGAAAGACGTGGAGGGTCAAGAAGAGAGTTAGATTTAAATAGGATAAGGATAGAATAGGTGTATATAGAAGAGTAGAAGTAAGTGTTTATAGAAAATAAAGCTAGGTATAGGATAAATATGGGAGATAATTAGGAATAGGTTTAGGATGAGAATAAAGAGTAAATGTAGGAAGAAAATAAGATAGGTTAAGTGTAGATATTTCATAGAAGATTAGTGGAGAGTTAGGAATAGAGTAAGAGTAGGATAGGCATATAGGATTAGGTAGGGGGAAGTAAAGTATAGTGAAGATTAGTTAAAAGTTAGGAATAGGATAGGTATATAGGATGTATATAGGATTAGATGGATAAGTAGGATGAAGCTAGGGATAATTTCAGTTTATAAAATTAGGTGAGAGTTAGGAATAGGATAGGGATATAGGGTAGGTGTAAATATTTTTTTTTGGATTGGAGACAAAGTAGGTAAGTTAGATAGATAAGGGTAGAGAGAGATAGGCAATTTTTTTTGTAATTTTTGTCTAAATGCTTTATATTTGCATTCAAATAAGTGGGATTATTTGTATTCAAATAGGGGGAAAATACTCATATTTAGACCAGGGTAGAAAATTAAATAATCACATCAAATAATTTTAATCACCGTGTATAATGAATATTATTAGATAATACGCGTTATTAAAACCGTGAAGCATAAAAATTTATTAGTTTCATTAAACATAAGAGATTTAAATCATGTACAAAACGCTTTATATCAAAACAAGCAGTATTAAAAAACTTTGCGTGTAATGTAATTATTCCTAAACAAATGGAAATTACGTGCAAAATTTATATTAATTAACCCTATTTTAAGTAACCGGTATTGAACAAAACGTACAGATAGTAATTGAATATTTAATTAGGATTCACTAAAAATTAAAGGGTATTATTTTTAATTGAATCGTTAGTAACAGATAATATCTATAGAAACTTGTAAAAACCCAATAAAATGCAAATCCTAGAAGTGTTAGTTAGAAGTAGGATGTTTGAACACACCTGCGTATTTTAAAAGGCAATTTCAGTTTAATTTGTTTAGATAAACATGTCGATTCTAAGGATATTGGAAACGGTCAGATGCTTTAGCACGAAATGCAAAACAGGGTTTATTTAAAACGCTCATTCGGCGAAAATTTTGCAGATAATTAATGTTTACAAAGAATCTTGGAGAAACCGGGGCTTAATATTCACGAGAAGGTGCGATACGGGGTTATTAAACCCAGATAGTCCACATGGACTAAAATAAAATCGATAATAAAGAATATCAATTTGCACCAATACGAACAGGTTAGAAAAGGAAAGAGAAAATGCGTCAAGCAAAGACACATATAGTAAAAGGCGTGATTTAAGCAACGTCACGAGGATCACAATTGGTTGAAAATAGGATGCAAATATCAGAGGTAGAAACAACAATTTCTGTACAAAATTAATTAGTTTTTCTCGGACATGTTTGCGTGCCGTGTGAATTTCTGAGATTTAAATGGGGCGAGTGAAAATTCGTAAAACCGACGCACGAGCGACGGACTGGGAACATAGAATGAGAAATTCTTAAGAATTGTCTGTTTTGAGGACAAAAGCGATGTGCCGGCTATTCGCTATATATACCGGTGGTAATATGAATTTCGGCCTCTTAGACTTTTGACTATTCGATGCGTTAAAAGCTCTTACATCCGCGACTTGATTCAAGATGTTAAACAGTGCATTTTAGTTTGATAAAATAATATATATATATATATATATATATATATATATATATATATATATATATATATATATATATATATATATATATATAAATATATATAAAACATATATTGCTAAGAAATTCGCTATTTTAGGATTATCGAGCCCCTACGGTGGGTGTCATAAAATTGCTGTGCTATTCACCCCACGATTAGACAAATCATAAAATTACTGTGATATGTCCTATTTTCTTGCTGTGCTATTTCCTTTATTATATGAAATATTAATTTTAAGTTTTTTACCCCGACTAGCTTACTGAATAAATCTTATTGAATCAAATAAAGCAATTCTAGAACACACAATGTAATAATTGATAGTATTTACAACACTCAAAATTTTTTTGTACAAAATATCTACATATACCAGATTTATGCTTTTCTGAAAGCCAGCAAAAATATCTTTTAATTATATTCAAGGACCTTCGAACGTTCCAAGATCCCTATTTCCATTTTCATATTTTCTAAGTGACCTTTTTGATGACTCTTACAAATATACAATGTGTGGCAAATATTAAATCAAAAACAGTTTTTCAATAATAAAGTGTATTAAGATTGCTAACCTGGAATGAGTTCTGGAGTTCCATCTTAGTCTATGATCTACATCCCCTTTCAGTGTCCGCTTTGCTTATTGATATGCCGGCCCCATATAAGAATCGCCTCCCATAAAATGCTTCCAATTAAAATCGTACCAAATTACAGTACATCCAAAATTAACGTACCAAATCGGAATATGTCCAAATTAGAATATGTTCATTTTTAAATTATCTCCAAAATTAGAATATGTCCAAAGTTATAAGTCTCACATTAAAGCCGTCTCAAATTAAGGTTTCAAATTAAAGGTCCCAAACTAAAGTTGTCTCAATTAAAGCCCTGTTTCGTTAATATTAGAAATGAATTTAAATAAGTTGTTTAACTTACGTCTATCTATAGATCGGCTTATATTTTGTTGCACAAATTCTCGCACTTTTAAATCTGATTTGTTTTGCTTTTTACTTCACTAGTTACGTGAATTTTTAAGACCTTCGAACATAGTCGTTGCTCAGTTGAATATAGACTAATATGTCGTTCCGTTACTATCGTATATATAAACCCTTCCCCAATTGTTTTCATTGGCTTGTTTACAATCTAGACAGATACTTTTGCCTTATCTAGCAGAACTCGGAATTTTTACAAATTACTTAGTTTAAATCTTGGATGAATGCTCTGTTCGTCACGTCTGCATCTAACATATTGTAGTATTATTCGAGGATTTCCAACTTTTGGCTTTATTAACTCACGTATTTAAATGTTTGTTAATTTATCGTATAATTGAACCGCCTGGTGTTTGTTTCCACAGAATATTGGTTTTCTGAACAAATGTGTTCTATTCTAGTCACGTAACGATTTTCTAATTATGAAATATTTTAGGATGCGTTTACGTTGATATTTTTGACGCAATTGTTAAATATTTGCAATGCCAATTTATCTATGCTTCCCGGTGATTTAATTTTGATGCTATTTATTGCGTTTTAAAATCTTAACTTTAATTGTAAACTACACTTAGACATTTTTATGTTCTCATGCATTTAATTCCGTATATTTTATATACAGTGTCCTCTTAATTAACATTATGTAGAGTGACCGATTTACTCTTATAATTTCTGGAATTATTTGCTTTTCTTAAAGTTGAAGTTGTTTATGTTTATTCTACGACCCCTATGACTTAACCTACCCCTAAACTACCCTATTATTATAGCAATATATATATATATATATATATATATATATATATAGCGAATAAGACGAAATAATAACATAGACTTTTATGAAAAGCCTAAATGATCATTTCAAATCGAGCTAGTAATTGAAAGATGGAAAATATAAGGTCTTGGGCAGGACTTGAACCTGTATCTTGGTTTTGCCGGAACCATGCGTTTACCAATTACGCTACCGAGACCGATGACGACAATTGGAAAATTTATAAATTTAAATCGTATACACAACTATACATAAACTTAACTTTCAATTACGTTTGGCATTTTTGAAAGTTAGGTTTATGTATAGTTGTGTATACGATTTAAATTTGTAAATTTCTCAAGTGTCGTCATCGCTCTCGGTGGCGTAATTGGTAAACGCATGGTTCCGGCAAAACCAAGATACAGGTTCAAGTCCTGTCCAAGACCTTATATTTTCCATCTTTTAATTACTAGTTCGATTTGAAATGATCATTTGGGCTTTGCATAAAAGTCTAAGTTATTGTTTCATCTTATTCACTGCAATACGATAGTATTTATCAACTTACCTTGTGTAATTAACTACCTAAAATATTTGTGTGTTGTGTGTGTGTGTGTGTGTGTGTGTGTGTGTGTGTGTGTGTGTGTGTGTGTGTGATGTGTGGCTTGGTACAAAAGTGCCTAAGTCAGTTTTGGCATTATTGAGTTTATTATACCAAGTACAATATAAACACGCATATTTTTACTGGAAGAAGTGCCTAGGTCTTTCTCGACTTGTAAACACATTTTTGCCAAACACAAAATACCAATGTCACTTCTCGTGGTTTTCAAAATACTCTGCTAAATATGCCTAAGTAGACTTAGGTTACTGTAAATAGCTAATATTTTATGCAAAAACTGCCTAAGTCGACTTGGACATTCCAGTTTATAATTTATGTGAATAAAATCGCCTATGCCGTGACATATCATTATTGAAGATTTAAGATATGCACATGCGGATTTCTTGTGAACGATAACAATGCAAGCAGTCTGTTTGTAGTTATAATTGCTTACTCAGACAATGTTGCAACTACAATTCTTCTGAGTAGTTTAGTTCTCATAATGATATCAAACAGATTTAATGGTTGTTATATTATTAATTATTCAACATGTGTATTGTAACATTTTAGACTGTTAGAAGATGTACGCACGCGGAAAAAGATTAATCGACATGTGTTTAAGGGAATCTAATACAGGTAAGTATCTATAAAATTCCTTGTTAAATGTTTTGTTGATACGAAACAATTTTAAAAGTCTGGTATTTAATTTAGCTTAATTTGTATTTTCTGGTATGCTGTGGATTATTATAGAAGATTTGCCACAAAATGTGGGACCACGTTGTTGAGTTTCTTATTTGTATATCAAATTGATGCATTTTTATTGTGAAATAAAATGATTGGTTATTAATCATAATATTTACATAAAAGGCGTTGCTTTAGTAATCGACAAAATTTACAATAATGATGTTTTTTGCAGATGTATCGATGAGATATGTTGCGATAGATAACGCAAATTTAGTGGATGCTAATCCTTCAACGCTTGCAGGAGTTCTACTTGAACCAGCATTAACGAGTACAGAGGAAGGTAATATGGACAAGGATCTGAAGTTCTCTGATGGTTCAGATTTCGGCACTAGACATTCTTAATTAAGTTTTAATATGTGAGAATTTCGCGCCATAAATTTAAAAGGACGTGTGCGTATTTCCGTTACTTCAGATAGTGCGTTGCGCGAGATTCGAGTCGACGCGTGTGGACGAAGGAGGATAGTGGGGGATTTCTGAGAGACGCGTTAGAACTAGCCTCCGAGAGGTGAAGTAGGTGGTCTTTTGTGTCTTACCGTATCTTTTTGTTATGTAGGTCCCTTTTTGCCTTCTTTTGATTATCGTTCTTCATACCCTTTCCCGTCGTTCCCTCTACATAGGAAGAAGACAAATCAAATTTGGTTTTAACCTAGCTCAAGAATTTCCACGCCCGAGAGATTAGCGAAGTAACCGACGCCCGGAAGAATAGCAAAGCCACGGCCGACCATCTTGGAGTAATCCTGAAGGAAGCCGCTGCCATCATGGAGTAATCCTGAAGGAAGCTCTACATGTTCACGTGAGTGCCCTCTTTGGGGGTTTCTTTAAAATTTATTTCCTTTAAAATTTGTGTAATTATGTTGCATTAATTTGCATATTGTGTGACGTCATCGACAATTTGCGCGTCAATTTTCACATTATGTAATATCGCTACCAACTGTCATTAGAGGCTCGCGTACCTCGTTTACGGGGATATAATAAAAGGAAGAAGCAAATTATTGGAGCAGCATAAAACAGGAAAAAGAATTAAATCTTCAAAAAAATGGAAAAGGAATGTGTGTTATGATGCAAAAACTAAGGGAAATCCTTATTGTTCAACAACAAATAAATTCGTTCCTGAAAAAACTTTAAAACCTGTTTGCTCATGTAAGAAAATGTGCGGGGATAAATTTAGTCAAGATATTAGACAAAAAAATTTTCAACACTTTTATGCACTAGATTCCCATGCGCAAATCAATTTATTGCACATAACGTAGAGGAAGTTGAAAAAAAAGTTGAGAGACGGCGACAGCACCAAAGACCAAGTAGACAACAGTTTACAGTTTTATACTTTTTGAATAACAACGAATGTAAGGTACAAGTTTGTCGTACCATGTTTCTAAACTCTCTGGATATTAAAGCAGGCAAAGTTAAGGTAATAATAAAAAAGAAAAGAGTTGCTGCAAGTGGCATATGTCCTGACGATGCCAGGAGACGGCATGGACGTCAGCCTAAAATCGGTGAAGAGGCCATTACTGTAATAGAAAATCACATAAAAAGTTCTCCATCGTATATCAGCCATTACTCAAAGTCACACACTGCAAAAATACCTGTCACAAGATTTAAATATATCCAAAATGTATCGGTTATACAAAGAATATTGTACTGATCAGTGCGTAAAACCCAAACTTGAGTCATTTTACCTAAAAATATTTGTTGAACGGTTCAACTTTTCATTTCATCATTCTTAGAAAGATACTTGCTTCAAGTGTGATAAATTTAAAATACTTCTTGAGACCACTAGTGATTTACAAGAAAAAAGTATTCAAAAAGAGAATTACAATCAAAACTTAACCATGGCTCAAGATGCATACAATAATGCTAAAAATCTGACAAAAATCAAAGCCAGAAATCTGACAATACGGTATTTTTGTCATTTGATTTGGAAAAATGTCTACCCACACCAATGTTGCAAAACAATGTTTCATTTTATAAAAGGTCTTTATATGGACCTATAACCTCACTATTTACAGCATTGTAAATAAAATGAAGCATTCCGTATGTTACATTTGGGATAAATCAGTAGGTGGTAGAGGAGGTCAAGAAATAGCATCTTGCTTACAACACTATATCCTATCTTTGTCTGCAAACGTCACTGAAATTAACATGTTTAGCGATTGTTGCACAGCACAGACAAAGAAATATTTTTTTTGCCGTTATACTTTCTCTTTTCGTAGATCACTTCAAGAAAAATTAAAGAATTCCTGTTATAAATCATAAATTTTTGGAACTTAGACACGCCCATCTAGAAGCTGACACTATACACGCGGCCATAGAAAAGTACAAGAAGAATACTACAGCAAAAATTGAAATACCAAGAGACTGGGCAAACTTAATTAGAATGGTTCCAAGACCTCCCTCTATAGAAGTAGTGGAATTGTTAGATACAATATGATAAGGTTTTAAAAAGTCGTTATGTGCACCGCATAATAAATACCGAAAAAGAAGTTATTAACTGGTTTCATATAAGATGGCTTCAATATAGGACTGCTTCACCCGGTCACGTATTTTATAAAACTTCACACACTATTGACACATTCAAAGATTTAGATTTAAATAGAAAGAACATTACCAGTAACGAGGCGTATTCCGCACGTTCTGCTGCATCATCTAGATCAAGCAGTAGTGATATTATACTTACCCCGATAAACATAAATCGAATTCCGCTAACAGACAAGAAAATTAAAGATCTTAAGGACTTAGCCAATATTTTGCAACAAAATATATTTCAAGAAATGACTATGTCACTTTTTTCTAAAAAAAGAATAAACAAAAAATATAATTCTTTACGTTCAAGTTTTAATTCTATGATTACCTACCTAAAGAAATTTAATAATACCCAGTAAAGTGAAAAATAAAATCACCAGAAACAATCAAAATTTCAGGCAGAACTTAATTTAGCTCTACTGAAAAGTAATAGATTTTGACATAGGCACTTCTTGTACCTAGCCACAAATGTATATGAATGTGTATATTTATATATAGCCCAATTGACCCTATGACCTCCATTGTAATTTAGACAAAATTTTGAGTATAAGTAGTAAATTTTAAGCCGTTTAAGAAAACCATGACACTTAGTTACATTGAAACATTTTCATACCGAAAGAATAAATGTAAAAAATTAAACCAAAATTATCTCAGACTAATTTAACTTTAGAAGAGATCACTTGATCGAAAATAATTTCTGTAATTCATATTTGTTTTAGCTGAGTTAAATTACTAATTTAAATATCCTAAATGAAGTCATTACAGATGGAATAACAATAAATAGTAGATAGAGGAACCTGCTGAGAAGTGATATAACTATGAGCTTGCTATATTTTTGTATAATGGAAAGGTAGAGATATCTCTCCCTATTAATAAGCTCAGTCGGACATTGAAAACGTTATGTGGCTACTATTCACAAGATGGCGCTGTACGTTTTAACTATTGATTAGTTATGCTGGTTGTATATAAAGCAAAACTTTCTAGCTTATTTGATTTAAAAAAACCTAATGTCTGTATGCCTTAATTCCACTACATAATTATATAACTTGAGATAACGAAAAAATATACTTTTTAACAAATATTGACCTTGTTCTCTGTCTGGTGTGTGTCCAAAGTCACAACATATATGTAGCGATTAAACGCTAAAAATATTTGGTTCACGAATAAGTGAAAAATATTAATTTGGTAATGCAAAATATAATGTAAGTGATTTATTTTCGTAAAAACGGTTAATATAAGCAGGACCACTTATGAATCGGATGCAAATAATATATAAAATATATATAATAATATATAATATATAATAATATAATATAATAATATATAAATGTAAAAAATAAATGTACTCATAATTTGTGAGGGTGGCAACCCTTATGACGGTAGTCAAATAAATTATTGCAAAACACTTTTCTTACAATTGACAATTACAATTGTCTTTATTTGTGAATATACCTAGACCATTAGTCAATTCTAATCGTACATTCTAATTAATACAATTAAATGAGGTCAAATCACCTTGACCGTTGTAGGGGTTGGTGGTCATGAGAGTGTCGGTTCATATGATTATCTGGATTTGTGTGTTTTGCCACGTGTGTTACTCATATGAGAGGTTGTGTGAGGAGTATTTCGGTTACAAAATGGTTGTGTTCGTTTGGGTAGTTTGTGACTAGGAAAGGGGATTTAGTTGGTGTAGGTTAGTCGCTATCTTAAAGGTGGATTGTAGCGGGCAGGAGTATATAAAGTGAATTGAAGTTTCTGGGTGGGAGTGATTCAGACGAGGGCAAAATGAATTGGAATTGATGTAAGTTGCTTCTGAAGTTTTCATGGTCGGTGAAGAAATGGACTGTGGGCCTACTAAAATACGAGATGTGCGAAGGAATGTTTGTTATATCAGGGAATATTTCAAAGGCATATCTGCCAGTAGAGAAGATGGACCAAGAATGTTGGAGGGAAGTGCGGATGTGTAATTTGGTCTCTGTCGTAGGGGGGAATGCGATAGTCCTCATAGAGTAGTGATCTGTCATGGAGGACAATGGGTTACTTGTTCTTAAAGTTGCTGATCTGGATTTTGGAGTGTAGGAAGATCTCAATCGGTAGGGTTACGTGCAGGATGTGCAGTGAAAATGTACATGTAGTTTTGTGCGCCCTTGGTCGTATGGTGATGTTGAGCGGACGTCTTAATGTAGAAGGGGTTAAGGGAGCCAGGAATCTACAGCATATTATCGAAATTATGATGTGGTATAGAATAAGTCTTTGGGTATGTTTGGTAAATTAAACGAATTTGGGTAGAGCTTTGTGTAGATTGGTGAGGTTGGCTTTGGTATTGGATCGAAGCTTGATGAGCTAGGTGTGGGTTTTCAGACGAATGTGTAAGTCGAGGCCTAGGAAAGAGACTGAGTGTGAGAATTGTATTGGGCAATTGAAGTTGTGTAGCTTTGGGCTGAGAACTGTGAAGCCTTTTAGCATAATCATATTGCTCTTGAAGGGGGAAAGCGGCTGCTTGTTTATCGTTGACCGGGATTGGATTAGTATCATAAAGAGGAAGGCAGTTGTTTTTAGAGATGAGCAGGTGAACCCGTGGATGAGAACGATGACGTCATCAGCATAGACAATGGTAGGTTTGTAGGGGAAAATCTAGGTCTAGCAGTGGGTTGATCACCAAGTTCCAGAGTTTGGGGACAAGCAAGAGCCTTGAGGATATCCTTGGGTGGAAGTTTTGGTGATGGTGTGGAAGTAGGATGACTGGGTTGCTGTGCGGGAATGAAGGTATGATTTTATTATGGAGGATAACTTCGTTAGAAAATCTTCAAATTTAACTGGTTTAGTAGATTGGGACACCAAAGGAGGTCAAAGACAAATTGGAAATCGAGTAGGATATCGATGACGTACTTGTTCGGGGATGATTGGACGCTTGTGATACAGGAATGAACGGTGCTTTTGGTGCTTTTGGCGCTATGGTCTGTGTGGAAGCTGTTTTAGTTGGGGGAGAAAAGGGAGTGCTGGTCGATGTGGAATTTCCTGAAGATAATTTGTTTTATTATTTTCCCAAGTGTAGGTAACAGGGCTATCGGTCTGGGATCTTCGGGAGGTTTGTTCGGTTTAAGGATAAGGGTAATACAGGCTGATTTAAAAGGGTTGTGAAAGATTCCTGTGGATAGGCATATTGGATGAGAAGGTGCATGGCTTTTGTAATGAGAGGGCAGGATTGTTGGATGATGATTTTAGAGGTGAGGTCTGGTCCTGGAATGTTGTGTGAGTTGAGATTTGCAACCAGTGTGTCCAATAGATTAATATCAGGGTCTGTGTCAGGAGTGGTGTCTGATGGGGTAAGGGCGTTGTGTATCAAGACTTGTTTCCCTTGGGTAGGGACATCAGAAGGTGATGAAGGGATTGCTGTGTTCAGTAGAGTTGATAATGTGTTCTCAAAGGTAGGCAAAGTTGACGATGAAAGAGCGATTATGATGTGGGGCTGTGCGGTTTTTTTACTCTTTGGTAAGCGGTTCAGGGATCTGTGTGTTGCGCGTGGAATAAGTCCTAATAATGTAGTTTTTGGTGGTGTTGATGAGATATTTGTACCGTTAATTGAATGTTGTGTAGGTGTAGGTGAGGGTGTCTATTATGGTTGCGTCAGGGTTCCCGCGTCTGGATTGTGCTAGTGTGCGTTTTTCAGTAGTGAGTACTGGGGTCCACCATTGTGTGGCTCGTTGGATGTAGTGTTTGAGCGGTATGAAGTACGTGGCTGCTAAGGGGATATTTTGGACGATGGTGTTGGCTAGGGTATGGGAGTTGGAGTCAGTGTAGAATACTGCATAGAATATGCTAGTAATCGTTGTCTGGGTGTATAGGTACTTGCCCCAGTTTGCTTTCGTGTGTTAAAAAGTGAGGTTTTGCAAGAGATTCTCAGGGGAGATAGAAGAGGCTATCAAAGGTTATAGGGTAGTGGTGGCTGGTTTGGTGTGTATATGAACTGTCCAGAGGCGTAACAAGTTGGAGGTTAAAAAAGGGTTGTGAGTGTGAGATCTATATTGGAATTGTAGTTATTGGATTGCTAGGTGGGAATATTAAAGTTTTGGATGTGTAGTCGGTGGTGGTAACCAAAGCCTTTCAATAGGAATCCCTTCTCGTCGGTTTCTTCGTTAAACCATGTTTTGGACTGCGTGTTGGCGTCCACGGCTAAATGATTGGTGTGTCCTTTTGCTGTGAGAATGCGGTCTTATTGATGCAAGTATGTGTTGATGTATTTACCGAATTAAAAATACGTCGAGATAAGTATAGTTCGATTACTTTTATTTGTGGAGAGGATAAGGGGAGGAAATAGATTACTTTTATGTATGGGTATGTTACGATAATCGCGGAAAAGTGTTTATGGTCTGTCGCGCTGGGATGTAGGTGTGTGCATGTGTGGGTTGGTAGATTCGGGATTTTATTAGTGATTAGGTATGGTTCTTGGACCAGGGCTATGTGGATGAAATATTATTGTAGGAAGTGGGAAATTTCTAAGGCGGCGGTTAGGGAGCGTTGGAGGTTGATCTCGATTAAGGTCAATTTGGCGCGGGTTTGAAGCAATGCTTCTGCGTGCCTTTGTATGTGCTGTATAGTATCCATAGTCAGTGCGTGATTCCGTTGTGTGTAGGAATTATTTGTAGACAAGGTATTTAAAACTGATTACGGGATGGTCGGGGACGGTTTATGCGGGAGCCGTTGGTACAGATAGAGGCTGTAAAAATTAGTTTTGGTCAATCTTTTGAGAAATGGAAGCCCTGTAGTGGCTACATGCTGAAGGTGAGCGGCAAGATTTGGCCGAATGTCAAAGCGCTGGCAACTAAAATATCGGGTAGCAACTACGAAGTTTCTGATTCTACATGTAGCCTATGGAGATATGTGTGATGATAATCAAGATGGTGCAAGGTTTTGGTGATACGTTGAGGATCAAGTTGCCAGAGCGGTGGATTTTAGGACGGCGGATAGCAATGGATATCTCAGATCTGTATGTATTTTCTGGGATTAGAGGTCTAGAGAATTCTGGAGGTTTATGTAGAGGAAATGTCCTTGTCGAGGTTTGAGCGGATGGTACCGGAAATTTTGTAGGCCCGATACGGTGGATATTGAGGTTGGGAAGTGAGGGACGTTGGTTTGTTTCAATTGGGGAGTTTGACGGGGGTGGTTGTGGAGCCGGTGGGTATTAGAATTAATGATTTGGATGGCCAGCTTAAGAGTATGTGCTGGGACAGTTGTAGAGATGTTGCGGCGACGTAGGTTAGGTTATGTGTTTGTGTTGTAGTGGATGCCTTAGCTGGAGATTGCAAGGTGGTGCCCAGCCATTTCGTATAGTATCGGCTCTGACTTCTGATACGTTGAAGCGTTGAATTGCTTCATTGGCGATAAAGATAAATTCTTGGAATTTCTGCAGCATGAAATTAACACAGGTGCGATTAATCCTATTATTGTCCTTGTAATCATAGTCTGTCGGTTCGCGTTTTAGATGACATGTTGTAATGTAACGCACCTGGTTGCAGCTACAAATTTGTACTCTAACCTACCTGCGGATGAACGAACGCCCTCTCTTGACAATACCTGGCCTCGTTATCTAGTCATCTATGGCTGTGGCTAGTGACACCTATGTTCTGAGGTCAAAACTTAACCCAAATTTACACACTGAGATGGCGTTAAGGCGGGAAGGTTTGAAATAAAACTACAATAGTTAACAACCCTACTTTAATTATTATATGATAACCTCAAAATTAGGTTACCATTAATTGTACATAAATTACAAGAGCAAACAGTGCCGTACTCCCTGGGTTAGCGCTGAAGAAAAAGTATCGGCAGATAAAACTTCAACAACTATGCTTATCTAACCGCATAAATATACTTCTCCAATGATGAGGCGGCGAACAAGCACCCTGTACACTTTTAATATTACGGGATGTCAACTGTTACTCGGACATACCACATATGAGACTGAAGAAATGTTAGTGTAATCTAGCTAATCTTTTCTAGAAGGTACCAGGGACGGCTGTGCAATTACTACCTGGCTAAAATTGAAGAGGAAGAACGCCGGGAAGATAAGGACCTTGACTATCAATGTTCCACCCCGCACGGCCATAAAATGTTAGTAAATTCAATAAACGCTTAAACATACACGTTGATCGTACATATCATTAAAAGTTTCCAGCCTTGGCAATATAGTTCACAATGGCTAGCCTACATTCTATCGTTGCATAAACATTACTACAAATACATTGGCAAAACAAATATTTATAAACAAACATGAACGTTTGTTATGATGGTACCAAACAAAGGGCACAAGTTGACTTAACCTACATAGTCATAAAGCAAACGCGTCATTAACGGGGGTCATAGCAGAGATTCGCTATAATTACATTGTAACAAACATCATTAAATTTCAATATTAGTTACCGATAGAATTGTAGGTTATAATTCGTCAAATCACATCAAACTAACTTACAATTATGTTTTAAAATCGAGACATGAATTATGCAGTTATAAACGCACAACTATAAACTGAAATAAACATTTATAAATAATCATAACAAGTTATTAAAACATTGAAAACAAATTGTAAAATATGTGTGTAACAAAATTCTACAGCAAAAATAGAACACCAGATTTAGGCTCTTAATCTTTATATAAATGCATGGTAACAAAAATATTCAGTCTAGTAAGCAAAAGTTACAAATTATTATTATGATTGCATCAGGCTAAAACGTGCTTTTAAAAATCAAACACATTGTGGCATTAAATTTACAAATAAAAAATATAAATAGCAATTTGATCCTTAATTCAATTACTATCTTAAAACCAAAACAAATAACATCAAATAGATACTGAAGCTTCCTTGCAATCGGATAACTGAAAAATAGCATGTAATTAGAAACATTACCTTTAATAAAACTGCCAAGTGAAGCTTTTCGACCTTCCATTTTGAAATCTGCAAACCAAGTCTAGCTAAAGCTTGTAAACAATATCGATCGCCCCTACAACGGTCAATTCTGACGTCACGGGGTGCGTTAGAAAACGTTGAGGTGGTGACCGTATTGTTCAAAAATACTTTTGAATATCAAAGTATACACTATAATTTTTGCAATAATTATCAACCAATGAGAATCGACTAAAGGAAATAGTATGGATCTCTACAATAAGTTGTGGAGAAGGTAGTTTCAATATATTCATTGTTGCTTCTTTTACCTTTTTTGATTGCTTCAAATTTCGGCGGACGTCCTTTCTGTACAAGGTTTTATGTTCAACACTCGAAATTTGAATCTCTGCTTGTTTATTGCAATTCGAACATTTACGCGATTTGATATCTTGTTCTTGCGACAACACATATTTGCATCATTGTTAGGAAGGTAATAAAATAAATAATAATAAGAACGAAACATTCCACCCACCGAAATTACTAAGTTTGAGGTAATTTTCAGAATTGAAATGAACATAATTGAATATCGAATGCCTTAAGAAAAAGTCTATGAAAACATATAGTATACAAATGGTAAGTAAAAACACTTATTGCGGTGTTAAAGGACACAACTTTACCATGGACCTTGTACAAACATATACAACACGAACAACTCCATCGCAACCGGGATGTACAGTGGTGATTCTCCACGACCACCACTGTATGGCAGAGTACTGACACTATGTATTATTTATGTGCAGACATCTGCAGAGTCGGCTGACTAAAATTTTGGCTATTTACCATGCTAGTAAGGAGTGTGGGGATATTTGTATCTTCAACCTTTTCTAAGCTCGTGATGTTAACGTTGCGCTAATTGCCAAAGAGACAGCTGGGGTGTGTTAAAATGGGATAGATCTGGATTGGGGGTAAGGGTTAAGGGCTCAAGAATTAGAAAATGACCTAACGACAGAGCACTTAAATCATTTGGGTTAGCCGAAATGCTGAATATGAGGCGTGAGTTGGGTAATGGCTCAACCTGCACGCATAAGTATTTAGCTCCTCGTTTGTTAATATTTGATTGCCCACAACACGACTGAGGTGGATCTTTATAGCTTCGATACCACTTTCTGTTAAATTTGAAAAATGAGATGCGGCTGGCAGTTGAAATTTCTAAACGATTCATTGCACGAAGAAAATGATTTTATTCTTGGCTCGAACAAAATTAGTTCCATTGTCACTAACTATTTGAGAGCATCGACCACTACGTGCAATAAAGCGACGCAGAATACCAAGAAATGTTTCTTCCGTTAAATTAGAGATCTTTTCTATGTGAATTGTTTTTGTTGCATATTATAAAAAAGTGCAATTGTATGTCTTCTGGTTTTAGATTCATGACTTCGAGATAAAAAAATATGATAAATGGTGCACCATAATCAACACCTACCGCAATAAATAACCGTAACCGGAAACAATAATTACATTGCGATGAATGATGATGAATGATGACGAACGCTAAACAGTGCAGGTCAATCACTAGTTAACGCTTGCGAGCTATAGACAGAAAGACATGTAAGGGCGATCGTGAAAAGAAGCTAATCGATTCATCCCTGTGGTTATGAATTAAAAGATGGGTGGTTATATGGATAGATCCCGCAAATTTTCGACTTAAGAAGAACAAAAGATCTGACTCTATAATCTATTACGGGTGAAAGAATCGTTAAACTGTTTAAATTTTTAATTTCCTAGGCGTGGTGGAAATCTCGTAACAAATTAAGGATGCACAGACTAACTAGCGTGGTGCGAGTGTGGGTCCTTATTTAAAAAGAAATGCAAAAAACGAAACAATGTAAATAGTGGCAATGGCAAAGATACGTTATCAATAATACTTGCCTTGAAAACCTTTCTCTTTGTACTAAACTTATAAGCACCAACTCGTCGAGTCTAGAGATAAAGTAATGCTAGGATTCTAATTAAGTCAGTCTTCTGATGGAATGGAGTTCCTTTCATAGTCAAACTAGATTATCAAAAAATCAGAACCCCTTCGTCTCATTGCGTTACCTAAATATATTTTAATACAGCATCATATCAGATTTCCTGTAAACAGATACACATACAAAAATTTTAAAGTTATCTAAATCGATTTCAATAAAAGCAGTGCGACAACGTTTCTGTGAACAGGCACATGTACAAAATCTAAAATTTATTTAAATCAATTTAAATACAAGCACCATAACAATATTCCTGTAAACAGGTTCACACAAAATCTAAAATTACATAAATCGGCAGTTTTCGATTGGTCACATTATAAAATATTCACCTATAACAAACTATTCACATCTCCAACCTTATTTCTTTAATTAAATTAGAATGTCCAAGCTTCTTAAATTTAACAAAGTAAACACTATAACCTACAATACTGTTCAACGTTTTCTAATCTTAATATCTAGTTTAACGAGTTCTATAATTACCTGCCACCACAAAATAAAATAAACAATTAATAAATAACTAATAAACTTACAGCTGAATGCGTTTAAATAAAGATCTCCAAAGATCGCCAACTTGAATCCACGTTGAGAAAGGATCATTTAATTCCTATCCAAGTTGGTTTGGAGCCAAACTATCAAAATTAAATATCGGATCTTTGTCGATTTATCCGCATATATCACCACATTGAACGCCCAGTTGCTAATTTGTTAGTCAATAAGGTTTTCTGACTTCTCTTTATCATGACAACCTTCCACATGTTTTCTCATTACCGACTCGCAAATAATTAATTAATTGTTTTTGTACGCTGTCGGTTGCCTTTCCTTTCTCCCACTCTCCACGTTTTTGAAGGGTATGCCATTGTATTACAATTTTAATATTGAGCTTGTATTGCGTGATTATATATGCTTTGATGCGAGATTAATTCTATCGTATGTACTCAACGATACTGCAAATGGATACATTGCAACCTTTTGTATTGTATATGTTTAGTTAGCTTTTCCGTGGCCTGATATTTGTAAGTTTCACTAAATCATCGTATGCGTCTTAGTGATTAAACATATTGTAATAATACTACTGCTATCTCTTTGGGGTTTACTTTTTTTTACAACTACACTTTTTTTCTGTAACGTTAATTTGACTAAATT
This sequence comes from Platerodrilus igneus, assembly GCA_036346225.1. NCBI lineage: Eukaryota > Metazoa > Arthropoda > Insecta > Coleoptera > Lycidae > Platerodrilus > Platerodrilus igneus. The sequence continues at coordinate 10,447,684 of JARFIW010001052.1, forward strand.
CTAGCTCGCCTATTCTTGGGGTAATTATTGTATAGAACATGCATATTGATAATTCCACTGTTATTTACTCCTTTAATTATTCTAAAAGCTTTTTAAATTAACATGACTACTCTGTGAAAATTTGTTATTGTAATTATTCTGTGTACACAAGCTAATTCTGGCAATTATCCTTACTTACATCGTTTGTAATCGATTTATAATGCACAATACTGAAAACTGTTTTTTTACCTGAGTTACATTCAGCTATGTATTTTACAATGATTTAAGTTTATTGTCTGAATTACCTATATAGAACTAAAATTATTAAAATATCATGCCTAATAAACACTATTATTCTTGAAATTATAATATACAGAATACATCCGTTTAAGATGAATGTTCTTCTTTCCTATTTGATTTCTATCTAACGTAACGCAAACGCGTTATAAATCACCTGACAGAAGTGAGAGTTTTATTTATAACGGCTTGTAAAAGTCGGCAGGGCTTTCATCTTTACGGTTGTATTCGGTGGTGAGACAGTTTCCTGTAATACTTGCTGTTTCATTGTTTGTTTTGATTACTCAAACCAATTACAAAAAATTGAGACATAAGAAACCGGTACCTTCTATCTCATAAACTTAAAAAACGACAGATATCATTTAAAATTACTCTTTAATTCTTTATTGTAGTAATAGAATCGGGTTTGAGTGAGGTTTCTACGTATCACGAGCCCTATTATGGGGCCGCACGGGACTTGCTAGGACTTTGAATCTGTTGCAGGGCGCGTTGGATTGCCAGACTGGGTCCAACTTCCGGACCTGACCAGGCGCCCCTGACCTTAATCGATTCCTCTACTATATATATATATATATATATATATATATATATATATAATATATATAGTAACAGGCTTTTGGTCTGCTGGTTAATAAAATATACTCTTTATTATAAACTAAGCTTTCGGTTTATTTTTAAACCATTATCAAAGATATTACTAATGTGAGGTTTTACAATGAAATCGTTGATATATATAAATTTTGAATATAAGTTGAAAGTGTGGTAAAAAGCTTTTAAAAAGAAAACAGTAATGTGGTTTGTTAATTACATTTTATAATTGCAAGGTCGTTATACCACGAAATATATATATATATATATATATATCAAATAATTTACCCCCTTTTCTCTAATACTTTTCCTGCATTGAATGATAATACAAAGTCGACTAATTTTTGTATAATGAGAAAGAAAAAATTATATACACTTTACAGGTTAATCTGTTTTACTGTATGACAAAAATGAACACTTGAATCAAATAGCAATAAATTTTAAATTGTTTATCCCCAAAAATTAAAGCTCACTTTCCTTATTTTAAAGCCGGCAAAAATGACACTGTATTCTACTGGAAATTCTTTGAACGTTCAGGACCTTTCCCTTTTTTTTACGAAATTTTTTACGTATAAAACAAATTTTTAATGACTACATAAAATATTTAGGTATAATAAATACAGTCAATGTTCAAAAAAAATAAAGATAAAATAATGCCTTATGCTAGATAGTTCTGACCTGTAGTTTCCTTGTGCGTCTTTCTGGATCTGCTACTGCGTGCTGTGGATCAGTACACCAATATTATTTTCAGTTGAGATGCTCTATTCAATGCTTTAAAAATCCTCTGTTTTGTGCGCCTTTGCCAAGATTTAAACCAATGTTTTTATGTGTTTCTTCCCAGTGCTATCAATTTATTTAGTTTCCAAATTTTACCCCGTTTAACTATTTTCTTAGTTTACTTAGATTTACATGGATTTTTTAAATTTCCCTTAGGTTTACACCGTCTTACTTAGATTTTCGTAGTCTCTCTTAGAGCCCTAAATTATAATTATTTAACATTAATTAATTAAAAAATTTCTACTCACGTTTTCCAGCAAACTGCGAAACTTGTCTCATATATTTTTTACTATTATTTAATTTAAAATTTTCTAACACCACTTTTTACAAATATTTGATTATTTAATCTTAATATTCACTCGTTGCGTAAATTGTTAAGTATAAGTGATGTGGATTGTGCTCGGTTCGAATCAAGACTGTCTGCTTATCAAATTCGCGTGTTATATAAGCTACGCCCCATCCAAAAATTCATTGGCTATCGGCGCTGTTTGTTTAAAGTTTACGACCAGCCATAGGATGTTTTGGATATTTTGGGCTTTTAAAGGTATAGGTCTGATAATAACTAACCGAACGATTTCTTGGTCACGTAGGATACTAGTGGATTTGTAATCTGTATTTATTTTAGACCGTCTGTTTTGATGTTATTACAGGAATTTCTAATTTGCATTGGCACGTAATTTAACTTATGGCTTTTGTTTGTTTAAATGATACTTTGGGATTTGTATTAACTCCTTGCAGAAAATCACATATACGAAATGACGTAAATTAACATATTTCTGTTTACATCTTGCGTTTCCAGAACGTATTTATTTCGCAAGATGCGTTTTTATCAGAACGCTATGCTATCTCCTTTCACTATCGCATGTTTAATTTTAATGATTTTTTAACTTCTACTGCATTTAACGCGTATCTATTTACAATTTATGAATGTTTTTTGGTTTAAGACAAGTTTGATTGCTAGTAGATTTATATCTTTTTCTGAATATGTGTTTGTTGTTGACTGATATGCTTCCCAGCATAAATTAAAGTCAACTGCGATCCTTATACAGGGTGTTAAATGTTTGCTCTTTGCATAATATGCAAATTGCGTATTTTTCATGCTAAATAAATGTAGTATTCTAACTCCTAGTACTATTACATATATTGTGTGACCATTATGACTCAATATACCCCTAAATAACCCTCTAATCATAGCAATATATATATATATATATATATATATATATATATATATATTGTAGTGGATTTAAAAAGTTAAATTTGGGTATAAACAATGCAATTTCAAACACCCTGTGTAGAGACAAGAACATAATATTTATGTGCAAAATTTATTTTATCTATTTAATTTAAATTAACAAGTATTGACATAATTTTATAATTAGGGATTAAAAGTTAATAGGTTCATAAGGAAAATCAGTTTTATAAGCCAATAAAAATTATTAATTAATTTAATTTAGTTTAATTCAACGGGTTATAACGTCAGGAAACGCATCAAAGCATGAAAAATCGATAATCCCAAAGCCAAAAGCTTTCCTAACGAACAAACATACGTCGGTTGTATAAAATACTGTGAAATGTAAGCTCTGAGAAGTGTTATTTTAAACGATCATTAATTGAGCACACCTGTATGTTGGAAAGGTCATCTTCCGCTTATTTGTGAAGATAACAAGGCGAGCTTCAAGGAAATATTGTTCAACCGTCAGTGGTTTCGCATAAACGCTAACAAAAGTTTCTTAAAGAGCAGAAGGGGTGAACAATCAATAATATGCTTTAGAATGAGACGGGCATAAAAGCATTCACTTGAGTAGGCACGTATTCGATCTACGTGGAGTCCATAAAGACGCGGGCAGCAATATTGATTTTCTACAACTCAAGCAAGGTTAGAATGCGGCATCAAATATGCATAAGACAGGAATAGAGATATTACAGGCGGAGTTTTAAGACGTCACTGAAATGTATTATTGGTCGAAATAAATAGTTTTAGAACAGACGAACACGCGACAGGTAGATGTGATAGTTTGTCTGATATAGCGTATTGACGGGGGAATATTTTTGGAAGTTTAAAACGGTTACACAAAATTTGGAGAAATATTAATTTCGATTAAGGATTTTGCGTAAAGTGTGGCCAAGGAGGCCTAGTTTTATGATATAAATACTCTGGAAGAATTACAAGGGCTCTCTTTAATTTTGCATCGCTTAACAACGTATTATAATCAACTGACAAAGCTTGTGAGTATTAAAAATTTGTAACATTCAGTGAAATAGTATTAGATTATTTGTGGCCTTATAGCTAGTAACGCGAGTATAATAGAGTGTAATTTAAATGTAAATGAGGTCCACGAATACCTTAACAAGCTCGTAAATTAATAATGCAATAATAAACAAGTGTAATATACATGGATTTGGATGTTGGAATTGATGTTAATTGGTAGCACGAAGCTCAGCTTAAACTGAGTTGTCATCTATAAATAGCTGGAGGCAGCAAGCGCGCATAATGATGAAGCCGAGTTTTTCAGAAATATAGAGCTTCTTCAACGGAGATGGACTTTTGACGCTTTTTTCAGGCAACGCATTTGAATTTGCTGTTTTTTTATATATAAACTGTTGAAATTATTTGTGATGTGTGATTGAACTTTGATGGTTATTTTTGGTTATTTAACGTATTGAAAAAGATACGTATAACTGACTATTACTATGGTATTTTGGAATATAAAACAAAAGGTGTACGTAAAGCTTATTAAATTTCTTGATGAATTTAAATTTAATTGTTAAGAGTACATGGGTTTTTTAACTTTATAGTCATAGTATGCAAAGTGGAAAGCATCCATTAATAAACTGGGTAATCATGAGCTCACCATACTCCAGTGTGCGGTAATAAATAAAGATAAGGTATTATTTGGGGCCCATTTACTCCTGTTGCATTAAATGTGTTTGAAATTTCAATTTTAAAAACAAGGACTTTACAAAGATAGTATTTATTGAGGTGTAACTTGAGCACCGAACTGTACATAACCATGAATTATTATTTGTAAATAGTGGTAAATAAATATTGTATGATTGTTATCTTATTTTGTGATTTTATTGAATGGTGTGTGAACGGTAAAGAGAATGATAGTAAATTTAGGGATCCGAGAGGAGGCACAGCTGAGCTAGCCAGGGAAGCTGCTAAAAAAACTAATTTGATTAAGCAGAATCTGGGTAAGAAATTTTTGTGAAATTTTATATTTTGAAAATTAATTTTTTTTTAAAACTGATGAAGGTCCGGAGCTTAAATTAGAGAGTTCCACGGCAATTTATGACGCCCAATCTGTGGGGCTCAAATGTTTTTTGAAAGTACCAGTACCTGTGACCAAAAGGCACATTCCACGGCAATTTATGATGCCCAATCTGCGGGGCTCGAATGTTTTTTAGAAAGTACCAGTTCCGGTGACCAAAAGGCACATTCCACGGCAATATATATATATATATATATATATATATATATATTGCTGTGATAAGGGGTTGTTTAAGGGTGTATTTTATAGCAAAGGTCGTGCAGGAATTAGAAATCATAATAGGAAGCAGAAAACTGCATTTATTTAGGAGAAAATTGAGTAATTTGGATAGTTTGTAAATAGTAAGCATTTAACACCCTGTATATAAAGTTTTAGTAAATTTAGGTAATGCAAATAACGATATTTTTCAGTGGAAGCACGCGTATTTATAAGTGAGCATAATAAATGTAATTAAACAAGCATTCATAAGAATTTCAATCAGTTATGATAATACGGAGATAAGAAATAAAGCTTAAAGAAGCGTAGTGTAAATGCGTACAAACAATTAACAATTTTGATAAGTAAAGGTGATTAAAAATGGGTAAATAAATAAGCATATATAAAAATTGAAAGTCGAATTGCATCAGATATTTGTGTATAATATGGAAAAGCGATAATATTTTCTCAAAACACCGCATGGGCTGATAACGAAGCAGCTGCAAGCAAACAACAATTACTTGAGAGGACGAGAATGTTACATCAGAAAACTACTTTAAATGTAGAAAATAGAGAGACCTCATTGGTTAAGATTAGCGACGGGCTTGTAAGCCATGCCCACAGACGAAGTGGGATATCAATCATATATTAACAGCGACAATGATAACGAGCTTAGTTCTCAACTCAACAAAGGCCGAGGTGCATCACTTTGAACCTAAGAGTAACGCGTAAGAATAATATTTAAAAGTGAAAATTGTTTAAGTGACAGATAGTGCTACAAAGATGAAAATTTCTATTGCCGATTAAACGTAAGTAGATTTTGGGGAATTTATTTAAACTAAAATATAATAATAATAGGGCTCTAAGTTGGAGGCGGATGAAAATGTTCTAAGTACGACGACAATAATTCGAGGGTGTATAATGATCCAAGTCTAAGTCTGACGATGATATTCTAAGTTTGGTGATTGGACGATAATAAATTTAAGTTTAATAATAATAATCCAGAGGGTGACGACAATAATTCAAATTAATAATTCAAGCGTGTGGATAGATAGTATTTTAAATGGGTATATTCTGAATTGGTGGAGAATAATTTTGATCCAAATGGATGGTATAATGCATAGAAAATTCTAGTTGATAATGGATGCGTCGATAATCTTGGTTGCGAGAAGGAAATAACGAAGTAAACAGACCAGGTTAGATCTTTTAGTTTTAAGACATTTTTTTTCTATTTGTATTTAAATATTGAATATTGAATTTGCTTAATTAATATAAATTAGTGTGACTGAGTCAACAATGAACTTGCATACGTAGAAAGTACGTAATATGATAAAGGGGTTTTGAACGTTCCAGACTTCTTTTTTTTTAAACAATAGGTTTCTTGGTGACTTTAGATTAATTGAAAAGCATATGATTTTTGAGATAAAATAAGATTTACAATATTAATTGATTGAAAAGTGTATTTTAATAATTTTCAATACCTGTACATAATATTTGTTTTCATTATATGGAATTGAATTAACTTCATTTTATAATTCAAAATAAAAGCTAGTCGAGGCCGAATGATAAAAATTTGTGGGAGTGTAATTTGATAATTTAAACAGAGAGGAGGAGTTATAAGTTGAATACGCCATAGATATCGAGCAAGACGTTATCATATCAAGTTTTGTTATTGGTCGGCGATAGAGAGTTCCAGTTTATTCATAGCATAATTTATATGGCCGCCCAAACGATGGGGCACGAATAATTGTGAGAGTACATAGCATAATTAAAACGTCGGGTCATGACAGTTCCAGGAATACATAGCGATATATATATACACACAAACTAAAAACAAGAGATTGTGGAAAAATTTCACTTTAAGAATATCATTATTTAGTAAATAACATCAACCAAATCTTATCTTATATATTTATTTTTAAACTAATAACCCTGCTTTTCTTAAAATCACATTAACTTAAATTTACATTTTTACAAACTACCCCTATAACTTAAAGATATAGTATAGATTTTTCTTGATAACTGATCTGTAATAAATACATAATACTAAAACAAATCTTTTATTATAGAAATCTAATGTTTTCAGCGCATGCGTGATTCATCCTATATTCAGCATACATCATTCCTGTATTATGCCAATAGTACAGTGCAAAAACCACAAATAAATGCCACCATTGATGGGAATGGCCAAGATAGTCAAATCTCCCGGCATAATATCGTTCTGGAACCTTTGTCAAATATATTAAAAAGGCAGCTCCGCTGATGACATACATTCCCACCACTCGTGGAAGTAGAAGCTGAAAACACATAAATCAATAAATATTTACGTATATATACCGAATTTCTCGAAATTAACGGATAAAATTCCATAAAATGGTTAAAAAGAATATTTTAGAAAAATGCTCGGACACGCTCACTTTTAAGTGCTACCAGTTGCATCTTTAAAATTTCACTTAAGAAAATACTGTTTGTGTACCTCATTCTTTATAGTAAATAAAATAAAATTTTCTATTTATGCACAGTGTGTTATTAAGATGATTACGTCCGGAGGGTGACTCATCCAGCCCGCCGGTCTGCCGTCCAAAATTTTATATTTCACTTCAAATGTCGAATAAAAATAAAAGAGGATAGGAAGGTTTTTGTGTTTTAAAATTTACCTCGGCTTTTGATATATTACTGTACACCTATATTATGTTGTCCAAATAAACAGTTTGACGTTTAAATAGTTGTCGCACTTCTTTAATAGTGCGGTGAATGATAGAGAATTGCGGGAATTAATTGCAAAATGCTTAAAAAGCAACCGTGTTACGCGAGTTAAGGTTCGGGCCTTGGGAGCAGGTTTTTAAAAAAACACTTTCAAAACTTCTTAACAATTTATTTGATTAATACAGAATTGAATGTGATTAAAATTACTCTAAGTCGAAAAAAAATTAAATGCACTATTTTGAGTAGCTTAAGCAACTGCAATGTTAAAGCTGAATACTTTGACTGAATGCCGGGTCTTGGGACTCCCGGGTTATTTAAAATGTCCCTACCCCCTCACATGGATGTGGGAACTTACAGATCTCATGTCTGCTTATTCTAAGTTCTATTCATTAATACATTGTTACAATATTACTTTCTAGGTAATCACGGTATCTTAACCGTCTGTGACCTGCCACCTGCAGTGTCACTATCGTCTGGAATACATTGTATTGCATCCGTTCTTATGAACCGTTAATAAACTTTAATAATTGTCCTTGTATTACATTGTCGCACTTCACTTAGTAATTTCTTAATAATTTCCTATTAGATTCTATTTTATAATACATACATAATTGCGGAATATGTAACTCCTCTCGACGTACATGAAAAATTAAGGGTTTTCCTTGCTTAATTTTTAATTTAAAATTCAAAATTTAAATTCATTGTTTAAACTTCATGGTTTCTAAAGGTATATTTGTTTCTTTGTTTACCAGTTTTCTTAAATCTAAAACTGTTTTCTTTATTCTTATATCTAAGATACATTTTGTAAAATACATATATAATTAGAAAAATGATTAATACAATTGTACAAACACTTATGTTGTCGTAGTGTAACTTGGGCGTTTTTAGTTCACTTAAATGTTCTTTGTAGTTTTCCATTAAAATCATGGCGTAGTTAAGGTCGCCTAATTCTAGATATTCTAGCTGCATGGGTTTTTGGATTATTTCTTCATCTTCGATTTGCGTTGTCTTGATTTGTAGCTCTGGTAAGTTTGCGAGTTTCTTGGTTGCTATGGGATCTTGGTAAACTCTGATTATTTCGTTTTTTTGTTTCAAATAACGGTCTTCCTTGAGGGTGGTTAATTTATTTCTTTTCAATTTTAGATTGTTTTCGTCTTGATTGCAGTGGACGGTTGCTATTACTTCTATTGGGAAAATGGCAATCCATTTGTTTTCTGTAAACCTTTTGAATCTTCATGTTGGTAATTTGTACGGGTTTGGCTTCACAGTTTTCATAATGATTTGAAAATTTTAATAATTGTACATTTCAAGGGCTGTCTGCTTGAATAGTTGTTGTTGTCAATGATTGGCATAATATTGGTTTGGTGTGACTTCGTTACATTTTTCGTTTGTATAACCATATCTTAGTTCATTTAAGGGTAGGAATTTGGTTTTGGGTATAATAACTTGATATATGCTAGTAATTTTCATTGGAAAAGCAAATAAATGATAATAATCATAAATGTTATTCTCTACTATCGGGATCTCTATTAAAAATATTATGTCGTTATTCTTTACATAGTCTCTAACTAAAGCTATTTTTTCAAATATTAGAACGTTTGATTCTACCACATCAAAGGGTAATTTACTGTTAGTTATATGTGAGGTAATTCTTAATAATTCTTTTAATAAGTCACTTGGTTCAATGGTAGTAGAGTGTAAGGTATTTAATTTTGCAAATGTTACTGCGTTTTCTAATGTAACTAAAATTTGTTGAATTGAAGTAGGGGTTGATATTATTTGGGTGAATATCGTATCGAATCTAATTAAGTTTTGCATGCCTAACATGGTAGTTTGCATGTTAGTTTCAAGGGTTTGTATTAGGTTAGCTATACTATCTTGGTTTCTTACTAGCTTTCTTAGTGTTTCGTTGAATTTTATAATAGTTGATTGAGTTAGTAATATTTGGTTGCTATTTTAGGGTTTATATCGTTTTGATTTTCGATTAATTGCTGTATTACGTTGTCATAACGTTTTGCGTCCTGGTTATCTAAATCGCTTGTGATTGCTTTTATTATGTTACGTAATCCGTTAATTAGTCTGTAACAATTTTATTTTTGCAGTAGGAGAATCCATTCATTAAACGTACAATGAATAGTAAAATACCTTTATTAATTAAAATAAATATTCAAGTAACAATCAAACTTTTATAGTATTATAATATCAAGGATTATTAGTCGAGTTGTTTCCGAGTTCGGTGTAATTTCACAGCCACTGGCGCGCGCGTGAGAGGTTCGAGAACTAAAATCCGGAACCTCCACCATACAAGAAAGCAGCGAGGGCACTCGTCGATAGTTAAAGTAGCGTCAAGATGCATTCTAGGAGAATGGCGAGTGACCTCCGAGTCGCTCTATGTTTGTGAAACACTTCCTGAGTAACGGTTAGTACCTAATCCACATTTTGTATATTCGTTGTCATATTAGCTAATTTACAAAATTTATTTAGCGCAACGACCCATTTGAACTCGCAACGACCTATTTGAACTCGCAACGACACATTTGAAATCCCAACGAGAAATTAGAAAACTGCATGGATAACGTATATATCGCACACCACGTCGAAAATCGCAACTGTAAAATTTGAGACAACATGATCCCTTTGAAGTTACAATTTAGAAAGCTTAATTTGTTGGCTACGCAATGAAAAATTATTTTAGTAAATAAATTTAGACAACGGAAGATTACGTTACAAAGTACTGCTGCCGTGATCCAAGTAAGGAACCCGCTTTGCTCCTACACCTGTGTTAAAGCATGGAAAGCAAGTATAATTAGTTGCTGTTCCCGCGCTGCGAGGTAATTTCCATTACATCAAGGGACAACTGCTGCTCTTGGGTTCGTAATAGAATTAAGATTTCCTGAGTACTTTCCTTCTGAAAGTACATTATTTCATTTTGTTTGTTAGACGTACAAAAATTGTTATTCAGTTTACCTGTAAATAAGCTGGTTTTCCCCAGTATTAAATTTGCTTTCACTTAGCTTCGTAAATACGTGATCACACGTGGCTTCAACGTAATTTAACAGCTGCTATTACATCACCTGTTTGTTTGTTCACTATTGTCAACAATTGCCCAATGGCTAACACATGTTTAGCATTTTAGTACAACCACTATTGATAACATTAGAGAATATCTTGGTGATTATTTTGACTTCAAACTAAATTTAAGTTTGTTAACCTAAAGAGAAAATTTCGTATATTCATTTGTAAATGACTCACACAGATCTGATTGGGTTATAAAGAAACTCTAGCATTTTTAGTTACATAGAATTATAAAATATTTGAGTAAGGATTAGTTGATAACCTTTACTACCAGTTTTGCAAGTACTTCAAATTTTTATTTTATTTAATTACAATGATACTTTATTTACTGAAACCAAGAAAATTCTTATTAGTAAATTAATATTCTTCATTTAAAGTTTTTTATTCTGATCTAGTCTGATCAGACTTGGTAAACAAAAAGCAATAAGAACTAAAATTTTATGATCCCATTATGCAGAAAATATTCTCTATACTTTTAGGTATACTTGAGGGACGCAAATAGTGTTCCCATTTTTATGTGACTTAATTATTATTCTTTCTTACAGGAACAGCGTCTTATTCTGTTAAGACAAGTTTGTGTATCAACGAAGGCGATCTCTTTTTGGGTCTCCAAGTCCGCCCTTAAAAATAGCTATGCCCCTAAAATAAATCAATTTGGACTTGGTGGCGCCTGTTTGTTTTTTGTTAAGTGTAACCCTCCATAGATTTCGACTTACCCCCATTGCTCATAGCTCTACCCAAGGAATAGACCCTAGTTACGTCGGAAGACTTTGTTTTGCTGACCCCCAACTTCTAGAGTCAGATGTATGTATTAAGAAGAGAGCATTAGTTAAGCTCAAATTAGGAAAGAATGTGACCGTTTGGGGTTAGCGATCAAGAAAATATAATACGTTTCACTAGCGCCCAACGCTTGGGGCTTCGAAATTTGTTTGATCAAAATTTATTTGGGGCTCGAAATTTGTTTGTTCAACGAGTAATTTGTTGAAATTCGTTCGTTCATAATTTAATTTAGCTCGAGGTTGTTTGTTCATAATTTGATTTGCCTTAAATTTGTTTGTTAGAAATTAATTTGCTTCGAAATTTATTTGTTCTAAATTTAATTTGATTCGAAGTTTGTTAGCTCAAAATTTATTTTCCTTTGAAGTCCATTTGTCCAAAAATTATTTTGCTCCGAAATTTGTTTGCTTAAGGTTTATTTGACACTTAGATTTGTTTGTTTGCTTTTGATAAAAGATTGGTTGTAACGGTAATCCCCATACACTCAATTCGTTAATTTGGTCAAATTTACTTTTGACTTTAGTTCTGTTTTGACCCTTAAATTTTTTGATATTGTTTTGGCAAAATAATTTTACCAAAAACATTTTTGATTTTTACCTTTAGTAGTACGAATTTGTTTTGATAGCTTTTGTAAGATTCGGATTAGTTAGATTTATCGGTTTGATTCCATTAGGTTGTAGTAACCATGTCGGAAAAATTCCAAATTGTTTGTCTACTTAAAGAAGAATTGGAGTATGAACTAAGAATCAGAGGAGTGGTAAGTGAGAGGCCAGTGTTGGAGAAACGGAAAATTTTAGGTAGATTGTTAGCTAAAGAAATAGATAAGCCTGGTTGTTTGGTTGACCTTTCGTGTTATGAAGTAGATTTTGCAACGGAAAGTAAAGAAATTTCAGTTTCAGTCGAGTCAGTTCGTAATATTGTGTCCGAGTTTGAGGGCGACTCATCAGACTCAATTTTTAGAAGAGCTTGTTCAAGGATAAACCACCTTTCGGGACGAGCTAAGCGTATGAAAATCCTTCAATAAATCCCGATGAAGCAATTAAGTTTAGAAATGAGACCGTAGCAACGATATTAACTCTTGAAGCTGAGTTGTACGATAAAATCAATAAAAGTACAGAGTCCACCTATTTAGATCGGTCCGTTGTAGTATCTCCTTTAGTTAGTGCACCTATCCATTCGACTTCGTATGTAACACCTTCAGTACCTATAGGTTCATGGCCTGTAAAATTCTCAGGTGACCCCAAACAACTACATTCATTTTTAGATAGAGTTAGTGATTTAGCACAATCTCGTAAGGTATCCGAAGCTGACTTATTTGGATCAGCATGTGAACTTTTGTGGGTGACGCTTTGGTTTGGTTTAGAACAGTGAAAAATTCTTTGCGAGACTGGAACTCCTTGTTAGAACGTTTAAGGAAGATTTTCTACCTGGTTCTTCGGATGATGACATTTGGGAAAAGATCAGAAATCGTCGTCAAGGTAAAGACGAAAGGATTATTTTATTTGTCGCGCATATGCAAACCCTCTTTAGTAGACTGACCAACGAGCCAGCAGAAGTTACTAAAGTTAAAATGATTAGAAGAAATTTGGTTCCTGAATATATTTCGGCACTTGCATTGTCGGACATTCAAGATTTGTCGACCCTAGTAAATTTGTGTAAAGGTTAGAAGAAGCTTCTTTGATGAAACTAAACTCGGTTTTGGCGTCTTCTAATAAACCTAATAAGATTTGCAACCCTCTAAGCATCCATATGAGAACAAACATCCTGGGTTGAATGAGAAAGTTTATGCTGTTAAGAGTAGGGTGTTTCAGAATAAATTAGTCAATCCTCAAGTAACAGTAGCGGATAAGAACTCTTTAGAGTCCTCGGTTTGTAATTCCTTTAGTCCCGATAAGAGGAATCATTTTGTTTGTTGGAATTGCTCCCGTAGTGGACATTGGTTTAGAGATTGTAGAGCAACAAAAAAATTTTTGTTTTGGATGTGGTCGAAAAGGCGTTAAGGCAACGTCATGTCCACATTGTTCAAAAACCAGTAAGGCGGCAGGTACATAGTGGTCGGTATCCTGTTCCGCGTCATAAGGCTACAGTTATAATTTGTAAACAAGAAAAATACTTTAGTAAAGACGAGTGGTCGAGATGGCTTACAGTTGTTAAAAATTTTTGTCAGGACTCTTCGAAGCCTAAGAATAATACTCTGTTCATTGAGAAGCAGTGTGATAATCGACCCTACATTATGGTGAAATTAATAGATAGAGACATTACCGGTCTTCTGGATTCGGGATGCACTACCTCAGTAGTAGGATCCTTAGCACTTTCAATTGTTAGAGAATTAGACTTGAAAATTTTTAGTTCAGCAAAACAGGTATCACTACAGCTGATGGTTCAATAAAGTCTGTTGTAGGCTCAGTAGATTTGCCAATTTGTATAGGTAATGATTGCCGCATCCTTAATGCATTAGTGGTTCCGTCCCTACCGCATACATTTATTTTCGGTAGTGACTTTGCAAAATTATTTGGTGTAGTTGCTGACTTTAGAAGTAATAATTGGTTTATCCAAAGCAATGTTGGGAACGACATAGGGTATATAGGTCCGTCTTCCATCCCTTTGAACACTGAAGATTCTTTATGTGGTTTACATGACCTCTCAGATGCTCAAAGTGCGCAAGCACAAGAGTTAATAAATTCATTTAGTGAGATTAGCAGCGACGATAGATTAGGACGAACTCACCTAATCGAATTGGACATAGACACAGGCAATGCCAAACCCTTCCACAAGAAACCATATGTCATGTCACCATATATGGGTAAGATATTGAATGAGGAATTGGACGACATGCTTAGACTTAAAGTTATAGAACCGTGTACTAGTCCGTGGTCCTCTCCAGTTTTGTTGGTTAAGAAGGCAGATGGAGAATATCGCTTCTGTTTTGATGGTAGAACCCTGAACGACTTAACTGTTCATGATTCGTACCCCTTGCGAACGTAGATAGAATTCTCAATATGTTGAGAGGTGCGAACTACATTTCGTCTCTGGATTTGAGAAAATCGTTTTGGCAAATCCTCTTAGTGAATCGTCTAAGGATAAGACTGCCTTCAGTGTTATCTCACGAGGACAATATAGATTTACATGCATGCCATTTGGGTTGAAGAATGCTGCGCAGACGCAACAGCGTTTAGTAGATGCAATTTTGGTCCACGTTTTGAACCCCATGTATTTTGCTATTTGGACGACATAATATTATGTTCGTCATCTTTTGAAGATCATCTAAAGTTATTAGTAGAGGTTAAGCAACGTTTAAAAGAAGCTAACCTTACCATAAATATAAGTAAATGTGAATTTTTAAAAAACACTTAAATTTTTGGGTTATATAGTAGGTTCGAACTCACTTCGTACAGATCCCGATAAGGTGTCGGCGATGGTTAACTTTCCCGTCCGAAAACCACAACGGAAATTAAAAGGTTTATAGGAATGTGCAGCTGGTACAGGCGCTTTATAAAGAATTTTTCGTCTTTAGTTTCGCCTATTAATGACCTCATTAAAAGTAAGAAAAAAGGTCAAACTGTAAACTGGAGTGCGGAAGCAGAAAATTCATTTGTGCTAATCAAGCAAGCATTAGTTTCTGCACCTCTTCTTTCGCAGCCAGACTACTCGGCACCCTTTATCGTTGAGTGTGACGCAAGCAACACTGGGTTAGGAGCTGTGTTGATTCAGAATGTAAACGGAGAAGAGCGTGTAATTTCGTACGCAAGCAAAACCCTGAGCCGTACTGAGCGCAATTATTCCACCACTGAAAGAGAGTGTTTAGCGGTTATTTTTGCAATTGAGAAATTTCGTCCGTGGGTAGAAGGAGTTCGATTCACCGTTGTCACCGATCATTTTTCGTTACTTTGGTTGAGTAATCTTCAGAATCCAACTGGAAAACTCGCCAGATGGTCAGTTCGATTAAGGCAACACTCATTTGATTTGGTGCATAGAAAAGGAAAGTTCAATATAGTTCCATATTGTCTTAGTCGTGGTGTTCCTTTAGAAAATCCAGAAGTTAACTTAGTAGAGATTAAACTTGATGCAGTAGACTTGTGGTATGAGTCTTTGAGAAAGAAAATTTTGTTGTCACCGAAAAGCTACCCACAATGGAAAGTAGAAGATGGGTTTATTTATAAGTTTATACCTTCCTTATTACCGCATTCGGCGAATGTTGTAGAGTGGAAATATTTGGTGCCAAAGTCTCAGCGCGTAGATGTCATTAAATCATGTCATGACCCCCCTTCAGCAGGACATTTTGGTTCCTTAAAAACTTTGTCTCGAGTCCAAGAATTGTATTATTGGCCAAAGATGATCTTTGACGTACGTAAATTTTGTAGGAAATGTTTGATTTGTGGTGCTCAAAACCACCCAATAGAGGTCCCCTTGGAATGATGGGAAAGGAGAAAGAAGTTGGACTACCATTCCAAACCATTGCATTAGATTTGATGGGTCCGTTTCCTCGTTCCAAACGCGGACATAAATGGCTCTTAGTTGTTGGTGATTGGTTCTCGAAGTATTCGATTTTGCAACCTTTACGTAGTGCTACCGCACATTTGATCGAGAAGTTTTGGAAGAAAAGGTATTTCTTGTCTACGGAGTACCACAATTTGTTATTTGTGATAATGGTCCACAATTAGTTGGACGTATTTTTAAAGCTTTGTGTGCAAGGTACGAAATTCAAAAATTTGGTATAACGCTGTTTATGCTCCCAATGCAATTTTGTGGAAAGAATCAATAAGACAGTTGGTACAGCAATCCGTACATACGTAGAAGAACATGATACGTGGGATGTTGAGATATCAAAGATCCAATACGCGATCAACTCAGCAAAACATGAGTCCACCAACTATTCACCAAATTTTTAGTTTTTGGTCGTCAGGTACCTTTAAGTGGAAAAGCTTATAAGGATAATTTTATACCTGGTGAGGATGTTGATGTCGTCTCCAGTAGTAGACCTTCTTATGTTTTGGATCGTCAACTTTTGTTTGATATTTTTGGAAGTGTCCGTGAAAATTTGCATGTAGCTTATCAACGTTCGTGTAAACGCTACAATCTTCGGAGAAGAGACATTTCATTCCGAGTCGGAGAGTATGTTTGGAGAACTAATAAGGTCCTCTCGAGTGCTAGTGATAAATTTTCCGCTAAGTTAGCTCCTAAGTTCGTTATGAGTAAAATTCGGAAAAAACATTCCAATTTAGTATATGAGTTAGAAAACGAAGATGGAACAAGAGCAGGGAAATGGCACGTGAAGGACTTGAAACCAATTGGAGTATCAGATCCAAATGAAAATGATGATCTTGACGATTAATTCCGGTCCGGTCATCTCTTTGATATTAAGTAATGACGTAGTGGTCTGTTTTGTTTTGTTCCAATTCTTGATTTAGTGTCGGTCCACTAATATTGAGTATTTTGTTTGAGGAGTGAAGTAAGTGGTTTGAGACTTTGTAAGTTTTGTAAGTTTGAGGTGTGCCTTGGTGCACGCTGGTCGTTTTGCTCGCGCGTTGCTCGGAGATGTGTTTGGAGGATGTCTTTGACAGATATCCTTACAATGTAGAAGTAGGTGGGCTATTTAACTATTGGTCCTGATTTCTACATGTCAAGGTGGAGAGAATGAATTGTTCTTTCCCTTGTTCCTTTTGACCGTTAGAAGTTCTTAGATTTGATAAGGTCAAAGTTGACTTGGTGATTTTCACCGTTTGGTCCATCACTGATGAGATCAGTTGTTCGTTGGCAATTAGTGATAGGATGATCAGTAGGGTGTAGGATTCTACAACCCTAACCGGGTTATTTTGGGTTTGAAATTTGATGAGTAACCTGATGGTCAGGTTACCTTTGTTTTGATTATCTCTTTGTAATAAAGTGATAATATTTTGTATTTGAATTTGTTAAGTAACCGTATGGTCAGGTTACCTTTGTTTTGATTATCTCTTTGTAATAAAGTGATAATAGTTTGTATTTGAATTTGTTAAGTAACCGTATGGTCAGGTTACCTTTGTTTTGATTATCTCTTTGTAATAAAGTGATAATACTTTGTATTTGAATTTGATAAGTAACCTTTTGATTAGGTCACTTTTGTTTTGGTTATCACCTTGTGATGATGCTTAAATTTAGACCTATTAGTAGGGTATTTCTTTTGATTCTCACCTTATAGTGATGATATTTTGAATGGTAATGCTGTTCTGATGAGGAAGCATTCCTGTTTTTTTAAATTAGAAGTAAATTGTAAGTGTTTGATTTTAGGTCAGAAATATTAGCCTTATTAGAAGTAGGAATCTCAAGTCAAGAAATTTTGTAAATTTAAATTCTTTTGTCCCGTGGAGTGTTTGACTCTAATTTGACCCTCCCAATTTTGATTATTACCGATTGTGACTCCCCGATTTTGTCTCCCGATGGACGTCAGGTACACGTAGTTACCAACACACTCTCAATTATAAATGAAGGTCCCCCATTTGAGTAAATTTATAAAATTGCATAGTTGGTTAGGAAGATAGGAAAGGCTAGTATTGTTGTAAAAAATTTTTTTGTATTAGTTATATTTGAAGTTTTTTAAGAAAAATTTTTTCTTTTAGGAAAGAGGTAGTGTAACAATTTTATTTTTGCAGTAGGAGAATCCATTCATTAAACGTACAATGAATAGTAAAATACCTTTATTAATTAAAATAAATATTCAAGTAACAATCAAACTTTTATAGTATTATAATATCAAGGATTATTAGTCGAGTTGTTTCCGAGTTCGGTGTAATTTCACAGCCACTGGCGCGCGCGTGAGAGGTTCGAGAACTAAAATCCGGAACCTCCCACCATACAAGAAAGCAGCGAGGCACTCGTCGATAGTTAAAAGTAGCGTCAAGATGCATTCTAGGAGAATGGCGAGTGACCTCCGAGTCGCTCTATGTTTGTGAAACACTTCCTGAGTAACGGTTAGTACCTAATCCACATTTTGTATATTCGTTGTCATATTAGCTAATTTACAAAATTTATTTAGCGCAACGACCCATTTGAACTCGCAACGACCTATTTGAACTCGCAACGACACATTTGAAATCCCAACGAGAAATTAGAAAACTGCATGGATAACGTATATATCGCACACCACGTCGAAAATCGCAACTGTAAAATTTGAGACAACATGATCCCTTTGAAGTTACAATTTAGAAAGCTTAATTTGTTGGCTACGCAATGAAAAATTATTTTAGTAAATAAATTTAGACAACGGAAGATTACGTTACAAAGTAATGCTGCCGTGATCCAAGTAAGGAACCCGCTTTGCTCCTACACCTGTGTTAAAGCATGGAAAGCAAGTATAATTAGTTGCTGTTCCCGCGCTGCGAGGTAATTTCCATTACATCAAGGGACAACTGCTGCTCTTGGGTTCGTAATAGAATTAATGATTTCCTGAGTACTTTCCTTCTGAAAGTACATTATTTCATTTTGTTTGTTAGACGTACAAAATTGTTATTCAGTTTACCTGTAAATAAGCTGGTTTTCCCAGTATTAAATTTGCTTTCACTTAGCTTCGTAAATACGTGATCACACGTGGCTTCAACGTAATTTAACAGCTGCTATTACATCACCTGTTTGTTTGTTCACTATTGTCAACAATTGCCCAATGGCTAACACATGTTTAGCATTTTAGTACAACCACTATTGATAACATTAGAGAATATCTTGGTGATTATTTTGACTTCAAACTAAATTTAAGTTTGTTAACCTAAAGAGAAAATTTCGTATATTCATTTGTAAATGACTCACACAGATCTGATTGGGTTATAAAGAAACTCTAGCATTTTTAGTTACATAGAATTATAAAATATTTGAGTAAGGATTAGTTGATAACCTTTACTACCAGTTTTGCAAGTACTTCAAATTTTATTTTTATTTAATTACAATGATACTTTATTTACTGAAACCAAGAAAATTCTTATTAGTAAATTAATATTCTTCATTTAAAGTTTTTTATTCTGATCTAGTCTGATCAGACTTGGTAAACAAAAAGCAATAAGAACTAAAATTTTATGATCCCATTATGCAGAAAATATTCTCTATACTTTTAGGTATACTTGAGGGACGCAAATAGTGTTCCCATTTTTATGTGACTTAATTATTATTCTTTCTTACAGGAACAGCGTCTTATTCTGTTAAGACAAGTTTGTGTATCAACGAAGGCGATCTCTTTTTTTTGGGTCTCCAAGTCCGCCCTTAAAAATAGCTATGCCCCTAAAATAAATCAATTTGGACTTGGTGGCGCCTGTTTGTTTTTTTGTTAAGTGTAACCTCCATAGATTTCGACTTACCCCCATTGCTCATAGCTCTACCCAAGGAATAGACCCCTAGTTACGTCGGAAGACTTTGTTTTGCTGACCCCAACTTCTAGAGTCAGATGTATGTATTAAGAAGAGAGCATTAGTTAAGCTCAAATTAGGAAAGAATGTGACCGTTTGGGGTTAGCGATCAAGAAAATATAATACGTTTCAAGTCCTCTTTTTCGTCTTGAAGTTTGTTCTGTGGGTATTAATCTGTTAAATTTATCTTCTGCTTCTTAAAATACTTTCTATTATGCTGTTATAATTCATCGTTTCTATGGCGTATTACTTTCCGAATTTTGCTGTGTCCATTGATTGTTTTAATCGGTAATAATTGTTTTTGATTATTTGAATTTCTTTTTTAGTTCTATTAAGTCGAATTTTTGTGCAAATGTCCAATAGTCTATGGTATTCTGCATACTTCCCAATTTTATTGGTAGTATACCGGGATTATTTTTTATATCTTCGATTACTATTTCGTTGTCCATTTTACTTGGGCGGAGGTTGACGGTAAGGGTGATGATTGTCCATCTGGAAGTACAGGTGTCTTAAGTTTTTCAAGTGAATATATTTTGTTATCTTGCCGTTGTCTACTACGGCTTTGTTTTGTCCGATATTCTCTTAATGTTAAAAGGGCCCACATTTCTAGGTGCCGCTTTATGTCCTATTAAAAATTTGTTTGCGTTGGTATTCTTATTGCGGATTGTGGTGATACGTTCCTTATCGTTATCTAATTTATCTTTTACTTTGTCTTAGGTTATTTTTAGTTTCTCTTTATAATCTTTAGCTTATTGCTGATATACTTCTTTGTTATAATGTATGTCATAAGGGTTGCGTGAATTTGAATGTTCTAAAGTTAATTCTAAGGGTGTAAAATTGGTTGATGAGTGGATTATGTTATTGTAGGCGATTAGTGCGTATGACATTAGATTGGTGATGTGTTCCTTCTTGTAAGTTATTTTTAGTAATCTGATTTGTTCCAACAGGGTCGAATGTAGTCTTTTAATTAGCCCGTTTGATTCAGGGTGGTTTTCAGCTATAAAATTAATTTTTATTTTGTGGAGTTCGAAAGTGTTTTGTATGGTCTCATTTTTAAATTCGCTGTTGTTATCTAATGTTATTGTTTCGGGTGTTTCATAAAATGTAAAGTACTGTAAAAATTCTTGTGTTACGTCAATGCTATTTTTAGAGGTGATTGATATTGCTTGGGCTATTTTGGTGAATGCGTCTACAATGGTTAGATAGTTTTGCGTTCCTACTACTAGAGTATCGGCATGTAATTTTTGAAAAGGTTTGTCAGGTGTTTTGATTAACATTAAGGGTATTTTTGGGGGTTTCCTGTCGTATTTTGCCTTGTCGCATTGTTCACATCGGTTAGTAAAGTCTGTAGTTAATTCTTTCATGTCTATGAAATAATATCGTCTTATAAGTTGCTTTGTTGTTTCA
This sequence comes from Platerodrilus igneus, assembly GCA_036346225.1. NCBI lineage: Eukaryota > Metazoa > Arthropoda > Insecta > Coleoptera > Lycidae > Platerodrilus > Platerodrilus igneus. The sequence goes on from JARFIW010001052.1 coordinate 10,469,126, forward strand.
TTAATTCCACGATGGTAGGTTTTTCCTTCGTGTTGGTTTCTGATTACATCATTTATTTCGTCAGGGTCGTTTCATGTTATTAATTTTCTCGTGCATCTTATAAGTTCAGCGCCAGAGTTATTGAATAATTTAACGTATAATTTTGAAAATCGTTTATACAAATGTTCAGTGTTGAAGTAAAAGTAAAATCGCTTTTTCTCGGGGGTGTATTCTTTTAGAATTTTAATTATTTGCTCCTCATTATCGTTCTTGGTTATTTGAATTTGGTATATTTTCTTGTTGTCTACTTTTGTATATTTTACGGAATTGGGATGAGTTAAAACTTCGGTAATTATAAATTGATTGGGTTTTATATCGATCGCTTCGTTTAAAATTTTAATCGCGGATTTTGTGTCGAATGTATTGTGTCTATCTCTTCTGGGTCTTCCCTTATTTCCGTCCCGTCTACGTTTCATATAATTGACTCTCTTTCTAGTACGTTGCGCTGTATTCTACTTAAGGCGTCTGCGTTGTTATTATAATTTTTTTGTATATAATTTTGTAGTCGTATTCCTCTAATCTGATTCTCCATCGTTGTAGTTTTGAATTTGGTTCTTTAAGTTTGCATAGCCATACTAATGGTCTATGATCGGTGTATATGTAAAATTTTCTTTCGTATAGGTATGGGCTAAAATACTTTGTTGCCCAAATTATGGCTAACAATTCTTCTCTATCGTACTATATTTTTGTTCAGTCTCGTTTAGCGTTCTGGATGCGTAGCTGATGGATTTGTCGCTACCTATTTTTCCTTGGCTCAATACTGCGTCTAATGCTACATTTGATGCGTCTGTCGTTAGTATAAAATGGTTTCAAAAAGTCCGGGTATTCTAATACGGGGTGATTTATTAATATACTTTTAATTTTATCTACGGTTTTAATGAATTCGGGGTTGTGTTCGATTTTATTTCCTTTCTTTAAACAATTTGTCAGGAGCTTGGTTATCTGAGCAAAACCTTTAATGAATTTGCGGTAGCAACCACTAAGTCCTTAAAATCCTTTGATTTCCTGGTTTGTTTTGGTAGGGGTAATTTAGTACTGCATTTGTTTTATAGGGGTATGACATGACTCCTTGGGGTGTTATTACATGTCCTAAAAATGATACTTCTTTCTGTAAAAATTCGCTCTTGTTTAGGTGTACTTTAAAGTGTGCTTTCCTTAGTCTTTCAAATACTTGTCTTAATCTTTCTATATGCTCTACTAATGATGTTGAATAAACTATGATGTCGTCTAGGTACACAAGACATTTTTCGTTGTGTATTCCACGTAGTATATTGTCCATAACTCGTTGAAAAGTAGCGGGTGCGTTCTTTAATCCAAAAGGCATTCGTTTATATTCATAATGTCCTCTAGGTGTGCGAAATGCTGTTTTCGGTGTATCTTTCTCGTCCATTTCTACTTGAGGATATCCTGAGGCGAGGTCTAGTGTTGAAAAATATTGGTATTTACCTAATTTATCTAAAATTTCGGTTATATTGGGTAGTGGATTTTTGTCATCTACCGTTTTTTCGTTTAATTTTCTATAGTCAATTGCCATTCAATATTTTCTCTTTCCGGATGCGTCTAATTTCTTGGGTACTATTAATACTGGGCTGCTCCACGGTGAGTTGGTGTGTTGTATGATATCTTGTTCTAATAAGTCTGCTATTTGTCTGTCAGCTTCTTCCTGGCTTGCCTTTGTAAAGATCGGTTTGTTATCCATTAGTTCGATGTTGTGTTTGACCGTATTAGTGAATGTTAGGAATATTCCTTGACAGTGGAATATGTCGCGGTATTCAAAACATAAATTTTTAATTGCTCTCTGCTCTTCTTGGTTGATGTCGGTATTAAAGTGAATGTTACTTAAATTTTCTCTTGACATTTCGTCGTTTTCTATGGGTTTGTAATCGTCTTCTAAATTTTCATCTATTTCCATTTCGTTAAAATTTAATTCCTCTACGTTAATTGGGTTGATTAACGATAGTTCTACAGGGTAGTCATTTGAGTTTAAAATTGTCGTAGTGGCCTAATTATCTTTTTTTTGTACTAATGCGGTTGGGGTTTCTACTCCTTGTTGAAATGTTATGTGATTTATTATTCCTATGTTATTTTTTGAGTTTACTGGAATTTTTCTTTTTTCTTCTGTTCGGAGTTCAATCGTGTATTTTTGTTCGGTATGGGTAGTTTGAAATTTAATGGAGATTCGTCCGTGTTTTGTTCTCAATAAGCGGTTTTTTATGTCAATGTTGGCTCCTAATTTTCTTAGAAGGTCCATTCCTATTAGTCCGTCGTATTTATCGTTGAATTCGAAAATACAAAATTTGTGTTTAATTTTCACATTGAATGTTCTAGGAAAGGGTATATTAGCTACGAATTGGTGTAGGGTTGTTTGATGGGCTGTTTAAATTTTAAATGATTCTCTCTCTACATAATCTAATTAATGTTTTTTCACGATTCGGGGGCCAATTAATGTTTTTGACGATCCGGTATCGATTAATAGTTTAAGTTCGGCATGTCGTATTTCTATATATGGTATAGTACTAAGTGATTTATGTTATTTAAATTTATTAGGTTTGATCGTTTATAAATCGGTCTATCTGAAAATTTGAGCACGCGTTTTATTCGTCGTCCTCTTCGTAAGTTTCGCATGTTTCTTTGCGTTCATAATTTTCTGAATGGTTTGATCCATTGTTTGTACTAGGGTGAATGTAATTATTCTGGTTATTATCAAATTCTTCTACTTCTTGGTAAAATAGTTCTTCCGATGTAAAGTTTCGTTTTTGGTTATTACTTGGTCGAATGTGCGTTATTTTTGTATTTGGTATGGTGTTACCAGATGAGGTATCCATATGTGTGTGTTTATAATAACTGGTAGGGTTATTATTGTTATTATTATTATTATTCATTGGTGTATTTCTAATAGAGCTTGCGTTGAATGCTGGTCTTTGTTGGTTCATATTTTGGTGAAATCTTGGTATGAATGCGGGTTTAGAAAAATTTGGGTTAAACGTTGGTTTTGGGAACTGTTTGAATTGATTATTAAAATTCGTGTTATTAAAATTTGAGTTATTACTTTGCGGTTGGTTTGTTTGTGCATTGAATGGTGTGATTTTTTGTTGGGGGATTGTTTGTCTCGCGGCTTGTATGATTTTTATTGGTAAATAGTTTTTATTCGCATTAGGGTTATATAGTCTGTTTCGATAGTACATGACGTTTTTTTCTATTATCATATTCATGAGTAGATAGTTTATGGGGCTCCTTCTCCTTCATTTCCACCAGAATCCCTCATTTCCACACTCATCTGGACCAATTTACATGAAAATTCCCATAAGAAGGAAATGAGGAGATAAATCTCCACCTTGCTCTCTCCCGGTGGACCTCCTTGTGGGATTTTTTTACCCCAACCAACCCTACCCTAAAAAATCGGTAACCTAACCCCTAAAATTTTTGAGATACTTCTCGGTGCCTATTGGCACCGCACCCACGAGATAAATCTATATTGTTTGGTATCAATTAATATTAGATTTTCTCAGCTACCCGAATCTCTAAGAATTTTGTAGATTGCATCATCCCCCAGGGAGCTACCTTCATTTTAAGATTTTTTACAGACAGCGATTTTTGACCGTCCTTATAAATTTTTTTAGACATGCGACACATCAAATTAGTCTAGAATTTTACGCAGAATTCGAATCTCGAAACAGATTTGAAATAGGACCGCTCCTTACAAAGTTACACATATACCCTCTGCGAGATAAATATTTCTCCACATTTCCACCCACGAAATAAATGTGCCTTGTTTGGTATCAATTAACATTAGATTTTTGTCGGCTACCCAAATCTCTAGGAATTTTTTAAATTGCATAATCTCCCAGAGAGCTACCCCAATTTTAAGATTTTTTTACCAGCAGCAACGACTTCTAACCGTCCTTATAAATTTTTTAACTATCCGACACATCAAATTAGTCTAGAATTTTACGCGAAATCCGAATCTGCAAACAGATTTAATATAGAACCACCCCTTACAAAGTTACACATATACCCTCTAAACTATAACTTTCCTGCAGCTCATACCTAAAAGAAAATCTAAAGAGCATTCTTAAAACTTCTTATTACAGTCAATTATTACTAATACAGTTTAAATTTTGTAAACCACATTTCTAAATACATACTGACAATTTTTATTCTTAACCTAGAACTCCTCATATCGGCTTATACTTATTAATATTTATTTCTAAATAGAGCACCTTTTCCAAAGATCAACCGGACCCACGTGTTTCAAATTCCTTTGATTTTGTTCTTATGGTTTCGCTTTAGACCTCGTACATATTTTCCAGATTACTAGAAGACGTTATAACCATATTTTTTTTGTTAAAGGATTTCACATCGGTAGTCTCTTCTCCCATTTTGGTGTAAACGCCGTAGAGTTCGCAATAGACTTTTATCGCTGTATGTTGTGTTCTTTTTACATTAAGTAATCGAATAAACCGCTCTTTCTGCTTCCAAAGAAACTGGGACACTCCATCGTCGACACTGGCGTTCTTTATGCGATAGCTAGCCATACGGTTGTTAAACGCTGTGCTAACCATTTCTACGCCATCGTCACTAGTAGCGGTAACTGATGCATTTTTATGTCTGTTGCTCCTCAAGTGTGCGGCATACGTAGTCTTTTCCATTTCTAAATCGCATACTTTACACATAATTCGTGGTTGTTTCGCGCAAGTCCTTTTAACAGCTGGCGGAGCTGAACGTTTACGACTTAATGACATACCGTGCTGTTTTTCCTTGTGTCGCAGTAAGTTGTCCATTTTCGTAAAAGCGATACCGCAAGACATACAGTTTAAGTACTTTGCTGGCAACGGATGTATAAGCTTAACCCTGGACGTTGTTACACCGCGATATTTGTTCTGGTGCCGTTTGAGAGCATCCCTCCTGGTAAAGTAAACGTGACAGGGCTCGCATTTAAAAACGTTTGCAGGTACCATTTTAGTACAAAACAAAATCCGCACTATAGGACTTTGGTTAAACTTGTAAGCGAACTTACTTATAACTAAAACGATTACTGCCGTACATTTGCTGGACGCGACGCTCTCAGCATCGCTATAGTGCCATGTAACTCCACAAGTTTTTCGGCATGTTGAAATTTCTTCTTCTGGTAAGTTTTGGTTTGTAGTTGATGTTGATGTTCTTAATATATTTATTTATATATTTAGGTCTGGATTCCAGAAGACCTGCTCCTGGAATCCTCTTGGTTTGGTGCAGTGAGCAGTTTCCCGGATCTTCCCCTCAATTGTCTTCCTACTACACAGTATTCCGGATCCTGGGTCCACTGGCCTGTGGTTTTCGCCTAACAGGACTGGCTACTCGCCACAGGTCACTCCATCGTCAGGTAGCTCGTTTAAAGAGGACTGACGGATGTGCACCTCCGACGACTTCACTTGTGTACCCATTCCTCGGTACCCCGCACAGCTGGAGAACTCCCTCAGGACGTCACTGTTCCGCTACCCACCTTTGATCGCCCGAAGGCGGTGGTCGAAATACGTGAGCTGTTACCCCATCGGAGTCTGGGCAACAACTAAAGTTTACTCTAGCGTACCTGCTTTATATACCCTATAGAAAGCATACCGAAGATTGTCGAAGACACTCGAAGAGTGCACAAGCGCGGTCACTAAACCAATTAGCATTAATACCGAGTATTCTGTGCTTTCGTAGGTTGTTCATTTCCTAGAACCAAATCTTCCGCATAGCGGTCGGTAGCACGTAATGATTTCTAGAACCGGCAGGTACTCGATATTGGCCAAATAGAGAATTAGATGCTCGATGTCTGTCAACTTCCGATTCCTTCGTAAAAGGTAGAAAAAACTCAGTGAATCATCCGTCTAACTTATACTTCGACTCGCTCTCGTTCTGATAATTTCCAAACATTTTTCAAACAACAATGGTCTCAGAATTTTTAAACCTCCGAGGGATCTATAAGTCGTGATCAATAACACGTTCGAGCTACCGGTAAACTAACATATTTTATAGTAACAGTGCGCCGTATAATACATGCATACCCCTTCTCTGCGCTACTGTGACAAGAAGAAGTCGATCAAGCTAACAAGGTATGTATGCATGATATAGTGGGAGAGCTGCGATAAAAAGATTGTCACAAACTGCAAGAATTATACGAAGGTATGGATCTGGTTGGCGATGGAATCAAAGACTTTATATATAGAGGCAAACTTCGGTACATTTTACAATTTGAAAACCTAGACAGTCTCTATGTATCAAACTATTGGCTAGAAAAGGAGATAGAGGACTTGGGTGTCGATTTAAATTTTAAGCTGAGAAGAGCGGTTGCTCTTTGGAAAAGGTGCTCTATTTAGAAATAAATATTAGTAAGTATAAGCCGATATGAGGAGTTCTAGGTTAAGAATAAAATTGTGAATATGAATTTAGAAATGTGGTATACAAAATTTTAACTGTATTAGTAAAAATTGTCTGTAATAAAAAGTTTTAAGAATGGTTTTTAGATTTTCTTTTAGGTATGAGCTGCACGGAAGATATAGTTTAGAGGGTATATGTGTAACTTTGTAAGGGGTGGTTCTATATTAAATCTGTTTGCAGATTCGGATTTCGCGTAAAATTTTAGACTAATTTGATGTATCGGATAGTTAAAAAATTTATAAGGACGGTTAGAAATCGTTACAGCTGGTAAAAAATCTTAAAATTGGGGTAGCTCCTTATGGGATGATGCAATCTAAAAAAATCCTAGAGATTTAGATAGCCGAGAAAAATCTAATATTAATTGATACCAAACAAGGCACATTTATCTCGTGGGTGGAAATATGGAGAAAGATTTATCTCGCAGAGGGTATATGTGTAACTTTGTAATGAGCGGTCCTATTTCAAATCTGTTTGCAGATTCGAATTCTGCGTAAAATTCTAGACTAATTTGATGTGTCGCATGTCTAAAAAAAAATTTATGAGAACGGTCAGAAATCGCTGTCGGTAAAAAATCTTAAAATGAAGGTATCTCCTTGGGGGATGATACAATATGAAAAATTTAAAGAGATTTGGGTAGCTGAGAAAATTCTAATATTAATTGATACCAAACAAAGCGCATTTATCTCGTAGGTGGAAATGTCTAGAAAGATTTATCTTGCAGAGGGCATATGTGTAACTTTGTAAGGAGCGGTCGGATTTTAAATCTGTTTACAGATTCGAATTCTGCGTAAAATTCTAAACTAATTTGATGTGCCGCGTGGCTAAAAATTTATAAGGACTGTTAGAAATCGCTACCAGCAGAAAAATCTTAAAATGAGGGTAGCTCCCTGGGGGATGATGCAATCTACAAAATTCTTAGAGATTCGGGTAGCTGAGAAAAATCTAATATTAATTGATACCAAACAATATAAATTTATCTCGTGGGTGCGGTGCCAATAGGCACCGAGAAGTATCTCGAAAATTTTAGGGGTTAGGTTACCGATTTTTTAGGCTAGGGATGGTTGGGGTAAAAAAATCCCACAAGAAGGTCTACCAGGAGAGAGCAAGGTGGAGATTCATTTTTTCATTTCCTCATTTCCTCCTTATGGGAATTTACATGTAAATTGGTCCAGATGAGTGTGAAATGAGGGATTCTGGTGAAAATAAGGGAGCAGGAGCCCCATAAGCTATCTACTTTCATGGTTTTTTCTAATATCTGGGGACGTTGAATCTGATGTGTCCAGTGCCATTTCGTCATACGTTTTTGTTTTTAAAAGTCGGATATTTTGGTCGGGTTTTTCAATTTTTAATTTTGTTAAGATTAAACTTCTTACATCTTGGCTTTTCATTCCGAATTGGTACGGGGATTAATTATTTTCCATTTTAAGGTTTATTAAGTCGCGTACTAGGCATTTTAGGTTACGTTGGTCGCCAAGATATGCAATTAATATGCGTTTAAAGTTTTACCATTGTTCTAAATCATCTCGGCTGGCTACTAGTGTTAGTGCCCGTCCGGTCAGTTAACTTATTATCAGGCACAAGAGTAATACGTTTTTTTGATTGTCTCCGGGTTTGTAGATTGTTTTCAAAAATATTTCACATACTGCTATGAATTTTCTTAAGAGGGCTTATTCTCCGTTACATGTGGGAATTGTCTCGAGGTACATTTTCATATCCGAACTCATTATTGTTGAGGGTTGTTCTAATAATTAATAGTTACTTTTGGTTTTAGTTAATTTCAAATTTTTGTAAAAATTGGGATTTATTTTGCGGTTTGTATTGTTACTCTTTTGTTGGGTTTATTAATTTTGAGTTTAGATTGCGTCGGGTTATTTGTTATATTTAGCTTGAGTCGCTTTTAGGTTATTTAAAAGATTGAGTTGCTTGTATTTGTACTTGGTTATACGGTGCTGTAATTTGGATCGAGGGATTTGTGCTCGGTAATGCCTCTGTTAATTGTTGTAGCCTTGAATTCGTTTAGTTTTACTTCGCGAATGTTAATTTTATTGTAGGTTTTGCTTTCTGAAAAATTTCGATGAGAATGAATAATTTCTCGCAGTAATTATTTTACTTTGTTCGCGCCAGTTAAGACTTATTTTATTTTAAATCTGCTGATTTAATTATGACTGTTTTACTTATCTCGTCTCCGTGGGGTTTGTAATTTATAAGCTGCTTTCTTTGTAATTATATTGTTCGGTTACCTTGAGTCTTAAATATAGAATTGTAAGTTTCCGTCAATTGCTTTGTTCAATGTTGCCTTTTATAATTAATACAATGTTGCTTTGTCTGCTGGAGATTTCGTTCCAGTCTCTTGATAATTTTATTGCGCAAATGCTTTTGTTAAAATTAGATATGTAATTATACTTTATGCAGTTGCGAAATGATTTTCTGAAAGGTTTTGTTTTCAGTCCGTGATAATTTAAATACGTCTTTTCTATAATTATATACCTAGCTAATTCCTGCAATTTTTAATCATAAAATGTCACGTTTGATAATTGTTTCGTTATATTTAGATATCACGATGCGTTTTTGAATAAATCTTTTTAGTAGTTGTTTCGCTATACTTAGCTTTTTGTACTAAAATAACTTTTTATAACGTTGCGTTGGGTGAGTGATGTTTTATTCTCTGGTAAGTTTCCGGTCGTAATCTATATGCTCTGTTTTACTTTGTAACAATTTAATGGTTTAAGTTAATAATAGATTGCAGAGTACGTTTTTATAATTTATAGACTGCGATGAAGGTTACGTTTGAATAATTTGTTTCTATAATTAATTTTTTTTTGTACAATAGATTTCGGTATTAAATAAATTGTAAATTAATTACGTTTTATATTTGGTTATTTTTGGAATCGTTTTCGTTTTGTGCGCCAGTTATTTTGTATTGGTTTGTATAATAATTGTCTAATTTGTTTTAAAGTCTCTTTTAAACATAAATAAATTTGCAAATAATTCCCTTAATATATAAATTAATTATTTTCATTAAATGGCATAACATTGCAATAATAATAGTTAAAAATCTGTACATACATAAAATAAGAAAAATAAAAGAAAAATTTCTAATACTAGCAATATCAAATATAGTTTGTCAAAATAATTGGTATTTTCAGGAAATGAACTTACATTAGTTTCTTCGTTGGTTTCATGGACTCGATCGATGCTTGTACGTTGTCCACGTTGGTTTGGTTTGTTGGATTTGATCGATTTGTGTATCTCGTCCAACTTCTGTTTGGGTTCTGCCAAAATTACGAATTAAAATTCTTGGTCGCCAGTTTTTCGATTTTTGAATTCGTAGTGCCCTTTTGACATCCGTACGATTGCGCCAGTTAAGGTTAGAGCCTTGAGCTGTGTTTTTAAAAAACACTTCCAAAACTTTTTAACAATTTATTTGATTAATACAGAATTGAATGTGGAATTTTACAAACTTGATTAAAATTACTAAGTCGAAAAAATAATTAATTGTACTATTTTAAGTAGACTAAGCAACTGCAATGTTAAAGCTGAATACTTTGACTGACTGCTGGGTCTTGGGGCTCCTGGGCTATTTATAATGTCCCTACCCCCTCACATGGCTGTGGGAACTTGCAGATCTTATGTCTGCTTATTCTTAATTCTATTCATTAATACATTGTTATAATCTTACTTTCTAGGTAATCACGGTATCTTAACCATCTGTGACCTACCACCTGCAGTGTCACTATCGTCTGGAATACATTGTATTGCATCCGTTCTCATGAACTGTTAATAAACTTTATTAATTGCCCTTGTATTACATTGTTGCACTTCACTTAGTAATTTCTAACAGTTTTCTATTAGATTCTATTTTATAATACATACATAATTGGAGAATATGTAACTCGTGTTGGAGATTTTTGTATAATTAATTTGTGTAATACAAAGTGAGGAAATAAGCTCGTGAGAATTACCTTTGGGGTTTCCTGATAATAGCTTTTATCAGGTGATTTTGTGGTAACAACGGTTCTCACGGGTTGTGGAAGAGAGATGACAATTTCCAAGCAATCAGGACGCGTATGAACAAGCGATAGTGGGTTTTCAAGTTGTTGAAAGCCACGATGGCGCTCTTGATGTCATTACCTATTTTAAATGGCATGTATACAGGGTGCGCTATTTCTTACATGTTGTATGAGTAACTCTGTTATTTGTGACACTAGAGAAAAGGTTAAATAGGGAAAGTAGTGCAGTTTTTAATGCCAAGTTCAGCCATTAGGAGATAATTAACATACAGGGTGTAGCAAAAGCGTTATACCAAAATAACGAAATTTTGATATTTCTTGTTTTGCTTCGTGGTTCATTTATGTGATAGATATAGTAAAACGTTGTAAATGTTTTTTACATTATTTTAAAAGGAGAATAAGATAAACTTATTTGTTGTAACATGGCTTTGATCATGTTCGAGTAAATAAGTGAGGTTATGTTTTTTTAAATGGAAATCATAATTGACGGTAGTTCTGATAGAAAGGCATTTTGTTTTCTCTTTTTAGTGATGTACTACAGTCTACATGTTCAACATAAAAATTTTTGAAAAAATTTCGTTTTTATGAAATACGAAACTTAGTATTAAATAATGAAATACTTATGCATGACGAAACAAAAATATCAAAAACAAATTATGTTAAATATGTTAAATATAATATCACTTCATAAGGTGTTCAAAGTGTCCACCATTTTGTTGAAGGCCCAGCTCACATCGTTTTTTAACATTACGAAGTGCTTTTTCTATTGTTCGTGCATCAATACTTGCAATTGCTGTTTGGATTCTAGCTATTAAATCCTCAAGCGTTTGAGGAGTATTAGAATACACTTTATTTTTTAAATCACCCCACAAATAAAAATCTAATGGCGTAGGTTGTAGTGAAGGAGCAGGCCAATCAATTTCCATTTTGTTACCAATCACGTGCTCAAAACGATCAGTTAAATATTGCTTCACTGATGTACCACTACCACTGTGTACAGGGGCACCATCGTGTTGGAAATACTTTAGTCTGTAATGGATGTTAAGAAGTAATTCATCCAAATATTCTTCCAGTTGGTGTTTTAAGAAATCGTGTTAATTGTGTTTAAACAATTGTTATTGATTTAAGCTAGAGTCTATTTGCAAATGCTTTTTCTATATTAATATCTTTACATCATATGTGTGACTTCAAAATTTTATTAAATACTTCAAAAAAGAACTACACCGATCTGACGAGCTGCAATGTAACGAAATCTAGTATCGGTTGTACTTTCTATTCAAATTTCTAACAAACACATTAATTATTTTGTGATTGCTTCTCAAATAATCACTAATTGAAAACCTCTTTCACTGTTACAAGTGGTACTCTAAGTTAGAATTCGAAAGCATCACAATTATTGTTGAATTATTATAGAGGGCACTTGTGAATGTATTTCCTATAGGTTAATAAATTATGATAAAGATCTGTTTATTTCCGTAGTGCAGTTACGTATTTGTTTATTACACGTTGACTTTTAAACAATTTATTTCTAATTTTTAATACAAAATATTCCTAGGAAGCTATTGCAAGGATATTAGTAACGTATTTGTGATTTTTACAGTGGTACTAAAAATTTGAATAAATTTCGAAAACACAAATTTCTGTCAGTACAATTGTCGATTGACTATTTTTTTCCGTGATTGACGTTTTTTTGCATACAAACACGTGATTCTTTGTCTATACGCTTTTACGACTTAACACGTTGACCGCTTTATGTATATTCATTATGCACAAACATTTGGAGCACGGCGTTAGTTACATATTTCCCACATTAATATGTATTAAAGATTGAATGTAATCATTATTTTTATAGAAATAGAATGATACATTATATTATGGAACGTAACGTAATAGGTGTCAACCGAGTTCATAGTTGGCGTAGAATACGAGACAATTACTTAGTAACACACACGCGAATCGATATAAATAAAAAACAATAAACTGCTACCAAGCAGACTTTTTTATAATTACCTAGAAATAAAGATATTGTATGTTATCAAGAGACAGTAACTTTGCACTTTTCCACAGAACGAGGTGAGACCATAGACTTCAGGTTAAATGAGAAAAGATCTCCAGGTCAGTTAGTTTTCGAATCTCATTACTTTCAATTGTTAGAATTCAAGCTACTTGCCATTAATTATTACTTATTGAAAATAGTAACTTGTAAAATTGCAAACTTGTATTTAAAGAATATAAGTGTTCAAGTTCTTTTTGAATAAAACAAGCCTGTTGGTAATTGAAATAATAAGATTTATTTTGATACTTGTAGTTCTTGAATAAAAGTTTTTAAAAGGACGCTTCCAAGGACCCAATATCTGGCTCAGCGGGTTGAATTCCAGAAACGCACAAGTATTTCAAAATTGAGATACTGCTAACCGTGAATTTTAATTCTTTGCTGGCATAGAACCCAAAGATTTAAAAAGGTACAAACTTGACCAAATCCAATTCCGAAGGAGGCGTTGGAACGACCATTCAAATTGTTTTGGATACCTTGTCCATCTTCCTTAACAATTTTTTTATTTGTATATTAATTTTAGTTGCCAAATACCCTACCCCCATACATGATTCTGTCCTTATAAAATAGAGACCGTGCTTTGAAAGACGGGATAAAAGACAACATCTTCTTCCCGAAGATACATGTTATAAAGTCGCGCTACTAAATGCTTCTTGTGCTAGTATAAGTGAAGTTGGTGGTTCCAGCATGCAGCCAATAAAGAAATGCAGTCGCATTTTTCCATCCACAACATGATACAAAGTCAAATAGTTCAAGGTACAGTTTTTTATTTTCGTAATTCTTTTATGCTGCTGTGGAGTATAGACATTTTATTTGCTGCTACTCATGATTATCCATTAAATTACCAACACCACGCTACCAAACACATTCACAATGCACCAGCGACGATGTATTAATCATTCTTCAAATTAAAAATTAATTATTCAAAGTTTGTGTTAGAGTTCGTTTTACTATTTCTTTTGTCTTTTGTATAAACATTAACAAAAATAACTTACGCATCAATTTAAAAGTAGTTAATATATGATTAATTTAAGCTAGGGTGTCTAATTTTAATGTTATACTATTTCTTGAGGAGGTGCACTTCACAATGCAGCATGTATAGATAACTTATGTATATTTCTTTTCCTGAAGTACTGTATAGTTTATGTCTTATTTTCTTTTGTATGTATTTAAGGTGAACCATTAAGTAAGTATATACATTATAAGATGTTATATTTATTTTGCTTACCAATTTTATATGCTTATGTTATGACGCTTTGTTTACTAACACGTAACAAACGATTACGCAACTTATTTGTTTTATTGTTTTGTAAATAGTCTTTTGAGATTGGATGTTAACAATATAGTTTTACAGAAGTTTTCAATGTGTTTTTTCTATTTCACCCACGCCCCTCTCCGACGTTTTTGAGCTAGCCCAAATTCTACCATTCTGTCCCCGTTCTGTTGCGGTATTCTGCGTAAATGATTTCTTTACTTTCTCTTACTGTTTTCTTTCGTGTTGCGCGGAATACCGTAACACACGGATCCAAAATCTATCTCACCGTGTGCATAAATTCTATGCACATTAGATGTGATTCTACGCCACGTGTATCTGAATCCTAAACATTAGCGGTCTTTACAGGTACATACTTAACTGGGGAACTGAGCGAGACGGGACGTACTTGCGCAAACGAATAAACGCAAGCAGAATCGTGGTGCACAACAGTGTGAAGTACAAACTTACAACACTATTTCTAGCCGATTTACCTGCGTTCAAAACCATAACACATAGAAGTAAATGTGTAAATGCATAACACTGCGCCCCTGCTCGTCTCATTGCTTGATGCATGTTGTTTTGGAGGTTACAAAAGTTCTGAGTGGCGTGTGCGCATAGTACAGCTATGTTAAGAGTGCAAAATGGTCGCGTTTGTGCTAACGCTGCTGCTGGGATGATTATAGTAGTTGCAAACAACTGCATAATAAACGAAAATAAAAAAAAAGCGGCGAATCGGATGAAAGAATGCAGAAGCCGCTTTAGTCGCATGCCTTTAATTCGCGAATTGCGTACTATTTTCCCAGATGACTTTAAAAAGTATTTAAGAATGGATTGTGCTTCATTTTATATTTTACTAGAGCTTATTACAGATAAAGTCTCTAAATCAGACACAGCTATGAGAAAAAGCATTTCAGCTGAAGAACGAGTCGCTGCCACAGTGAGGTTTTTAGCAACAGGTTGTCATTTTGCGAATTTAAAGTCTAGCTCCGGAATTTTGGCGCTATCGCCGTGTTCTATAATTCCAAAAACGTGTAAAGCCGTTTTAAAGTTCTAAAATCAAAGTATATGAGAGTAAGTAGAAAATTACATATAAAATATTTTTCAATTTATAAATCGTACAAAACAGCTATCACACATACAGTACAATAAATAAGAAAAAGTAGTTAAGAATGTTCTGGTGTTAAATAATAATTTTGGATATTTTCTCTGGTTGATTTTTCGTTCACTGGAAATAAATTTTGACACCCCAAAGTTGTTGGTGGATAATAGTTTCAGGCCGCATGATCTTGATTTGCATAATTTTGGTTCGCAAACGACGGTTGGTGAGACTCTGAGGATATTGATGGATGAAACAGTGACACGGTAGGGACTTGAAGCCGCATTAATCGGGGGTGTTACATTGATTATCACATAAGTCTGTATAAGGCTGTAAATTTTTTAATAATTCACGCCTTAACACACCATTAATGATTGTTTCTGCATATATCGGTTGTAGTGGATCCATCCTCTTCAATTTTTGAGCTACATTAATACCTGTTCCGACGAATTCTTTGGCATTACAAGTTGTAAGGACACGGCTGCAAACATTCATAAAATCAATTGTAGCGTCCGCCACATTATTTTTTTCGGTATGCTCGGTCCAGGCGTTGCTTGCTTGTGTGATAAGTCCCCCTAGACGCATAATATACAATTAAAAGATTGTTTCATTTAAGTTTTTATATTATAGTTTCCAAAAAAAGTAGAATGGACGGAAATATCACGAAGATTGGAAGAGTGATGGCAGTTTGTAAATTGTAGTGTAGCCTTGGATGACAAACATATCCACATTGAACCCCTAGTTCATTCAAGCGTATTGCACTATAATTACAATACTTTAGTGGCGTTGGTAAATTCCAATTATAAGTTTGTATATCTGTTGATATTAGAAAAATGGACGAATTTCTGATGGTAAAGTAGTCGAGTATACAGAATATTTTCCAAGGGTGAAAAATAAACAATTGAATTTACCAGTAAATCATAAAACAAAGAAGTGAATTTCGTTTTTCTGGGCGATAACGCGTTTCGTTTGAATGAGCATTCTTAAAAACCGTATCATCAACGACAAGTAGATAACGATAAAAAGTTTTTAACTATCGACTGACGCGCGCACGAAACGTTGTGGAAAATACTTTTGGCATAATTTCATCAAGATTCCGAATTTCACGTTATTTTGGCTATTTGTACATTGCACAACCTATTGGGAAAACGTAGCAGCTGATATATTTTGGCTACAACCGTTGATAAAGTAGATACTGAATCACTTTTATTTCATAGAGGCGATAGGTCGAGAGTAGCAATAAAATTATCTTACCTGCAACGTGTACTTTAAAAGACTCCTACCACTGGCAAATACAAACCGGGACGCATATAAAACACATTTGGTAACAGAAGGAAGTCTGCCTTGGCAGGAAGATATAAAGAGTAGTAAGAGTCTAATACTCGTAGTTGTTTATCACACCTAGGAACTAAAATATTTAATTTTTATATTGTAAGAATACCGTTCTTTCTTGTAATGAGTATATGTTATTAAGTTAATCATTTATACAATTTTATGATATTAATACTCATAGCTAAATAAATAATATTGGTTTTTACCTGTTCAGGTTGTCTTTCCTCAGGTTCCTCTTCATAAGCTGAACACTGGTCATGGTTTTCAATACTATTATGATCAAAATGGTCTTCGTCATCTTCATCATCACCTTCTTCGGTACTAGCAATATTAATCCAACTCTCCTCAAAAATCATATTCGAAGTACTTGCAGTCGGTAAATCTTGATCTGTTTAAATTGCAACAAATCATAATATCCATAAGTAGGAATAAAAACATCATAGCTAGAACTGCCGCTACGTTTAATTTCCAAAACCTTTTTTAGCTCTTTTGTAAACGATCCCCGAAGACCCTGAATCTTTTTAGATACAAAGTCTCGATTTGAATTTGGAAATACGGGTTTACACAACGCCAGTAGCCTATCATAAACTTGATTCTTTAAATTTTTGTTGGCGTATTTTCTATTTTTATACGCCATAAACAAGGATGCTGTTGTTATATATTGATAAAATCTGTGACGAATTCTTTCCTATAACAACAACTATCCGTCATGACCACGGATCTACTTGCGTAACCGATCGAGCGATTGCCTGCATTCTGGACGTTCTTGCGTACACGCTTGAATGGTTCATGTTAAATCGTGCGGTTAAGAATGTACGTGTAAAGGCCGCTATCTACAATATTTTCTCTACGGTATTTGTTCGTCCGGCGCTACATTAAAACATACTAAAGACGCAGGTAGGTTGATCATTTCTACTTTATTTTATGACTAATTCTTGAAATATCTGTTTACGGTGAAATAAAAGTAAGGCACTGGGGTGGCACTGTGTCTATTTTGGTGAAATAATTTTATTTTTCTATAAGAAATAACTAACAATGTAGATTATGATCCTTAAATTTTTTGTAATTATTAACTTACAACTATATTGTTCATGATCTTATTACCAGACATAACGACTTGTTTACCAGACTAAAAATCCAGATGAACCTAATTTATTTTGCTCCGACCACAATAACCACGCCTATAAGCAGAAGGGATAAAACATATATAAATAGTTTCGAATCGAGCAAAAATTCAGTCTTTGTCGATTTTTAGCCAAGGAACAGTACCTACTAGCACGATTGTAATTGTTATCCAAGCAATGCAGTATTACGCCACTAATTAAATCCGACTACACACAAATGATTGTTATTCTGGTTAACACATTACTCTCTTATTACAGCGCTGGTGATTGTTATCCCAGTTCGAACACTACACCGTTGATGATTTTTATTACGGCGACACGCTATTACTACATCATTACACAGCTGGCACAAAATCATTCTATTACACGGTCAGTAATTACAATATGACCGCACCTTGCTCACTTACACCTGGAACGCAGAGCTCCACTCCGCCGACGCAGTCAGCCAGCTAGATTTTGTCAGCAGATCCACGTCGTCCAGTATAAGCCGTAGAAGCATCTGTTCGGCCAACATCGCCGACAGTCATTTTCTTAGTGCCTGTATCTTCTTTTGGGGCAATAATAACCTTTATTAGTCCATAATAAGATTTTCTTAGATTAAGTTTGTATATGTATTGCAAAATAAACACCACGTCTATTTCCCGTTTATTCTCCTTGTGCTTATTAACACGTACTCGTGTTAATCTTGTTTTTATATTGTATTTGCGTTAATTAACATAGCATTTGTTCTTGTTTGTACTTATTAGCATGCATATGTGTTAATCTTTTACGTACTGCATTTGTTTTTAACTCCTTTAATGCGGTTGTTACCTGTATATATGTGCTTTTATTATATAAGAATAGACAACCATTTGTTCTTGTTTGTGTTAATTAACACGCCCTCGTCATAATCATGAAATCAGTCATATTTAATTAAGTGAATTAGTTTTGTTTTATAGATACAATGAAATATTTGAATATATGTTCTTGATTGTGGTCATTAACTCGCACTAGCGTTAATCTCGTAATGATTCTTGTTATGCTTTTTTAGTAATCGATTTTATGTACTTTTATATACACGCATTTGTTCCTGTTTGTTTTTATTAACACGCACACGTGTTAGTCTTGTAAATAATTAGTTATTCTATCGTGTATTAATTGCCAGAATTATGAATATGTTTTCTTTCCCTTGTGTATCATTGCGTATATATTGACTTATATGTAGGGCTGGGTCGGCGTATCGATATATCGATACGTATCGATACGACCCCCGTATCGACCCCCTCGATACAGTGAAAAATAAATATCGATAATATATATATATATATATATATATCATTATTCTATATATCGATAAATATCGGTATAGAATATACATATCGATATTCGATACGCAAAATCCCGTATCGCCCACCCCTATATATATATACTTATGTCACAAATATTAAACTTGAAACTTTAATTATTTTTATAACAAACAATCTTAGGTGAAAGTTCGAATGGGTCAAGATATTCAACACACACCAAAACATCTAAGATCGAACAAAATTGTATAATTTACCTAAAGGTTACTGCACTCGTGGCTTCAATGCACATCGGACTTGCTAATTCCACCCTTCCAGCTGGTTTACTTTTACGGTTTCAGATTCTGAACGCTTTTTAAAATTCATCTACAACACCATTCGTTTAAAAA
Organism: Platerodrilus igneus; assembly: GCA_036346225.1. NCBI lineage: Eukaryota > Metazoa > Arthropoda > Insecta > Coleoptera > Lycidae > Platerodrilus > Platerodrilus igneus. Next base: position 10,488,109 of record JARFIW010001052.1, read on the forward strand.
GTTTCAGGGCTTCTCAGGAACGCATCTATGTATATCTAAATTTTGTTTTGTGGATCCAATCACGTTTACGAATAACATTTGATTATTAACACCCCGGAAAAATAGCACTGAAATTCATAATTCTTTCACGCTATACCCAAAACTGCCTACTTCTGTTTATTCATTTATCGTTGCAAATTTAGATAATTGGTACAGTAATACTCGCAAATATAACTAGACTTTATTACCTTGTATATTCTTTTCTAATTGCACTAATGCATAATAACTTGTATCGTAGCACGTAAAGAGCAAACTGTTTTAAAGTATTCAATAATCACAAAATATAAGAGCAAACTGTTTAAAGTATTGAATCAAAATCGAAAATCTAAGCGAGCCCCACTCCTATAAACACGGGTTTATATAATCGCTCGCCTGCACGTCGGTTTTGTCCCGCGACGGCCAGTTTTTAGAATTTCGCATTCTCTGTTCCCTTCTCGACAGTCTGGCACAGCGATTCTCTTAAATTTGCACACGCGCCAGTTGAAAATCTAAGAAATTTTCACACGGCTCGCAAACACGTCCGAGAACACTAATTAATTTTGTATAGAAATTGTTTTGTTTTACCTCTCATATCTGCAACTTATTTCAACCAATCGTTTCCTCGTGACGTTGCTCAAATCACGCCTTTTATTATCTGTGTCTCTGCCTTGCGCATTTTATCTGTCTTTTTCTAATTTGGTCCTAGTGGTGCAAATCGATACTCTTTACTATCGGTTATTTCAGTCCACGTAGATTTATATGTTAATTTAAGCTACGGTTTATCCGACCGTTTGCAATATACGCAGAATCTGCATGTTTATCAGATCGAATTTATTAGAATTTGACATTTAAAAATACGCAGGTGTTCACTCGTAATACTTTAAATAACACTTCTACGATTTGAATATTATTGGGTTTTTAAAAGCTTTTATGCATATTATATATTACTAATGGTTCAATTAACTCCAATTAAAATAATAATGAATGGCATTGACTTCTACCCTTTAATTTTTAGCGAATCCTAATTAAATATTAATTATTATTTGTACATTTTGTTTAATACTCATTACTTAAAATTGAATTAATTAATATAAATTTAGCACGTAATTTCTATTTGTTTCTTTATACTTGGAACAATTAAATTACATACAAGTTGAGCATTTTAATTCTGCTTCTTTTTATAGAAAGCGTCTAGTGAGTAATTTAAATCCCTTATTTTTAATGAAACGAATAAATTCTTATGCTCCACGGTTTTAATAACGCGTATTATCTAATAAAATTTTATACAAACTCTACCTTCTAATTGAATGATTTAAATCTTTACACTAGGCATTTAATTACGAGTACTTTTTCCCAAAGCTTCCTTATACACGGTGATTAAAATTATTTGATGTCGTTAATTAATTTTCTACCCTGGTCTAAATTTGAGTAATATATATATATATATATATATATATATATAATATACTCAAATTTAGACCAGGGTAGAAAATTAAATAATCACATCAAATAATTTTAATCACCGTGTAGAAGCTTTGGGAAAAGGTACGCGTTATTAAAACCGTGAAGCATAAAAATTCATTCGTTTCATTAAAAATAAGGGGGTTAAATTATTTACTGGACGCTTTATATAAAAAGAAGCAGAATTAAAATGCTCAATTTTAAGGTAGTTTAATTATTCCAAGTAAAGAATCAAATAGAAATTACGTGCAAAATTTATATTAATTAACTCAATTTTAAGTAACCGGTATTAAACAAAATGTACAAATAATAATTAATATTTAATTAGGATTCACTAAAAATTAAAGGGTAAAAGTCAACGCCATTCATTATTGTTTTAATTGGAGTTAATTGAACCGTTAGTACCATATAATATGCATAAAAGCGTGTAAAAACCCAATAGTATTCAAATCGTAGAAGTGTTATTTAGAAGTATTAAGTTTGAACACCTGCGTATTTTTAAAAGTCACGTTCTGCTGAAATTTTGTAGATAACAAATGGTTACAGAGAATGTTGGAGAAACCGTCGCTTAATATTCACGGGAAATGCTAATAAAGTGGGTTATTTAACAGTCCACGTGGACTGAAATAACTGATAGTAAAGAGTATCGATTTGTACCACTCAGAACAGGGTAGATAGAGACGGATAATATGCGCGGGACAGAGACACAGATGGTAAAAGGCGTGATTTGAGCAACGTCACGAGAGCGGCGATTGGTTGAAAATCAGATGCAGATATGAGGTGTAAACGTAACGATTTCGATACAAAATTAATTAGTTATTCTCGGACGCGTTGCGAGCCGTGCGAAAATTTCTGAGATTTTAACTGGCGCGAGTGCAAATTTAATAAGAATCGCGTGCCCGACTGTTGAGAAGGGAACCGAGAATGCGAAATTCTAAGAATTGTCCGTTTTGGGGACAAAAGCGACGAACAGGCTAGCCGATATATAAACCCGGACGTTAAACAGTTTCGATTATTTGATGCTTTAAAAGGTGCTTTTAGATTTACGATTTTGATTTAATACTTTAAACAGTTTGCTCTTATATTTTGGTGATTATTGAACACTTTAAAACAGTTTGCTCTTTACGTGCTACAATGAAAGTTAGTTAGTGCATTTAGAAAAGAAGATACAAGGTAATAAAGTCTAGTTATATTGGCAAGTATTACTGTATCAACTATCGAAATTGTAACGATAAATGAATAAACAAAAGTAGGCAGTTTTGGCGTATAGCGTGAAAGAAGTATGAATTTCTTTGCTATTTTCGACGGTGTTAATAATTAAATGATTCGTAAATGTGACTGGATCCCCAAAACAAGATTCAGATATACACAGATGAGTTCTGGAAAAGCCCTGAAACAACTTTAGATGAATGGTGGTGTAGAAAATTTTTAAAGGCGACCAGTAATCCGAGGACCTAAACATAACCCAGTTGGAATGGTGTGATTAACAAAGGACGATGTGCATTGGAGCCACGAGTGTATTAACCTTCAGGTAACTTATGCTTTGTTGTTCGATTTTGATGTTTTGGTGTGTGTTGAATAACTTTATAATTTATTTACTTAAAATGGACAGTAGTGAATTTGTACTAACAACAAATTTTTAATTTTAAGGTGATATTTTCTTGTTTAAGTAGAAAGGAGTATTTAGTATTTATGTTCTGGATGAAAATTTGGGTATGTCTTTGAGCTCAATTAGACAAACCTGGTTAATTAACGTAAAGGGTGGGAGATGCTCCCTTTGGACTCAGACTCAGGTCTGCATATATTGTTATATTAATTAGTAGGCATCCTACAAGGACTTTAATTCTGGATGCACATTAAAATGATAACAAATTTAATCTTGAAATTTTCTGATACTGAAATTTATGCTGAATTTTAATTTTGAAATTTTAATGTATTGTGAATATTGATGTAAATAGAGTTAACGTTGGTGTTTGTGGTAGGAATGTGTTTGTTTTTTTTTATGAATGAGGATGTAAGTTATCTAGGGGAGCAGCCGAGGCGGGAAGATGACAGAGGCGATTATCAGAAGAGAATCACAGCAAATCGTAGCGCCCAAAAGTGAGGCTCGAGTTCAAAATAAAATTTTTTTGTGATTTTATTCCAGGAAACTTGCGAGGCGTTTTGTACATTTCACAGCATATTTATGACGGCCCAACGTTGGGGCTCGATTTGAAAACCTTAGTTTAAGATTAATGGTGAGGTTTCACAGCAATTTATGACGCCCAATCTGTGGGGCTCAAATGTTTTTTTTTTAGAAAGGACCCGTATAATAGAGAGGATTCACAGTATTTATGGCGACCAGAACGTGAGGGCTCGAATTCCAGATAGTGTGTAACTATTCCAGGAAACTGGCGATCTGAGAGAGAGAGTTTCTGTTTGGGTATAAATTTAAGAGTATTTTAGAGTGTGTGTGTGAGTGATTTGAACGTATGCAGAGAAAGGAGTGGTTAAGGAGTCAAGGAGTGGAAATTGGAAGTGACGATAGTGCATTGTGTGAAAAAAATTCGAAAATGGAAGAAGCTGGAGGCAGTAGAGATCAGTCGAGGACGGAATCAGGGGATCAAGGAAACGAGATGATAATGAGAATGCTAGAGAGGATGAACGATGAAGCTAATAGAGCTAGGGAAGAATCTAACAGAAAATTAGAAATGCTAAGCGATGAATCGAATAGAGCGAGAGAGGACTCAAATCGAAAATTTGCGCAAATGAGTGAAGAATCGAACAGGAAGTTAGAGGAGATTAGTCAGAAAATAGATAAGACGAATCAAGAAGTTTCAGAATTTAAAATAGTCTTACCGTGAAACTGGGGAAGTAGAAAGTAGGGTTGATAGAAATGAGAAAACATTACAGGTCTTCGACAGGAAATGGGACATTTAAGGTCCGAAGTACGCATTTTTTGTGAAGAAGAAATAAATATAAAAATGACGGAAGTAACGGACTCATGTAGGGATCAGTTAGGCAGGGTAGAACGCGAAGTTAGTAGTATCAAATACAACATGTCAAGTTTAACGGGGGATGGTCCCAGATTTTATACAGGTGGCGTATCATTGGACCAACACATGAAATTTTATGGCGATAACAGGGTAAATCCACAAATTTTTATTAATAGTGTAAGAAATCTAGTGGGAAATTTATTTGACGAACAGACTAAACTGAATACGATAAAGGCTTTATTGAAAGACAATGCGGAAGCATGGTACAATTTAGTAGGACAGGACATAGATACGTATCAGGACTTTGAAAACAAATTTTTACAGCATTACTGGAGTGATCACAAACAGGATCAGATTAGGGACGACTTGATTACAGGAAAATTTAAGGGAGAGTTTACAGGATCTAGGGAACAATATGCCATTCGAAAATACATTGTGGCCAAACAACTGAATCCACCATTGACGGACAGACAGATAATCAAGTACTTATCACGACATTTTGAACTGGAAATTAGACAACACGTAGCCTTACAAAATATCACAGAACGGGAGACCTTTTTAGAGTATTTGCAGAGATATGACGATGTATGTGTAGGACGGACAAGAGAGATACGAGAACGAAACGTTAACACAGTTAGGTTTGACAACAGGACACAGAATTTTGCGAGACGGCCTGACTATAGTAGAAATTTTCGACCGAATTGGGAACGACGAGGACAGGAATACAGAAGTAATAGTGCGACTAGAGGACCGACGCCAAGACCTATTTACACGAGATAGAACAGTTTACCGGAAGTAAACAGGACAGTGACGAGCCCGCCGAATAGAGACAGGGACACGGATATTAATACGAGGAGGACGTACGCACAGGTTGTAGAAGGACAGCCAGGACCAAGCACGGAAAACAGGACGAGACAGGATTTTTAGAACGCGACAGACCACTAGATTTTAGTGTAAATGTATATGAACATCCACGTGAATTTTTCAAAATTGAAGAGGAAGTAGAGCCAGAAACTATAGAAAATTATGTTTGCCAATTATTAATATAGAAATTTTTGAGAATAATGTAGAAGTATTACTTGATACAGGGGCAGAGGCGAGTTTAATATCAGAGGAATTCGTCAGCAAAATTAGGGATAAGGTTTGTGATAGAATTATGCCTATAAAGCGTAGCCATTTAGTAGCTCCAAATAAAAAGAAGTTTGCTGTAGTAAATAGCGTTGTGGTGCTTAGGATAGATATAGGAGGTGTAAGCTGTGAACAGGAGTTTGTAATTGTACCTGGACTGAAGTTTCAGAGCATTTTAGGTGTTGACTGTATGATGCAGTTGGGGGTTTTGATAGATATGGAAAGGAAGGTAGTAAGGATTAAAGATAGGGTAGTGCCATGGAAGGGCAGTTATGAAGTCACAGAGGATGACACGGGGTTGAGTATTAATGTAGTAGAGGTAGAGGATGATGGAAATAAACAGATCAACACAATAAGATGTCCAGAGGATAGGATAGCAGAGGTTCAAGCTTTAGTACAAAAATATGCAGAATTAGTGGAGGTAGAAGCAGCATATCGGGAGCAGGTGAAGGCAGAATTAAATAAAGATGCACGAAAAATTAATCAATGGACCAAACCGCAATTCCATTGTCCACCATCCATGGACACACTTTTGACGAGGTTAAGTGGCAAGTTTGTTTTTAATAAATTAGATTTAAGGAATTTATTCTGGCTGATTCCATTACACAAAGATTCTAGAAGGTACAGAGGATTTTCCGTAGAGGGAAAAATTTATAATTCTAAGGTAGTATCGTTTGGTTTGTCGGCAGAAAAGAAAATAATAATAAATGAGAAACAGACAAGTGTAGGGACTGAAGAAGAAGTAATATTTAAGAGTCAGGATAATAGGGATGATAAGTTTATTGTATGTGAGATAACAGGGATGATAAGTATCGATATAGAAGGCGGAGAAAAGAGGATGAAGAGTATTAGGATGGTGAGAAGAAAGACGTGGAGGGTCAATAAGAGAGTTAGATTTAAATAACTTGATGAACAAAGGATAGAGATAGGTGAATTTTAGTATAGATATAGAATAGAGAGTAGATAGGTGTATGATAGAGTAATATTTAAATAGGATAGGAGTAGGAATAGGTGTATATAGAAGAGTAGAAGTAAGTGTTTATAAAAAATAAAGCTAGGTATAGGATAAATATGGGAGATAGTTAGAAATAGGTATATAGGATGAGAAGGAAAATTAAATGTAGGAAGAAAATAAGATAGGTTAAGTATAGATATTTCATATAAGATTAGTGGAGAGTTAGGAATAGAATAAGAGTAGGATAGGTATATAGGATTAGGTAGAGGGAAGTGAAGTATAGTGAAGATTAATTAAAAGTTATTAATAGGATAGGTATATAGGATGTATATAGGATTAGATGGAGAAATAGGATGAAGTTAGGGATGATTTCAGTTTATAAAATTAGGCGAGAGTTAGGAATAAGATAGGGATATAGGATATGTGTAAATATTTTCAGGATTGGATATAAGTTAGATAGATAAGGGTAGAGAGAAATAGGCAATTTTTTTTTGTAAATTTTTTTTGCGGTTTAAATGTTTTATATTTGAATTCAAATAAGTGGGATTATTTGTATTCAAATAGGGGGAAAATACTCAAATTTAGTCCAGGGTAGAAAATTAAATAATCACATCAAATAATTTTAATCACCGTGTAGAAGGAAGCTTTGGGAAAAGGTACGCGTTATTAAAACCGTGAAGCATAAAAATTCATTCGTTTCATTAAAAATAAGGGGGTTAAATTATTTACTGGACGCTTTATATAAAAAAAAGCAGAATTAAAATGCTCAATTTTAAGGTAGTTTAATTATTCCAAGTAAAGAATCAAATAGAAATTACGTGCAAAATTTATATTAATTAACTCAATTTTAAGTAACCGGTATTAAACAAAATGTACAAATAATAATTAATATTTAATTAGGATTCACTAAAAATTAAAGGGTAAAAGTCAACGCCATTCATTATTGTTTTAATTGGAGTTAATTGAACCGTTAGTAACATATAATATGCATAAAAGCGTGTAAAAAACCCAATAGTATTCAAATCGTAGAAGTGTTATTTAGAAGTATTAAGTTTGAACACCTGCGTATTTTTAAAAATCACGTTCTGCTGAAATTTTGTAGATAACAAATGGTTACAGAGAATGTTGGAGAAATCGTCGCTTAATATTCACGGGAAATGCTAATAAAGTGGGTTATTTAACAGTCCACGTGGACTGAAATAACTGATAGTAAAGAGTATCGATTTGTACCACTCAGAACAGGGTAGATAGAGACGGATAATATGCGCGGGACAGAGACACAGATGGTAAAAGGCGTGATTTGAGCAACGTCACGAGAGCGGCGATTGGTTGAAAATCAGATGCAGATATGAGGTGTAAACGTAACGATTTCGATACAAAATTAATTAGTTATTCTCGGACGCGTTGCGAGCCGTGCGAAAATTTCTGAGATTTTAACTGACGCGAGTGCAAATTTAATAATAATCGCGTGCCCGACTGTCGAGAAGGGAACCGAGAATGCGAAATTCTAAGAATTGTCCGTTTTGGGGACAAAAGCGACGAACAGGCTAGCCGATATATAAACCCGGACGTTAAACAGTTTCGCTGTCTTAGATTTTGATTATTTGATGCTTTAAAAGGTGCTTTTAGATTTACGATTTTGATTTAATACTTTAAACAGTTTGCTCTTATATTTTGGTAATTATTGAACACTTTAAAACAGTTTGCTCTTTACGTGCTACAATGAAAGTTAGTTAGTGCATTTAGAAAAGAAGATACAAGGTAATAAAGTCTAGTTATATTGGCAAGTATTATTGTATCAACTATCGAAATTGTAACGATAAATGAATAAACAAAAGTAGGCAGTTTTGGCGTATAGCGTGAAAGAAGTATGAATTTCTTTGCTATTTTCGACGGTGTTAATAATTAAATGATTCGTAAATGTGACTGGATCCCCAAAACAAGATTCAGATATACACAGATGAGTTCTGGAAAAGCCCTGAAACAACTTTAGATGAATGGTGGTGTAGAAAATTTTTAAAGGCGACCAGTAATCCGAGGACCTAAACATAACCCAGTTGGAATGGTGTGATTAACAAAGGACGATGTACATTGGAGCCACGAGTGTATTAACCTTCAGGTAACTTATGCTTTGTTGTTCGATTTTTGATGTTTTGGTGTGTGTTGAATAACTTTATAATTTATTTACTTAAAATGGACAGTAGTGAATTTGTACTAACAATAAATTTTTAATTTTAAGGTGATATTTTCTTGTTTAAGTAGAAAGGAGTATTTAGTATTTATGTTCTGGATGAAAATTTGGGTATGTCTTTGAGCTCAATTAGACAAACCTGGTTAATTAACGTAAAGGGGTGGGAGATGCTCCTTTGGACTCAGACTCAGGTCTGCATATATTGTTATATTAATTAGTAGGCATCCTACAAGGACTTTAATTCTGGATGCACATTAAAATGATAACAAATTTAATCTTGAAATTTTCTGATACTGAAATTTATGCTGAATTTTAATTTTGAAATTTTAATGTATTGTGAATATTGATGTAAATAGAGTTAACGTTGGTGTTTGTGGTAGGAATGTGTTTGTTTTTTTTTATGAATGAGGATGTAAGTTATCTAGGGGAGCAGCCGAGGCGGGAAGAGGACAGAGGCGATTATCAGAAGAGAATCACAGCAAATCGTAGCGCCCAAAAGTGAGGCTCGAGTTCAAAATAAAATTTTTTTGTGATTTTATTCCAGGAAACTGGCGAGGCTTTTTGTACATTTCACAGCATATTTATGACGGCCCAACGCTGGGGCTCGATTTGAAAACCTTAGTTTAAGATTAATGGTGAGGTTTCACAGCAATTTATGACGCCCAATCTGTGGGGCTCGAATGTTTTTTTTTTAGAAAGGACCCGTATAATAGAGAGGATTCACAGTATTTAATATATATATATATATATATATATATATATATATATATATATATATACGTACCGCTACGTATTGATACGTATCGATACGTATCAATACGCATCGATGTGTATCAATACGTATCGATATATATATATATCGATATTTGATATGTCAATACATATCGATATAGAATATGTATCGATATTCGATACGCAAAATCCCGTATCGCTCACCCCTACTTATATGTTTAAAAATCAACTACAGTGAGAATTATTAATTCTTTTCTACATACGAACTAGTGTGTAGAATTGTAATAAAAACATTTACTCGTGTTGTGATTTGTAAGTTGCAAAAAAACATTCCACACATTGGTGAATTATTATGGCAACCTGAACATACGTATACAACTTGTTTACTGTTTGGCAGCATATAATCTACCAAGTTCATCTGAAAATTTTATATAACAATTTCTGCATCGCTTTCTGTTTTCAATAACATTTAATTGACGAATTTTAGTTTCAACAGTAGCGCTTCTGGGAATATCTATATTGAGTAATTGCAAGCAAAGAATTATATAAGTTTTACAATCGATATTTTCGTCTGGTTTACGTCATTGTATAGAACCCATGCATTTACGATATATGTTTCCGTTAATGCCTCTACAGCAATTTTTCAAAACCATTTAATTTTTCTTATAGCAACAGAATATGACGCCATTTGATCGGACAGCTCAATAAAGAATTTTGCAAAATTATAACTACATACTATTGAAGACTTTCACGGACACCTCCTTTCCTAGCACTTACCTCCATTATATGTCATCGCCGTGGTGAGTAATTATAAATAAAATGTTTCTTTTATCTTTCCATTTAGGAACTACTATTCTATTCTTTGCTTGTCCAAAAATTTCACCTCTTTTTAGCTTTTTATAAACAATTTCCTTAGGATTATTTTCTATTACTTCTAAGGGTGTCAAGCAGATGCGTCAGTTGTTCTTATAGTTGCTCTGTCAACCCAACACTATTATACCAGTTACTAGCAAACAAAGTTTGTTCTTCATTCAACAATCCACTCATCAGCTCAAAAATCACTTTCTTTGCAACAGGAATTCCTTCAGTATTCCACAGTAAATTTGAATATGATAAGTGTAACCCACCTTTTGACATAACTTGAAAATTTTAATTCCAAATTTGTGTTTATTTCCTTTAATATATTGACGAAACAATATTCTTCCCTAAAATTAGCATCATGCTTTCATCGACGCATACATATTCAGCCAGTTGCCTGTAATTTTTAATGATGTTTAGTAAATCCAATAAAGGTTGAATTTTAAAAATCTCTCTCCTGGTGGGCATCTTCATTATTCGAAAAGTGCAACATCTGTAGCAGTAACTCAAAACGACTTCTACACATAAATTTTGATGTCGGATTTGAGTTAAAGTTGAGATCGTCTCGAATGATCTTTCAGAGCTGGCTTACAATCAAAAGCCATTCAGATTATAATTTCTAAAAATTGTTTCATCTCAGCTGCATTAGTGGAACCCAATTATTTATTGAAGCATGTTTATTTTCCAGAACCCCTTTTAACTAAACATTTTTGAATTAAAATCATTTTTAGTTTTATAAATTTTTGTTTTGGTAAAATATTTTATCCTATATAATTATAAAGCAACCGGTTTATTTTCGTCCCTCATAGACGAAGTTGTTTGTTTCGATACGCGGCACCTACCTGCAACGTTAACAACGAGTGAGTCGCTTCTTATCTGTCGTAGAAGAAGGATGTCTTGTCCAACTTCTAGGGCAAACAATTGGAGAATCGCATTAGGTTTGCGATCTCCTTAATATTAGTTATGTAGAAAATTAGGGCGATGTTAATTAATGCGCAGTTAAGAAAAGTTAGAAAAAGTTATGAATGGTTAAATAACGTATGCAAAGACAAGCAAAATTAATTTAAACCATGAAATTTTATAATCTTTACGGCTAATAATGAAATAAATTTTTACAACTACAAGACACCATTAAAATATGTTCCAACTGTAAATGATAGTTTATCGTATAAAAACTTTTACGAAGGCATTTATGTGACGGCATAATTTGGTAGTGATTAGAGTTGAAAGAAAATGCCTACATCACATCTTTTGAAGTTGGTCTTTGATGTCCTTAGCTAGCACTGATCTGAACACCCGTTCTACCTTTCTCGTTTAAGTCTGAGAATATGTTGAGGCCCTAATGGAATACGGTTATTATTTGGCTCGTCAATACTTCAAGGTTTACCACATTTCTTGACGTAGGTTTACCACATTTTATGACATAGAAAGACAGATGGTGAGTGTTGAAACAAATAGCTCCCTTATTATCAAAGTCCAACTACTTTACCTTTGAAGGTTATTGGTGCATAAAAATGTTATTTTTAAATAAGAGTGATCTAATTAGAGATGCAATGCATTAGACTTGAGAGTTGAATAAATTCTCGGTAGAAAATAAATTTAATTTGATTAACTATTGCTTACGTCAATTTTATGTATCTTATAAATAAAAAAATCAAGTACTAGTGTAAATCGAAAATACCAGATTGGTTCTGTACGATATTTTATAAAATGCCCAAATATTAATTAGGGGCGATTTTGAAATTTAAATATCAAATAAAGATTGTACAGATAATATTTCCGTTATAATAAATGTAAATATTTTGGATCAACACTTATTGTTGTTGTGTTAAATGACACAAGATACTCATATGTGAGGAATTGACAGCCATAAAATTTTACTTAAAAAGGGTTGAATCTATTAGAAAACATCTTTCCAAATTTAACAGTACTTACAGAATTCGAAGGTGTATAATATAATTATGTCCGACACAGCTGCGGACAGAGGTATATTTTTTATTTTTAATGTGTTATCTAGGGACGCAAATAACGAACCCTTTGCTTTAAATATTTAACCTTTACTTGTAGGTACAAGGTAAGGTGTGCGACAACAGAGCTTTTGTGCTCAGATGTGTTTGTACACTAAGTGGTTTCTTTTTCCTATTAGTATTTTCCCGCTAGAAATAAAAATTAATGAAGTAGTGGCGCCTTGATATTATCCGTTAGTATATACCCCCCTGATAGTTTCTTCAAACAACCGCGGAAGTTAGAGTTTCAAGTTAGTCTGGAAGATTCCAAAGGCCGTTATTTCAAACGGATTAAACTACAGCTCTTTCGTGGCCTTTGTGAACACAGACGTGAGTTGTATCTACTTAGGAAACCACCCCAGGCTCAGTATTTCGTCTTGTAATTTGTAGTCCAACTTAATTCAAAATTATCATAATTACAATCGAACAGCTATGGTCCTTAAAAAATGTTATAAAAAATAGAGCCGCAACGTGTGGGGCTCGAATTTTTGCGTATACTCTAATTTCAATATAGAACAGTTTGTTCCTATTTGTTCCCAAGAATAAAAATTCCAAAAAATACGTTCGTATCTCGAACCAACAACTAATTATGTTTTACAAAATTGCGCACAGAACGTGGCACGCGACGTCCAACCCTATGCGAAACGACGCTCTAAGTCAATGGTTACAAAATAATACCCGACGTTAATTGTTACAAATTTGCGTTTAATGCCATATAATTATATTCAAAGGATGTTCATCGTTAAAGAATTTTTGAGTATCATAAATATCTAACCGATATTTGTACAGTGTGTCCCAAATTGGATGTATTAAATGGGTAACTTAGTTGTTATTAAAGATACAATAAAACTGCGTGCGCAGTCATGTGCCAACTTTTTGAGATCAATTCAATGGTGATATCACAAATGAGCGATCTCCTTTTGTTTTCGAGTTATAGCCAAAAATTGATATTTTTAACAATTCTATTAATTTGTATAACTCGTTTGGTTGCAAAAATATCCAAAAATACTGTAATAGTTTTTTATACGGTTTTTTACGTAGAATACAGTGGCGTACGCAAATATTTATTATTTATAATACTTTTGAGGTTATAATATAAACTTGCATTTTTTTAAATGGAAACTACAATTGGTTGTCACTTTATTTAAAAGCTCTTTTTGACAGATATTCAAAAATATATAGTTTAATATAATTATCTTTTCAAATGGCCGAATTATTCCATGTTTTTGGTATAATAAAATAATTTATTATACTGGTAATAAATAGTTGGCCGCGAAACAAAAGGTAAATAAAAAACGACAATTGTTTGTATAACAAACGTCAACGAGCTTCAATCATATCTATTGCACATGCAATAAATTGTATTGTTAGTTTGTAAGTGAACCTTCAGTCTGTTACTAAATGGCAAAATTTGAAAATTACGAAAAATAGGATATGCTAGTTGCATTTATTGAGTCTGCGAGAATTCCTCTATCAGTAAAAACTTTATATTTCAACAGGTAATTGTGTAACTAATAGCAAATAATATTACTATGTCGTTTGTAAATAATACAGATACCCTGAAAGACAACAACCTAATATTAACATGTTTAAAAGGATAGATAGTAATTTACAACAGTTTGGCTGCTTTGAAAAACCTAGAACGAAGCAGTATGCAGTTTTTAATCAAGAGCAAACTACTGTTTCAACCACAGCATGTGTGGAAACAAACCCAAGAACATCATGTAGGAAAATTGAAAGGGAAATGGGTGTTTTTAAATCAGCAGCTTCAAGAATATTGAAGCGTAATAAATATCGACCCTATAAAATAAAATTATACATAGTTTGTTTCCCGACGATTTTCAAAAAAGAAGGCGATTTTGTCAATGGTATCTTTGTAAATGTGCTGCTACTAACAATTTTGGAAATAACATTATATGGTCTGATGAAGCACTTGCTGGTCGAATGAAAATACCTATCAAACATACGAGGTGTCAACAAAGCCGTTATGGTTTGAATATTTGTTGCTACATTGTTGGTGGCAAATTTCAATACCATATTTTTGAAAACAATCATTCAGCTTGTCGCTATATTGAAATTTTGTATACCAACTTGCACGAATTACTGGAGGACATGCCTCTCGAAAAAAAACAAAAAGTGTGGTTCCAACAACATGGTGCACCCCCGCACACCGCTATAATTACTCGTGATTATTTAAATAGAGAATATCTCAATAAATGGATGGGTACGTTTGGACCTGTTCAGTGGCCGCCTAGATCTCCTGACTTGTCGATATTGGACTATTTCTTGTGGAATTTTTTGAAAGAGGAAATCTATAAAACCCAGAACCATAGTATTGAAGAGTTGCGGAATTCAATTGAAGCAGCATTTCGTAAAGTTAAGGCGGTTTATTTATTAAATTCTATTAAGTCTTTAATAAAACGATGCGAACTTTGTTTAAGAGAGAATGGAGGCCAGTTTGAACAATATCTCTGAATTATCAGTAAATAAAACTATTGTAGTATTCCCATCTGTGTTCTAGTGTTTTATGTATACTATGTGTGAGGGTGTGTGTAGGTGAGGGGTGTGTGTGGTTGTGTGTGCATGCGTGGGCGCGTGCTTGTGTGTGTGTGTTTGTGAGGGTATGAGGTGTGTGAGTATGTGTGTATTTGTGTATCCATATATGGATTATAGACTGTTTAAATGTGGATAGGAAAGTATAATTTTCAATTTAAGATTTAGTTGTATTAATTTTTGTAATATATGTAGTTATGATATTGTATTCTTCTAGCTTTCAAACTTTGTTGTTTAGAGTGGTGTGGTACAATAATAAACTCTTGTTTTGTGTTTACCTTTTGTTTCGCGCCCAACTATAAATTACCAATACAATAAATTATTTTATTATACCAAAAACATGGAATAATTCGGCCATTTGAAAAGATAATTATATTAAACTATATATTTTTGAAAAGCTGTCAAAAAGAGCTTTTAGATAAAGTGACAACCAATTGTTGTTTCCATTTAAAAAAATGCAAGTTTATATTATAACCTCAAAAGTATTATAAATAATAAATATTTGCGTACGCCACTGTATTCTACGTAAAAAACCGTATAAAAGACTTCTACAGTATTTTTGGATATTTTTGCAAACAAACGAGTTATGAGAATTAATAGAATTGTAAAAAATATCAATTTTTGGCTATAACTCGAAAACAAAAGAATATCGCTCATTTGTGATTTTACCATTGAATTGATCTCAAAAAGTTGCCACATGACTGCGCACACAGTTTTATTGAATCTTTAATAACAACTAAGTTACCCATTTAATACATCCAATTTGGGACACACTGTACATTTGAAAGGCAAAATATTCCTGTGATGATTAAAATAAACCGATTTTCAAGTTTGTGCTTTGTAGCGACTATTGAAAATTTCTCATGTGGTGGAAAATTTTTCATTTCTTGTAAAAATTTTGTGTAAAGAAAAGTTTGTCCAAAATGACAGAAACTATTAAGATAAACTACTTATTGAATGGTAAATTAAATTATGAATTACGGATTAGAGATGTTAGGTCGTCTACTAACGAAAGAGTTAGGTAAACCTGGTTGTCTATTTGATCTCTCGAGTTAAGAGGTTATGTTTTGTTAAATTGGTATCACTTCCGTATAACGTTTGAGGATTACTCTTGTGCAGTAAGCGCGATTTTATTTGCTAGTAGTTTTATATCTACATCGGCATTGCAACGCAGCACGTTTAGCTCTGTTTAATCTAGGCTAGACTTGTCGTGGTTGGTCGCTCAGCAGTATGTTAGTCTAAATTAGACTCATGAAGAGTTGGTTGCTCAGCAATACGTAAGTCTTTACAAAACTCGAGGTGAGTTTGGCGCTTTAGAAATTTTTGAATCACTTTTTTTGAGTTTAGTGATGGTGTAATTTTTTGTTTATCAATCTAAGTGAGAAGTCTGTCATTTTAGCAAATTTATGCGCTGTAGGGTACTTTTATTTGTTTCACCAGTTTAGTTATAAGTAGAGCGATAGAGTTATAGTTAGCCATGGTAGTGGCTCCAACTGTTGATATAATAGATATAAAGGTTGATAACTAAGATACATGGTATACATCCTTCAGATCGAAAATTTTAGCTTCACCTAACAAATATCCTAAATGGAAAGTAGAAAATAGTTTGGTCTATAAACTTTTTCCGTCCAATATTGTCGAGTGAAAACGTCTCGTTCCTAAACCACAAAGAGAGGAAATTATTCCTTCATTTCATGACCCCAGTCGCAGCTAATTTTGGAATTTTTAAAACTATAAACCGAGTTCAAGAATATTTTTATTGGCCAAAAATGCGGAATGATATTGTCAAATTTTGCAAAAAATGTTTAGTCTGCGGTGATCAAAAAGCATCCAATACGAATCCTTTGAGATTAATGGGAAACGAAAAAGAGGTTAATTTTCCATTTCAGGTAATAGCTTTAGACCTCATGGGTCCTTTCTCACGATCCCAGTTAGGTCATAAATTTTTATTAGTAGTTGTGGACTGGTTCTCTAAATTTACTTTGTTATACTCGTTACGTAGTGCAAAGACTGCATCTATATGTAAATTTATAGAAAATAACGTTTTCCTTGTTTATGGTGTGCCCCGTTACATCATTTGCGATAATGGCCCTCAACTAATAAGCGATACTCTCAAGAATTTGTGTTCAAATTACGAAATACAGAACATTTGGTACACCGCTTTATATTCGCCACAATGTAATTATGTAGAACGGAACTGTAGAACTGTTGGTACGACAATTCGTTCATATGTAAGCACTCATGATACATGGGATGTTGAGCTATCAAAAATCCAATATGCTAGAAACTCATCTAGACACGAAGTTGCAGGTTATACATTAAATTTTTCAGTCTTTGGGCGGCACGTCCCCATTAATGGCAAATTTTACGGCAGTGGTTTTGATCCACAGGACGATATTGATGTCATCCCCGGTGACCGTCCATCATATATCACAAATTGTTGTGGGTTATTTAAAATTTTTAAGGATGTCCGTGCTAAAATACATTTAGCGTACGAACGCTCTAGTCGACAGTATAATTTGAGAAGAAGAGAAGCATCGTTTTCTGTTGGTGACAAAGTGTGGAGGACCAAAAAGGTACTTTCACATGCTGCAAACAAATTTTTTGCAAAGTTGGCACCTAAATTTGTGCTATGTACTGTTCGAAACAAATCTCAAAATTAGTTTATGAATTAGAAAATGATGATGGTTCGAATGCTGGTCGTTGGCACGTTAAGGATCTGAAGCCACGCCACGCGATCGATCATTCCAGTTGATATTTGTATAGTTAGAAGTAGTATGTATTTTTTATAGTTGCGCATTGATTACTTGTCCTTTTTGATTTATCATTCAATAGAGTAATGTTTTATGAATTCGTGTTATTTGGTTGACTGCGTATTGACTAATAATCTATTTGATTACCCCAAGTTTAATAAACTTATTTTGTGTAAATTTTGACTTGAGCTTTTTACTCGTCAAACCCCAATTTCGTTATATATATGACAACATCCAAGTGTTCTCGTATCGTGCCGCAGGAGCGATACAGAGTTGTACACATGTTTTAGTTCTGGTGCTGAGTGTAAAAACTCCGTTCCAAGTAGGCAAATGCAGTTTACGTTTTGTTTATACGTAAACGTTCACTAGTAAATTTCTTGATTTTGAGCCGATCGTTTCTTTTGCGATCTTGTCGATAATTTTTTGCTCAGCATGAATACTAGTTGTTCAAATATTTCTGGGTTTCTTATTTCGACAGCAATTTCATCATAGGAACTCCAAAAGATTTATTGAGAGTAAAGTTTTTAAAGTATCTCATAATGGGTCCCCAATTATCAGGCAACGGGTTCTAATTCTGAAGAAACACAATCCACTGTAATTTTCAGTTTGACCTGAAGTAACTAACCCTTGTGACGTAATTTTTTTTTATAATCAAAACCGTCAAACTATGACAAGTTAGAAGTAATCCAAAGTACGAGAACTTCATAAATTCAAGTGTGCTAGTAAAAAAGCTCTCGGTTGCGTTTTGAATGCGCAGAAGTAAAAAGATTGTAGGTGTGCAGTAAAAGTGTTTTGATTGGAAACGCCTTCAATAACACTTGTTGGATCCAAAAAAATACTTCATTAACACTCCATTGTATTACATGAGATCGTTCAAGCCTTGAAGAAACAAGAAACAAAATTTAAGTCGTTGAATTGTTTCCACCTGATGCATATTTCAACTGTTTTTCAATATCGAACAACCTGAATTGCAAAAATTAATAACCATTATTTTAGTATCCTTGCGTATGTCATCCACTATCTGGCGAGATAACGATAAATTATAGTGAGGTTAGCACTCAACATTTTAGTATTGGATCTAAAGTTGAGACCTCTTTCCAGGTAGGTGCACGTATTATAATTGTATACCCTAAAATAATTCCATTGTTATCATTGAATTCACCTCCTCATCACTAAGTTAGCTAGCATAATTTGTCTGTTACATGTCCGTGATAAAGTATCTAATAAAATCATTAGCAACATTTTCACTCGTATCACCCATTCTAAAATAAGTGAATCCGAATCACAATTAAAAGCAGTCGTTGCAAGTGTTAATGATTAGGGCAAGATATCTGATATTAAGCAGTTAGCTAACCAATTTAAGTCTTTTACGAAAACTTTTTTGGAATCTTTAACAAAACTGCAAGAACGGTATTAACATTTTGGAAGACCAATTAAATAATCTTTGAAAATACTCGCGGCATGATTGTATTTTGCTCCACAGGATTACTGAAAATCATAACGTAAATTTAGGGAATATGATTATTGACATTCTACACAGCAAATTTCACTTAAATAGCATTAATACATCAATTAAGTGGTACCTTCGGATTGAGAGTTAGTCAAAGAAATGCCCAAAACCTATAAAAGTTAAATTTGTATTATCTAAACATCGTCAACAAGTATTCACAAACAAAAGAATATTGAAGAAGACGAATCTACTGATTGCTGAATCGATGAACCTAAATCAATATGCTTTATTAAAAAACGTTGCAACATTATGGTGAATAATCACGATAACGTAATTTAATCCTATTAATATGTCATACTCCTAAGTCAAAATCAATACATATAAACCTGCTCGTTTTCAAATAATTACAGCAAAATCAGGCGAGTGCGTACCATTTTAGTAAATTAAATTAATCTTCGTTGATATAGAAATAGGAACGTGTTTGAAAGTTCTGGAAACATTCCAACAAGAGGTTTCAAGACAAGAACCTACCATCTAGTCACTGAGCCGTATATAATTGAATCCCCTTCAGAAAAATCCACCACTTACAGAGTACCGTTTTAATACCTTGCGAGACCGAGTTTTTTATGTATTCTGGCGACACAAGTAACCCTTTTAAAATTGTATACCTCGACCTATTTCCAATTTCATTGGAGGATAACTTTAGAATTCCTATACTTTCGGACGCCAATCCGTGTAAACTGAGGAATATAAATCACACTTCTATGTCAATCCTCTTTCTGATGAAATTATTTTAGAACCAAAATTTAAATAAGATGGGGATTTGTAACATTGTTCAATAAAACGAAATAGATTTGGTATGCTCTTATTAGCCAACTTACTTAAGATATGCCTGTGTACACTATTGAAGGCATTTTTAAAATCGAGTTTTAAAAGCACTTAGTTGGTTTTTCAAAATGAGAATTAATGTATGTTTTAGCTGCATGGGTAACTACTTCACAGTTTCCGGAAGTTCCGACATCAAATTGAATTGTACTAAAAATTGATTGTAATTGTTCTTTTATTTTAGCGCAGGAGAGTTTAGCGACAAGGTGTCGGAGAAAAGAGTCAATAGCGATGTGGAGAATACTGTCATTTTTCTTTTTCCAGGCGCACAAAGAGGTTCTTCATAAGTTAGGATATATTTCTGAAATTACCAATCCAGACAACATTAAGTTGCATAGTGAAGTCAAACACAATAAAAGTTTCTCACCGACAATGTCTGCTGATAAGTTCAACAAGTCTTAGAAGTGGGACGGCGGAAAGTAATCTAGACCACAAGCTGAACCAGTACGGAAAGAATTTGCACACATTAATACTTCTTCCTCTGTAAGTTTTAAGGCTGAAGAATTATTTTGTTCAAGAATAGATTTAGGAAATGGTATAGCTATTAGGTGTTTCTTTTCTAATTCTGCAAAGGTATCATTATCGAAAACTGTCAAAGAATCTTTATAACATAATTTGAACATCAGATGAAAAATCACCATCCAAAATTTATTTATGATTTTCATTTTTAAAGAAAATGGTTTTCGATTAATTGGTAAGTGGTTATTTTGAAGGTTAGTAACATTTATCTCCTTGTTTAAATTATTTATAATTTGGGTCGATAACGAATCGAAAATTTTTTAATTAATTTTTGGAACCACTCCAAAATATTTGTAAGGAAATAAAAAGAAGTTGTTCCAAGAACAAATCGAGTTTTCTTTGATACATTGGTTAATTGTATCGCTTTGCAGTTTGTAATCTAACCGATTTAAGTAATCTCCTAATTATGAATTTTGATTGCTTTAGTTTAGAAAGTAAAGTATTAAGGGAAACTGTTTCTGAACTTTGGTGATATGTGGTTTCTAGTGTTTGACTTTCTTATTTGAGATGTACAGAGGTTAAAATTTTCTTAATGCGATTTGGTTTAGTGTAATCTTAAAGTCCTTCTTGCATACTTTGTTATGTAGTTCACGCTTGTGCAGGTTACCTGTGTTTTTATAAATGTCTCTAAATGTGAAATTTTTATTTTGTTACAATGAATTTTTACAACACAATACTATAACAAAATGAAAACTACGATACGTAAGAAGCTTCTTCAAATTCCGCCGAGTTTGAAAACTCCCGAAAAGACTCTCGGCGTTTCCGCGTTGGATGGCCATGCTAATTCGTTAGGTTAAGTAGTGAGATGATCATGGCCCTCCAGTTTTAGAAATGAGCAACTTTCCAATGACCTATCCCAATATTCGCGCTTCTTGGCTCCAAACCTCCAAGGTTTCTACTACGAAAATGCAAAAGTAATGAGTCTTCTTAATTTCGATGTATTACTTTCTGCAGGCGTTTTCAGTTGCCGCTACTGCCATTGATTTAGATGCCGATAAATGAGAAGGTGCAAGGGTGTCTACGCAAATCACATGCCAAACTAGTGATTGACCTTTTGACCAGGGAATCAGTGTTGCTCTGTCAGGCGTTTTCGTCTTCACGTGAAAACCCTACCGGTTGCAGAGTGGCTGACAAGCCACAAGTATTTAAGATGCGTTTGAGGATTTGATTAATTTTACCGTGCTTTAAAAATCTTCCAGAGCATTTGGAACAGCTAAGCGGGTGTATACAGTCGTCCACCATATCACTATAGGTGCACGAAAAAGGGCAACATATCTTTATTCCAAGTCAAAGGGTGAAACAATAGCGAATAGTATTGTTTTCCATAGGCGTCTCAACATTTTTAGAGGGTACTGCCTGAAACCATCCTCCCTGCCTCCTTATTTTGTAATGCTTTTAAGCGAGCATTATCTGTGTCGTTAACAAAAGTTAGCCCTTTTAAAATAGTTTTAACGATCATGTTGTCCCAGTTTCTTTGAACATGCGCGTAAGTAGCAGGTGGTTTTGTCTCCCCGAATAACTTCCTCCAAGATTCCAAAGACTCCTGTATCAGCGAAATGTCACTGAAGTCAACTGAAGTTTGTAGAATGCTGGAGACTTGTGACAACACACCGTTAACAGAAAATCGAATGCTGGAAGGGCGATATCTGATAGTTTGCGAATTCCTAGTCCCCCCGTGCTTTATTAAAAGAGTGGTTTGTGTCCAATTCGTATTATCCAGCTCTAAATTAAGAATGGATTGGTAAACAGTCTTAATTTTTCGATCCATTTCGTTCAGAAACGCTGTTAGATCACACATCGGTACCGTACGTAGAGTGCAAATCAATTTAGGGACGCACAGGCAATTTTGAGCAGAAAATAAACAGCGTGTACATTTAGTCTTGACATTCTTTCCAGCAAAGTCTTCAATTTCTCGAAACGCTTCCTAACATGATGCTCGAAACCGTTTGACAGTAGTGAGGATTCAACCAAGTGAGTTCGCTTTCTTGTAGTGTTACAATTTATGGCAAAATGTCCGTATATTGTATCTGAATGCTGTCGTTTACTGTTCCGGCAAAAACAAATGCTCGCATTTTGAAGGATTGACTTCAAGCCCAATTTTTTTGATTTAGTGTAATTTTTCTTTTTTTTTATGACACATGTTCGGTTGCAAAAAAAGAACCATCACTCTCTTCCCTATAATCTGAGTCACCATCCTTATCAGTAGTAGTATATGGATCTTCATCATTCAAATTTTCCAGAAATTCATCCATTTAACTTTTCTAATCTTTCTCTTTCTTTTGTTCAATAATCCACGACATTGTAATATAAAAATCACTATAACAAGCTTCACACGTGCTAGCAACAAATACACAAAAGTCCACCGATAACTCCTAAACTACTAAAGCTCTAACAGCGTCAGAAAGCAACAAACTTGTAACGGTGTGTAATGCGCTCGTATACATAGAATGTATGCAAAGACAAAAGCAAAAAATATTTTTTAATATTTGACTATTTATTATATGTTCAAGATCTAACAACCCTCAAATACAAAGCGTTCAAGAAGATTGACCCAATCGCTAACCTAGTCTCGGCGTTTAGAGTGTTAGTATTTTATAGAACGTTCATATATTTCTTATATATTTCAACTTTTTTGTATACAACACTTAATTTTAATTTGTGTACTTCATTTTTAAAAATGACAGATAAAGACAGTTAAATTCTAAGTTTCTCAACTTTTTACTACTTACATTTGATTACATTTCATAAAACATATTAATAACTTACGGTGCAAAGGGGATTGTCAAATCCTCCCATGATATATACCCAATGCAAACTAGGAACAATTCCATATCCAGCCCATGCCACAAAAACGGCCATCTTTCCATTTGAGGTTATTTCAAACGTGGGATGCTGTAGAAGTAATGCCATTACAAAAATCACAGTCACTGTTATCAAATAAAAATTTAGTATATCCTGAAAGAAATGCATTAACATTAACTCATAAAGGATAAAACTTACAGGATGACACCAAAATGCGTAATAAATCCCAGACATATAAATGGCAAGCAAAGATAAGGCAATTCCAAACAGATCCAATGACAGAAAGGTATTAAAGTCATGTTCGGACCTACATGAAAATGTGTGATATAAAGTAGAGAGAAACATGCATGCCTAAAAATAATAAAAAACAAAGTAACATTTTGTTATCATTATTGACTTACCTGAAAACATATCAATAAAATTGCTACAAAAAATTTATCTAGAAACGATGTGTGCAACTTGAGCAATACTATGTCATAAATTGTCAAACCTAAGAATAATAGGAATCCAAATATGTGTGACCATATGTTGATGGTTTCGTTGGTCCACCAAAAAATGCTAAAAAGAAATTATTCTAAATCGACTATTAGTATACAAAAGTTGGAATGAATATATAATTTACTTTATTCACAATCATAATACCAACGAGCACATCATTAACCTATGGAACGTTGTTAAATCACGGATTCACTCGTCTCATGACGTATGTCGAATCTGTAAATTGAGCTCCCACAATCGGAAAGTAGTTCAGTTGTCAATTTTGAACTCAGTTCTGTGTTCTAAGAGAAAAGTTGGACAAGACAAATTTAATATCTTGTATGTCCGAATGGGAATTTGAGTTTTCACTCTTTCTGAATTAAAAGAAGTTTCAGAACGGCAATTCAACATTTTCTACCAGAAGAAAAACAAATCGATTTTGGGAAGGCTACTGATTGTCAAAGTTGCCAAGCGTATTTTATTATTAAGTTGATTTATGGTAGCGTACACGATATAGATTTGTCTATGTCTCCGATTAAACTCACTGGCTCCAGTGCCTCAAGCGATTAGGGCGTCGGCCTACAAAACCAAAGGTTGGAGTTGGAATCCTGTCTGAGGCCTTATATTTTCCATCTGCCCATATATGACATGAGTCCAACAACTTGACACTGTCAAATATTATTAACAAAAATATCAAACGTAGTTGATGGTTAAGTTGATGTATATGGTTATATACAGGATTTAAACTTGTAAAATTCTCCAAATGTCATTACCAGTTCCGGTAGTCTAATTGATAAATATATAAGATGCCAAAGATAAAGATGCAGATTCTAATCCTATCTGGGATCTTATATTTGTAGATTTGAAATGATCATTTAGATTTTGCATAAGTTATTATTTCTTCTGATTAACTAACACTTTAGTATATATATATATATATATATATATATATATATATATACATTCAACGCCATAAACCCAAGCAAATTTACGAAAAAAACCCAATTATGTAGACATTTATATAAACGTATTTGTGAAAACGCTTGGCATATGGAGTATAAATGCATAGGGACCGTGATTGAATGTGTTTTCATGCTTATTACATAAACTTAGTGACGAAGAAATAGTATTTTAAGTAAGAATAATGGTATTTCACTAGATTCTGCGCATAGGAGGGCGTTTTTTAAAAAGTTTCATCCGTTATTAGACAATTTAATAAGGTATTTACGTTCAACGGTATTCATTATGCGTAAACAAGTGCTTCATCCAGATTTTGTTACCAAAGTACTCAATTGTTTACAACATTTTTATTTCATTTTCCTCTTAATATCAAACATGCTTTAGTATTTAGATGAAAGCATATTCTAAGAAAAAGTAAGGTTGTATTTCAAAGAAAACGCGACAAGAAAAGTTTTATTTACCTATATTCTAAAACAAACAACTACTACAAAGATGAAGTAGCTAGAGCCGACAACAAAATTTGTGAAAACCATAAACTAAGCAATAAAATCTGGAATGTTGATTAGATTAGGAAACGACATCCACTAATTAGCATAGCTCGTGGCCGTTACAAAACAATAAATCTGCAAATATTGCATCACACCATCGGGAAAACAACCAAAATTTCAAGATTCAAGGTTGACCGCGATTTTTTAGATGTTGAGATGACTTATATCACTTATGTAAGGCCAATGAATCGAGAGAAGGCAGTTCAGTTCCGATTCAAACGTCACAATACTAATCTGGTATATGCTACGTAGTATTTAGTCGTGGAAGTTATTATAGAAGATAGGCGATTTCATTGACGATGTTAAAAGTTCATTGATACTCAGAGGGAAATAGATTGTTACGATGGTTTTAAAAATGGAAATAAAGAATTAAAAATTAATTGAGATTGCCGTAAGAGTCTCCTGAATGGAAATGTGATAAGATGTTTTTTTGTATGCAAATTTTTGCGTGAGAGTTGATAATTTGATAAAAAGAAAGGATTAGTAGCCTATGGTAAGGTTTTGGTCAGTATTGCCACGGTAAAATTCGATATCTAATTGATATAATGGGTTCCTTAACGTTAAGATGACTAATAGTGCTCCGGAATAGCTCAGAAAAGACTCATCAGGGCGGTGGGTAAAGAATCGCATTCAGGGACCATAAGGAACCACTAGAAAGGTCCAATAAGTCAAAACTAACTATTTTATTAATGGGCGCCAGGAACAGGAGCAAGCAGAATCAACGAGAAATGTTCCACTATTCTCGGGCGAAACCCAAGGTAACTCACAATATCAATAAATTAACAGGGCACAGAATTAAACCTGAATTTATTGAAGTAACTACAATGCCAAATATGAAATCAAACACATAAATATAAATTTCACTAGAACAAATAATTCTACAAATAATCATACATACAAGATTCAAACCTAAATGATTCAAGAGAAAATTAACCAAGCTAAGTGCTCACAATAAGCAAATATATGTTTACTCCAGGTGATTGTATAAATAATATTTAACAGTAATAACGCAATGGTGTTCAGAATATCCGGGCACGAGCCCATACGCAAAAATAATTCGTACTAAGTAATAATCGGGTACGCAGACTTGGTGGCGACTAAGTACGCTGTAACCGCATAACTCAAGTGAGTAATAATTTAACCAAAGGTCTAAGCTCGTGACTAGATTTACAATCAATATGTATAAATCACTGGAACGCATTAACGAGTGGTTAGCATTAATCATAAGAACCTACCACTTACTAAGGAAGCATTCAAACATTAATACCTAAATAATTTTATCATAAATACAGATTTTACGTTAATTATCGCAGCCCACCTTACACACAGGTGTAAGTATGGTTGCATGCAAAGCAAAATAATAAGAGGGTGAATATAAGGTTTCATACACAAAAGTATCAATCCAATAATCTCAACCGAACATACACAACACACTTAAATAAGGAAGTATACGACCTCAAGAAGTAATTCCAATGCACCAGTAGCAGTCAAGGATTCCAAATCCAACTTAACGGGATTACAGCAATTACAGATGGTCACACAAAATCGCTTCAGGTGTAATATTCATCAACGGATAACTCCAACAGGTTTCGATTAATATTTCGGTAGTCCAGTAGATGGAACTTATTGTATCAATAATTAGTTCTTCGTCGGGAGCTTCAATACCATCTATTTCAGTAAGTTGTCGAGTCTGGGTAATTGTAATACCACCAGAACGATTACTTAAACAAATCTTCACAAATGTGCATCTACTTAAATTGGAACTGCTAAACCTAAAATATGTAATTACTCTTGGACTCGCACGCAGACGTAGACGTAAATTTGGACTTAAATTTGGACTTAAATTTGGATTTAAATTTGGACTTAAATTTGGACCCTAAAATTCATGTAACACATAGAACAAGAAGTGCTACAAAGCAATTACTTACCACATACCAATGTGGGTAGAATATAACAAATATCACAAAAATGTGCTTCCCTAACTGAGCGAACGCCAAACCAATAGTATTAATAAAAAACGACGTGAAATCCGCCAAAGGCGTAATAATTAACTTTCTTACTCACAAACACCAGAAAGATTAATTTTATCCAAGGTAGTAAGCTAGAATCCGCTAAAATAAGCGATATAAATTTTGCTAACGCACCAAGTTCGTCGTTTCGATTCGAAGGCTGGATCAAGAAGGAAGAGCCCACCACATGGGCTCGTTATCACCCTTAGGTGAGATAACATTTTCCCACAATTAAACCACTTTTTATGAACAAAAGCAAATTAATGTGCATCACATTAATACAGTAGGACAATAACAACTTGACAAATGTCAATTCAATGAAATATCTAACCAAAGGAGAGATTCAAAGGCTTCTAACCATAACAGAATACTTAACCACAGAGCATTATGTTAAAAAGATACTAAAAGTTGCAATGAGTTATAAAACTTAGAACGGGACGTTCCAGTATATAAAGAAATAATTAAACCTATCTGATCAGATATGTTTAAATCCTATTTTAAAAGTGTGAATATAGCTTGATATACTTTGTACATAATAAAATATAAATAGAGAGTTGTTTCGAATGAAAATTAAGAGATTAAGATTTGAGAGTACTTATCTTAAATATAAAAGAGGGATTTTGAACTCTATTGTCAGTATAAGTGAGTGATTATTCAAAAGTGATATTTTTTATGTTAGATTTAGGATATTGTTATGGTAAAACTGTTGTGACAGTTTTGGATACTACTTTTAATATGTAGTGTTTGTGTTGAAATAAAGCTGCTTTTAAAGCTGTTATAATTATAGTAATTGGTATTTAAAAAGATTGTTTGTAAAAGAATATTTCGTATCATTAAAAATCCTATGTCTGATTCTAGTGGTTTTATATGAAGACAGCTAGCCAAAAATAATTATGTTAACTACATATATATATATATATATATATATATTGTCGTGTAGATTATAGGTTAAGAGGCATAGATAAGTCAAGAAAATAAATTTGTAACGACCGTCTATATAGGAAATAGGAATAATTTATTTATGCGCCAAATTAATTAGTTGTGACATTAAAACGGACGGATAATGGCATACTTTTGTATTTATAAATCATAGTGTTAAATTTGCATAAGTGTAGAAGCTTTGTAGTACGTGAAAACTCAAGGATATGAATGTAATTAGCTTTAATATTTTAAAAGTTGTAAATCAAGTACATCAAATAATAAAGAGAGCTTTTGGGTATATAAAATCAATAATGTAAACGTATATCTTCCATTTAACTAAACAAATCCTAAGAAATTCTATTAGTTGAACAACTTGGAAAATACGATTTCAAACGGACAGTTGCTTCATAGAAAAGTCTGACAGATAAATAAACAAGTCTGCTTTCTACAACCCCCCCCCCTACTCTCCGATTGATCCCGATCATTTTTTTGATTTTTTGGTGTTACGTACGGCTACGATCCAACGTAGCATAAATGTGGCGCCCAACGTGGCGCCACGAAAAAAAACGTAACAAGTTATTTTTAGTTACGTAAATTAAAAAAAATCTTAAAATTTGAGGAAAATCAAAAATATCTCAGAAAGTAATGGATTTAGGTATAGGGAATGCTTAACAAAAATGAAAGGACACTTAATGAACTATCCATTGTAGCAATAAAATTGGTCGAGTACCATTTAAAAAAAGTTTTAAAAATTGCATTTTGCGAAACCTGACACACCCTGTATATTGTGAAAAAATTTCAAAAGCGTGATATTTACAAATATACTATAGTGTATAGTAAAATTTTCTGCATTTTGAAAATTAACATAAGTTGTGTATTAGTGCAGTGGCAATGTATCTAATCAGGGTCATTTTTTCTAAAAACAGTTGAATATCTCAAAAACTAAAAGGAATAGACAGATACAGTTTGCTAGCAAATTAAAGCTCTTTTTATGGGCTTTCCCAAAATGTAATAATATATAGGGTGTTCCATTTAAAAAAATATAAGTTTAATATGCCCTGGAATTATGAAACATCCTGTGTGCTTCCAAATATTTTTAAAATGTGCACTTTAGGCATGCCTAATATGCCTCCAAATTTGGTTTACGTAACTTTTATAATAACGGAGTTATCGACCGTTACCACACTAAAAACTCACCCTGTATATATATATATATATATATATATATATATATATATATATGGCACTATACATTAACATGCATTATACCAATGTCGCTTACTTAAAACATTCCAAATACAAAATTTATTTTGAAATTTCTAAATAATTGAAAAGGATCCATTCGAAAATTTGCACTTTTACGTTTTTCAGCGTGAGAATTACAAATATAAAGCCTACCTTCGCATTACACATAGAAGGAGCTAGCTACAGCCGGTTTATGTAATAAATTGGAACATAACTTTTTTTCTGTTACTGTGACTTTATGTGACTGTTGGTATTTGAGTTATTAGCTGTTAAACAGATTAATGCAGTTTACATATGAAATTTTTATTGTTTCAAATTACAAACTATGCTATGTAAACATAACTAATAACAATAACAATCAGTAAAATTTGAAAGTAACTGTTTGAATTGTCCACCTTTCACTTCAATAATTTTACAATATATTTTTTAACAGTTTTTTGACCATTAAACAAAACTTGTGTATTATTTTTGATTGCATTCACGGCTTCTTGTATTTTCTGTTAATAATATTTGATGTCAAGTTTTTTGACTTACGTCAGATATAGACAGAAAGCGACGCTCAAATTCACAGATACGATTAAATATGGATACCGTGCTGCATTTAACAAAAAAAAAGCAGCTTATGTTCAAAGACAACAAACATAGAAACAAGGAAAATATTGATGTGTGGTTCACAGCACTGTACAGGTGTGAAACTTAGACAGTAGGAGAAGCGGACAGGAAAAAGATAGAAACCTTTGAAATATGTTGCTACAGACGTATGATAAAGATATGAACAGACAAAGATAAGAATATAGAGGTTCGAGAAACAGTAGGAGAAAAAACATGTGGAAAATAGAAGAATGGAGGATCACATACTAAAGCATGATGGAATAGTGCAGAATATATTAAAAGCAGAAATAGGAAGAAAGAGAGGCAGAGGTAGACCTGGGTAAAACTATTGCACACAGATAGTCAAAGATGTAGGCTGTGGGAAATTCAGCGAAATGTGTAGGCTAGCATAGAATAGAAATCAATGGGTACTTGTCCAACCAGTTCCAAGACGAAAACAAGGACAAAAAAAAATTGTATTTAAGCCTGATAATTATTATAAACAACTACAGGTGTTGGTTTTTCAATATTCTCAATTAATATTGATTATGCGAAAAGATTTATTGAAAAGCTCCCAATTCGGCAAATGTCCAAGCATTGGGGGATCTTGATAGCCGCAGGTTGCTTAACCCCACTGAATATCGATAAAATAGAGTATGTATTTAGAAAACAATAGAAGTAGAATCGAACTGTATCTAACAAGAAAGAGCAGGAACTACGTTCGAAGACAACAAACATAGAAACAATGAAAATGATGTATGGTAATTATAGCATGAACAGGCACAGTTAATAACAAAGAGCTTCTAGAAATAGTAGGGGGAAAATATATCTGTGGAAAACAAAAAAAATAGGAGAAATAGAAGGGCAGGGCACTTATAACGCATTTGGGAAATAGTACCGGATACATTACAGGTAGAGATAAGAAAAAAGATCGGTAGAGGTAGACGTACATCAGACTAGTGCACGCAGATAGTGAAAGATGTAGACTGTGGGAATTTCAGTATAATGTGTAGGTTAGTACAGAATAGGAAGGAATGAAGGTACGTGTCTAACCAGGACTGAAGATCTAATGCTGATGATGATGGGTAAGCAATAAATTCCTGAAAATTGAAAAGTATGTGTTGTAACTCATGGTGAGAAATACTGAGGTTTGCGGATGATGTGATTACATTAGCAAAAATAGGTGAGATATTAAAAATAGCATTGAATAAAATAAGAGAAACCTCGGAATAACAAAACCATAACAAAAAGAATAAGCTATAATAAACAAAAATAAAAAGAATAAATAAAATCGTATAAAGGTGACTAGGAAATATTAAATGAAACAAAAGAGGTTTGCTACGTAAAAAATTGAATTCGAAATAACAATAGAAATAAAAAAGACGTAAGAAGTAGATTATTTTAAAGAAAGAAAGTCTTTGAAGTGCCAGGCGTGATACTAAAACCTAAAAAAACCCCAGCTGATAGGATAAGACTATTGAAAGTTTATAAAGCGTGGACGATGCAGCTATGATGCGTTGGCAACGACAAAGTTAGAACGTTAGAAGCTTTTAAGAAGTTAGTAACAATAGTGTCCTAGAAATGGTTCTGAAACGAAGAAGTATCACAAGTGTAATTGAAAAAAAAGCGTGACAAGGTGATCGGTCATACCTTAAGGCATAAAGGAATGGTGATACGTATGATAGAGAGCGTAGCAGAATGCAAACTATTAGGGTAAGGAAAGAAAGTCTCAAGTATATGACCAGATTAAGAAAGACCTAGGTAAAATAGATGCAAATCATTGACTGAGTTAGTTCGAAATCGGAAACAGTGAAAAGCTGAATCAAACCAAGCCTGATGTTGTGACTTACAAGGGGAGAAGATATACATTGATAGTAACAGCGGGTCAAACATTGTCTATCAAATAATCTGTGAAGATTGTAAATTAAATAAAGAGAAATTACAGAACTTGCGAAGAAGCTACAGTGAAGCGTTCGATTGATTATAAATGAAAATTGTGAAAGTAGATAAATTTTGGTGGAGACTTTTCCATTAAATTAAAATATGATAATTGATATTTTTACAATTCTGAACTTGAATTTGTAATCAACTTATACCACATACTGAAATTAGTTACAATATTGTGTTATAATTGATGGAGAGACTAAAGTTAAAATTGCAGCTGCCTTAAAACATTATCACCGATCATCTTAAACCTTGAAATACTATAAAAGAAACTTGGGCTCTTGAACCTTTAAAAAGAGTATTTGCATATTTTTTTTCGTTGTAAAGAGCAATTCATTATAATAACCAAATAGGTACCATTATTTATTTAAAGTCACTTAACACTGTTGAATTTCTATGAACTAGTTCTAACTTCCATGTAATCAAGCACAATAAACACCATACAATAGATATTATTTTTAATTCAATTACCTTTCTAAACACAACCGTGAATTAAGAATTCCTCTATATCCTGAAAGAATGTATATATTGTGTTTGAGATATTCTGGTGCATCTTGAAAACTCAATAATTTTACTACATTTTTATGTTCTTTACATGTAACGTCATGTGATTTAGTCTCAGGTACAGGTGATGGGTCGCTTACTGAAGTCTTTTCTTGGTTGCCGTTCCTTAAAAGTGACTCTTTGTTGTCAAGCTTAGCTGTAGCATTCTGAAACAAAAGATATGTTCATTATTTGTGCACTGATAAAGTAGGGTAAGATGCCCTATTAGTAGGACATTGGCAAGGACCGTAAATGGTTCTTAACCATTATTCTGATATACGAGTATAACATTATGTTCAAATACCAACTTTGCAACTTTATAACATAAACATTGTACTTTCATGAAAGTATAATGTTTGGGTTTCGCATTTATAATACCCAATTTGCAATAATTTTTTTTTACATTTCGGAACCAGATAAAATCGTCTTTCAAATCGCAAACGGTTCGGTTAAGTATACGAACTGCTCTGAGAAAAATAAATCGTGCAAATGTTAGCATTTAATTGATGATTTTCAGTGGCTTGAAAAACTCTATAAAGAATAAAAAATATAAATTTCTTCAAGTGGCTGCATGCACGTCAAATGCATTCTATTTTATTGACACCATTGGACTACGTGTTTAATTGTTTGAATATAAAAGTCGTTATGAGAAGCCACGACTTACGTATAACCGATAAAAGTTACTTCTTTCCATTTTATAGATGCCAATAAAACACGCGTCGCTTCTTAGTTTTAGTCGACCAGTTTATGGCCTGCTAGCAAGCAATAGTACCTGTCATAATGTGCAGTTTTAGTTAGCCCATTCTATTACACGTGTGAATTTAAAAACTCTGGACAACTACTTTTTAGAATAAACGAGTTCTGTTTGTTTTCCCGTCTGTAAAGAGTAGTAGGAATACAGGCTATCCACCACCTCTTTTCCTCCAGAATCCCTCATTTCCTCACACATCTGGACCAAATTTTCATGTAAATCCCCATAAGGAGGAATTGAAGAGATGGATTTTCTCCTTGCTCCCTCCTTGTAGACCTCCTTGTGGAATTTTTACCCCAACCATCCCTACCCTAAAAAATCGGTAACCTAACCCCTAAAATTTACGAGATACCTCTCGGTGCCTATTGGCACCGCACCCACGAGATAAATCTATATTGTTTGGTATCAATTAATATTAGATTTTTTAGCTACCCGAATTTCTAGGAATTTTTTAGATAGCATCATCCCCCAGAGAGCTACCCCAATTTTAGGATATTTTTACCGCTAACATTCTGGACCAAATAGTTTTCTTCGACTAGCCATTTCATCTTTCGAGATAAATATTTCTTGTTTGGTATCAATTAATATTAGATTTTTTTCAGCTACCGGAATCTTTAGGAACTTTTTAGATTGCATCATTCCACAGGGAGCTACCCTCATTTTAAGATTTTTTCCAGCAGCGATTTCTAACCGTCCTTATAAATTTTTAGCCATGCGATACATCAAATTAGTCTACAATTTTAGGCAGAATCCAAATATGCAAACATATTTAAAATGGATTACCCCTTACCGTTTTACGCATACACCATCTGCGAGATAAATCTTTTTCCACATTTCCACTCTCGAGATAAATGTACCTTGTTTGGTATCAATTAATATTAGATTTTTTTCAGCTACCTGAATTTCTAGGAATTTTTCAGATTGCATCACCCCCAAGAGAGCTACCCCATTTTAAAATTTTTCACCAGCAACGATTTTTGACCGTCCTTATAAATTTTTTAGTCATGCAATACATCAAATTAGTCTAGAATTTTATGCAGAATCCGAATCTGTAGATAGATTTAAAATCGGACCACCCCTTACCGTTTTAGATACATACCCTTTAAATTTTAACTTTCTAAAAACCATTTTTAAAACTTTTTATTACAGACAATTTTTACTAATACAGTTTAAATTTTGTAAACCACATTTTTAAATACATATTCACAATTTTTATTCTTTACCTAGAACTCCTCACATAGTCTTATACTTATTAATATTTATTTCTAAATAGAGCACCTTTTCCAAAGACCAAATTTCTCTGATTTTGTTCTCATGGTTTTGCTTAAGACCTCGTACATATTTTCCAGATTACTAGAAGACGTTATAACCATATTTTTGTGTTAAAGGATTTCACATCGGTAGTCTTTTCTCCCATTTTCGTGTAGACGCCGTAGAGTTGCAATTCACTTTGATTGCTGTATGTTGTGTTCTCTTTTCATTAATTAATCGAATAAACCGCTCTTACTCCTTCCAAAGAAACTCGGACACTCCATCGTCGACATTGACGTTCTTTATGCGATAGCTAGCAATACGGTTGTTAAACGCTGTGCTAACTATTTCTACACCATCGTCGCCAGTAGCGGTAACTGTTGCATTTTTATGTCTGCTGCTCCTCAAGTGTGCGGCATACGTAGTCTTTTCCATTTGAAATCGCATACTTTACACATAATTCGTGGTTGTTTCGTACAAGACCCTTTAACAGCTGGCGGAGCTGAACGGAGCTGAACGGCTTAATGACGTACCGTGCGGTGTTTCCTTGTGTAGCAGTAAGTTGTCCATTCTCGTAAAAGCGATACCGCAAGACCCATAGTTTAAGTACTTTGCTGCTGACGGATGTATAAGCTTAACCCTGGACGATGTTACACCACGACATTGGTTCTGGTGCCGTTTGAATGCATCCCTCCTGGTAAAGTAGACGTGACGGGACTTGCATTTAAAAACGTTTGCATGTACCATTTTAATACAAAACAAAATCCGCACTATAGGACTTTGGTGAAACTTGTAAGCGAACTAACTTATAACTAAAAAGTTTACTCTTGCGTACCTGCTTTATGTTCCCTATAGAATGCAAAGCGAAGGTTTCCGAAGACAGCCGAACGAAATTAAGGATTCAGCGGGGAACTAAATGTCGTCATCTTTTGCCAATCTTTGCTGCTCGTCCAGTACATTTAGCACCAATGCATGCGCCCAGTGCGCATGCAGTCAGAAGAAACACCGGAAACGTCTTCCATGTTATACGGGTCAGCAATCGCATCGCGTGCATATTAAAAATCCAAAAGGGCGGTAGCTCACGCACATAAATTGACTGCAAGTCGTGCGGTAAAAGATGCAGTGCTACTATAAAGAACAACTTAATAAAACACTTTAAACCATTACTAAGGGAATACCAAACTTGTTGTTTACAGGATACTTACTAATAAAGCAATTTAATTTGAAATAACTTCTACGTCATATTTTCGGAAATGGCATGCTTGAATATTTTCTAAATAAATCACCAAGCAAAAGTATATGCTTAGCAGCTTTAAAATTAACCATTAGTTTCTCATTTTACGAGCGCGGTTAATTATAGATTAAAATTTAATTTCTTTTAAATAACAAAATTGAATACTTTACATAGAATTTGTGGTTGTTTCGTACAAGACCCTTTAACAGCTGGCGGAATTGAACGTTTACGGCTTAATGACATACCGTGCTGTTTTTCCCTGTGCCGTAGTAAGTTGTCCATTCTCGTAAAAGCCATACCGCAAGACCCACAGTTTAAGTACTTTCCTGCAGACGGATGTATAAGTTTAACCGTGGACGATGTTACACCACGACATTTGTTGTGTAGTTGCATGTCTACCACTTTTGGGAATATATGGTAGTTATAGGTTGTAGGACCCTCGGTTTTAAATGCTCCGAAAGGTTCTTTACTAGGCAAATATACAATGTTTAGCGTAACCCCTTTGCGTGTGGTGTACGCCATTTTGATAAATACGTTTTTAGAATAACCTTTTAAAAAGTATACGGATTTAGTACCATCCTTTTCCGCATGGACGGCTACATAACTAAAAGAGACTTTCTTACTAACCGAAAATGCATACAGCTTGTAGAACCCGGATGTATTTAAGTCAGTCCATCGGCACATAAAATAATCTTTTAATTCTTCCGCATTTTCTTTAATAAGATGTTCTTTGTCTAACACATCTTTGTATTGTTGGCGTATTGTTGCAGTGTTTTCCATGTAGTCCAACTTTCGCCATTTTGCATCTATTTCCTCTAAATCCAGTTATTTTTTCTTCCACTTGCAGTGTATGGTATGCATAATGGAACAATTTCTTTTAGCGTAAACGGATAGAGTTTACTGCCAATATTTACGAGTTGTCGTACAACCTTTGGGCGAATGTTAAGCGTTTCTATCAATCCCAATTCCGAAATGACTATCTCTTTTGGAATTGTAGAATATGGTGTTGCAGATTGTGTAAAATATGTACTACCTGCTTTAATGTCGCACTTGTGTAAGATTTTTATTTTATCTTGGGTGTCTTCCTCCTCTACTATCTCCAAATAATTTACAGGTAAATAGTTAAAACTAAAAGCCGAAAGCACATACTATATCAATTTGTCCATCCTCTGGTTTTCGGACAACTTAATTTGCAAGCCCGTCAATTTCTTTGTATTGCCATTCCCCCAATACACGTACTGTAGTAGGTTATTATACACTAAACAGCAGCTATTTTGTAGCTTGTCCGATAGCTTACTCCACATTTTGGCAAGTGGTACCGAGTACATTGGCGCCTTTAGGAAGTATAACTTACTATCTCCCAATAAGGTTAAACAGTCTTTCCGCACTGACATAGTTTCCAATTGTACAGTTGTATATTGTCGCTTTCAATCGCATAATACCATGTTATTTGGCCAAAGTAGACGCAAATGTTTCCCTTAAACGTACATCTGGACAACGTAACAAATCTAGTATATGATTGCCAAGTTGTTTATTTACACTAGGACTTGTTATCTGACACACAAATTTGTTGTATATCTTAATTTTTGCATTGGTTGTTAGTAGGGATGGATTCGGGCCGGGCCGGGCCGGGCTTTTAGATGCGGCCCAAAATAATTTGCTCCGGCCCGGCCCGGTGGCCCGGCCCGAACCAAAACGCATCGGCCCGGTTTGAGGCCCGGCTTGAATTTCGGACCGGGCTTCGGGCCGGGTAGGGTCGGGTCGGGCCGATTAGGGCCGGAATGTAACTAAAACCTTAAGTGATGTATAGATTTTTTAACATCCAAATGGAAAGTATCATTTGTTAATATATGTATTTTCAGTTGTATAAAAATACTTCTATACTATTATTATGCTTTTCTACAAAAGTTGAATATATCAACTTTAATAAACTATAGTTTATTTTATAGTATCATTTTAACCTCGAAGAATCCCAAAGGTATTTGGAGTTGATGCACACTTGCACAGGCAATCCGAAATAGAAGGTGGTTTGCGTCAAACTTCAACCTCAAGTAACAATATGCATTTTAGAACTCATGTACTACTACTAGTATATAGTAACATATTTAAAGGAAAGTATTCAAAATTTGACTGAATATTGTTACCCCATGTATGTTTGTTGTGGTTTGTTTAGCATTCTTCTTAATCTTCTTTGGGAATTAAACCACTTATAGGATCGTTGTCAAAATAATAAAAACTTAAGAAAAATTGTTTCCTCATATTCTAAACAAAGAACGTTGCCAATTCCAATTTTACAGATTGCTTGTGTATAGGTCTACATTTCGAGAATGTGCTAGCATCCGTTCAGAGAACTGACTATTCAAGTCTCTCGTGCCAGGTAGACATTACTTTGTATACAGACTTGAATAAAAAAAGAAATTCTGCGGAATTTTGTAAGCTACAATTTTGATATCCACATAAATTTCCGTCAAGTTGATATTTTCCGAGTTATTTGCGAAAAACTAAGTTTTTTGACCTTTTGCACACTCCTCTGCACGCAACTTAATGTCTACACCATAGATGAAATGGGTCACCTAAAATGTGACCCATGACACAGTGACCCAAATGAGGATGTGACCCACCACCCATTGACCAATGACCCAAATTGACCCAAATTGACCCAGTGACCCAAATTAACCCAGTGACCCAAATTGACCCACATTGACCCAGTGATCCAAATTGACCCGGTGACCCAAATTGACCCACATTGACCCAGTGGCCCAAATTGACCCAGTTACTTAAATTGACCCAAATTGATGCAGTCGCAAAAATTTTCTTACTGTCTCAAATTGGCCCTCTATGATGTCTTCAATTAATGGGCGAGTTTTATCGAATAACCGATTATGAAATTTGGAAATTTTATTATTAATTTTTAATAAATATGTGCTGTTCTACGAATTACAGTTACAAAATAAATTTCAGAACTATCTGGCAGAAGGAGTAGCTGCTGTCCGAGACAATTTTAATTAGTGTGAGAATGTTTAACAATTAAATATACTAAATGATCAAAATATTTTTCAATGACAGACGCAATAAAATATAAATTGAATAATCCCGTTTTCTGACATCGAGTTGATACAGGAACATTGTTTTATATTATCTTCGTCATTCTTTTAGTTAATTTGTCTTATCAAGAAAACTCGGTCTCACGGAGATTTATAAAAGTCAGCACTTATGTATAAAATTTAAATTACAATTAAGGTGATGTTTATCCATGCTTAATGATAATGATATACAAATTACAAAAATAATGGACACTGAAAATAACCGGGTATATAATATTAAGATTTTCAGTTCTTATGTGAAAGAATACTATTATTTGAACATACAAAATTGTATACGTTCATAACACTGCATTCTCGCGGCACAGCGACACAGCACGTTTCTTGAAAAACATGTAAAAATGCGTTTCATATTATATAAAAAGCGATGTATTGATTACAAAACATTTTAGCGTTTGCTTGAAATATGAAACGAATGCTAGCAACTAACGGTACCAATAAGCTTATGCATTTGAGAAAATAATTAATAAATTGAGCTGAAAGTATGAGAAAAAGATTTTTATGATTTCGATAATTCAATTTGTTACTGAATCAATTGGGTCAGTTTGGATCACTGGGTCAGCTTGGGTCACCGGGTCAATTTGGGTCACTGGGCCAATGTGGGTCACTGGGTCAATGTGGGTCACTAGGTCAATCCGGGTTAGTACACGGAACCCACTGACCCAGTGACCCAAATAAAAAAGTGACCCACTTGGACCCAGTAACCCAGTTGACCCATGACCCATTTCATCTCTGGTCTACACGTGGGAACTTTTAATATGTTGAATATGTTGGTTGAGGACCACAAAATACCTTTAAGTATATCATAAAGGGCCTGGCGAAACTTGTCCTAACAGTTACTATGGCAACTTTTATTATTATGTCGTGGTTAATGTCTAGTTTTTGTACAATAATTATAGAGCCAAATAAATACAAGATTTACTACTGATATATGGCATTACTTATTTATTCATGCACTCTGACCAACAGGTTATGGGCCCAGGCCAGAACCAATAATGTAGTGATGTATTTTGCACATTAAGTAAAACGATTTGAATGTCAGAGTTGTATTAGTTAAAAATATGGCAGTAAGTTATTTAACCAGTGTACCACGATTGTTAGGCCGAGAAAATTACCAGGATTGGTCTTTCGCGGTAGAAAATGTGTTTGTTCTCGAAGGCTTATCAAATTGCCTTGTTGGAACTGAAAATGATAAGGAGCTTGTTGCAAAAGCCAAAGCAAAGCTAATTTTGACTTTGGATCCCTCCTTGTTTATGCACGTGAAAAGTGCAATAACAGCTAAGGATGTTTGGGATACCCTTAAAAAATTGTATGAGGACAGTGGATTTACAAGAAAGATTGGTTTACTCAGAACCTTAATTTCTTTGAGACTGGACAATTGCGATTCGATGGAATCTTATGTAAGTCAGGTCATTGAAACAGCTCAAAAGTTAAATCGCACAGGTTTTAAAATTGATGATACTTGGGTCGGTTCTCTTCTTTTAGCTGGACTTCCAGAAAGGTATATGCCGATGATTTTAGCTATTGAACATTCCGGCATTGATATAAAAACCGATGAAATTAAGTCGAAATTGCTTGACATGAATCTAGATGTTGGTAGCCGTGGTGGAAGCGCGTTTGTTACTAAACCTAGGAAGAGCTTTAAAAATAAAGCAATTGATAGTAGCAGCAGTTCTGTAAACCCCAATAAAGTTGACAGAAGTAATGTTATTTGTTTTCGGCCATTTCATGAACAAATGTCCTGGTTTAAATGTAAACAATGATAAATCAAAAAAAGGTAGTAATAATAGTGTTTTTAGTGCAGTTTTTTTGACTGGACAGTTTAGTACTGCAGACTGGTTTATTGATTTGGGATGCAGTATGCATTTAACTGCTAGGAGTGATTGGTTGACCAATACTCGAGTACAGCATGAGTTAAAAGAAATAACTGTAGCCAATAAAACGTCCATGCCAGTCGAATGTGTAGGTGATGCAAATATTACTACATTTGGTGAAGAAAAATACAATATAACAATAAAAGATGTTTTGTACGTACCTGGTTTGACTACAAACTTTTTGTCTGTTGCTCAAATGATAAAAACTGGGAATGATGTTGTTTTTAATGAAACCGGCTGTAACATCTTCAATAGTCAAGGTAAGCTCGTTGCAACAGCGGATTTACAAGATAATGTTTATCGCTTAAATTTCAAATACGAAAAGCAACGTTCTGTATTAGTAGTAGCAACAGCTATAACGAGCGAGATTTGGCATAGAAGATTTGGTCATGTAAATTATAAGGATTTGAACCTGATGAAAAATGGTTTAGTTGAAAGGCTTGAATGTAAAGGAAGCTTTAATCGGAATGCAGTATGTGAGGTTTATTGTGAAGGGAAGCAGACAAGGCTACCTTTCAACCACACAGGTCATAGAGCTAAAATTTTTCTAGAGATCATTCATGCAGACATTTGTGGACCAATGGAAGTACTGTCAATTGGTGGATTAAAATATTTTCTCATACTTGAAGACGATTTTAGTAGAATGAATTTTGTTTATTTTTTAAAAACTAAAGATGAAACCTTTGAAGGTTTCAAAAAATTTTAAAAATT
Source organism: Platerodrilus igneus (assembly GCA_036346225.1). Taxonomy (NCBI): domain Eukaryota; kingdom Metazoa; phylum Arthropoda; class Insecta; order Coleoptera; family Lycidae; genus Platerodrilus; species Platerodrilus igneus. The sequence goes on from JARFIW010001052.1 coordinate 10,529,555, forward strand.
TGTTGAACATCAAAAGGAATCAAAAATAAAAAATTTTCTTTCCGATGGTGGTGGTGAATTCTGCAGCAAGGAGTTTGAGTCTTATTTATCTGATCACGGTATTAGTCATCAAAAGACGAATTCGTATACACCGTAACAGAATGGTACTGCTGAGCGTTTAAATCGTTCGATAGTTGAAAAAGCCAGGTGTTTGCTTTTTCATGCAAAATTAGGAAAACAATTTTGAGCTGAAGCAGTAAACACGGCTGTCTATCTTAAAAATCGTTCTATAGCAAAAGGCATTTTAAAAACGCCTGTTGAAACGTCAGTAATTTGCGTATTTTTGGAAGCAATGTTATGATGCACATTCCAAAAGAAAAACGCCTCAAATGGGATAAAAAATCAAAAAAAACTTTTTTGGTTGGTTTTAGTGAGAACGTAAAAGGATATAGGCTTTATGATCCAGAAACAAATAAGATCGTGATAAGCAGGGACGTAATCGTAAATGAACGACATAGTGAAGTTGGTATAGATACTAACAATACAATGGAGTCATTAGATTCAGTGGGAGATTTTACTGAAATTCTTGTTGATAGTGATCAATCGAACTTGTCTAATATTTCGGATATTTCAGTAAATAATACTGCAAGTTCAGAGAGCGATTTTACTCCGGATATCACTGAGGTTGTTGTAACTGATGCAATTCGTAAATCGAAAAGAGTATCTGCAAAACCTAAAAAGTATGAAGACTTTGTCAGCTACCTATGCACAGATAATGATGATCTTGAAAGTGAACCAGTATCTGTTGAAGATGCAATGTCCAGATCTGAACGAGATCAGTGGACACAGGCCATGCGTGAGGAATTGAAGTCATTTGAAGATAATGCAGCATGGGAGTTGGTTGAGGTTCCTAATAGCGGCACAGTTGTCAAATGTAAGTGGGTGTTTAAGCGCAAAGTTGATAGTGAAGGTAATGTGCGGTATCGTGCCAGGTTTGTAGCCAAAGGTTTTTCGCAGAAACCAGGTATCGATTTTAACGAAACCTTTTCACCAGTGGTAAGGCACTCTACTTTACGATTATTAATGGCTTTATCAGTTAAGTTAGGTTTAGATATCTTTCATCTGGATGTAACAACAGCTTTTTTTAAATGGAGATCTTAAAGAAACTGTGTACATGATGTTGCCTGAAGGTTTGCAAGTAAATAATTGTAGCAATAAAGTGCTTAACTTAAAAAAGGCCATTTATGGTCTAAAGTAAGCTTCAAGATCATGGTATGAAAAAGTTGATTTTTTTCTTAGGGATCTAGAATACAAAAGATCTGAATTAGAACCCTGTTTGTACACTAGGATGAAAGGTGATCAGAAAACTATTATTGCTTTGTATGTCGATGATTTTTTCATTTTTTCCAATAACCGAATTGAATACGATGATTTGAAGTTTAGGTTAGGTCAGGTTTTTAAAATAAAAGATTTAGGGGAAATAAAAAATTGTCTAGGCATGCGTGTAACCATTGATAAAGAAAATGGGACTATTTCTTTAGATCAAAAACAATATATTGAACAATTGCTTAAAAAATTTGGTATGTTAGAATCCAAAACTGTAGCTACACCAATGGAAATAGGTATGAACTTAGAAAAAAGCGACAATTGTGTTAATGAAACTAAGTTTCCATATCAGCAACTTATTGGTAGCTTAATGTATTTGTGTATTTTAACAAGGCCTGATATTTGTTATTCCGTTAGTTATTTAAGTCAATTTAATAACTGTCACACTGAGAAACATTGGAAACATGCAAAACGCGTTTTGAGATATTTAAGGGGAACTTTAGATTATGGACTTAAGTTTTATAATACAGATAGTTTTTTGGAAGGCTTTGTTGATGCCGATTGGGGTAGTAACTGTTATGACAAAGTCATATACTGGTTTTTGCTTTATGTTGTCCAATGGTCCAGTAGCTTCGGAAAGCAGAAAACAGAGTACTGTTGCGCTCTCTAGTACAGAAGCTGAGTATGTTGCAGTTTCTGAAACCACTAAAGAGGCTGTACATTTAAGAAACCTATTGATAGAATTGACAAGCATAGAGGGTTGTATAACATTGTATAATGATAATTTAGGTGCACAGAAATTGCCAATTAATCATATGTTTCATAAACGTACAAAACACATAGATATAAGATATCATTTTGTAAGGGATGTTATTGCTAGTAATCAGGTTGCTTTAAAATATTTAGAAACTGCCAATATGCCCGCAGATATGTTGACAAAAAGTTTGGGTTCAATTAAACATAATAAGTTTATTAAAAAATTGGGAGTTGTGAATTTGAAGGAAACTAATAATTAGTTGCAGCTTTCGTATTCTTGTGCTCTAGTGGGAGTGTTGGTTGAGGACCACAAAATACCTTTAAGTATATCATAAAGGGCCTGGCAAAACTTGTCCTAACAGTTACTATGGCAACTTTTATTATTATGTCGTGGTTAATGTCTAGTTTTTGTACAGTAATTATAGAGCCAAATAAATACAAGATTTACTACTGATATATCGCTTTACTTATTTATTCATGCACTCTGACCAACAGAATAGTACCCTAACACAAGCCTGTTCACAACGTTTCAGCCCTGTCAGTATTATTTCCTCCAAATTGACAAATTTCAAGTCATTTTACTGGGCTATGTCGGAACTTTACATATCTGCTTTAAAGCCAAATTCTTTTTAAATTATATTTCAATTTTTTTTAATACACCGCAAAATTGCCGCCCTAGACAACTGCCCATGATTGCCCATTTATAAATTGACACTGAGCAAGAGTAAATTAGAAAAACTAGCGGGCAATTTGTAATTTAGAGAGGAAACAAATCGTTGAAATAAACACCGATAATGTAGATTAAAAAGTTGCCAAGAGAAGCTCAATTTGTTTGAAACAAAGCACAAATGAGCTATAAAGAAAAAATGTATTTTGAAATTTTTAGTTATGAGTTTTTAAAATAATTTAAAGCGTATCACATTTCTTTTCTAGTGTGAGTACCTTATACAAAGTGAAAAGAAGCTGGATTTAAACTTACCCTCTAGCTTTTATGAGCGAGATACCAACGGTGAGACTCCACTTTGAGACATGCTGTACAGAAAGACTTCTAATTTTATACATCTGTCAATTACAGGCGTTTTCTGCTTTGTATAGTACAAAATTTTTAAATGAGAATAAATTTTGGCATAATAATCTGAAGACAAATACCAGTAAGCAGTTCTTGTTTTGTAGTAACTTTATATACAAGTGATTTATTTTTTTCCTACGCACGAATTATTTTCTAATCAAATATTCTTACGTCAAACGGTTTGTTCTATCACTGTATAAATACAAGCTACTTCCCCGTTATATCTTAAACATAGGCAGATAAAACAGGACATACCGATGTTTTATTTCTATCACGCAGTTGGGAATATTGATCCAGATGCATCCAAAACACATCTCCTTTCGTTTCTGAGTTCCTGTTGAGCGCTAGGGGTTAAAAGACATTGACGCGTATGTGATTGACTACTGACACCTAGATACTATAGAAACCCAACGTTAATTGTTTCCAAAATAAATTACTTCGATTCAATTGCTATATGGACAAACTGAGGTTAGTTTAGCTAAAGTTTTAGCTTTCAAACGTTTCTCATTCCGACCTCCTGATATTCATGTTATCCTGGTAGAGGCATTTCGCAATCGGGATGGTACGGGAGTGAGAAACGCCGAAGCGATGTCGATTTTTAGAAGAGGATTTCTTCAACGTATAGAAATGAGACGCTACATATAGCGCTGAGTTGTATTTAGAGTTTTTGTTTGTTTATAAAAATGCCTTCATGTGAATAGCGCGGCTAAACAAGTTTAGTGCTAACAGAATTGTTTAAAAGTTGGATAAAAGCTTGTATCAATTCATTGTATACAATATCAGGACTACTAGCATGAGTGTCGTGGCTGAGCGCACAAAGGCGAAGCTTTTTAGCCCAAAAATCGTTTTTCTTATAAAATTTTAATGTTTCTTTTTAATATGCACTTACGAATAAACGATATCGAACATCAGTATATGTTACTAGTGGATAAACATAACCATAACTCTAAGCTTCTTGAATTTTGCAGTGATAAATAAGGTGAATGGATTTAATAGCGCACTTTCTGCCTTCAAAAATCTGTTACATACGGTGAAAAATATACAAGCTCAAATTATTCAGCTGAATACTGATAATGCAACAATACACACATTTAAACAATTTTAAGATCAATGGTAATACCTGAACAACCAGAACTTGGCATATTGTAGCATGTGATGAGGGTATTAACCATCTGAATGCTGTACACCGAGTTCAATAACAAAACACCCAAGGTCATTATCGTCAAATTTGTATCTCGCTTGGATAAAAGTAAATTCCTGAGAGCTTTCCGTGCTTGTCGCAATATTTCAACGTCTGATTTGAAACCCGATGGGCCAATATCATCTGCAATCAATTTCAATGAACACCTCTCAAGGAAGAACAAACTTTTACATAAGAATGTACGCCAATGGTGCCAAACTCATTATTGCAAATATTATTGGGTTTGTGATGACAAGGTTCTTATTCCGAAAAGCGATACCGAACGCATAAGGTTAGTACGGAATGAAACTTATTTAGGTCGTAATTAACCTTCTATTACAAAATACGCTACTTTCTGTTATCATCATCAGTATTGTGGATATCAAAATTTATTATCAAAACGTTTAGGTTTAAGATCAAAACTCAGTGATCTTTTAAATGCAGTCTCATGCAGTTGTGTATGATATTATCCTTTTAATAGAAACGTGGTTAGAGTCTAATATTCTTACAATTTTATACGGGTGATACATTTATATGGTGATAGTTCTTTAAAGTCGGTAATACAGTTAAAAGTCGATAATACAGTTACCAAAGTTCATAAGATACATCGCGCAAGCGCAATGAATAAAGCGAGTGACGCCTCTAGCGGAGGGCAGCGCGAACCCCTTTACAGGTTTCGCGTGGCCAACTACCATGACGTCATCATTACCCCAAATTATATTGCGCCATAATCGGAAATATAAAAAATTAAACAAAAGTTCATATTCGTGAACAAATTAAACACGGTATTACTTACCCCGGAAATCCGAACGTTCTGCGGGGTTGAACCAAAGTTGGCCTCTATCAGGGTTCCTCAGGGCTCCATCTCGGAGTAATCAAAGATGGTGACTCATCATCTCGGGTCGTGGAGTCCGTTCAGCCGAAGGTTGCAAATTACCTACCTATGCAGGGAATAGACAGCAAAAAACAGGTAAAGGGCGACAACAAAGATAATTAGCAAAGGAAATCTACATAGGTAAAGCTACGATACGATACCTCAAAGCGACCACTTCACTCGAAGAACCAAGGCAAAAGGCCACGTTTCAGAGCGTCACCAAAACCTCTCACCACTTTGTCCCCACTCCTTGTCTTTTTCCCATTGGCGCGAACTGCGCAAATGCACTCTAACGTAACGGAAGTACACGCCTAGTCTATTTAAAATTCCCGCACACCGCGTCTTTTGAAATTATGGCGCGAAACTTCCGTGCATCAAAACTTAACCTAAAAACACTGTTTAAGTGCCGATTTGGCACGTAACAATATTAGCAACTCTGAAGATCTTCACACTAACTATAGTATTTATAGAAGAGACAGAAACTTAAATGCTGGTTTATGCGTGTAGGAGAAAATGAGAATTCGCCATCTGCAGCTGTTAGCAATAGAATACAAACAAAGGAGTAAAAAACAGTATTTATTTGTAATTAGCGGATTGTATCGTATAAGGGAGTTACAATTAAAACCAACAGTGCAGCGTCAATAGCGGAGCTTCTTAAGATGCCGTCCAACCCCACCCCACCCCACTACCACCTACCCCCCTTCGGATCATCTACCACCAAAACATAATACTTTAAAGAAAGTAAACACTTACTATTGTTAAAGTTGCATGCGTAATAGCGTAATAGAATCAAACAAACTCAAAGTGTATGCAAAATATAACTATATGTATTTTCGGGTGGTCTATTGTAATTTCGTACGTTGTGTTCTGCAAGTAGGGGATGGAGCCAGTCCTGGAACAAATCCACCGATGCATCCCACCTAGGTTTTACATGTAAATTCCCATAAGGAGGATTCTGCTGGGAGGGATTTTCTCCTTGCTCCATCATTGCTCCCGTCCTTGCTCGGACACCCCCACCATCCCTATCCTAAAAAACCGGCAACCTAACCCCTAAAATTTTCGAGATACCTCTCGGTGCATATCGGCACCGCACGACCTTTGTATTCCCACCTTTTTAATTTTTATCTTAACATCAACCCTTATCGAGTTACAACCCCCAATTTTATAACTTTTTTATTTATAAACAGTTTATAATCATGTATGGTAATACCGATTTAATTTGTTTTGGAAGTCCGAATCTACCATTAATTTAACCTTAGGCGAACTCGATTTATAAAATTGGTGTAAGCAAAAAAAGTAGTACACATTCCTCTAAAACAATTTTATTTAATTATAAATATACAGCATACACTTAACATCTATTTTTATTTAGGTAAAATCCCCACTTTGCTATGCTCTCGGCTGCCTAGTTTCGAGTACTTTTCCAAGGTCGTGGTGACGTCATAGCCTTCGTATTCAAAAGTTATGGTTTGTAGTTAAATAATTACACATCTCCATCTTGCTAAATATATCCGCAAAATCTTGGGTTACATCCATGTCAAAAAGATAGTGTTTAAAGCAACAATATAGTAAATTGTATGTTGGGAAGGTTCACTTCAGCCTAAGTGGTGAGGAGAATATCCTCTGAAGTGTTCCAGAACAACAGCTAATTATTATTTAATTACAGATTTCCTACTGATGATGACCACATAGTGGTCGAAATACGTATCTGGTATTTTAAATATTTTTTGTGGTAAGGGTTTTTTCATTTTATTAGAATATTGTTATTTCATTATCGCTTTATAATCTAATTAATAAAAAAACGTAGGTTTATTCGAAGAAGCGGCCGGAACATTAAAAACACTTACAAAATGTAATAAAAATAAATAAGAATTATTGATTATCGTCCGCATTAGGATGCGACGCCACAATAACCTTATATGTGTTAGAGTAGGACGGACCGTGCACTTCACTAATAAGTGGATCGCGCTAATGAGGAATTCTCAGAAAATTGTACCAGATAGAATTTGGTACTGGAATTTCATACGATCGAACGTACTAAAATATAGATAAATTGTATTGTAAAACTATATTTATTTTTCATTTACCTTTATTTGTTTCTATTTCTATAGATGTTATTGGGTGGAGTAATTTATATTAGAGATGTTGATTAGGGTGTTACTAGATAAGTACAGAACCACCTACGTTTTTCTCTGAAGCTATCCATAGATGTTGTTTTTATCCATACTAACCATAAGTATTTCTGGAGACTTCCGAACCAACTCTGAACTCTGACTTCAGCGGGATGAGGCTAACAGGGGGGATTCTATAAGTGCGGAAATGTCAGGCGCCACCAAACTCAAAGGTTGACATAAGCGAGACAGCGTCACTAACGAAAGTGTAAGAACTTTAGTAACGATTATACGCACCTAAAGCACACAGGCTAAGATTGCTATGTTTATAGAATAGTATCTCTGAAAGAAAAAGTAATTATATATCAAATATCAGACAGATCGTTGATTACATCTGGGCAAGAATTATGTGTTTATCTCAATACATAATATTTTATAGGAACTTAAACTCATCCATACGCACTACCTGTTTTTCATATTCTGTTAAGTTTACTAGAGTTATATATATATATATATATATATATATATATAACAAGATATTAAAAATAATTGCATATAGCAAATTTAATAAATAAAACAGTATATACGATGTATAGATAAACACCCACTTTACGAAGAATCGAAAGAGGGTTTTTAACTATCCAAAGCAAGCTAGTAATTTGCATAGCCATAAATGAAACAAACAAATTGTTTCATTGATGGCTATGCAAATTACTAGCTTGCTTTGGATAGTTAAAAACCCTCTTTCGATTCTTCGTAAAGTGGGTGTTTATCTATACATCGTATATACTGCTATATATAAAAACACTATTATATATATATATATATATATATATAATAGTGTTTTTTTCGATAAAATGTTACAGTACAATTGGGATATTTTAGTCCAAAAAATTAAAACAAAATAATATTTTGCATAAATTTAATTATAAATCGACGTTTCGGCAAGATTCTAATAAAGGAAAACCAATCATTAGAGTCATCAAAAATGTTCTTTTAAAAGCTACTTACTTAATTCTTAATGCATAAATATTCAAATTATAAACACAACCCTACACATCAGGGTTGTTGTTAGTCACAACTGATTAAAATACAAATATAGGAGCACCCAAAAACGGATTATTTAAATTTAATTAATAAAATTACTTGTTCGTAGAGTAAACGACCAACTACTAATGAATTAATATAAAACCAGTCTGATAAGAGTGAGAGCGTGTTCCACATTTTGTACGATTATTAGGTAAATAAGATGCGCTCTGGCCTTCACATCATTGTTGAAAATTAAAATTTGACTTTGCAATTCTGTACAGATTGGAATATATTGGATGCAAATTTTGGGTGTCTTGCCTAAAATTTAACGAATTAACTTCAATTCTAATATAATACGCTGTTACGTTAATTCGAGGCAGCCACGTTGGGCGCCAAATTTATGCTACGTTGGCTCGTAGCCGTGCGTAACCCAAAGAAAATCAAAGAAATTACCGGGCTCAATCGGAGCTTGGGGGTTGTAGAAAGCAGACCAACATATATGTACGCGGTTGTAAGGACTTAGTAACAATACCTGCAAAAAAAAATCAGAAAAGCAAACCTGCAATAAAAAAAAATTAGTCCTGCAAACCTGAAATAAAGAAAAATCATAGCCTGCTGATCGAGCATAGATTGTTCAGTACTTGGTAGAATGTAAAGAAAAACTGTTTGGATAATCTATATAATATAACAACGGTAAAAGCAATACAAAAATTTTTAGTACAAAGTGAGGTAATATTGGGGAGTAGCAGAAACGTTTCCTCACACACCAATTAAACATAGATCAGACAAAATTTTTAACAAAAGATAAATAGGTAAGCACAATTGATATGAATCATCTAGTATTGTTGATTCTTCTTTTTTTTTTTTAAATAGCATGCAAGTCTATGGTAAAAGGTATCAGAACGACAAAGATATGGCAAAACAACGGATAGATAATTAAAGCAATAACAAGTAGGAAATAGTTCAACTTACAAAAGGTCCTTCAGTAACGCTTCCTTGCAATTGAAGTGTGGGATTCACGATGTCCGGCACTAACGCAGCACTTCACCCTTGACTGTGAGGGTGTTGATAGAACTTATCACACGTTACCCTAATCACACCTACGTATTTCACTGGTGTTAGCAGCAGACATTATCACGCGACGGAACTATGTAGCATTGATAAATTTCTTGTTAATTCTATTTCCTGAGACCATAATTTCGAAATATTTTGTAGCACTAGTGTAATTTCAACTGGGACCAAATGTATATTATTTTCATAAACATCCAAAAAGCAGTGAGAAACTTCAACCAATACCTTTGTAAACCGGTAATCGGTTATATTTCGCAAATAACGAAATTTGTGCAAGCAATAATCTATTTTAGATACTTTGGGGTTGGAAAATTCAGAAACTACAGTATCAACTGTATTTGGATAATCCAAAGTATGCACTACTCTGATAAAAAAAGGACCGCGAAACTAGATCGCACACACAGTTTAAATATCAAAAGACAAAGCACCAACAAAAAAAAAACTACAATGAGTAAAGCACGTGTATCACTAAAGTAAGTCCGTCAAAATGTTCCGTAGAACACGCGTGCAGGTCGAGTTTAACAAGTTCTACCACTTTTATTTCCAACAGAAACTCAACCGAAAAACAATTAGTAAGCCACGCGTAAGCAATAAAACCGCCGTCAAATGTCCTTAAAACACACGTGCGTCGACCAAACACGTTCGCCTATAAAACATACTATTTCAATCGGAATTAGCACTACACTCTCTACAGTTAATATACAACTTTTATTTCACAAGAAAAACAACTAAAATCGTGTCGTGCTTGTTCATGAACAATTCGAAAATTCATACCGCATTAATTCTGACTATTTTCAAAGCAAAAAGGAAACAGTATTTTTAACGTAATTAATATATAGGAACAAAGAACAAACTACAACTGCTCATCTGTTTATATCAACTCGTTGCTATTACAACCTCTTATCGTCTATTATCTAGACTTGTATATCCACATAAGGAACAAAATTTATATGAACGGCAAGACAAGAACGATGTAATCCACTCATTATAATACGACGCATTCGCCCAAGGAGTTAATAAATATAAAATATAGAAATAGTAGTTACAGAAATGTATTTACGAATTGGGTAGTGTAAAATGTTAAGCCATTAAAAATGCACGTTACAACGCCTCCAAAAAAAGCCTAAGCTTATGATTAGTTTCAGAATCTAAAATTCGAACTTCATCATAATTTGGGGTATGATGAGTCATATTTATATGTTGTGAGAGGGCACAGCTGTTCTTCCTCAATTCTACATCTGACTTGTGTTGAATGGGTCTATTTTTCAACCATTGACTAGAATTACCCACATGTTTTTTGCAGGAACACCTTATTTTATAAATAGTGTTGCTACTTAAAATTTTTTCAGATTTTGTTTCAGCTTAGTGAAAAAGTTTCCTACAGATTTTTCATAACTGAACGCTATTTTAATGTCTGGTTGTCTCAAAATTCTTGTCAAAAGGGGCATTAAAGTTTGAATATAAGGTAACTTCTTGAACAAAACGTTATTAGGTCGTTCAGGATTGTTCAGACGAAGCGTAGTGTAGAGCAACTTCCAATTGCTTAGGATAACCATTATTACACAAAGTAGTTTCAAGTAGCATTAGGTTATTTTTCTTAAATTGTGGTTCCAATATCAATTGTATCCGGTGTTTCAACGTCAAAGCTGTATTAATCTTGTGACTAAACGAGTGATTGGAAAAATAATTGACATATCTGTCAGAGCTCGTAGGTTTTTTATAACAATCGAAGATCAGCTTATTGCTGGAGTCTCTAATGACTAAAGTGTCCAAAAATGGAATTTTTCTGTCAGTTTCCTTTTTATGGGTAAACTGTAGATGTTGGTTGAAAGCATTGCAGCACTCTAAGAGATGTTCAATTTTATTAATTGGAGCGGAACAAATGACATCGTCAAAAAAATCATGTTGAAATCTATTTGGGCTATAACCGGTGATAAAGGAGAGCCCATTGGAGTTCTAAATTTTTGCAAATAGTATACACGTTGAAAAACGAAATAGGTGTTCTTGAAAATTAGTGTAATAGATGCCATGAACAATGATTTTGTGAGGGTGGTATGTGGTTTAATGTTGTCCCAATTATCCATAATTATATCAAGGGCCAAATCCAGAGGAATGTTAGTGAATAACGATGATACATCCAATGAAAGTAGAACATGATCTTGCGGGAATTGAAAATTTTGGAATTGATTCACAAAGGTGAAAGTGTCTTTGGTATTATAGTTCTCATAGCATCGCCCTTAACACACTAGCGTCCTCCATTAAACTCCTAGACCATTTATCGTTGAATTAAATGCTTGTTGCATTTACTCATTTATTCCAGTAATAATCATTTATAATCGCTTCAGATTTACTAAACTTGTTCCCGTACTTATGTAGACTTGACTCCAATAATTATTTAGAGCTGTCTCCCGTAATTATTCAGAATTGTCTTCAGTAATTATTTAGAGTCCTTTTTATTAAGGTTAATATTAGAATTTAAATTAAAACAACTTTTAGTTACTTACGCTTTTTATTTAAGGATAAAACGACAAACCCATCAATTTTTCATTTTTAGTGGTATTATTTTACACTTCACAATTAATCACTTTACGTGGATATTTTTGTTTTCAGAGACGTGAACTATGTCTTACTTCATGACGAAAATGATTTGTCTACAAAGCCGGTCATATTTAAATGTACCGTCTATCTATTGACAAGCGCTAAATTTGTTGTTTGTGTATAAACTTTCATACCAGGTTTTTGGATATTCCATGGTATTATTATTGTATATAATCATCATCGCGTTACTCTTGTCACGTACTATTTCGAGTTAATAGCGTTGATTCGCTTGGATTTTTATACTTCTAGATAAGTAAACCATTGTTTGTTCAAATAAATTTAGTGAACTTTGACTTTAATTACCATGCCTTGTTTGTTTCCAATAAATCAGGTGTCGATTTTAATTTTCCAGTTACGCAGACTTAATACAATGTATGCCATAAATTGTATGCGTTTGCTATCTTACGCATTTTTAAACCTGCATATTTTAATTAGGATCCTTGGCGTAGTAATGTTGCGTTATCTATGCGTGTCGCGTTTCAGCTTGCAATTATGTTGTTTAACGACTTGCGGATTTGTTTTATTCAAATAAATCTTCAAAATATTTTTCATTAACTAAATGAATTACGATTATTACTTATATACAGGGCGTTGTCATTTACTTTCCAGTCTAGTCATCGTATTTCTTGTTTTTTTTCAGAAAACTGTGTCGTTTTCTGAGCCCTTATGTATTTTATATGGAGTGCGCTATACTATTGGTCCTAACTACCCCTAAATGATCTTATTAGTACAGCAATATATACATATATATGTATATATATATACTTTTTTATGTCAAATTTAATCATAAGCTTACTTTCTAAATAATTTGTTACGTTAGTAAATTAATAAAAAGTCTGAAGAAAGTAATATATGTTCATTATTAAATTAAAGAGTATTCTCTTGATGTTATAGATATTTACAATTTCTAAAATAAATTTTCTTATGTTATCATAGCAGAGGATGAAATCGATTCCGTGTTTTAATATGTACCAACAAATGCTAAGCTGCTAATACAATATGTACTCGAGTGCAGATAAGGGCGTGTTAATAAGTATAACACGACCAACAGAAAATAGACGTCTAATCTATTTTGCTTAACCTACGTAGAGGTTATTATGTGCCGCCAGAATACGAATTACTGGTGGTGTAATGATAAGTATAATGTGCAACTGGAATAAATATCGTCAGAGGTATAACGAGAGATATGTGTGTTAATCAGGATAAAAATCACTGGTCAGTGTACTGTGGTTTAAATAACTTAACTTGGAACGTAATGCTGGAGCTTGAATAAAAATTACAAACGTGCTAATGGAGTATTGTTTTCTGGGATAAGACTCGACGAGGACTCAATTTCTGATCGATTTGCAGCTGTCTATAAATGTTTTCCCCTTCCGATTGCTCGTACGGTTGTTGTGGTCAAGGCAAAATGGGTTTTTAGGATTGTAAACAACAAATTCTTATAATAGACACTAATAAAATTATGATTTCTTAAAATGGAAACGTAATAAATATCCAAGATCTAACGCAAAGATTAACAGGCTAATAGTTTAATTTATAATATTCCTATAGTATAGAAAAAGATAAGGTTATGAATATACGAAATGTATGGGCATTTAAATGAGCAAAAAATTTTACACGTTACATATTAATGAGCTGTAATGCAAAAGTACAACTAATATTGGAGATGAATAAATTACATAACCTTTTAGAATTTTAATTATAACCTGATATTTTGTAAAATCCTTAGATGTACGGGAATTAGTCACCCTGCAGAAGCTTTTTATATTTCATAAATCATTGGATAGCGAGTAGGGCGTTCCCCTTAACAGATAATAATAAATAGATTATTGAACAAAGAAATTAACAAATTAAAGTTAACTTGGAATAAGTTTAATTTGTTCTAGTAAAATCATAATGTTAAATACGAAATTCGTTAATAAATATTTTCTTACCAAATAAGTAACAATAAAGTAATATTTGGAATTCTCTCATTATAGAAGTTATTAACTGAAATTAACCTATCTTTCATACATTTTCAAAGGAGTATTACAGACTTTTACAACTTCTAATGAATTTATAATATTTTTCTACAGTTGCTTTAACTACGATGGCATAAAATTTGTAATTATCCTTAATTAATACAATAGTAGATTGTATAAACTTAAATTTTGAAACGCGCTTTCTCTATCGTCATATTTTATGACGCTCACAAATATAAATTGTTTGTTTTCCTTACTGCTAAATATACTGTTTAAATAAATTTTCCAGTGACTAAAAAATTGAAATATATAAGTTGATGTGGTGTTCGCCAATAAAGTGCATTCAAAAATATTACTCGTTAATGCAAAAAAATCTATTGAAAAATACGTTAGAAATTGGTAGTAGAACATATGGTATTAAGAATACTATAAACACATATTATAAGCACTTCATTTGTCGTCATCGTCCTCTGTAGAAAGTTGGAACATGTTTGTCAACATTTTATTGCAGAAATTTATTTAAGAAACTGGAATACCGTATATATTGTGGGCAGGACTTGTTTGATTACCACGTCCTTGGCCCAGAAATCAAGTGAACAGTTACATAAGCATCAGACACAAATTGATCTAATATATTGCGATTGTAAAAAGAATCAGATAGATAGCGAAAGTTTAAGATTATTAACAATAATTTAGACATTTTTTTATTTGGAAGATTATGCTTATCTTTAGTTTCACCACTTAATGTTTTTCATCTATGTATTCCTAAATACAAACCCTCTAAAGCATTTAACTTAGTAATTTATGGATGAAGTAGTACCGTGATTTTGAATTCTAATACTCCACCCAAAAATTCTGTATGTGCCATGGGTTGGTCGTTTTACGTAGTGATTTAGAATTTAGCCGAACCCCGGCCATACCAAGCAAGGTGAAAATCTTTTAACGTTCGTGATAACACACGGGGCATAAATTTAACCTCTAATACAAACGATATATAACGCTAGAGCGTTACTTCAGGAAACATTAAGAAGTAGAAATGAGTTTATTAATTTCAGTTATATAAATGAGCTTATAGCACGAAACCAGCCTGAAAAATTTAAAAGCGTTAGTAGTTTATATTTAATAACGTTGCTGTCTTAGTATGATATTAAATTAGGATAAATAGTAAAGCATCTAGTACATTAAATATGGAAACAGTAATAATTATCGGAACTTGATATTTCTTCGTATTAAATTTAGAAAAATCACAGATACATACCCGTGCTTCAGGTTGGACGCCAAAATTCTAATTCGTGACAAATTGTTCGTTATGTTTCTAGAGACATATCAACATTGCTGCGGCATTTATGCCTATTATTTCAATTTATTGCTGCATGCGTCATTTTATTTCGGTTATTCCCTGCGTGCGTAATTTTATTTTTGTTTATAACTTTTCGTAGTGTGGTGGAAGAAACTCATCTTTTGACGATATCTCTTCAATTCCTCCTAAATATTTATTAAAATTTTAGTCATGCAACACCAAATCAACAGCATATTTTGAGATTTTAAAATTGCGATGAATTGAATGGGGAAACGTTTAAACTGATGCGTCATAATTATTCATTAAATTTGGTATTACTTATATTAGAAATCAATCAAAGGGCACTTCTGAAATATAGTATTGAAATGTGTCATTAATTTCAGTTAATAACATTTAAAAAGAGCAGTGCTTGGAGCCGGAAAATAAAATTTAACAATTTCAAGCAACTTCGTGAACGGGAAATTTTATTTAAAAGATATCGTGGTTAATTAGTAGTTACTGATCTTATACTAATTTAATTAACTAGTTGACATTTTGTAAGCTTTACTTCAAGCATCATTCATTAATAATGTTATATTCTGCTTACAGAAGTTTGTAACGGCTGAAATAAGTGTTAAAAAATTAAATTTTAATTGGCCTTAAAGGGACGGGTACCCCATAACAATCTAAGGATGCGTCGGCTAGTTGTAGTGGCGCGAGATTGGGTTGCTATGGATAAATGAAAAAAGAAAATAAATAAAATAAAGATATACAAAAATTAGATAACAAAGCTTTAATACCAAAATTCGTACAGTCAAAATTGAGGGGCGCCAAATCGCCTGTCACCGCAATTCTTTTGATGTAATTTTTATGGGAAAAACGGTTATTCCACATAAAACCCCCTTGCTTTGGTATACCAAAGGTGGTCATAATTAAAGAAATTTCTCAAATAAAATGCTCCTTCCAAATAAAACTATCACTGAGGTAGCTGGATATTCTTTACAATTCACATATTTTTCCTAAATAAATTGAAATAGAAATCAACCTAAACTTAACCTCTATTAACATAAAAATATTTGAGTACACATACAAATATACCTTCCTAGAAACAAATTTCTTACCTCAACTCCGGCCAAGTATTGCTAAAGTAGATCTTAAGGAAAAAAAAACATTAAATCTAACCTATCAACAAAACTATTCGCTACTCCAAATTTCTCTTGCATCCATATTTAATTTTAAGATATTCATAAATTTCAAATTACTGGCAATGTCATTAAAAAAAACAAAAAAGCAGTTAAATCTCAACTTTTACTGTATTTTTTCATTGTCTGCTCCAAAATAAGTTAATATCAATATCTACACATTTCTTAATATTATAAACTAATAACATTTTACTTGAATTCAATCGCCACTCGGTCCGTAGGTAAATCACGAATCGATCAAAAAACAAATAATCCTTGCGATGTTCAATTAATGTTCTATGTCATAAAATATCAACCACAGTTACGCCCAACGCTCATATATAAATTACAGCATTTCATAAACATATAACTTGAGGTTTAGAATGGCAAGACCACACCAGCTTCCATTTTGTTAATAATAATCTTCCTGGTCTTTTTTCACCTTTCGAACGACAGCTAAACACAACTCCAAAACTTTAACGTTTTGTATTGTGTCTAACAAATCTAATTTACGTCCGTTGTAAATCATTTTTTTAGGGTCAGCGTCTGATTAATGCAATGTTTCGAGTTTTATCTATGTTTACCACACAAGTTCTTATCTGTACAGTCTCTTGCAATGTATTTATCTGTGTAAAATCTATACGCAAGTGTTTGCCACACTTCGATGTTTTCTCTGTGTTTTTTATGTCATCGTTCTTTATTGCCAGACAATGTAGTTAAAAGAACAAATTTGTACTTGCTCAACTGAATAATTTTTTAAACAACAAAATTTGGAATGTTCTGATTAATTAAAAATTATTATTGACGAAATCTTTTATACAAAATGCATCCATATATTTTGTGCCTTAATTAAATTCTATTTCTTTTAAATCTAATATTTATTGTTAGTATAATTCAGAGCGAGGCAAGTTTAATTTGTTGGCTAATGCATTCTTATTCTATTTTGCAGGCGTAGGTCTCTTCCGATTGAAATGGCTTTTTGGGAACTGAATCAAATAAGTGAAAATAAAAGAAACTGGCTAAACTTAAAGAAGTTGATTTCTAGCTACACCAAGTGGAGA
Organism: Platerodrilus igneus; assembly: GCA_036346225.1. Lineage (NCBI taxonomy): Eukaryota > Metazoa > Arthropoda > Insecta > Coleoptera > Lycidae > Platerodrilus > Platerodrilus igneus. Next base: position 10,547,030 of record JARFIW010001052.1, read on the forward strand.
GGAATCGCAGTTGTAGGCAAATACACAAAGTATCAGTATCCTCTGGAGAATCATAACTGTAGAAAAAATTGGTAAAATATAAGAAAAGAAAATTTAGGAGAAGATACCGAAAAGAACAAGAAACAGATCCATAATAACTACCTTCAGTTGGAATAGAACGGCCAAAAACTAAAAATGAAAGGGAGAAGAAATTAGCTTCGTGCTTTTTAAATGCAAATTGTTCACTTTTATGGATTTTTAATGTGAAACTACACACGTTGACCTCAATTTTATATTTTATATGCGAAATAAGCAACTAATAAAGATAGTTCGTTGTGATATTTCACGATAAATCGGAATTAAAGGTATTATTTTAAATTTTTTAACGATATTTTTAAATATGTATAATTAACACAAAAATTCCAAATTTTTGATTAGGTTTTTTTTATTGGAAGTTTTTCAAGGGAAATGAATAAAATTTTGGATATACAGATATTTTAAACGATAATCAAATAATAATTACCGCATACTTTAGATATTGTAAATGAATCCAAAATAGCGAAGATTTTCTGGTAATTTAATATAACTAAAACTCCTTTAAATAACGGAAAAGATTCACTATAACGCAAGTTACTTAGGAATATTTAAAAATAATTCACTTGACACGATGAAAACTGTTTAAAAATAACTGGAATGTATTTATAATTCAAAAACCATGAAATGACATATCAGCCATATTTAATATTATGTTTACGGTGTTGCCAATCATGGAAGTGAATACATGCATTCTGCCGATACTATTTTGGACAATAGAAAAAAGCTTTTAGTCACAAAAATAGAGAATATACCGACACGTTTTTAAGTTTAAACGTATAATTTATGTTTTCAAGTTGGATATCAAATTTAAGGAAACATGCTATTAAATAGATAATATAAGCTAAGAGAATCAATTTAAACTTGAAAAAGTCAACTATTTTTTTAAAGACATCCAAATTTATAAAAGGGGCTCCATATTGTTGGGCGAAAGTGAAACGTTGATTTTTAACCGTTAGCTTCTACTTTATAATATTTTACAATAAATAAAATCAAATATTCTCAAATTTACACGGGATTAAATTCCCCAGGAGGCAAATGCATCTTTGATTTTAAAACTAACGCTTAGCCCGTGGTTATCCTAATCCCGGTGCGTCGGTAATGTCGTGAAGGTCGCGTACATATGTCCCCTTGTTTGGTTGTCAGATGTTCTCATATAGGCAAAGGGTCGATATTTTGTAGAACGGTGGAAGAAAGAAACGAAAGAAAATGAATCACTTCGCCGACTGTCCGAACTCCACAAACACGTCTACACTCGAAGAAGAATGGTAGTAAAGTTCCTTGGTTTCGACACTTTCAATATAGGCTAATCTCTGACACACATTAATGTTCACATCTGCCTTGTTTAGCATGGGAAATGCAATCTTGCGGTTAACCAAACCACAGATCATAAGTCAATGTTCGGACTTACGTGTGAAGCAAAATTTCGCGTGGTTTACACTTGACGCTTATTTTTAAAATAATAATAGTACAGAATTCCCCGAGCTAGGTTTAGAACTCCCCTGAACCTATATAATACAATAAAAGATAAAGCTTTTTTTTAAAAAGCGCAAGCTAACATTAACCGTTACAGGTTGCATTCGTTAGCGAAAGACTTTATTACGGTATTCCGTGCAGACAAAAAAGAAAAATAAAGTAAGCAAAGAAAATCGCCCGCACTGAATATCGCAACAAAAAAGGAATTCAAGAATGCCGTGCGAGCCAAAGAAAAAAAACCTCGAGAAAATAATTTTATTTACACACCTCTAATGATAAAAAGACAAGTTACAGAAAAAGGAACACCAACCTACGAAGAAAGCAATAATCCAACATATCCTGGAAGATTTACACGGTACAAAAATCTTCACAAAAATAATTAATACATTCTTTAATTACCTCAAACTAATTTTTAACCTCAGTCCTAATATTTACATGAAACAAAATTACAGAATTAAACCAAAAAATTATAGTGGATTATTTTCAGTCACCCAATTTGTAAATACTTTATATTCAAATAAAATAACAATTAAAAGATCTATCTGTATACTTACTTATTGTCCACAAGTCCTAAATAAATACAAAAAATAATGTAATAGTGGACACTAGCAATAAAAGCGAAAAAAACATCTACAGGTCAAAATGCATTTCGCCGCAGCTATAATAAAAATATTATGTAATAACGTCACACCTGAACAATAATGTAATTTTAAATTTTGTATATAGACAATTTTATGGTCAGTAATGGTTGTTCTTATTTTATAATTAATGAAAACCTGAATTTGTAAACTTTATCATGCAATAACCAAATGTAAAGAACCTTTTTGCTCTTGTTTATTAAAAGTACTAAAATAATTGATGAACAATAAAATACGTTTATAAAGTAAATATTTATACAAACAAATTAAGTAGTTTTGTCCTGTAAATTAAAAACAAGACATAAATAAATAAATACATCAAACCAACTACGTAAGCTGACTCAGAAAACCAAAATATTAATACACTGTAAAGAAACCCATATATACACTAGTGGAACGATGCCTTCAAAATATGCTCCTCCAGATGTCCTGTCTTCGTATCTGGAAGATTCTACGACACTGGAACTATCAATAAAGAGATTTAGTACAACCAACAACGTCTCCTCCATATGGTCAGCCAGATTCCACCATGTCTCGACCATGATCGACGATGTGTACAAGGACAAATTTAAAATTTGTAGCTGCAGAAAAAAATCAATCCTCGTTTCTCTAAGCTATTAATAAACAAACAGTCTGTGATAATTATATTATTAGATAATCTGCATATAGCGAAATTCACGTTCGTTCACAATTGTGTCAACTATAGTTAAACTGATACTAAAATATGCCAAAATAATTGCTTTCCAAAATTGTAGTTCAACTGTAATCTTTTAAAAATTTCAGGATTCAACAGTTAAAATCAAACGCGACTAGAAAATGTACAAAAATGTATTGTACAATACCATATTTGAAAGCATACAAACCGATACGAAATGCCTTTAAAAGTACATTTTTAATATTTTAAATGGCGCGAGCTGCATTAATCGTATCATACACAACATTAACTCGACTCATAATTTTAGAAAACTTAGGACGAACTACCACATTTATATCACGCAACAGCACTCATCTTTATAACGGAAAGCTATTTTATTTTTCGTTTAAGCCCGAAAAGCAAGTATTTCATTTCGATCGTAACGTCTCTTGTGAACATCCATGTGTTGATAAGAAAAACATCATACTCATTGCATTAAATGTATGTTGCAAAGTCCGTATGTAACGTTGTATAATAAAACCCAGCATATTGTTTCAACAAACGAACTACGGTCGATAATGGAGAAACCCAAATTAACGTCATGTAGTGGAACCAACCGAAGCATTTCCAACAACTCATATGCATGAAGTTCAAGGACTTATTAAGTACCCGTAAGATGTGTTGCCTAACTTTTAGTATAAAATTACAGAAATTTAACATATCAATTAATAGGTGGTATAAAGATAGAAAAGCGGAAATAACCTTGCAGAAACACGTACACAACATTGAAACATCTCTGAAAACAAATGTTCTTAAACTTATTATAATATTTAAGAAAGCGCATGTGGTTAATAATAAAAAACAGCTTTTAAGGCTACATTGAAATAGAATAAATTTGCAGTATTTAAATTTATTCTGGATATTTTAATAAAAATCCTACAGCGTGATGAATAAGTAACCGTTTAAATTGAGAGGCGGTTGAAATTGTTAATGAATATTCATATGAACGTGAAAAGAACTCAAAAAATGTAGTATATTTTTACGTATGAACGAAAATATTTCCATGCAGAAACGGCACGTAACAACTTACATAAAAAAGACAATATGTTTCACATCTAACATGTGTGCCTAATTAAAAACAGAAATAAAACATACCTGCATGTAAGGTAACTAATTACTAACCAGTGTTACTGCATTTTACTTTTCGTTGTACAAGTAGCAGAGGTCGTAGTGTTAAATTGTGAAGTCTTTTTACCAAACAAATATTAACTGGTAGAATTCACTGCTCCTTCAGGAAATAAACTCTTGTCCAAGATGATCTTACATCAGAGTGTGGTTACAAGTAAAAAAAAACACATACACCCAGAATGCATTAGCAGTTAAAGATAGAAATTATGTTCAGGCACTTGTTCAAAGAAATTTATGTACAAAGTTCAATTTAAAATTTATAACCAAATATGTAGGCTGATACTTGATCTGAGGTTTAAAATAACATCAGACTAAGTGCTTAAGGAAAAAACGAAAAGATAATCGCCCTCGGTGCTTTTAAACCCTAAAATATAACAATATTAGATTTAATATGGCAGCATAGTTCAACGAAGAACAGAAATTAAATCCATTTGCATTTCACCGTTTTTAGTGTAGAAATGAGGCTTGTAGAAGTCTCTTCCTATAAACTTATCTTGTAGGGAACAAACGAATATATTTAATAAAACACATACCTTTATTAACGGCTTCAAGTTTAGAAAATTAGAAAAGGTAAGACCGCCAGATCATCATAAATCAGAAAACCAAATTGACAAAATCAACTACTCGGTCAGCAAACAGGTATAACCAAAATAAAGAAAGAAAATGATACGAAAACTGGAATAACAAATAGAATTGACAAAATTCAAATCCACCCATATTATGTATAGATAACATCATTGCTACTTACATCATAGCCAAATATATAAAAGATTTATACAATTTCAACTGTATTTAATAGTTAAATATAATAGAAGTTAATTCTGAGGGTTAAAATTTATTTATATTTAAGCAAATTCAGCCGTTTTGAATGGACCTGCACCTTGAAGAAGTTCTAAAATACTAGAACTGGTAGAATGGCTTTAGTGAGGAACAAGATTAAGACAGGTCCCTGAAAGAGGGCACGGCTCTTTCGGTACTTAGATTGGCAGAATCCGTAGGGGTCGGTACGGCATTCCGACACACTACTGCGCTGTGGAAGACAACGGGAAACCACCACATTGCATCCCAAGTACACAGCGAACTTAAATTGTTATTAAAGATGATAGCATGCTCTAGGGTAAAAAATTCCGGAGTTAAAATAGTCCCCCATTCGGATCTCCGGGAAGGGAGTACTTTGGAGGATGTGATCAGAAAATCTAGAAATACAGTCTGGAACATTCTGCGAGTCGAAGGGTGGAATGTCAGAAGTAAGAGGCAAGTAGGTTAGCTAGAGAATTTAAAAATTGAATTGGATAGGTTAGCACTAAACATAGTAGGGATCGGCGAAGTTCGGTGGCCAGAAGCGGGGGATTTTTGAAATGGAGACTACGGGGTAATTCACACAGGATCAGAGGAAGAAAAATCGGATGTGGGGATAGTTATGCAAAAAAAAAGAGGACACTGCAGAAAATTACTTACAAAAGAACGATAGAGTACTCATGTTTAGATTAGAATCTAAACCAGTAACTACCGTAATAATGCACGTATACATGCCCACCTCTAACTACAGTGACGAGGAGGTAGAGGCGATCTACAAAGATATCGAAGATATACTAAGATACGTAAAAGGACATGAAAATTTAATAATTACGAGAAATTTTAATGCAGTGGTAGGTGAGGGCAGGGAAGGAGCGGCAGTAGTTTTATTTGGCTTAGGCACAAGAAACACAGGGGAAATAGACTGGTAAAATTTTGCGACAAAAACAATTTAATCATTACAAACACATTATTTCAACATCATGTTAGAAGACGATATACGAGAAAGATGCCAGAAGATATAGAAAGACATCAAATAGATTACATTCCTGTTAGACAAAGGCTTAGGAATCAAGTAAAAGACTGAGAAAGCTGCCCACAAGTAGATATAGACACTGACCACAACATAGTTATTATGAAGGCTGCTCTTAAATTTAAAAATTTGAAAAAAAGAAACGCAAAAAGTCACTTTGACATTGAGAAACTAAAAGATAAAAATATTCACAAACGATTTGAAAAAAGGTAAAATGAATTTCTGAAAAATATTGGGAAAATTTCGGATACTAAGGAAGTAGGATCAGAATGGAAAAACATTAAATCCAGCTAAGATATGGCGGCCAGAGATATTCTGGGGTATACACAAATAGAAAATAAGAAATCATGAATAACAAAGGATATCTTGAATTTGATAAAAAAAAAAGACGAAAATACAAAAATAGATCAGACGAAACAGGAAAACAGAGATACAAAGTTCTAAATTGGGAAATTATTCGCAAATGCAGAAAATCTAAAGAACACTGGATTGATATAAAATGCAAAGAAGTACAAACTAATATGGAAATAGAAAAGACAGACAAAGCATACAAACTAATTAGAATGGGTTTTAAGAATATAAAACCATATAGCAAAAATATAAGGTACGCAGGGAAACGTCATTATAGAAAATGTAGAGAAAGTGGTTAGGTGGCAGGAATGTATAGGGAATTTATATGCTGGAGATGAACTAACAGCATTAGAACAGTAATCAGACATTGAAAATTATGACTTGGGATAGCCTATACTTAGAGATGAGTTTGAAATAGCATTAAAGGGTCTGAAAAACGGTAAGGCACCGGGTACAGATAAGGCGTATGCAGAAACTCCAAAAGCCGCTGGGCAAGCAGTAATAGAACGTCTTTCCTGACTTGTAAGCTATATGTATGACACAGGCGAGATACCCACAGATTTCAAACGTAACATCATAGTAACTATACAAAAAAAAGGCGAGGATAAATGTGAAAATTTTCGAAAAATGAGTTTGACAGCACGCGTGTGAAGAATATTAACTAGAATTGTACAAAGACGAATGGAAATACGAGCTAAAGATATATATACTAGGAGAAGGTGAATTTTGGTTTAGGCGAAACAGGGAACACGGGAGGCTATTTTAGCTCTGAGGGTGATAATAAAAAAACAATAGAAAAAAGAGAAAGCGTGTATATAGAGCTGGTAGATCTGGAAAATGCATTCGACAATGTAAAATGAAAAAAAATGTTCGAAATACACAAAAAGATTGAAATGAGTTTTAAGGATAAACGGATAGTAAATAGCTTATACTAAGCGGTAATAGAATTAGAACAGGAACATGGAAAAGTAAATATTAGGAAAGGAGTCAGAGAGGAATGTGCCCTAGCCCCATTAATTTTTAATTTTAACATTGAAAAGGCAATGAATACTGTCATATGCAAGAAAACATGTGGAATCACTATGCAGGGATAAAAGATTGATATGCTTAGATTTGCAGATGATCTATCAAAGAAGAGTTAGAAGCTGCTCATAATGAAATGGAAACAGTTCTAACAGAAAGATACGGAATGAAAATTCCCAAAAATAAAAATAAAGATCAAGTATGCAAAAGAGAGGAAAATAAATCAAAAACAAGAATACAAATAGGCAACGAGAACTTACAAGAGGTTAAGGATTTCTGCTACCTAAGAAGCCAAATAACGCAAGATGGGAAAGTGCAAAAAGTATAACACAAAGATGCACAAGGTCGTGCTACATTTAACAAGAAAAAGCAACTACTATATTCAAATACAACAAACATAGAAACAAGGAAAAGATTGCCTAAAACATACGAGTGGAGCACAGCACTGTACGGCTGTGAAGTCTAGACAATAGCAGCAGCGGATAAGAAAAAGAAAGAAGTTTTTGGTGCACCAGACGTATAATGAAGATACCATGGACAGACAAAGTTAAGAACAAAGAGGTACTAGAAATGGTGAGGGGAAGAAAGAAATATGTGAAAAACAGTAAAAAATCTAAGAGATAGGATGATAGGCCACATACTAAGGCATGAGGGAATAGTGCGGAATATATTAGAAGCAGAAATAGGAAAAAAGAGAAGTAGAGGTAGATCTAGGTTAGATTATTGCACACAGATAGTCAAAGATGTAGGCTGTGGGAATTTCAGGGAAATGTGTAGACTAGCTCAGAATAGAAATCAATAGAGGTACGCGCCTAACCAGTCCCAAAATGAAAAACGAATGACGAAAAAAATAACTTTACTTATAAGCAACTATAAGCAACTACAGGTATTGGTTGTGCAATATTCTCGAATAATGTTAATTGTACGAAAGTATTTACTGGAAAACTATTAGTTCGGCAAATATCTAAATGTTCAGGGATCTTAGCAGCCACAAGCTGCTTAACCCCCCCATACATACCTTTCATGTGATTTTCCAATGCTCTACCCGAAGGTACTACATTGGCCAGGAAACGAGTTTTTTTTTACCTGGAAAATTTGGAATATTGCCAAACCCTTGCTGTTTCAAGCAAGGTATGGATCTTCAACGTGCGTGACAACATTTACACACGGGACCTCCATTTTACCTTTCATCCGAACGAGGGCTTAGTAGTCACACACATACCAACTACGCCACGGAGCCCCCATCACTGCATCTCGGTGTAATAGGGTATATAACTAGCAAACAATAGAACGAAAACCGAGCTATATATAGACTGTTGTGGGAATTTCAGAGAACTGTGTAGGCTAGCTCAAAATATAAATAGGTGGAGGTAAGCGTCCAACCGGTTTCAAAACGGAAAATCTAATGAAAAATAAGTGCACTTAAATCTGATGATTATTATAAACAAATACAGGTGTTAGTTGTGAAATATTTTCAACAAATGTTGATTGTGCGAAAGGATTTATTGGAAAAACTATTAATTCGGAAAATGTTCGAGTGTTGACGGAACTTGGCCTACCTCCTTTCACATACTATACATTTGACTTTTCTCAAGGCTCCACCCGAAGGTACTACATTGGCCAGAAAGCGAGCTTTTTTACTTGGAAATTTTGAATTTTGTCGAACTCTTGCTGTTGTAAGCAAGGTAGGAATCTTTAACGTGCGTGTAAACACTCACACACGAGACCTCCATTTTACCTCTCATCCGAACGAGAGTGTATTTTTGTGAAAAATGCTCGCCTAACATTTTTTAAGCGAACTGTGTCGGAGTTTGAACCCGGGACCTTGGACACGCGTGAAGTTAGCCCCCAACTTTTGAAAAAAATAACTTTCTACAGCTCATTCGTTTGCACATTGTTTGCACATGTATGCACATCCGGTATTTTTGTTTGCACACTTTTCGTTTAAAAATTATTCAAGAAACAATTTCGGGGGGCCAACTTTACACTGGCCCCCCGACTTTCCGGAACTTTACTTTAAGCCGGCGGAATTAATACATCATTGTTTGCACATGTATGCACATCCACTATTTTTGTTTGCACACCTTTCGTTTAAAAGTTATTAAAGAACCATTGTGACGGGTCAACTTCGCACTAGCCCTCGCGACATTCAGCAACTTCATTTTAAACCGTCGAAATTGATAGATCTTCGTTTGCATATGTATGCACATCTATTATTTTCGTTTGCACACTTCCAGTTTAAAAGTATTTTAATATTCAGCTTCATAGTCCTCGCTATACGATAGCTACTGTTGAAAACGTGAAAACATTGTTACAATGAACCCAATTGATACCTTTTTGTTTGCGCATTACGAAACACATCAACTTTTTGTTTGCACACCACTGTAAGTCAAAATGCTAACTTCACACATGTTCAATATTGCATTTTTGTGTAATTCTAACATGTGATGGCGAAAATCAAAGTATCTTCTTTTGCACATCATGAATCAAGTTGCTTTTTCGTTTGCACATCTTTAGTTCAAAACTAATTTAACATTTACTTTCGTAGTACCTGCTATACGAGAGCTATTGTTCAAAATGTGCAAAAATTGATTTCAATGAAACTAATTGATACCTTTTGGTTTGCACATTATGAAACACATCAACTTTTTGTTTGCACACCACTATAAGTCAAAAACAAATTTTAATTTAATCAGGGGGGCTAAGTTCACACATGTCAAATATCGCATTTTTGTGCAATTCTAACATGTAATGACGGAAATAAAAGTATCTTTGTTTGCACATTATGAATCAAGTTGCTTTTTCGTTTGCACACCTTTAGTTCAAAACTAATTTAACATTTACTTTCGTAGTACCCGCTATACGAGAACTATTGTTCAAAATGTGCAAAAATGGATTACAATGAGACTAATTGATACCTTTTGGTTTGCACATTATGAAACACATCAACTTTTTGTTTGCACACCACTGTAAATAAAAAAAAATTTAATTTAATCAGGGGGCTAAGTTCACACATGTCAAATATCGCATTTTTGTGCAATTCCAACATGTGATGACGGAAATCAAAGTAGCTTCGTTTGCACATCATGAATCGAGTCGATTATTCGTTTGCACACTTTAACTTCAGAACTTATTTAACATTTACTTTCGTATTACCCGCTATACGATAGCTACTGTTCAAAATGTGCAATAATGAATTGAAATGAGACTAATTGATATCTTTTCGTTTGCACATTACTAGACATACACATATACCTATACTATTGATAGATTTACATTATTATAAAGCGCCACAAGATGTCGCTAGTTCGAGAATTCCGTTTTCAAGCGTCTCGTATGAATACTAAACAAGAGGGGGTATGTACTTCCCCTCAAGCAAAACTTAAAATTTCTGTTGATTTTTTACTATTAATTTGCAGTTAGATGCACCCGCTTGAGTTGATGCTAGTGGTAGTTAGATAATTAAATAGTGATAGAGGCTTTTACAGCATTTTATAAATAACGGCATTCGTACCGGTTGTTTAAAACAGCATCGGTGCTATCGTATAGCGGAGACTACGAAAGTAAATGTTAAATAAGTTTTGAACTAAAGGTGTGCAAACGAAAAAGCTATTTGAATCATGATGTGCAAACGAAGATACTTTGATTTCCGTCATCACATGGTAGAATAGCACGAAAATGCGATATTGGACATGTGTGAAATTAGCATCCGTGATTAAATTTAAAAATTTTTTTGACTTACAGTAGTGCGCAAACAAAAAGTTGATGTGTTTCGTAATGTGCAAACGAAAAGGTATCAATTGGGTTCATTGTAACAATGTTTTTACGTTTTAAACAGTAGCTATCGTATAGTGAGAACTCTGAAGCTGAATGTTAAATTACTTTTAAACTGGAAGTGTGCAAACGAAAATAATAGATGTGCATACATGTGCAAACGAAGATCTATCAATTTCGTCGGTTTAAAATGAAGTTGCTAAATGTCGGGAGTTGGCCCCCTAAATTGTTTCTTGAATAATTTTTAAACGAAAAGTGTGCAAACAAACATACTGGATGTGCATACATGTGCAAACAATGTGCAAACGAATGAACTATAAAAAGTTATTTTTTTCAAAAGTTGGGGGGCTAACTTTACGGGTGTGAACCTTGGGCATAGTAGTCACTCCCATACAAACTACATCACGAGTAGCCCCCATTCACATACCTATATGTAATTTTCCAATGCTCCGCTCGAAGGTACTACATTGGCCAGGAAGCGAGTTTTTTTACCTGGAAAATTTGGAATTTTGCCGAACCCTTGCTGTTCCAAGCAAGGTAGGGATTTTTAACGTGCGTGACAACACTCACACACGAGACCTCCATTTTACCTCTCATCCGAACGAGGGTGTATTTTTGTGAAAAATGCTGGCCTAACATTTCTCAAGCGGACCGTGTCGGGATTCGAACCCGGGACCTTAGGCGTAGTAGTCACACACATACCAACTACGCCACGGAGCCGATTCATATACCACCGAATATCGGGGGAATAGGGTATATAATTGTAAAACAATGGAAGGAGACCGAACTACATCTAACAAGAAAGAACAGCGGCTATGTTCAAAGTCAACAAACATTGAAACAAGAAAAATATTGTTGAGAACATATGTGTGGAGCACATCACAGTACGTCTATGAAATAGGAGAAGTAGGAGAAGCAGACAAGGAAACGGCAGAAGTGTTCTGGAATGTTGTGCTTCAGTTGTATGAGGATGATAGCATGGACAGATAAGGTTAATAACGAATGGGTTCTGTGGTAAACAAACAAAAATAAGAAAAATAGAAGTTTAGGATACGTTCTAAGGTATTTTTGGGGAATAGTACGGGATATATTACAAACAGAGATAGAAAAAAACAGGTAGAGGTAGGTCTAGATCAAACTACCGCACGCAGATAGTGATAGATGCAGACTGCAAATTTCAGAGAAATGTGTAAGTTGGTTCAGAATAGGAAACAATGAGTATACGCGTTTAACCAGTTCCAGGACTGAAGATCTAATGATGATGAAGCAAATTCAGAAGTATTGTGTTGAATAAACTTAGATACGAGAGAAATAGTTAAAGTAAAACTGAAAAGTTTACTTAGCTGAAAGATGGCAATTTCCTCTGTACAAAATGACATGCTACAAAGCTATAAAAATTTTGGCAAAGGAGTCATTTTCAAAAAAATTAAATGGTGTGATTTTCATGTCGGTAAACTGTTTAAACATTTACAAAAAATAACAATCTAGTTAAATATAGGAGCTTAAAAGTTTCTCCCTTCACTGGCGTAACCTATACAACACACGCAAACTAATTTATATAATTAATATCTGCATTTCATATTATTATTTTTTGTTTACTTAGAACAAAGAATACTTTCTCTATCATTTTGTTTTTTAAGAGCTTGTACAGAAATTAAAGCAAATTAGTTATTAACCGGAGGCATTTGTTTCGTCTTTACTATATACACCATTACCTACTTTCACTATTTCTGTAGTCCAACAGAGCATATAGTACAAAACGAAACCTGCTTCACGGGTAACGTTTACTTGCTAACTATTCACGAGAAAGCCACATTTCTACGCTTTCATAAAATGATTGACAAACTCAATTATAGCTTGAATGAAAAGAGAAACTACTTTTTTCAAGAGTGGATTATTCTAGAAGTATCCGTTTTCTAGTAATCCAATTTTAATTTTGATAGAAACGTTAAATTTATTTACAGAGAACCACTATGTTTATGTTAATTACTTCGATATTTTGATTTGCTAATAACCTGCCCAAGAATTTCCTGTTCTACTACGACGCAATTTTAAAGTTAGCAAAACTGGATCTGTTACACTAGCATAAAAATTACTATAAAAACGTGTAAGTTAAACGTCTGACATATTCCAACAAGTTATATGCTTACGACTTTGTTTCTGTTCATCCTTTATCATAACAACTGACAATCCATAATAGGCTTTATAAGATAGTATTTGAAAAGGTAGATTCCAATGTATTGTTCAACCAAAGTAGATCAAAATTACGTGATTTTATCGATGAGACGACATCTGCTGACAGAGAAAACCTGAGAATTTTTAGGATTATACATCCTATGCTTTTTGCTTTAAAACAATTTTTCTAGATGGAATTTTGATCCTATACTTGTTACGGTTAAAAACGACATTACCTTAGAAATTTCGATTTACCCAGAAAGATCGAGAACCCCGTAACAATTTTATGAATGCACTGACCAACTACAGTGTGTGGGAGTAGGTTCCTCAGGAAAAAATGATAACATAAAAAAATATAAACATGTACAACGCTCGAAATAGAAAACTACTTTATATGCAACACTTAGCTTGAAAGACTTACCAGTTGTCAAACGTAAGGGGCGCCAAATCGTCTTGTCCCAGCAATCCCTTCGATATTTTCGCTACCCGGAACTCGGTTATTTCGGATAGGTCTCCTTGCTTCTGGTGTTCTAAAACCTCGTCATCTCGTTTTTTACCCTTGATCATGCCTTAAAAACACTTATTAACTTTCTGTCAAATTAAAGCAATTTTCAAAATAAAGGCCTCTCCCAAATATGACCTCATCACTGAAGTATCTGGGTATCCACTCACAATAATCAACTTTACCTGTCTTAAAAATAACTTTACTAACAGTAAATTCTGAAAATATAAAAACACGTACATTAGCCTAAAAAGAAACAAACCTAATGTAACATCCAACTATCCAGGTATAACAGAAATTCTTAAAAAACTTTAATCCGTTAATAATACTAGCATCCCATTGTTTTAGTTTCCAAGATTGATCTACACGACATTTTGATTCCCAGTACTGGAAACGCCCTTAACAACAATACATAAAACAGCGCAATATCCACTTTTGCTTTTAACTTTCCGATATTCATTTAAAGAATACTGAGCTTTTATTCTTTTACCAACAATAATTCCACAACTGGCTTTACATTTACAACTTCCTTATTTTTTACGAGGTTCAAACTTCTGTTCCCGATAATATTAAATATTACGCTTAATTTTAAACAAAATCAATTCTGTCGCCCTACAAACAGAATTACAATTTATCTTTACCGTTTCATATGAACATATTTAATAAGCGTAAACAAAAAAGAAAAGCTCAAACGGTACTCATAATTAAGTTCCACTGCTTGTTTTTTTTAAATTAATTAAGCACATCCAGAAACATCGATAGTTCGCCTGTTTATTAACTATGGACACGTTAGTTTACTCCCATTTCATCTATTCAAATTCCAGCTTTTGCTGAAAGACCGAAGTCCATGCACCAACCTGATATATACTAATACATTTACTGATGCTTGACCGACGCGTGAACTTCCTGGCCTAATTTCTAGCAAAATTCCAAATAATTTGTCGTCGGCCTTTATAATTCGGAGCGCCTAACGGTTTACACGTCCGCTATCACTATACTATAATTACTTTCTTAATTTACTTCCGAACTTTTTCAAACTTCCAACCTGCATCCATAAAAATTTGGTTTTTACACTTTATGGGTCTAAACTGCTCTATTTTCGAGGTCTATAACGTCCTATTCGTATCATCCCCTTAATTTTATGGTTGTGTTGTGATTCTATGATGGTTGTGGTTTCTTTGAACCCGCGTGATTATGTAAATAAGCCTTCCTGTGCTTGTAAGTTATCCAAATCCATTTATATTTTTCTAATTTGATGCGAAGAGTGTAGAGTCTTCATCCTTATTGCTGGTTGTATAAAAATGGACTAGGTGCTTTAGTATTCTAATTCTTTATCATATTGGAATAGCCACGTTATTAAAGTAAACTACGAAGCTTCTATAAATTTTTCAGGGTGTATTCCGTACCTCAAGACTTACTTAGCTAACTGAAATAAATACACTGTTTTCTACTGCGCAAAAATAACTCATAGCGCTACAAATTAGAGAAATGTTTTTTTCTGAACGATCACCGATTTTTTGGTTTTTTTTTTGGGTTTAAAAAGTTTTTGAAACCAAATCCTTAATATATTAAGTATTTAAAAAAACTTGGAGGAAAGGAAGTGATTAATTACCAAACATACTCAGTAAAGAATTCCTGAATTTCTCAATTTCAGAATGTCAAATTGATTTAAAAGTTTTAAGTATTTTGTAAACTAAATTCAGTGAACTTAATAAATACAGCTGGTGATATAATGGTCGTAATTAAAAATAAGTAAATAAGATAATTACCTTCAAACATATAGTAGTATTATTATCAGAAAGTGAGTGACCTAAAAAAACCTGCGCAAAGCGGGACCATATTAATAATCAAAATACAAATGTGGAACTAGAAAACATCGACTACTGACACAAGTGTTGCTAAAGCAAAAACGATGCGCAACCAACGGATTTTTTGTCAATAGTTGTCGATTGCCTTTTCGCTCCTGTATAAATAAAAATGATACAAGCTCGCAGTTAGATGTGATAGTTTCTGAACAAACATATCTTGATGTAAATACTGTTTCGTTTTTTAAAAACAATTTCATTTCTACATCTCAGTAATAAACGATAACGTACAAAATGAAATGTAATAATTACGTGAAGTTTCTCTTTGCCTCGGATTTTCCCGTTTTTAAAAACTTCCAATCTATACAACAAAATAATTAATGCATTTATTAGACCTACTTTTTGCAAGGCCCAGGTAAAGAAGTAAAGCAAGAACGACATTAATATTTACATACACTATTGCGATCAACCTGTACGTTCACTGTTGCCAGATCAAATTTTAATCAAACAAGTGCACCTACAATTATTTATTCTTAAAAACAAGTAAAAGCTCCGAGAATATACAATGGTCTGGATTTATTTCGTAAATTTATACATTTCTAGAAACTGTAAGCGTAAACGGAAATTTTCTAAACAATATTTTATTTTACCTAATAATTAGGGTGTTCGTGGCGACGTCAATGCTACCATGATATTTGTAGATCGTACTGTAGCATGGTGACGTTCAAGTTTATTTGAACTTATTGCCATCCCATAATAGCTCTACTCCACCTGAATACTTTGTTTTTGCATAGAATGCTCACGAACAGAGTAGATCTGAACAAGGGCGAATTTCTTTAGACCTGCCTGATAAAATACCACACAGACAGTGTGTGAGGTGTTTAACTATATATAGCACTGCCTTAAAGTTAAAATCTCAACAAATAAAGGGAAAAAATATTAACCTTGAAGAAAGGAAATACTATAAGCAGCTACGCAATAATTCTAGTTTGGTAGTAAAAAATTAAAAAGAAGCTTATTTTCAAACAGGTGACACGATAATTTTTTGGAAAAAATTGAGTTCCGGCTATATCTATTCCAAGCCGGTGATGAATATTACAACTTCTATTAGTGACGTACAAATATTTAATGAATATTTTGTCGATTTCATCCCAAAGTTAACCACTGACAACGCATATTTGGCCAAATATGGATAGTTAGTTTAATTCGTTTGTTCTGCTACTGTGATTATCATCATCACCAAGTATTCGGTCTCGGAACTGATTAGACGCGTACCTTCATAGTATCCTATTTTGAGCTAACCTACATATTCTCCTCACCTTCCCATAGCCTACATCTTTCACTATCTGTGTGCAATTGTCAAATCTAGGTATACCGCTATCTCTTTTTTCTTTTCTCTGCTTCTAATATATCTCGCACTATTTTCTCGTATCCTATCGTGTCCTATCATCATATCTCTCTTATTTTTTTAGTCTTTTCCACATATTTGTTTCTTCCTCTACTATTTCTAGAACCTCTTTGTTCTTAACTTGTTTGTCCATAATATCTTCATTATACGTCTGTAGCGCCACATTTCAAAGACTTTTATATTTTTCTGTCTGCATTCTTATAGTCCACGTCTCACAGCCGTACAACCGTAAAGTGTGTTCTCCTCACGTATGCTTCGAACAGATCAGCTGCTTTCTCTTGTTAAATGTTACACAATCTTGTACTAGTCTTTTTTATATCTTTTGCACTTTTTCCCTTCTATTGTTTTCTAAAAATATAATCTACTTCAATGATATTCAATGGTAAGCAAAAGGATGTAAGTAACCTGGCGGCTACAAAATACCCCACAACTTAAGCATTTACCAAATCAACAGTTTTCCAATTACTCCTTACGCATAATCAATATTTGTTAAGTATATTACCAAACCAACACCTGTAGCTGTTTACGATATTCATCAGGTTTAAATACGATTATTTTTTTCATCGTTATGTCTTCAGTGTGGAACTGGTTAGACGCGTACCTTCATTGTTTTCTATTCTGAGTTAACTTACACATTTCCCTATAATGCACATAGCCTACATCTTTCACTATCTGTGTACAATAGTCTAATCTAGGTCTACCTCTACCTCTCTTTTTTCTGTTCTCTGCTTCTCATATATTCCTCATTATTCCCTCATGCCTTAGTTGCTGTGATATGTATGTTTTAATAAAAGTTAAGTGAATAGCTTGAAGTTTTTTTATAAAAGGTTTTACTAACCTATTTTGCAGAAAGCTAAGAACCATTCAGTATCATCTCTTAGACCACCTATTGTCTTGCGAGATTGAAAATTCCAGGTGGGTTGGTGCTTAACAAAATTGTATTAGACAGAAGGTTCAGAGAACTTTCCAGGTAGGTAAAAGTGTTAACGTTTGTATACCCCTAAAAAATTTGCTTTTGTTTTTATAGAACTCATCCCTGGTCAGTGCAAGCTAGGTGGTGCATTATTACTGTTGCGTCTCCGTAGTAGAGTAAACTTCATTTAGATCATTAGGTTCAATTAATCGCGTAACATATTGTTTGTTAGATAGTGCTTTTCGGGAAACATGGAAAATGCGGTTGTTATTCTTGTCCCATAAACTAAGACACCTGGTTATTTTAAACGCTTGTGACCTCTTAGCATTTTATAGGTACTCTCAAAAATCCTCAAAAAAGTAACTACCGAGCAAATAAGGAATTATCTTAACGAAGTTAATATATTAACTGTTTGATAGTGAATAATGTTGTATGGTATTAGGAAAGTAGATCGTGCATAGCGAACGAAAATTAATATAAATTGTTGGTTATTTTGTAAAGAGAAAATTCCAATGACCGGTTTCGCTGTTATTGCAGCTCATCAGATTGGACCATTTTTCTCTGAGTCCAGAACAAATCACAGTTACTACAGCACTGCTTGATATTGCTAATGATGTAATAGCTAATGCTGACCAACAGAAATTAACTGTTCTTGTAGTATTAGATTATAGAAAAGTTTTTGATACCTTGAATCACAAAGTACTTTTATCCATTTTTAAATACATTGTATAATTAACCCCTATAAAATTGTATTTAAACTACCTAGACAACAGAATACAATTTGCAATACTTGGGCGGTGTTGTCGACAGTGAAGATGATATCTAGGGTACCATTTTATTTACAATTTACACAATTTACTTAAATGTAGTCCTTCGGTCTAGTCACTGTCATTACTTTGCTAAAGATACTCAAATTATTTATCTTTTTATCAACAGAATACGTAATTAGTGTGTAGCCAAATAAATCAGGATTTGCGTAATATAGAGCCAGAATCCAGTAAACATTCTTTGATGATAAATTTTTGTAAAGCGCAACTCAACTTGTTTGTCCTAAAACGTCTAAGGCTAGCTGCGAGTTACATATCCCCCAAATCAGATATAGGTATAATTAAATTAAATTATTGAATCTTAAGTTAACTTGCAACATTGTATGATTCAAGGATAGATAATAAAAGGTTAATAGAAGTCAGTCAGAAGACATGAGAACTGATGTGAATACAATGTATTCCAGACGTAACCTGACTCTGCAGGTGCAGGTCACAATAGATTGCAAGAAACTTATTGTTAGGATTAAGATTGTTACTTTGTATTAATGAATAAAGAAATAAGCAGACTTAAGCTTTGCAGATCCCACTAGCAATGTGAGGGACAGGGACAATATAAATACACTGGAGAGCCCAAAGAGGTCAGTCAGTCTTAAACCTCACAACTTTAGCATTGTTGGTTGTTTAGGCTACTCTCCATAATTTAGTTCATTCAAATATAATTTCAACTTAAAATAATTATGATACAGTACTTGTAAATTTAACTTCAATTTGTAATTTCTGTATAAATAAATATTGTTAGAAAAGTTTTGGATAAAGACAGCTCCCAAAGCCCAAAACCTAGCTTGCGTTGCTACACATTTTAATTAAAATTAGTAGTCAAACAGTTACTATAGCTAATATTGTGAATAATTTTGGTTTGATATTTGATAATGAACCCTGTTTCTCACATCAACCCTCAAACCAATTAAAGCTTATTTTTTAAATCTTAAAATGTTATTACCGCATAGGCATGAGTTAGCCATTGAACCAAAAAATATAGTATGCGAAGCACCTGCAATTGAAAGTTAAGTTGATGTATAGTTAACTACATGATTAGATTTGTATATTATTGCAATTGTCATGGCTCGTCTAGGTCACGTAATTGGTAAATGCATCGACCGCAAAAGCCGAAAATACAAGTTCGAATTCTGTCCGGGACCTATTTTACATTTTTCAATTACTAGCTCGATATGAAATGATCATTTAGGTTTTGCATAAAAGTCAGTTAATACTTCATCGTATTAACTAATATAACATTGAAGATCAGTTTGTCTACTACAATTACTGACGTTTGCATTTAATACTTGGCATATACCGTGAATTTGAGCGTCGCTACCGGTCTATATCCGGCATACGTCAATAATTTGATACTGTTAGATATGATTGCCAAAAATTCCAAACATAATTGAAAGTTAGATTGATGTATGGCTGTGTACGTGATTTAGATTTGTGTATTCTTTCTATTGTAATCACCCGTCCAGGTAACGTGATTGGCTAGCGCATCGGTCGTGAAAGGCAAAAATACTGGTTCTAATCCTGTCCTAAGCTTATATTTTTCATCTTTCAATTACTAGCTCCATTTAACATGTTTATTTGGGCTATAGATATTACAGAATAACTTAAGATCTGTCTGTAGATAAGTTTTTTATACAAATAATAAAATCGAGCTAACGTTTGCATTACCATAAGCAAAACAATAACTGTATTGCTTCACAAGGAGAAGAAACGTGTCCTGAACGGTTTCGGCTTTATGAACCTCATCAGAATAGGAGTAGTTTCTAACCCACTTATAAAGCAATCGAAGCTATTGCTGATATAAACTCAAAGAAAACTTTGTGTGATGGCAAGAGTGTAATAAAACCGCCATCAAGTGGCAAACACCAACACAACTAAGCGTAAGGGTACAAAAGTCGATTCGAAACCAATTGTAATTTTATACATGACCTTATACATACATACACACACGCACGCACGCACGCACGCGCACACACACATACCACACACACTCACGCAGACACAACACACACATACACACACACACACACACACACACACACACACACACAACAATATATATATATATATATATTATATTTAAGTAGTTAATTACACAAAGTAAGTTGATAAATGCCAACATATAGTAGTTAGTAAGATGAAACAATAATTAGACTTTTATACAAAGCCCAAATAATCATTTCAAATCGAACTAGTAATTGAAAGATGGAAAATATAAGGTCACAGACAGGACTCAAACCTGTATCTTGGACTTTCGCGGACCAAGCGTTTTTCAATTACGCTACCAAGACCAATGACCACAATTGGAAAATTTACAAATCTAAATAATGTACGCAACCATACATCAACC
The DNA here is from genome assembly GCA_036346225.1 of Platerodrilus igneus. Taxonomy (NCBI): domain Eukaryota; kingdom Metazoa; phylum Arthropoda; class Insecta; order Coleoptera; family Lycidae; genus Platerodrilus; species Platerodrilus igneus. The sequence continues at coordinate 10,567,988 of JARFIW010001052.1, forward strand.
TAATTTTCAATTACGTTTGGCATTTTTGTCAATTACATCTGATACTGTCATTGAGCACGATATCCTGCACATACAACACCCCAAAACCTGAGAAAATATTTTCTAATATTTTCCAGTACCCTGAATACTTCTTTTGAGTGTAAAAACACTCTAAAAGGCTTTAGTTATGTTGTATAATAGTACCTTTAGATAGTATAGAACGTAAGTAAAAATACGTAAAAATTCTCCACCAAAAAGTAGTGACTAAAACTGCATTCTTTTATAGCTATTTGAATACTTAGTTGATTTATGTTTACCCATTGTACATACAGATACTGACAATAATTTTTAGAAAGTGTTATTAAATAATAATTTTAAAAACTTGTGTAAGAGTAATTTGTGAAAATTGGTGTAAATGCTTCTGTTTAAAGTTTTTCCAAGTATGCAGAACTTTGCGCATAGTTTTAAATAATTTTCACATTTGTGTAAAAACTTACGTTTGGGCTTATATTTAGTTGTTTTCTTAATATCATATCTTTTTAGTGTCCTGATGAAGAAATTAGAATAAATTTCCAAAGCTAGACATGGCAAATAAAGAGAATATTTAACTAATTATGTTAATACTAGTCTAGAATATCCCAGCTATAAAAAAGAACAACTAAGTATAAATTAAAATTTCTTAAAAATACGTACCTCAATTCTTAAATAATTAAAAGTAAATGACTGGACTTAAACGTTACAATCTTATTAAAAGGTGCGTTATAGATATCAACATAAAGATATAAATGAATGATTGAGTGAGTATAAATTGTTGTTAGTGTGTGTGTATATATATATATATATATATATATATATATATATATATATATATATATATATATATATATTACTGTGATATTTGGGGATTAAAAGGGCTTTATTTATTCATGTTGTAATTTATTTTGTGACTCATCATGTGAAACAACAACAAACAATTTTGAAACACTTTTCAAAATCATTTGGTTTAGAAAGTAATAATGTTACAGAAAAATTGCAAGAAGTTCAAATTTAATTTTTAGTATCCTGCAGGTGTAAATACTTATGAAATATAGCGTGTGTCATGTTGGAAACATTCCGTGTGTAAGATTGCATTTAAAAGGCCATATCATAAACATATTTTAACCCTCGTAGTTAATAAGTACACAGTTTCTGAAAAGCTTTTAGCATCAGTTTTAAGATTTAAAACCGTTCAATTTACAGCAACGTTCGTTGTATATGTGGAGAAAGATTTTCTATAATTTAAAGCTGTTCAGTTTTCCGGGTAGTGTTAACTAAAAGTCAAGTTAGCCGTTATAATTGTTAAAAACGTTTGAAAGTGTTTTGAAGACGCCTTTCTAGTATCATTAAGTTATAAACAGATGTAACCGTTGCATATTTTTTTGTATAAGGAGCGATAACGTTGCACAAACAACAGAGATTCCAGGTAGTTGTTGGCTCCGACGTCAATTAGAGAAATTGATACCTTCTTAAAACGACATATAACTTAAGAAATGGGGTTAGTTAACGGCAGCTGTAGACCGTTACGAATGAGGCTTGCCAACAAAGGAACAAAGAGGGGTTATTTGATAGCATATGTATAAATGAGATAAGTGTAGTTTAAACGTTAGCGTTTGTTGGCTTAGGTGAGAGAATACAAGGCTAGTGGAGTGAGTAGCAGGTGCTAGTTATACCACAGACATGAAAAACAAGTAAGAGATAGGTGATTTGTAGCGCGTATGTTAAAGTGCGATAGATATAACACATAGTATATTGAGGGGCGTAGTTTAAAACCATAGCGTTTGTTGATTGGGATTTGTACAAGGTTGTTTTAAAGTAGGGTTCAAAATACAAGAAAATCATTTAGTAACGTGCGCGTATTTGTTGGCTTTTAATGATTTTTAAAGAAATGAGTGTCTGTTAAATAAATTTCTGAAATTATTGGGTAAGTTCGGGAGGTGTTTGTGGAAACGAGTGCCCGTTGAATGTTTTATATAGAATGGTGGTGAAATGTGTTTGTATTGTAGAAATTTTCAAGAATTTTTACAGATTTGGGGTGAGAAACAGAATATAAACCACGGAACAAGAATTGAATGCTCTCTTAGTCTCTGCCTTTCTTAGTCTTCGACAAGCTGAAAGCTCTTTTAGTCATCAAACTACGTAGCTAAGTTTCTACTAGCCTACAGCTATTATGTTTCGATAAGCTGCGACTCGGATACTTTTACGTTTTGCATAAAAGCTCAATTTGAAGTAAGTACAAACAGTTTACTTTTAATTTGTACTAAGTGTGCAAAGTATGTACTTAGAAATGGAGTAGATGTCAGTCGGTTTGATTGATTACCAACAATTCATGGTATTAGTAGAAGAGGTTCGGGAGTTTGGAAGTCCTATTAAATCGGTGAACGAGACGACAACTGGGTCATATGGTTGCAGCCTTGCAGTTGTGGTGATTGCAATCCAGATAGAAGTATCGCCGAATGTTGCAGTCATTGATGGAATGGCAGGCCCGTGTGCAGTTATGGAATCCAGGTAACTGATGCTTTTTCATTGTATATGTGCGTAAACAGACGCTTAATGACTTAGTGCATTGAGGTGTATAGTTTTTAAGAACTAAAAGGACAAACAATCAAAAAGGTTTCTGATTGAACAATTTAATTTGAATTATGTTTATTATATTTGGGAATTTATGTTAAGAAGTGATTTATGGCATTTGTAATACTTGATTTATGTACAAGGTTAAAGGATCTTTTGATTGTTGATGTGCAAAAATTAGCACGAGAGGTAAAGGTTACAATAAGCTCGTACTAAGCCTGAATTAATCTAAGAAATGTGGTAAAGCCTTATTGCTTTTTTTTAATTAATTGGAAATATTTATTTATCAGGAATACAATTTGATATCGAATTTGAAGTGTACTGTTAAGGGAGTATTTTTAAGGGTATGTATGAAAACGTAAATAATGTGTGACAGAGGAGTTAAATTTTTATTTTGGCGTGTACATTGTTTTCTGGTATTTGAAATAAATGTAGGCTATTTACCGTCGCAGGGTTTTGTTCTTGAGTAGTTACTGTTATTATCCGCAGCTGAGCAGCCGTGGCAAACTACACCAAAGCAGAGGTAGTATTTAATAATAGCAGTGGGTTGTAACAATTAATAACGCCCAAGTCATAGGAACCTGAAATCTTAGCAATTTTTGGCACTCAGAAAGTGGGGCTTTTTGTATTGTTGAGTGACGCCCAGCAACGGACGTCGTAACATATATATATATATATATATATATATATATATATATATATATATTTAATTGGAATAATAAAGAATGTCAAATAATTTTTGGGATGAATTTCGTTCGGATGGTTTTTTTATATTCAAATAAAAATCATTTGTTGATAATCAACGTTTCGGACTATATTTAGACCTTAATCTTGATTCTAAAAGTATAATACATTAATAGCTAGACTAATGGTTGAGTACTTACAAAAACTTGATTTCTTAAAGAACTAAGTTGACAAACATTTTGACATTTGAAAAAATTATTATAGAGTACGAACGTCAGATTGAAATAGACTACTTATTTAAATGTATTTAATATGTAAACGTTTTTAAAAAAGGTTGTTAAAAGCAAGGTTGTAGGTAGGATTGTATTTATCAACAAAGCTATAGACTATTGATTGAAATTATATAGTAGAGTGTAAATATTTGTGATATTGTGTGTGTCTGTTTTAAAGTTTAAACTATTATTGTCTTTTTGTATATAGTATGATTCTAAAAACAATCTGTTAACATAGTTACATTTTATATCTAAAATCTTAATATCATCATCACCTCCTAACATCGTTATTTACAAAAAAAATACCTTATATCAACAATCTTACACCGGCAATACATAAAATAATAATTAACAATAATATCAAAATTGTTTATCACTACAATAGACCTATTAACAATCTTTTTACAAAAATTAAAAATGTAACTATCAAACCAACATGTAGTAACATAATACACAGCATCAAGTGTTCTTGTAACATGACGTATATAGGACAAACAAATCAGTGGCTGAGATCTCGGCTTACACAACACAAAAGTGACGCCAAAATTGGTAAAAAATCATGTGCTCTTGCATCACACATACATGAGACTAAACACATAGTCAACTGGGATGATACTAAGATTTTAGATATAGAATGTAACTATGTTAACAGATTGTTTTTAGAATCATACTATATACAAAAAGACAATAATAGTTTACACTTTAAAACAGACACACACAATCTCACAAATATTTACACTCTACTATATAATTTCAATCAATAGTCTATAGCTTTGTTGATAAATACAATCCTACCTACAACCTTGCTTCTAGCAACCTTTTTTAAAAACGTTTACATATTAAATACATTTAAATAAGTAGTCTATTTCAATCTGACGTTCGTACTCTATAATAATTTTCTCAAATGTCAAAATGTTTGTCAATATAGTTCTTTAAGAAATCAAGTTTATGTAAGTACTCAACCATTAGTCTAGCTATTAATGTATTATACTTTTATAATCAAGATTAAGGTCTAAATATAGTCCGAAACGTTGATTATCAACAAATGATTTTCATTTGAATATAAAAAAAAACCATCCGAACGAAATTCATCCCAAAAATTATTTGACATTCTTTATTATTCCAATTGTATTATACGTTCAAAAAAATAATATACTATATATATATATATATATATATATATATATATATATATATATATATACATATATGTTATAGAGCTAAACTGATATTGACCTTCTATTAACTATAACAATTTCATTCACATAGCAGTATACGATTGCTTGTAAAAAAAAACATGTTACTTGAAAACCATCACAAAACATTTCCAGTACAAAAGAATTCGGGGTGTACAGTTTTTTATTCCTTTATAAAAGTAAACAAATCGAAGCATTCATCAAATGGATAAACTCAAAAAGAACGTAAAAACTTTTTCAGAATAATTTAATTTGGAGATTTAAGACGGTCAAATAAATTGTGGATATCAATAAACACCATATTTTAACAGTTCCTAGTAAAGTTTCAATCAGGTAATATAGCAGAGTATTTTAAAAGTCGAATTCGAAGAAATTCAATCTACAAACAATTTTAAAATTAATACCATATCCACAAGAAAGATTTTATAAAAATTAAAAGTAAATATTGTGTACGCTCCAAGTTTTTTACAGTATAGTTTGAAAAATAGTAATTTCGAGCAAGAATTTTTAATGGTATTGGGTATTAAGCAACTGGAAGAACCCATTTAAATGAACCAAATGTCTGAAGGAAAAAAAGCGTAAACAAGGTCACTGTTCGTATGAAGGCGTTGGTCTTAAAGCACATTTGGAAAGCGCTGATACGCTAAAGAGACAGAGAAATAAGTCATAATGCGTTGAAGATCCTTGCGTTATTTGATTATTTTGTATATGTATGAAGGGTGGTTGCCCTTAAACAAACTAATAGTTATTCCAGTATAAAAGTTGATTTTTGTACAGTATATGAATTATTATACTGGAATAACAATAGTTTGTCGTGTTTGCAAATGACATATAGCATTCTATCGTCGAATTCTGACCCATCTACAATTGCCTGGATATTTAGTGATTGTATGTTTTTTTAAATCTTAGTTGTAGTTACAAGAAAAGCTATTAGAGGCCTAAATCTTTAAAGAAAATTAAAAATTGTTCCGTGTCATCGAATTCTATAAAAATGTTGATACGCAGTGGCTGTTGCGCAATTTTAATAAACACGTAAGAAACGATGATACATTTTGGACAAAAATTTAGATATTGTTAAATTTAGTTGTTCAACTAGATCGAAAATCGACGCTAGAGAAAACAGCAAGTCCAAGAATGCCAACCCAATAACACAGGTAGTTGTTAGTCGTCGTTTACAAAAATTTAAAGAAAGGTAGTGTTTTTAAAAGTACTTACAAAATGCTTCAAGGATAATCTATCTACTTTTACATCCTAGTGTCTTATTTAAAGCAATCTTCTTAATCTTATTTGAGAATTAAACCACTTATAGTTTTTTAAATCATCTTTATTTACGCTCCGATCCATGACCTAGGATCGTTGTCAAAATAATTGAAATTTTTAAGTTTGACATTTATAACATAAATTTAAAGTGACTTTGATTTATTGACGTTCGATATATTTGGCTTGAGTACATTAGGCGGGTTTACACTTGTCAGATACCAATACCGTTTTACAGGGGGTTGCTAATATGCCTATTGTTATATAATTAGTTATTGTATGTGTAAATAGAAATCATGTATGTAGGCTGTATTTCATGTTAATATCGCAAGGAAAACCCAGGAAAAACTTGCAATGCTACTTAGATATCGTGGGCACTTGATTTTCATTTGTTATTTCGTTTGTTATTTCTTTTGGTAATGGAATCCGTTGTTTACTGAAAGTCACGGATTCGTTTGCAACGCAGTTATTTTTATGTAGGGTTATATAAGCAGCTTCTATGATTTTGCGTTTTTGGTGGTTTTCTGCTTTGTCGATAATTTTTGCGTCCTCCCATTTGATTTTATGACTGGAGTCCCATGCATGTTGACAAATCATGGATTTTTCAAATTTTCTATTTTTTATATATGATTTATGTTCTTTTAATCGAACTTCAAATGGTCTGGAACTTTCCCCTATATAAAATTTGTTGCATTGGCATGGTATTTTGTAGATGCAGTTTTTTGAACTTTGTATTGCGTTTTTGGTTTTTGTTTTTGTTAATTGTGCTCTTAGTGTATTTTGGTTCTAAATACTGTTTGAATTCTAAATTTGTTTCCAATTCTTTGTATTTTTTCGGAGAATCCCTTTATGTATGGCATTGAGAGCATTTTTTGGTGCATATCATTGTTTTTGTTTTCTTCTTCTTTATTTTTTGGGACTTTATTCATTTCTTTCTCTATTATTCTTTTAGGATATTTGTTTTTTAATAGTGTACATCTGATTAGGTCTTTCTCTTTCTTTAAAATTTCTTCGTTTGATGATATTAATTTTCCCTGTATGTTTGTTGTGGTTTGTTTAGCATTCTTCTTAATTTTCTTTGGGAATTAAACCACTCATAGTTTTTAAAATCATCTTTATACGTTTCGATCCATGACCTAGGATCGTTGTCAAAATAATTCCTAAAGAAGATTAAGAAGAATATTAATTTTGCTCTATCATACATGGTTTTGATAATTCCTCGTTTGACACAGTGTGGGTGGTTTGAATCGAAGTTTAAGTATCTGTTTGTGTGCGTTGGTTTTCTGTATACTGATGTATTAATTGTTGTATCATTTTTGTTAACTAGAATATCTAAAAACTTAAGTTTTCCATGTTGTTCTAATTCATATGTGAATTTAATAGTTGGTTCTATTTTGTTAATTGACTCTACAAAATTTTTAATTAGTTGTGTATTATGAGGCCAAATATCATAGACATCATCTACGTATCTCCACCAGATTAGTGGTTTCAATTCTTGCGTAAATATTACATCTTTTTCGAATTCCTCCATGAATATATTACTAAAGACTGCCAATAGTGGACTTCCCATCGCCATTCCGAAGTTCTGTTTGTAGAATTGGTCACTTATTTGAAAATATGTGGTATTGACGCATAAACCAAGTAATTTCATAATCGATGATATACTTAGTTTTGTTATTTCTTTAAGGTTGTCATCTTTTTTTAGTTTGCTTTATATAATATTAAGCGTTTTGTTTATAGGGACAAGAGATTTACTACATCAAAATTTACCATTTTGTGTGTATTTTCAATTTTTATGTTTTATAATTTTTCTAAAAAGTGTTGGTTGTTTTTTATGAAAGAGTCCGTTTTGCCTGCTAATGGATTTATAATGTTTAGGAGAAACTTTGCTAAATTATGGCATGGTGAATCTATGCAGCTTACGATAGGTATTAAAGGAATGTATTTTTTATGAATTTTTGGTAGACCATAAAAATGGGGTGGTTTACTGTAATGTGGGACTAGTTTGCTTCTTTCTTTGTCTTCGAACTCATTTTTAAATTTATATAAAGTTTTGTATATTTTATTTTCAATTGATTTTCTTGCGTCCGTTTCTAAACTGGTATAATTTTCAGTATTCAACAATTCGTTGACTTTTGTGTTGTAATCGCTTTTACTCATTACTACTGTTGCGTTGCCTTTGTCAGCAGGTAGAATTATAATTGAGTTATCGTCTTTTAGATTGAGAATTCTTTTTATTTCGATACTACTTACATTTGGTTTTATTTTGTGATTCTTTTCTATTTCGATTTTGCATAGTCTTCTAAATTTGCTTGCTAGATCTTCTTCGAGTTGGTTTGCTGCTTTCTCATACAGCTGATTATTTCAAAAGTTGGTATTGATTTTGGTGTTACTGCAAAGTTCAGGCTTTTTGATAGAATTAATTATTTTAGCAACGATCCTAGGTCATGGATCGAAACGTAAATAAAGATGATTTTAAAAACTATAAGTGGTTTAATTCCCAAACAAGATTAAGAAGAATGCTAAACAAACCACAACAAACATACAGGGAGTATTTTAAAGCAATCTCGTTTTTTAACCATGGAAATATAGAATGACCTTTAAAACTGCGCACCAGCTGTAAGGTTTTTTGATATTGTATAAAGAATATTTCTAGAACTATGTTCTAATGGCATCTCAAAAAATTCGAGTGCTATAATCAAAAACTTTTGGTTGTTTTATTATACGACATCATTATACAAATATTCTAGGGCAAATGTTAAGGTTGGTATAAGTGAAAGAGTTATATGTATATTTGATGCAAATGAACATTACTATACGTAATAACCAGACGACAATATGTAATACTTTGTTAATTACTAAATTTATAAATAATTTAATGATGCATTTGAATGTAGTTCAAAAAAAATTAATGAACTATTTTGGGATTTATTGCCGTTATACTGAGAACTACTTTTGGTATTTAATGCCGTTATAGTGAGGCATTACTGTTCGGTTTCACATAACTAAAAAAATATACTAATTGAGGAAGTGAAAATGAGTTATCGATTTGCTGACGCCGTTGAAAATGTTGTTGCCCTTCTTATGTATAGATTTAGTTTTAGATTTAATATACTGATTTAGAGCTGGTGGTTTTAGAGGGGAACTTTCGCTTAGTTTCTTATTTTTGGTTGAACCTTAATCTAGGGAGTAACCTAAATCGGCAGCTCGCCAAGTGAAAATGATCTTTTGTTTTGTATTTTTTGCTAGGTTTCTTTTTTGGTAGGTTTGTTTTTAAGTATGAATGCGTAAGTGTATATTTGTTTGTATTTATTCTTTCAGGCCTCCCTTAATTTTTGTTTTTTTGGTATAATGCCCCGCCCCCTCGCTAATTGAGCCCGGTCATACTTTTTTTTTTGTTTTTTTTGTAGGCTAAGTCACATGCACGTAGCAAGTAGAAAATGCAGACTGTAGAAATTTCAGGTAAATGAGTAGTTTAGCTCAGAATAGGAAACAATGAGGGTACGCGTCTAACCAATTCCAGGACTGAAGACCTAATGATGATGATGAAGAACACCTAATTAATTTGTCAGTGTTCTACATTGAATTTGAAGTGGCATTAAAATTATATTACTAAGAAATTATTCGCAGTTTGACAAAGAAAAAGTCAAACAAAAATCTATGTAACTAATAACTGAGTTATGAGTATTTTCTGAAGTTTTACACCCCTAAGTTGCATTGGTTGTATTATAAACCCACTTTAAATAATTAAAAAAAAAGACTACTGTATATAAAACCGAGGTAATTTCACATTTTTATTATTATTGAAGAATTTGCTCAAAAAAGTAAGAAGTTTTACTGTGCATAAGTCCTCAGAGAATTGAGCAAAAAAGAATTTTTAGGACAGTGCACCAAACTACGGACCACCGAACATCAAAACTAGATCTAGGATGGCAAAAAGCCTAATACGTTGGTACAAATTACCTATAATAACCGAACATTAAAGAAAGTAACACGTATGTTATTAGTAGTTACACAGATGAAGTTACAAGTGAATAGTATGAACAAAGAATATTATGGAAGGTCGGTAGTAATTACATTTCTATGCTAACATTTATTTTTTAAGGTCATCATGTTGAATAAATATGTGACCTAAATGGTCTTTCTTGTGTAAAGCGTATTTTTCACCCATCACACTAACCCATGACGCCAGAATGTGTTCTTATATGTTATTACTGTAATTAAAAAAAGAGTAGTAGTTCATTTAAAGGTTGTAATACGTAATAGATTCGGCGACTCATAAGATTTTTCCGCGAGCAACCAGTTGGGAAACAAGGATCTATATTACCAAAGCATTTTGTCAGAGCAATATAAAAGGAACAAATTAAGAGACATTAGTACTTAATAAGTAATGGAAATTATATTAAAGGCAGGAAGATAATCAATAGGTCAAAAAACTCAACTCACCTCGTCTTCAGAACAAGTTTCATTGTCACTGTTTGTAGTTTTCGGTATATCACATTTGGGAAGTACTGAAACTGTCATGATTTCTTGTGGAGTAGTACATGTACAGCATCAAATAGTTAATCCATCCTGAAAAATACAAATATTAAATTAAAAACAATCACACTTCCGTACTCTTTAGGCTTCTTCATAGCTTATACACATTTAATATCTTTTTACCCATGCACTTTATATTTATAATAAATTGTATATTCCATTATTGGAAAAAGGATGTGTAAGCCGAATAATACTGTGGTGTATTTATTTTTTCGTTACCTACTATTTATTTGAAATTGTAAAAAGTAGCAAGTCCTTGAATTATTTTGTTGAAAACGATTCAAAGTTGTTTATCTTTCTTGATTTGAAACTTGTTATTTTATTTATTATATTTTTTGAAATTTCTGCCTAATGCCAATAAAATTTCCGTTGAGTACGAATAAATTGTTAAAAATTATTACTTTCTGATTATTTATCTTTTGGTCATTGAAGTATTGAGTAAATAGGAATACAGGTCTTAGAGATTGGACGTTCCAACAAGAATCGATAAAAAGGTAACGACCTAATTTCTCTTTTCATGAGAGCTTGTGCGCAAAATCCAATCGTTATCGTTTGCTTTTCAGACCTAGAACTGGTTCGACCCGTACCTTCGTCGTTCCCTATTCTAACGTAACCTACATATTTCCTTGAAATTACCACAGCCTAGATCTTCCATTACCTGTGTGCAATAATCTAATCCAGGTCTGCATCTACCTCTCTTTTTTGATTTCTCCGCTTGTAATACATTCCGCTCTATTCCCTCGTGCTTTAGAACGTGTCCTGTTATACTATTTCAGCTATTTTTTACTGTTTTCTACACATTTCTTTTTTGCCCTACCTATTCTGGAACCTCTTTGCTCTTAACTTTGTCTGTTCATGATATTTTCATCATACGTCTGTGGCATCACATTTCCTGTCCGTTGCCGCTAGTTCAGGTGTCACAGTGCTACAGTGCAGTGCTGCACACATTTGCTTTCAGCAATCTTTTCGTTGTTTCTATGTTTGTTATCATTGAACATAGCAGCTGCTTTTTCTTGTTAAATGAACAACGGCCTTGTACTAGTCTTTGTTTTATATTTTTTGCACTTTTCCCATCTTGTGTTATTTGGCCAACTAAATCGGAGGAATCTTTAAGTTCTTGTAAGGTCTTCTTTCCTATTTGTATTCTAGATTATGACTTATTTTCCCCTCCTTTAAATACTGGTACTTTAGTTTTATTTTTGTTGATTTTGACATTGTATCTCTCTGTTAATACTGTTTCCGTTTAATTAGAAACTGATTTTAATCTTTTCTTAATAGATGCTAATACCGCTATATCGTCTGCGAATTTAAGCATATCAATCGTTTGTTCCTGCAGAATAATTCTAAATGTCTTTTTGCATTTAACAATATCCATTGGCTCTTCGATATAAAAGTTTAAAATTAATAGAAACAGCACACGTCCCTGCTTCTCTCTTCCCTAATATTTACTTCTCTACGTTTTTGCTCTATTTCAATTACCGTTGTGTGCTCCTTGTATAAGCTAGGTACTATTCCATCTATCCCTATAACCCATTCCATTCTTTTCGAGTATTTTGAACAGTCTTTCCCATTTTATACTGTCAAATCCTTTTTTAGATATAGAAACCCTATATACACGCTTTTTCCTTTTTCTAGTGTTTTCTCCATTGTCATTCTTAAAACTAAAATGGCACCACGTATTCCGCTGTTTCGCCTAAAGCCAAATTGATCTTCTCCTAATTTTTCTTTAGCCCGCTTATCCATCCGTATTTGTACAATTCTAGTTAGTACTTTTGACACGTATGCTGTCAAACTTATTGTTCGAACATTTTCACATCTATGTGCACCTCTCTTTTTTGGTATATCGACTAAAGTGTTACGTTTGAAATATTTTGATATCTCTCCTGTCTCATACATATGGCTTACAGATTGGAAGAGACGTTGTGTTACTGCTTGTGCTGCGGTTTCTTAGAATTTTAACTGGCACGTTATCTATATCCGGTGCCTTATTATTTTTCAGGCTCTTTAAAGCTAGTTCAAACTCATCGCTAAGTAAAGGATATTCCAACTTATTCTTTCCAATATTTGATTCGTGTTCTAGTTCCCGTCCTGCATATAATTTCCCCATATGTTCTTGTCATCTATCTACTTTCTCACCATTTTCTATAATGATGTCTTTTCCTGCGAGTAGAGGAAAATCAGTGAACCCAGCACCACATTTCCTCCAGAATCCCACATTTCCTCACACATCTGGACCAAATTTACATGTAAATTCGCACTATAAAGTCTTATTTTAGATGAATCTTATCCTTGCTCCGCCCTGTGGACCGCCTTGTGGAATTTTTTACCCCAACCATTTTGATTACATCACACCCGCATTCTTTCCACCCGCGAGATAAATCTTTCTCCACATTTCCACCCACGAGATATACCTATCTTGTTTGGTATCAATTAATATTAGAATTTTCTCAGCTACCCAAATCTCTAGGAATTTTTCAGATTGCACCATCCCCAAGGGAGCTACCCTAATTTTAAGATTTCTTACCTGTAGCGACTTTTGAGCGTTCTTATAAAATTTTTTATACATGCAATACATTAAATTAGCTTCGAATTTTATGCACATCCCGAATCTGTAAACAGATTTGAAATCGGACCACGCCCTGCAAAGTTATACCCCTTTAAAGTCCTGATCTTCTAATTTTGCTATTTGCTTTATAAGCAAAACTAACAAATAGTTTTCTTCGTCTAGCCATCGCATCTTTCGAGATAAACCTATCTTGTTTGGTATTAATCAATATTAGAATTTTCTCAGCTACCCGAATTTCTAGGAATTTTTCAGATTGCACCATCCCTAAGGGAGCTACCCCAATTTTAAGATTTCTTACCTGTAGCAATTTTGAGCGTTCTTATAAATTTTTTTATACATGCAATACATTAAATTAGTCTACAATTTTACGCACAACCCGAATCTGCAAACAGATTTGAAATCGGACCACGCCCTGCAAAGTTACACATATACCCTCTGCGAGATAAATCTTTCTCCACATTTCCACCCACGAGATAAACCTACCTTGTTTGGTATCAATCAATATTAGAATTTTCTAAGCTATCCAAATCTCTTTAAATTTTTCACATAGCACCATCCCCCAGAGAGCTACCCCCATTTTAAGATTTCTTACCTGTAGCGACTTTTGAGCGTTCTTATAAATTTTTTATACATGTAGCACATCTTGTTAGTCTAGAATTTTATGCACAATCCGAATCTCTAAATAGATTTAAAATCGAACGACCCCTTACCATTTTACACACACCCTTTAAATTATAAATTTCCTGCGGCTTATACATAAAAGAAAATCTAAAAACCATTCTTAAAACTTTTTATTACAAACAATTTTTACTAATACAGTTTAAATTTTTTAAAACCACATTTCTAAATACATATTTACAATTTTTTATTTTCAACCTAGAACTTGTCATATCGGGTCATACTTATTAATATTTATTTCTAAATAGAGCACTTTTTCCAAAGACCAACCGGACTCGCATGTTTCAAATTCCTCTGATTTTGTTCGCATGGTTTCGCTTAAGACCTCGTACGTATTTTCCAGATTACTAGAAGACGATATAACCACATTTTTTGTGTTAAAGGTTTCCATCGGACTTCTCTTCCCCCATTTTGGTGTAAACGCCGTAGAGTTCGCAATAGACTTTTACTGCTGTATGTTGTATTCTTTTTTCATTTATTAATCGAATAAATCGCTCTTTCTGCTTCCAAAGAAACTCGGACACTCCATCGTCGACGCTGGCGTTATTTATGCGATAGCTAGCCATACGGTTGTTAAACGCAGTGCTAACCATTTCTACACCATCGTCGCTAGTAGCGGTAACTGATACATTTTTATGTCTGTTGCTCCTTAAATGTGCGGCATACGTAGTTTTTCCATCTCGAAATCGCATACTTTACACATAATTCGTGGTTGTTTCGTACAAGGTCCTTTAACAGCTGGCGGAGCTGAACGTTTACGGCTTAATGACATACCATGCTGTTTTCCTTGTGTCGCTGTAAGCTATCCATTCTCGTAAAGCGAAACCGCAAGTCCCACAGTTTAAGTACTTTGCTGCGGGCGGATGTATAAGCAACCGGACGATGTTGCACCACGACATTTGTTCTGGTGTCGTTTGAAAGCATCCTCCTGGTAAAGTAGACGTCACAGGGCTCGCATTTAAAAACGTTTGCAGGTACCATTTTAGTACAAAACAAAATCCACACTATAAGACTTGACTTGTAAGCGAACTAACATAACTAAAGGTTTACTCTGCGTACCTGCTTTATGTACCCTATAGAATGCAAACCGAAGGTTTCGAAACACCGAACGAAGTCTCGGATTGCGAGGAACTAAATGACGTCATAATCCTGCGCTCGTCCAATACATTTAGCACCAATGTATGCCCGGTTCGCTTTGTCCATGTGCGAATGCCGTTAGTAAAACATCGGAAACGTCTTCCATGTTATACGGATCGCGTGCATATTAAAAATCCAAAATGGTAGCACACAAATTGTGTGCAAGTCGTGCTTAGAAGATGCAGTGCTACTATAACCAAAAACACTTTAAACCATTACTAAGAAAATACCAACTTGTTGTCTACAGGATACTTACAACAATTTAATTTTAAATAACTTCTACGTCATACTTTAGGAAATGTGGCTTGAATATTTTCCAAATGAATCACCAAGCGAAAGTATATGTTAACGGTATTAAATTACCCATTAATTTCCATTTTACGACCGTGGTTAATTATAGATTGAAATTTAATTTGTGCACGTTCGAGCTTCTCGTAAACTAACATATTTTAAGCAACAATGCGCTGTATAATACATGCATACCCTTCGCCCCTACTGCTATTCTTGTAATTGCTAGAAAAAGTCACTCTCCTTTTTACTGTTGGGACCGATGCAAAGCACCATTTTTTATACTTTCTATAGCACATCGCGCCTTTTCGTATGATAATTAAATTTTGCTTCTGTGGCTTTTACACTTTCGCATAGCGGTCAATCGCACGTAATGATTTCTAGAACCGGTAAGTACTCGATATCGTCCAAATAGAAATTAGATGCTCGATGTCTGTCAATTTCCATTCCCTCGTAAAGGTAGGAAAAACCAGTCAATAATCCATTATACTTCAACCCGCTCCTGTTCTGATAATTTACAAACATTTTCAAACGACAATGGGCGAGAATTTTAAACCTCCGAGGATCTTTAAGTCGTGATCAATTACACATCCGAGCTACGCGTAAACTAACATATTTTGCAGCAACTGTATAATACATGCATACCCTTCTCTGCGCTACTGCTATTCTTGTAGTTGCTTGGAAAAGTCATCTCCTTTTTATTGTTGGGACCGATGCAAAGCACCATTCCATACTTTTTTATAAGTGTAGCACATCGCGCACTTTTTGTCGGTTAATTAAATTTTTGTTTATGTAGGCTTTACACTTTCCTTATTTAAACATCTAATACGATCGATTAACCACTTTCGATTATTCTAACGGGGAACCACCATACATTCCGCCACACCGTTCTTTTGTTTCCTATGGGCTTCCGCACTAACACCGACGTATCTTTCTTACATTTGTTAAACAAAAACTACCGGTATCGCCATTGTGGATAAACAGATGTTTGTGGATGTGTCGAGAATATGTAACCATATACATTAAAGTCTAAGCTATTTTATTTAGTCCAAGAAAATTATTATTTTCTAACACAATAATAATCGTCTTTATAGGTTTAACATTTCTACCATTTCCCAATGACTGGTGCTACGTACATGGAAACTTTAATTTCTTATTAGAGAATTCTTATTCTCCCACCACTGCTGCGTAGTTGCATGCCACCCTTTTGATATATGCTCGTTATAGGTTGTAAGACCCCGGTTTTAAACTAAATTCGTGAGACCCCTTTAATCTTTTTAATCGTATCTTTCTCGCCTACAATACAGTAGGACTTAACATTACTACCAACAAATTCTAATACTGGACCCCCATTAAATACGTCTTTAATTTTCCTACAACTTTTTGTTGACAAGTGTTATATTGTATTTATTATACTAGTCACTCTTTTAAGATAAATATATTTTGCTAGGTATCAACTAATATTAAATTTTCTAGGGACCCAAATCTGTAAATAGATTTTAAATAGGACCACCCATACAAAGTTATGCTTTTAAAGACTAATTTTTCCCATCTTTATTTAACTCCATCTTTAAAACCCTTTTTCGCTAACCGACATATGCTTTAACAACCATTCCCTAGAAATCTAAAACCGCAGTGTCCCGAATACCACGTGGAATAACACGTATACTCTGTCAACCAGGATAGAAGCAGGAAGGATTTGGAAGGTGGGCGAAGAACTTAAAAATTATGGAATCTTAAAACTAATATATACAATAGGTTTACAAAATCTATACAAATATAAACAACTATCTTATATCTTTACACCCCCATGCGTAGATTGTTGTACTATTAGGAATGATGTACCTTTTGTCATCTTCTCGATAAACTAATTTTATTAATTATCTGCGTATGCAAATCGTATTCTTTACTCCGGATACATACGCCGGCAAGTACTCCACACCAAATAAAGAATTGGATGCTTGGTAACTGTTAACATCCCTTCCCTCGTGTACGCCCAAACACATCCCTGCCCATGCGCACCCCTGCGCATGCACACCCTGCCCATGCGCCCCATGCGCGTACGCACCCTGCCCATGCTCGCTGCCCATGAGCACCCCTTTCTGTGCGACTGCTATTTCGTGGTAACGTCACAGCCTTTTATAAATAAAGAACAATGTTATATACTATTATAAAATGTTTATTCTGACATTATACATAACAAATTTAAAAATATTTAATACCAAGCATGGAGTCATTTAAACTTAATTTTAATACAAAGTTATACACAGAAGACAGTCCTTTCTTTATGTTTGTTTGCAGTGGTTTTAATTTTATCTAATTTTATTCGCAGCTTAAAATTTAAATCGATACCCAAGTTTTCTATCTCCTTTTCTAACCAATAGTTTGATACATAAAGACCGTCTAGGTTTTCGAATTGTAAAATGTCCGAAGTTTGCCTCTATATTTAAAGTCTTTGATTCCGCCGACAACCAGATCCATTCCTTCGTGTAATTCTTGCAGCTTGTGACAATCTTTTAATCGCAGCTTTCCACTATATCCTGCATACGTATCTTGTTAGCTTGATCGACTTCTTCTTGTTGGTATTGGAGAAATCCTTTTCTCCCACACACTGTTGCGTAGTTGCATGTCCACCACTTTTGGGAATATATGGTTGTTATAGGTTGTAAGACCCTCGGTTTTAAATGATCCGAAAGGTTCTTTACTGGGCAAATATACAATGTTTAGCGGAACCCCTTTGCGTGTGGTGTACGCCAAGGTTACGAAACCCGCATTCCTTAGTTCTTCTTTGTTATCTGCCATTTTGATAAATACGTTTTAGAATAACCTTTTAAAAAGTATACGGTTTAGTACCATCCTTTTCCGCAAGAAGACCTACATAACTAAAGAGTCTTTTTACTAACCGCAAATGCATACAGCTTGTACAACCCGGATGTATCTAAGTCAGTCCATCGACACATAAAATAATCTTTTAATTCTTCCTCATTTTCTCTAATAAGATGTTCTTTGTCTAACACATCTTTGTATTGTTCATATTGTCGCAGTGTTTTCCATGTAGTCCAATTTTCGCCTTTTGCATCCATTTCCTCTAATTCCAGTTGTCTTTTCCTTCCACTTACAGCGTATGGCATACATAATGGGGTAATTTCCTTTAGCGTAAACGGATAGGTTTACTACCAATATTTGCGCGTTGTCGTACAACCTCTGGGCGAATGTTAGGTGTATTTATCAATCCCAATTCCGAAATGACTATTTCTTTTGGAATTGTAGAATATGGTGTTGCAGATTGTGTAAAATATGTACTACCTGCTTTAATGTAGCACTTGTGTAAGATTTTTATTTTATCTTGGCTGTCTTCCTCCTCTACTATCTCCAAATAATTTACGGGTAAATAGTTAAAACTAAAAGCCAGCACATACTTTATCAATGTTTCCCTTTCTTTTGGTTTTCGGACAACAATTTCCAAGCCCGTCAATTTCTTTGTATTACCATTACCCCAATACACGTACTGTAGCAGGTTATTATACACTAAACAGCAGCTATTTTGTAGCTTGTCCGATAGCTTACTCCACATTTTGGCAAGTGGTACCGAGTACATTGGCGCCTTTAGGAAGTATAACACTATCTTCCAATAACGTTAAACAGTCTTTTAAGGGATTATACACCCGTTCCGCACTGACATAGCTTCCAATTGCACAATTGTATATTGTCGCTTCCAATCGCGTAATACCATGTTCTTTAGCCAAAGTAGACGCAAATGTTTCCCTTAAACGTACATCTGGACAACGTAAAAAATCTAGTATATGATTGCCAAGTTGTTTATTTAACACCAGGACTTGTTATCTGACACACAAATTTGTTGTATATCTTAATTCTTGCATTGGTTGTTAGCCATGTTAAACAATCAATTCCTACAGTTTTATCGTTGTCAACTATAATATTACACTTTTCTTCGTATTCACCCTTATAGCAAAAGTTATGGTTTGTAGTTAAATAATTACACATCTCCATCTTGCTAAATATACCCGCAAAATCTTGGGTTACATCCATGTCAAAAAGATAGAAATAATCTTTTCGAGTTCGTCTAATATATCTGGTAGTTCCTCCAATAAAGTTTCCAACTTAACATCTGCTAGTTCCACTTTGTATGGAACACATATAGGATTTTGGAATTTTTATTAATGCATTCGAGGTCTTCTTTTCCGATAATTTCTTTTACTCTCTGACCCATCTTGTTAGTCTTTCCAGAGAAAACGGAGCTTAGCTTTAACACCATGCCTAGCGGAAACAAATCGGTCAAACTTTCTTCGTAGATAGCTGTTAAATGCACCACAAATTTCTTTTTTAGGATAAACATCCTTTTGCTTGCAGATGTTTGTTCGGCGTCAGAAAAGGTCATAAATTTTAACCAACATTATATTGTCACAAAATGGTTCTGTAATTGGTGTGTGTAGTCCACCAGTCAGCATCGTTCGCCTTCGACATAACAAATATTACCAATATCTTTTACCAGATTATTGTTGCACATATTTTCTGTCAACAGCCATAATCCAAATCGCTCATTTGTCTGTTTCACTTTATTCCCAGAAGTTGAGAAACGTTAATCACCTTTGAGACGCTCATGTTTACCGTTCTAGCTACTATCGAATACTAAATTGAATACGAAAAAATTGTTCTCTTATGTATTCTACAGAGTGGGACGTATATTGCCGAAGATAGTCGAATATGTTGTTATCCGACCTAAGCCGACAGGGATGCGCATCGACATATATGGAATTTGTAAGTTAAGGTTTAGGGTGAAATTAAATGAAAAAATTGTATGAACATAACCAATGACCATGACCACATGACCATATGACCACATGACCATATGACCACATGACCATTGACCTTTGCTTTTAATGAGATTAAAAACCCATTAGACTAATTGCTTTTAATGGTTTTCCATTAAAACCAAGTGTGGACCTAGGTTAGATAAAGGAAAAATAATAGGTTGGGTCGGCGCCCGGCGCTAATTTTTCCCTGGTAGTTTTTGGAAAAAGTGCGGTTTTGGTGGTTGTGTGTGGTTCATTGTGGGTGTCAACCGGCGCGGTTGTCCGTTGTCGGTTGTGGGCCGGTTCTTCGCATCATTCGGAGGGGTGGCTGGGGTTTCGACGGTGGTGGGCTGGGTGGTTTCAGGGTGGTTCTGCCGGGGTGGGCCAAATGACGGTTTGCGGCTGTGCAGTTATGGGGGGGGGTGCGGGACCCGGGTTTGTGTTGGTTAGTGGCGACGCGGCGGGATGTTTTTAAAAGGGGTGTGTTGGGCCCAACGTTGTTCCGGCTGCGAGCCCTGGGCGCTTCGGCCGGCGAAAAATCGGTGTTCCCTGGTGGAACGGGGTTGTTTGGGAACCAGGGCGAACTTGTTTTTTTGTGGATGGCAGGCGGTAGTTGATGGGTATTTGTTGAAAAAAATTTGGTTGACAACGAAAATGGGGTGTTTCTTGGCACAATGCGGGAATGTTTGGGTGGCTGGAAACCGGCAATTGGGCGTTGTGTCGGAAAATTGCGTCTGTGCGGGTCAATGTGCGTTGGGCTTGGCGTTTAAAACCCGTTGGGTTAATATGGGGGTGTGGTGGTGGTGTCGGACATAATGCTTTTCTGTGGGTGTAATGTTGAGGCGGGTGGGGAAGGGGGGGAAAGGGCGGCCTGTTCCGTGGTGTTGGGATAAGGAGGAAAAACGCTCATGCTGTTTTGATCTTCCTGATTCAAACTTCGGGTGGGTCGCGCACGGAAGATGGTTGAAGCCTGGTGGTGGAAGAAAGTGAAAGGTGGAATGGTGGCTGTCGACATGATGTGATGAAATGAGGGATTTTGGTGCGTCGGGTTGCGCGTTGAAGACTCTTTGGTGGGTCTTGCGAAAGTAATCGTATGCTGGTTTAAACGTTTTAAAATACGGCGAATGCGGCTCTGTCCGGCAACTGAGTTGCGGTGCTCGGTTCCGGTTCCTGATTCCAAAGTGTGTCGAAGTGGGGTTCTCAACGAATCGCAATGGTGTGGGCGGTGGGTGTGCAAGGCGAGTGGTGTCGCAGGCAGCTGGCCGTTTGGCTGACGTAGTGTGAAATGAAACGTTCTGCTGCGAATGATAAATAACCCTCCTGGACTGTTTGTAAGGTTGTTAAATTTGTGATAATGATGTTTTTTGATAAAGGCGGGCGGCGAAAGGCGAGGTGTGCGGGGGTGAGCGGGGCGTAGGTGGTGGACGGGGCGGGCGTCGGGTTGGTGGTGGTGCGGCGTCGGGTTGCCGGGGTTAAGGTGAAAATCATTGCAATCTGCGTGAATGTTTTAATGGTTTATTGTTGTTGATTCCAATTGGTTCTTCCCCTCGTCTAGTGTATCCGTGTTCGCGGGTTTCTGGAATGACGGTTGGTTTGGGAAAATGAAGTCTTAAAGCTGTGGGTGATTTAAAATCGTGATTGTTTATGATCAAAAGTGAGCTTAACCGTCGCGTGGGAAAGACGTATTTGGGTCTGGTTGAATGAGTCTAGTGGAGGGATTAAAGGGCTCGTGCGGTCCAAAAAGGTTCTGCGGGTGGAAAGGGTTTGGCAACGGAATGGGACTGTGGTGGAAATGTGGTTGGACTAAAAAAACGTGGCTGTGTCATCTGGCTGTTGTTTAACAAATGGAAACCGTCGGTGTAGCGGTGCGCGGAATGGGTGGTTCGTTGATAATCGAGTGGTATGATCGTGTGTTTAAATAAGCAGTGTAAGCCATAACAATGGTTGACAAAGTGCGCGATGCATATAAAGTGGAATGGTGCTGCATCTAATAAGGAGGTGTTTCAAGCACTACAGAAACGGGCGATGCGTGCAGTTGCTGCTATGTGTTGCTGCTGATTCCGACGATCCTCGGAGTTTTCCGTGTCGTTCGAAATATCGGGGGTGGTTAATGATGGTTTACCTTTACGGTGGAATTGGACATCGGCATCTAATTCTTTTGGACGATATCGGTACCGGTTCTGAAAATCGTTCGTGCGATGGCGAAGGTAAAAGCCAAAAGCAAAAAGGGGATGGGTTAAAAAAGGGCTTTTCCCCGTAAAAGGGGTTTTTGGGCAATTTGAATTTGGGGCGGGGTTTGTTTGGGCCTTTCTTTTGTTGTTAGGGAAGGGGTTTTTAAAAATTTTTCCACGGCGAAAAATGTTGGGTTTTCCGCCCCAAAAAAGGGAACGGAGGTTTCCGTAAACCTTGGGGCCCTGAAAGGGAGAAAAAGGGGAAAGGGTTTACGTTTGATGGAAAAACGTTCCGACATTTTGGGAAAACAAAACTCTTAGTCCGGTTAAAAAGGTTGCCTGCGAAAACCGTGGGGCATATTAAGGGCCGTGGGTCCGTTTTTAAGAAAAGGGCATTTTTCGATTAAAAATGAAAAAGTTCCAGCAGAAAAGTCTTTTGGAACTTCCCGGGTTTAACCTGGGGGAAATGTGTCTTTAACAAAAAATGGGTTTAAACTTTTTTAAAATTCGAGGTCTTAAAAACCATGCGAAAAAATGGGTTTGAAACGGGCGGTTGGTCTTTGAAAAACCATTTGAAATAAATTTAAAATAGCCCGTAACAAGTTTAGGGAAAATAAAAAATTGTTTGATTTAAAAGGGGTTTAAAAAACTGTTTGTTTGTTTGGTTTTTTAAGGGTTTTTTTTTTTTAACCCGCGGTTTTAATTTAAAGGGGGTAAAATGGTAAGGGTGTTGATTTTAAATCTTTTAAGATTCGGTTGTTAAAACTGTCGGTCAAGTTAAAAATTTATGCGCCAAAATCGCCGGAGAAATTTAAAATGGGGACTCTGGGGAGGTGCTAGAAAAAAAGGATTTGGTGAAAAATTTAATTTGTTGAACCAAACAATATTTATTCCGGGGTGGAAATGGGAAAGTTTTTGGGGGATATTAACTTTGCGGGGTGGTCCATTTAAATTTTTGAATTTTGGGTGGTAAAATTTGTAAAAGTTTCTTTAAAAAATTTTAAAAAAAATCCTCGGGAAACTTAAAATGGGGGGATTGCAATTAAAAATTCAGTTCGGGTGGGAAAATTCTAAATTGAAAAACCCGATGGTTTTTAAATTTCCCGGTCAAAAACTTTTGGTTTTGTTATAAACAAAAGCAAAATTGAAGTAGGCTTTAAAATCTTTCGGGGTGGTCCATTTCAAACGTTTAAATTCTTATATTGGGTTTTTTGTTTGCAAAAAATTTTTGCTTTTTTCCCGGGGTTTTTTTCGATGGGTGTTTGTGGTTGAAAATAGCGTGAATTTATGGGTTTTTTTTCCTTGGAGCATTTGGTATTTTGACGATTTAAATGTATGATTAAGTCCAAAGGGTTTTCTCTTTTTTAAATTAGGTTTGCCTGGGGGAAAACTGAAAGTTTCCTAAAATCGGTTGTGAAAAATTCTGACTTAAATGCTCGCATGGTTAAAAACTTTGTTAGGAACGCTATAAAGCGCTGCAATGAAATTAAAATGGGGTGCTTCGGGCGTGGTTCATGGTTGGTTTCGATTGGAGCGAAAATTCAATTAAGATTGAAAAAAAATTTTGCGCTCGTCGAGGTTGAAATTTAAGTTTATCTGAGGGTTAAATCGTAATTTGAGTTTGGAAAGTTGTGATTCAAATATTAATTGTCCCGATTGGTTCTGGTGAAATAAATTTAAAAATGTATTGTGTGGAAAAAATTGTATGAATCAAAATGGTTGGGGTAAAAATTTAAAGGGGTGAAGATGGCAAGGGTAAATTTAAATGATTTTAGTGGAAAAATTCTGAAAATATTGGAATCACAGATTGTAGGAAAGATTTTCGGAAAATTTTGTGGGGTTTATCTTTACAATTTTGCAATACGGTTTGATATCTCTAAAATTCATTCTAATTAGATTATATGATTTGCCTGTCTTTCCTATTTCAATCTTAATTTTTGTTCCTTTTTGCACATATCCTCCATCTATTGTTCTTTAACCCTTCTGCATTTGCAAATAATGTCGTATTTTATCGCTTTGTATCTTTGCTTCCCTGCCTCGTCTGGTCTGTTTTTGTATTTTCGTATTTCTTCTATTAAATTCAGAACATCCTTTTTTTGTTGAAACCCCAAACTATCTTTAGCCGCCATGCCTAACTTGAATTTAATGCTACTCCATTTTGCATCTACTTCCTTAGCATTTGGTATATTACTGACGTTTTTCAGAAACTCGTTGCACTTTTTGTCAAATCTTTTGTGGGCATCTTTATCTTTTCCTTCTTTTCTTATTTTTCCTTATCTTTTAGTATCTCAAAGACAAAGAATTTCCTTCCACCGATCCTATACAAATTACCTTATTGTCTCCGCTTCATAAATTTCTCGTCTCTGGTCACTAAACTTTGCGAATCCCTACTATCCTTCCTAGTAGTACCTTCCCAAAGATAAAAATAAGCGCTATTTTCACACCGAAATCTTTTACTCCAGAGATTGGCATCATTTTGAAAATGTTTCTCGTACCCTGTGTACTTGGGAGGTAATGTGTTGGTTTCCCGTTGCCTTCTACATCATAGTAGTGTGCCTTAGAATATCATAACGACCCCTATGGTCCCTGCTAAGTACCGACATAGCTGCTCTCCTTTTTCGTAGACCTGTCAGCCTGGTTCTGCTGTAAAGACTCCATTAATTTAGTTAAAGCATTAGTTCGGCTTTTTAACTCACCGAAACTCGCAAGCCATTCTACCCGTTCTAGATTTCTAAAACTTCTTCAAGGTGCATGTCCGTCAAAACAAAAAATCTCATGTGTCCATTAATTTTATTTTAAGTTTTTGTTGGTTATTTATTCCGCGTTGTTCTTGTTCAGTAAGGGTATGGTTTTGCTTAATTTGAATAATTTAGAGTTTATTAAGGATTGGTGTATCAATAATGTTCAGCAATTACTAATATCACTTTATAATTTCTCAGATAGTTTAAAAGGACTTCAACCACTTTTCTTAATTTCCTTTCTTGGTTGGATTGCGCCCTCGTTCATGTAAAGTTTTGCCCCATTATCCTCCCTCGGCTCACACCACCCCGCTCTCCTGCCTCCGCGCACGTGATCCCAGCTAGCCTAACTGTCTCCTGAAGTTTTTCAATTGCTTTTATCATTAATTCCGATCTTTCTAGCCGCAGGCTTCATCTTTAAGGAAAACCTCCCGCAAATATAAATACGGTGCTTTTGAGACAAACCCTTCTTCAAAACTTTCTGCCTACTACACGCTCAAAAAAGTTGCTCGCAATACAATAGTGAAGGAATTTGAGGTTATTTGCCTCATATCACTAGGAAATTTTAGTTGTTAATTTCTGACCGAGCAAAGCGACAATCGCCAAGCGCGCGCTTGGATGATACCGGATCTTAAAGTCAGGGCATAAAAATCTTCCTCACTTTGAAACAAGAAATGCAGCCAATAAAATTGCAGCGTATAATTAGTTGCAACTAAACTAAACGAATCTAGTGTGGCTACCGATAAGGACACCCTACATCCGAATACTGGGTCGTGGCTAACGATCTTTAGAAAACGCATCGGCGCTGCAGCTGCTTACTACTTTTGTCTGCTTATGTTTCCTACTACCGAGAAAATAGGTTTGTGGCATGATTGTGGGGATTCTAATTATACGTCCTAAACCAATGGAATGAACCTTAATAAAATCTCTCCATATGGCAATCCGATTACCTCAGTTATTTTCTTCTTTGTAAGGCGATGACTGTTCACAGGACTCTGCATAGTTTAAGCAAATCTCGCAGTGGTTAAACCACGCGCTTCTTGGGCAGTGGCAATAAACCACATTCGCCACAATTTTACTGGAAGGAAAAGTGGAACTTCGATCAATCGGCCGAATCAGAGGGGTCAAGCCTCCGACAGTGTGCGTGTTTTGGAACAGGAACGTGCAACCACTTTTGCAAATGACGCACGTCTCCTTGTCTAAAATAGATACCTACTGTGTGTATACTTTGTCTATAGTAGTTATATTTTCAGTGTAGC
This sequence comes from Platerodrilus igneus, assembly GCA_036346225.1. Classification (NCBI taxonomy): domain Eukaryota; kingdom Metazoa; phylum Arthropoda; class Insecta; order Coleoptera; family Lycidae; genus Platerodrilus; species Platerodrilus igneus. Next base: position 10,594,173 of record JARFIW010001052.1, read on the forward strand.
TTTGGCGTCTTCGTAACCTAACTTTAGGCTTTGTGGGTGGGAAACAACAAAAATAAAAATATATATAGCTGGATTGACCGAGTAAGTTCTACAGCTAAGTCGAAAGTGCGTTGTTAAATACTATTTAACAAGAAGAATAGCTGCAAGGGTAGCAATAGGTAAAGTATTGTAAAAGAATACGGGGCTAAACATAAAGGTAGGCAGAAAACCCTATGTTAAAAGGAGTTTCTTCTAATAGATATTTGAGTGTATAGGCCAGGTTGAATAATTCCTAGAATTAATCATACAACAAAAATTCTCTAGCGACGATTTATTATTTATATATTAATTTGCTTCTCTTTCCTGTGTATTAGGTTCAATCGATAAACAAAACCTTTATCATTCCATTATATTTCTAAACATTCTACCCATTTTTTAAATAAGTCTCGTTGTAGCTGCATGGTTTTTCTTATTCTCCACCTTTTATTAATATATTAATTTGACACTTCTTCTCGGGTATTAGATCGAATAAATATACAACTTCCTATTTTGCAGGTTGTCAAACGTTCAGTATAAGTCTTTTTCAATACTCAAGAAAAAAAAATATATATAATAAGATGTATTCGTAACCAAACTCTTATGAAAATAATAAGAGATTATTGACGTATACAAATCGGGCTAATAGTTGTATAGCCATTAACAAAACAATAGCTTTATTACTTCACAAAGGGAGGAAACATCCACGGACCGGCCGGTTTCAGCTTCCTTAAGCATCTCCAGAGCGAATTAGTTTCCTTTCAAAATAGTATCAAATACTCCTTATAAATGCTAAATAACAGTCAATAATGTATTGAGTAATAAAGTACTATTTGAAAACGACTCCAATAATTTAGAAAGAAGCAATTTTATTCGATATTGTTTGTAAAGTCATAAATCATGTGTAAATAAAAATGACAGCTAATTATCTTTACAACATAAATGAATACACGGGAATTAAGGGAGTTCGTGGAATGCGATAAGACATAAAAACTATAAATCAAATAAGATAAGACTTTAATAGCCTATAAATGAAAACGAAAGCGATAACGAATGAATATTTTACATCCATTCCTACAAAAGGCATCAATTAAGAGACTATTTTTACAATCGCAATAAATAAACTGACAGCTAATTAAATAAGAAAAACACGTACAATGAATGCAATTACAGTTAATGATTACATCATTCGATGAGTCAGTCCCACTTTGACGTATTGAGATTTTATTATATAGAAGCCGGTAAGTAATTAGAACGGAGGCATTTGCTCACCAATTGTTGGTGGAACGTTACGAATTGTTGGTTTAAAAACACTTGCCGACGATATTTTTGGTCGGTAAAAGACAAACTGTAATAAACGCTAAATTTTCGTGTAAGGTCAATATTTTTTAAAATTTATAAAACAAAACTTCGACATATAAAAGTTTATTCAGAGTAGATGGAAATAGAAAATGAACAATGGATTTCTGAGGTTTTTATGGGTAAAACTATTTTCTAAATGGAATAAATTGGAGATAAAATATTAATCAATCTTTAATCCTACAATTTAAGGGTCCAGAAACGTAAGTATAATTTATTTGAATCCTTATAGTGACAGTTTGTGCTATAATTAAGTTAAGTTAGCATAAGATTTTGGCATATTATTTGTGAGTGAATAATTTTATTTTTCTACAATTTAGAGATCAAATGTCGAGGTAGTTTGGTCGTTACAAAAGGTTTTCTGAAGATCACTGATCAGTTACACTAAGGCGGGATAATAGGAGAGTATTTAAGTTATCCATATTGCTTCAACCAATGAGAACGTTCAACGGTTGGAGGAGTTTTGTCGAGTTCGTGCACAAATACGTAATTATTGAAAGAGTCTCTTAAGTTTCCTTCTTCAGCAGACGTATGGACAGTTAGTGCGGGTTAAATGGAGTGAATTCTTCATCCTTTCCCATACTTCTATTAAACAGATGTGTCAAAATGTTGAAAGCTTCAGTAACAACTTCACTACCAACTTGCAAAGATCTTACTCCAGTAGACGATTTTTAATGGTTTTTTATTGCAGTAATTTAAGTCGATAAAGCCTTGTGTATTTGTCACCTATTACTAATTTAAAATAAACACAAATAATAAAAAACTCCAAGTTGTTCACCTAACCTATATTATCCAAACATGAATATCACAGTGTTTAACAAACACAACTAAACAAATAATCAAACTCCTTCGCTAATGGCTGAATATGCGTGTATCTAAAAGGAAAAGAACACCTTAAGTCTATTAATTGTAGGTATTCAGCCAAATTAACTGGTAGATAGAATTTATGCAGATATAAGTGTGGTGCTTTTCTATATTACAATTTCTTGTTTACAATACTCTTTTAACTAAGCGGCACCAACGCAAAGGTTTCCTTTATAAAAATAAGTTATATACAACCAGTTACTGAATATACATCAGCAGGTGGAAAACAAAAATTCAATGACGTACAAATTTGTTGATCTTGTACAAAGTTCAAGCGACCTTGTCGCAAGACAAAAATGGGGTTGTAAATAATACAATAATCTAACTTTGTTTTGCAGGAAAGCATCTATCACAGGAACACGTTCACCCGTAACGCAATTTTTAAATCCACAGTTATGTTCGTGTTTGGGTACTTGTTTCTTTAAAAATCTCGGGTTTTAACTACAGTCACTTGAATCACTCAACCTTTAACCCGTTGATGGTTGCATGTCAAACCCGAAATTGTGTCACTGAATATGAAAAGCTCAAATCTCTCTTCTAGTATAATCCGTCGATACTGTTCCACTGTTCCAGTAAATTACACGATTTTTCTTCGTTTACGCTGATAGTACATCTAAAGTTGTACTATTTAAGTTCAACGTCTTTCTATCTAGGTCTGCCCTCACCTGGTTTTCATACTTTTGAAAGCGGCGTGGTCTTTAAACCCGTGTAAATGTTTACGAATATCCTCTAAGCTGGTGATTAACTGAAACATATTGGTATCTTTCTAAATTAATACGTCGCGTGTAAAATCGCGTTTGACTATTTGGTATTTAAGAAAACAAACATTTTTAAGATTGTTTATTTTGTATAAATATAATTGACCTTGCAAATTCAATTTGGAAGAATTGTTTGTATCTAAGCAAGATTGTAGATAATAAATATTATCTACGTTTGGTTAAATTAGTACATCGATTTTGTTGTTGTTAAAACGTGGATAATAAGAGAAGTAATGGCATGTTTTATATAATCTGGTGCGTTCAGTTTTGCTGTCTTGATGTTACGAGACTTATGAATAAATTCGTTCTAGCGTTTGGGTAATAATGCTGTAATTTTTGAAGCGTGGTAGGGCACTTCTTATTTCCTTTGGCAGTTTGGCTATACGTGTAGCAAAGAAACTAGCCAGTTTTTAAATTCCTAAGTTTTTTATTTTCTTTTCTTTAATGTGTTGATGTTTTGGTCGATGACCAAGTAGACGTTTTCTCGGTCCTTTGTGATTTTTTTCTGGTACATAATATTACTCGACTCTAAGGAATAGTTGAAATTGTTGTTAAATTTGGTAATGTTGAAAAATTTCTAGCTGAGGATACTCGAAGATTCTCTTCTGAAAGAAAATTTCTTTGTTTTTGGTTGATAGAAGTAATTTTTATTGATCTTGTGGAGAATTACTAGGATGCAATGCTTTGTTTATGTGTTACTCTATCGTTTATAGAGTAGTGAGTATTTAAAGATTGAAACCCATATTTTGTCGATAATTAAATTTCTGTTAGTTATTCTTAGGAGCAATAGAAATTCAACCAATAGAAAGGTTTTTGATAGGCGGATGCCAATGGTATGTATTGGCATTTAAGCAATATTTCAATATAATTAAGTAAAGTTTTGTCTCAGCTTTAAAATTTTATGTATTTATTAAAATATAAACCCCTTTTGGTACTGTTGCTTACTTTCTTTGTTTCGGAGCTCAGAATTTTTCTAAATTTTTTTGGAGGAAGACAGTGTAACAATGTTTTGCTGAAGGGAAAAATTGCTAGTTGAAACAAATTAGAAATCTACAGCAATGAGCAAAGAGAAAAAATTGGAAAAATTCGTCAAGACCAATTATTGACAAGATTAGGTCGATCCTCAATTTTAAATAAGTTCTTGGTCTCATATGGAAAACAACAATCTCCTTGTTATTTTCTTATTTGGTTCCGTTACAAGGCTAAGTTCAACATATAGTACACACAATCTTGCAGCTGTTATGAAACCTGGTTTGTAAAGTCATAAACAGCTACTTAATACTCGAAAAGCCCGTGTAAACACTTTATTATTCAACAAAAACCTCATGATTTCCAACTTGTTTTATACACACAGCGTGTGAGCTTTAAAAATTTTATTCTAATAAGAGTTCCCTCGTTTGAACTGTCCTGGCAAGTAATTTTCCAAATCTGCTCACTTTCACAACATTTTCAAGGCAGGCGAGTAGGAAGGTCGTTGATTGTGAGATTTGCTGTCCAAAAACTTTAAGTTCCTTAATCGATTTTTATTAAAGCGTAAACTCCCAGTAGGGTTAACAATCACGATAATGAGACAGCTAGACAATAGATGGTCGGGGTGACAGCCATTTATTCGTCTTCGGGAACTTGTAGCCGACCAACATTTTCGTAATCCTGAAGCAGATCCACTACGTACCACGTTATTCTGTGGCCGACGTCTTTGGTAATCCAGCTGGAACTGTGCCTAACTAGCCTAAAGGCAGCCGCCAACAACTAGTGGTTAAGGGCGAGTGAACCCCGAAAGGGTTTATTAATTGTTTTTGCAACCCTCTTTTTCACTATGGCTGTGTCCCGATCCACCAAGTTCCGGTCAGTAAGACTCGTCACCCAATTGTCAAACATAATAATCTTATGCTCACTAATTAAATTTTTTACTTAAAGTATACGATTTCTAGAAAGTAATGTTTGATCCAAATTTTATACACTTAGAATTTTCAGCAATAGCCATTGTAAAATAATTTAAATTACAGTATGTACGTGATTGTTAGATCTGATGCTTATTTAAGTCTTAAGAGACAAAAGGTTGTTTATATAATAATTTTTTTAATATTGCTAAGCCTTGTGAACTAATTAAATTTTTTATTCGATAATAGTTATTTGTTGTACAACAGATACTTTCTGATTTTAACAGGTTTAATTTTCTAAGAAGAGTAAATTGGATGATCCACTCCAATAAGGTTTCTGTTTCTACCTTAAAATCACCTCTTTTTAATACTTGCTAGACACAGTGGCGTCCAACTTCACGTTATTTAGTTTTCTGTTTGACGAAGAATATTTCAACCCTGCCCTTGCACTATTTCCCATGGGATAATAGCCAAACTAGCCGCCAACGCAACGAATTTTTCTATTTCCAAATCGTACGCGTAAAAATTTCAAGTCCTTTTAAATTCCGAGTTATTGTTCTATCTACTCCCTAGGGGCTAAAGAATAAAATTGCTGTATTAACACCTATCGCTTTGGGGCCCAAGAACATTGGCCAACTACTTGTTGGTAATTCGTAGTTTGTTGTAATGGCACCGCATCACGGGACCCGAGTTGAAGTTAAAAATTAATTTATTACAATAGCGTCCAACGTCGTGGAGCAAAGATACAAACTTGTTACAAACTAATGCACTAGAGTTACAATTACCCCACTAAGTACCCTACTTTGCCCCTACGGCGGGATATAGCGGGGCAAACGACTTAAGAAAATGCTATATTTTACAGATTATTTAAGAATGTAGCTATGAAACTATTATGGCATATGATACGCAACATGTCAAGTAAGCAATGAAAACTATTATAACAGGTTTATAACAATAGAATGCCGTATTTATAGCTGATGAATCTAAGTACACTACAATGTCCCTGTCTTCCCTATATGTTATCTTGACTATAGAAAAAATTAAGGTGATCATATCGACATTTTTTATAAATATAGATGTTTGACAATCTTACTATACATCGCGAGTACTATGCTTTTTTAACTATTCTACCCATTTTTCAACCGTTAGATATATTTTTCCCAAACCAGATTTAAGCGAAGAGTATGAATTTTGTTACGTTCATTTTCGGCAATAATTGGTTCTTTTATTTACAATAATTTTCAACTCAAATCCTTTGCTAATTAATTTTCCGTTTACCTAAATTCCATATCTACGGTTAAATAAAATCGTCGATTCGTAATTAAAAAAAAATACGCTAGCTAATAATTTTCAACTAAAATCCACTTTGCTTCTAAAACGAAACTTTATTCGATAAATTAAATATCTTGTAGATTTTACTTAGTAAATACTTCTGCTAATTAAGAATAAATAAATAAGTCGGAAGAATTTGTCAAATTAAAGCTGCGTATTATTCCAATATAAACAGTGTTTTTCCAGGTTAATTTTGAATAGAAATATTACTTTGAACTCTGGTCACTGGCTGAACGAAATTGATTTTATTTGCTTTCCCATCTACACAACTGAGACACGTGCAGGAATTTTTGGTTGTTTCTGTTTTTCGTTATGAAAATTTCGCGCACGCAATACGGCATGGTTTGTATTTAGGGTTTTTAGAAAATTGTATTTTTCGTCGAAATTAAATTAATTTTTACTGGTAATTGCTCTAGCTTCTTCCGGTGGTCTTAAGGCCACGATGAATGGTCATCCCTTGCTGTAATGGGAGGCCAAGTGCATTCTTTCTGGGTGTAGGCCCACCTACTCGTTGCCGGGGACCAGCTAGTGACTCAACCCCGACGTCAGCAACTTCGAGGGTGATTGTTATCTTTTTCCATCATTTACGATTGCGACCATATCGGTTGGGATTTTTGGTTTAAGCGTATGTATTCCTAAATTTAATCCGTTTAGACGACAATTAGGGAATTAGTTGAGATTTATTGACACTATATGAATGCATTACTATTTGCTTTAAATAACTAAGAGTGTACAACTTATTAAAGTGAAAATGATTTGAAGGCTTGCTGGCACGTTTGAAAATGTTGTTGCCCTTAGATGTATATCCTTAGTTTTAGATTTACCACGCTGAATTAGAGCTGTTTGTTTTAGAGGGGTAATTTCGCTTAATTTATTTTTTTGTTGGAACTCAAGGAATACTTGAAGACAACCTTATAAATGTATTTGAACTGATTATTAAACGAATTGGCTATACTTTGATTTGTCCTGGAATGGCATACCTATAAACACGATTTTCTCAAAGATAAGATTTTACAGCTTCAATGTGTCAACGATATGATCTCTATGACTTACACACGACAATTTTCTACTATTAACACTAACCATAAGCTATTGCCAGGATTTCAAAACCAAAAATAATACACTGCAAATAAATTAACTGCATTTCAAGTATATTTATTCAAATTTCTATGACGATTGAATAACATGTACATGAATTAACTTTCAGTTTTGAAATTCACGTACTTGCAGCTATAAACACACAAGTACTTACTACATTTCTTTATAAATCAATATGTATTGTGCATTATTAAGTAGACAATTATACTACTAGAGCATTATATAAGTCCATTTGTTAAACACTGTCCCCTCTTTTGAATTAAATGTAAATATTAAACAAATGCTTGAGGATGAGGAAATATAATGAAGTACCTTATTCCACTCCGATGAAGTATAATTGACATGAATGGCTAAATATTTTTGTTTCATAATTTAATTTTGCAACAGCGTTTATACATAATTAAATCAGATATTGCATGATCACAAATATAAATATAAATATTAATTATCAAAGATATTTTTCATGATAGTAACAATAACAGTAATTCAATGGCAAGTAAATTCCTAGTTACTTAATGCAAAAGGTTTTTGTATGAAAAACTTACCATAAATTTTAATAATTTAGTATTGGAGGAAACTAACAACAAACTGTAGTACTTGTAAATTTTTCCTAATTCTCAGCTCAACGATAAGAATCTCAGTAACAAATCAATCTGACGAGGTCGTTGGTACAAACCGCACTACCATCGAAACCGAACTGAATCTCTTGTGCGGTACGTACGTAAGTAACTGGCATTGATGTAAGCAATTGATGTTTAAAAAGTATGACCTCAATATGGAGATCGATTCAGATTTTATATTCACTATTTAGCTATTGGGTCTTATTATTTTTGAACAAATTTCTCTAATCTCTAACGTAGAACAAGTATAATTTAAAAATTATTTGTGGACAACAGGAAGTTTAAATGAGCGTATGGAATATATATTGCCCGGCCTTTAATTCTATAAGAAAATATATAAACTTAAGACGGATTATTTATCACATCTTTAGCTGCGGGTTACACGAAATATACTAAATTATTTTCGTTAAAGGTAATCAAATTTAGTAACTAGTGTTTAGCAGTAAGTGAGCTAGTAAGAATTAATTCTATAAACAGAAAGTCAGCTTTCAACCTTATACAGGATGTTTCCAAATAAGTAACGGGTGTAAAAAACTACTTAATATATATTGCCGTGGATCCTAGCTTTTAAGACCTTTTAACATCGCCAGTGTAAAAAAATTTTGAAAATTATAAAAATTTCACCAAAATTTCTTACCAGGATTCTGCTTCATCAAATTGATTTCTTCAGCCTCTTCCCTGGCTAGCTCAGCTGTGCCTCCTCTCGGATACCTAAATTTACTATCATTTTCTTTACCATTCACACGCCATTCAATAAGATCACAAAATAATACAACAATCATACAATATTTATTTACCACTATTTACAGATAATAATTCATAGATAGCTACAGTTCGGTGCTCTAGTTACATCTCAATAAATGCTATCTTTGTAAAGTCCTTGTTTTTAAAATTGTTATTTCAAACACATTTAATGCAACAGGAGTAAATGGGCTCCAAATAATACCTTATCTTTATTTATTACTACACACTGGAGTATGGTGAACTCATGATAACCCAGTTTATTAATGTATGCTTTCCACTTTGCATACTATTACCACAAACTCAATAAACCCATGTACTCTTAACAATTAAGTTTAAATTCATCATGAAATTTAATAAGCTTACGTACACCTTTTGTTTTATATTCAAAATATCATAATAATAGTCAGTTATGCGTATCTTTTTCAATACGTTTAATAACTAAAAATAACCATCAAAATTCACTCACACATCACAAATAATTTCAACAGTTTATCAAAAAAAAAAATTCTAATGAGTTACCTGGAAAATGCGTCAAAGTTCCATCTCCGTTAAAGATGCTTTATATTCCTAAACCCCTCGGTTTCGTGATTATGCGCGCTGCTCCACCAGCTATTTATAGATGAAAACTCAGTTTAAGCTGAGTTTCGTTCTAGCAATTAACACCAATTTCAACATCCAAATCCATGTATATTACATTTGTTTATTATTGCATTATTAATTTACGAGCTTGTTAAAGTATTCGTTGGACCTCAGTTAAATTTAATCACTCGCCAATACTCGCGTTACTAACTATAAGGCCCCAAATAATCTAATACTATTTTACTAAATTTTACAAATTTTTAATACTCACAAGCCTCGTCGGTTGATTATTATACGTTGATAAACGATGCGAAATTAAAGAGAGCCCTATTAATTTTTTTCCCGTATTTATACAATAACACCATGCCCCCTTGGCCACATTTTACGTGAAATACCTAATTGAAAATAATATTTCCGCAAATTTTGTATAACCGTCTTAAAACCTCCAGAAATATTCCCTCGTCAACACGCTATATCATACAAACTATCGCATCCACCTTTCGCGTGTTCGTCTGTTGTAAAACTATATATTTCGACCAATGATACAGTTTAGTGACGTCTTAAAACTTCGCCTGTAATATCTTTATTCCTGTCTTATGCATATTTGATGTCGCATTCTAACCTTGTTTGCGTTGTAGAAAATTGATATTGCTGACCGCGTCTTATGGACTCCACGTGGAGAAAATGCGTGCGTACTAAATCGAATGCTTTTATACCCGTCTCATTCTGTAGCGTATTATTGATTGTCCATCCCTTCTGCTCTTTAAGAAACTCTTGTTAGTGTTTATGCAAAGCCACCGACGGTTGAACAATATTTCCTTGAAGCTCGCTTTATTATGCTCACAAATAAGCAGAAGATTACCTTTTCAACATGCAGGTGTGCTCAATTAATGATCGTTTACAATAACAATTCTTGGAGCTTCTTTTCACGGTATTCTATACAACCGACGTCTGTTTCTTTATTAAGAAAGCTTTTCGCCTTGGGATTATTGATTTTACATGCTCTGATGCGTTTTCTGACGTTGATACCCGTTGAATTAAACTAAATTAAATTAATTATGCATTTCTATTGGTTTATAAAACTGATTTTCTTTATGAACTTATTACTTTTTACTCCCTAATTATAACAATACGTCAATATTTGTTAATTTATATTAAATCATTGAAATAAATTTTGGGCGTAAATATTATGTTCCTTTCTCTACACAGAGTGTTTGAAATTGCACTGCTTACCCCAAATTTAACCCTTTAAATCCACTACAATATATATATATATATATATATATATATATATATATATAAAGAATAAGTAAATTTAATGAGTCTTAAAATAATATCAAAGAATGAAATTTAATGGCAAGTGACTCAATATTAGCCACAAGGGCATCCTGTCGACGCGTTTCGCCCTAATTGGGGCTCATCAGGACAGGAATAGCAAAGATGTAATATTTTACACGAACACATTATAGAAAGTACAGCATCACCTAGCCCACAATTTGTGCGAAACGCGTCGACAGAATGCCCTTGTGGCTAATATTGAGTCACTTGCCATTAAATTTCATTCTTTGATATATATATATATATATATATATATATATATTTCTCTGATAAGAGGGTAGTTTAAGGGTAGATTAAGTCATAGGGGCGTAAGATAGATATAAATAACTTTAACTTTAAGAAAATCAAATAATTCCATCAATTATAGGAGTAAATCGATTATTCTACGAAAAGTCAATTGCGAAGACACTGTATATAAAGGATATTTGATTAAATGCATGAGAAAGAAGCTCATTTAGTAATAATCCGATCCCATTTAATTAGAATAGTAATGTGTGCGTCGTATAGTATGTTTAAGTATAATTTACGAGTAAAGATAAGATTTTAGAAGCAACTAATTGTATCAAATAAAATTGTCGGTAAACATAGATAAATTGGCATTCCAAATATTTAATAATTACGTCGAAAATATCAACGCACCCATATGCAAACGCATCTTAATTCGTCACTAAATACGTGACTAGAAAGAATACATTTGTTTAGAAAACCAACATTCTGTAACAAATAAATAAACATCAGGCGAGTCAATTATACGATAATGTTTTGGACTTGTAAACGACATACATTAAATACGTGACTGGATAAAAGCAATAATCGGAAATCCTAACAAAATACTGTAATATACTGAATGCATACGTGATTGATGGAGCATTTCGTTAAAGAATTAAAACAGGGAATTTGGGAAAATACCGAGTTCTGCCAGAAATTAGCCAAAGTACAAGCTTTGATCAATAAACACGCCAATGGAAACGATTGGTGGGAAGTGCTTATAAATACAATAGGAAATGAATAAAGTCAGTTCATATTCAACCAAGCACAAACTATGCTTAAATGCAGCTGAAAATTTACATAATGTAATTAAGTAATGAAACGTTAAAATTCTGAATAAATAAAATTTAAAAGTGCAAAAATTGTGCGGCGAAAAATAAGCCAATCTATAAATAAACGTAATTAATTAAGTTTATTTTTAATATTTAACAAAACAGGGCTTCTTTTATTGAGACGGCTTATTTTGGAGGCGATTCTTTTATTGAGACGGCTTTTGCTGATGTCATCTTATTGAGACGGCATGTTGTTAATACCACTTTTGTTGAATCGGCTTTTGTTGAATCGATGTTCATGTCGAGAAATAAGAGTAGTGATGTAAGGCCGGTCTGACTTTAAAACGTGCCCACACGTATGTTTTTCCATTGAAAATTTTACTGTAGCATACGCGTGCACCGTTTTGAAGCCAGACCGGTCTTATATTACTTTCAATGTAACATACGTGTGGACACGTTTTGAAGTTAAACCGGTTTTATATTACTTTCAATGGAAACGTGTGTGACTTCAATACACACGTATGCTACGTTGAAAAATGTAAGTGCTTGCAGAGAAAATGTGGGGCTGTTTTGAATTCGGTTCTCTAGCGAGAAGTTATAAAGTAGGTCAGATGCAAAATATCGCATCAAAGTCAATTGTATTTAATTAAAGTGGATTCTGATTTATGTTTTTTACTTTTGTTTAGAGGCTGCAAATATACATAGACCGGCTTGACTTCAAAACGTGTCCACACGTATGCTACGTTGAAAAAATGTAGGTGCATGCAAAAAATGTGGAGCTGTTTTGAATTCGATTCTCTAGCGAGAAGTTATCAAGTAGGTCAGATGCAAAATATCGCATCTAAGTCAATTGTATTTAATTAAAGTGGATTTTGATTTATGTTTTTACTTTTGTTTAGAGGCTGGGAATGCACATAGGCCGGTTTGACTTCAAAACGTGCCCACACGTACGCTACATTGCAAAAATGTAGATGCGTGCAGAAAAATGTGGAGCTGTTTTGAATTCTAGCGAGAAGTTATAAAGTAGGTCAGATGCAAAATATGCTAAGGCCGGTTTGAATTCAAAGTGCGACTACTCTGCAAATACACATAGGCCGGTTTCAATTCAAAATGTGTTCACTCTTGTGATATGTTGAAAAGTAGGTTAGCAAAGTATTCAGATTGTGGTAATCTGCTATATAATGAGATTGCTCCTAATATTAATTTAATTAGTCGAAGTTTACTGCATATTTACATACCTACATATACAAACATGTATATAATTGATAGTCAGGGATTTAAATACAAGAACAGCGAGTTTGTGTGCAAAGAAATTGCGGTTTTGTACTTATTGGAAGGTGTTGTTTGCCATCAAATTTTTAAACTGCCAATGCAGTCTAGTTGTTTGAGCCAAGATCATATAAAACATAGCGACTGGGTGACAAGGAATATTCATGGTATTTCTTGGGATGAATCTTCAACGGCTGGAATGGTGTCATCATATATAGCGCTTTATTTGAAGCAAATTATCAGACCCGGTAAAGAAGTATGTGTGAAGGGTCTAGAAAAGAAGAAATGGATGGAAACCTACCTAATTCAAAACGTTGTAACTGATATGCTTGCACTAGGTTGTCCTATGCTATCGGAGTTAAAAATCAACAATCGTTTACTATGTAACATCCATTGTTATAGACACAGCAATAATAGTCTACAATGTGCAAAACAAAATACCTTGTTGTTAAATGAATGGTTTAATAATAATAAAAAACAATAGAAAGATTGTGTCTGTATTATTGTAGTCAGTAAGAAATTTAATGCCGATGTCTGCAGAAAAAACGATTGAACTCAGTCAGCACGAATGGGACTCTCAACCCTGAAAGCAATTATAATTGATCAACGCAATAGCTCTTTACTGGTTTTACAACATTTAACAAATTGTACAGATATCTCGAAATTTGCCAAAGACAGACAGACTGATTGCATCAATTTCTCATTCTCGTTTTTAAAAAATAACAAGTCGTAGTTATTAAATCGCGAACACAGTTATCTGCAAGAAATATATACTTATTTGTCAAAGACAGACAAACTGATTGCATCAATTTTTCATAAATTTATTGAAATATATGCTATGAGTTATTTACTGGTTACTGGTTTCCCAATGTACAGATATCTCGAAATTTGCCAAAGACAGGATACATCAACCTAACTTTCAATCACATTCGGCATTTTTGTCAATCATATTTGACATTGTCAAGTTTTTGACTTATGTCAGTTATAGACAGAAAGCTACGCTCAAAATTATGGCTATAAGCCAAGTATTAAATATATAAATGTTTTAGGTAGTTAATTACACAAGGTAAGTTGATAAATACTATCGTATTATAGTGAATAAGATGAAATAATAACTTAGACTTTTATGCAAAGCCAAAATTTGTAAATTGCCCAATTGCCGTCATCGGTCTCGGTGGCGTAATTGGTAAACGCATGGTTCCGCCAAAACCAGGATACAGGTTCAAGTCCTGTCCAAGACCTTATATTTTCCATCTTTCAATTGCTAGCTCAATTTGAAATGATCATTTGGGCTTTGCATAAAAGTCTAAGTTATTATTTCATCTTATTCACTATAATACGATAGTATTTATCAACTTACCTTGTGTAATTAACTACCTAATATATATATATATATATATATATATATATATATATATAACGTATTGTAATTAATAGGATGAAATAATAACTTAGACTTTTTATGCAAAGCCCAAATGATCATTTCAAATCGAGCTAGTAATTGAAAGAAGTAAAATATAAGACCTTGGACAGGATTTGAACCTGCATCTCAGTTTTGCCGGAACTGTGCGTTTACCAATTACACCACCGAGACCAATGACTATAATTGGGAAATTTACAAATCTAAATCGTGTACAGAACTATACAGAAACCTAACTTTCAATTACGTTTACCATTTTTGTCAATCATATCTGACATTGTCAAGTTTTTAACTTATGTCAGATATAGACAGGAAGCAACGCTCAAAATTATGGCATTAAGTCAAGTATTGATATATAAATATTTAGGTAGTTTTTTACACAAGGTAAGTTGATAAATACTAACGTATTTCATCTTATTAATTACAATACGTTAGTATATATCAACTTACCTTGTGTAAAAACTACCTAAATATTTATATATATATATATATATATATATATATATATACATTAAGAAATTAATAAGATGAAATAATAACTTAGACTTTTTAAGTAAAGCCCAAATGATCATTTCAAATCGAGCTAGTAATTGAAAGAAGGAAAATATAAGGCCTTGGACAGGATTTGAACCTGCATCTCAGTTTTGCCGGAACTGTGCGTTATCCAATTACGCTACCGAGGCCGATGGCTATAATTGGAAAATTTACAAATCTAAATCGTGTACAGTACCATATATAAACCTAACTTTCAATTACGTTTAGCATTTTTGTCAATCATATCTGAAAATGTCAAGTTTCTGACTTATGTCAGATATAGACAGGAAGCACCGCTCAAAATCACGGCTATAAGCCAAGTATTAAAACTTACCTTGTGTAAAAAACTAATTATAATATATACATATATATATATATATATATATATATATATATAAACTAATTGACCTTTTTTTTTAATATTGAGATAAATTTCGTTCGATAAAAGTTACTGGTTTAGTTTAAAACATTTATTCAACTTAACGTTTCGGAAAATTTGTTTCCTTAATCATAAGCTACAAAGTGGATAGCATTAAATTACATATATAAGTTATAAATTACTTACTTAATGTGTTTTTTAGTAGAAAACCTGTTTTGACATGTAACGTCATTTTATTGAAAGTTGTTATTACAAGTGATGTTTGTCAAAACTAGCTTTCTACGTTTTTAATAATTTGATTAAAATACAAAATGTTATGATTGTTTAAAAATTCTTGTTTTATCTGACCAACAAATCTTTATTAAGTTTGTATGTGTGTGGATGTGTGTTTTGTGTGTGTGTGTGTGTGTGTGTGTGTGTGTGTGTGTGTGTGTGTGTTTGTATGTGTGTGTGTGTGTGTGTGCGTGCGTGCGTGCGTGCGTGCGTGCGTGCGAGCGTGCGTGCGTGCGTGCGTGTGTAATAGGAAACTGTTTTGTCTTTGGGTTGTTTGTATCTGTAATTCATTAGTTTGATTTAGTTTTGTTTAAAATAGTTAGTTGGGAAAAAAGTTATTTATATAAATTTTGTGTGAAGAAATTTTGGAGACTGTATATGTGACCTGGTTGTTTAGTTATTAGGAATATTATATTTGTTTTTTAAAATTATAGAGTCCAAAGTATACTGCTTCTAAATTATTAATATCAGTTTTCTCATTTAAACAGTTATTTGTTTTTTGAATGTGGTAGGATTCTAAAAATAATCGTTTGTAATAATTAGATTCTATTTCAAGTATTTCGACATTTTGCAGATCTAAAGTGTGATTGTTTCTTTTTATATGTGTCGAAAGTGCGCAGGTTGTTTTTCCTATTTTGGCGTCGCTTTTATGTTGTGTAAGCCTGTGACCCAGGTATTGTTTTGATTGACCTACATATTGTCCTCCACATGAGCATTTGATTTTATATATTGTATTGCTTATTTTTAGTTTTTGTGTTTTGTCTTTTAAATTTGTGAAAAGTTCTTTGGTTGATTTATTATAATTAAAAGTAATTCCTATATTTGGTTGTTTTAAAATTTTTTTTTTAAATTAATTGATAAATTTTGGATATATGGTAATGATCTGTATTGTTTTTGTGTTACTGTATTTTCTTCTTTGTGGTGAATTTGGTTGTTAAATATTATTTTGTTTATTAGTGTTTTAGGGAAACCATTGTTTATGAAGATATTTCTTAGTTCAATGAAGTTTTTGTGATGAAATTCGGGGTCGCTTATTTTTATCATTCTGTATTTTATGGCTAATATTGTATTGATTTTATGTTGGTATGAGTGATTTGAAAAAGTAGTTTATGTATCTCCCAGAATTGGTTGGTTTCTTGTACCAATCTAATTTTATTTTATTATTTTCATCTCTTATGACTTTTGAGTCTAAAAAAGGGATACTTTTGTTTTCTTCTATTTCGTGTGTAAATTGTAATTTTGGGTGGAACTGATTAAATTTATTAAGGATTTCTTGAATTTTATTTTCGGGACAGCAGCAAAGAATGTCATCAACGTATTTAGCTATGAATGGGAATTGAAAGGTAAGATTTGGAATTACTTCTTTGATCAGATGGTCCATTACTATTTGTGCTAGTATTGGGGATATAGGAGATCCCATCGAGTACCAAATTTTTGAGTGTAGTATTGGTCTTCAAATGAAAAGTAAGTGTTGTTGAAAATTAATGTTATGGTGGTTATGAACATAGTTTTATCTAATTTGCAGACCTTTTCTATTTTATTCCAATTTTTAGTTAAAATTTCTTTTGTTAGATTTAAGGGTATATTTGTGAATAAAGAGGATGCATCGAGTGAGATTAGTATGTGATTGTTTGGTATTTGAAAGTTCCTAAATTTATCAACAAATTCAAAAGTGTCCTTTACGTTGAAACCATCTTCAATAGGGAAAGCTTTACTTAGAATATCTCCTATCCATTTTGATATATTGTAAGTTGGTGTATTGATTGATGATATGATTGGTCTTAATGCTATGGTCGGTTTGTGTATTTTAGGTAGTCCATAATATTTGCCTGAAGTGGAGTTATTTTTGATTAGATTGTTTTTTTCTTCTTTTGAGATCATATTTTTATTAAATAGCAGTTTAATATGTTCGTTTATGATTTTTTGGATAGAGGTTGTTGGATCTTTGTGTGATTTTGTATAGGTGTTTGTGTCGTTTAGAAGTTCATGAGATTTTTCAATATAAAATTGTTTGTTTAGTAGAACTGTCACAGCACCTTTGTCTGCTTTTGTAACGATAATATTTGGATTGTCATTTAGATACTTTTTGGTTTTTTGAAATATTCTTTCTTTTTTGTCTGGATATGTGTTGTTGTTTGGATTGTTGATGAAATTGGTGATGCAGTTTGTGACTTTTGTACGTAGTAAAGATTTTTGTTGGTCTGATAAAGTGTCATTTTTAATAATTGATTCTATAGAAGCCAAAAGTTTACCTACATGAATATTTTTGTTTGTTATATGTAAATTGAAATTGGGTCCTAGTGATAACATGTTAAGTATATCTGTGGGAATATCTTTATTACTAAGATTAACTATCCATTTACTGTTATCTATGAAGAGTTGTTTGTGATTAAATTGACTCTGTTTTAAGTTATCGAATTTTTTGATAAGAAGATACTACTTTAAAGACAGGTCACCCCCACAAGTACCCTTAATGTTAACTAAAACACCCGATATAAACCTTTTCAAAAATTACATGCAGACACTCTAATAGTAGAAGCTCAGACCTTTTTAACAATCGTAAACGCATTTACCAAAGTAGGACAAACGATACCCATTACTTCAAAAAATAGTATCGATGTAACCCAAAAATTCTTTCAATACTTTACATTATACGGTACACCAGAAACAATAACTTTAGACAATGGCAGCGAATTTAGAAATGAAACGATACAAAATACACTAGAACTCCATAAAATAAAAATTCATTTTATAACCGAAAATCACCCGGAGTCAAATGGACTAATTGAAAGATTGCACCTAACCTTATTAGAACAAATCAGACTTAATGGTCTGAACTATAAAAAGGAACATATCACTAACTTAATGCCATACACAGTAATTACAACACAATCCACTCATCAACTAACTTTACACCCCTCGAACGCTAGGACACTCAGATTCCCGCAACCCTTATGACATCACTACAACAAAGAAGTATACCAACAATATGCAAAAGATCACAAAGAGAAATTAAAAATAACGTATGATGCTGTAAAGAAAAAATTAGATAACGATAAAGAACGCATTACGACAACCCGCAATAAGAATAACGATATAAATAAATTTTCAGTAGGACAAACTGTGTATGAAAAAAATTTTAAAAGTAAAAGACACAAAATGGCCCACAGAAATTTAGGCCCGTTTAAAATCAAAAAGATCTCAGATAGGATTGTTGCCGTTGTAGACAATGGAAAAATTGTAAAATATATTCATTTAAAAAATCTAAGACACCATGTAATTTTAGATGGACAGCCATCACCCTTGCCGTCAACTTTTACCCAGGTAGAACAGACGACAACATATTAGTCGAAGACATTAAAACAACCCCGGTATACTACCAGTAAAATTGGGAAGTATGCAGAATATAATAGATTACTGTACGTTCGCACAGAAATTCGACTTAACCGAATTAAAACAAGAATTTTATATAATTAGAGATAATTACTACAGACTGAAACAATCAATGGACACAGCCAAATTAGGAAAAGAACACGCGATAGAAATACTTAATTACAAAAACATAATGGAGAACATCCTAAAGAACGCATATGACAAATTTACTCGATTAATATCAACAGACCAAATCACTAGACAGAAAAGAGAACTCATTAACGGATTAGGTAATATTATAAAAGCGAGCACAGGTAACTTAGACCACCAAGGTGCTCAACGATATGACAACGTGATCCAACAACTAACTGAAAACCAGAATGACATAAAAACTATTGTTAGAAATCAAATATCCCTAAACCAGTCAACCATAATAAAATTCAATGATACATTAAGTAAATTAGTAAGGAACCAAGACAGTATAACTAACAGAATAATAACCCTTGAAAGTAACATGCAAACCACAATGCTAGGAATGCGAGATTTAATAAGATTCAGCACGATATTCAATCAGATGATATCAACAATTACCATAATTTAACAAATTTTAGCCACGTTAGAAAACACTGTAACAATTGCAAAAGTAAACACGTTACATGCTACTATTATAGAACCAATTGATTTATTCACAGAACTATTAGGAATTAGATCACTCATAACTAACAGCAAACTACCCTTTGAAGTAACCGAATCTAATATACTTTTATTTGAAAAATAGCCATAGTAAAAGGTTATGTAAAGAATCATGAAATTACGTTTTTAATAGAAATCCCCACAGTAGAAATTAACCCTTATAATTATTTTCATTTATTTGCTTTCCCCATGAAAGTTGCTAACCAGTATCAAGTCATTATTCCTAAAACCAAGTTCCTTTCCCTAAATGACCTTAGGTATGGCATCACGAATGAAAAGTGTGAAGAAGTTGCACCCAGCCAATATCTATGTCAATCACTAACGACGACAGTTATTCAGACGGATAGCCCCTGTGAAGTACAACTATTAAGATTCTCAATTCATTACGAGAATTGCGAGTCAAAACCAGTACAAATCACCAACATGAAAATTCAAAAAGTCACAGACAACAAACGGACTGCTGTGTTTCCACAGAAAGTAATAGCAACTACCCATTGCAACCAAAATGAAGACAGTTTAGCTTTAATTGGAAGTAAAGTGATCACAATAAAAGAAGATTGCTATTGGAATTTAAAAGGCGAGATTTTTCGAGTATACCAAAATCCCGCAATAACGAAAAAATTTGCAAACCTACCCGAACTACAGTTCAAAATTACACAAACCGAAGATGGCGAAATCAGTAGGAAACCAATGCAACTGGAACATCTAGACCTAAACGATCTCAACCAAGCCGTAAAATTAATGGAGAATTACAAAGAACATTTAAACGAAGTGATAGTGCCAAGATTACATTACGATAATATAAGTATTTGGACTATTTCATTAATTATTGTAATTATTTCCTTAACTATGTATTTACTGTACAAAATGTATCTTAGATATAAAAAGCAAAGAAACAAATTTTCGTCATTAAAAATAAGAAACAAAGGTAAATGAAGAAATAATAAGTGTACCCTTAGGGACAATGAATTTTAAAAATTAAGCAAAACCTTAATTTTCATCTACGTCGGGAGGAGTTACATATCCCCCAAATTAGGATATATAGGTAAACGAAGAAAATTATTAAGTTTGAAGTTGGATTGTTACATTGTATAATTAATTGAAGGACAAGTAATAAATGGTTAATGGAAGTTCATAAACCAGACATGAGAACGGATGTAAATACATTGTATTCCAGACGTAACATGACACTGCAGGTGCAGGTCACATCAGACAATAAGATTGTAATTATTAGAATTAGGATTGTCACTTTGTATTGTATAAATGAATAAAGAAATAGGCAGACATGAACTTTGCTGTTACCACAAGCAATGTGAGGGGCATGGACAACATAAATACCCTCGAGAGCCCAAGATAACCAGTCAGTCTTGAGCTTCACAACTTTAACCTTGTTAGTTGTTCAGCTACTCATCTTAATTTTTGTTCAATTAATTCAGTGAATATCAACTTAGAGTAATTTTGATCTCAATACGTTAATGAATATAATGTACTTGTAATTGAAAATTCAACTTGTAAATCTGTATAAATAAAAATCGATAGAAGAGTTTTTTGAAAATACTTTTTAAAAGGTCGCTCAAAAAGACCAAAATTCTAATTTGCGCCTATCACCATCGCTACTGAAATAGTACAATTTGAGGCGGTTACGATAAGTACAGTCTTTACTTTTCCTATAATGAATTTATAGAATTTTTTCAAAATTGCAGTAAATTTGTTCCCGCTATCGATTAGAATTTGTTCTTAGCGCCCTTCAACAATACTTTTTATAACCGGTATGAACCATATTACTACACTATCCAATGCAATTGGTCTTTCTAAAAATTGTTTTTTATTATTTGTGATTATTTTAAAAAATAGTAGTAGGTGAGAAAATATGAACACAAAGCTCCATCAACCGTTAAAATCGTCTCCTCAAATGTCTGTTTTCTAAAAAGACTGAAATCAGGTGGGTTGGCGCTCAAAAACGTTATTAGACAGAAAGCATTCAGGTAGGTGTAAAAGCATTTAGAGAAAGTGTTACCATTTGTATACCCCCTAAAAGGATTTGCATTTGCTTTTATAAAACCCACCCTTTACCACTGAAAGCTAGAGCTTTATAGAGTAAATTGATTTAGGTAATGAATCGCAAAGGACAGCCGACAGATGTCAAATTAAATGAAATTTAGCAAATTGCTAATGACAACAACTCAAACGATGCCACTACACTAATTCGTGATATGAACTATACCTCTTGTCTGACTTAGAAACAGTTTTTAATGTATTTGTTCTTACAGTTATGGTTACAACTTACTATCATAATAATATTAAATACTAACATTTAGTAAATATACAAATATCACTCAATTAGTAATTATTATTTTCTAGTCAACACTTCTTCCTCGTCAGAATCATCATTTAATACTTCAAGATAATCAGCAGCATCAACTGTCGTTGAACAATAAGGGCCATCCATATCGTTATGTAGCGGAACTTCTTCAAATCTAATATTTTTTCGACAAGTACTTTTGGAGTAAAATGGCCCTAAACGATGTCTCTTTCTTGCAACATACAAGAAATAGATTCCGATGAACATTTCAACAATCGCTATTATAGTACACACAACTGGTACCTTGAACATAATTTTTAAAGTTGAAACTAACTCAGATGAAATATGTTCTTTTCGCTCGTACCATAAAACAGGCATAAAAACTCTAGGAACTTGTTTAAATAACCTTAAAATAATCAATTAGAATCCGGTTTTGTGTAATTAAAACAGCTTACGTTATGTTTTCAACTGGATGTAAGTGAATGTTGAATTGGATCCGTAAAGCTGAGCTTAAAATTGTACCGGTTTTCTATGACAAAAGCAAAATTGTAAAGTTGAGCATATTGTTGATTGAATGGCAATAACTACTTACAGGTTCAAGGGTAATGTACATCTCATGTTGACTTTTTTCCGGACGTAAACCATTCAATCTTGGATTAAATATATCGGGTCTGCTTCGTAGAAGTGCGGCAAAGAGGCAAACGCTGGTATCCCAAACTTACATGAAGAAATGTTGAAAGTTCCCGAAGGTGGGCATTCTCCATCGCAGTAGCATTTATTTTCCTGTACCACTAGACCTAAAATAGAATTATTCATTAGATCAAAATGTAATATTATGTGACTAAAAAATTGACTTGAAAGATGTGATCAGAGTTAATCATTATTGCAAACAATAGCCCCTACTCACGGGGGGGTCCAGATCTTTCCCGATTCCATATTCTCTTTGTTTCTAAAACAGTACAAAAGAGAATGTCCAGAAACTAACGACATCATACTTTTAAATATATTACAACTTTGTTACGCTCAAATGACTCCGCATAGATTCTAGTTGATAGTTGTTAGGAGATTTCTATCATTAATTTAAGAATACTGCACAAAGTTATGTAAAATAGTTATAGATGTAGTAGTATTATGTAGATAATAAGTCGTGTGAATTATAATCGGTACTTTTAGAAATAGCTTTTATTATTATGCAATTTTACGGTGTAGACATTTCACACGGTTCGAAATTATCTGCATCGTCATCCTCGACCAATGAGAACGCAATACGCATCAGGGTTGGTGGACGAGTTGAAAAACAACAGCGGTCATAATTCATTCTGAACGCAACTACCTTATCTTGAGGAAATGTAAGAGTAGTGCTTAATAACTTATGTAAGCATAAGATAACATATCAGAAAGAGACATGCAGAGGGATATAATAGTAACGACTATAAAAGAGGCAAGCCGAGCTAAGATCACTACTTGGTCAAGACTAGAACTGATGGCCATGGATCAAGAAGAAACTAAATATAACGGCCTACAGATCAGCAAACATCTTGTCACAAACTTCAGAAAAGTTAGGAAGTATAAGATAAAATCAGATTACAATAAAACCGATGATACAGAGACGAATGAAGTACATGGGGTGGGTCAAGAGACGTAAGGAAAATTATTCTCGGTAACATCTAAACCGAAATAGGGATAGATATAACTTTAACTCTAACAAAACTATCTATTCCACTAACATCAAACCCCGAAAAACTGGTTGATAGTACTCAAAATGCTATAGAGCTTCGAAATAATACAATAAATTCGCTCTAAAGCCCTGCTAACCCTACTCTTAATATTACCAGCTTGAATAACTCTTTTGACTCTATCAACACCAACAATGTAGAAGAGATGACTTTGTTCGACAAACAAGATCAGCATGAGACATATAGTAATATGGAGAATCCAGATGACCCCTTTATTGCATTATTGCGAAACTTGGAAGAGGAAGAAAATATGTCGGAAACACTCATAATCTTGATAGATTAACTACTAGTAAATGATAACAACGCTGATTTCGTCATAATATAATTAATAAAATGGCTTGATGAGGAGAAACCAAATTCTTGCTACAAGCAGGGACACGCTGAAGATAAATCATACGACCCATAAACAGCAAATAGAGCCATTTTATATTAGACATAGGAGAACATGTACAAGAAAAATAAAGCTCAACTAGCACGCAACATAATAGACAACTTAACAGCATCCAAAAATTGCAATAACCCAAGGTTGGAGGAAATAGAATTGACTTCCACCGAAATATTCAACGGGAAAGCTATAAATGACAAAGAGTTTGTAAAACGTAAAAAGAACCCGTTTGCTACAGATTAGATAATGCATCAGACTATCACCATACAGGAGATAGCGCGGGGTTGAAATCCATAATCTCTTTCAGCAGGCCCTGACAACCGCACCATTAGGGCACTGCAAAAAACCTCTTTAAGTTATTTACAACTGCTCTTCATCGCAATATTATACAAGGTCACATTCCATTAGCAGTGAAACAATACTGAACGATCCTTATCCCGAAAGAAAGGAAATAGGCACCCAATCACAATTGGACCCATTATACTAAGAACAATCAATAAAATTATAGAAGCTAAACTTCAAGCTGAGCACGTAAGTTTTCTAGAACAGGGAATTATAAAAACCTATGGATTCTAGTAACACACTATCATAGAAAAGAAGTAAGATCAAAAACTCATGCCACATCGTCATGTTGGACATAACTAAACCCTACGACTTCATATGCCACACTACTATAACTAGAGCTTTGCAATGTTTCAATATAAATCCGACCTTCAGTGAATATATTTTAAACTTTTATACCAACAACCATTACATGCATGAGAAAACCAACCATCCCCGTAGACATTACTCGCTGAGTTAAACGAAGAGACCCGTTATCACCTATATTATTTAACATGATATTCGACAAATTTTTATAAACAATGGAACTATCACAAGATGACTTGAACATGCCGAGTAGTGAGACAAATATCAGTGTCCTGGCATATGCGGATGATATCGTGCTTTTTGGCAACACAGTGGAAGAAACCTAAAGTTTGATAAAATGTCAGAACTTCTTTGAAAGGAGAGGCTTACAAATTAATATTTCCCTATGTGCCTCCATTTCCGTTGGGGTGGTCCTCAAGAAAAAAACCTACGTAGGTAAAATTGACGAGGTCTCCTGCAACAAGCAGATACGACAAATTGACCCTCATGAATTAAGCAAATACTAAGGGTTAAAATTTCATTTATATGGGTATCGAGAATTTATTGATAGGAAACTTGAAACAAAAATTACGAAATATCGAAAGATCTGCTTTAAATTCCTGCAAAAATTAGAAATACTAAAAACGCACCTCATTCCACGGCTCTGTTACATTACGGTTGACTATAATCATAACCATGCACCACTACAGGCAGCAGATAAACTTATAACAAAAACAGTCCAGACTTTTCTACACCTTCTAATACAACACCGCGAATTCTTATTCGCAAACATAAAAGGCGAAGGCATTGGATTATTACAATTAGCGTTACTTCATCGCCCAGAAAAAATTAGACGTCTAGAGGAAAATGAAGACACCAGAATTAGATCTATTACTAAAACCGAATGGTGTCATACAGTTTATAAATGACTTACACAAATCCCTAGACACAAATCTATCAACTGCAGAATACCACATTCGTTAAAAGAACAAACTAGAACTTTCCATCTGCGAAAACGGGCTGGCACAAGCACAAAACTCAAACCCTAGCAGCAGCTGGATAGAACAACCGCCGAAATATTGCATGGGGGTGTGACTACATTAAAGCAATACAATTTAAGGTCATCATCCTCCCAACACAAAGTACTCCATATCATAAACTACATTTGATTTTCCAATGCTTCACCTGAAGGTACTACATTGGCCAGAAAACTAGTCTATTTACTTGGATGTTTTGAATTTTTGCCAATCCTTGTTGTTCCAAGCAAGGTATGGATGTTTAACGTGGTGTCAACACCCACACCCGCAACTTCCATTTTACCTCTCATCCGAACGAGGACGTATTTTTGTGAAAAATGCTCGCCTAACATTTTTTCAAGCGGACCATGTTGGAATTCGAACCCGGATCCTTGGGCATAGTATTCACACGCATACCAACTAAGCCATTCCTATTTCACAAACACGCCCAATAACACATCGGCAACGCATTCGTACGAGCAATTAAAAAAGGATGGGTCGCACACCTCGAACCAAACCTATGGGACAAATTAAGTCAAAAATCGGACACGATGTTCATAAAAAACGAACGCGTAATTGTCATAGATGTCGGTGTCAATTGGGAGGATTCAAGCGACTTAGTGACAGCGACAAGGTGAACATCTTAAAAGCACAACGGTAAGGTGCTAACTCACATACTTGGGCGGTTCCGTGACGAAATATGCGTATGAATACTATGTCCAAGGTTTGAAACCTGGCACGGTCCGCTTTAAAGACATTAGACGAGCCATTTTCACAAAAATACGCCCTCGTTCATGTGAGAGGTAAGATGAAGGACCGGTGTGTGTGTGTGTGTGTGTGTGTGTTGTCGCGCACGTTAAAGATCCATGCCCTGCTTGGGACAGCAAGGGTTCGGCAAAATTCAACATTTTCCAGGTAAGAAAAACTTTCTTACTGGCCAATGTAGTGCCTTCGGGTGGAGCATTGGAAAATCAAATGGAATGGTTCACATACTAAGGCAAATCCGTGGCGTAGTTGATATGCGTGTGACTATAAAGCCCAAAGTCCTGGGTTCGAATCCCCACCCGCTCCGCTTGAAAAATTTTAGACGAGCATTTTTCACAAAAATACGCCCTCGTTTGGATAAGAGGTAAAATGTAGGTTCCGTGTGTGAGTGTTGTCACGCACGTTAAAGAGCCCTACCTTGCATGGTACAGCAAGGGTTCGGCAAAATTCACAATTTTCATGTAAAAAAATCGCTTGCTGGTCAATGTAGTACATTCGGGTAGAGCATGGAAAAATCTAATGTAGTAGCTCACAAGCTCCAATCAAACTATGGTAGTTATGAGATCGAACATGTCCCACCGACACTAAGGACTGAAGGTATCTACGTCGACAGACATCCATGCTTTATCTTAATTATTTAGATAGACAAAAGATAAGTCTGATTATAGTTATTTTGCATATTTCCTTTGGGATAACGAATTAATATCTTTTGTAAAGTGTGTGCCATATTATTACGTCCTCTGCGCGAGCACGTAACTGTACTTTCTTGTATTATAACAACTTGTAAGTAAAATTTTTAATAGTACAGACTCTCATTTCAGGATTATTAAAAGTATAGGAGTATGCAATCAACCATACTCGTAATAACTGACCAATAAACTTGCAACATGCAAATAAATTGCAAACACGTTTAAGACGCCCAGTAACCAATATTGGACTCGTCCAACGCCCCTCGAAATACAAATTGAACCGTTCAAACGTACAAATCAAACAAACATCAGTATAAAAAAACTCCAAACGCTAGAGCAAATCGCTTCTTGTGGTTCTCTCTTTAATAAAGCCTACAAAACTGCTTGGAGAAAACTTAGGAATAGTACTAGGTAGAAGTCACCAAACTCCTGGTGCACTAAAATGTTCCTTCAGATTATCTCGTTGTGACCACCAAATCTAACGAGATAAAATGAAATGAAATCTTACAACGCTCTCCCAAAATCAATGTTTGGTGTGATTGATACATGATCGTATCGTAGGACCTTTATCTTTGCAGAGAAGACAATTAATGGGGCTATTTATTGTGAAAACTTTGAACTATACGTTTTCCCACAGATAGATTATATCGAACTAGAAAAGGGACCGATTGTCTTCCAAGACGGCACGTTACCTCACTATACCAACCGTGTCCGTGATGAGTTGAACTTGCGTTTCCCTGACAGGTGGATTTGTTACATGCCAAATTGTCATAAAGTTGGAAAGGGGGAGGGCATGAACAAACGAGGTAAGTCTGCTCCTAGGAGTAAACTATACCGCGGCTCTTTTTAATTTATCAATGACGTCAGTGGTATGTGCGGAAAACTGAATTTGAGTACGATAACACGAAGAATATGTTCATCTCACTAATGAATTCTAATTGGATGAGTCACTAATCACGATCACCTTTACAAAATAATCTAAGTTCACTCGAAACTCACCACTAGCTAATACATTAAACCTAAACGTAAAATTAATTCCGTATTTAATAAGTCAGTGTTTGTTGGGTCGGGGTTTACACTATATTACTTCGGCGGCTCTCCACGAATTATCAATTTTCGAATTATCTAATCCGGCCTATATAAAATAAAATAGGATCGTTCCGGTTATAACAAAACCTATATTGTCACGCGCCACAAATCCTTCAAAACTATTGAAGAGTGTTAATTGCGTTCAAAGAAAACTGACCTTCGACACGAATTGCTAAGTTAGTCCCGCGCGTGACCTAGTTTCACTTCTCGTCTCTTGATCAACCACCAAGCCTTCACATCTTATTCCTTTTAGTCCCCAACCAACACTACTCGTCGCCTAATTCTTACTCACTATTTCATACCATCCCTTACCCTTCTAGCAAAATGAACGGGGGTGTAACGGTGTTGCCCACTAACGCTAGTGTACATTATCATGCCTGTGCCATGAACCAGGCACGTGATACGTGTTTTATCCCTCGCTGCTAATTCTTGGAAGAACCTAACATCTGCCGTAGCAGGAATGCGAACAGGAATGTGAAAGTCAAAACTTGTCTATACTCAACGGGTTGTTAGGAACGAATATACATGAATAGAATAACTGTTTAAATGTGGATTCTTTAAAATGATTTATATACCTGATGGGGTTTCGACAACCGGACTTACTAAGAATACGCTAAACTAATTTAAAACTACCAACCCTTGGTTTTCCCCTTGAGAATTAGAATGTAATTTCCTTACCTTTCTAAAATATGGATTTTAAAATGAAAATATGCGAAATGGTTAATATGTATTTACAAAGATAAAAACCGCAGGTTACAGATTGGTAGACGTTGGCCGATTGCATGGCCACCAAGGAGCCCAGATATGACTCCACTAGATTTCTTTTTTGGGGGCATGTATAAAACATTGTTTATTCCGAGAAGATCCGTGACATTGCTCATTTAGGGGAGAGGATTGTTGCAGCTGCAGCATCCGTCACGCCTGATATGCTGCTGAATACCTGGGAAGAAACTGATTATTGTTTAGACGTGGCCAGAACAACAAATGGTGCACATATAGAACTTTATTAGGTATCAGGAAGAACTTGAGAACATTCTCTTTAATACTATATATGTTTAATAAGTATTATTTTAACTTTACTGTGTACAAATAAAACTTTAAATCAAGGAGTTCTTTTATAAACTCCCTGTATGATAAATATTGAAATATCGTCATCAATGAATCGTGAAAGTCGTGTAAACTTGGAGGTTGATGGATGATAAGTATGCCACGTATAAAATATTTTCTTCCCAATAAACACTTTGTAACAGCGTTGTTTATGCAACGCTTTTACTTAAATCTTCAAAGGTATAATAACCTATTTTCTGAATAGATTTGTCGATTACATTCAAAACCTATTACTCGATTCGATGAACAAAGAAGATTATATAGGATTAATTTTAGTTTAATAGTCGTTTCCTTTTTACAATCTATCATTTATGATTTACGTATGCTGTTGAAGTTCTATAAACATTTCAAGTTCTGGGTATTTATGTAAAATATTCTGCTAGAACTATTGTTACTAAATTACTACCAAATTGTTTGTTAATCCCGATATCCCAAAGACCAAATGCTTCCCTCATTTTATAAAAGCACAGTGCAGCAGGATCGAAGGTTATTTATTATTTTAATTATTGTAATTGAAAGTGCGATCAGGCAGTAGATACTACCAGGAGTTGAACTGTTGTGTGTCTCGTGCATAATTGAATAGCTAGCCTTTTCGTCTCAAAATCAATAGCAGGTTTATAATAAAGTTCCAACGATTTGAAAACTATAAATTAACTTAGGTATAAAGTATAGTATTTTAGTTTCTTTAAAAACGTTTGTGATTTTTGCTGGAATACTTTAGATTTAGGTCACTTTTATTGAATAGAGCAGCAAGGGATTATAGACCTTTTAATTTTATTCTACGCCATAAAATATGAATAAGTAATATAACTCCTACGCTTTTTTATTTTAATTTTGAAATGTCAAAATAGGCCAAAATAAGGGAGAGTTCTTTCAGTCAGATAACAGACAGTTAGAAAATGTGACATCTGGTGTAAAAAATTACTCTTGTTAGCATTCCTTTTTGCCAGATGAAAAATAATTTGAATACAAGATGTTACCCAAATGACAGCAAACTTGACAATCTCGTAAAACATAAACTTCTTGTATGTCCCTGGATCCCAGAGGAGAACTTACATTTCCTGTGGTTAAACAGGGTAAGAAATACATTTTAAACTGGTTTTTAGATTCCAAGTAAAAGACACTTAGAAAATAAAAATCTAAAACTTCAAAAACAATAATTGACTAGATTTCCTTGATACTAAAGGATGGGGGAATAATGTGGAATATATTAGAAGCAGAGATAGGAAAAAAAAGAGGTAGATGTAGACCTAGGCTAAACTATTGCACACAGATAGTCAAAGATGTAGGCTGTGGGAGTTTCAGGAAAATGTGTAGGTTAGCTCAGAATAGAAATCGATGAAGGTACGCGTTCAACCAGTTCCAAGACTGAAAACTTAATGACGAAAAAAAATTGTACTTAAACCCGATGATTATTATAAACCACTACAGGTATTGGTTTTGCAATATTCTCAACTAATGTTGATTGTTCGAAAGGATTTATTGGAAAACTTTTAATTGGGAAAATGTCTAAGTGTTGTGGCATCTTGGTAACCGCCAGTTGCTTGACCCCCTTCACGTATCCTACATTTGATTTTTCAATGCTCCGCCCGAAGGTACTACATTGGCCAGGAAGCGAGTGTTTTTTTACTGGAAATTTTGAATTTTGCCGAACCCTTGCTGTTCCAAACAAGGTAAGGATCTATAACGTGCGTGACAACACTCACACACGGGACCTCCATTTTACCTCTCATTCAAACGAGGGCGTATTTTTGTGAAAAATGCTTGCCTAATATTTTTCAAGCGGACCGTGTCGGGATTTGAACCCGGCCTCTTCACGTACCTTACATGTGATTTTCCAATGCTCCACCGGAGGTACTACATTGGCCAGGAAGCGAGTTTTTTTACCTGGAAAATTTTGAATTTTGCCGAACCCTTGCTGTTCCAAACAAGGTAAGGATCTTTAACGTGCGTGACAACACTACACACGGAACCTCCATTTTACCTCATCCAAACGAGGATGTATTTTATGAAAAATGCTCGCCTAACATTTTTTAAGCGGACCGTGTCGGGATACGAACCCGGGACCTTTGGCGTAGTCCTCTTCACATACCACTGATTGCCGGTGAAATAGGATATATTTAAAAAACAATAAAAGGAGAACCAAGTCCGATCTAACCAGAAAAAGTAGCTGTTGTGTTCTAAGACAACAAACATAGAAACACGGCTATGAAATAGGGACAGTAGGAGAAGTATACAGAAAAAGGTCTTTTTGGAATGTGGTACTTCAAAAGTATGATGATGATAGCATAAAACAGACAAAGTTAATAACAAAGAGGTTCTAGAAATAGTAAGGGAACATGGATATCTGTGGAAAACAAAAAAAAATAAGGGAAGTAGTAGGACAGAGCAGGTTCTAAGGCATTTGGGAGATATTGCGAGATATATTACAAGCTAAAATAGCAGATA
Organism: Platerodrilus igneus; assembly: GCA_036346225.1. Lineage (NCBI taxonomy): Eukaryota > Metazoa > Arthropoda > Insecta > Coleoptera > Lycidae > Platerodrilus > Platerodrilus igneus. The sequence goes on from JARFIW010001052.1 coordinate 10,625,904, forward strand.
GTGAAAGATGTAAACTGTGGGAATTTAAGAGCAATGTGTAAATTAGCTCAGAATAGGAAACAATGGAGGTACGCGTCTAACCAGTTCCAGGGCTGAAGACCTAACGATGATGATGACCAAAAGTACTATTTTTGCAGATAAATTTTACGAAATATTTCTATATCACAAAATGATATATTGCAACTTAGCAAATACTACAGTGAGCAGACGGCACAAAGGTGCTAAAAAATTAAACCCTAACTATAATTCTTTGTGGGCGACAAGAATTTTCCTTCAAACTGTGGATCCATACATCTTAACAGTCCAGTGTTGCAAATGAAAGTGCGTTTAGGACAATTCTGCGTTTTTGTGTTAGTACTGGTGATCAAGTTTAATGACATTCTGCAAGTAGATACAACCTATCACGCGTCAAATCGACGTTACGTTTTAGAATAAATCTTACTCTATAAGGAAAGGGAAAGAGTGACGAAACAGTAAATTTGTGCATCGGATAGCTTTCAGTTCTATGAAAGCAAACAATACTATAAAAAGTATACAAATTGTGGCACTTCCGCATAAATCATGTTCGCTTACCTTGAAAGATATTTAAACTCTACGCTATGTAAAGACTATGAGCGCCAACCCACCTAAAGATAACCATCGCAAACGATGTCTATTCAAAAGTGGAGTGTGTCGGGTAACTGTTTAGGTAGTTCTTACTGCGGCTAGATGTCCATGGAGCTTAGCTTACACTTTTCTCACCTCTTTCTACTAGTTTAAAATAAACACAAATCCAAAACTCCACGTCTTGTATACCTAACCTATATTCTAATAGGTGATTATAACAGCGAATAACAATAAAGAAAAGTGAACTATGATTAATCCCTAAATGGCTAAGTTCGCGTGTAGCTAAAAATCAACTTAATGCAATCAGTGGTAGAAATTTAACCAATTCCATGTTTTACTTACAATTTTGCTTCTACAATAATGAACTTCTCCATATGAGAATTCGGTATTTACAATATCCTCTTTAAATAAGCGTGCACCAATGTAAATACTTTTTCCTAATGATAAACTCTTAACGTTATTATTATTACCATCAATCAAAGTTATTAAATACAACAAGACAGCTTGTAGTGTTTATAAAATGGATAACAAAAACTCAATCGACTTACTGTTTGTTCTCACCAAAGCTCCGTCGGCACCCAGTGCAGAAATCGATGCATGCAAAATACAGCTTATTGTTGCACAAAATCATTTAACACGGGCAACTTTCCCTATGAAACCGGTTGTCATATACGTGTTTTTCTTACTTGTGTTCGAAAACCTGCTTCGCTAACAGTATTGAGGATTGCGTACCGTCCATTAACTATCTAGTTCTCAACCTTCGTCCCACGCCGCAATGGTGGTCCCATTATCGATCGAATTCTGCTGACTGATGTATGGTATGAAATAACAGATGAATAATTCAATCTCCTCTTTTACTATCCGTAGATTTTTATATGTTTCAATGCCCCATGGTTATTACACGTTATTTTTGTTCTGGCAGGTAATACATCTAAACTGTCCTATTATCGGGATCAACCTTCGTGTGCACTCTTAATCTGTTCCCAGGGTTGTGCATTTTTCAACGCATTAATTTTATGCATGTTTTTATTGGTGTTTCATTTTAGGTGTGTATCGTCCATAATGACTGTTTCTTAAATTCGTGCAAATTTGTGCAAATAGTTTTATTATGAGCGGTTATTTCACGGTTTTTATCTGTAATTTTTTGAATTTAATACGGAGGGGTGTAAAGAATCAATAATACTGAAATGAAAATACTTAAGAAATTGCGAATTTTTGTTTCCCAATGTGTAATGGACGTTTCTCATAGAAGTTATCCCTCTGATTACGAACCTGTTAACAGAACTTTTCTATCACACCTCAATCAAAAGTTATTCATATTTTTATAGTGAAACGTTTTATTATGTATTGTTTACATTTGTTATAATACAAATTATGCATACCATGTAATTATTTAATCTCAAAATTTTTGTTCATGTGATTTTTCGTTTGTAGTGTACCTCTAGACCACCTCTGATAAAGTTCAAACAATAATCTGCAAGCATTACGTGACTTCACTTCCTTTAGTATCGGATTTCATTATACAATATGTCTTTGTGAAACTTTTCACCATGTTCTCGCTCACAGATCCTAGATTTGCGGGAAAAAAGTTCAAATGCAAATGGAGAAAATGAATCTTCAAAGACATGTTGCAACCCACGTCGCTGTATGTGAAAATTAAAAGATTCACTACTTGTTCGTAATTTTTTGCAATTGTATTTTCCAAGAAATTGCAACACACTTCTTTAAATGATACCCGCGCAGCAACCTCAATCTCGATCAGTTTTGAATCGAATTCACTGTTCTCTATGATATGACAAAAATGCGGCCCAATACAAATTCCTTTTTTTCTATTTTTGCATAACTTAGTCTGAGAAACGTCTTTCTCCGACATTGAAATCCGTCATCATATTTATTTAAAGGTGGTAGTAGAACTTTCTTTGCATCAGCCAGAGGAGGATTTATAACATTTTTTCTCCAGCAACAAGGTTTTCTTGCGTTTTCGAGTTTTCTACAAAGTAGTATTTATCATTGCTCAGATGTCAAATTGGCAGAGGAAACAGCAGTACTTAGTGTAACATAATTGTATTCCTAACAGAAATGCTATGACTTTTAAATCACAACATAAGATCCACCCAAGTTCTGCATACTTAATTTTTTACACTAAAGTTTTCATATTATCATAGTTTTATTTCATTTGTACTGAGTGGGCAATAGGAACAGAGGGGTACGAATTTCAAATTGCGGAGGAGAACTCTCTTCGAGCTTAGAGTAGATAAATCAATAGATAGTTTCCACTCGTTGATTTTGTATTTATATTCCAATGTATCCAAAGAATTTTTTATATATTTTTTTCAATTAATGTAACAATATAGTTGCAAGTAGAGGAAAATCAGTGAACCCACCGCCACATTTCCTCCAGAATCCCACATTTCCTCACACATCTGGACCAAAAAGTTTTCTTCGACTAACCATTTTCATCTTTCGAGATAAATATCTTAAATTTTTCATCTTTCGAGATAAATGAGCATCCACATTTCCTCCCACGTGATAAACCTATTTTTAAGATTTTTTACCGCTAACATTCTGGACCAAATAGTTTTCTTCGACTAGCCATTGCATCTTTCGAGATAAACCTACCTTGTTTGGTATCAATTAACAATAGATTTTCTCAGGTACCCGAATCTTTAAGAATTTTTAGATTGCATCATCCCCAAGGAGCTACCCCATTTTAAGATTTCTTACCAAGACCGATTTCTAACCGCCCGCATAAATTTTCTTAGTCATGCGATACATCTTGTTAGCTTAGAATTTTATGTAGAATTCGAATCTGCAAACAGATTTGAAATCGGACCACGCCCTGCAAAGTTATACTTTAAGCTCTTTTGCTCGTATATATTTAACTCCATTTTTTAAAACCTTTTTCGCTACCCAAGGTATATGCTTTAACCAACACAAAAATTAAGAACACAAAAGTTTTAATAATTTATTTATCCAATTTACAGTTTAATAAACTATTACAATTTTTACAAAGTATAACATTATTTCCTGTGCGTAGCCGAAAGTTTAACCTGTAACAAAAAAGAGATTAATGTGTTGTTTAAATAGACCTGTAACAAAATGAGATTAATGTAAAAAAAGAGGAGACGTGTTTTCAGTCAATAAGACATATTGTCGTTAACAATATGTTTTACCGTCCAGCGACACCACGTGGAGGTAAACACATGCCGCCGGGAACAAAGGAAATTTAATTAAAAGCAGAAAGTTTTGTTCGGAAACGCTACTGTAAAATATATAGAGCAAATAAATTATTCCCTGAATGTGTTTTCAATTGCAATAACTGACTATACAATCACAATTTAAATTACACTTTATTTAACTAAGTTACTTTAAACAAGAAATTACCGCATCCAAAATTCCAATGCATGCTTAACAATAATGTAGAAATGGCAAGGTCGACTTTTGATGTCCAATGTAATGTGTTTTAAATATCTAAAAAGAAAGCGCATTTACTGGTATGAAATCTATGGAATTTCTCCTGTAATGAAAGAAGAATGCATTCGTAATTGAAAATGCATGCTACAACTTTCGCTAGATACCAGCCATGTATGTTAATTAGAAATTTTGTGTATGACATCATTAACCACCTAAATTCCAGAATTAACAAAATGTAATAAACCAGATTAAGTACTGAAAGTAACTCGTAATCCAACAAATATTCTAGATTTCTTAACGAACATTTGAATACTGTTTTATAATTTCTTTTCTTGGACTTTCTATTAATTATGTTGAGAATATGTTTCAATGACGCGCATTTCAAATCGAGATATAATTGTTTGTAGATTACCAATACCACGAGGTGCTGAAAAGTGCGTATTTACGGAAAATACAAACCTCATTTAGTAGTATAATTAACGGATTCAAAACGTATATAACGCGGTGTCATTAGAAAAATTCTATTAGTTTCGCACGCTTTTGTGTAAAGCCCTCGAAATTTTAAACCGTCGTTTCGGTAGTTCTTTTTGTGGAAAGTTTTGAAGGAAGATTTAAGGTAAGTTTACATTTTTATTAAAGTAGAACTGAATTTATTTGCAAACACCAATTATTATGTATTCGGTTATTGGTTCTTTGTATTTTAAAACATTAATTTTTCCAAAGTAATGCGCTGTATTACAGATATATTTTTCCAAATTTTAAAGGTATGCTTTTGCTAGAATAAAAACAATTCCACAAAATATTTTATTAAAATTTTAATCATTAACAAAATGCTTCAATACCAATACGTTTTCTTTAGAACAGCTTAAATTATTCAAACAATGGTTTAAACAGTGATTGTACCTATTACCGAATCTTCTTAATTCTTTGAGCCTTGGAAGTAAGAAAACACTCTCCATGTTTAAAATGTTGTTTGATAAATATTTTGACAGTAACTGCCTTTTCTGTTCGCCTTTAACATAGATAGTAGCATCGGGTGGTATGACTTCTTTCAGCAAATCGCCTACATTTGTATATCCACTTGTGGACTGTCCATCCCAGCTAAGCCCATGGATTCTTTGCTTTAACCACCGAACTTGCTTTTTGAAATCATCGCTTAGGGTGTTATACTCCACAGCCATGTCCAATATCTCATGCCATATTACATTATTCGCTACATCCAAAATGGCAATCTCCTTGCAATAGAAATCACTAGTTTTGTATTGATATCCTTGTAAATCGATTATGAAACACATGCTTCCTGCTTCAAATCACAGATGGGAATGGGGTTCTAAGCAAATCTCCCCCGTATACCCAGTTTAGGGACTTTACTCCCTCCTTTTATGATTTTTCATCCAGGTAATTATCTGGATGATACTAAAGCAAGTCTGTTTTCTTAATCCAACTTTTACCATCCCCCAACCACGACACTAATAATTCGCGTCCGTGCTTCCGTTTCCGTAAAACTTTTTCCACTAAGTACGTGTCGGGTGCTGCTGTGAGCTGAATTTCATCGCCGTAAAAAGCACCTAGAATTGGCCGACCTTCCAAATCTTGTAGCAGATAGGTTGTCGGTCTCGTTTTTTGTACTTTAACAATTTTGAATAGTTCTGTACTCCAGTTTGGGTGAAATCCTCGATCGAATACTGCTTTATATTTTGATATACGCACAATGTCTCCAACCTTATACTTGTAACTTTTAGAAACGCTGTTAGCGGTGTAAAGTTTTATTCTTTCCGGATGTTCTTCTGCTTCCATAGGTGTCATGTTAATAGCCCGATGCGGTGTATTATTGTATTCTTCCATAACCTTAGGCAAAATATTCACCCATTTATGACTGCCTTGCAAGTAAAATCTTCTGTACAATTTGTTTTTGATTGTTCTAATCAACCGCTCGACCATACTAGCTTTGATTGCGGAATACGTAGAGTAATGGTTTATCTTATATTTTGCATAAGATTTTTAAAACAGCGGTTGTAGTACTCTTTCCCAAAATCCGTTTGTAGATTGATTTTAAGTTATTTTCTCCTTGCAGCATTTTGTCCAATATTTTTTCATAGCATTTGTAACTTCTGATCCAGTTTTATTTTTAAAGGTTCAGCTAAAGCATATTTTGTGAAACAGTCCACTGCTATTATAATATATCTGTACCCATTGTTCACACGCGAGTAAGGCTGCATTTCGCACAAGTCCGATTGGATAAGATCACGTTTCACATGTTTCAGATTTGTATGACGACGCTGAAAATTTTTTCTTGCAGGTTTAAATAATTCCTTAACGATGATTTCTTTACTCATTTTGCTTAACACTGTTGCTAAACTAATAGGGTTATCTTTATCCAATTGCACCTTTGACATAAACTGAAGCTTTGGTTTGTAGTATTTGTTTTTTATAGCTGCTGGTAACGCCTCGTAAATCGATGCTATTGCAAGACTGAGCTCCTTTTCATTTGTCTCGGAAGTTGCAGTCAAATTAATAAAAAACTGTATAAACGTTTTAAAGTCAGATACAAGCTTATCCAATTTTTCATTTACATATTGTTTATTAACTGCATCAGATGGCTCAACTGGTTGAGCAAGCATTGCGATACGCTGGTTTCTTGCATTGAAGGCTTTATCTTTACGTTGTATATCATCAGAACTTTTTAGACAGTATGAAAAGGCTTGATTCACGAGCTTGATTACAGATTTCTTATTAACACAATCACCATCTTCTTTAGGATCCATTACATCCACTAGCCTTCTTTTACGAAAACTAATTGTTTCTTCTCCAGACTTGAATACTATAGTGCTTCTCTGATTAACACAATCACTATCTTCTTTCGGGTCTGATGAATTCACTAACCTTCTTTGCTGCATATCGTACCCATCACCATCCAACGTTAGCACAAATCCTCGACCTGGAGGACCCGCCGAATATCAGCATCTTTACGCTCTGAACGTCCGAAGCGGTCGATAGGCATTTTAAAACTGTGTAATTATTTACTGAGCTCACTGTATTATACCTTCTTCTCTCAACTCTTCTATTATGGACACCATCTCGTTAATGTTTTCCTCGCTTGTATTTCCAGCTCGGTTGGATGCGTTCAACAATCTCAGCCGATCCACAAGTTCATGTACATTATTCCAGTAGACATATTGCACCGGCTTTGAATTTAAACTTTGTAAAACCGATTAGAAAAGCCTAAACCTGTCCCTTAGACTGTTTTCTTCTCTTTGGCTGTTTTCTTTCGGGATTCCTCCGAAATTCGGTGAGATATTTTTGCACATATTTGTTAAACTTTTGTTATTTGTTGGGAATCCGCTTAAATCGTGCACCGCAAATGGGTTAAACTTTCTTCTCAAAATCGACGCAGATTTGATCATTTCCAAGTAATTCGGCAAATCTTCATGCAAATTGAAATCACCATCTTCGGGGCTGATGTCTTTGTAAACCAGCAGGTTGTATAAACCCTTCGTACCTGGATATATCACATTATTTAATGTTATATCGCTAGTTTCCGGGTTAATTACCAATACACTTTTCCACAAACTCCATGTATCGGTTTCCGCATTATACTTTACTCCATAAATTGATTTGTCAATATTTTCGTCCTCGTCTCTAGCTAACACATCCGCATAGTAAAGATGGAACGGTTCTTCTGGAACGAGTTGTTTAATTTTCTTTATAGGCACGTCCATGTTTTCAACTTTAACCTTTGTTGTAGGTGTGGGAATTTTTTCGGTGATCGATTGCAACTGGGAAGCGGTTATTTCCAAGGGATCAATCAATTGTTTGTGCATCTCTTTGAATTTTTGCTGAGATGTAGCGTCTCCCTTTTTGTACGCTACAAACTTTTTTCGTACAGCATCCTGCATAAGATGAAGACTGCGTTTATTCGCAATAAAATTGTTAACGTCCGTCATCATGAAACTTTGGATGAGAACTAGCTGTTTTTGAATAATGTCAAATATTTATATACTCGTCGAAATTCTTCCTATATCGACCATTATCCAAATCAAAATCTTTCACAACAGTTATAAAATTATGTTTTGAGTCACCCCAACACTGTAAACACATTTCTTTAAATTTCGGATATGTCATGTCACCACTTATATGATCCGAAAAGATATGGCGAAGGTTTGTATCATCCTGTTTCCATAATGCGATTACATTGGCGTTATCTCTGAGTCTATGTTTTAAGGCACTAGCGTAAGTTTGACATAGATAGAACGAATCTATTGCTTTATGTCGACCGAACGAGAAAAACTGAGTGATTTTACTTTGCTCGTTTGCAGGTATATCATCGAAAACCATAATTGAATCTTCTTTGGTATCTCCGGGTTCAATCAAATCATCGTAATTTTCAAACTCATGGTACCCAATTTCTTCTTTTAATGGTGTAAAACGTTTCTTAATAATTCGTATTTCGGTTGATATAAACTTTTAGAAAACACATAAACGTTTTGGAATCTAAGACCGTTCTCGTGCAAGATCAGAGATATTAGAGCATTAGTTTTCCACAACTCGATGGTCCAGCGAATATAGCTCGTATGTTAGACGGGAACAATGAACCATGTTTACCATCCTCTCTTGCACTAGCAATAGCAAAGTTATCATAATTCTGTATAGGTATTTTAACTTCTTGTTTCGCAGTCTCCATATTGCTTCGAGCGTACGCTTGCTTTTGCTGCTGCTTGCGGTGATAGCTTAACGTCTCTTTCGGTATATTATATTTTTACTGATGGAGTAAATACTTGATTTACCCAGCCGAACTTCTTCTATAGCTTTTTCTAATGCTTCGTTACTGTATCCACTACTTCGTTTTCTTATGTAATTGCGAACCATGCTAACCAATACTGTCGGGACACTTTCACCCTATGGGGCAATTTCACTCTATGGGGTAATTTCACCCTATGGAGCAATTTCACCCTATGGGGCAATTTCACTCTATGGGAATTTCACTCTATGGGGCAATTTCACCTATAGGACAATTTCACCCTATTCTGATGGAGTAAACTGCTCTAAAATAACTAGAACTTATGTACAGAGTGGGAGATGCTCACCATTCGACAAATAAAAGTAGACTAATTGAAACAAAATAATTCCTTGCTTTTATACAATTTTATTAAAATATATACAAAATATTTAATTGTGAATAAATCTATTAACAATTTCCGTAAACGGATTATATTCAAACATAGAGTCATGTATAATTAAAGCATAAGCCTTCATCGACGGTTCAAAATTTCTTGAAGCTTCTAATTCCATTCTTACATCAACCGTTGCATCCTTGATGCTTTCAAATTGATGACGACAGTCGATTACAAAGACGGTGAATCCTTAAACCTGTTGTAGTCCATTAAACATTTATTTGACGATTTGTTCGGGTAGTATTTTTCCATAAAGATGCATAAGACAGGTACGCTGGCAAGTAGTCATTCTGCTCGAAATCCAAATTTAATCGACCTTGAGGGAACATCTGAGAGTTTAAAACACTTTGACATTGGTTATATTGGCATTCGTAAAACTTGTAGCATTTTCTTCTTTCCTGTCGTACTTCCCATTTTGCAGCGCCAGTAATATCCACCGAGCCTTCTCTGTTTCGTTCGATACTTTAATTCTCCATACTTGCGACTTTGATTGTGTTAGAGACGGTAATTCATGTTTCCCATTTTCTGAATGCAACCATTATAGATGATTGATTTTGCATTTCCGAAAGCAGCGACGCCTTGGCAAAGTCACTTAATGTTATATGGGGACCTCCCATGAAATACGTTGTATTTTGAACGTTACTGTATTTCCAATCGACTTGTAGCAATTTACGTCCGACTTGGATCTGATTAAAATCAGCTCTTGAGGCATGTTGACGATAGTTTTCTTGTAATCTTCAAAAAACCCAAAAATGGTTTTTAGCGGTATAGCACAACTAAACCGTCCATCTTGGAATATGGTATCGGGTTTCCACCCGGTATGTGTAATAGATTTTGTTTCTGATTCTTCCATGGATACTAAACCTTTAATAGTTCTTGTAATTCCAGGATTCGACAGACATCTATTATTTGATTATTACCCAATTTGTATTGAATTTCCTCAAACAGAAAATATGGTGCATTTCTAGTAAACTCGTAAGCTTTAGGGTCTGGTTCTGCTGCTCTAATCGGGTCTACAGTTGTTGACGCTTCCCTTAATGTTTCCGTAGGCTTATAGGTACCCTTTATAAATATAAAACTTTCATGGGGGTATGTGATGTTATCACTGCTCTGGATTTCAATTGAAATTCGATCGTTGTTTTCTGCATTCAATGTAAAGGGAAGATATGTATAATAATCTTCTTTATTATGGTTTCGTCTAATTTATAACCTCCAAACACATCCAATTTGGGACGTCCTCATATTAAGCCTTCCAAGTTTAACGTTTTCATCACCGTGGAGATCTAAGCTGCGTTTACTTCTGCCTCCCATCATTTATAACTTTTAATCCCAAAGATTTTAAGAAACGTATTTCTTCTGCTGTAAGTCTCTCGACAACTTGACGCTTTGACGCCGTATTCACTTCTAATCGTCTGGGGTGTTGTAGCGTGCTTTATATACAAAATCGATAGGCATTTTCAGCTACTTTTTATTTCCAGTCTCACACAGGTGTATGTTTCCGGGGAAAAGTTTACCAATTCACCCAAATGATCGACTAGTCTGATTGTAATATTATCGATTTCTGTCACGCTCAGCGGATAATATATGACGTGGTTAGGTTCCTTTTCCAGATTATACCCGGGTGGTACAGATAGACTGAATTCGAATATGCTGTGCGTAAGAAAATTGTTTCTGAACGATCCGCTGGTGATATTGGTTTCCACAAAAATGTTTGAGACCGATATTATGTTCACTTGCTGATTAGCGATATGTACGGTATCTGCAGTCAATTTGCGGTTGGTAAACCCCAAGATGCTTCCAATATTGTTTTTACGGTTTGCCCCAAAATCAATCGGTATACTGCTTCGTATAGAACACTTTAATGTATTATTGTTGGCACTCAGTTTAAAATATTTTTCAATGTTCTCGTTGATGTCCGGCTTCTGACTGAACCATTTTTTGAAAACATCCTGTATATATGCATTTATTTCTTCTAATTCGTATGATCCAGGTTCAATGGTTATTCTGCGATGCTCTGGATCGTTAAAGTACAAGATGTTGTTTCCTGGATGTATGTTTTGCACAGTGTTACAAGTGTACAGTCCCACTAGACCCAAAGCATATTCACCGTCTTGTTTCAATTTAATTGGTGGGTAAATGGATCCTGTCGATATGACATTACCATACCCGAACACGCTCACTGTTTTAGCCATTGTCACTAAGAAACTTTAACACTAAATGTCCACAATTGTACGTGTTGTAAGTCTGCTCCGGTACACTGTTGTAGTAAATTTTACAACCTCGAAAATATCTCTCCACTTCTTCCGGTGGTCTCAAGTCTCCAAACGAATCGTAGTAATACACACTATTTCCACGTTTTCGGTACCCCACCCAATGTGTACCCGAACCTTTGGTGGTATCCAAATTAATCACTCCGATTCGTTGACATGCGGTCTAATCTTCTGTAACTGATCTCTAGAAAAGACACCGCGAAAATGAGGAATGTTAGATGCGTGTTTCCTTATATCTACATCGGTGAGAGCTCTTCGAGGTAACTTGCTTAGTTTTTGATACTTTTTACAAATGCTGCGCCCTGTTTGTACGGTTTCAAGAATAATGCTGTGCCTTTTTGTATGGTTTTAGAAACATCCATTTCCTTTTTCCCAACGGTAATGGCTTCCATAGATCTGTTGTGTCGTTCGCTCTCCTTAAGCTGTTCGTTGGCCGTCCTGACATCATTTACTGCTTTAGCTATCCCCGCAGCACCACCTGTTAGTGCCCCTAGAGCACTTAATCCTGCGAATATCGGAATCAATGGTAAAAACCTCCTTTCTGTGGAACGGGTATAATACGTGGGACTCTAATTTTGCTTTTCCCACCGGCTCCTTTTATGATTTTTTACCAATTAGAATACCAACGTCTAGTAGCTTTTTCAAGTTGTCGGAACCAACTCGGTCTATTGCGGACCGTATTTTCTTCAAGAATCCGCCTTTAAAACTTATTTTCTTCTTTAAACCCATACCCATTTTCTCTTCGCTTTCATAGCGTTTGTCACAAACCAAGCTGCAGCTTTTTCCCCAAACTTTGCGTTCTTAGACTTAACTCTCCCCAGGCTTCTTCTTCTAAAATTTTATCTGCTCGGTGTCTGGCTGGAAGATCGTCGGGTACTTGGCGTATGCAATGTCGTGGTCTTTACACAATTTATCTAATTCGTTTATTCCAGGATCACCTCTTGCTAAGCGCTCATCCAACTTTGTACCAGGACCGCAGTACTGATAACCTGGAATATGCAGCTCAAACGGTAACCTGTTTATAGCGCTGTTGATTAAACCCTCTCCAGAACAGATAATCATGTGTTTACTCAAAAATCTCAAACTATACTAAATAAATAAACAACAACGAGTCTATTTATACTTTTCAAAAAATTTACAATATATTTACAATAACAATACATTTACATCCATGTCTCTTGGGCTGTCTTTTATACTCTTTCTAGTTATCACCATAACCAGAATCTTCAGATTCCGACAAATTTAAACGTCTAAACATTTCCACTAATGTTCTTGTACGCATCACATCTTGCACAAATATATCCGGAAAACATATAACCAGCTCCAATGCATTTAGTGCGCTCTGATTCAATTCGTTGTAGAATAAAATATTGCCAATTCGAACTTCGCCTTCAATCAAGATTTTAATTCGTTTCTCCCTTCAGTCATAGTATTAAACCGATCGCAATCATTTAAATTAGAATTAGCAACAAACCCTACTAATTCGCTGTATAATGCTGGGAAGTTGCGACTTTCCAACTGTTTAAGTTGATACTCAAACAGCTCTCGCATATGGAATATTTTACGGCACTCCAATTCATTTATAACTATCGAGCTATCACCCATTATTATTTTTAACTGGAACGTTTCGTCCTCGGTTGATCCAGACACTGGTGACAGAGTGATAAAAACGGACCTCCTAGTTGTATGTGTAGATCTTCCATTTCGGTGCACCATTTAATCGAGTGTTTAGTACGTCACGAGAAAATACGTTGATTTGAAATTCCACTTGAAAATTTGTAAATGCTAACCAATTTTCGTATGTCAATTCCAGAACATGGTTGCCACAATATTTCTTGCTACACACCAATCGTAATACGGGTTTTATTCTCTGGTTTATAACAAACCCAATTTCCACATTATGAGGGTGTTCACCCAATTCACTTAAACTATACGTAAACTTATTAATCAGATTTTCGGTATACGAAACTTGTGCATTATTAACATCTACAGACTCCATTGCTTTGCACTGATTTCACTGAGATGACTGAGAAGGATGCTATGCAGATCATCCTTTTAAATGTTTCAGGGTTGTTGTTGCGCATGCTCCTCATTATCATTTGCAGTATTTTACAGACAGGCATGAACTAGTTTGTAATCCGATTCAAGGTTAGTTAAGAATATTAGGTTTTACTGGTGTGATTAGACTAGTTTGGAATGCATGAATAAGCAGAGAGCTAACTGGTTTTCACCAAGGTAAATAGACTAGTTTGGAATGTTACTCAAGGTTAAACGACGCTGGGTTTTTAAAAGTAAAGTAGCTAATTATACCAATTATGTATAAAAGCATGGTACGAGGCGATATAAATTCAGTTTTGTTTAGTCTTCGGCTAGTTACAACTGTTAAAAGTCTTTGACCAGTTTTAATTTCTTTATAGAAAATGGTATCATTCGTGTGCAACGTCTGCGGGCTGTCTTCTCGAGGGTGATAGTTGAAGAGGCACCAGCTCCAGCAGCATGACGTGGGATCGAAATCCACCGGTCTTTTGTTTGCGATGCATGCCCTGCATCCTTCTCGCGGAAGGATAGCCTAAAACGGCACAAGGACGCCAAACATGGTGTGGTTGTCCCCGTTGCCGGACCATCTGGGATCAAACGACCGACCGCACCAACGGTTGAGGGACCTGCCCCAAGAAGTCGCGGAGATGTGCGGAATGCAATGTGGACGTTGTCAACGGTAGCCCACCAGCGATCTAACGCGCACAAGACCGCTGCTAGCCGTGTCCTGGATGGCGGTGTGAAGTAGTAGCGACCGCGTTCAAAATCGAATCGCGACATACAGAATTAAAAATGCTAATACTAGTGGTATGTATTTTTATAAGTATTTTGTGTTTGCTTAGTTTGTATTTTTAGGTCTATTGGATTTTCTATGCGAGCAGAAGGAGAGGTTCATAGCCTTAGTCGGGGAACAGCTGGCTATACACACCTCCCTCAAGGTTAATTGCGAGTTGTTTGGTGGCTACACCAAGATGGCTGCGGCAGAGGGTGTTGAAGATATTAAATCTTTCAACACTCGAAATGTTGTGGTCACCTCCTCCAGTGACCTGGGAGCGGTCTACAACACCTTTGTGGAGAGGATGTCGGCTAAGTCGGACGAGTTCCAAGAACGTGATTCTGGTTAGTTTCTACAATTATTAATTTTTTCTAATTTTAAATTTTAGGATGGACTCTGAAACAGGCGTTGTACTTGGAGGTAAATGTTAACAAGTACCAACCAATGCGCGGATCCTCCTACATCGAGCTTCCCAAATGGATTCAGGATAAGGAGCCATCATTAACATCCAGAATCAAGACAATGCATGTTTTGCCTGGTGTGTTGTGGCAGCCCTACACCCGTTAACGACTTATCCGTATCGAGCTACCCGCATTACAGCACGGTACTCGACGTAACAGGAGTACTGTTCCCGATGCCCATAAAGGACATTCCCAGGTTTGAGGAGCAGAACGACATCAGCATCAACGTCTTTGGGGTAGAAGGCAAGTCCATCGTTGGACCACTACATTTCACCGCTAATAAAAGGGTTCGGCATGTGAACCTACTGTACATTCAGGATGGATGCAAGTCCCACTACTGTTGGATCAAAGATTTGGGGAAGCTAGTGGGTAAGCAGATCTCTCGTGAGCATACCCGCAAATGGATTTGCGATGGATGCTTGGTGTTTTTCCATCCGAAGACAAATTACACCAACACTCAACAAACGACTGCAACCATGTGGTGACAACCATGCCGAACCACTTCAATAACATTGTAGAGTTCACCAACATCCACAAACAAATGCGGGTACCGTTCGTGATTTATGCTGACTTCGAAAGTGTGTTGAAGCCTATTAGCTCTGCAGTTCCGGATCCCACCTCTTCCTTCACCAACAGCACACAACACCACGAACCCTTCAGTTTTGCATACTATATCAAATGTTCATACGATGACTCGTTTAACAAATTTGAACTGTACAGAGGACCTGAAGCCGCAAAAGTTTTATGGAAAAGATGAAAGAGGAAGCCCAACGATTGGGAAAAATTTTAAAAACAAACACCCCCATGCTTCCAATGGAACCCCTAGATGAGTTGTTGTTTCATATGGTTGAGGAGTGTGGCATCTGTAAGCAGCCTTTGGGAAATGAGAGGGTGAGGGATCACTGCCACCTCTCAGGGAGATTTCGCTTTGCCGCACACTCCCAATGCAACATTAAATACACGGTACCTAAATTTATCCCAGTGATTCTTCACAATTTGAGTGGTTACGATGGACATTTTATCGTAAGGGAGCTAGGATGTGATAAAGAACGTAGAGGTGATCCCCAACAATAAGGAACGATATATTTCATTTACGAAGTATGTTCGATTAGCAGGAGATGCAGATACTGAAGATGATCACAATTCAACGATCCAGCTGCGTTTCATAGATTCGCTTCGTTTTATGGCATCATCGTTGGATAAGTTGCAAGAATTTAGAACCTCAACAGTTTGTTGAGGTCCAAAAATTTTCTCAGACGACAGATCGCGTAGTTTGCTGACGGAAAGGTGTTTTCCCGTATTCATACATTTCTGATGTAAGTGTATTGAATGAAACCTCTTTGCCCGCAAAACATGCTTTCTTCAACGACTTATCTTCTACGACTATTAGCGATGCGGATTATAAACATGCGCAGAAGGTGTGGAGGAGTTTCACAGTACGAAACTTGGGTGAATACAGCGATCTGTATTTAAAGACGATGTTCTACTGTTGGCAGACGTTTTGAAAATTTCAGAAACGTTTGTCTACAAACGTAATCTCGACCCATGCCAGTACGTGACAGCTCCTTCTCTCGCCTTTGATGCAATGCTGAAACACACTGAGGTGAAGTGGAGTTATTAACCGATGTTGATATGCACCACTTTATTAAGAAAGGCATTAGGGTGGTTACCCAGTGCAGTCATCGGTATGCCAGCCAACAACAAGTATATGGAGAGTACAACCCATGAACCTCCATGTACTTACATACCTCGATGCCAACAACCTATATGGATGGGCTATGAGTCCCAACCATTTACCCATGGGTTTTCAGGTGGTTAAACATCGATCAGGTTAACCATCTGAAAGATAACATATTGAATATCCCCATTACACACAATAGGGTACATCCTGAAGTTGATCTGCACTACCACAACAGCTTCAGGATTTGCATAACGACTTGCCTTTCTGCCCTGAATCCATGGTACCTCCAACACCGTTTTCGAAGACGCCAAAGCTACTCACCACCCTTCTGAACAAAACAAAATACATTGTTCCATTACCGCACTTGCAACAGGCTCTGCGTAATGGTCTGCAATTAACTACAGTTCATCGGTGTTGGAGTTCGACAATCACCGTGGCTCAAACCCTACATTGATCTCAACACGAATCTCCGTACCTCTGCCGCTAACGCGTTTGAAAAAGATTTTTCAAACTTATGAACAATGCGGTTTTGGTAAAACAATGGAGAACGTGGACAAAAGGGTCGATGTCAAGATTGTGTCGCGGTGGGAGCACGAGGGACAAAAGTTGTGCGCGAGTGGACTAATAGCTAAACCTAACTTTAACAGTTGTACCGTGTTGGGGGAAAATCTGGCGATTATACAGATGGATCGTGTTAAAATTAATTATAATAAACCAATCTATGCAGGATTGTCAATTTTAGATTTGTCCAAAACTCTTATGTATGAGTTTCACTACAGTACCATGGTTCCTCTGTATGGTCCCAGATTGTCCCTGCTTTATACGGATACAGACTCTTTAGTTTATAGTGTTGAGACGCCAGACTTATACAGTGACATTAGTGCGAACATTGAGCATTTTGATACAAGTGATTACCCTCCAAACAATAAATACAATATACCACTTATAAACAAAAAGGTGGTGGGTAAGTTTAAGGACGAGTTTTGTGGGGATTTGGTGTTGAGTTTGTCGGTAGTAGGGCTAAGTCCTACTGCATTATTAGTGAGAAAGACATTGTTAAAAAGATTAAGGGTGTTAGTCGTAATGTGGTGGCGGGGATTAGTGTAGATAGTTTTAGGGATGTTGTTATTAATAATAGAGATGCCCTCATGAATACGATGGTATCAATCCGGAGTAAGAAACACCAACTTTATACACAGCTTATTAATAAAATCAGTTTATCGGGCGCAGATGACAAGCGTTACGTCATCCCCGGAAGCATATCAACCTACGCATGGGGGCATAAGGATATAGGTTAAGTTGTTTATATTTTATTGTGTATATATAGTATGTAAGTTAGTTATAAGCATATCTACCCTCCCCCATCCTTAAAATTTCCTTTGTTCCCGGCGGCATGTGTTTACCTCCACGTGGTGTCGCTGGACGGTAAAACATATTGTTAACAACAATATGTCTTATTGACTGAAAACACGTCTCCTCTTTTTTTACATTAATCTCATTTTGTTACAGGTCTATTTAAACAACCTATTAATTTCTTTTTGTTACAGGATTAAACTTTCGGCTACACACAGGAAATAATGCTATACTTTGTAAAAATTGTAATAGTTTATTAAACTGTAAATTGGATAAATAAATTATTAAACTTTTGTGTTCTTAATTTTTGTGTTGGTTAAAGCATATACCTTGGGTAGCGAAAAGGTTTTAAAAATGGAGTTAAATATATACGAGCAAAAGAGCTTAAAGTATAACTTTGCAGGGCGTGGTCCGATTTCAAATCTGTTTGCAGATTCGAATTCTGCGTAAAATTCTAAGCTAACAAGATGTATCGCATGACTAAAAAATTTATAGACGGACGGTTAGAAATCGGTCTTGGTAAGAAATCTTAAAATTGGGGTAGCTCCTTGGGGATGGTGCAATCTGAAAAATTCCTAGAGATTCGGGTAGCTGAGAAAATTCTAATATTAATTGATACCAAACAAGATAGGTTTATCTCGAAAGATGCTTGGCTAGACAAAGAAAACTATTTGGTTCAGATGAAAGATAAAAAATGGCTAGTCGAAGAAAACTATTTGGTCCAGAATGTTAGCGGTAAAAAAAATCTTAAAAATAGGTTTATCTCGTGTGTGGAAATGTGGATGCTCATTTATCTCGAAAGATGAAAAATTTAAGAGATATTTATCTCGAAAGATGAAAAATGGTTAGTCGAAGAAAACTTTTTGGTCCAGATGTGTGTGGAAATGTGGATGCTGGTGGAAATGTGGGCCTGGGTTGCCTGATTTTCCTCTACTGTTGCAGTTTTGTTGAAATAAATTATTTTGAATTACCTAGAGGCAGATTGAAAATTCAAATCATTTAACATTCGATATTAGAAATCCTACTTTTAGTTAGCAGTTTTAAATAGAACTGTTAGTGTTCTTATGGTAAATCTTTGTTTTATGATTAAGCAAAAATGTACTTATCAATTGCTCATGAGAATTTTAAGCCAGAATCATCCTCCTGAATCTCAGGTTTTGGCACCCTTTTGTTATTTTTTCTTGGCCTTTTCTCTAAAAATCTTTCGAAATTATGAGGCGTCCAGGATACTTCTCAATTAAGAGATATTTCACAACCGATAGTATTCTGGAATCCTCTTCAAACAATTACATCATCCGTTCCATTGAAGTAGTCGGTAACTCTTTCTATTAGTACAGTAGAGGTTTTCGGTATTTACCGAAATTGAATTTTTAGTGGAATACCTCACATAGTTTTTCGTGTGGATTACCAGCTAGATTTTCTGGGGACAAAACGGTACGTAACAACGTACTGTCCTTATCGTGTCTTTGCACCCACGCATCTGTGCATTTAGCAACAGAAAAACTTTAACGCATACACATACACATATATGTAGACGCACGCACTAGCGCATGCGCGCTCACAAATGCATGCGCGCACCAACCAACACGCGGTCACGTGTACACGCACTTACACAAATATGTTCATGCACAGAAATACATATACACATGTACACACACACACCCGCTCAATCTCACACGCTCATGCTCATCTACACAGCTATTCACAGACGCACACACATGTGCACCCATACCAGTCCGTACACGCACCCGACGGCAAATGCACACGCACGCACACTCATGAACACGCGCGCTCACTCGTGTACACCCAATTAATTACATAAAATAAATTATTTTATTTTATATGCTTTAGTTATTTGTTAGTACTCTTTGTTTATAATAATTTAAATACTAATTTCAGGCAGGATTTGTACTTTTTGCTGTTTAGAATTTTTGATGTGATTTTTGGGTTAGTTTTTTGAGCATTTCAAAATCGTTTCATATTTTACTTTAGTGGTAACAGCGATTTTTTTTTATTTTAAATAATCACGATTACAAAGAAAATTCTTGGAATATAGATCTTAAAAGGTTGTGTTAAGTTTATTTTCAGCATAAATTAATTACCCCTTTTTTTTACTTGTTAATTCATAAGCCCGCTTTACCATAATTTTCTTAAATCGATTTCGTTTCAATTCTTAAATTCTTCAACAACATCCTGTATACAATAAGTACGCTTTCTACAAATTTTCATTTTGAACTTATTTATTTCGAAACGTAAAGTTTATGCTATAATTAAATAATGTATATCCTGTTTTAGGTATCCGTGAGCTTGTTATACATTACGACCGCGTATAAAGGTTTTCTCAATTGTTCTAATGTAAAGACTTGTTGAAATAAGGTCTCGCACTATCCGATAAAACCGTGTTTTCCAGTTTTAATCGCTCTTCGATAACGCGAGAATTTTGCAGTTCAAATTCGTGTTATTTGAACCATTTTTGAATTTGAATCTGCAGCTTGGGCGTCGAAATATTTTCTACATTATTCGTCACAGTACTTCAAAGGTAATGCGCGTTTTCTTTTGTTCGACAAGTAGGAGGTGTCTTACGTGTATTGGTGAGTTATCCCGCGCTTACGCATCTCTTTTTAGCTCTTAGCTGGAGGCCAAATTGGCTCTTTCTTTATGTAGAGCAACTGCTTTTGTCTGTAGACCGCTGCTGCAGTTACGGTGGCAGGGTGAATGGATCCTGACGATCATGGTGTTGCTGTATTGACTCACCCTCGACGGATTGCAAGCTAAGTATCTAGACACATACAGGTATACAACTTGTTTTCTTATGTGTATATCAAGAGCATATTCCGTATCAGCGGTTGGTATAGTTACGTGACTAGAAACATTGACACTGTAGAACTATTGTTTGTTGCTGCAAAGCGATATTATCGCTCTACAGATGTGATGTACCATTGTTAAAAAGGTTTGACAGACACACGCTGATTCTTTTCTACTGATTGGTTTATTTTACAAACGGTATTACGTACAATTTAAAAAGAATGTTTGCCAAAAGCTCTAACACATTAATTCTTTCCTACTGATTAGTTTATTTTCCAAAAAGCATTAGGTGAAATTTTTAAAACGCTTGACAAAAGCTCACATGTTTATTTACTGCTGATTAATTTTATTTTGTGTAAAATACGAGATGCGCACTTTGAATCTAAAGTACTAAATTGTTCGTATCACATAATTGTTTGCTGTGAAATAGTAACGTTTAATTTATTTTCTTTTTGCTTGTTTGTACAGAATCCTTTATTTATTCTTATGATTAATAGTTAATCGTGGGCGATGTGATGTTTTTTTTTTGGTATTTAGGTGAATCCCCCCACTCTCCCCATTTGGTAGTTAGCCTGGTATTTACTTTTCTTTCGGCTACATCTAGGTGCGTAGCAGTTGGCTTGAGACTTTTTTGAAAATTATTTTTAGCTACCGTTAGTATGCTTGCCTTTAGTACTCTTGTCATCGTCATATTATTTTCTATTAAACTGTTGTTTAAGCTTGAATATATTACTTACCGTTCTCCATTAAGCTTTGTTGAGCTATATATTTGTAACCAGCAAAGTTGTTAGATATGACGTCTCTTTCGTAGTCCAATTTTATGTGTCTACACACTTCTGGATAATAAATTACTCTTGATTCTTGAGCAATATGTTGTGGAAATAAGCCAGAATATGATCCATAAACTTCAGTGCATTCGGAGCTGTGAAATGGTAAATGTTTGCCATAGTTAAATTGTAATAACTTTCCCATATTTCCATCGGCGCCAGTTGCCATGTTGAAAACGCCATCGTGAGTATAGGAACCATTTCTCTAGTAACAAATTTAACATTAATCTTTTAATTACTTTTACATTATTTAGTCATGATAGCAAATATTTTTAACAGTGCCAACTTTAAATTTGATAAAACTTTAAAGATACGTAAAACTAACAATTAACCTGTTAAATTCGGAGTTTAAAAGTTGAAATATATAAATGTAAAACAGACATTGACGGGCTGTTAGCACCATTACACAAATGTGCCTGATTTGTCCAGGTTGACATATTTAATCTGGAACTTCATGCTGATCAGGCCGCACATTGGGCGTCACTAAAAGAGTGAAGTGGTAAGGACCGCATTGTGCGTCACTAAAAGAGTGCTGTGATACAGATACAGCAATTTGTGAAACTTGAAATTTTTCACTTACCTTCCTTTCTAACTTTGCCTGGCTAGCGCAACGAAATTGCCGGAGTTTTCAAAATGAAATAAAACACAGCAATATCACAAAGCAGTTATACAGTATGGAATATTTTCTGTCATACAAAAACATTTACAAATAGTTTCTTTCAAATATAAAATAATTTCTAAGAAATACTTACTATAAACAAATTGTTCCTTCCCTTATTTTAAATTTACAGAGCTAAATTTCCTTTCTTATGGATGGTTTATCTGTTTTTGTTTATTGCCACGCTTGTAAGGTATGTTGGCCAAAAAATCCTTAACAGATAATCTATTAAACGGTCAGAGTGTTTCGAACTTCGATCACAAATATTCCTGATAAAAATCCCATATAAAAATTATAAGGACTATCTTAAACTAGATACAAATACTCCAATATTAGTTAAAAGTAAATCTAAAAGTAATACTTGCAGAATCTACAAAAACGCTCCTCGTAAATGAATATCTTCTTATTTTAAATTGACGTCAAAATTAGCTTACAAGATTTTCTATATTTAAAATTCTCGTTTCACACGGCAATTACCAAAGTACATTTTGCTTAAATCTTCCTTTTGATTATTTAATAAAATTTTTAGAATAGTGTTATGTTGAAGAATTTTTCCTCTACATTGCAATTTAATAAATTCTATTTTTTTATATAATTGGTATTTAAAATCACTTCTATATTCATTGTACCATCGTAATTATTAAATTACAGTATGCTTACTGCATACTTCAAATATTATCTTTGCAAAGCAACAACTCGCGATTTAAAACAACATAACATTTCGCTATCGAATTTAAGAATCGACTGAATCGAATCGTATGAAAGAATTGAATGAATCCCCGTTTAAAATAAACGCTTCCTTATAAACACTTGTCTATCTGTTTCCAGAACCTAGTAGATTGTCCGCGATTCCATTCTAAATAATAAACGCCTATCTTACGTAATATTCTGGGAAATCCGCATTACCGTTCAAATTTGAGGGTGCTTTATTACCTTGTTATTTGGTTCCTGCTATTCGTGACGCACGCTGCCTCTTCTTGTTTAACACATATACTATTATTGTGGCGTCGCATACTAATGCGAAAGATAATCAATTTTATAAAATATTTCTTGGGTTTTGTTGGTTTTTCAATGATCGGGCCGCTCCTTAGAATAAAATGTTTCGTTTATTAATTAGATATTTATGTAGTTCTAAATACCGATGACTCATCCTTTTATATTCCTAAAACTCTTTATTTAAAATAAATTTCTGTACTCCACGGGGTAATTAATTTAAACTTTAATTTTTTTTAATGCAAAAGGAGTTGCATTTTATAGAAAATGTTTGCTTTTAACATCAAAACGTGTTTTAATACGCCTATTAATCTTAGAATTGGGGTTTCTTTTAACAAAATTGTAGTTTTTTAAGCTAAATGCGTAAAGCTAGTACTATTCTCTGTTGCCTAGAGCAAATAAAAAATATTTTTATCAAAAATGTATCGATAATTAATAAGTGAAAATAAATGGCTTTGTATTTATCTTAAAATGATGCGTTTTACAGTATCTTACAATTAGTTATTTTTACATATACAACCTACGTTACTTACTATTTATCCATAATGCGCTTATATCATACAGGATGATTAATTATACACATGCAATTGAATTTTTTGCTTGTACCTCATTGAATAAAAGTACGCTTGTATCGTACAGGGCGTAACAATAAATTTACGGCAATTTCTATTTTTCCGGATTCTTTATACTTTAATGGGATTTATTGGTAGAATTTGGGTTTCAATGACCTACAAGCTTACTTTTCGCCAAGCAAAAACGCAAGTTCGTACATATAAATAATCACCCCGTATGATATAAACGTATTGTAAATACATAGCAAATAATGTAAGCCGTATACGTAAATATATTTATTTTCAAGATACCTAAAAACGCATTAAATGCAAATACAAATCGATCGTTTTCAAGCGTAAATAGAAAGCCATTTATTTTAACTTATTAATTATTATACAAAAATTTACGTTTCACGTTGCATAATTTAGCGTAGAAACCATATTAATCTTGTTAAAAAAACAACGCTTTAATCTTAATTATGTGTATTAAAAGCACATTTCACTGTGAAAGCAAATATTTTCTATAGAAATGCAACTCGTTTGCATTATAAAGTTTTAAATTAATCATATAACTTGATTTTTGTATATTATAAATTTTCGAGAGAATATATCAGTTAATAGGAAATCTGGTATAAACTCAATAAAATAAACAAACATTTATTCTAAGAAGCGCAGGAACACTGAAAAGCCTATAAAAATAGATAATAATTAATTAGTAGCTTTCGCATTACTACTGAATTAGTATGCGAGCACACAACAACCTTGAGTGTTAAACAAACACGGACAGCGCACGTCGCTAATAAGTGGATCGCGCTAATAAGGTAATAAAACGAGGAACTTCAGGAAAATTGTATCAGAAAGGCGTGTAGTATTTGGAATGAAATCACGTAGACACTCGTACATTCTAGAAGAGATAGTTTTTATATAAACGAGAACTTTTATTAAAGAGATTCATTCATAAATTCGATCGCGAACATGTTACTTTGAGAAGAGATTGTTTTAAAGTATGCAATACGCATACCGTAATTAATAATTACCATGTAATAGTGAATAAAGAAGTAAATTTTAAACGTAACCTACGTAAATATGAAAATTGATAAATGCATTTATTTGATTTTGTAATATACAATGAAGATGGAAAATTCCTCAACATAAAAAGCTATTTAAAATCTTATTGAATAATTAAACCGAGGATTCACATTTGTTTCTAAATGGAGATTTATATAATATTAATGATTTTATAAACTGGAATTTGACGTCAATTTAAGAATGTTAATTGCGAATAGGAGAAGCGCTTTGTGGATTTTTGCAAGTATTACTTTTAAAGTATTGTTTGTAACTGATATTTGAGTGTACGTCATTTTAGTTTAAGATAGGAATGTCTTAATCATATACTATTTTTTTGTAAGGGTATTTGCCGGGAAAGTTTCTGATCAGAGTTCAAAACACTCTGAGCTTTTTTATAGATTATCTGTCAAGAATTTTTTTGGCCAACACAAACCTTACAAGCGTGGGAATAAAAAAACAGGTAAACTATCCACAAGAGAAGAGATTTAGTTCTGTAAATTTAAACCTAGATAAGGTAAAAGACATTTTGATAATTAAGTAATATGTACTTGTTGGGAATAATTTTATGCTTAAAAGAAACTATGCTGTAATTGTTCTATATGCTTTCGTATGAGAGAAAATATTTTAGAATGTTTAGATGTTTCAATGATATTGCTGTGATTGATTTCTTTTTATAAATTCCAACATTTCCGTTGAGCTAGACAGGCAAAATAAAGTTAGAAGGGAAGGTAAGTCAACAATTTCAAATTTTATAATTTGCTGTATAATGTATGTATATGTATATATATATATATATATATATATATATATATATATATATATTATGCTGTGATAAGGCGTCGTTTAGAAATTAGAAATTACCATAGGCAGCAGAAAACTGCATTTATTTAGTAAAGAATTGAGAAATGGAGATAGTTTGTAAATAGTAAGCAGTCAACACTCTGTATATAAAGTATAAGTAGTTTTAAGCGACGCAAATACACACAGGAAGACGCATAGTTAGCGTAGGAATAAGGAAGACATGCATTAGGTAAATAGTAAATATTTAATACCCTGTAGATAGAGTTTTAGTTAATTTAGATAAGGCAAGTAATGATATTTTTCAGTGGAAGCACACGTATTTTATAAGTAAACATAATAAAGTGTAATTAAACACGCATTCAAAAGAGTTTCAAACGATTAGGTTAATACGGAGATAGAAATAGAGCTTCAAAAAGCATAGTAAATGCGTACAAAATAGTTAACCATTTTTGATAAAAAAGAAAATTAAAAATTGCGTGAATAACAGGCAGATATGAAAATTAAAAGTCGAATTGCATCAGTTGTTTATGGAAAAGCAATTAGATTCATCAAAACACCGCATGTTTGATAACGAAGACAGCTGCGACCAGCTCACAATTATTGGAAAGCATAGAAAATTACATCAGAAACTACTTTAAATGTAATTATTTGATTGGTCAAAATGAGCGACGAGTTTATAGACCATACCCACTGACGGAGTGGGAACTCAATGATATATTAGCAGGTACAGTGATAACGAAGTCAGTTTTGAACTCAACAAAGGCCGCAGTGCGCCACTATGAAATAAAGTGATACGTAATAATAATTCAAAGTGAAAAATTATATAAGTGCTAAAATGAAAATTACGATTGCCGATTAAACGTAAGTAGATTTTGGGGAATTTTATTTTAAACTAAAACATAATAATAATAGGGCTTCCGAGTCCGTGGAGAATAAATGTAATTTTGAGTCAGGGGACAATGATAATAAGAATTCTATTCTACAGCCGGGGAGAAAAATAGAATTTCCGAGTCCGTGGAGAATAAATGTAATTTCGAGTCGGGGGACAATGACAATAAGAATTCTATTCTGAAGCAGGGGAAAATAAATGATGATAATCCAATTCTAAGTTTGGGGAAATTGATAAGAAGTAATTCTAAGTCTGAAATAAGACGACAGTAAATTGGGGTGCATAAGTATAAGTTAATGGTAGTCCAGAGGGTAATGGCAATGATTTAAATGCAATGGTTCAAGCGTGTGGATAGACAATATTTCGAATGGGCATGTAATAATCCTGAATTGGGGGGAAGATAATTTTTATTCAAATGGATGGCTTAATGCATGGGAAATATTAGTGGATGCGTCAATTGCAAGAAGAAAATAGACCAGGTTAGATTTTTAGTTGTAAGGCATTTTATTTTTCTATATTTTTATTTGAATATTGAATTTGCTTAATATAAATTAATGTGACGAAGTTCACCAAAACAAAAGATTTGAATCGTATAAAGTGCGTGAGATGAAAAGAGGTTTAGAACGTTCTACACTTCGTTTATAAAGATAATAAGTTTTTTGGTGACTTTGGGTTTTTGAGTAAAAAGGTATATGATTTTTAATAAATGAGATTCACAACATTAATTAATTGAAAAGTGTATTTAAAATAATTTACAAAAACTGTACATAATATTTGTTTCATTATATAGAACCGAATTAACTGAATTTTATAATTCCAAATAAATGCTAGTCGAGGTCATAAGATAAAGTTAATGGGAGTGATTTGTTAATTTAAACAGTTCAAGGAGGAGCTATAAGTTGGATACGAAATTGATATCGAGTAAGGCGGTAACGTATCAAATTTTGTTATTGGTAGACAAGGTTGGTTCAAGATAAAATCCAGTTAAGTTTCTGGAGGGAATTTATAGCAATATTAATAAGACGGCCCAACGTCGGAGGAGATAATTACAATTCTTGTTTATTCATAGCAATATTAATATAACAGCCCAACGACAGGTCTCGATAATTCCAGTAGTACATAGCAATATATATATATATATATATATACACACACATATGTATTTGTTATAATTTCTTCTTTACGCAGGGAATGATTCAAGCCTGTTATTAAAAAAAATTGAACGCTTCTTTTTAGTGCTGGTATGACAGTTTATTACGTGTTGAACTGGCGTTAAATACTTGAACTAATCTTAATCTACAAAAGCAAAGTGACGTAGCAGTAAAATAATGCACCTGCAGACTGTTAGTGGTTGGAGGTAGTTTCTATGAAATCAAATGCAACTTTGAATAATATGCAAATTGTAACACCTTTACTAAATACTTTTTCACCCACCTTGAATGGTCCTTAAACTCTTTGTCTAATAAAGCCTTTGAGCGCCAACCCACTTGAAAAAATCCTGATTATTGCCTCCCTAGGAGGAGCTGGGTATTTCAAAAAATGGTTTAACTGTTCTTACTGCAGCAAAAGTTAATAGAGCCTTGTGTACGCGATTCTCACCTTCTACTATTTTAAAATAAACACAAATAATAACAAAAACTCCAAGCCTTGTTCACCTAACCTTTATTATCAAACATATATATTGCCGTAAATAGCAAACAAAAAATACTAAGACCTACCATTCGTTGGCCAAAAATCAACTTAAATTTATTAATTATAGACATCCAATAAAATTAACTTGTACACATTAATTATGCGGATACAATTGTGGTGCTTTTCCATATGGAATTTTTTCAGTTTACAACTGACCTTAAATAAACGTGCACTAACATAAAAGTTGTCTTAATAATAAGTTTTAGTCATTTTTATTATTTCAACCAATCACAATTATTAATTATAAAACAATATGTAATGTTTAGGAGGTGGACAGCAAAAATTTATAACTTACGTGTTTTGTAGGTCTTTTACAAAACTTCGAATGACCTTTTAGTGCAGGAAAAATGGTTGCAGGTTATCAAATACTCCAACTTAGCGTTAAATAAAAGCTTCCAACACACTGCACTTTCACATGTAATGGTATTTTTAAGTCCGCGTTTTCACTCGCGTTTGGGAACTTGTTTACTCACAATCCTGAGCTTTAATACCGTCCTTGAATTGCTCGATAATTAACCTTATGCGGCACAGCTATAGTTGCATGTCAAATGAATTCGAAGCTTTATAACTGAAGATGAAATATTGTTAGATCCCCTCATATTATTTATGGATTTGATAAGCTTTTCATTCCAGGGTTGGTGGTCGGCAATTTTCTTTCTCACAGGGTAGTGTGACTAACTACTTGATTTCATAGGTCAATGTGTGAAAAGCAAGGCTTGTGGAAGCTGTTTTTTGCACTTCTTGAGAGCTATGTTTGCTTTGCTTGTTCAATTGAAAAGTACATTGCCTTTTATTTTAACTTTTAGTAGGTCGTTGAGCGTAGCTTGTGAGTGAGCTGCTCGTGGTATAAAACGTCGGTTATAATTTAACATGCACAAGAATCGTCAGAGTTTTTTGGCTGTCTCAGGTTTTGTGTAATTCTGTATAATACTGACTTTTCTGGTAGTAATTTGGTGCCATCTTTGTTGATTAGGTAGCCAAGACATGTGACTTCATCTTGCTTAAAAGTGCATTTAGCAGGGTTTATGATCACTCCGTAATCTTTTAATCCGTTGAAGAGAATGTCTAAATGTTTGTTGTGTTCTTCTCCAGACAGAGATGCTACCGAAATGTCGTCGATGTAGCCGTAACAGAACTCAGTCCGCTTAAAACTTCGTCCATGGATCGTTGAAAAGTTTGCGTGGCGTTTCGTAATCCGAAGTCATGTATAGGAATTCGAATAAACCAAAACGGGTTGTTATAGTTTTCTGTGTTATAGTTAGTATAGTTATAGTACAGTATACCTATAGATTTTTATGTTTTTTTCAGCTACGGAGATTTGATGGTAGGCCCTGGCAAGATCGTTTGTAGAAAAAAAATTTCTGCCCTGCAGTTTGTGTGCAAAATCTTACAGAAACGAGATAGTTACCTATCAAGAAGTATGCGAGCGTTAGCCCCGTAGTTTCCACAAGATCGTTACTGTTTGTTATGTTTGGCCACTAAATATTGAGGTGATGGCGATGGTGATTTGGATGGCCTTGCCATTTCTGATTGGACCATTGAGATGACTTCGTCCTTGGCGATTTTAAGTTTTACAGGCACCAATCTGCGTGGAAGACTGACACTGTGTTTGCTACTGACGGGTTGATCTTTGGTTGAATGGTTTGTCTCCGAGTTGACAAGTTTTATGTTCTTTTCCTCAACCAATAATTCATGGTGTACGAGGAAAGCCATGCCAATAATGGGTTTTTAAGGTCTGCGATGACGAGTTGCCAAGTAAGCGGTCGCCTTAGCCCCAAATCTAATGTTAATGTGTTAGAACTATGTGTGTTTATGGTCGTCTCACTTGCTGCGAACAATTGATAGTTCAACGGTTTGAGTAGTCCACGAATCTGACTTCTTGGATATACACAGAAGTCTGCACCAGTGTCGATTAAAAATTTCACAGATGTAGTGCGATTTTTATGTACAGCGGCGTGAAATGGAATACAAGAAATTATCCACCTCCAACTTCCGCAATCAGTGTTTTCCTAGACCCTAAAATTGCAATACTGTGCACACTTGCGTGCTGTGTAGTGGATCCAGCAGAAATTCTTAGATTGTTGCTCTCGTCGTATGTTTTGACTACGTTGCCAAGTTCAGAACAATGGTTTAGAAGAGCTTTGACTGCGCTGTTTAGTTGTAACGCTTTGCATAAGCTGGAGCTAGATTTTGAGCGCGGCTACTTCTTTTGTAAGCGCTCCCAGGTGTGTAGAACTTGTATCTGCAAGCATGATGTGCAGATTGAGTTTCGTAGATTGCATCAGCTAAATGTACTGTATCCTTCAAGAATACTTGTGATTCAGTGGCTAGGATTGCTTGCATTTGTATTGGCAAGCGACCTAACCAGATTGATTTTAATAGTGTATCCGGCACGATTGTTCCGTTCAGTTACTGTAGACGCCTGGAGAATTGTGAGAATTTTCTGTCGCCTAGTGTTTCGTGTTCTAACGGCTTTCTAGTTCGTTGTTCTTGCGATGAGCTTGGCCGTTGGATTAAGTCGGATTAATTATTGTGTATTTGTCGGTCTCGTACGGTTTAATTATGATATCCCGGACCTCTTCTGCGAATTTGGCTTCGAGGATAAATAGTCCTATATATTACCGCTTATTTCTCAGCTGTGCTTTACTTTGGAAAACCATAATTCTGGATGCGCTGGTCAGAAAGTTGGAATTCGCACGGCAACCATGTTCACTTGCTCAGTTTTTGTGTGCATAATTATAGCAAATGTCTTTTAACACTGAAATCACATTAGTTTATAAAGTTGCTGAATATGTTTGCATGTTGGAAAATTGAATATTCCAGCTTCATGACGAAGACCTCGATCTTGTGCTGTGTAGACGCTGGTGTCCATCGTTACGGTGAATGCTATGCGGAACCCAGCGGCGGTGATTGGGATAGGATTTTCATGCTTCAGTGCCCTGAGGCTGGCAGGCGGAGATACTGGCATGCGGGCGACGTCCATGATTGGTAAAAATTGAAACGAGCTGATGGCGGAATGTTTCCAATCCTGGCGTGCATGTTAACGTCACGTGCTTTAGAAGGTGGTTCTGATGGCTTTGAAGGTCGAGCGGATCGAAACTGTGTTACAGCGGGCTCCTGCGTCCGTAATGTGGTTATAAGAGTTTACTTCATTTAATCCCGTTAGATTTGTTGGTCTCAATTAGATAATCTTAAGGAAAACCCCTAGTGCACGAGGTTGATGACTTCCGTCTTGAACTATTCTTAAGTTCTCTCCAACAAATTTAGTGACTACCTTAAAAACAGAACAATTAAGAATTAATTTCCTCTAGCGTTTGGAGTTTCTTTTGTATCCTTAGTTTGTTGTATTGTACGTTCGGACAATTTTAATATGTATTTCGAGGGAGGTCAGAAGGGTGTTTTAATCTTGCATGCTATTTATTTGCATGCTGCGTTCTTATTGGTCAGTTAGTTAGGAGTATGGTTGGTTGCATACTACTATAGTTGCAAATGCATACAACTGCAAATTTAAACTGTCCCGTCTACTTTTGATAATGTAGCTTCTTTATAACCTACAAATAATTATGTGACAATTTATAACAAAAAAGATGCAGCCTTTCGAATGCGTAGCAAATATTGTAAATGTTATATTCCTATCTACTCTTGAAATCTCAATTCTTATATTAAAGCAAGGACCAGGGAACGTAATTTTAATACAACAATAATATACGTACCTACTAACTCCATGAATACAACTCATTTAAAACAAACGTTAATGTGATAGAGAAGGAGCCGTTTGCAACAACCAAAAAACTGACAGTTCGCGTGCCAACGATCAACAAAATGATACTTTTTGTCGCGCTAGAGACATCAAACGATCCACTGTGCGCCATATGTAGCGATATAAACAGCCAAAATTTTTCACTGTAGATTTTGTTCATAATTTAAACTTAAATGAATGTGTGTTCTTTTAATAAATAAAACTTGTAGATCTGAACTCGCTTTGTAAGTAATACAAAGGTAGGTACTACTATCCTTAAATTGGAAATATACTCTGCTTACAAGATAGTTGTGTAGCTATTTCATTCATAGAATAGTTATGTACGAAATTAATCGACAACTGTATAATTTTATCCTCATGCATTGCTTTTGAGAAACGTCTATTAATTTGTTGTATGTTTAGGCTATCTTTATAATTGTTTTAGTACTTTACTAATACGTCGCTCAACTGTAACATTTGGGCCATACGAGATATAAAAATCAGATGAGAAAGGGGGGAAAGTAATTTAAAACGAACAATTTATTATTGGAACAGTATGACCGGGCTCAATTGGGGAGTGAGCGGGGTATTATATACAACAAAATTAAATAGGAGGCCTGTTACGTGCCAAATTGGCACTAAACATTTTTTAGTTTAGTCTTGCTGTGCGTGAGTTCGCGCCATAAATTTTAAAGATTTGACGTGTATTTCCGTCACGTCAGAGTGCGTTTGCGCCAGATCGCGCGACGCGAGTGCCGGGAGAAGAAGAGTAGGGAAGTGTTTTCCGGGGGACTCTGTAACGTGGCTGTTTTGCCTGGAACTTCGAATAGTGTGGTCGTGTCAGGTATCGTATCGTGTCTTTATTTCTAGTATGTAGATTTCCCTTTTGTTTATCTTTGTTTGTAGTTCCCTATAAAACCTGATCCTGCCGTTCTCTACATATTAGGAAAGAAGACAATTTGAAGCAGCCTAGGGCGAACCGGATGTCCATGACCGCGTAGCTAGTCGGAGCGCTTTGGAAGAACGCTGGGCGTACCCTCCGTTAATTATCTAAAAGGGGGCTCCAGCCATCCTCAAGGACGCCATCCTGTGGGTCGCCATCCTTGGCGTACTTCGTGGGAAGCCGTACCTTTTTATGTAAGTACCTTATTTGTTTATACTGCATTTCGAACATTTATTTATTCCGTAATTGCGAAATTAAATTTGCTTATTGTGTGACGTCATTGACTTATGCGCGTTTAAATTTGTATATTGTGTGACGTCATTGACAGATGGGCGCGCCAAAATCTGTATAAAGATTAGCGCTACCAACTGTCATTGTGTCGCGTATATCGAGTTCACAGGGAGATAATAGGCCTGAAATAAAAAAAAAATTACTCACACTCGCAACTAAACATACCCAAAAGAAAACCTATAATTAAACAGAATATGTACAAACAATCAATACTTACAACCTAAACCTATCAATAAAATATCAAATAAACCAAATCATTTTGTACAATGGTGAGCTGCCGTTTTTAGGTCACAGCCCTATATTATCTAGTAACAAAAAAAAACCCAAACGCAACCCTAAAAATCACAGCTCTAAATGGTTATAAACATAAAATGATTTATGCCACATTGGCAGTACAAGATCTTAACTAAGAACAATTTAGAACCAAAAAGTAAACCCACAGTTACAGATCATCATAATCGGATTAAGGCCACCAAGCGTAGTTATCAAATTGGGTAATTAGTTCACTCACCCTCGAGTTGACGCCGGCGGGCTGACCCCTACCGTTTCTAAGGACGGGACAAAACAGAGGAGTACGTGATCCCACCTTGGGGGATGTCCTCCTATCACAACAAGAAGCGGCAACTCAATGGACTAGCGTGTCCCCCACAAGGAAACTACAATAATTGCGAACAATAGATTAATTTATTGAAACCGAAAAGTGCCGTTTTATAAAAACCCTAATTACCTACCACGCGGTTAGGCGTGCACAAAATTTGCATAACAAAAAACGAAACAAAGCAAAACAGAACGGATATTTTCGTGTTGCTATTCGAGTAGAAAATGAATATTCATTTCGCTTCATTAACTACCAAAGCCCAAAGTAATATTGTTATTCCGACTTAACACTGGAAAACCCTGGTTTATTGAAATAATATGCAGCTTTTGTTCGACGAATTCTGTCAATGGGAAACACATAATAAGAAATTATCTGATATCTAATCCCGTTATCACCTATTTAATTTTAACATAAACTTTCCGTTGGTGAGTTTTTAGAAATGATATTTATTAGTAATTAGGCGCTAGGATTTAACCATAAAAATCGAATTTATTCAACCGCATAATGAATTAACAACAGACAGGCTTATTCTAAATTTACGGAATTAATTTTCCTTTTTTTTTAACGCCAAAGGGGTTTGAGTTGAAGAATTTAAGAATTGAAACGGAATTTATTCAAACGAGTAATTAATTAACAAGGGAACATTTGACACTACCGCATCAAACCATTATTAATGTTAAGATATCCTTTTTCGACCATATGAGCAAGTCAGCCGACACGTACGCTCAGTTCCAAAGTTTGTTTACAGCTGCCCATTTTACATGAAAAACAGGTGAATGTATGAATTAGGATTGATATTAATAAGGTCTTTGTAAATGTACTTAACAGTGTTTAATATGCTATTGAAATAAATAGGAATTCTATAAAAATCATAAATTTAGAAATCACCAAAGCAAAATTTTAGTGTTGTACAATGTATTTGAAATGAAACTCCAAAGTCATTAATTATTTTAAAACCGTCAAAAAGGAAAACAGATTTCAATATATTTCTCATAACAAATTAAGAAAGTTTTTATACATTAAAAATATTCCATTTAATTATTGAGCTACATAACTACAAATAGTTACAATGTATGCAAAATGCAATAAAATTCCAGTTTTACAAAGTAACACAAAGGAAGAATCATAAATGCGTAAAACCAACAAAGATCACATTACACTCCAGATATAATTATATAAGACATTGTATTCGTTTATGTATGTATTCAACCCAAAGAAACGAGAACAGTTAGCCATTTTACATATCAGGTATGTATTAATCGCTTGCTCCTCTAGGGCAAAAAGTGGGGATAGTGATATCGCGAGACAGTTACTTGAACAAAGGAATAGCAATTCTTTCAAAGCCATCAACACAAACAAATGGGGATAGACTGAAAATAAATATTTTGTAAGTCGTAAACACCCTATTATGGAATAATAAACAAGGGTCCACGTGTATGAGCACGGACTTTAAACATGACCTAGGACCCATAAGAAATTGGAACAATTGTTTTCCAGCAGAATTTTATGGAATTGAAGTCCCCAAAGGATGAAATGACCTCTTGGTTTAATGGAATTCAGATCCGGAAACTTAAAATTGTTATAAACTTGAATGTGTAATGGTGTGTATACAGCATTGCCGATGTGTGGTGTTGCATTTTTAAGAATACAAGATTTGAACAATGTGAATTTAATAATAAGAAATTAAGAGATCTAACGATAAAGGTTATATGTACAAAGAATGAACTGTTATTGAAGATTACCAATTTTCGTTTAATGTATGTACTTTGATATAGAGATATTTGTTGGTTACTAACCTGACTATTAATGTAAGTAAATTTAGAAGTTTGTTTTATGCCTATTTGTTCACAGAAATGTTTTATTAATGTTATTGTAGAGTAGATTTACGCCAGGTGAGTGGAGAGTAGTTTTATTTGTTTAGTCAAGTGACGTTTTTGAAGGAAATTCATTTCCCTAACAGATTATCTCAAAATTTACTATTCCCTAGTTTATTTACACGTCAGTCTGAGGAAAAGTCCTATTTTAACCCAGACGTCGTTGGTGCCCTTTAAATTTGACGGATTGAAAACCCAAAAGGGTAAGTGGTAGCAATAACGTAGCTTGAAATCGCTCCTAAGTGAAATTTTGATTATTACGCATGTTTCTTTAATTTTCCGCCATTTAGTACTATAGGAAGCCAGTCACGCGCCACTGTAGTTGGTCGGTGCATCCTTATTTTGTTACTGAATTCACGTCCCTTTTGGGCAATTCCAAATTTAAAACTTAATGCTTTAAAGACGTGTTACAAAGAAAAGCGTTTTTATATAATTTTAATTACCGTTGATGATACGAGAGTCGTTCAATAAGTCCTTAGAAAATCCAAGAGATGGTGCTCATAGTACAAAAAATAAAATTTTCACAGTAAGCAGCACTCCTAACTAGTTAGAGTTTCAGCCGTATCCATCACGTAGTTTCATTTTTGTTGTTGATTGAAGTAAAAACTTTCTTTTGATTATAACAATGGATAAAAATGAGTTTCGAGCAGTGATTAAAAACTTGTATTTAAAAGGGTTAACGGCGAAAGAAATTAAAGTTGATTTGGATGAAGTTTATGGCGCATGTGCTCTTGTGTTTGCCACTGTTTACAATTGGGTGAAAGAGTTTAAACGTGGCCGTACATCCACAAAAGATGAACATTGTTCCGGACGCCCTGTGGAAGTGTCTACCCCCAAAATGATTGACAAAATCCACGATATGATTTTAAATGATCGACGAATAAAAGCGCGCAATAGTTGAGGCCACAGGCATATCGCAAGGCACAGTCGCTTCAATTTTGCACGAAAAATTGGCTGCAAAAAAATCTCGGCAAGATGGGTGCCGCGTTTGCTCACAGTGGAGAATAAACGCAATCGTGTGGTCGATTCTAATTATTACAACATCCATCGTATTCGTCAGATTTGGCCCTCAGTGACTTTTGCTTATTTTCCAACTTGAAGAAATGACTTGGCGGACAAATGTGAGGTTATCGCCCAAACAAATGCCTATTTTGAAGAATTTCCGAAATTCTATTTTTTGGATGGCTTAAAAAATTTGGAAAAACGCTTAGAAAAATGTATAGAGCTGAAGGGAGTTTATGTTGAAAAATTAAAAAAATCTACCCAAAAAAAATGTTTTTTCTGCTTTTTTTTAAGGATTTTTGAACGACCCTCGTAGTTAGGTGTACGGTAATACTCCTCTAACTATTAAAATGTTGTCAACTTAAGTTGATATTAAATTACTTATTTATAAAGCCTACCAAAATATCATATGTGATGTTCGTATATATTTATGTATAAGATATCCGAAAAATCATTTCAAAGAAGTCAAAAATTTATCATGGTCGCGTAGGAGGCAGTCATTCACATGCGAAGGCAAGAAGCGCCGATGCGGCCCTGGTTCTACTAACATTAGATTTAGTGAACTTACCCTATAGAACCATCCAAACTTTTCTTTCGTAGGAAGTGTGTCTACTAGAAGAGGCAGTTTTTGGACCACGTCTACATAGGGATCCTCATAGCCATCAAACAATAACTCCGCTACAGTCTTGGTAACATGTAAATGCGATTCTGCAGTCGCCATAGCTAACAAAAATTCTTTTTTCATAAAAGAATTCCAATTATTATATTGATTCGCTGCGCTCTAAAATAATTAATAACTAAAATTAATTTTTTAGATAATATTCATACCATTAAGATTGGGTTTAATGTTGTTATTCTGTCCGTTAATTTTCCCTTCGATTCAGTTTCATCGAAATACCAATACCTCAACTGACTGTAAGTAATTGTTGAATTATCATTCCATGTTAAGTTAACCATCTCCCGGCGTTCCTTAAATCTAAAAGGGCCAATTTCTTGAAATGTTGGCTTTTTACTTTTATCAAAAATGTCTTCATAATTCGTCCAATTAAAAAAATAAAAATTTGTGTATAGAAAATCTGAAGATATTTTCCAATTATCTGACAGTCCTGAATTTGGTGTGAACACGAAGAATTTGTTAATTATGGTATTTAGAAACCACGACCGTAGGGAAATTAAAATAATTCCAGAACTTATAAAAGCCACCCCAATTATAGCCACACACACGGTGGAATTAACCAGTTTTTGATATGATTTCATGTCGCACAAACGCTCGCTAAAAATATCTAAAAGGACTTTTGCGTAAGTAATATTATTATTAGACTTACGTGGTGTTTACACAAGCCACACCATGCTTCACAGTACTATCAAAAAACCGCACAAACAACAAAAAAACAGAAATTAACGAAGGACAAACTAACACTTGATTAACAATTAAGAAACCT
Source organism: Platerodrilus igneus (assembly GCA_036346225.1). Taxonomy (NCBI): domain Eukaryota; kingdom Metazoa; phylum Arthropoda; class Insecta; order Coleoptera; family Lycidae; genus Platerodrilus; species Platerodrilus igneus. Next base: position 10,663,845 of record JARFIW010001052.1, read on the forward strand.
AACCTTTGACGAGTTCACAAGTACTAATAATAAACTTTTCTACTTGTTACTAAAACCAGTACCTAACCTGACTCTAACCGACATTAATTATAAGTCCCTGGGTAAGGAATTCTAATGTATGACGTAAATGATCCATAGCAAAAACATTTAAGCGCGTCTTGTACTGTTTTGTATTTATTTTAATTGGTCCACTATTTGCGTGCAGAGTTTCGTACATACGTTGGTTACCTTGGGACATCAGAAAAACTCGATTATTAAAATTTGCGGAACATAAATTAAAGTTTATAACATTTTAATGGTCTGACAATTTATCGGAGGTTAGCAATTAGTGTAATATGAGGAAAAGATTAGCATGGGACGCTCTTGGAAAAGTGTTAATATTGTAGATAAATATAAGAATAAAGCGTAAAAATTTTTGATAAACTTATTGGTTAGTTTTTGCTGCAATTAAATAATTATTTATATTAAACGAATGCTAATTTGTTTTAAAGTTGTTTTGGCAATTCGAATGTTTTGGTATAATAAAATTGGTAATCTTTATTAAACTGTTAAATATTTTAAATACTTTCAACAGTTTGACCATTGAATTGTACCTGTTAGGCAAATACCTTGAACAGTGATACCAATATACTATTAGTATCTTGCAGGGCACACTACTGCAACACATAAATTAATATATGCCAGCACAGAAGAAATATATTTACAATGTTATGTAAAAGGATGCACCTTGACGAAGTTCTATAATACTAGAACGAGTAGAATGGCTTGCGTGTTTCAATGAGCTAAAGGGCCGAACTATAGGTTTAACCAAATTAGTGGGAACCGGACTAATACAGGTCCCCGAAAAAAGACAGCAGCTTTGTTGGTACTTAGAGTGGCAGAGACCATAGGGGTCGGTATGACATTCTAAGACACACTACTGCGATGTTGAAAGCAACGGGAAGCCACCACATTACCTCCCAAGTACATTGCGTACAGAAATTGTTAGTAAGGATGATGGCATCCTCTGGGGTAAAAAATTCCGGAGGTAAAATATTCCCCCATTTGAATCTCCGGAAGGGACTACTTCGGGGGATGTAGTCCGAAAGTATAAAAAAAGATCCGTGAACATTCTGGGAGTCGGAGTGTGGAATGTCAGATGTATGAAGCAAGTAGTCTTTAAATGCCTTTGATAATGATAAATATTAATTAAAACACTTGTACATAGCAGACTGTTTATAAAACTTTTTTATTTATTTTTTAGTATAAAACATACGAGTACAAAATTGTAAAGCGTGTCATGCTTCCTAGAGCACAACTATCACTTTTCAGTGCAAATGCAATACTGTCTTTCTGGACGCGAGGGTTGTTGCGTTACCATTCGAAGTAGGGTTGTAGACGGTACAGTCTAATCATAGAAAATTTGCACAATACAAAAATATTCCATTGCCAGTTAAATATAAAGTACTTAGGGGCGCGATAGCATCCCTCTATTTTCATAACACGAACTAATTTTAAAATGTCGCCTTTGTGGTATAACTTTTGCATGATAGAGGGAACTACTTTATTTTAACTTTAGTAGTTTAGTGGTTCGTTTCCAAGTTAGGCAAATAACGGTTGCTAGGATACGGTATGATGCTGGTTTATTTTCTTCATTCCTATAACTGTTCATCGTAAATGACCTTCAGCAATTTCGAAGTTGTTGAACAGCAAGCAAACCGTTAGATACATAGTGCATTCTAATAATAGCCAAGGTCGTTTGCCGAAACAAATTTGTATTGTATTGTATTATTTCATTTATGTGCATATGGTATTCCCTAATTTTTATTTTTGAATGTGTAGTTTATTGTTCATCGAGTGACATTTCGTTATTATTATAAACAAACATTTAATACTTCATTTAGTGTGGGTGTATTTGCGCTTGGGGGTAAGTATATTCTAAAATTCTTATACTTTGTGGATAGACAGATAAGTAATGGACAAAATTAATTATATATTTCATTCGATTTTGAAAATGCGTGTTCAAATATTGACATTAATTTTTGTAGATTTGATTTAGTCGAGCAACTACTGTCTTCTTGAATAAATAAATTATTTGTTTTGCATACACTATTTTATCAAAAATATTCATTATTTAATTTATGACACCGAATGGTGAAAATGACAGAAACTTGTCCTATATAAATCAGTTTAAATACGACATAAACCCTATTTATAATTTAAGCAGTCCCCTAAAAATGTTCTATCATGTTGTGATTATTTAGGGTACCAAAACTTTAAAAATCTTTTTAAAATTTATTGAGATCCAGCCTAATAGATTTTGCAAAATCTTACTTTTAAGAAAAAACAATGTTTTGAAATTTCTGGCGAAAATATAACTATTACCTAATAACATGAAAAGTCGTTAGATTTCAAATTTTTCTCACAATTATACACCAATTTAGGAGAATTACAGTCGCTTACTTTTTTTTTAAACTTAAATAAGAAAACACCTATTTCTAAAAAATTTGAAATAATGTCCTAGGACTAAAAATGATCAACTGATTCTAAAAATGTACAAAACTATAGGGTGTGTAGTTTATACAGTACTTTTCACTTCTAGTCAGACCGTAAATATAAGAAGGTGTATAACCAAAATCCAGGTGGTACCAGAAAATGATCGTCCAAGTCTAAAGCAGCCCGCTTAAGATAGCTGAAAGTGCAACAATTACCGCTGTAAGTTATAATACATTCATCAGTAGTGTAGCTAGGATATCTTTATGTGGCTGTTTATTTTGGAATATAAAATCCAAAAACAATGAAAGTATACCTATTTAAATGTCGCATATCCACCCACAAGAATTATACATTCTTCAGATGCCTTTGATAATAGAAAACCACAAATTACCCGACTCTCCACTTATGACTATTTGGAATCTATAAATATGATAATGCAAACTAAAAATATGTGTTTTCGCATTCTTCATAGAACCAGGTTAGTGTGATTACCCTGAAATTATGACGTAGAAAAAAATTACTTAGTATTTTCTCAATGAATAGTTTTAAATGTACGTCAGAATAACACATCTGTACTGTATTAGAAATACTCATCAAATTTGTAGGGTACATACATAACAATAACATTTACGTTTTTACCTTGTTGAATTTTGATAGCTGTGTTTTACAAAATATTATTAATTTTTTTCTAAAATTCTATAGGATTTCATAAGCTTGAGATTGTTTTTGACAACAATGCGAAGAATTTTTGTGCTATTTTGAACGAAGTAAGCTCTCGGATGTGTCATATGATTTTTATATAATTATTAAGTACTGACACTAAAAATGAGTAATTTTGCCTCACATGCAAACAATGGTTCAAGCCTTCTAACTACACTGGTTATGCCCGTTACATTATAATTTCACAAATACACATATTAATTAGATTTCATAATAAAATCCTAACTTTTTCGGTTTGAAATCCACATCAGATAATTTAGACAAGCCTGGCCCATCAGGTTTGCAAAGATTACCTGAGGTAGTTAGTAATCCAAGTACTTTATCTGAAGAAACTTCCGAGCCAGAAACAATGAAGTCGCAGACTGAGACAGAGTATGCTAATTTGTATAAATAATCTAAATTATTATATCATTGTATTTCATATTTAGAGAACTGTGAAAAATCAACCAAGCAAAGGTCACATACACTTCTAGATAATTGGTCATTTATACCAGAAGCAGACTATAATAGGTGATACATTGTTATTTGTATTTCATATCCATGTCGGAAACTATGTATAGGTTGGAAATTTATCTACAGGGTGATACATTTAGTATGTCAAAATTAGCTACATATACCGGGTGTCACAACGCATACGAAACGCTCGATTACTACTTAATGGTAACGTTTAGCGAAAAAACTTTCAAATAAATCTTATGTATATTCAAAATGGCTACAATGTAAAATTAATTAGTGTTATACAGGGTGTTCAATAAAAAAGTTATATACCAAAGTTATGTTTTTTTAAATGAAACATCCAGTATTTTATTACAAATTCTGATTGCTCATATCAAACTAGGGCAACTTTTATCAGGATTACCTATACCTAAATCTCATAGTTGTTGAGATATTCAACTTTTTTCAAAATCGCATGATTCATTAAAAATTTTTGTAACGCCTTGATTTAGATGATACTGAACATTTAACTTTTGTAGGGGAATAGTATAAACTTGTAGTTAATGGAAACATAACACTAGTTATCAAAATAATATACAGGGTGTCCATTGCATCGTTCTCCGTTTATTGAACAATTAATGCCGTTAAGTCGCTTATTTCAAATGGAACACCCTGTATATTTTCAAGTAGTAAAATGCAGAACTAAATTCTCTATTCAACAATATAAGGTTACCTTATATTCATATTCAACTGTTTCCGAGTTATTAGCGAATAATTAAAAATGTTGGTATAGGCAAATCACTTTAAAAAGAACCCAACGTCATATGCCAGATTGCGCAAAAATGTAATAACAGTGGCGTAGTTGAGTTATTACAGTATAAACGGAAGATATGGCGTTAAATAGTAAAAAAATAAACAACCAATTAAATTATAATTTAAAATTTTTAATATAATATCGCCATATGAGTTGTGTGCATCAACATCCCTAAAAAATACTGCTATAGCAAGGTTATTTTGTAAAATCCGATAAAGCAAATGATTGAATACCATGGCCTACTTAAGTGGTTTCTATCTCATTCTAATGTTCTGCAAACACATCTGTTGAGTAACTTATTGTTTTATTAATGTTAATTGTTATATAAAAGATATTTTATATTAGTTAGATGGCGGTTTAAAACTGTCCGTCTGTGTATCAAGTAAAAATAAATAGTAATGAAATCTAAAACTTTTACAAGGTAATTTCCGATTGGTTGATCATAAAACTCTACGCCACTAAAACCTGAATACTGCCATCCCTAATTACATATAATGAACTGTTCCTAACCAATTTTTGCTTTGCGCGCATGATGACGTTGGGTTCTTCTTAAAGTGATTTGCCTATACATAATTCTTAAGTTGGGTATAATTTACTTTGATCACAGGCGGCGCGTCGCCTACCAAATAATATTAACTATTTGACTTCGTTGCAACAGCAACCATGTTTAAGTTTTGTTTTTGTTGTTGATCAGTTTTGTATGTGTTGTTGTGAGGTGAACATTTGTAAAATAAAAACCTATGGTCTTAACGAAAGGATTGATATGATGTTGGTAGTTGGAGAAACTGAAGAAAATTGTCTATTAGCTACAAGAATTTACGCTCAGAAATTTCCTAATCGAATGCATCCTAATAGAGCTGCGTTTGAAAGATTATTGCAACGCTTTACAAGTTACTTGTTAATACCCCTTCCCTCATCAATCAGCCCACCCCTGGACACAACTCGATTTCCACCGCTAACACAAATCCCAAGATCTTCATTCCTCTCCCGTATGTGGAAAACCTTACAGCTAAATTGTGCCATGTTCTAAAGGACATTCAAGGAATAACCCTAACAAAGAAACCTGTTTTAACTCTTAACAAGGCGCTTTTTAGTAAATTTAAAAACCGTACCCCCGCCCCCCACCCCCTACTGCAACAGTCGGGTGTCGTCTACTGTATATCGTGTAAAAATAGCCAGGGCCAATATGTAGGCCACACATCCAGGTGGCTCTCAGCTAGGATAACTTCCCACAAAAGTGACTTCAATAGGAACACCAAAACCTGCGCATTAGTTTCTCATGCTATTGAGACCCAACACACGATCGATTACGACAACGCTAAAATTGTCTTTAGTGAAAATCATTACAAAAAACGCATTTTCCTCGAAATGGTCGCGATATCTTTACAAGACAATCCTATCAATAAAAAAACTGACACTAAAACTTAAATAATATATATTCCTATCTGATCTCAGTTTTTAAAAAAACACTACGTATCGTACATCTAGTTAACCAGTGATCCTCCTTTTATGTTGTCCTTGTTGGCCGTAATCTATACTTGTTTAAGTGTAATACAAACTTTTATCTATAGTTATTCACTGCAAAGTTTATATGTTAGTAGTATTTTATAACTTGACTGGTTCCTATGTAACTTATAATTTTTAAATTGTCCATTAATGTTTTTTAGAAACAAACCACCTTGTTAATTAATTATTATGTTAACTGTATTATGTGTTTTGAATGTACTCACCAAGTTTGTCGTCGTATCCTAACTTTTATCATGCTCCAACCATTTACTAGATAGATTCATATAATCGTAAGTAGCATTAACTTATTAACATTTTTGTAATCCTCCAATTATAGTCTTCCTGAAGAAGAAAATAAAATTTTTCGAAAGCTTGAACTGATTAAAAGAATTATCTAATTGCCCAGATTGACTATGACCCGATATTTACTATACAATATCAAGTTTTCTAGTCGAAATTAACCTGAATTTATAATATATATATATATATATATATATATATATATATATATATATATAAATAGTTATTAAGATGAAATGAAAACCCAACTTTGTATTTAAAGTTGAATTACCATTTCAAATCGAACTAGTAATTGAAAACCACTAAAAGAACGGCTACAGCTTAATAACTATTAATATATATTAAGCATTCATTTGCATTCCAAATGTGGATTATTCTTCTCTATTAATAATAATATAATTACATGTTTGTATGATCAAGTTATTAGTACATGAATTATGTATATAACTGATTCAATTTCCTTAAATGCAAAACGTAATTGAAAATCGTTAACAAGAGCCAAGCTTCAGTAGTATTAAGTATAACATCATATAAACAATTAGGCTAGATAGCTCAATTGGTTAGAGCACTGATCCGGAAAATCAGAGGTTGCAGGTTCAAGTCCTGCTGTAGCCGTTCTTTTAGTGGTTTTCAATTACTAGTTCGATTTGAAATGGTAATTCAACTTTAAATGCAAAGTTGGGTTTTCATTTCATCTTAATAACTATCAATATATATTAAGCATTCATTTGCATTCCAAATGTGGATTATTCTTCTCTATTATATATATATATATATATATATATATATATATATATATATATATAATTATGAACACCCTGTAGATATGAAACAATTTTTAAAATAATACAGCCTAAAATTTGTGTAAATTGCTTTTTTTTTATAACTTCTACAATAAATAATCGATATATTAAACTTTGTCACACTAATGTGTTGTCCTGTATATATGCTAAATTTTGGGTTCCTAAAAAATCTAATATTTTGTTTTGAATAGAGGCTCGTGAATTATATTTCTAGAAAAATCACTCTTATAAAGAACCAACTGTTAGTGGAAACCGCATTGTGAATTTGCAATATGTATTAAGTTGGTCCATAGATCGGCAATACCGACATTCCCAAATTTGTACTGGTGAAAAACTATATTTGAAAGAGGAATGTAACAGAGGATTAGGTCTAGTAAGCTGCCTTATGTTTGCATGTACAATGTGTGATAAGATATACAAGCATTACACTGAAGGTATTTCATAAAAATCAAAAATTAATTATAGATTTGTTTGGGGTACTCTGGCAACTGGCAGTACACATGGCCATTCTCAGGAACTATTTTAAGTTATGGATATACCTCCCATGACACTCTACCAATTTAAAAAAATTGAAGCTGAATTAGGCGCTGTAAGAAAATCTAATTGTGTAATATCTTACTTGACAGTTTGTTTAGGTATGGAAGGACAATCTTATGAAAGATTTGGAAGAAAATGGAAAAGTAAATTTAGAGTTGAGACAAAACCTTGATGTCGATGCGAATGGAAATCCTGTCAAATCCTGTTAGCGATAGATAAATAGATGTTAAACAGACATATGACTTTAATTATTCATTGTGGTTGGCGACTTTTGTTGATGAGAAAGTCGCTGGGTTACTTATTAGTGCTAAATACAGAGAAACTTCATTCACAAAGTAGGTTTGGTACAATTTTCTATCTGAACATAATTTTTTCATGATATATTTCTAGATTGGGAAAATTGGTACTTGTGGAGTAGCGATCAGGTGGCGTGTATATTTATTACTAAACGTTTATCTATTGACCTTAAAATGTGGGGTTTAAAAAATATTATTTACAAATGCCTGTTATTCACTTTTTTTCACCAATAGTTTTATATCATTTACATTGCTACGTATTGTGTAAAAAAGTGTTCCTTTTAAGTTTTTGGTTGGTAATGACTTACTGTTCAAAAATACCTATATACACATTGTAAATGTTACAATAATTGAACCTATTTTTAATTTCTTAGTTATTCATTAAAAATAAAACATTTGTAATAATTTTGTTTTAATAAAGCACACTTTACAGGTAACAACTCAAAGTTTTTTTGTATTGGAATACATTTTTCGATATTAGCATTTGATGAAAAATATTAAACCGAACACCCAAATTTTCTATTAGTTTGAAATATTTATTGAAATAAACGTTTAGTCGTTTTTGACAGAGTCGATTTAATGTAACAAAATAGCTATTTTTTGACAGAATAGACCAAAAAGGAATTCTTTTATGGTTTATTTCTAATGCCTAAAGTTAGGTCTAGTTTCGTAAATTGTTTCATCCTAAATAAACTTTTCCACTTTTATTTTTAATTTAGCCTAAAATATATTTCATAATTAGTGGGAGTTTTGAAGTTTATTGTTTATTATAATCATTTTTTGCCGGCAGCACAATTTGAGAAAATGTTATTATCACATTTATTTGACGTTACATGTGAACTATGTATGACCAAAAAATGACGGAAGTCTGCTACGTGGGGGTAAAGAATGATCACACCGCAAAGATCTGATCAGGGCAGGCGCACTTTTGGCATTTGACAGTTCCGTGTTTTAATCGGTACTCGCAACACCGAAGCGTTGCCGTCGCTAAATATAATAAAGAGCTTAAAGAAAATTACTACTTTACCGGCAAATCTGTCATATGTTTGACAAACTTCATTTGAATATTTATTTAGTCAAATATTTAGAATTTGTGTTAATCTGTGGTATTTATTTATTTGTGATTTGAGTTTAAGATTCAATTTTAAATAATAGGGTTTAAGTGTTCCATTGCTGGTAGTACTATTGTTACTGTAAAAACTCATTGTATACCAAAGGATCCTAAGGTAAGTTCTTGAAACATTTTTAAATGCTTATTAATTTTAACTAAATGCTAAACTATTTCAGTATTTTCAAAATTATCATATTAATTTATGGTTTTTTGATACAGGATACTCTTTATTTATAACATTCTCGTGTTCATAGATTCGTCGTTTATGGTGCCTAGCAGTTGGTCGTAAAGATTTAAGAAATATTGATGAGAGGCATAGCAGGCAGGCATTTTGAGTATGTGATATCCATTTTGCAGACGATGCTAAATTTGTGGCTAATAGAAATCGTACTAATTTAAAATACAATGCTGTTCCTACGTTACATCTTCAAGGTACCTAAAGCGATTATTACTTTTACTTTTGTGTTAGTATTGTTGATTAGAATGTTTTTTGACTTTTTCAATGTACTGCATGATCTGTCAGATATGTTAACATGTAATATACATTTAAAATTTGTTTTGTAAAAATTGGGATTTCTCATTCATTCTTAAATAAATAAATAATGTTTATTGTTGTGAATATTAAACTTACGAAAGGCACTTATAGGGATTTCAAGAACATATTGTAAATTTTCAATTCCTCCCTCATTTCATAATACTGTAACTAAAATTTTTGAAATGTTGACAAATGATTTCACTTAACAAATAAATTTTGTTTTATTTAGAAGATTTTGTTTTCTATACCATTAACATAATTACATAAAAAAACGTCCTTGAAATCTTCATATTTCAATTCACAAACTTGTATTCTTAAAATGCCAGAAAAATTTAAATTTGGCGCCAATGAAAACAGTTCATGGTCGCATCGCGAGTGGCGTTAATCATGGTTTTTCAATAATATAGGGAGTTGCTTATACCTACTTACTAATCTATGGATCCTAGGTCATGGAGCGAAACGTAAATAAATATGATTTTAAAACTATGAGTGGTTTAATTCCCAATGAAGGTTAACAAAGATGCTATATAAACCACAAAAAACATACAGGTATGAGTTTGATCTTATTTACTTTTGTGACGGAACAATGTGCATGTGTTTCAGTTTTAATCTCAAATATCTAGAAAATTAATGCATTTAAAATATAAAGTCATACTTTTACTTACCTATTATCTTAACTAATTTAATATTACATTTGCTTTCCTGGTATAACCTTACGAGTGTAAACATGGGTAAACATAAAAGCTTTCATGAAACTTTTTGTGAATTATGAGGTTATGTCTAATTTGGATGTTTAATACAAATTCTCTTAACTATGTTAAATACAACAAAGCGTATTTATAATTTCCTTTTACTTATAACGTTAATTTGACATTATGTCTATGTATAATAATAATTTTAGATTTTCTAGTATGTTAACGTATTGGCTATCTAAAAAAGCCGGTTCCAGGCCGCAACACAAATTGAAGGCAATCATTCTTTTAAACTTTAAAAATTTTTACCTAATGTACTCAAAGCAAATATTTCGAAAATCAATAAATCAAAGTCACCTTCAATTTATGTCACAAATGTCAAACTTGAAGTTTTTATTATTTTGACAATGATCCTAGGTCATGGATCGAAACGTAAGTAAATATTATTTTAAAAACTATGAGTGGTTTAATTCCCAACGAAGATTAACAAACAAACTCATACCTGTATTCATGTAGTTTAAAAAACATATACTTAAGTATTGAGCTTTGGCTTGTTCAGAATTATTGGATATTTAGTTTCTTCTTACGGCCTGTAAGGCGAACACCATTCCTATTTAGTTTGGTTGTTAACCTCAAACTTCAAATTTGTAAGAATTAATCCTTTTGTTCCACAACCATATGTTTTGTTGACGGATGCTTAATTTATTTTTAAAAAGTAATTAAACGGCAACATGAAATTCTTGTACGATAATAGATAATATTTGTAAAGTAGTAGAATTAATGCATACGCTTAGATAGCCTAGCATATATAGTTAAATACTACACCAGAAAACAACTCATCAGAGAATGATCCTCCAGAGAACCCTAGAAAATAAACGTGTTACAAGAACTAAGTATTGTAACACGCCATGAGGAATGATCTGAAAGTTTATCTGTAATCAACTCACCATTCTTAAACATTTTGAATGGGTTATTCAGGTCAGCTTTCTTCGTATACATTATACTAATATTCTAAAACGATATTTTTGTACTTCAACAAGAATAAAAAAAAAAGACACCTTTTACAGACCAGGTACGATATCTTGGCCTCAGAAAGTGCTTCTTTATCGGGAGAAGGCATGTGCACTAGAAGGCAGTCAGATATCGAGAGAACGAAAATTTATTCTGATTTGAAGATAACCACACATTTTGAGAGAGAAACAAACAAAAAACCATCCTAAATAACAGATTCATGTATACACAAGTTGTGTATTTATGGACATAATTCAGAGGTTTAACAATTAGAAAATTACATCTGATCATTATTATTTATACAAAAAAAGGAATATTAAATTAAGACTAAAGATCGACGTATTTAATGTATTATTTTATAATATTAAAGGGAAATGTTACACAAATCAAAACTAACTTGTGATTGTAAACAGTATTAATATAAAATTAAAATTGAAAATATTCTTATATGGAAGGAAGTGGGATGCTCGATGTAACTTGGGGAGGGAACGACAAATTGACATGTTACAAGTTAATAAACAAATATGTTATAGAAATTCTAGAGGAATAATATCTGTGAAAAACAAAACAAAAACTAAAAGAAATAGAAGAACACAATACGTTCTAATGCATTTCTGGTGAATAGTACGGTATGTATTACAAGCAGAAATAGGGAAAAAAAGATGGAGAGGTAGACCAAGATCAGACTCGCACGCAGATAGTGATAGATGCAGACTGTGCAAATTTCAGGGAAATGTGAAGGTTAATTCAAAATAGGAAACAATGAGGGTACACGTCTAACCAATTCCAGGACTGAAGACCTAATGATGATGATGTAAAAGGGGTCCACAAGAACGAATCTTTATTTTCTTTGAAAAGTTCCTGTGTGAAATTATAGCCCACTGTAAACTAGGAAAAAAATGGTTAAAAGTAGAAAAGAAAAACTCCTATAAGGATAATATAACTAGCTCTGATATATTATATCCGTGCTGATGCATGAGAAGGGCCGTTGCATATTTTGTTTTGACTCAAAGAAAAACAATAAAAGTGGGTGCAGCGGCGTTTAGAACCTTAATCACTGTAAAAACGAAAGTTCTGAAAAAAGGCAGAAATCCCTGAACCACAAAATATACCATAAACTAACGATGACTTGAAAATAACTCGAACTTCTATTTGTACTTAAGTTGCACCTGAAAGAAAATATCATTATACATAACGGAGAGCACCACTAGTGCTTCAAATAAAAAGTGGTATAGTTATTAAAATCATTGATAAATTTCTAGGCTCATATATCATACTATAAGAAAAAGGAGTTCAACAAGGAGATTCCCTACATCCACCACTTTTCTGTCTAGGTATAGACAAGCTTACTAAAAGTATTGATTGTGAATTCAATTACTGATACTTAGATGACAGTTGTATTGGTGGTAATTCTGAATCTCAAGGCGGCTCCGTGACGTAGTTGGTATGCGTGAGACTACTATGCCCAGGGTCACAGGTTTGAATCCCGACATGGCCCGATTGAAAAATGTTAGGTGAGCATTTTTCACAAAAATACGCCCTCGTTTGGATGTGAGGTAAAATGTAGGTCCCGTGTGTGAGTTTTGTCATGCACGTTAAAAATCCCTACCTTGCTTGGAATAGCAAGTGTTCGGCAACATTCAAAATTTTTCAGGTAAAAAAAACTGGCTTCCTGATCAATATAGTACCTTCGGGTGGAGCATTGGAAATCACAAGTAGGGTATTACTGAATCTGTTCTTACTAACTGTAACAAGATTGTTAAAATTTCCTCTTCTTGAGACTTAGAAATAAATTACAACAAATGCTGGCATTATCAATGGGCTGCAAGGGATCAGATTGAAAATCTCTCTTCTCAAAAATTACAAATACTATTTCTGCACCAGCATAAAATTGTCTTGAACTCAAAGTGCATGTCACGTCCCTGTCGTCTTCATCCACTTCTTCACATTCATTGTGCGTGTGCACATGTGTGCTTGTGTGTGCGTGCATACGTGTAATAGTGTAGCTTCATCATGTGCTATATCTAATGCATAGTTTAGTGGGATTCCATTGAAAAAATTAATCAAACGTGACTACATCTGTGCCTAGTGCGTCCGTATGGAAACAGCAAAATTTAAAGGCATATGTTAGCTATGTGTTTTTACGTATGTCCGAAATTTATAGCTCGTGTTATTTTTTTAATATTTCTACCATTATGCGATCAGTGCTAAGTTTCACTCCTACACAATAACTAAATAAATACTTATATTAGTTGGAAGTTCAACCTATTTATCAACTTGCAAAACAACACAATGTTGACGTTAAAATAATTCTCTTACAAATCATTAAAAGACGACCAACAATACTGTATGTGTTAGCTCAAATCTTATAGTAAAGATGGGTGATATGAAAACACTTCCATTTACAGGTTGTGCACGTTTAATAAACTTTTATTAGAAGCGCAACATATGGATGCATTTGGTCCCTATAAGCGTTAATAGGTTAAAGTGCTCTGTACATTTAGCATATACTAGTAGTACATTATATATACAAATTAGGAATTTATGAATTCTCACTTAATCATGTATTGTTAACTGCGTAAATTAAACAAACTAAACTAGTTCAGTGGAAAGCAAGCAATAAGTTCCTACAATCACCCCTAAAGCAGAACATAAAATGTGTGTTTTTGTAACCAGAATTTGTTGTATTCTTCTTCAAAAATTGGCCTCAGCTTCTCATCTGTGGATAATTCAATGAATTGTTTCTGTATTAAGTAGTATGCATTCACTTTGAATAGCACCTCTTGTTGACAAAAGAGTTCAACACAACCTCTGGGTAATAAAATATTTATTTAAATTTTGTTATAACCGTGCTTAAATTTAAAAATTTGATAAAAGGAAGAGAAAAAGGCACTTTGACTTTGAGAAACTAAAAGATATAGATATCCAAAAAAGATTTGAAAAAAGTCAAACGCATTCTTGAAAGACTTGGGGAAATTTTCTGATACTAAGGAAGTAGAAAAAGAATAGAATAACATTAATTGCAGCCTAGATGTGGTGGCCAGAAATATTCTGGGGTATAAACAAAAAGAAAATAAAAAGCCATGGGTAACAAAGAATATTCTAAATTTTATAGAAAAACGGCGAAAATACAAAAACAGACCAGACGAAGTAGGAAAACAGAGATACAAAGCCATAAAATGGGAAATTATTCGCAAATGCAAAAAAGCTAAAGAGCAATGGATTGATGAAAAGTGTAAAGAGGTACAAACTAAGATGAAAATAGGAAAGACAGGCGAAGCATACAAAGTAATTAGAATGAATTTTACGAATATAAGACCATATAGCAAAAATATAAAGAGTGTGGAAGGAGACATCATAATAGAAAATGTAGAGAAAGTGGTTAGATGGCAAAAATATATACAGAATTTATATGCAAGAGAGGAACCAACAGCACTAAAACAAGAATCAGACATTGAAAACGATGACTTAGAATATCTTATACTTGGAAATACTCAAAAAGATTGGAATGAGTTATAGGGATAGATGAATAGTACATAGCTTATACAAAGGGCAAACAGCAGTAATAGAATTAGAGCAGGACCGTAATAATAGAAAAGGGGTGACACTGGGATGTGTGCTATCCCCATTAATTTTTAACTTATATATTGAAGAGGCAATGAATACTGTCAAATACAGAAAGACATTTTGACATTACTATGCAGGGACAAACAACCTAGCAAGAAAGAGTTAGAAGCAGCTCATCATGAAATGGAAATAGTTCTAACAGAGAAATAGGGTATGAAAATTAACAAAAATAAAACTAAAGTATTAATATGTAAAGAACGGGTAAATAAGTCAAAAACTGGAATCCAAATAGGAAACGAGAACTTACCAGAGATTAAAGATTTCTGCTGCCTAGGAAGTTAAATAATACAAAATGGAAAGAGTACAAAAGATATAAAACAAAGATTTGCCTAACACTGTGTTGAATCTAACAAGAAAAATCAACTACTATGTTCAAAGACAACAAACATAGAAACGAGGAAAGGATTGCTGAAAGCATATATGTGGAGCACAGCACTGTAAGACTATGAAACATTAACAGTGGGTGAAGCTGACAGGTAGAAGCCTTTCAAATATGGTGCTATAGACGTATGATGAAGATATCATGGACAGACAAAGTTATGAGCAAAGAAGTTCTCGAAGTGATAGGGGGAAAAAGTGATATGTGGAAAGCAGTAAAAATAGGAGAGCTACGATGATAGGACACATACTAAGGCATGAGAGAATAGTGTGTAGTATATTAGAAGCAATGAAAGGAAAAAAGAGAGGTAGATGTAGACCTAGATTAGACTATTGCACACAGATAGTGAAAAATGCAGGCTGTGGGAATTTCAGGGAAATGTGTAGGTTAGCTCTGAGTAAGAAACAATAGAGGTACGCCTCCAAACAGTTCTAGAACTGAAAACCTATTGATGATGATAACCATATTTAGTTCAACGGAGAAAATATATTTTCAAGCGTTCAGGGCAAACAATGGATAAAAAAAATTATTTAATTTTTGTTATAACGATATTTAGGGTATAGGAGAAAAAAGTATTTCAAGCGTTCACTGTAAACAATACGTAACAAAATTATTTAATTTTTGTTATAACCATATTTAGGGTAGAGGAGAAAGTGTTTCTGTCCGGGATCAACCGGTTAATTTTTGTTATAACCATATTTAGGATACTGGAGAAAAAAAGTTTCTGCCCGAGATCAAACCGGAGACCTTTCGCTGCTAGGCGGATGTGATAACCACTACACCACTGAAACACCTACATTTATAAAGTTAACTAATATATAAATACAATTATTTTCACTAAATTTAAAATTTATTTTAAAATAAAATTAAATAATTTAAAAACAATAATCAATATTAAAATATTTGACGACCTTTGTAATACCTGATATACCTTTAATAATTTTTTTACCGCTTGGTAGCAGAGCTGACCAAGTATTTACAGGATATACTTAGGTATTGAGACACAAATGAATATTTATTTGTACTAATACTTATTACCTAAATACATTATTTTCAGAGTACTTATACTTAAAGTAATATATACAATTCTTGAAATAAGTGCTGTACTTATTTAGGTACAGTGCAGTTAAGTATGTAAGTACTTTTTTTGTAAATAAGTACTCTCTTAGTAATTGAATAAATAAGTACAAGTATTTACTTAGCAGTACATAAAGTATGCCAAAGAGAAAATGGTAACTATGAATTTTACATGTAGGATGACCATCACAGATTGGTAGGGAACTGTAAAATGTGTACTTTTGATTGTTTTCAGATAAACTTGAAAAAATTAACAGTAAAAAAAAAGAAATTTTTCTTAACACAAACTTGAAATGCTGTAAGTAGTTATAAGGATACACATGTGCTGGATATAGACACCTCTTGATGCAATCTATGGGCAATACTGGACATCATCTTAAATTACATCTTTATTCAAAGTTAGTAATCTCTGGAATAGAATAAAGTCTTCTATTATTTTCTTCAGCGTTTGTATTTAATACATTTTATATATTCTTTAAAATAGTATAAAACATCGTCTTCTGCAGGTCATTTCCAGGCTACATCTGCGGCCGACACTGCACTATGCTCCTACAGAAAGCTCAGACCTTCCCGGAGGCGTGGACACGAGTGGATGCCCTTGATGTCGGCCCGGACTAGCGGCACCCCTCGCATGCGGTATTGTCGTGATCCTTTTTAGTTTTACCTGTTACAACCTGTGAATATTTAATAATAACTCGTAGATGGATTTACGTAGTTTAATGACTTGTAACCAATATTATTACATAGAAAACAAACACAGCTAAATAGAAATTCGCAGCATATACCGTAATTACACTGCGGTTAAAGAAACAACAAAGAACAAACACTACGCTATAACTTATCTGTAAAATACAATCCAACTGATCATCAAACATTAGCATCCTCTCATTGCCACACTCTTACGGAACACTTTACGATTTAATTTCACGCAAAGTTCACAATTAAACTAAGTTCTAAAACACTCGACACCTGCTAGGATAACGTGACGCGCTTCCTAGCGCGCTTAAACTCGACTCTCTGTTACCTATCGGACCATTTAAACATTACTAATACTTCTCCCTCTTATTATAGGGGCGGCCTAGTACATCACCCCCCTATAAGTTAAACTTAATTGCTAAACATATTTTTGTAATTAAATTGAACTTATACTTAATAATTACAGTGTTAAATTTTGATACGGTACAACATACGGTTTTAAATTCGTAACATTCTGTATACCCAACAAGAGACCCCTAGTGTCGTCCCGTACTTCATAAGAATTTGGCCCGCGCTTAGCCACAATCGTAGCAGGCCCGGAATAAAGCAAAAAGAATTTCTTAATCTCTTTGTCTTCCGCAGAAGACTGGGGATGAGTACGAACCAGTACTTTATCACCAATCTTAAACTCAATACAATTTTTATGAATCCTTTGATGACGTAATTTACGTTTTTCAGCCTTAGACTTTAACTTATTATAAGCTAGAGTTATAATTTTATCCCTACCAACACCTGGTATGTCACTTGTAGGAAAAATAATGTTTTTAACATTAAGGTTATCACTATGATCACCAAAATGTAGTTCACAAGGGCTATACCCAGTCGAGTCATGGACTGCCCTATTAATCCAATTCCTTACTCTATCTAGCATCAAAGCCCACCCCCCATGAGCCGAATAACACAATGATCTCAAAATACGCACAATTTCTTTATTAACCCGTTCCGTCTGGTTTCCCTGCGGGAAGTACACTGACGTGTGAGTTACCTTTACACCTAATAAATTCAACGACTCTTTCCACTCTTTGCTCGTAAACTGGCTACCATTATCGGAAAGAATGACCCCTGGTTTACCAATCTCGACAAAATATTTCTTGACCAAACAACGAAGAATCGCAGCTGTATTAGCGCGTTTAAGAGGGTGCAAAGTAACCAACTTACTGAAAGCGTCAACAATAACTAATAAGAAAGTCTCCCCCGCCCTTGATACTGGGAGCGGACCAATGAGATCAACACATATGATTTCGTTGGGCGCTTTAGGCAAAACACTATGATATTCGCCATAAATTCTAATCAAACTCTTCGCCTTCTGGCACAAATCGCAGCTTGAAATAATTTTTCGAATGAAATGTTTCATCCTCTGACAATAATAATCACGACGCAGCATCTGGAAACACTTTTCCGCCCCAAACTGCCCATTATCTACATGTTCTTGCCAAACCAATATACTTATTTGGGAAGCAGGCACACATACTTTAAACTCTGGCGAACCTTCGTAGCCTCGCCTAAATAAAACTCCCTGATACCCAACAAACCAATCCGCGCACCTTTTCGGAACTTCCTCCTTCGATAATCTAGACATTATTTTACAACAGAATTCATCTTTCCCTTGCTCCTCAACAATATTTTTCATACCTAACTGGACCCCTTTACATAGTTCCGACTTCTTTACTGCACAAATTTCTGTCGGCACACTCTCAAATTTTTCAAGTTTCTCCTTTCCCTTGATTGGATAACGCGATAGAGCATCCGCCAGAACATTCTCCTTCCCAGCACAATATTTAACATTAAAAGCGTATTCTTGAAAATACAACACAGACCTAGTCAAACGCGAATTTAATAGTCTGCAGGACATTAAAAACGATAGAGATTTATGATCTGTAATCACAGTTAATTCTCGACCTAGCACAAATACCCGCCATTGCTGCAAACAATGTAATACGGCTAATGCCTCTTTTTCTGTAACACAATAACCAATTTCAGGGCCACGCAGGGTCCGATTGGTGAATGCCACAATATCCTTTTCTGAAGTTTGCTCATTTACTTGAAATAAACAACCACCTAAACCTCCATCAGATGCATCTGTTTGGATAAAAAACGCACGGTCAAAACACGGATGCTTCAACATAGAAATCGTTAAAAACCTCGACTTAATTTTCTCAAACGCTTCTTGTTGAGCTGAACCCCAACGCCATTGAACTCTTTTTGACAACAGCAACTCGTACAATTTATTTTTTTCTTCTTGAGAAAAGTTTTCTGCGCGATCCACGACCTCTTTAATCTCAGACACCTTACACGGCACTATCTCCTTTTTTAATTGAATTTCTTCATCTTTCTCTTCCGACACTGGACAAACAGTCAACCGACCATCAGGTTTTGGTTCCATACTAAACCCTATGCTTATCGCCCTTCTTTCAAAAATACCCGATAAACGATTTTTTGAAAAATCGATTTTAATTTGATGATCAGCAAAAAAAATCGCATCCGAAGATGACATCACGAATTAAATTCGAAACTACCAGACAAGGGTAAGCCAATTCGAAATCATTGAATTTAAAATTCAAATAAAATTGATCCTTAACAATAGAATTCTTGCCCGTCGCACTCACCAAAATAGTTGATGTAAACGGCAAACGTAAAATATCGCTATTAATTTGCATTATCTTTAATAAAAAATCTTTTGAAATGCAGGTAACTTGACTACCCGAATCTACTAATATTTTACCACAACAGTCTCAACTGTCGCTTCAATGGTCGGTGCCAAAGCAACCGACTTATTATTATTTTGTGCTTCCAACAGAAGCTCATCCCATTTTATTAAATAAAGTGGCCACAGCCGGTGGTCGACTTCCCCTGGACTACTAACAGTTTGAGATACACGACGCCCTTCATCCCTATCATTATTATTGTAATTACTATTAGTATTATTTTCCTATTTTCAGAGCGGGCACTATTACCGCCTCCAGAATTTGACGTATTTGATCTAAAATTGTAACGGGCGCTCCGTTTTGTTCACTATTCGTCCCTCTACCACGCCAATTCGTGTAGGAACTGTTATTATTATTATTTGGGTTCCAATTATAAGTTTCATCAATTTCCTTAAATAAGCTTCTACTTCATCAAAAGTTCTAGGCATGCAATTTACAATACCTCGTTGAATTTCACTCGGAAAATAATTTTTTAATAAAGAAATAAGCGCACCTTCCTCAAGAGGAGTAGTTAAGAAATTTGCTTCTCTCACCAACTTTAAAAAATAATCAGCCCTTGACCCCCTTTCGTAAAACCCAAATTTAATTTTTGAAAAGTTTCCTCTCTTCGTCAACCCCCCAATACCGACTTAAAAATAGCTCTTTAAATTCTTGGAAATTCCTTACTTTTTCTTCCTTTAATACACCCCAATCCTGAGCTGAATTACGCAAATTACTAACGGTCAAAGGAACTTTTCTACTTTCAGGAACTCCAGCTTCTAAAAATATCTTTTCCTGTTTTTTAATGAAAGTTACCGGATGTACAGATCCCTCCGGCACAAAGCACAAATTCGTACCCCCCAGATCCTTATATAAACTCATATAATTATGATACCCAAAAGCCCCGGACGTGACGCCCCTGGTCTCTGGTTGGTGTACATGCACAACACCTTCATCCCTAACGTATCCAACATCGCTAGCTTCTACCTGTTCTTTAACCGATTCAGAAACACGATTTACATCAACACTTAATTTGCTAATATTTGCAGCAATATTTACGTTCATTTGTTCAATTGATTCCTTTAGGCTGGCATTGTTACAATTCATACTATTAACGGCTGCAACTAGTTGTTTCAACGCCTCTGGGATATCAGGCTCGCCCATTTTATCAGCTTTTTTTAAATTACTTCGATCTTTACTACGCGTATTATACTTATGTGACATTGAATTTCAACAACAATTAAAAACATATTTCACCTTGCGGTGCGATCATTAATTCTTAAGCTCTAAATTACTCTATTTATTTTTGTTCGAAACTAACACAATAAACTCAATAAATTTCTCTGAATTGTCCGCTCACACTTAATACAACTTGGAATGTTATACCTCAATATCCAAACACCAACTATTGTCCGTAAATACAATTAACATGGGCCTGGTTGTTGAATAACCGTTAACCCTTATTAGAAATTAAACTGTACTGTTCGTTTCCATAAATGTCCTTCAATGTTATCTGAACCTTTTCAAATTCTACGTAAACAACTCGAATCATTTACAGTTCCAGGTATTTGTGTAACAAGAAAACGCTCCCGTTGGCGCCAAAAATGCACTATGCTCCTACAGAAAGCTCAGACCTTCCCGGAGGCGTGGACACGAGTGGATGCCCTTGATGTCGGCCCGGACTAGCGGCACCCCTTGCATGCGGTATTGTCGTGATCCTTTTTAGTTTTACCTGTTACAACCTGTGAATATTTAATAATAACTCGTAGATGGATTTACGTAGTTTAATGACTTGTAACCAATATTATTACATAGAAAACAAACACAGCTAAATAGAAATTCGCAGCATATACCGTAATTACACTGCGGTTAAACAAACAACAAAGAACAAACACTACGCTATAACTTATCTGTAAAATACAATCCAACTGATCATCAAACATTAGCATCCTCTCATTGCCACACTCTTACGGAACACTTTACGATTTAATTTCACGCAAAGTTCACAATTAAACTAAGTTCTAAAACACTCGACACCTGCTAGGATAACGTGACGCACTTCCTAGCGCGCTTAAACTCGACTCTCTGTTACCTATCGGACCATTTAAACATTACTAATACTTCTCCCTCTTATTATAGGGGCGGCCTAGTACAACACCATACTTTTATTTCAGATCCTTCAAGATTTTATTCACAATATCTGCATTTAAAGTAAAATGCAGAAAAAATGATTATTGTGCAATAAGATGAAGAGGACAGAAAATTCTACCCCTAGCTATCTTGGGCCATAGATAAAGTAGGCATGAGCAAACAATTCAGATAAGTAACAGGCAGAGTACTATTAAATTAAGCTTACCAGGATAATATTTTTTATCATAAAAGACTATAACGTATTGCTCTTCTTAATACTTACTGTAAGTCCTTACAGTCACTCATCGGATCCAAATTTTCATCAGTGCAAATGATGTCTAACCTCGGAGTCAGATGAGCTTTCTTCGGGTAAATTTTATTTTATTTTAGGTTGCTTTATACATAATTTCTTCTGATCTTTTTCCTTATAGTATTCTCTATACTTTGCACTAAATATGACGAAGGGAGAAATTGTTTTTCTTTATTTAGGTGGTGGTGTCTTATCTGTTATCTTAGAAAAAGGCAAGCATGTGGTGAAGGGGGTTGGTACTTTATAGCCTTTCGCTTCTTTGTTTCTGTTTTTGCACTTACTTGAATGATCTAGAGATTGCCAGGAAGATAGTGTCTCAAACAAACCTCTATTGGGCTGAATTGGAAATGGAGTCTTGTGCCCTTGAGATACATTAAGCTCGGATTCAGAAATTGCAGTTGATGATAAAGGTGTTACAGTTTCACTCTGTAGTTTCAATTTCAACCTCAAAAGTCACATGAACTACATGTTTATTGAATTCATTCTGAAATAAACTCCATATTCTGTACAAATCACCACATTTCTACCCGGTCTTTCCAAATAGATTAGTAGAATGTGCTCTGGAACCCCTGAAGGGTTTCTCCAAGTATTTTACTGTTCAGTGTTTTGAGGAATTTCTGTCCAAATGCATATGTTTCAGTAGTAGTATTTATCTTGGTATTATTTCTATCAATTGGTTTGATATACGTTTAAAATAATCGACGTTATTTCTACTAAATGGAAACAACCCACTCTTTTGAAATCCATTTGTAATGGTATCAGGTAGAGCATATTTTTCAAACACTCCTTGAAATATTGATCCAAATGTATACCTGTTCACATCCTTCAGGGAATTGTCAAATTTCCAATTTCTAACTACCATCCACTAACCACTTTTAAGGAACTTAAAAACGAAAACGTCAGCAAGTTGCATTATGTGAATTGTGTTAAAGAAGAAAATTAGAACCATACCATTATCATCACAAAACATGCAGAATTGTTGTGTCAAATGAGAGATGCCCATCCACAAACAAAATAACAGGCATCTTCACGTGATTATATTTTAAACATTGTAAAAAATTATTAGCGATGTATTCAAAGAACACTTCAGAGTCTATCCACCTGGTATGAGACCGCCCCAAAGCCTAATTCATATGAATGGGTTCAAGAATCAATTTTGGCATTTTTCTTATATAGAAAGATAAGCATGGGTGGTATACTATCAGCAAAGAACGCTCCCATTACTGTAATCTGCTCTTTTTCAGCAGAAACTCTTATATAAAAATCTTTGTTTGCTTGCTAGGTCTCAGAACCTTATCAGATTTGGGACACAAGGCAAACCCAGCTTCATCATTGTTAAAACTTTTGGATAGATCTGGCATTGCGCCTTCCAAATTTTGTTCGAGAAAATATGCTTCAATTTTAGTAAACCGCATTCAAATTTTGCCAGCTGATGTTGCTGCACAAGCTCGGCTCACATTTTCAACATGTTTTTCTTTGACTACTGGGTGTTGCTTGATAAAGTCCTCAAATCAAAATCTTCCTGGGCCTTTATTTTTGTTAAAGAAAGGTACGTTCTTCCCACTTTCTAATAGAAATTTTTCACAGACTGCATTAAGTTATTCTTATGTACTGGAAATCCTTTATGCCCTACAGCAATTAACCAATCAACCAGTGATTGTTCTTCCAATTCTGTTAACTACGATGCTGGACCCATTTTCCTTTTACCCTACTTGTTCGAAGAGTTTGCATATGAGTGTGTGTGTCTTAGCACATTGAATGTTGATGCAGTTTTTTCTACTCATTCCACCTTGGACTGGCTCTAATGCATTTTGCATTGATTATTTTGGAGTAGCACAAAAATTATCGTTTATTGCCACTATTTTTTTGATGCATACCTGTAAAAAAATATTACGCTTAGGTAAATACATAACATTCTGAATTAAAGTAAATTACTATCTACATTACCTTAGTTAATAGAAGAATCACTGGATGTCCATTACTGATTTCGATCGAACTAATAATGGACTCAGCTGATGTTAGTTACTGAATCATTTTTAAAATAACTGGTTGAGTAATAAACATCCGCATTTAACCTCCTGATTTAGTAAAATATTGCAAATTACAATAAATACCTAAGATGTATAATATATCTTCTATCCCTTAATATACTTACTTGTTTGTTTTAGGGCTTTTCTCCCCGCAAAAACGGCACAAACTTTTTACAACTTAAAATTAGATTTTTGTAACCTAACATAAAAAATTTCACTAACATTTGACACGTTCATTCATTCATAAAAGACTCGTCCAATTTAATCACAAGGGAAAACCAAAAGCGACTTCAAACCATAGGATTCTGCTCGCCAAATTACCAATTAATTACAATTAAAATCGTAAGTACATATTCATTTTCATGCTGGTTTCAACATTCGGCAAATCACAACTTCAAAGTGGAAACAAAGAGAAAAAGTATTCCCATTGAATGTAAGGTAAAAGATTAGATGCCTCAGACCATACAAATCCCAAAGATTGTTTACATTTATGAAAGACTGGACCCGACCTACTCTTATCAGCTATACAAACAAAGTAGCAACCTCTATTGTTCAAGACTTTAAAGAATCTGGATGG
Organism: Platerodrilus igneus; assembly: GCA_036346225.1. Lineage (NCBI taxonomy): Eukaryota > Metazoa > Arthropoda > Insecta > Coleoptera > Lycidae > Platerodrilus > Platerodrilus igneus. The sequence goes on from JARFIW010001052.1 coordinate 10,688,650, forward strand.
TTTCAAGCAAAAATTTCAACCAAGCTCATTGTTCTTATACTTTCCTTACACCTGCTACGTTCTGCGACGTAGTCACAAAAAAAAACCAGCAGAACAGAGATTGACCGGGCTCATTCGGCGAGTGGGCGGGGTTTATACATACCACCAAACAAAAAAAAATTAAGGGAGGCCTGAAATAGAGAAAGAAAAATTATATACACTCGCACATTCACAACCATTCATGCTTAAAACAACACATACCAAAAAAAAACTTATAATTAAACACAAAAAATTATGTACAAAAGCACAAGAGTACCCAGAACAAAAATTAGCACTTCATAATTAACAGTAATACATGCCTACCCAATGAACAACAAAAGAAATTACTTCTAAAAAAAAAGGCGAGTTGTTATTTTTAGGTATCCACCACCTTGCCTTATTTAGTAGCAAAAGAAAACCCAACACAACCCTAAAAACCACAGCTTTAAATAATCATCGTAAGCCTAAAATTAAATATGTAGCATGGTCACAATAAATACCATCTTACCAATAAATATTTTAATTTAAAAAAACTAGTCTGTAAATAATAAGGGCAACAACGCTTTCAAATGCACTAGCAATTCGGAAACCATTTTCACATCATTACTATTTTTAGTTAGTTAAAACCCCATTAGTACTGCATCCGTATGGGGCAATAAATATCCAAATCGTTCAATAATTTCTTTTGTTTTTATATATCAAAGAATTAAATTAGAAACGCAGGATAGTAAACAATAAAATCCGAAGCGCGAGGTGAAGTAAACACTCACCCGTGTCGTTGTTAACGTCGGGGTTGAAGTCGGAGTTGGTCCACAGCAACGGTTAGGGGGGGCCTGCACCTCTACAGACAGCATTTGACCTCTCATTACTACCAGGGACGACCCTTCCTTGCAGCTTTAAAGCCGCCGGAAGAAGCTAAAGCAATTACAAATAAAATTAATTTAATGTTGTCGGAAAGTATCTTTTTATAAAAACCAGCAAAACTTACCACACCAGGTGTGCACGAAATTTACATCAACGCAAACGAAACGATGAAAGCCGGAATAGGCGTTTTCGTCTTGCTATTCGAAACGAAAGTGAATCTTAACTCTGTTCAACTAGCAATCCGAGCTTAACGTAATATTTGTGTTAGGGCTTCAACACGAAAACACCAGTTTATTGAAATAATTTCGACGAGTTCTTTCGAAGGAAAAATACGTTAGACCACAATTATCAAATATTTAGAACACCGTTATCGCCTGTTTAGCGTAATCTTTAGGTTGGGGAATTTTTTAGAAATGATATCTATTATTAATTAGCGGAAGTAACAATAGAAATTGAATTTATACAAACAAATAAATGAATTAACAACGGACCTGGTTATTTTAATTTACTGAATTTAATTTTCGTTTTTAACGCCAAAGTGATTTGACTAGAAACTTATTGTAAACAATTTATGCTGGAAATAAACGTAACACACCCATTGTTATCCACTTTACTTGCAATTATGACAAAGCAGGTTTTCAATTATTTAGTTGCACAGTAACCCATATTCAAAGAAATAAACGGGATTATAACTAATCCTCTAATTCCTTCTATTATATTTGATTTTTTTTAAGTTAGATCATACCTGTCATTAGTTGCAAATAAAACAAGTTGTCCTAATTCATCTACATTTTTGTCCATTTGCGTATTTTAAGCTTTCATATTGATTTATAAAATATTAGTAATTTTTAAATTATTCTAGGTATCAAAGCCGCTGTGTTTTCGCTGCAAAGTAGTTAACTTTACAATAATTCAGTGGCAAGCCAAGGTATGTAAAATTTATTATATTTAGTTTTATTTTTACAGGTTCTTGTTATTAAGTATTTCCATTATCCGAAATGGAATCTGGAATTCAAACTCACGTAACTATAAAAAGAAAATTGACCAATTTTCAAAATTATATATCTGTCATTCAATGTATTCATGATTATCCAAATCAAAATATTTCCTGTACAAAATTCAGTTACATGAAAGATTAACTGATGCTTCTATTCTTTTAATAGAGTATGAATCAAATCATGTAAGTATTATTTCACAGACAGAATATGACCAAATCAAGTGCCTCATTAAAGAATTATCAAGATGTGCATCACCAAACAATTTAGAGTTTGATGCAAACATGAATCAATGGAACGCAAGCATTTCCAGTCGTAATTCACATGTTTAAATAAACCGTGGCTGTAGATTACCAAAAATTAGCCTTTCTCGTTATAGTAGTGACCTGGAAACGTCCGAATTCAAACAATATTTTCAAGTTTAATCCATAAAAATACAAATCTAGCAGATACTCAGCGTCTTCTTTATTTGAAGGACAGTTTAACACATTCGGCTGCAGAAGTTATCAAATCTTTAGAGTTGTCAGCCTGTAATTATACAATTGCATTTGAAATGTTAGTTTCTAGGTATGGTCAACCCAAGCTTTTAATATGCAATAATCTACAACAGATCTTAGACTTAGAAGCATCAGCAAAAAGAGCCTGCATCTTTATCTTCAAATACGTCACAGCACTTTAATCAATTAATTGCTATGCCGGAACAACTATTCGAAACCTTTATTATCTACATCGGTTCAGGTAAACTAAATTCTACCACTTCCCATCAGTGGGAAATATTTTGCAATAACTCTAATTCCGATCTAGCTACACTATCTAACTTCAAAAACTTTTTAACAAATCAAGTTAATTTACTACAGTTTCCAAACCACACAGTACAAGCTGTTCTGGAAAAACCTAAAGTTCATTCAAAGTTGTTTACCACAAACAGCCCTTCATGAGCACTGTGTAAATGTGATCATTTTTTATCATAACGTGATAACTTTCTTAAAATGAGCCCGAAAACAGATCAACCAAAGTCTTAAATTTAAATCCACTTGCAGGACCTGCAAATCCAAACACCATTCATTACTTCATGTTGTCTCTAACACTAACCTACCTTCAAATTTTATAAAGTCCACTTCCGCTACTTTGACTTCTCAAGCCCCTGGTAGAACAACAACCAGTTTATCCGCTTTATGTTCTAACACATTTAAGGTTCCTCTTCTTACTGCCAATTGTAAGATCCTCGATTCCTCTGAAAATTCCCATATAATTCTTGTACTGCTTGATTCAGGAAACCAATCCAAATTTGTCCACACTGACATATATGGAGTTAGAAGTACTTTTGGAAAATGCAAACATCTCTGTTTTACTGAGACAATCCAGTTCCAACCAGAATGCAGTCATGGAGTAATTATAGTAATGATCTTATTGATCTTAACGATTTAAGCATTCCTCGCCATGTCTTATGTCCAAGCTCAATTAATGTTCAGCTCCATGGTTTTTGCAACACTTCAATTTGTGATTACGGTTCTTGCATATATCTTTGCTCCATAGATAGGGATAACTACGTTCAAATTCATTTATTATGTGCCAAATCATGAGTTCCTCCCCTTAAACCTATAGCTGTGCCAAACTCGAGCTTTGTGGAGCATTATTTCTTACTAAGCTTGTAAATCAAGTTCTGAAAGCTTGGTGTTTACGAATCTCAAATTGTGTCTTCTGATCTGATTCCACAATTGTTTTGGTATGGTATAGAAACATCGTCCAAACCTGTTAAAAAACCTTTGTTTGCAATAAAATTGCACGTATTCAAGAATTGTTGCCACATGCGGAGTGGCATCACATTAACAAAAAATCAAATCCCATCGACTAATTGTCTCAAGGAACTACCCCCTATTTTTGGTAGCAAAGCCCATCCTGGCTTGTTAAGAAGCCTATCTTTTGGCCAAAATCTAGTTCTTGAGTCTCCGAGCTGTGAGACTCAAAAAAGTAGCCTCATTTGTTGGTTGTCACCCCATCATTTGCTTATACAGAATTTTCTAATCTTAGTCGTCTCAAAAGAACCATCGATTATAGTCTACGATTTTGCCAAAATTGTTTGTTCCCTAAAAAACACCTTCAGACAAGCCCCTTATCCTACAGGGAATTCAAAAATCACTATTTACATTAATAAAAATCGCTAAAGCAGTATTATTTGCAGGCGAGCTTAAGCAACTTTTGCAAAATAAACCATTGAAATCTACTTCATCCTTATTACATCTTGGTCTATTTATAGGTTTTGATGGAATCATTCGTGTTGGAACACCAAAATTCGCAGTTTTTATACGACAAAAAGCATCAAATTCTTATTTCAGAAAAACATCTTTTGTCAGAACTTATTGCAGAATGTGAACATGTTCGTTTATTGCATGTTGGTCCTATGTCGTTATTGTCATCCTTATGTGATCAATTTGGATCACCTCTGGTCAAAATTTGGCCAAACTAGTGTGTCATAGATATGTTACATATTTCTGCTTCTCCCCTAAATTAATGCAGGTTATTATGAGCAATTTACCTTTTGCCAGTATTGAATCTGCATATCTCTTAAAAATTGCAAGCGTTGATTATGCTGACCATGTGTTAGTCAATGACTGCAATGGCCGTGGTTGTAAAATTTCAAAAACTTACAATTGTGTGTATATAATGCTTCTCCACTAATGCTGTTCACCTCAAGCTGGTGAAAGATTTAACCACAGAATTATTCCTGCTCTCATTTCGTAGATTTGTAACCCATCGCGGCAAGCCCCAAATACATACTCTGACAATGGTACAAATTTTATCGTTGCAAACTCAGAACTTTGTGTGCTTCTGCAGGAGTTATACTTCCCTTGTTTTCAAAATTGTGACCTCTATCTGTGGACTTCTCAGTGAATGATAAATAGTGTTGTGTAGTGCTAGTTTAAGTTTTATATCTATTTATATTGTGTTACCTTAATTACAGGTATTCAGTAGTCTTAAGTTTGTTTCATGCTTAATTTTGTAGTTCATTACATTTAGTATCTAGCGTGTTCTTTTTTATAAAATTGTCAAAGCTCGAGGTATGTTAAGTATTCATTATATTATGTACAATTATTAGATGGACAACATATATTTGTTCCCTCTGGTTACATGTCTTGGGTAGTTCTTATGACCAAAGAGGCAAAAAAGTACAATCTTTCAAGGGAACCACAAGCCCCTTCACGGCAACTTTGTTTATAAAATAATATGTACTTATATATAGTGTAATTGTAATACTTTGTGTCTTCGATAACTATTCATGTGTAATAAAAGTGCTTAATAATTCAAGTTTTAATGCTCATAGTATTCAAACTATAGTCTGCGTTCATTCATAGAAGATTCTCGTCCAATTTGATCACAAGCAAGAAGTAAAGGGGACTTCTAAAGAATAATGAAGTAAAAATTATAGGTCATTGCCTTAAGATAACAAACAATCGACTTCGTTACACTATTGCGCTAATAAGAATGATTAAATATTATGAGAAGGTCAATGGAATTGTCCATACATAAGCAGGATTGTGCATTTCTAAAGTAAATCCAATCTGTGTAATATCAGGTGATAATGGAGAATATGGAATGGTACTTCGTCCCTAACACTACCAAGTTCCCATCTTGCATTATGAACAGGAGAGTAGTCTTGTTAGTATTAAGCATCACCAAAATTTACATTCATACTTTGAATAGCTAGAACTATATGTAGTTTCTGTTGAAATTGACCTGCATTTGAACAAAAAAATCAATATTATGCAGTATTGCTTGCATTATACCACTTTATCTTGTGTGGAATATACTACCATGATATAAGTGTATCAACTGATGCTTCAATATCAACAAATGAAGGTTGTCTTAGTAACACCATCCTACTACAAGGCACCTATATGGTATCAATGCTTTGTTTGTTATCATTTGACACTAGTGGATTTATTGTACAGTGGTAACGATAAGCAAACATACGTTTATGGAGCAAGGGATGGAAGCTGGTTTGCTAAGTGAGTCGATTTGACCATGCCTGGATTCAGATGCATGTTATGGTACAAGGCAGACTGTTTATTTCGCCTATACATTGCACACTAATAACTTTGATTTAGTAATGCACGTCTTGCATTAATATGTTGTAACATTTGTAAAAAACTCCTACTCTATTATGCAATATTATGATCTATCCCCATAATATATTAGTATTAACGTTTGCTTATAGAATAAATACGTATAGGGTTTGATATTCTGCAATATATAACGCCTTAATATTATGAGCCATATTTCTTGCGATCTCTAAAAACCTGCTTCAACGTACATTTCTTATCGCTGGATGAACCAGGGCGACGTAATGAAGTCAGTTGTATTCAAGCATCAAACTGGTTACGATGGCCTTCGTAGTGTTAAAGCATGACTTGCGAATTGCTTTAAAAATTTTGCAGTAGATACGATGAATATCCCATAGAAAATCTAACTTTCCATTCAATCGAATGGTTCACAATAAATACAAGATTTTATTTAATATCTAATTCATGGTTTTATATTGCAAAGTTCTATGTAATTTATAAATTAACTACATAATGGGTTTATTTAATTAAACATCATGAATGTGTTCTTTTACGAGGATTAATCTTCTGTTTCCATGTTGAAAATTATGGAGAGGATTTAAGAACTTATGTTTTATTCTTATGAAGCTCATCTCTAAGTTTAGATGTTCGTGCAACACGTAGATTTTACCGGTTTCTAGTTTGTTTAAAAAAAGGCTTCTTCAATACACAGGTTTGTTACTTAGTTTGTTTGCCGAACTGAAAACATTTGCATAACATCTGATTATCACTAGAAATTTCAAAGATCTTATAAACATTCTCAATACACATTTATTTAAAATGTTCTAGAGTTCTATCTATCATAACTTTATAAATGTAGTTAGTTTTTGGTATTTGTTTTTAAACAGCAAGCATATCAAAGGCGCAATATCAAAAGGGCGTATGAACTAAAACTTAATTTTTACAGGAAATGAAAAAAAAACATTTTAAAAGTCTGCATTTGAAATAAAATTGTTGTTTTTACTGGTATATTAAAACCAAAATACTACAATTTATTGGAAAATGTAGCATCTATTTCAATACGAAGAAAATTGACTTTTTGGTTTATATGCCCTTCTGATACTAGGATGTTCAAAGAATGTTTATTAAACTTATTTAAATAAAAGATATACATATAAAGATGTTTCACTTTTTTAATACTGAAAAACCAAAAATTGTTACATAAATATATCACTTTAATTCCAACCTTTTCCTGTCTATTAGTTGTTCCCTTATTTGTTGCAGAAACGTATCATCAAATTCTTCATCATCAGAATCATTGAAACAATTTTGTTACTGGTAAAGAAACATAGAAATCTTTATATTTTGGAGGGATGACTGCATCTTTGCCTTGGCACATAGACAATAAATTATTATACTTTAACTTATTCATTGGAAATTTTTCAAAATAGAAAATATTATAACATTGTCCCAGGCGTCTGTAGGTTTCAGACTTTTACAAGTTGTTGTAACAATGGAAAATTCTTCCTCCCAGTATTCATTTTTATACAACAGTGTACTAGGTTTGGCTTTTTCGACTCGGGCCCATTTTACTTGCTTCCAATTTAAAGTATTGTTTTTAAGGTCTTTAGCCTTTATAACCATTGTTTTTTACTGCAGTTTTTGTAATCCATGAATGAAGTGTGGTCTAGTGTCTTTATGTTGTAAGGCCTTTTCTTAGCCACCACTTAATGACATTCAGCCAATCGTTTGGCCACTAAATTTTAGCATAATCCGTTGCATGCTAAATTGTTGCATGCATTGAATCACACTGCTTGTGCAATTGTCCAGGCTCAAAAAACTTCATATCGATAATTTCAATATTCTTTATGGTTTGAACTGCTTGGTGTAGCATGTTTACCACAATAACATTCCTGTTTTATCCTAGACAACAATCTGAATGTAGAGCCACATGCTTAGTATTTGCCGATAGATCTTTAAGAAACAGTTTTATGCAGGTAGCAATCTCATTTGCTCCTCTTTTACTTTCAAATTACCAAGGATATAATAATTTTTCAATTGATCTGTCTGGTTTGTATTGCCATTTGCTAATACTTCAACTAAATTGGCTTCTATAACAGCTGCAAAGAAGGGCATGCTAATAACTAATTTATAATGCATTATTAAGGTATGAAATTACTATAGTCGGGATCAGTTAAGCTGGTACATGACTCACCTCGTTGTATTACGAGAAATCTCAGAAAAATATTATTTATCGTTGTCTATGTTATACAACTACTCCACGTTAAAACAAGATGAATAGAGAAAGGCACTTTGTCTCAATTTGTATAGGGCAACTTAAGACATATGTCAACTTATAAATAATTTTCATAACCTAAAATTTTATCATTCAAATGTCACTTATAGATTTCACTTTGTTTGTTTCTCTTTATTGTTGTAGTTTTCTAATACTTATTCATTGCAAATATAACAAAGTTTTTTTCAAAACTAAAAGGATTGGTTATACATAGTAAGAGGTAAATTACAATCTTATAATACAATACCTACTCAATGGCAACATTCGCCTTTTACTTCTTCATAATATTTCGAAAGAAACACCTCAGGTCTCAAACACGCCAGATGATTTTAAACGTTATGGCTTATATTGAACAAGAGTGTGATCATCAAGGTGCTTTAGTTTCATTTGGACGTGTTATGCAGGTACAAAAAGAAATATAGAAAATGCAATAAATACAATTAATTAATTATTTCTTCAGCGAACTTCTGAAGCATATGGTGTTAGACTTCACAATTTAAATAGGATTAAGAAATTAGGTTTGCAGGATGGAAACGAAAATGAACTTTCTCATTCGACGTGCAACAAATGCAATCAAACCTAAAGCAAATCTTGCAATATCGACGAGTTTGTAAAAGATGCAGTTAAACACAAAATTTATGAGATGCACTCCAAACATAATACAAAAATTATAGTTAGTACCTACAATAAGTTTTATATTTTTAAGACTTCATGTAACTGCAAAAGCACTTCAAAGGGAGCTTGCTATTGCTGAAATATGTTATTTTAGTTTAAAAATAGTTTTACCTACAATAGGTTTTACTTATAAAGAATATGATGGAAGGCAAGGATTGCTGCTGCATGAGTAAAATTCTTGAGGGACTATCATACCAATAAGGACACACAGTTTTGTGATCCTATTTTCTTGACAAGTTTTGGATGTTTGGTAGGGGATCTGTCAAGAAATGTTGATGTGATTCTAAAAAAAAAGCATTAAGAAGCCTTTTGGAACAGGAAAACGATTAGTTATTAATTTTTATCACTTCGCTTTATATACTTACAAAATGTTTTAGGTTCATTGTGTTACACGCAGGGGATAAAAATGGTTTTATATATAATGCATGTCTTTTATTTTCATCAAAATCACAAAATGCTAATTATCATGAATATATCAACACAGAAATGTTTATAAAATGGTTTGAAAAAATTTAATGCCAAATTTAAGCAGTCCAAGTTTAATCGTGTTAGATAACGCTTCATATCGTTCCAAATTAGTGGAAAGGGTTCCAAAGGGTTCTTCAAATAAAGAAAAGTTAATTAATTACATTTCATCGTACAAACTATGGTAAACTTTCTCCTATGTCAAGAATCTTAAACTTTGGAAATAGGTATAATGAACAGTTAAATTTCTTTTATATAATGGGGTTATTCCATACAATGATAAAATAAATGGTAAATTATTGGCTTCAACATATCTGTTTACTCTTCGATGTTAAAAAGAGAATTATTGGCATTAGTAAAGGAGAATGCTCAACCAAAAATATACAGATTGGATTAAATTGCTACACAAACAAGCCATAACGTATTAAGGATCCCTCCGTACCATTTCCATCTTAACCCAATCGAATTAATATGGGGTAATTGCAAAGACTACTACACCAAAAATATAGGAATATTCAATGAACAATATAATGAAAAACATGTACAATTAATATGGCATGAAGCACTTGAAAAAATATATTGCAAATATTGGCAAAAATGCATTCACCATACAGAAAAATGTATGATGGAGTGGTAGGATATAGAAAAAGGATTTGACATAGTATAGTCTCTTAATTACCTCCGAGGATGCAAGCAGTGAAGATGTTTCAATTTCACATTAATTGAAGGGAAGTCTAGGATATATTATTTATATTTTCTTACATTCTTACTGTGTAGTAGTATAATAAAATAATTCAGCTTCATTTGGTTTATTTAATCCTGAAATTTATTAAATAAGAGTTACAAACCATTTTCTATATGTACAACTGTTTTATTTGGACATTTGGTATTTATGAATTAGTAACTACTAAGTAGTATTAATTGTACCTTTACTGGCACTTCCTTACTTCGAACTCTATATATAAACTAGATGCACACTTATAGTAAGGGGATTTCAGTCCTGTACGTTGCAACAGCCATGCTCATTTATCCTCATTATTTACATAAAAAACACACCTTAAACTACAATTTTTAGAATAATCGTGCAAACATCATGACCACATTCTAACAGTAATCGTTAGTGTCATAGATAACATTATCAAAACAATTAGTACACGTGTGTACATAATATTTCTATCTTATTTTATTTTTGAAAACCAACAATATCTTTTGGACACATGCTCTAGGGCCTGTTTCATAAAACTTAAAGGTCCTGTTTTACTTGTAGCTATAAAGTGGGAAACAAAACACAACTTAATTTGTTTTAACTTCACTAATGGTAATAAACAAAACACAGTATAGGTACATTGTAAAACAGGTAAAATTTTACAAGTGATTTTATGATTGTAAAATAACTATGAAACAGATTTTACAAGAATTGTAATTTTTTATTTTACAAGTCCTGTAATACAGGACTTGTATTATGTCTATTGTGCATCCTTGCCCTCATACTATATTCAGTGTGTGTTGCACATTTCTATAAAGACTTGATAGCTATTTTTAAAAACTCTTGAGCCATTCTGTAATAATATAGACTTTCCATGATCGCAAGAAAGAAGTATAACTATCATCATTTGACCATAGTACATTAAAATAAATATTGGTCCAATTTCATTACAAAACTTCCAATTTTCCTTAAACATAAGGATTTCAATTTTTATATAAAGATAATAGGTATTACGTACCTACTTTTATTGTAACGCTATCATCAACTGCATATCTAACAATTCATTTCCTATAGTTCGTAGGAATTAAAAGAAAACTTATGAATTGTTAGAATTTATTAATCTGTCATCGATCATAGCAACCACAATAAATTCAAGTGACAGCATGGTTTTGTATAAGCAACTCAACTAATCTAGATGCTAGAAATGCGTTCACCATGTACATATACATGCTCAAATTTTATTAGTCATGTGCCAGCTTAACTGGTCCCGACTATACCTGTTTTGACGTTTGCGTTAAGATCCTAAGGAAAATTAAGCATAATACGTTGGGTCCTAGTAGACCTCTCATACACTTTATTTCAATCCATGTTATTAAAAAACACCTCTGGACAGTACCAAGATACAAAAACAACCCAAACTTAAGCTGTAAACATTCACTGGTTTAACCAAAATTTAAGGTTATGCGTAATTACAAAAACAGTTGAAGGTGTATAACTCAGTACAATGACAATCTAGTAAGCATAAGCATAAAAACAGCAATATCAGAAGAGTCTATCAACATAAGCTTTTCTGATATTACAGTTTTACAAAATTGGTTCATATGTCTAACAAAAAATCGTGCGGATGGAGTATTCATGCTTGCAAATATATACGCCCTTCTGATATATCAAGCAAATTGACCCAATAAGCCTATACACCCAAAAATGCAAAATGGTATATAATGGCGCCTACGCCCGTCTGATCACACGCTCGATATGATATTTGACAACTTTTGTTTCCTTATGTTGTAAATTTGATTCTTAAATATCTTGCTTGTTAAAGGCAACTTTGTATTAGTTATATTTTTACATCAGTGAGTAACTATGTGAATAAATTTTCTAGTAAGAATTCTGTTTTAAAAAACTTTTGCAAATTTGTAAGGAAGGCAGATCTATCTGACCTTCATGTTTGAATCGCTGTTAATTCTGTTAATAACTTAAAGATCTAAGATTTGGTCATTGATTTAAAAGCGACTATCAAATATTTTGTCCTTTATCATGTAATGTAAAAATAATTCTTTTTACTAAGCTAAACTTTTAACGCCTCATGCTTATTGAATTTAATCTCCAAATTTTTGTTTAAACAGATGACGAAACTAGAATCAAATTTGTTCAATAATATTGAATGGAAATTTTCTAAGAACTTTCAACAAGGAGATTTTCTTTATGTGCATACTATAGACCTGTTTATTATAGTTTTTGTTTCATTCAATAATGAAATTTATTAAACAATATATGTTTTTTATGCAATTACATATTTTTTATCAAGGTGATCTTGATTTACATGAGTGTTATGGTAAAATCTTAAAACTGCCAGAGTTTCACCTAAATATTATTATCTATTTTATTATTATTTTGAAACACAAACTACTGTCTTCCTTTGTATTATAATAAATTGTTTAACTTCAGGCATACCCTGTTCATAGTCAATCGTTTGTTATTAGGGATATTTTCCTTAGGGTTCCTACATCATCCCTAAGGTCATAACAACTAGTATTCAAACAGTTGAAAGTGTATAACTCAGTATAATGACAATCTAGTAAGCATAAGCACAAAAACAGCAATATTAGAAGAGCTTATCAACATACGTTTTTCTGATATTACAGTTGTACAAAATTGGTTCATACGCCTAACAAAAAATCGTGCGGATGGAGTATTCATGCTTGCAGATATATACGCCCTTCTGATATATCAAGCGAATTGACCCAATAAGCCTATACATCCAAAAAATGCAAAACCGCATATAATGGCGCCTATGCGCTTCTGATCACACGCTCGATATGATATTTGACAACTTTTGTTTCCTTATGTTGTAAATTTGATTCTTAAATATCTTGCTTGTTAAATGCAACTTTGTATTAGTTATATTTTTTCATTAGTGGGTAACTATGTGAATAAATTTTCTAGTAAGAATTCTGTTTTAAAAAACTCTTGCAAATTTGTAAGGAAGGCAGATCTATCTGACCTTCATGTTTGAATCGCTGTTAATTCCGTTAATAACTTAAAGATCTAAGATTTGGTCATTGATTTAAAAGCGACTATCAAGTATTTTGTCCTTTATCATGTAATGTAAAGATAATTCTTTTTACCAAGCTAAACTTTCAACACCTCATGCTTATTGAATTTAATCTCCAAAAGAGAGTGAAACTAGATTCAAATTAGTTCAGTAATATTGAATCGAAATTTTCTAAGAACTTTCAACAAGGAGATTTCCTTTATGTACATACAACAGACATGTTTATTATAGTTTTTGTTTTGTTCAATAATGAAATTTATTAAACAATTAATATATGTTTTTTATGCAATTACATATTTTTGTTGAGGTGATCTTGATGTATATGAGTGTTTATGGTAAAATCTTAAAACCGCCAGAGATTCACCTACAGATTATTATCTATTTTATTATTTTGAGACACAAACTGCTGTCTCCCTTTGTATCATAATAACTTGTTTAACTTCAGACATACCCTGTTCATAGTCAATCGTTTGTTATTAGGGATATTTTCCTTAGAGTTCCTACACCATCCCTAGGGTCATAACAACTAGTATTCAAACGGGTGCATTGGCACCTAACTTATATCTTAGTTTTACAGTGAGCCTCCCTGCTCATCGCTCTAACTCTGAAGTAAAGTCCAGAGCAAGCAATTAGAGTTTTTTATCATCTTAAGCACGAGCAAAAGTTTTACAATGTTACATTCAATTTGTGATTTTTAATTAGCATACAGTCCACATGTTTCTTTTAATTCGATTACTGTTTATTTAATAAAACATATCATAAGAATATGAGGAACGTGCGCAAATGGAATCAGTAACGTAAGTGGTATTTAATAAACCGTGTTTACCATATTTTGAATGGTCCATTCGAAATTACCAGATATGTAATGATTTGTTTACATATTTATAATGATTGTTTGACTAAGTCGAATTTTACTTATTATCACCATAACTTTTAGCGATCTGATCAAGCATTCACATTATAACAGTTGACAAGAAATCAAGTGTTTCTAAATCTTGTTAATAGTTCTTTAATCGAGGTTGTTAATACATCTAAAAAATAAAATAATGTAGTGTGAATCGTATTGATTAATTCCCGTATGATCACATTAGTACAAACAGTTCAAGGAACAGTTTTACTGATTAATTCCAAACAGTCATATCAGCAAAAACGAAGCTCACAATTCATAGTCCAAAGAAGGTAAATATTACTTCGCGTTCTCTGTCTATCACTAGGGATCAAGGACGGAGAGAGGCATCTGCACATCATTGTATTATTCACAGCCGTTGCCTGGAGATAAAAAGGTAGGGCAAGGAAGCTTCTTTGTGTTATATTTAGAGTAGCTTCTTGAACTTTCTGTTAAATACAAAATAGCTAACTGTATGGTAACCCATTGTATTCAAATTTTGTGTTAGGCTTTATTGGGAGTTCATTTATAAATAATTGCATTATGTCAAATTGTAACGTATTTAATTCTTAGTGAAATTAATGGATTTCACATTCCTTTGAATTTTATCCTTTTTGAATAGTGCTTAAATGTAACTGCCTTACAGCATTTGTTTGTTCATTGGCCATATAAATCTAAAATTTGTTTCCTTTAAGTCTCATTAGAAAATATTGTGTTGATTGTATGGATACGTGCATAGAGATAATGCATGTGCACTGATAGAGAAAGTGTTTAATGACGAACAGAAAATATTTGTGGCCAATTTTGTTGAAGACATGCTGTGGAATTGTTGGGCCAAAATGATTGATAAAATCATAGTGTGAAGACAGAGGATAGTCATTGGATAGGACTGATAGTAAAAGAGTGCTCACAGAGATGTGAAAACACGTCTGCTTTCCGTTAGTGCGCCAACAGGAGTTAATTTAATTATGGAGAAGACAAAATTAATTTAATTATGAAGATTTGTATTTAAAGTGGTTAATCAAAATGTTGAAAATTGGTTATGTTTGGGATGCAAAGATAGAACAAGTCCTACGACTCTTGAAGTTTTTATAAATTTTGTGCGGTTCATTTTATGCGAATATAACATTCATAAGTACAAGTTTTAAAATAAAAGGTGTTGAAGTTGGATATTGTTCGTTGTTGGCCTTCAATAGATAGTATAATATGTTGTACCCGTGTTTGAAATAATTCTGTAACAGTTTCAATAAGGTATCTAAAATTTTGTAGGTGATGAAGTGAATTTTTCTAGGCGAGTTCTAAACTGAAATTAATATGACTGTTGTGGAAGCTTTGGTTGTTTGAAATGATGAAAAATTAATAATGTTGAATATAATGAAAAAAGAAGTGTTTATTATTTATTTTTACAAGTTAATCCTCAAAAATGTAAACTTTAGCTTTGCTTTTAATAGAAATTCCGCTTTTTTCTGTACTGAGAGATAATGCAAGTATAGAACTTATTTTGAATTGTTACAAGTGAAAAACCCATATCTAGACTTGTACGGCATAAGCTAGTATGTCCTTTTTTTCAATTTATGGGTTTTACATCTATTGTAAACTCTAGGGCATGGCAAACACTTATATGCCTATATATAACATTTTTCATAATATTACATTAGCCTAAAGATAATAATGTTGTTTTGTATAATATTATGGGACGGCATAACATGATGTAAAATTACAACTTCTGTCATCATGTATAAGTAACAGTAAATCTAATCTTGTTAAAATGTCAAGTATTGCCATACTGTTGATATGTCTGTACAGACTTCCTACTAATACAAGAATGTATAGTGGTAAACAGTTTAGATATGCATGTAGTTTCGAACAATGCAGTTGCGAGAGTAAGATTTTTGTTGCTACATTATGGGCGAGTGTCATAATTGTGCAAGATCTTCCATACTAGAATTAAATTGATTACATACGTAGCACAAAATGTTTGCTGAAACGATTGCACAATTCTGTAAAACTTTGATACTTTACGAAAATATGATAACGTAAATAGTTGTGTTGAGAGAAATGCAAGTAATCTGCCTACTTTTGCATTAAGACAGACAATCGAAAACATGTCCAGTTTTATTTTTAGACATCATGAAGCCTATTCTTTTCAAGAACAAAGTGTTTCATACTCAAATGATGCAGTGTAGAAAATATAGTCCTGTTAGTCCAGTAGGTACTATACTTGACTAGAGCATTGGCGGTTAAACAGTATTCTCTAAACACATTTCTTTTGATAAAACATTGATAAGATTATTCTTGTAGAAAAGTTGACAACCTAATATTTATCAAGAAACAAAAAATAAGGAAACCCGTTATCATGAACTGTTTGCCAATGGAATCTGGGACTAAACAAGAAGTAAATTGTTGAGCGCCTTGTAAATTGACACAAAATTAGAATATTGTACTTTTTTGTGTAGTAACAACGCTTTATATGTTCAAGCAATATTTTGCAAATTGCCATTTTTCTTACAGATCCCAATCGTAAAAGATTATGTTTATTACATGAACTGTTTTCTGGTTTATTACAGATAGAAAAAAATATTCAAAAGCAGATTCAAAAGTAGATTTTTGAGTACATAAAAAATGGAAATGCTTTTTGAAAACTTTGTGGTTAACCTAATTTAGTAGAATACCATAATATTTTGGTGTCCCATGCGTGTGCGTGTTCTTAATATCATCTCTTAATTAATTCAAATGACCATTCTTACTGTTTAGGCTTATTTACCCTATTTACACGTTTTACCTTAAGCTTATAGATATTAATTAATGTCGCTTATCCTTTAACCTAACAGTACTTAACCCCTTCCTATAATCCGGTTTTATCCACTACCTACCTACAAGAAAAGGGACTAAATGGTGAGAAAGGACAGAAATTTGAGTGCTTCGAACGTCGTAGCAAGCGTCACATGTACGCAATATGTTGTCGTGGTTATTTTGCAGTAATTAGTGCCGTACAATCGGTTCGTGTGCTAATTAACATTACTACAGTCCGCAATCAATTAATAGTTTCATTACATTGATCGACCAGCGTTGAATCAAGATCGCAGTCATTAAAGGTAGGTGAATTCCATATCATTGGTTCATCCCTTTATCCTTACATTTTGGTTCCTTTCGACCGCATTAATTAATATTTGCATATAAAAATTGATTATCTAATCAAACAATTAGAGTAATCAGGTCAGTTTTACACATTAATAGTAATTGCAGTTAGGCTTATTTCATAATATTGTGCATGCCGTTGCATTGTAAAAAGTTACTTCTTAAAATTTAAGTGCATTAAAAAAGCAGTTAATTTAAATTAAGCGTATACAAATAGGAAAAACATCATTGCGATACCCCTGTTCTAAGAACTTGCATTGTATACCTGAAGCTGCACTAATCTATTTTGGTGAGAGCTTAAAGAACTGTTATTCCTCGAGGTATCTTAAGGGTTGTGTTCAACACAAGTCTCATTTTAACGTTAAATTAAAGTGTCACTCAGGATTAGCTACATAATTGCTAGTTTCTGAAAATTGTTAGAGTAGTTACATGTTCATCATTAGTTTGGGTTTACATCTTTAAGATTTGTTATTTTTGTGACAATGGTACTCGTGTTTAGGGGAATAGCTATTTTGTTCGAAATGACTCAGATGCTTATGGACCGTCTTATAGTAGATGGAAAAGGGTGTTTGGATAGGATAGAAAATTTGTTTGAAAGTATTTCAAAGTTGGAATATAATCTTGAAAACCAAGCAATCGCTTCAATGATGGTACAGTCAGCTGTAGAGATAAAGGAAGAATTTGATGCATCCTTCAAAAGGTGTGTGTTAGACGAGGATGATTCGGACAGTTTGAGTCAAATTACAGAATTGAATTGGATAAAACTTTAATATCAATTAAAGTTATTGGGGCAAAATTTGTTAGTTTGGTTGAAAGTAAGCAGGAAGCGAAACCGTTTTCTACAAGTAGATCGTCGTATGATACCGCTGGTATAGGTATCACCAGTAATTTAAAACTTCCAAAGGTCGCAATTGGGAGCTTTTCTGGACGCATAGAGCATTGGGAATCGTTTCATAGTTTGTATAAAAATCTCATTCATTTAAATACACAGTTATTACCAATCGAAAAGTTTTTATTTCTTACTGAGGCGTTGGATGTAGATTCCAGAAATTTAATTCGTCATCTACCAATAAATAATGACAATTATGAAATTGTGTACTCCGTTATAGTACAACGCTATGACTCACGTCGTTTGATTGTCAATACATATTGGTCAGCTCTTGAAAATTGTCCTAAGGTGAAAGCAAAATCACATACAGAACTTAGGGATTTGTTGAATTGTTTTACAGAGAATTTGTCAGGTTTACGTCAAATAAAAATTGATTTACTTAATTTAATATTGTTTAATTTGTTGAACAAAAAGGTTGATGCTGACCTCTTAAAGGCATTTGAGGTTGAAAATAATGAAGAAATACCTACATACGAGCAATTGAAATCATTTCTTGAAAAACAGTGTAAAGCTTTGGAAATTAGTAGTATGATTTCGTCCGAACCATCAAGTCAAGTTCAAAACACACATTGAATACAAACATTAAGGAAAAGCGTTTTTCTTTTAATCCGAAGTCATATGTTAAAACCTCATTACTTACAACTTCAAACGCGGTAAAATGTTTGGTTTGCGATGGTAATCATCAGATTTATCGTTGTCAAATTTTTTTTGTATAAGGTTCCTCAAGAAAGGTATAATACTGCAAAGGATAAAAATTTGTGTATCAATTGTCTTCAAGATACACATAAAATTGCAACATGCCCTTCAAAATCGGTATGTAAAAAATGTCACAAAAAGGGTCACAATACCCTCCTTCATTTTGAAAATTCTGCTGCTGTTGTTGAAACAAAACCTGCTGCTGCAGATGTTTCAAATGTTGCCTCTACTTCAAATTGTAGTACATTGTTCTCGTCGAAATTGTCAAGTGCTTCTACATTGTTATCAACAGTTCAAGTTTCTATTCGCAATGAATTTGGACAAGCGCAAATCGTAAGAGCATTATTGGATTGTGGAAGTATGGAATCTTTTATAACGGAAAAATGCCGTCAACGGCTTGGATTAAATAAATCAAAGGTTGCATTAAAGGTAGAAGGGTTGGGGTTAGCGTCATCTCATATTACCGGAAAGGTAGTTTGTAAAATTAAACCCGTTGGACACACAATGCCAGAATATTCAGTTCAAGCATTTGTATTGCCAGAAATTTGTGGAAAGTTACCAACGGCTCCAATCTCCTCGAAAAATTGGATACATATAAAAGGTTTAGACTTAGCCGATCCTCTTTTGATAAACCAGGTAATATAGACTTGTTGTTGGGAGCAGATATTTTTGCCCGCACTTTGGGTAATGAAACTCGTTCGGGTTCACCTGATGAACCAGTTGCAATTCGCACTTCATTTGGTTGGTTACTGACAGGCAAATTTGTGTCTCCAGTGACAAGTGGCACGTCATTGTGTGCATTCGTAGAACCCTTAGAGTCTAGGATCACTAGATTCTGGGAACAGGAAAACATTCCAGACATTCCAACACACCAGTTATCCCCACAAGAGGAAATTTGTGAAAAACACTTTCGTAGCAATTATTCGAGAGACAAAACAGGTCGTTTCGTTGTATCGTTGCCGTTTAGTGGTCCTGAACCGTTGTTTGTTGGGTCTCGGGATGTCGCACTTAATCGGTTTTTATTATTAGAACGTCGCTTGGAAAAGAATCAGGAATTATACACTTTGTATAAACAATTTATGCAAGACTATTCCGACAGTGGGCATATGACACCAGTAAATGCCTCAATGAGTAGCAATATTCCATCTCCGGAATATTATATTCCGCACCATGCGGTTATGAAACCGGAAAGCACTACTACACAAATTCGAGTGGTGTTTGACGCATCCGTGGTTTGTCCCAGTGGTGGTTCATTGAATGAACATTTGATGCCAGGACCTCCGCTTCAGAAAGATATTTTTGCTTTGTTGTTGGATTTTCGTTTATATCCCATTGTATTAACTGCCGATATTAAACAGATGTACAGGCAGATTTTGTTGCTCGAATCATCGGGCTTATCAAAATTACTTTGGAGACCAACGTCATCAGAGTCAATAGTCGAGTATCAATTGAATACTGTTACCTACGGAGTTACTTCATCACCATTCTTGGCAATGCGTGTTATTAAGGAGCTTGCGAATGCTGAAGCACCTAAATATCCAAACGCTGCCAAGGTTTTGTTGTCTTATGTTTATGTCGATGATGTGATTACCGGGTGCAGTTCACCTGATGAAGCTAAACGTCTAGTTTCTGAATTAAATCAGATTTGTGAGGCTGGAGGTTTTACATTGAGAAAATGGAATAGTAACATTGCTAGTATCATTGATGATTTACCAGAATCTTATCGTTATCAACAAGCTGTTCCCTTCGAGGAATCTAACAATGTTACCCAAAAGGTATTAGGTTTGCGTTGGCAACCGTCGCTTGATCAATTCTTCTATGATACAAATATCATAGACAGACCATGTACTAAAAGAAATATGTTGTCCAGTAGCAAGGATCTTTGATCCGTTAGGGCTATTAGCGCCTTTAGTATTTTGGCCAAGCATTTAATACAATCGTTATGGATTTTAGGATTTGAATGGGATGACAGTCCCTGTTGACCATACGTTCAAAGTGGAAAATTTATTTGCAACAAATGTCGCAATTATCAGACCTTAAAATTCCTCGGTGGATTATTTCTGATAATGTTCAAGATCTACAGCTGCATGCGTTCTGTGACGCTTCTGAGGCAGGGTATGCTACTGTGATTTACTTTCGTACTGTTGACATACAGGGTGATATAAAGGTTGCCTTAGTATGTGCAAAATCTAGACTTGCGCCCACAAAGCGCATATCGTTGCCAAGACTCGAATTGTGCGGTGCTGTGTTATTGTCTGATGTAGTGGCATTTGTCCAAAATACATATAAAACTCGTCTGTCGTTAGATCGTATAGTTGCTTGGTCCGATTCTACAGTCGCTCTGTGTTGGATTCGATCGTCATCTTATAACTGGAAAACTTTTATAAGTAATCGGATTTCGCATATTCAGGATCGCGTTCCTCCTGCATCTTGGAACCATGTTCGGTCACATGATAACCCGCAGACTGCGCCTGTAGAGGATGTTAGCATCAGATTTAGTCAATCATCAGTTATGGTGGACAGGCCCTCCATGGTTGTCACTTCCAGAAGAAAATTGGCCGGTTACCCACATGCCAAAGTTAATCGATACATCTCCAATAGATGTGGAGAAACGTACATTGGTATTAAATGTTGTTGTGACAGATAATTTTTTAGATTCATTACTAGAGAGATTTTCAAATCTACAAAAAATATGTAGAATTGTTTCATATGTTTACCAGTTTGTTCGTAAGTTACAATTTGCTAGACAGGCAGTTGGTGAGAATTTGGATAACGTGTCTGTGTCTCAGCAACACGCTATGGAATTATTGATTAAGAGAATTCAGCAAGAATCATTTGGTCAGGATATAGAAAATATTAAACGGGGTAAGGTAATTAGTAAACATCTTCGACCTCTTACCCTTTTATCGACTCGCGTGGTTTGTTGAGGGTGGGCGGTCGGCTCAGAAACTCGGAATTACCATATGAAACAAAATTTCCATTGGTACTTCCTCGCACTCACAGATTAACAGAATTAATCATCTTGGACTGCCATAAAACATACTTACACCCTGGTCTTAAAGCCACACAATTTTACTAACCCAAAATTATTGGATTTTGTCAGCCAAAAGAGTCATACGTCAGTGTTTAAAATCTTGTATTCGATGTTTTAGAGTGAAACCAATTGCTTATTGTCCTCCGATGGGTGATTTGCCTGCATCAAGGTTTACCTCTGTAAAGGCCTTCCTACACACGGGAGTTGATTTTGGAGGTCCTTTCTGTATTCTCATGAGCCGTAATCGAGGTGTAAGGTCACTAAAGGCTTACATTTTTTATTTGTTTGCTTCAGCACAAAGGCTCTTCATTTAGAGCTTGTGTCAAGTTTGTCGGCGGATGCTTTTATAGCCGCGTTACGACGCTTTATAGCCCGCCGGGTAAATGCCTAAAACTCTATTCCGATTGCGGTACCAATTTTGTTGGAGCATCGAACGAAATCTCGCAACTGATGACTCAATCAGCGCATGCTGAAGGAATTGAATTCGTGTTCAATCCTCCTCAGCTCCTCATTTTGGAGGGTTGTGGGAGGCTGGAATTAAGTCTGTCAAGACACATTTAAAAGAGTGATTGGCGACCAGATATTATCATACGAGGAATTAAACACGGTTTTAATTCAGGTTGAAGCCATTTTAAATTCAAGGCCTCTGTGCCCCATGAGCTCAGATCCGAATGATTTTCATTTTAAGTCCGTCCCATTTTTGAATATAGAGCCTGTTTCTGTCATACCCGATCCAGTTCTCCTTGAGTTGGAAATATCAAAATTAGATCGTTGGCAACTTATTCAACGCATCCAACAATCATTTTGGAAGCGTTGGCGTAATGAATATCTGCATTCTTTGCAACAGAAGGCAAAATGGTTTACCCTACTTCTGAGGCGAAAATTGGAACGTTAGTCTTAATTCATGACAATCAAGTCGCACCTTTACATTGGAAATTAGGGCGCATAGAAAAGCTGTATGTTGGTTCAGACAACATTAGCCGCGTGGCAGGTGTGAAAACAATGCAAGGTTTTCTCAAAAGACCACTTGTTAAACTATGTCCTCTTCCTTTGTAAAAATAGTTTTAGTATTTTTCGTAAGTGTATACGTATAAGTATTTGTTGCGTTTACTTTTAAAATAAGTTGCTTCACACTTATTTTGGTGGGCGGTATGTTTAGGCTTATTTACCCTATTTACACGTTTTACCTTAAGCTTATAGATATTAATTAATGTCGCTTATCCTTTAACCTAACAGTACTTAACCCCTTCCTATAATCCGGTTTTATCCACTACCTACCTACAAGAAAAGGGACTAAATGGTGAGAAAGGACAGAAATTTGAGTGCTTCGAACGTCGTAGCAAGCGTCACATGTACGCAATATGTTGTCGTGGTTATTTTGCAGTAATTAGTGCCGTACAATCGGTTCGTGTGCTAATTAACATTACTACAGTCCGCAATCAATTAATAGTTTCATTACATTGATCGACCAGCGTTGAATCAAGATCGCAGTCATTAAAGGTAGGTGAATTCCATATCATTGGTTCATCCCTTTATCCTTACACTTACAGTATAATGATTTTCACTATAAATCTTATTTTAACATTGAATAAAAAACCTCTAACAGGAAAGGGTATTTTTAGTATTTTCTTTTTGTTAACTGTTTTTAGGTAGAAAAAATTGGTTCCAATGCCGATAATTTGGACATTGATCGCACGTGGCTTCCAGAACAGGCTAGCGATATTGCAAATAGTGATACTTTTGAAGGTAACGGTACAAGGTTATCTAACAAGAACTTTAATTGCTTTAAAAATGGTTCAGTAAATATGTTTTTTGAATGTAAAAGCCATTTCGAATGGACCTGCACCTTGCCGAAGTTCTAAATTACTAGAACAGGTGAAATGGCTTGCGTGTTCTAATGAGCTAAAGAGCCAAACTACAGGTCCAACCAAAGTAGTAGGGTCGTTAGTGAGGAACCAGACTAAGACAGGTCCCCGAAAGAGGGCAGCGGCTCTTTCGGTACTTAGATTGGCAGATACCATAGTGGTCGGTATGGCAGTCTAAGACACACTACCGCGATGTGGAAGGCAACGGGAAACCACCACATTATCTCCCAAGTACACAGCGTACCTAAATTATAATAAAATGATGGCATTCTCTGGGGTAAAAGATTCCGGAGTTAAAATAATACCCCATTCGGATCTTCGGGAGGGGACTACTTCGGAGGATGCGATCGGAAAGTTAAAAATAAGAGTCGGGAACATTCTGTGAGTCGGAGCGTGGAATGTTAGAAGTATGAAGCAAGTAGGTAAGCTAGAGAACCTAAAAATCGAAATGAATAGGTTATCACTAGACATAGTAGGGATCAGCGAAGTTCGGAATGTGAGTGAATTTTTGGAATGCGATAGCTTTAGGTTTAGATTGTCCAACTGTCTAAAACAAATACAAATTTCAGGCCCATACCTGACTTGTAAATACTCCCTGTATGTTTGTTGTGGTTTGTTTAGCATTCTTCTTAATCTTCTTTGGGAATGAAACCACTCATAGTTTTTAAAATCTATTTTATTTACGTTTCGATCCATGACCTAGGATCGTTGTCAAAATAATAAAAACTTCAAGTTTGACGTTTATGACATAAAAAATATGACATTAAAAACAACCAACACTTTTTAGAAAAACTATCAAACATAAAAATTGAAAATACACACACAATGGTAAGCTTTGATGTAGTAAATCTCTTTACAAATGTCCCTATAAACAAAACGCTTAATATTATAAAAAACAAACTCGAAAAAGATGGCAATCTTAAAGAAAGAACAAAACTAAGTATATCATCGATTATGGAATTACTTGGTTTATGCGTAAATACCACATATTTTCAAATAAATGATCAATTTTACAAACAAAGCTTCGGAATGGCAATGGGAAGTCCACTATCCCCAATCTTCAGTAATATATTCATGGAGGAATTCGAAAAGATGTGATATTCACACAAGAATTGAAACCATTGATCTGGTGGAGATACGTTGATGATGTTTATGCTATTTGGCCTCATAATATAGAATTAATTAAAACTTTATACAGTCAATTAACGAAATAGAACCAATTATTAAATTCACGTATGAATTAGAACAACATGGAAAACTCCGTTTTTAGATATTCTAGTTAGCAAAAACGATACAACAATTAATACATCGGTATATAGAAAACCAACGCACACTAACAGATACTTAAACTTCGATTCAAACCACCCACAATGTGTCAAACGAGGAATTATCAAAACCATGTATGATAGAGCAAAATTAATATCATCAAACGAAGAAATTTTAAAGAAAGAGAAAGACCTAATCAGATGTACACTAATAGAAAACAAATATCCTAAAAGAATAATAGAGAAAGAAATGAATAAAACCCTAAAAATAAAGAAAAGAAAACAAAACAACGATACACACCACAAAATGCTCTCAATACCATATATAAAAGGATTCTCCGAAAAATTCAAAGAATAGGAAACAAATTTAGAATTAAAACAGTATTTAGAACCAACAATACACTAAGAGCACAATTAACAAAACAAAACCCAAAAACGCAATACAAAATTCAAAAACTGTATCTACAAAATACCGTGCGAATGTAATAAGTTTTATATAGGAGAAACTTCCAGACCATTTGAAGTTCGATTAAGAGAACATAAATCATATATAAAAATAGAAAATTTGAAAAATCCATGATTTGCCAACATGCATGGGACTCAGTCATAAAATAAAATGGGAAGATGCAAAATTATCGACAAAGAAGAAAACCACCAAAACGCAAAATCAAAGAAGCTGCCTATATAACCCTACATAAAAATAACTGCGTTGCAAACGAATCCGTGACTTTCAGTAAACAATGGATTCCATTACTAAAAGAAATAAAAGAAATAACAAATGAAGATCAAATGCCCACAATATCTAGGTAGCATTGCAAGTTTTTCCTGGGTTTTCCTTGCGATATTAACATGAAAAACAGCCTACATACATGATTTCTATTTATACATACAATAACTAATTACATAACAATAAGCATATTAACTAGAAAACCATTATTTCGGCAAATTATAAATGTTGGGGATCTTGGTAGCCACAGGTTGCTTAACCCCTTCACTGAATCTCGGTAAAATAAGACATAAAATCAGAAATCTCTCAATTGTATAAATAGAAACATGTTAAAAATGTTTTCAAAATTATTGAATTTATATAAAATTCACCAATAAAATTAATCAGCTGATTTCACGTTAAGCGTATTGGCTACCATAGGAAAGTCGATCCCAGGTCGCAACACAAATTGAAGGCAATCATTCTTTTAAACTTTAAAAATTTTTGCTTAGTGTACTCAAACCAAATATTTCAAATATCAATAAATCAAAGTAACCTTCAATTTATGTCATAAACGTCAAACTTGAAGTTTTTATTATTTTGACAACGATCCTAGGTCATGGATCGAAACGTAAATAAAATAGATTTTAAAAACTATGAGTGGTTTCATTCCCAAAGAAGATTAAGAAGAATGCTAAACAAACCACAACAAACATACAGGGAGTATCTACATACATGATTTCTATTTATACATAAAATAACTAATTACATAAAAATAAGCATATTAACAATCCTTGTAAAACAGCATTGGTATCTGACAAGTATAAATCCACAATAAGGTTACCTCAAAACCATATACAATCTCCGTTGAACAGTATTGGTATCTGACAAGTGTAAACCCGCCATAGGGTCGCCTCAGATCCATATACAATCTTCATAGAACAACATTGGTATCTGACAAGTGTAAACCCGCCATAGGGTCGCCTCAGATCCATATACAATCTTCATAGAACAACATTGGTATCTGACAAGTGTAAACCCGCCATAGGGTCGCCTTAGATCCATATACAATCTTCATAGAACAACAGTGGTATCTGACAAGTGTAAACCCGCCATAGAGTCGCCTCAGAACCATGTTAAAATCTACCAAAGAGGTAACTTAAATCATAATGAATTTTCCCCCTCAAAATAAATATAAAAAACGACTACTTAAGCCTTTCAATAGTGCAATCGCACACTTCTTTAATAACCATCCTCTCAATTGTATAAATAGAAACATGTTAAAAATGTTGGCGAAATGCAGACACAAAAACGGTAGCAGTCTTTTGAAATGCTCCAGATGTATGAGGACGATAGCATGGACAGACAAAGATAATAACAAATATGTTACAGAAATAGTATGGGAACAAGGATATCTGGGGAAAAAGAGAAATAGTAGGGCGGAATACGTTCTAAGGCATTTTTGGGGAATAGTATGTGATATATTACAAGCAGAGATAGGAAAAAAAAGGTAGATGTAGACCTAGATCAGACAGTTATAGATGCAAACTGTGCATATTTCAGGGAAATCTGTAGGTTAGTTCAGAATAGGGAACAATGATGGTACGCGTCTAACCAATTCTAGGACTGAAGACCTAATGATGATGAATGTAGAAGAACAAGCAAATTCGGAAAGTACAAGCTTGGAGGCTCAAAATAGCATGTTTATACGATCTCTTTCTGAAAACAATTGTAGCATTACAAAGAATGACAACACTGAGAAGAATAATCGGACTCACCAAACGTTCATAAAAGATCATGGCTTATCATACAAAATACAAAAAGAAAACTTATACCTGAAAAACAATTTGAAATTTACACATCATGTTGCAGAATGAAGTGTTACAGAAAGTGTCTTCCTGAACAGCAGTAAATCTGTATTCGAGCAATTTTACAAAACCGGTTTAGAAGCCCAACGTCAAGTTGTGTGCTAAGGAATTGCCATATCAGAACCCAAACAGTAACAGAACAATTAGAAAAGAGCATTACAGACTTATTGCAGTACAGTACAAGTTAAAAGTTAATAATTCTGACCAGCTTGTCTGCAAAAATTAAGAGTGTCTAGTTATGGCTTTGTCGATCTTGATAACAGAGGAAAACGCATATCCTTTAATAAAAAGCGAGCGGCAATACATTATAGATTTTATTGAACTTTATCCCAAAAATGTTAGCCACCACTCGAGGAGGAAGAAACAAAAAGTTTACTTGTCAAGTCATTTAAAAATTAAAAGAATATATGATGAATACAAAAAAACCGCATGCTTCGTATGATTTATTTAAAGTACTGTTTAGAAGTACCGGATTAAAGTTTAAGTATTCTAGGGTTGATACGTGTAAAACCTGCAACAATTATACATTACAACTCATGTAATGAACATGAAAACCTAAATAATGATTATGAAAGTCATAAAGCAAATGCTGATTTAGGGTATTCAAAAAATAATGAAAACAAGGAAGGAGCTTTAAGTGACCTCACAAAACAGGTAATCGTTTTTGACTTACATCAGGTATTAAACACACTATTTTATCATCAGGTATTGCTTGTCACGTTCAGGGCGTTCATGCGAATATTTTTGTTCTTACTTAATGAATCTTACAGTTCTCATTCCTTTTTACAATTATTTGAGAACTTATTAACAATTTTGATCAATTAAAATTTCCGCTTTGCTTTTACACGGCGCCTAGTATAATTGTTCGTCCTAGGCCCCGGTTATGCCCTGCATTACTATTTATGCCCTGGTTCATTGCTGTGTCCTGATGTACAACTGTTCCTACCTGCGTAGTCACTAGATTGTATATGGTGGCTGCGTTAATGTTCTTTACTTTTGGTTGTGCCCATAAGTGACTACACCTCACCAGACCGTGATCCTGATACGATCCGAAGTTGGTTGAGTGATGCCTGGTACCTATCATTCTGGGTGAGAATTTTCAGTTTATTTTGTTAAGCACATATAGACATATCTATATCACCTTCATAGTTACATTTCTGTTACGATGATTGTGTCGTACATTAATCGGACAACTAAGTGGTAGACTAGTCCTTGTTCCTGTCACATATTGACCTACATCTACAAATGTTGGCAGTAAGCCAAATTCAAATTTTAGTGTACTAATATTTTTGAATGCTACTCGCATTACTGTAGTAAAAGCAGGTTTGCGAAAGCTTTATTTATGATCCCTCAACAGATACACATTAATTTATTGCATGTGTAGATATTGTTGTTTAGATTAAAGATATGTCTGATTGTCCGGCTTAGCCTGTATGAGAATGTTCTACATGCATAGCGCCCCATTAATATTTACTAGAGTACCCCCATAGTGCACCTAGCACTTTAATTTTATAAGCCAACAGAAATTAGTAATTAATTTAATTTATTTTAATTTAAGGGGTTATAACGTCAGAAAACGCATAAGAGCATGAAAAATCAATAATCCAGGGCGAATAGCTTTCGTTGTAACAAACAAATATATATATATATATATATATATATATATATATATATATATAAATACCTTAAAACGCAAACTCCTAGAAATGTTATTTTAAACGTTCGTTAATTGAACACCTGCATGTTTTGAAAAGGTCATCTTCCCCTTATTTTTGTAGATAACAAAACAAGCTTCGAGGTATATCGTTCAACCGTCGGGCGTTTCGCATAAACGCTAACCAAAAGTTTCTATTAGCGCAGAAGGGATGAACAATCAATGATATGCTTCAGAATGAGACAGGCATAATAGCATTCACTTCGGTAGGCACGTATTCAGTCCACGTGGGTTAGACATAACACGCAGGCAGTAATATCGATTTTCTACCACTCAAGCAAGGGTAGAAGGAAACATCTAATATGCATAAGAGAGGAATAGAGTTAATACAGGCGGGGTTTAAAGACGTCACTGAAAGGTATCATTGGTCGAAATAGTTAGTTTTACAACAGACCAGCACGGAACAGATGAATGCGGGTTTTTCGGAAAATAGCGTGCGACGAGCTAAATTTCGGGGAGTTTGAAAACGGTTATACAAAATTTGAAGAAAGAGTTAGTTCAATTAAGTATTTCGTGTTAAGTGGGTCTGGAGAGGTTACATTTGAACCGTATAAATACGAGAGTTGAGTTATTAAGTTTCTTTTTGACTTCATTAATTTGCATCGCTTACGACGTACAAAAATCTACTAACGAGCTTGTAAGTATTAAAATTTATAAATACAATAGTACAGTGTTAGATTGTTGTGGCCTTATAATTTGAAACGCGGATAGTGTCGTGTTTATTTATATTTAACTAAGGTATAGCGAATACTTTAACAAGCTCGTAACGTAAATTAATTATGCAATTACAAAGAATACATGGATTTGGATATTGAGATGGATCTTGAATGGGTAGCATGCAGCGCAACTTAGATGGTGTTCATCTATAAATAGCTGGAGGCGGCAAGCAGCGCATAACCACTAGACCGAGGGTTCAGGAACATAATACATCGTCAACTGAGTTGGAATCTTCAAGTTTTTTCAGGTAACGCATTAGAATTTGCTATTTTTTTATAAACTGTGTAAATTATTTGTGATGGGTGAGAGTGAAATTTTCGATTATTGTAAATTACGAATTTGTGATTTAACTGGGGAGGTCCTGAGCTTAAGGAAGGGCCCAACGTTGGGGCTCGAGTGTTTTTATTTCTCTGGCTAGGTCTTAAAGAAGGGACACGGCAATAAATATATATATATATATATATATATATATATATATATATATTGCTGTGATGTCCCTTATTAAGCCCCACGATTTGTGCTATTTTTATTGCTGTGACATCCCTTATTAAGCCCCAATGTTGGGCATCATTTCTATTGCTATGTTATAGCCCTATTGGATTTTAAGCCCCTATGATGGGTGCCCGTTTTATTGATGTGATATCCCCTTTACAAACCCCATGCTTTGTACGTTATATTTTATTTGTTTACCACGACTAGCTCACTGAATGCTAGACTTCCTAATAATAAATCTTATTTTACCCTTTAAATGGATTCAAATAAAGCAGTTTAAATTCCCACAATATAGTAATTGATAATATGCACAATGTTGTGTAACCTCAAAATTTTCCCCTGAATAGAATATTTACATTACCAAATTATGCTTTCCTGAAAACCAGCAAAAATATCTTTTAATTACTCACAAGTATCGTCGAACGTTGTAAGATGCTTTCCCTGTTTTCATCTTTACAAATGAATTTTTGATGACTTAGAAATACATAATGTATAGCAAATATAAAATTTGAAACAGTCTTAAAATAATAAAATGTTTAAAAATCGCCAACCTGGAACGGTCACTGGAGTTGCCTCATAGTGTCTGTGGTCTGCATCCCTTGCTATGTCCGCTCTACTTATTGGCGAGAATTACCATTTTTGGTTTATTTCTGGTATTTTTCTTTGAATTAACTTTGAGTACCCTTTTAATCGCACTTAGATTTGTGTTAAGGCTTAGACCTCGACACGAACATAGACTTGCATATGAACTTCATCAACTTAGTACATATGACATCAACGAAACTGGCATCAACAAAAAGCCATCTCAACAGAAGCCGTCTATTTGTAGATCGGTTTATTTTTCGTCGCACAATTTTTGCACTTTCAAATTTTACTTATTCTGAATTTTAACGTTTCACTAATTAATTTCATCACGTACATTTCTACTGCATTTGAGCATAGTTTGTGCTTGGTTGAATATGAACTGAACTCTTTATTCATTACCTATTGTGTTTATAAGCCCTTCCCCCAATCGTTTCCATTGGCGTGTACGTTGATTAAGGCTTGTACTTTGCCTTATCTGTGGCAGAAATCGGTATTTTCTCAAATTCCCTGGTTTAATTCTTCGACGAACTGCTCCATCAATCACGTAAGCGTTACAGTATTTTGTTAGGATTTCCGATTATTGCTTTTATTCAGTCACGTATTTAATGTTTATCCTTTAAAAGTTCAGAACTTATCATATAGTGAACCGCCTGGTGTTTATTTGTGTGTTACAGAATGTTGGTTTTCTGAACAAATGTATTCTTTCTAGTTACGTATTTAGTGACGTATTAGAATGCGTTTTCTTATACATGCGTTGATATTTTCGACGAAATTATTAAATATCCAGAATGCCAGTTTATCTATCTTTACCGATAATGTATTTATATTGATGCAATTAGTTGCGTTTAAAACCTTATCTTCACTTATACATTATACTTAAAACATATTACACGACGTACATATTATTATTTTAGCTAAATGGTATCGGATTATTGAAAAATTAGTTTCTTTCTTATGCATTAAATCAAATATACTATGTATATAGTGTCCTCGCAATTGACATTTTGTAGAATAGTCGATTTACTCCTATAAGTGATGGAATTATTTGATTTTCTTTAAGTTAAAATTATTTATATCTATCCTACGACCCCTATGACTTAATCTACCCTCTTATCATAGCATTATATATATATATATATGTGTGTGTGTGTGTTTGTGTGTGTGTGCGTGCGCGTGCGTGCATGTGTGTGTGTATTTTGATGACGTTGAATATACCACTTACTAGGTATTACTGTTTATTTTCTACAGGTATATCGCTAATTCTTTATTTCTGTTGGATGACTTGGTCTCTAAGAATTACTGTAACTCCCAATACCCACTCTACAACAATAGCTAGCATCCTTTTCGTAAGTGTGATGCTTTATCTGTAATATGCTTATTATAAGTTTCTATCAATATACAATTTATCAATCGGAGATTGCTCTGCAGAAGAGAGTACTAAACGTTACATGTGGTATGAAGTCACTGAGGGGGTAGAGGCTCTGATCAAATAGCTCCATGTTTATAAAGAAGTTCAGTCACTTCCAACTTCGGTTTTTCAGCTATTTACCTATTTTGATAGATGTGGTGGTCAAAATCGCAATGTTGATATGGTGGCCATGTTTAGCTTCGCTTTGCATATGAGGCATACCAAAAATTCCTTTCGTCATGCCATACACATCTTGAATGCAATTCTGACCATCCACGCATCACAAAACTAATAGTAAAATAAATGTACCTATTACAGTTCCAGTTTGTTAGGATGGTCAGAGGACCTTTTGAATTCATATACATGAAAAACAAACTTGTAGCTTTTTCAAACTTAATGTGTGAATATTCCCAATTCAAACGAAATAAAATGGTTTGAAATTAAATGGTTTGGGTTCAAAGCACCTTCTGGTGTTATTAAGTTCAAATACACCTTGAATGAAGCGGACCTACACATGAAATTGATATACCTCTATCATATCAAGACCCACTACCAATAATCCTTTAAAGAAACAAGATTTATTAAGTCTACTTCCATTGATTCACAAAGATTGTCATGTATTTTATAATCATTTGCCTACAAGCCCTGGAATTAGACAGTTCTTCCGGCTCAGAATCTGAGGACTGACCATCATCAAAATTTTATTAATGTCTGCTAGTGTAATAATCCACAAATATTCAACTAAGCAAAGTTTTATTTTATTTTAAGTTATTAAAATTACAAAATGTACTTAATGCATTTTCCTCGAATACATTTTTTTTACGAGGTTGTCAATCATTAATCTGCAACTTTCAGTTTCCATATTCGAGTACAATTTAAGTAATGCCAGAAGCTGATATGTTTAGGAAAAGTGTTGTTGTATATGAAAGTTAAACATTATAAAGATGGTAAAATATGATATAACCTACAATTCGTTTTTTCATTGTTTAGAATATGAATTTTGCAGTTTAAGTATGTGACTATTTTGTGTATACATATTATCTCTTATTATGTACAAAAAACTATATAAGAATAAAATTCAATTTATTAAGACTTTCCCATCCTTAAAAAAGCTCTTGAAAAATATAAAAAAAACATGACATCAGCATATGCCATATCGCTTCTAGATATGTTGTTTGTTCAGAAACACACTTGGATTCCAAGTAACGATTTCAACCTGTTACCTTTTTATATTATATATTGTTTATTATAAGTGTTTATATCAATAATTTATACATGACGTTTTTGTTTCTTGGTTAACATATTTTTAAAAAAGTGAACCCATGTGAACAAATACCAGTACTGTTATTTGGCATTTATTTAAATTCATGATTATATTTTGGAAATTGTTTCTAAGTGATTGTAATTTTAAATAAACTTGAATTGTAAATGAACTTGAATCTAAAGAAGGACTAAGAAGTAGACTAATTAACTTTGTGACATTGTGGAAGGTGTAAGACAGGACTGTGTGATGTCCCCACGACTGTTCAATATATTTATGGATAAATGTATTAGGCAGGCTTGCAAAGGAATGGAATGGAAAGTTGGTGAAACAAATGTCAGTGTGCTGTTGTATGTGGATGATGCAGTATTGTTGGCCGAATCGTCACAAGATTTGTAATGAATGCTTGACAGACTCTCAGATGCGTGTGGAAATATGCAATGGAAAGTGAATGTAAATAAGACGAAAGTAATGATTTTTGACAGAGATGGCGGAATTGATGACTTTGTATTTAGAATGGACAATGACATGATAAAGTGAATGACTTCGTGTACCTCGGTAGAAAGTTTTTGAGTAATGGAAAGCTGGATGGTGAAATAGAAAGGAGTGCAAATTCTGAAAGAAAAGTGTCTGGAAGTATGTGGGCAGCAAACGGAAATGAAGGATTGAGTATAAAGGCAAAGCTGGCCATTTACAACAGTGTGTTTGTGCCAACTGTTCTGTATGGAAGTAAAACTTGGGTCTAGCAGAAGAAGCATGTTAGTCATATAAATGTTGCAGGAATGAGGTTCCTAAGAAGTGAATGCTGAAAAATGTTGAGAGTAAAGTGCAAGTGACCCTTAAGAAGTTCAGTGAGCGAAGTATGCTAACATGGTTTGGACATATGGAAAGAATGAATGAGAATAGACTTACGAAATATATATGCAAGCAAGATGACTGGTAGAGCTGCAAGGGGTAGGCCGCGTAAAAGATGGTTGGATGTAGTAGAGGAGGTTCTGAAAGAACGACAAGTAGGAAGTATGAGGAGTAAAAGAGCATACCAAAAGCAATATATAAATGATACATAGGCAAAGGAAGTGTGTAGGGACCGAGGGATGTGGAGAAAGATTGTGAATGGTGCTGGGAGTAAAACTAATGTAGTAATCTAGAGTTATACCGTGCATATCCTCTCAGAAAAAGGTGCTAGGTTTGGCTACTCTAAAAGGGAATACCGTGATTGGTGTCTTGAGTTAATTGTTGGCAGATTTCTGCATCTCCTCTCAGTCAAATTTATTTATACTCATGTTTAAAGAACCATTTGAATAAATTCCTTAGAAGTCATCAGCACAAACAAATTTGGGCTTAATCAGAAAAATAAAGGTTTAGTTTATTATAAACACCCTGTTGATTGCAGAATAATAAATAAGGACCCACACGCCTGATTGCAAATTTTCAAAAGAACCTACAAACCTAAGGAGATTGAGACGACTTGTTTCCCAGCAAACTAGTTTGAAATTCTATGCTCCCAAGGATGAAATGATATCTCTCGGTTTCAAATGAATTCATGATGGCTTTCAAATGAAACTGTAAGGTAAATTTTTTCTAGAAATGTTATTTGTACGGTATTTATGGTTGCTAGCATTTATAAAGTATTGCCCAATGTGCAGGGTTACATTATGAGGAATATAAGGTTTGGACATTGCACGTTTAAATGCAATTAATTGTGATATTTAACCATAAAGGTTAGATGCATTAAGAATAAACCGACAATGTTTACCATTTTTATTTATTGCATGTATTTTGTTATAGGACTATCTCTAGGTCACTAACCCAAATATTAATGTAAGTACATCTAAAAATTGTTTTATGCCTATTTGTTAATAAAAATCCTCAAATGTTATTTTAGAATGGATTTAAGTAAGGCAAGTTGAGAGTGGTTTTATTTGTTCAAAGACAGGTGACCTTTTGTAAGGAAATCCATTTCACCAAGAGAAAACCCCGTAATTAACAATCTCCTAGGTTACATGTCGTTCAGAGGAAATCCTATTAGAACTACATGTAGTTGGCACCCTATAAACTAGATGTATTAGAACCCTAACAGGATAAGTGCTAGCAACGTGAAATCGCACTAAGTAAAATTTGATCGTTATTAATTTTTGTTCAATTTTCTGCATCTTGATTTTATGTGGATTCCCACTCCTTGTGGGCAATTCCAAATTTAAAACTTAAGACTTCAAACACTTGTAACAGTATGCATTACTTGCTTAGTTGTGCATGGAAGACAACAACATTTGGTTGATCTCAAGTGATTCACCTCAAAAATAACAATTCTAAAGACCTTTATAATTTGAATAGTATTTTTATAAGTTATAACGAATTTCATAGTTATATCTTTAACTAAGCTCAAACTACTGCATCAGAAATTCCATTTTCCCAGAAGTCAAGAAACATGCAAGGGTTGTTCGGGTTCACAAAAAGGGTGCCGCGCTAATGATTGAAGAATTCAACAACCAGAGAAACCATTTCAGAAGATCAAATTACTTCATTTCTGGAGAAACATCAACTTCTAACTACCCACCAACATAGCTTTCAAAAAATTTGTCATTTACTCATACAGTTATTACTCTTGATAAAATGTCACTGGCATTTGAAAAATGTTAATATTTATTAGTCAATTTTATTTATTTAAGCAGTTTTTGATTGCGTTGACTATGTTTTCCTTATAAACAAGTTGTATTCCTTGAATTGTGATGAAAGTTGTGTTATTTTTATAAAATCATATTTAATTGGTAGGTTTCAATCAGTGTACTACAAAGATGAATTTTCTGCATTGGTTAAGGCCTCAACAGGTGTGCCTTAAGGTTTCAATTTTGGTGCCTTTTCTATTCTTAGGTTTTATTAATGATCTACCCATATAAATTCTTTATGCCAATGATAATACACTTCATCCCAGCAGTGAAAATTTCTCTCAGCATTGTATTTCAATAAAACGTTCTGTATCATTAGATGTCCTAAAAATGTGCTACTTTAGTGTTTCACCATCACTTGTCTTATACCATTGAAGAGTGGGATCATTGCTCATTTAGTAAATGTATTTTCTATTTACAATGCTGAGCAATACGTGGCCATGTGACATCTAGGTTATCACAGAGAGCTGTTGTTTTGCAAAACAATATTCCCACACTTCCATGTATTTATATACTACAATTCGGAAAATCTACTTAAGTACCAAAAGTACATAAATATATAAAACTTTTAACGTTTAGTAAGTCCAGTTCAACCAGGTGCCTCCTTGCCATAAGCCGTAGTGAAGTAGATTTGCCGCTAATTACATTGGTTGCATATTTTACAATGCTTTGCATTCTAGTATAAAAAACTGCATTTTATACAATTCAAAGTTACAATAAAAATATTCTTTATATAAAGTGCCTTCTATTCCTTACCTTAATAAGGACGTTCTCCAGAAGCCTCCTAAATTCTTAAAATTAATTCATGTAATGGTCTAATACCCAACCTTTTATTTTTGTATTTTTAGTTATTGTTCCGTGTTGCTTCTATTTATATTTTATTTTTATTTATTGACAGGTCCAACACATTTAATTGTATAATGGAGATAAATATTTGATAAATTGATATTTTTATACTAGGATGTTCGATTAAGGTCCATCGATAAAGTGGCTGCTCAAGAAATTCGTGTCAAATCCACAGTTTCAGTTTTGTTTTATTGCCTACTGCATCGATATTAGTGCAAAATGCTGACACATGACCCTTGTTAGATTCGGGATCATAGACTAGTTTTGGTACGCTTAAATTATGAGACAAATTATGTTTAGGTACGTGTTGAGCAAAAAGACTCAATTTTGCGATATTTGGAATAATCTGTGTTCAGAATGATCAACTTGTCCATTCGTTCAATGTATGATAATTATAAACTTTGACACAATTCCAGAATCATTCCAAACATTACAGTTGCGTTGTTTCACATACATTTTGATTTAAGCAGTTTTAAAGTACCTAAGACTCCATCGTTGGTGGATGACAAATTTTATGAATCAACTAGAGTAGATGTGCTTTTTGGAGCAGATATTTTCTCGTGTTATTCCCACAAAATATAAAAATAGGAACCAACACGTAATTTGCAATACTCTTATTTTAGTTACGAGGCTTGTTCAATTGAAACCCATTTTTGGCCAGGTTAGCCTTGGAAACAATTGTAATCACTCAACTGACGTTTTGCAACGTTAGTGGTGTTTGCAAACTTCTCACTGGTCAGTTTCTCATATATATTTGACAGCGATTTTAAGTATTGTCTTTGAAATGATGTTTGTTGTTAACAATCCGACCAAATGTGATCAGCGTGCGGTCATTCAATTTCTGTGTGCTGAAGGTTTACAACCATTGGAAATGCATACACGAATGCCAGCAGTGTATGAAAATGCATGTTTTGCATATCCAACTGTCAAGGAATGGTGTCGAAAATTTAAGAATGGACGCAAAGGGATGAATGATGTCGTGACCAGGTACAATGTGTACTGCATCAACAGACAGGAATATGGCATGTGTGGAAGTAGAGTTTCAATCAGAATATATTCAGAAAGTATTGGTGTATCAGATCTGTTCATAGCATCGTGCACAAACTAGGCTACAGCAAAGTTTGTGCGCAATGGGTTCCTCACCTTTTGTCAGAGAACCAAAAAAACTTGCGAATGGGCTTATCTTTGCAGCACCTCACGGAATACATACAAAATGGTAACGATTTTCTCTCGTTAATAATTGCTGGCGACGAATCTTGGTGTCATTATTTTGAACCATCCACTAAGCTGTCATCGACGCAATGGAAACACACAAATTCTCCGCCACCAAAGAAGTTTAAAGTTCAACCTTCTGCCAGTAAGGACATGTTGACATTTTTTTCGACCATGAAGGATCCTTGATAGAATTTACAGAACCTGGGGTGCATATCAACGCAAACCTGTATAATGGAACTTTGAACAAGTTACATCAAGCAATAAGGCGAAAACGTCCAAGGAAGTTTCCACGTGGTGTTATTCTGCTTCACGACAATGCTCGACCTCATGTTCCTAACGTAGTGAAAGAAATGGAGGATATTAGAGCACCACCCTATACTCCTGATTTATCGTCTTGCGATTTTCACATCTTTGGGCCACTGAAAAAAGCGTTAAAAGGTAACCGTTTTCAGTCAGACGAAGAAGTACAAAACGCCATGAAAAAATTCTTCGAGCAGCAGCCACAAGATTTCCTTAGGCAGGGTATACATAGGTCGACGAAACAATGGGATATGTGCCTTAATCGTCGCGGTAATTATTTGTAAATTTAGTTGTCAATAAATTTTCCCTGAACCAAAGATGGGTTTCAATTGAACAAGCCTCCTATTTTGTAAGTGGAAAATTGCCTTTCACTACAAAATAGCATGCAGTGCCTGTTTGCATGGTGCAACTACAGAAGTCAATGACAATTTGAATCAGTTGAAACAATTTTGGAAAACAGAAAATATTATTAAAAATGACCAAGAAACATAATCACAAAATGAATTAGCAGAACAGTTTTGTAAATAATTTCACAAGAATCAAGGAACATTTCCAGGTACACCTTTAAAAGGAAATTTAGATGAGTTCCAATGGGGCTCCCATTGCACTCAAAACATTTTGAAAAACGTTTTTGACAAATAAAGGCTTCTTCCTAGAATATTCAAATTTTATTAAAGAATTTGTAGAAGTATTGGGGGTTAACCCCTTTACATGACAATGATAACTAGCAGTTTATGGTGAAGTAGAGATGGCAAGGTTACACCGAAACTTAAAATAGTAATGGAAGGCAGTGTTGTTACAAAAACTGGTGTTTCTTGGAATAGTATTCTATGTAATGAAGAAATTATTCAGCACGAATTATTTCACATTTTATTGCTATTTAATACTCATATGTTTGTATGTACCTACAAATTTCGGTAGAGCACACATGAAGAAAACAAACTTGGGAGATAGGATTTAGGTTGCCTTTCGGATTAAAATCCTGTCCTCATTTAGCAACAAGGTGTTTATTGCAACTAACTATTTGAGAAAAAGAATTTCCTTTGGTTTCATATTTGACATATACATATATTGATTGTCTTTTTGGAGATCAAATGGAAAGTTTGTTACAAGTCCAAACTAAACATAAATTTATTGAGTTAAGCTAAATTTGAAGTATACAAATGATGTTCCAACAACGTGGAAATACTGCAAAATGTTTTGCAATAATTTCATGTAAAAAAACATTGCACAGGATAATTTAAAGACTCCAAAGCCTATCGTTTAATGTAAAAACACTCCAATTTATAATGAATTGTGAAAGAAAAACAGTTCTGGACTTTATTCTGAAACTATTTGATCCTTTCGGGTTTTTAGCCAGTAATTACTGTCAAGGTTCTTAATGTAAAAAATATGGGCTGCAAGTCCAAACTGGGACACTAAACTGCCTGATAAAATTAAAGAGGAATTGGAAATATTTTTCCAGGAATTTTGTGCAAATACAAATAGGTGTTTAAATTTTTCAGACTCAATATTTCTATTGAACTAGTTGGATTTTGTGACACAAATTCATTAAAGGGCTTGTTTTATGTACAAATAGTTATTATCGATCATACTGTACAAGTAAGACTGTTAGTTTCTAAATCAAAACTCAATTCCCTAAAAACTATATCGATAACCTCGTTGATCTTATTTAGAAATGAGTTTTATCACAAAACATTCAAAACTGTAAATTGTGATGGAATGATCCTGGATTTTTGGCATAATACAGGTTTAAAATGGACAAAAATGTCAACTTCACTGAAATTTTGCCAGATGAAGCAGGTAATAAACGTTGCTATTCGGGGACGCAGAAGTTAGCATTGTTTGAAAAATTCTAACTTCACAAAAATAAAAGTTTTGACTTGCTGCTTGTTTTATTTGTAGTTGTAAAAATAAAACTAAAAAAAAATTCAAAATTTATTAATATGCGAGCTAGATGAAGCATGTACAATTATTTTAAAATAAGTTGAAAGAGAATATTTTACAAAGGAAATTTTAGAACTAAAAGCAGGCAAGCCATGTATGTACGTCAACGTTATCATGAAGTCCTTTTTTGGATTTGCAAGGATAGTTGTGTTGGAGGAAGGCTGCAAAATAGTGCACTTGCATATGAACAAAAGTTTCCAATAATCCTACCTTCAAGGTTCAATCACAAAAATTATTATAGAAAACAAGCATTTAAGATTGTTACATGCCAGAGTATGATTAACATAGTCAATTTTGCAACAGCAACATTGGGTGAATTGCTAATTATTTCTAAATGTTTAATCCGTTGAAAGCTAAATTCTGAAGCTTTTAAGCAGTCGATGGTTAGTTTGCCATGCGATAACAATATAGCTTGACCTTTTGAGAAAATCTGCGAATTTTACAGGGTACTTTTACATCAGGTAATCGATATTCCAAAAAGAATTATAGAGGCAATGTAGTAATTTTGTTTGTAACAAAAACGATTCACTTAGTAGTTTCGGATTTGAAAATGGAGACTCATTAGTGTATTAAAGTTTTGTAAGCAGGAAGCGTTCTTCAAACGCCAGCTATAATGGCATCGCTTTAAATGAGCTGATAATGAATCAAGAAAGTTGTTATATAAAAACTGATCAGTTTCAAAAATGTATAGAATTTTATAGTGGTCATTCCACCCAAAATTTGCGGATTTTTGAGCACTACAATCTTTTAAAGGGGTAGTGAAATTAATGCAATTTGTGAAGAATTCAACTTTCTTCAATAGCTGTTGAATTCAAGGCCATTATAAACCTTGACAGATGATCTATCTGACATATCGTTTAACTCCAAGCCATGTTGCGATTGGTGGTCTTTTAGCCCATTTACCAGAAAGTAATGTTTCGGATACTCCAACAAATAAATAAATTTTGAAAGATTTGTACTTGTTTTTGGAGAGCTGGTCTACAGAATAGCAAAATAGAGGCCAACATGAAAACAGGTAATGCATAATGTAAACGAAGGTATGTTAGGCACTTGTTCTAATGAATATCTAAGTGGAATCGTTTATTTTGAGTAGACTCACTTGTTGGTTCATTCAACAACCACTTCGCACTTCTACAACACATCCAAAACTTCGATTCTTTCTATTGAATCAGGTAAAGAGTAATTGTTTAAATATTGCCAATATATTGTAGTAATTTAGTTTGACGAGACGGTAAATGAAATAGTCTTTAAGGTTAGTATCTATAATGGATTTTACAGTAAGTTTTACTTTGCTCTTCGATTTTAACGGTATGATACTTGTTTGTACATTTGTTTACTTTACTTTGTATTAGAGTTCAAAATTATGTATAGATATTGCAAACGCACATCTTGAAAAGTATTGAGATAACAACAATTCTTCTATGAGTTTTTCAATCCATTTGCTGTGGACTTGAGCACGTAGTTAATAAAATCATTTAACTATTAATCCTGACGGCTAACTGGAAGGTGCAGCATAAGGACCATAATGCTAAATCTCATTCGTTTTCATAATTATTTTAGAGCCAACATGTACATAAAACGTTGTAGAACAAAAAATACTACATTCATACACACTGTTCAAATTTTTAATTTTCAGAAATGGTAGGAAATAAAAATTTTATTTTAAAAAAGTTTGCAGTCAGAATTTAGAGTAATTATATTCATTTTAACAAAACAAATACACGAGTGGCAAATGTTCAAACAAACCATTTATTGCCAAACTACGAACATTTGCTAATTGATATTGCAATATTTTTCAAGTTCTCAATGCAATTTTTAGCTCCGATACTTAGAAATGTTCATTTAGAATAAATCTCATTTTAAATTTTTCCCTAAAGAAAGAAATAATTAGACAAAAGATCAGGGTAATCTAGCAGACCTCGACCCAGAAACCTACTCTGGCATCTAATGTACAGCACGGTTTTCGTAAAGTCGACAGCGGTTTTCATAAAGTTTCACAGTGAAATTGTTGACCCTACAACTTTAAGAAGCACAAAAGGTTTTAACATGCACTAACATACATATGGATACAGTAGGATAGTTCAGAATAAGATTCCTTCCAAAACACCCGTTTTCACTTGAGCTCGTCATCGTCCCACCAATCTTCAAGTGTTTTCATTGGTTACGACAATAACCGCACATTTTTCAAGGCGCGTGATTCGACATTTGGCAAATAGAATACCACAAACTGTATATTCTTGACCCATAGTGCTTGAGAACTTAAAATGCAATTTTATGCGTAACAACCTAATTTAAACCACAAAAATAATGACGGGAGATAAAGCTTTCCCTTTAGGATTAAACAAAAATTGCTATACCTAATATTAAATTAAAACTTTGTGGAGTAAATAAGGGTAACAACTTTTTCTTATGTTGAACATATTTAAACAAAACACTTCAATAATCGGTATATGTCAAACAGCAACGACATATGAATGGTTTAAACTATTTATTTTTATAATGCAGTATCAATTAGTGGTTTTAGAAAATTAAATACGAAGGGTTGGTAGTTTTTCTTATCGATTTACACTTTGGGTCTGAAACAATTACAGAAGCAAATATTTGAATATTAAAAATTTAGAATCGAAATCCCTATGCTGCATCTTGCAACTCCATCGAGAACAACAAAATATACATATACAACCAAATTATTTTTCAATGTCAGAATTATAGCCTTGGGTAGCTTAATGTGGTCCTAAAAAAATATTAAGACAGTAGGTGGTTTCCAAGAAAAAAAAAAGGACTATACACACCAATGGTATTTGCCCATACAAAAATATAATTTTATATAAATAACAACTTTCATGTTAATGAAAGTGATATTTCTCAATTAACAATGCTTTAAGCTTCATATCCGACCACATAAATTTGTTAGTACATAAATTAGAATCGTTTCATAATACAAATGCTATAACCAAAAATAAAAAAAACTTGAACAGCATATTTACTTACCACCAATTCAAATATCTAAATGTATGTTTTAACCTTTATAACTGTAATAACAATAAAATGCATTTACACGTTGCAGGTCCCAGTCTTTCAAAAGGAAAATAAATCGCTATGACTAAAAATTATTGCTATTAGATTTATAAGTTATATTAATGTATAAAAGTGGTTTACATGATAAAAGTACAAGGTAAAGGTAACACAACTTTCGTGTACGATTTTGTGAAATAAATAACATACCAATCTACATATTTTATAAACTATGTCAAATCCAAGACAACCTTCATAAGCGAAGACCGTGTAAAAGTATTTTTACAACC
Source organism: Platerodrilus igneus (assembly GCA_036346225.1). Lineage (NCBI taxonomy): Eukaryota > Metazoa > Arthropoda > Insecta > Coleoptera > Lycidae > Platerodrilus > Platerodrilus igneus. The sequence goes on from JARFIW010001052.1 coordinate 10,732,567, forward strand.
ATATTACATCTTTCTTTATTTTGAAATTTAGCCATAAGTGTCAATTTATTCTCACCCCAAAGATACACATTATATCAAGAGCCAAAACCATATTAAAATATTAAATAGCACCAAATACTCTGAAGTAAAAAGTATGAGATTCTACTTCGATAACTGTAACATCAAGAATTGTTTATTATTTTACTTCTTCGCTTATGAATCTCAGCTTACGATAATCTATTTATAAGCTGTAACAGCGTAATAGTTCAGTTTGCTGATTAATATTATCTACAATTATACTAGAAGAACCACAAAAACTACAGCATTCGTCTAACAACTAAATTAGTTAGGTGTGTCATACACATTCACACGTAATACAATGAAAGTCCGGGACCCGCCAGCGGTAGGAGCACAGAGGTGTTTGCCAAAACACTTAGAATATTACTAGTATAATAGTGGCAACCTAGATCTGAGCTCCAATAACGCTTGAAATCATGTGCGAGTGAAGGGAAAACTAAGTTCAACGCAAGTATCCTTACAACCACAATATATTAAAATAAGATAAAGAAATTCCTAATTACATTATTTTATAAGTTGAAACATTTAAAAATCCACCAGGCATATTGTGGCAGAAGGCGAGAAAGGGAACATTTTGTAAGCGGTATACACAGGTAGAAATAAACACTTGCTGCTGGGCAGCATCCCCTTCATTGTTCATTTAGTTATTAAATTATAAGTTGTTTTCAATCTAAGTATGAATTTATGAGGGCCGGGTCATCACATAGCATATTTGCGAGTCCACTCGCGTGCAAGCTCGTTGTACTTTTCCCGGTCTGTTTTATATATCCTAGCAATTTCTGGAACAAGAGGATCATCTGGATTTGGATCACATAATAGCGAACAGATTGACAACAATACTGAAACAAATAAAGAATATTAATTACTTTCAGAGTAAAAATGTAAGCACAACTTGTATATTCAGTAATTAAGTACATTATGTATGATTGAAAGCTTTGAACTTCACACATCGAATGTATTACACTAGCCCAATTTCAAATTTGCATTGACTTGACTGAGAAAATTGTTGAATTTTGAACAAAAGAAAAACTAAAAAGATCTTGGACATACTACTGTAGCATCAACAAAAAAATAACTGGATGGTGAAGTTTTTGACCAGCAGAGTTTTTCATCATCAAAAATTTGTTTGACAAATTAGAATGTGTGAATGGCCAGAAGATTTGGTTGCTTCAGATTTACCACAATTCCAAACACCAGCAGTAACAATTGATCCTTTATGCAAGCGATTCAATGCTTTGATAAATACTCCCTGTATGTTTGTTGTGGTTTATTTAGCATTTTTCTTAATCTTCGTTGGGAATTAAACCACTCATAGTTTTAAAATTATCTTTATTTACGTTTCGATCCATGACCTAGGATCATTGTCAAAATAATAAAAACTTCAAGTTTGACATTTATGACATAAATTGAAGGCCACTTTGATTTATTGATGTTCGAAATATTTGGTTTGAGTACATAAAGTGAAAATTTTAAAGTTTAAAAGAATAATTGCCTTCAATTTGTGTTGCGGCCTAGGACCGGTTTTTTTTTCAGGTAGCCAATATGCTTAACATGAAATCAGCTGATTAATTTTTATTGGTAATTTTAAAAAATTCAATAATTTCAGGATTGGAAACATTTTTTAACATGTTTATATTTATACGGTTGAGAGGATGGTTATTAAAGAACTGTGTGATTACGTTATCGTAAGTTTGCGTATCACATAATTTACTTTTACTGCTCGTCACATACCTGGAAAATTAAATATTATACCCGATGCTCTTTCTCGTGATGCAGTTGCCTTAAATCGTCCTAATTTCGGTAACGTAATCACACACTTCTTTAATAACCATCCTCTCAACCGCATAAATAGAAACATGTTAAAAAATGTTTCCAATCCTGAAATTATTGAATTATTTAAAATTACCAATAAAAATTAATCAGCTGATTTCACGTTAAGCGTACTGGCTACCTAAAAAGTCGATCCTACGCCGCAACACAAATTGAAGGCAATCGTTCTTTTAAACTTTAAAATTTTCACCTAATGTACTCAAACCAAATATATCGAACATCAATAAAAAAGTCACCTTCAATTTATGTCATAAATGTCAAACTTGAAGTTTTTATTATTTTGACAACGATCCTAGGTCATGGATCGAAACATAAATAAAGATAATTTTAAAATCAATGCTTTGATGTTGATCCAACACCTAGAATTTTTCCAACAACTTAAAGGGAAAAGTCTACACAAGCGATTTGTAAACAATTACTAACCTAATAAAGGACATTAAATAAAAATTGGTGAATTTGAGCAACAGGTATATTAAAAATTTGTTCAATTTTGGTGAACAAAAATTGTAGCTTGCCGTATACCAACAGAAAATCTTCTTGTAATGTTCTATTCTGCAATTCGATTTATTTTGATTTTGAGAGTGATTTTATTGTTGGCGATGTTTAGGTTGCTTATGTTTCTTTTAAAATTGTTTATTATTTCATGTGCATTTCAAATGTGGTTTAGTTGTTGATACACAAGTTTTGTAGATAGTAGTCTTCCTTATTGAGGGAGTATCTTTTGTGTTACGCTATCGACCTAGTCAGCATCTAATTGTAATAATTTAGGTATTGTGACGAGTTTTAAGTATTCTATTTTAGAGATTTTTGTACAGTTAATGATTTAATAATACCCATATTTTAGAGATTGATTGGGTGACCACAGATACATCTTTTGCAATAAACCTTGGGTATTCGATATGAATGTTATTGATTCCTGCTCTTGTTATGATGGTTTAGGGATTTTCTTCTCGTTTTTTTTAACGTTACACGTTTCAATATGTTTGATATATGTGATGTGGTATTGAGCCTATACTAATTGGTGTCATGGTCTGTGGAGATTGAGAGTGCACATTTGGAATTCTACTGTTGAGTTTTGAAGAATATAAGAGTACCCCTTGATATGGCCGCCCCTGTTGAGCAACGACTTGCAGTATATTCAGAGTGGTTTTAAATTACAATTTTTGCATTATTATGTTTCAATTTAAATTTTCAATGTTTTGGTTATTAAAGGATAATCTTTATAATTATACGTTTAGTGCACTAAACGTGCAAAGTCGCTGCTTGTTTTCATGAAATAGTTATATGTGAAATTTATTAATTTTACTGCTGAAAAGTTACAGTTAATAATTAATTAATTTAAATAAGATTTATTAGGTCGATTGTTACGATGTATGCAAGGCGATTGGTACCATACACGATTGTGCTTAGTTACACTTATACTCTTTTGTTATTTAAGACGTCTTGAATTTGAAAGATATTATTTTTCTTTGGATATAACAAATCTGAACATTCTTTCATTATACACTGTAAATGGGGTAAATATTATTGTTCCTCACAAACCAAAAATCTTATGAAATAGAATGTTTGATTACTTCAGCGCCTATTTTAATTTCCCCTAATTTTGAAGAAACATTTTATATACGGACTGATGCCTCACTTACTGGCTTAGGTGACATTTTATTTCAAGAGAAAGATGGTTTAGAACACCCTCTCGCTTATGCAAGTTGTACATTAACTACTGCTGAACAGAAATATTCAGCTACTGAACGTGAGCTTGTTGGAGTAATCTTTGAAATTGAAAACTTCAGGTTATGTCGAAGGAACTTAATTTATAGTAATTATCGATTGTGTTGCCCTTACCTGGTTAAATCATTTAAAACAACTCGCTGGACGTTTAGCCAGATGGAGTTTACGTATCACACAATTTACTTTTGCTGCTCATCACATACCTGGAAAATTAAATATTATACCCGATGCTCTTTCTCGTGATGCAGTCGCCTTAAATCGTCCTAATTTCACTCCCGATACCTGGTATTCAAATATGGTACAAAAAGTAACTGAACATTCTGAAAACTATCCTTCCTTCTGCGTTATCGAAAATGGTTTAAATAAATTTGTTAGTTCTTCTACATTTAAACCTACTAACCTACCTGAATAGATCTGCACCTTGAAGAAGTACTAGATTACTAGAATGGGTAGAACGGCTTCAGAGTTACAGTCATCTAAAGAGCCGAACTATAGGTTTAACCAAATTAGTGGTGTCTTTAGTGAGGAAACAGACTAAGACAGGACCCCGAAAGATGGTAGCAGCTTTTTCAGTACTTTTAGAGTGGCAGAGACAATAGGGGGTCAGCATGGCATTCTAACACACACTACTGCGATACCATACCACCATACTCTCCCAAATATGCAACGTCCTTAAATTGATATTTAAGATAATGGCATCCTCTGGGGTAAAAAATTCCTGAGTTAAAATAGTCCCCCATTCGGATCTCCAGGAGGGGACTACTTCGGAGGATGTAATCAAAAGGTATAAAAAAAGAGTCGTGAACATTCTGCGAATCGGAACATAGAATGTCAAAAGTATGATGCAAGTAGGTAAGCTAAAGAACTTGAAAATTGAAATGGACAGGTTAGCATTAGACATAGTAGGGATCAGCAAAGTTTGGTCGCCAAAGGCGAGGGATTTTTGGAGCGGAGACTTTAGGTTAATTCACACAGGATCAAAGGAAGGAAATTCGGGTGTAGGGATAGTTATGAGGTAAAAGCTAGGACACTGTGTAGAAAACTACCTACAAAAGAATGCAAGAGTACTCATGTTTAGATTAGAATCTAAACCGGTAAATACAGTAATAATACAAGTATACATGCCCACCTCTAGTTACAGTGAGGAAGAGGTAGAAGCGATCTAAAAAGATATCGAATAGATAGTAAAATACCTAAAAGGACATGAAAATTTAATTATTATGGGGGATTTTAATGCATTGGTAGGTGAGAGTAGGAAGGAGCGGTAGTAGGTTTATTTGGTTTTGGCACAAGAAACGACAGGGGAAATAGGCTGGTAGAATTTTGCGACAAGAACAATTTAATCTTCACAAACACATTATTTCAACATCATGCTAGAAGACGATACACGTGGAAAATGCCAGGAAATATAGGAACATATCAAACAGATTACATTATTGTTAGACAACGATTTAGGAATCAAGTAAAAGACTAGAATCTACCAAGAAGCAGATATAGACATTGACCACAACATCATAATAATAAAGGCAGCTCCTAAATTTAAAAATTTAAGAAAAGAGAACAGAAAAAAACACTTTGACTTTGAGAAACCAAAAGGTAAAGATATCCAAGAAAGATTTGAAAAAAGTTAAATGAATCGCTAAAAGATATCGGGACAATTTCTGATACCAAGGAAGTAGAAACAGAATGGAGTAACATCAAATCCAGCTTAGACATGGCACCCAGAGATATTCTGGGGTACACACATAAAGAAAATAAGAAACCGTAGATAACAAAAGATATCCTGAATTTAATAAAAGAAAGTCGAAAATACAAAAACAAACAATACGAAACTGGAAAACAGAGATACAGAGCAATAAAATGGGAGATTATTCGCAAATGCAGGAAAGATAAAAAGAAACTGATAGATAAAAAGTACAAAGAGGTACAAACTAAGATGGAAATAGGAAAGACAGATGAAGCATACAAACTCATTAGACTGAATTTTAGGGATCTAAAACCATATAGCAAAAATATAAGGGACACGGAAGGAAACATCATTATAAAAAATGTAGAGAAAGTGATTAGATGACGAGAATATATAGAGTATTTATATGCAAGACAGGAACTAACAGCATTTCAACAGGGATCAGACATTGACAATGATTACTTAGGATATCCTATACTTAGAGATGAGTTTAAATTAGCATTAAAGGGCCTGGAAAATGGTAAAGCACCGGGTATAGCTAAGGTGCAAACAGAAACTCTATGTAACATCATAGTCACTACGCCAAAAAAAAAGAGAAGCACGGATAGATGTGAAAATTTTTGAACAATAAGTTTGACAGCATGCGTGTCAAAAATATTAACTGGAATTGTACAAAGACTGATGGAAAAACCTGCTGAAGAAGTACTAGGAGAAGATCAATTTGGGTTTAGGCGAAACAGGGGAGCACAGGAGGCTATTTTCGTTCTAAGGGTGATAATTGAGAAGCGAATAGGCAAAGGGGAAAGCGTGTAAATAGGGTTTGTATATCTGGAAAAAGCATTCGACAATGAATTATGGAAAACAATGTTTGAAATACTCCAAAAGATTGGAATGAGTTTGTACATAGCTTATACATTGTCCAAGTTAATAATTGAAAACTCACCTATCCAAAAGAAATCGCCATTCAACTATAACCTACCACCCTTCATATTAAGACTAATTAAACTTAAGAGACAGTTATACAGGCAAATCTTTAAGAATGATAATGCAGTCCTACTTAAATCACAATATAATCAAATCAACAAAGATATCCACAACCTAATATTCCAATTTAAACAACACAAATGGATTTTAGCATGCAAAAATATAAACTCTGTGAAAGGTAAAACGTACTGGAACGAAATTAAAAACTGTCAAAATATAGATCAATGACACAGCAAACCACAGAGTTAACATTCAATAATCGCTCACTTAATACAGATATTGAAAAATGTAATGCATTTGCTGATTATTTCAAAGAAATATGTAAGTTTAACTCTAACAAAGATTTCGAAAAAGACACATTAGAAGAGATTAATCATTGGTATAACAATTTTTTTAATGTTATTCCCGATCTAGACAACATGCAAGCTATTGCAGAAGTAGAGTATTATGAAGTACTATTCAGAGGCAAAAACACAGCACCAGGGAAGGATTTTATCAATCAGAAAGTCCTTAGACAGCTAGATCCTGATGTGCATACTAAAATACAAGAAAATTATAACTACTGTTTATTGAATCACTACTTCCCTGAAGCATGAAAAGACGGTACTGTAATTTTAATCCCAAAACATAATGCTGATCATTCACAACCACAAAATTATCGACCTATCACACTCCTGCCAGTTGTTGGAAAAAAATTCGAAAGTATTTTGAAAAAACGACTTCACGAAGAAATTTACTATGCCATCCCACCCTATCAGTTTGGATTTAAAGAAAAATCCTCAATAATTCATCCAATGGCTATATTAACATCCAATGTACAGGCAGTCAGACTGAAAGGACTGAAGATTACAGGAGTCTTTCTAGATATTAGAAAAGCGTTTGACTCTGTTTGGCACAGAGGCTTATTATATAAACTATACAGACTGAACTGTTCTCACTCGCTAATATGGATCATCAAACGCTACTTAGCACACAGAAAATGCCAAATAAAAATCAACAACGTTCGATCCCAATCATTCTCCTTACATCCTCTATTGTAGTGATATCTGTGAAAAACCAATGGAGAACAGCAATATCCTTCAATTTGCCGACGATACAGCTGTGTTATGCTACACCTCCCTCTCTCATTTTTGCTTGTGTCTTGTTGATCGGGTACACTCCAAAGTCAGCGCTAGGGATACCATTATTAGAACCCTGTTTTTAGTTTTTGTTTTTAGTTTTTGTTTCAGTTTGTCAGATTTTTAGGTTTGTTAGATTGTTAGAGTTTGTTAGGTTTGTTAGATTTTAGGTTTGTTAGGTTTTTATTTAGAATTTTATTAGGGTGGATTAATTATGAAGTTAGAATTAATTAGAAGCACGATTATTTTTCGCGTTTAAACCCAATGTAGTACCTCCGGGTGGAGCATTGGGGACGTGGCCGCAAGTATAGCGGCCGTTATTCAAATTATAATGTGTTATGCTACAACAAAAACTTAATCAGCACTATGTCCGCATTACAAACACAGGTGGATAACCTACTAGCTTGGGCCAACACATGGCGAATCGAAATAAATCCTTACAAGTCAAAGCTGCTCATTTTCAATCACAAAAAACAAAACAATTCACCGACAATCACCATAAATAATGCCACTATTAAACCTTCGAAATATATTAAATATTTAGGCATTGAATTCGATAATAAACTAAATTTTAATTATCATACATCTAGGAAAAAGAAACAAATGATCACTAGGGCAAAACATTTTAGAGGGCTTACATACAAAGAAGAAGGAATTAACATAGAAACTGCTGCCAATATATACAAAATGATATGTAGACCTATGATTGAATATGGATCCATTATTTTAGTTAAATGCAAAAATTCAACACTAAAGAAAATACAAGTAACCGAAACAACAAGTCTCCGTAAAATCATTAAAGTACATCATCCCATACACCCACTGTACAATCCTTCCAATACACACCTTTACAATAGAACTGGAATAGAACCAATAGCTATAAGGTTGAAAAAACTATTTCACTCATTCTCAATTCAAGAAAATAATAGAAATTTAATCAAATCCCAGATTTTAAAAATACCTGAAAACCTCCAACGCAAAAGAAAACACCCAGATAGAACTCTTTATGAAGAAATTCTTCGCTCAAGTAATGAACAGCAATGACTCTCCCAGCATCAACTATAACCATAACCAACTATTATCTCTACATCATTGTATTTAAGTTTAATGTATTGTAAAGAAATATTATTGTACATAGGCTGAAAGACCTTGGTCGATGGCCTTTTGGTACAGAAGTATCAATAAAAATTAATTCTCTTTCTCTGGACAAATATCTGTATTGGGGGATCTTGGCAGCTACATACCGTTCATTTACATTCCCAATGCTCCACCCGAAGGTACTACATTGGCCAGGAGGCGAGTTTTTTGTTGCCTGGAAATTTAGAATTTTGCCGAACCCATGCCAATCCAGGCAAAGTAAGGATTTTAACGTGCGTGACAACACTCACACACGGGACCTCCATTTAACCTCTCATCCGAACGAGGGCGTAATTTTTGTGAAAAATGCTCACCTGCCATTTTTCAAGCGCAGTCGGCCGTGTCGGGATTTGAACCCAGGACCTTGGGATCCGTAGTCTTATGCTTACTACATTGATCCACGGCGACGCCGGAAGCTACATACCACTGAATATCGGTGAAATATGACATATACAGGGTGTTCCATTAAGCGTATCGCGCGGCTGTATATCAAAGTATAAGGCCGTGAGCTTTGCGGAAAAAAATTTATTGAGTAAAGTGGCCAAGAGAAATTGCTGGAAATTATTTTTAAGTTTCAATTTCTACCGCAAGGGGAGTATTTGCTAAGGTCAACAACAAAATTCAATTTTTCTCCCAAAATTTAAGCACAAGGTATTATGCTCAAAACGCAAATAGGCAGTTATCTTTATTATTCACAACTTTTATTTGAAACTTTTTTCTGTAGATCGCACAATGACAGCTGCAGGACCTGGTAAATTGGTTTACATGTAAATAGGGTTATCTCACAATACCCATGTTGGAATTTAATAATCTTAGAATCGTTTGAAAGAGAATTTCTCAGGGATCAAGAAAAACAACTAAATTGAGTTTTCTAATGTTTTCTAAATATGTTAGAGGGCGCTTTTTCCAATCATGCCAGTTTTTGTTCACTTACTTAAAAAAATTAAATGTAAAGACATATTTATCAAAGGGGAATTGAATGAAGGGTAAAAAAAGATTTTAGTGAAAATCGCACCTCGATATCTTTAATGGTTCTTAAGTTATTGCAAAAAGCGTATTCATATTAAAAAATATGTACTTCCTTGAATTTAGAATTAAATAGCGTTTTGAATTATTTAGTTATTCTTCATTTTAAAGAAAAGGAAATACAGAATTGTGATTTTTGTTTACATCATTATTACGCTAACAGAGTCTCAAAAACAATTACAAACAACGTTGTCTTTCCTTGTAGTCGATTAAACATTAATAATAATAAATCTGAGGAAAATGCGGGTGGGATTACTTTAGCATGATTGTCTATGAAAATGTTGTATTTTCAATGGCTAATTTTGTAGCCCTAAGAAAAGGCCGTTTTAGTCAACTGGTAAAACTAAATACATATTTAATGCACACAAACAGAACAACTAAAACGAACAATTAACAACTAACATTATTGCAACACATGTTCAAAGTGCCTTCCATCATTAAAAATACATTTTTCTAATCTTCGATGGGTGCTTGACAATGCAGTTTCAATTTCGGCTCTTGAAATGCTTGTTATGGCGTTTTGAATTCGAGCAATCATATCCTCGCGTGTGGTAGGTCGTGTTTAGAAAACCATATCTTTTAGCCTTCCCCATAAATAAAAGTCTAAAACAGTAAGATCTGGTGATCTAGCCGGCCAGGGAAATAAACTTCCTCTTCCCATCCAGCGATTTGGGAAGGTCGTTTCTAAATAATTTCTAACTTCCACGGAATAATGTGCTGGGCAACCGTCATGCTGAAACCACATGTTCTGCCTAGTTTCTAGTGAAACAGCCTCCAAAAGTTCAGGTAGATTTTTGACCAAAAAATGCAAGTATGTTGCTCCATTCAAATTTCCATTAATAACAAATTGTGTCTAAAATTCTGTTTTTAATAATGCCGCACCAAACATTTACACTCCACCTGTGTTGGTGATCAACTTGTAGCATCCAGTGAGGATTAGTTTCAGACCACTAATGCATATTATGTAAATTTACTCCTTCATCGCTACTAAAGGTAGCTTCATCTGTCCATAATATGCGGGACAAGAATAAGGGATATTCAGTGCACATATCTTTCAACCAATGGCAATGATTCAATCTTCTGACGGTATCGATATCTTAAAAGGTTCTGGTGCAAAACTGCATGATATGGATACAATTTGTGGTTTATTAGAATAGGATGCACCGATGTCGTAGGTATCCCTAAATTTGCAGAAAGTTGCCTGGTACTTACATGCAGATCTGCATCAACGCACGCAAGAACATTTATTACACTGTTTTCATTTGTAATTGTACGTTTTCTTGTAGGCATTTTAATTGGATGCACACGCCCTGTTTCTCTTAAACGTTTTGCCAATCGTGTAAATACAATCTTACGATTTAAACCTGAATTCTTACAGTTTAAAAAGTCGATAAATACATCGCGCAAGCGCGAAATAAGCGACATCACGGGCTGTTGGTAACGCTAACCTTTGTACAGATTTTGCACGCCCATCTGACAATGACATCACCAATACCCTAATTAATACGCAATTACGCCATATATAAATTTAAGACAATAATTATGCAGCAAATACTCACATGAATATGTCCCTGAGTTAAAGATGGCTTCTGTTGAAATCCATCAGGGCTACTGAGGGGCCTTTTTAAGGCAATTAACAGAGGGTACGCCTACGCCATCCAAATAACTTGGGCTCGATCTCGGGGCTCCACTCCGGAGTAATTAAAGATGGTGCTCCGGAGGAGAATGCGGTTCGGCCGACGGCTACAGATTACCTACCTATGGAGGGAAAGGAAGGAAACATGGAATAAGGGCGACAAACAAAGATAATCAGGCAAGGATATCTACATAGATAAGGATAACGATACGTTACCGAAAAACGTCCACTCCACTCGAAGGTTCAGGCAAAAAAGCCACGTTCAAGCGTCTAACGGAAACTTCTCCCCACTTTTGTCTTTCACGCGTCGGCGCGAAGTTATTCGTCCAACCCACTTTTGACGTGACGGAAATACGTGCACCGTGTCTTTTGAATTTATGGCGCAAAACTTCCGCACATCAAAATTAAACTAAAACATGTTTAAGGGCCAATTTGGCACGTAACAACCATTTTGGTATAATGTTTTCTTTCAGGATATGCCAATGCATATTCACGCTCAGCAATAGCCACGTTTTCAAAACTTTGAAAGTAAATTCTAAGCATGTCATAAGCTTCAGCATTAGAGAAAGACATTTCTGTAGTTCAAAATTAACAAACAAACTTACACACAGAGCATACACGATTTAACTACTATAACAATAACTAGTATGGCAGAGTTATACCTGTTGACAGATATGGATGTTTTTGTTTTCATCGCTTACTTGATGCATTTTAAAGGGATCTATTAGCGACATACTATTAATGTTTATAAACATCGTCACTAAATGAAAGGCACTTTTGAACATCTGCTATAATAATATGTATGACTAAATAATTTCAAATATTTGATCCGAAAATTCAGGAAAATTCTAATTAGTACTGGGATAGATCTCTAAAATGCACATACTTTTTGCAATAACTTAAGAACCATTAAAGATATCGAGGTGCGATTTTCACTAAAATCTTTTTTTTACCCTACATTCAATTCCCCTTTGATAAATATGTCTTTCCATTTAATTTTTTTAAGTAAATGAACAAAAACTGGCATGATTGGAAAAAACGCCCTCTAACATATTTAGAAAACATTAGAAAAATCAATTTAGTCGTTTTTCTTGATCCCTGAGAAATTCTCTTTCAAACGATTCTAAGATTATTAAATTCCAACATGAGCATTGTGAGATAACCCTATTTACATGTAAACCAATTCACCAGGTCCTGCAGCTGTCCTTGTGCGATCTACAGAAAAAAGTTTCAAATAAAAGTTGTGAATAATAAAGATAACTGCCTATTCGCGTTTTGAGCATAATACCTTGTGCTTAAATTTTGGGAGAAAAATTGAATTTTGTTGTTGATCTTAGCAAATACTCCTCCTTGCGGTAGAAATTGAAACTCAAAAATAATTTCCAGCAATTTCTCTTGGCCACTTTACTTAATAAATTTTTTTCTGCAAAGCTCACGGCCTTATATTTTATGATATACAGCCGCGCGATACGCTTAATGGAACACCTGGTATATCTAGGCTATAGGAAGGTCGGAAAACTGTGTAGACTAACTCGGAATAGAAATCAGTGAAAGTACACGCCTCCATCCAGTTCCAAGATGGAAACCTAATGACGAAAAAATAATTGCACTTAAGTCTGATGAGTACTATAAACAAATACAGGTGTTGATTTTTGCAACATTTTCAACTAATACGGATTGTGCGAAAGGATTTATTGGAAAACTACTAATTGGGCAAATGTTTAAGCGTTGGGGGATCTTGGTCGCCACAGGCTGCTTAACTCCCTTTATATACCACTGAATGTCAGTGAAATAAGGCATATATATCTAAGCTATAGGAAGATCAGAGAACTGTGTAGGTTAGCTCAGAATAGAAATCAGTGAAGGTACACACACGTCCAACCAGTTCCAAGATGGAAACCTAATGATGAAAAAATAATTGCACTTAAGCCTGATGAGTACTATAAATAAATATAGGTGTTGGTTTTGCAATATTCTCAACTAATGCTGACTGTGCGAAAGGATTTATTGGAAAACTACTAATTGGGCAAATGTCCAAGTGTTAGGGGATCTTGGTAGCCACAAGTTGCTTAACCCCCTTCACATACCACTAAATGTCGGTGAAATAGGGTATATATTTACAAAGCAATGGAAGTGGAACCGATCTGTATCCAGGCAGTGGGAATCTCGAGGAACTGTTGGCTGACTCAGAATAGAAATCAGTGGAGGTACGCGTCCAACCAGTTTGGAAAACAGAAAACCTAATAGAAAAAATAATTGGACTTAAATCTGATTGTTATTATAAACAACTACAGTTGTTGGTTTTGCAATATTTTCAACTAATCTTGATTGTATAGAGAGATTTATTGGAAAACTATTAATTTGCAAATGTTCGAGTATCAAAATTTCGGATTTCTATTATTGGCGTAATTTAAGACAATCCGTTTGCTGTTACATTAAAAACTGTAAAATTTGTAGTGCACAAAAGAGTTCACAAAAAGCTCGTCCCGGTTTAATGGGTATGTTTAAAAAAGTATCTTATCCATTTCAATTAATTTCTCGTGACATTAAGACCCCTTCCTCGATCTAAGAAAGGTAATCAATACCTATTAGTTGTAACTGATCGGTTTTCTAAATTGTGTTTGTTCAACCTCTATCAAAAGCTACCTTTTCTTCCATCAAGTTTTTACAGCAACAAGTTTTTGTATCTCAAATTATTCTTTGTGACAATGGTTCACAATTCCTTTCGAAAGATTTTCCAGATTTCGTAAAAAGTTATAAAATACAAAAGATTTGGTTTAATGCCAGATCACGCCCAAGTAAACCCAACTGAACGCATTACTCGTGTAATTATTACCGCTATCTCTTCATATATCAAATCTGACCATACTGAATGGGATGAAATATATTTCAAATTGCACAAGCTTTGGGAACATCAAAACATGAATTCACTCTCTTCATTCCACCATTTTTAGTTTTTGTCCGTTATGCCCCAATCGATGGTAGTTGTAATGGCTCGGTTCCCGATAATACTGATTTCACGTTAAGCGTATTGGCTACCTAAAGAAAGTCGATCCCAGGTCGCAACACAAATTGAAGGCAATCATTCTTTTAAACTTTAAAAATTTTTGCTTTGTGTACTCAAACCAAATATTTCGAACATCAATAAATCAAAGTCACCTTCAATTTATGTCATAAATGTCAAACTTGAAGTTTTTATTATTTTGACAACGATCCTAGGTCATGGATCGAAACGTAAATAAAGATAATTTTAAAAAATATAAGTGGTTTAAGAAAATTAAGAATGAATTTGATGGAAAAAAACGTTACAACAATTACCATTGATCCTAACAGAAGTTCGAAAAAATCTATTTAAAGCTTACGAAAAGACTAAAAATCATTACAATCTCCATAAAAGAAATATTTTATTTGCCTTGAGTGTACAAGTCTGGCAGAAAAATCATTATCTGATGCTACTAAAATATTTTCCGCTAAATTAGCCCCTAAATTTTCTCTATGTATAATCACTCTAGTAATTTCTCCATTAATATATGAATTGCAAGATTTAAACAGTAAACCTCAAGGACGTCCGCCTAGCCGTGCATCGCCAATGTCTAACATTGATATATGGGGACAATGCACGTTGTTATTGTCTTTGCTTTGCCGACCTGTCTATTCGACACCGGGATGCAAATTGGTCCCGCATGCGTTCAAGTGAACAAGCCCGCTTCATGTAGCTCCTTCCTTTCTGAAGGGCATGTGTAAGAAACTCACAAATTTAAGTTCCCACTCCGTGTCTTGTTATTACATTTATAGGTGGGCAGTGTGCATCGAAAAAGAAGGTCCCAAACCAAAATGAGATTTTACGTCTCAATAAATTTCTTTTATCGTAACATTTTATAGTACCTTATGTTTTAGATTAAATTTATTTATTTATTTAATAAATAATAATCACAACTAAATTACAATTATTACTAAAGGTATAAAGTCAGCAAAGCTGGTTTTCACAATATACCTGCTGCACAAATAAAGTTCAAACAATATTTACTGGCATAAGGCTTGTTCTTGAAAAAGACACTTGGCAATGGCTGTTTTAAACCTGGTGACAGAGTCTAAGTTGAAGTTTAAGAAAAGATTTGAGTATTTGTTGAAGATTTTGGCACTTCTATATTCAAAAGAACATTTGAATTTTGAACTTTTGTGCTTTGGCATGGTTATGTTGTAGTTATTACGAAGATTTAGATTATGATTATGCAACCTCAAATGTATTGTACTGTATAAGTAACTAGGCTGTTCTGACTTGTATAAGATGAATAAGAAAACTGCAAAGAAAAGTTCACATTGGGGTCGAAATTTTGGTATCTTCAAATCATTGTATATAGGTGTCACATGCTCCATATAATTCACATTGTATGAATATCCCAGACATGAGTTTTGAAAAATTTGCAATTTGTTCTTCAGATGGAGTGTTAAATAATTATAATACACCAAGCTACAATAATTGACATGGCTTAACACTAGACTTTGACATAGGTTCCATTTTGTATATGATGTCAGCATATTTTTGTATCTGTACAGGGATTTGAGCTTAGAATAACTTGTACTACATACTTTGTTAACATGCTTTCCGAAGGTAAGGTTGCAATCAAAAATGACACCAAGGTTTTTAGCTGATTCACTAAAGCTCAATATGTGGTTATTGACCAAGATGTTAGTTGAAGCATTAGATTTAAACACTTCACAGCCATGTGGAGTCCCCACACATAAACAAGTACTTTTCAAAGGATTTAATGATAATCCATAATGTCTAGTATCTATCGTTTATTAAAGAGTGTCAAGGATTTTATTCTACCGACATATTATGTAACCGTGATTGGTTAAGTATCTTTTCTCGAAAATATCTTTGAAATCTTATCATACCTTATGTAACGCTTTAACACATAGATAGGTAGGTGTTTATCTTTGCTTTTATCTCTGAGATGTTACCGTGCTGTTACTGATAAGTCAATTACAGATCTTTTTTAAAATAAAATATCTTGAGAAATTACTTTGTTAATTTATTGTTCTGAGCTCTTGGTATTCATGACCAAATGTAGGATTTATTATTATTGTGTAAAGGGGCAAACTCCCATCTTAGAATTGTATTTGATAGGATAAGTTTAGGAATTAGGCATTATTACTGCGGTAGCATTATTAATTTGTTAATGTAATGTTGCAGCTGCCGCATAATACCTGCATTATTTTGCTGTAACTACTTTAAATTTGTTTAGCTTTTGAAAACGTCTTTAACGACAAATGAAATTTGCACGCATTCATAATTAAAGGTGCAAGCAAAACTTTTGTAATTAGCTTTATAGTGTAGTAATAAGTGAGTCTCATGCCTACGATGAAATTTGTGCGGTTGGAGGCACAACAAACAAGATGTGCCCACTCAGTTTGAGTAAGCCTTAACATCGAGTGGCTGCTTAATTCCGTTTTCTGATACTGCAACTTTTGCTACGGTTTAAAAAACCAAGTGGCGCTTATAGACAAAAATAGGTTAGGTCACCGTGAATATGTAAGCTCTCGTACAAAAAGGCTTTCTTCTTTTGTTTTCTTTTTGAAGCTTTATGGTAATTACTATGTTATATTTTTAAAACTATTAGAAATCAGATTCATTAATTTACAAGTAAGGACTTTTCTTAGAATTTGTAAAACTCCCCATTAATTAGTGCCAATTTCGTTGACATTGTTAAACCATGGAATTAGTAACTTTCACACAGATGTCGACGTCAGTTGCTTATCTTTGCAATTGTAAGCGCTGACGTAGGATTCCGTCATGAGAAGAAGTTCATCTTTCCGGGCATGCAGGCAGAAGTTCGTCAATCTCGATTGGCAGGGGAAGACAATTAAGGCGAGGACTGCCACCTAGCTCGTCAAATTTTAGCCTACCATTCGATCTATCTTACCGATAGACTTACTGCACTGTCAACAAGTAGTGCTGGCACAAGTGCGTTCCATTTTCACCCTTTATACTTATACTACCGTCAAGTCAGTGCAGTCTTACACCAGCAGGAGTTGGTGCAGCGACTCCACAATCCACAACAGAACAAAGCAGAAAGGGCAATGCCCCTGAGAACATGAGATCATCATCGTCCACGTGAATTTCAGGGTAAGTGTTTGTAAAAACTTTATTTCATTTGCCTGAGGATTTACTGAAAGGGTTGAGCATGATAACGTGCAGATACTATTTACTCAATTAACCAGTAGATTTGTACACCATGGCTTCATGTGCCATTCCTTGTTGAATCAATCTCATTGGTATTTATGTTGATTAAAACAAATTGTGTTGTTGGGGTTAGATTCAGTTAATGGAGATTAATAGTAGGCTACATTTTATTTACTTTAATTCTGTTCTATTAGAATGCTAGAATTAATCTAGTACTTAAAAAAATATTTCCGTTAGTTAATAACAGTTTTTTTTAAAAGAGGCATTGAAGCAGGTTTATTTACCATACTTCATGATTAAACTATATCTATTTTTTTGTTTGTATTTATATATGTGTACAATTCATTTATATTTAAGAAACATTTAAATAAACATGTGGTATTAGGCATTCCACAATACTCCATATTTAGACATCAGTTGTTTTTATCGCTACATTTTAATAGCAAAGCGGACATTTTGTGTTATTTTGACCATGGATGGGTTAACTCTACACTCGTGGCAGTTTAAATTTGCCTGGAGATAGTGATAGAACACCCTACAATCAAATGGAACTCAAGTTCTTGTAGAGTTTCTTTAGATATTATCAAACGATTGATGAATGTTAGATTGATTTCAGTTGTTATGATGATTAAATTTTTAGTAAGCAAGATTGATTAAATTGTCTAATATGGAAATAGATGTCTAGTAATAGAAACAAAAAATGCATGAGCACTTGGAATGATGAAATTTCAATGTACAGAACAGTCTATGAGTCGTCTTCAATAGGTTTCATGAAGGTTTGCAATTTTTATGATCATGAGTGGTACGACTGTCCGGTTTTGTTAGATGTATTTAATTTCAAATAAATATCACCTAACATATGCATGCGATAACAAATATATAGTTAGTTGCCCGTCGAAGTTAGTCGAGTAATGTTGCTGAATTATCAGCATGAGACATTGCGGTCTAGCGGTAATCGGCTACAAGAGCGTTTGTGCATTCTATCCTTAATTAGGTTCCTTATTGTCAGTGCTCACCTTTTATTACACTATTAATTAATCTTTGCGATATCAAACTAATTGATGCGCTGGTCCTTTGTAAGACAAATGCGTAAAAACTCTGAAATGGAGTGAAATTCCTATCTTCCATCCCTTATTATTTCCTATCGTATGATTTTTAAGAATACTACATCAACAACATTAACCACTACATCAAAGAAACAATTAAGAAAAAAGAAGTAATACCAGCTATTGTTTAACATGTAACATTTAAATACTTCCAATCCGAAGCAGACACATTAATAATGACTGGAATATCTATGTTAGTTGTTAATTTACAACTACCATACGGTGCATTGAAGTTTGATTTTGCCAAAGTCCGGTGCGAAAATCAGGCATCTAGTCTAGGAATGTTATTGCTTGAATTAATTAGTGAAGGTGTATTGGACAATTTTGGACATTTTTGAAAATAAGACTACTTCAATTAAGGATGAGATATAATTTAAAAATACGTCAGAAAGTTTTGTATAGCATATTAGCGAACTGGTTTGACAATTTTCGATTTGACAATTGTATTAAGAACTTAAATTGTTACTTCAAAGAAATAACATATGTGCTTGTTAAATCTAGTTTGTCAAGTAGCATATGCCAAATATGCCAATCTTAATGATCATCATCATCATCATCATGTCTTTAGTCCTGGAACTGGTTAGACGCATACCCTCAATGTTTCCTGGTCTGAACTAACCTACACATTTCTCTGAAATTTGCACAGGCTGCATCTATTACTATCTGCGTGTGAGAGTGTAACACCCAAGAACCTTTTTAAATTAATTTAATTTTCACATAATATTTTCGGCCAATCATAAATA
The DNA here is from genome assembly GCA_036346225.1 of Platerodrilus igneus. Taxonomy (NCBI): domain Eukaryota; kingdom Metazoa; phylum Arthropoda; class Insecta; order Coleoptera; family Lycidae; genus Platerodrilus; species Platerodrilus igneus. Next base: position 10,751,806 of record JARFIW010001052.1, read on the forward strand.
ATCCTATCTAAAATATAACCTATCAATAACCAGTAATTAATACAATTAACCAATCCTAGTTCGACTTTGGTGTGAGAATTGACACTTTAAATTCACATAATCTATCAACTGAACTCTAACATCCCGTGAAATGTAGAAGATTTTAAATTAGGCGCCAAAGGGAAATACTCATTTGTTCTAGAAAATTCTAAAACCGGAAACACGAAATAAAATGTTATTTTTCGTGATATCTATAAAAATATTAACAGGAAATAGTTCAGAATATTGCAGAATAACTTAAATTTAATTATAGAACAGGTTCAATTAGCAATTGCAATAATAAAAATGGATTTAAACATTAACCTGAAAACACGTGTAGGAATGATATATAATGGTGCAATATGGAAGGTTTGTAATTGGCCAGAACAATCACGTGATAAAAGGTATATAAATAAGGGAACGAAGAAATTAAAATATATTCAACCCACAAAGACAATACACAAAGGCAACAGATATATTAAATAAAATAAAAATAATACGCCCATAGTTAGGGCTAGTTACACGGCAATGGCGCGTAACTATCGTGGTTATGTAACCGCATAGAAATTAAAGTGAAGTATAAATAAAGAAAAATATATAAGAAGTAAATACGGGTATTACGGGACGATTAGTGGAGTTAAACAATGAATACAGAACAATATAATTAGATGATGACAGGTTTAAGTTGTAGAGCGGGTAATGGTTAGAGACGCCGGCTTGTTAACGGCATAGAATATGATAACTCAACATACTTTTATGGTTCAATTTTGATTATTTGATGGACGTTTGTATTTTGGAAGTTCGACTCCCAAACTGGGGGTTGGTACAGAAGTAGCGAGATATCCAGAGTTCCAAGCACTAAAGTTTCCAATAACCGTATTAACAGTTCCAAACCTGGTGAGAATAAATTACCTTAAAGGCCATTGGTTTAGGATGAAGAAATAGTGGGCATATATACCCAACACAGGTATTGAGTGAATTTTTGCATACATGATTCGAGAGAACGGACGTGTATTTGCATGCATACACGGGGTTTGCAAGTATGAATTAATATATAATTGTATATATAGTGCTAGAATAAGATTGGAATTCTTGGACTTTATTAACGTTATTACTTTTGTTATGAGTTTATAGAGAATATTAAGAGTTATTGGCTATGTTTCAATTGGAAGCCAATCTGTTTAAATGTCAAATTTGCAATGTTTAGTAGAATGTAATTACCCGATTTAAGGGGGCTTTAGTTAAATAAGAAATACGAATTTTATTGCATTCAAGTATGTCAATATAGTAAATGTATATAGTTATATCACCACATTAAAAGTTATTAAATTCCTTATTTGATAATTTTGAGATCTATAATTTAAAGAGGTTTGTTGTAATACATTTAAGGTACAGATACTTTGTAAACTTTTGGGTAAGTTAACTCACCAGTATCGGTTTCAGAATTCTAGGCCTATCCACCCGGGACATGTCCATGTCCTCTCCGCTGTAGAGTAGCCGAGGCGTTTGAAGAAAGTAAGAGTAAATACTATTGAAATAGGTAAGTGGACCCTTATATTGCAATTTAGAACCATAAAAAGTGATATAGAATTGGCATTTGATTATATATGTATTAGGTAACTCGTTCCTTGTTTCTTTGACTGATACAGATAGGTCAGAACAGAGGGGGTGAAGTGTTACAAGAGTCTGATCTCGATCAACCTCCACACACACACACCCCGCCCACAATACATTCGCACTATTCTCCAAAAATACCTCAGAACATACCTCTGCCCTTCTATTTCTCCTACTTTTTTGTTTTCCACAGACATCCTTATTCCTCCATTATTTCCACAACCTACCTGCCATTAACTTGTCCATCCCTGCCATGCCACCACCCTCACACATCCGAAGCACAACATTCCAGAAGACCACACACATGTCTTAAACAACTTTCTTCTTGTTTCCATGTTTGCTGTCTCCGAACATAGCCCCCCCGGTACCGTCAGGAGCAGCTCGATCCCCTCTATTGTTTTACAATTATACACCCTACCTTCCCGACACCCAGCGGTATGCGAAGAGGGAGGGGGAGCAGCTTGTGACTGCCAAGCTCCCCCAGCACTTGAGCATTTGTGGAATTGGTAGCTTTTCCAATATATCCTTTCGGACAATGAACAGTAGTTGAAAATATTTCTGTAGTTGTTTATAGTAATCATCAAATTTGAGTGCACTTATTTATTCTTCATTAGGTTTTTTGTCTTGAAACTTGTTGGACGAGTACCTCCACTTATTTATGTTCTAAGCTAACCTACACAGTTCCCTGAAATTCCCACAACAGTCTATATACAGTTCATTTACATTTCCAATGCTCCACCTGTAGGTACTACATTGGCCAGGAGGCGAGTTTTTTGTTGCCTGGAAATTTAGAATTTTGCCGAACCCTTGCCGTTCCAGGCAAGGTCGGGATCTTTAACGTGCGTGACAACACTCACACACGGGACCTCCATTTTACCTCTCATCCGAACGAGGGTGTATTTTTGTGAAAAATGCTCGCCTAACATTTTTCAAGCGGACCGTGTCGGGATTCGAACCCGGGACCTTGGGCGTAGTAGTCACACACATACCACTACGCCACGGAGCCGCCATACAGTCTATATACAGCTCGATTCCCTTTATATTGTTTTCTAATTATATGCCCTATTTCACCGAGATTCAGTGGTATGAGAAGGAGACTAAGCAGCCTGGGGCTACCAAGAATCCCCCAACACTTAGACATTTGCCGAATTAATAGTTTTCCAGTAAATCCTTTCGCACAATTAACATTAGTTGCGAATATTGCAAGACCAATACCTGTAGTTGTTTATAATAATCACCATGTTTAAGTACAGTTATTTTTTTCATCATTAGTTTTTCCATCTTGGGACTGGTTGAATGCGTACCTCCATTGATTTCTATTCTGTGCTAGCATACACATTTTCCTGAAATTCCCACATCCTACATCTTTCACTATCTGTGTGCAATAGTCTAACCTAGGTCTACCTCTACTTCTCTTTTTTCCTATCTCTGCATGTAATATATTCTGCACTATTCCCTCGTGCCTTAGTATGTGGCTTAATATCCTATATCTCCTATTTTTTACTGTTTTCCACATACTTCTTTCTTCCCCTGCCATTTTTAGTACCTCTTTGTTAACTTTTTCTGTTCATGATATCTTTATCATGCGTCTGTAACACCACATTTCAAAGGCGTCTAATCTTTTTCTTATCCGTTTCTACTACTGTCCACGCTTCACAGCCGTACAGTGCTGTGCTCCACATATATGTTTTAAATCTTTTCCTTGTTTCTATGTTTGTTGTCTTTGAACGCAGTAGTTGCTTTTTCTTGTTAAATGTAGCACGATCTTGTGCTAATCTTTGTTTTATATCTTTTGTGCTATTCCCATATTGCATTAGTTGGCTTCCTAGGTAGCAGAAAACCTTAACCTCTTGTAAGTTCTCGTTACCTATTTGTATTTTTGTTTTTGATTTATTTTCCCCTCCTTTGCATACTAGAACTTTAGTTTTATTTTTGTTAATTCTCACACAAGATCTCTCTGTTAGAACTATTTCCATTTCATTAAAAGCAACTTCTAACTCTTCTTTCCTAGATGCTAATACTGCTATATCATCTGCAAATCTAAGCACATCAATCTTTTGTCCCTGCATAGTAATTTCAAAAGTCTTCCTGCATTTGACAGTATTCATTGCCTCTTCAATGTACAAGTTAAAAATTAATGGGGTTAAAGCACATCCCTGTCTCTCCCCTTTCCTAATATTCACTTCTCTACGTTCCTGCTCTAATTCTAATACCGCTGTTTGCTCTTTGTATAAGCTATGTACTATCCATCTATCTCTAAAACTTATTTCAATCTTTCTGAGTATTTCGAACATTTTTTTCCATTTTACATTGTCGAATGCTTTTTTCAGATCTACAAACCCTATATACAAGCTTTCTCCCTTTTCAATTGTTTTCTCCATTATCACTCACAGAGCTAAAATAGCCTCCCGTGTTCCCCTGTTTCGCCTAAACCCAAATTGATCTTCTCCTAGTATTTCTTCAGCTCGTTTTACCATTCGTTTTTGTACAATTCTAGTTAATATTTTTGACACGTGTACCCAGTTGCCTTACCATTTTTCAGACCCTGTAATGCTAAATTCAAACTCATCGAAGTGTATAGGACATCCCAAGTCATCGTCTTTAATGTATGATGCCTCTTTTAATGCTGTTAGTTCCTCTGCTGCATATAAATTTCCTATATATTCTTGTCATCTAAAATAACCACTTTCTCCACATTTTTGCTATATATTGTTTTATATCCCTAAAATTCCTTGTAATTGGCTTGTATGCTTTGCGTGTCTTTCCTATTTCCATCTCAGTTTGTATCTCTTTGCACTTTTCATCAATCCACTGTTATTTAGCTTTCTTGCATTTGCAAATAATTTCCCATTTTATGGCTTGGTATCTGTTTTCATGTTTCGTTTGATCTATTTTTGAATTTTCGTCATCTATTAAATTCAGGATATCCTTTGTTATCCATGGTTTCTTAATTTCTTTTTGTGTATACCCCAAAATATTTCTGGTCGCCATGTCTAAGCTGGATTTAATGTTATTTCATTCTGTTACTACTTCGTTAGTATCACAAATTTTCCTGATATCTTTCAGCAATTCATTTGACATTTTTTCAAATCTTTCGGGGATATCTTTATCTTTTACTTTCTCAAAGTCAAAGTGCCTTTATCCCTTTCTTTTTTTTAAATTTTTTAATTTAAGAGCTGCCTTCATAATTACGATGTTGTGGTTAGTATCTATATCTGCTTCTGGGTAGCTTCAACAGTCTTTTACTTGATTCGTAAACCGTTGCCTAACAAGAATGTAATTTATTTGATATCTTACTATACCTCCTGGTATTTTCCAAGTGTATTCTCTTCTAGCATGATGTTAAAATAATGTGTTTGTGATGGTTAAATTGTTCTTGTCGCAAAATTCTACCAGCCTATTTCCCCTGTCATTTATCGTGCCTAAATGAAATAAACCTACTACTGCTCCTTCCCAACCCTCACCTATCACTGAATTAAAATCCCTCGTAATTGTTAAATTTGCATGTCCTCTTTACGTATCTTAATATGTCTTTGATGTCTTTGTAGATCACTTCTACCTCATCTTCACTGTAGCTAGAGGTGGGCATGTATACTTGTATTATTACTGGTTTAGATTGTCCTACCTTTTTCACATAACTATCCCGACAGCCAAATTTCCTTCTTCTGCTCCTATATGAATTACCCTAAAGTCTGCGCTCCAAAAATCCCCCATCTCTGACTGCCCAAGTTCACTGATCCCTACTATGTCTAATGCTAACCCATCCATTTCAATTTTCAAGTTCTCTAGCTTACCTACTTGCTTTATACTTCTGACCTTCCACGCTCCGACTCGCAGAATGTTCATGACACTTTTTTTATATTTTTCAATCACATCCTCCGAAGTAGTCCCCTCCCGGAGTAGTGTGTCATAGAATGCCATACCGACCCCTATGATCTCTGCCAGTACCTAAAAAGCTACTGCCCTTTTTCGGGTACGTGTCTTAGTCTGGTTCCTCACTAAAGACGCTACTATTTTGGTTGGACCTGTAGTTTGGCTCTTTAGATCACTTGAATGCACAAAGCCATTCCAACGTTCTGGTTTTCTAGAACTTCTTCAAGGTGCAGGTCCATTCGGAATGGGAACTTAATGATAACGAAATTCAAAATGTTAAATATAAAGTTCTTGAATTTATTCGAAATTTAAATAAAATGAAGGAATAATCTTATAGCATGCATGCTAAAGATCTCTAATTTTAGCAGATAATTTTAAGTTGTCTAAGTGTTAAGAGCTCATCACAGTAGCGGCCATCTTGAAATTTCTAAAGATCCAAATTTCTTTCCTTTAAAAACGGTTTTAATCAAAGTTGCTTATAAAATAATGGCATGTGGGAAAGCCATTTAAGTTTTTTTAACTAAAAAAATTTATTTTTGCTGATAATAGAGCAATTTAAACAAGACCAGTAACTTTCCCAAATGTGCGAATAATTTTTATAAATTTTCATCAAAATTGCACACTACAATTCAGTTTATTTATTGAATAAATCAAATATTAGTATTTTTTTTAGAAAAATGCACCAGCAATGTGCTGCTGTGTAAAAACTCAGGCGGCTCCGTGGCGTAGTGGTATGTGTGTGACTACTACGCCCAAGGTCCCGGGTTCGAATCCCGCCATGATCCGCTTGAAAAATGTTAGGCGAGCATTTTTCACAACAATACACCCTCGTTCGGATGAGAGGTAAAATGGAGATCCCGTGTGTGAGTGTTGTCACGCACGTTAAAGATCCCTACCTTGCTTGGAACAGCAAGGGTTCGGCAAAAGTCCAAATTTTCCAGGTAAAAAAAACTTGCTTCCTGGCCAATGTAGTACCTTCGGTTGGAGCATTGGAAAATCACATGTAATGTGTAAAAATTCAGAACTTCCATGTCACACACTATTGTAAAACAGAAATGGTTTGAATACATACTATATAAAACTAACACAACAAACATCTATTGAGATCAAACTATCCTTATGAGAGTTTTCGACTGTAGTCGTAATTGCCCGCAAATCTATAACTTTCATCATGGATATTATTTAGCATCTCAGCAATTATATAAATGAGTTGTTCTTCATAAACCTTGGATTTATATAAATTTTTATTGGGTTTCCTATTTAGTGACGTAGGTAATTGGTTTTCCCCCATTTTAAGTCTTAAGACTTGTAAAAAAGAATAAACACAGAATTGTTTAATTTTTATGCTCAAGTTCAATTAATGTTTGGAATAAATTTAAAAAGCCACCAGTAATATTTCGGCTTGTGTAGTAATAAAAAATAATGTAAAAAAAATTCTTAGGGTTAATTAGAATTTATAAACCATATTTAGTTAAGTATTTTTACCCCCAAACTTCTGTAATATACGTAAAATGTACATTTGTTCATTATGGTACAAATTCACCATTCACAAACTCCCATACACAATTGTGATGGAACAAAATTTGACAAGCTGCATGCAAAACGTAAATAAATAAAAGCAAAACAAACGTCGGACTACTTAAAAATGCAAGACATGCATTTTTATTCTACTAGAGGAATGTTTACTGTGTCCAATTCAGTACACTTTGTTTAATATTTTGTCGCTGGAAACGAAGCTGTGATAATAAATGAAACCAAACCAATATTTGTAGCTTTTCACAAACCATAATCAAAACCCACTTGACACTTTACCTAATCATTTTTTATTAGAAATACGTTTGAACCATTATTCTGTTTTTTCCATTTATTGGCCAATTAGTTAATATAACAACTTTGTCAATTGCATATTAGAAATTGAAAATAACTGTGCGATGCAAACGTAGGGAATGTTAAATCTTGTAATTTCTTGTTCCCTAATAATTTTTTTTACATTAGTTATCGGAATTTCAAAGGTTTTCACTGGTTATAAATGTTAGATAATATGTATAATTAAAATATCTGTGAGGTTTATAACTGGACTAATAAGTTCCACAACACTGCCATCTATGTGCTCCCTGGCAGTTCATAAACCAAGTGGGCGGAGTATTAAACATCATATCCTTTTCTAATGAATATCTACATCTCGACATTTCGTCCCCCCCTATGCTACCTCACCCCAACCCACGCTTTTACAGCATATGGTATGTAACATGCTGTGATGAGTTCTTAAGCACTTAACAACGTAAAACAAGTATGGTATATTTTTGAGTATTATTAAATATAAAATTACTCTCTCCAGAATATTATATAAAATTTTTTGTAAATATAGCGTTAGTCAGTGAAGCGGAAAAATTTAAAAACTTTGTGATTCATTTGACGTTTGGGTGAGGGTGCATAAGTTAATGATAAATTGTCATTTAACGCCATTAAGTAAACAGTGGTCAGGAGCTCAATGCATTTTCTGTGTTAAATCGTTTTATAAAAATAGTGAATCTGTGACAACTGTGAGGTTTATATTTTGCAATCAGTACAATATTCCGTGTCATGGGTGGGTACCGTCTATTCATGCAATTAACTGGGGGCACAAAAGTTGGAAGATACTGAATATACTTTAAACTTAAAACATAAAGGAGCAGCAAAAACATGCTAGAAAACATTGATAGAGTTCGAACTGCTATAACATTATAGTCCAAAATGTCGCGATTAAGCAAGCATTAGCATTGAATATCAGTAAACCGTCGATACATCAAATCTTACATAAAGACAATATTTCATCCCTATAAAATTCAAGTTATCCAAAAATTAAAAGAAGCTGATATGGTTGATTGTATGAATGTTTGTCAAGAAATATTCCAGCGCTTGGATAGAGAAAAAACTTAATCCGCCATATGTTTATGTCTGTGTAAATAAATAGAATTGCCGATAATGGAATGCTGAAAACACTTCATTTATATGAGAAACCCTTGCATAGTACTAAGGTGACAGAATAGTGTACTCTTTCATCATCTGGCATTATTGGATCGGTCTTTTTTGAAGACAATCAAGAAAATGTTACAACTGATACTGAAGTTCGTTACACAAACACGGTCAGAATATTTTTGAGAAAAGAACTGGTTAGATTTGCAGAGATTATGTGGTTCCAGCAAGACGGTACTACCACTCATAGTGCTCGATGTTCATTGCTGCTTTAAAGCAACTCTATCCAATACATAACATATCCAGAAACTGGGGCATGTGGCTGGGCTAGATCACCTGATTTGTCCACATGAGACTTTTTCTTTGTGGTTGGCGCAGAAGCAAGATGTAGATCGTCTGATTTGTCCACATGAGACTTTTTCTTTGGGGTTGGCGTAAGAGCAAGATGTACGCTGAGCAACCGCAAACATTAGAGGAACCAAAACTAAAAATTCAAGAAGAAATTGCAAGTATTACACCGGAAATGTTAATGAGTGACAGAAAATTTTCGAATAAAACTACAAGAAAATTCGTAGATCGTAATGGTGCCCACCTATCAAGCATTGTTTTTAAAAAATAAAATAGCAAGTCTAGCTTACCAAGAAACTAAAATGATTAATGTTAAAATACTTTGGTAGATACAGCTTCAGGCTTCACTGATGAACCCTGTATATATTTTGTGTACAAAAATATAAGAGAAATTTTAATAAGTTTTCATTGTACGGTATTAAAATATTCAGCACGATTTTCTTTACTCCAGTAATATTTTTCTAAAATTAAAATAAAAACAAATTATTTACCTATTGATTTAAAACAGACATACAATCAGATTCAATGTTTAAGAGTTTAAAGAAATACATAACTGGCTTTTTGCTAAGTTTCAACCATGTGTCATAAAACATGGAATAAGTAATCTCAATACAATAAGTGAGTTAAGAGTTGGTCGAGTTAGCCTAATTTTTCGAATTTTATGAGCACTGTGACTACGATAGTTTAGCGTGAATATTTTAAAATACATAATATAACCTAGTGAAAAACATTTTTATATTTGCTTATGGGCACAAATGGGGTCCCATGCCTTACATTTAGTGTATTGTTTTGCTTTCAGATTAAAAACAGCTTCCGTAAGTTTTTTGTTCTAAATAAAATTCTTCCTTTACACTTGAAGGTTCTCGGTGTCTCCTCTTGGGTTCAACTTTTTGCCAAGAGGACATGACGCCCTATTCATTAGTTTTATTCAATTCTAAATATCATAACACCCTATTTATCCATGACTAGCTCACGCTGCTGCAGGAACAGGCCATGAGTTTAATCAACAAACTTTTTTTTTCTGTTCTATTCTCTCTGGCCCCCGTACATCCTTCCCTTAGTTCAATCTAGGAAATATTTCTATCCCAGAAAAGAACAAACACAACAGTACAAGTAGATTTTCGGTCTAAAAGGTAGTAGACACGTGTTTATGGTCAATAAAATTTTTTTTTATAAATAATAAATATCGATTAAACTTGATGATATTGAATATTAACGAAATGTATTCTATAGGTATTTGGGGAGAAAAAATGCTAATTCCACTTTTGAAAGTGTGCGAGAAAGCATATGCAATTGGGTTTTTCCACGTTCTTAGGGAAAATACGAATAAAACAATGCTAAATCAACAGTTTGAACTATCGAAGTATAATTCCAAGGGTTGATCAGGTTTATAGTAAACTAATACCTTCAATACACGACCTATGGATATGTTAGCATTCGATATTAATTGTTGTTACACGACCTAGTTTTATTAGCTAAGTCTACATGTTGGAATGCTAGAAATATGCTTAAAAGTTGTTGCTATCTAAATAAATTAAAGGCACTCTGGATTTTTGTCACTTCCATTCTGTTCTGTACTCCGGCATTAGAATAAAGAATTTGCTATGGTAAAACGCAATCCAAACTGAAAATTAACGAATCTAACCACAAATAACGATACAAACAGCGAAATAAATCTCAATTTTTACAAAATTTGAAATTACTTAAAAGTGAAAGCAACCCTTAACCAAAATGAGTGCAGATATGAAACTTTATTTGGAGATTATTCAAATTTTTAATGGCGAGCAAGCTCACCTCGAGAATTTAATAGGAGCATAGGAAATGTTTTTGAAAACCTTCTGCAAACCTGGAGATAACGAAAGAAATTCATTATTCTTATACCTGATATTAAGCAAACTGACAGGACGGGCACTAACCTTAATTGCCAGTTGAGATGACCTTGAAGAATAACAAGACTTTAAACGTCTACTAATCGCATATTTTGGCGACCAACGTAACCTAAAATTCCTTGTACGAGACCTGATAAACCTCAGAATGGAAAACAACCCCATACCAATGGAAAACCCCATACCAATTCAGAATGAAATGCCAAGACATGAGAAGTCTAATCCTAACGAAATTAACAATCGAAGAGTCCGATCAAAATATTCGACATTTAAAAACGAAAATGTATAACGAAATGGCACTGGACACATAAATGCTTTACCAGAACGACTATCAGATAAGATCAGATTCCAACGTCCCCAAAACCTAGAAGAATCCATGAACCTGGTAATAGAAGAAGAAAATGTAATGTATTACCGCAACAGACTATACAACCCCAACGCTAATAAAAGTTATTCACCAATAAAACTATACAAGCCGCGAGACAAACCACCACTCAACAAAAATTCACACCCTTCAATGCACAAACACACCAACCACGAATTAATAACCCAAATTTCAACAATACGAATTTTAATAATCAATATAAACATTTTTCAAAACCAACGTTTAACCCAAATTTTACAAAACCCACATTTCAACCAAAATTCAACCAAAACGCAAATCAACAAAGACCAGCATTCAGCGTGCACCCCAGTAGAAATACACCAATGAATAATAATAATAATAACCCTAATAATTATTATAAACCAACACCAATGGATACCTCATCTGGTAACACCAGACAAAATACAAAAATAACGCACATCCGACCAAACCCCCAGAAAAACTGTTTCATCAAGAAGTAGAAAAATTTGACAATGACCAGAATAATTACATTCAGTCCAGTACGAACGATCAATCAAACCATGAAGAAACCTATGAACGCGACGAACCATACGAAACTTATGAAGAGGACGACGAAGAGAACTCGTGCTCAAATTTTCAGGTAGACCGATTCATAAACGACCAAACCTAATAAACTTAAATAACATAAATCACCTAGTACTACCATACATAGAAATACCCCATGCCGAATTTAAGCTATTAATCGGCACCGGATCCTCGAAAACATTAATTAGTCCCAGAACCGTGAAGAAACATGATTTAGATTATGTAGAAAGAGAACCATTTAAAATTAAAACAGCTCACCAAACGACATTACACCAATTCGTAGCTAATATACCCTTACCGAGAACATTTAATGTAAAAATGAAACATAAATTTTGTATTTATTTTTGTTTGGACAAAATGGAGGACCAGCAACAGCATGGTTCTAGTAATCAGCATAAACTTTGTAAATATTGTGGTAAAAATGTAGTTAATAAATATTTTGAATGCTGTAAGTGTAAATTATTATTTCATACCTCCTGTGGAGGTAGATGTGGTGTTACTGTAGCTACTGCGACAGGTGAAAAAAAGTTTTTATGTGAGGAGTGCAATAAACCTGATGAAGGTGTTTATAATGTTGAAGTCAGTAAAAATATAAATAGTGATGAATAGCACACCTGTATGTTCCAAAGAAACTGATGGCTTTTTTATTGATAGTAGAATCCAGGAGTGGTTCAAATCACTGGTTAACCAGGCAACTGTAGTTTTACTAAGTGAAATAAACGAATTAAAAACACAAGTTTTTGATTTAACAGCAAGCAATAAAGACCTAATTAAATTACTAACAATGGAGAGGCAGTTCCCTGAAATTGCTCTAGCTTGTAGCAAAGATAAAAGGACCACAACAATGGATAATTTATCATCTACCAATACACTGTCTGATAATAGCAATAATAACATTGTATTCAAACCAAATGTTATTGATAACCTTTCAACTAATAATCAAATATCAAGTAATCAAGTAGCAGATGGTTCTACAAGTTATGCAAGTGTAATTAAAGGCTCTGGATCTAATACTAGCAAACTAAGAGTTATCACAGAAAGTAATACAAATGCTAATAACAATGTTTCTACACCAATTAGTTCATCTGTAAGGAATCCTTCATTGAAAGGAAAATCCACTTCCATGAATAAAAATGTTATGATTATTGGCACAAATGTGGATATTTCTGCACTGGGTAATGAGGACTGCTTAGATGGTTTTACAGCAGTCCCACGCAGGCCTCGTTATACTAATCTTCATCTAACAAGGGCGAATCCAACTGTAAATATTAACAAAATAACCCAATACATTGAAAATAAACTGATTGCTACCACCTCAAACAATTCTACATGTACATTTAAAATTGAAAAATTAACATCTCGGTTTCCAGACTCATATAGTTCATTTAAAATCATACCGAGTGCAGAGTATGCTACTACCTTATTAGATCCAGAGTTCTGGCCAAATGGTGTTGCTATTCGTAAATTTATAACTAATGATAACAATAGGGGAAATAAATGTTCCCAGAGCATCAGTAAATCCGAATTTTCTAGTAGAGGCCTCAAGTAAAAAAAAAACTGTAACTGGAAGCACTAACTGTGATAGCATATACTGTTACTACCAGAATGTTCGCAGCTTAAGGAACAAGGTAGATCAAATAGGGCCATCTGTAGCTGATAGTGAATATGATTTAATTGCCTTTACGGAAACTTGGCTAACTAGAGATGAAGCGAATTCAGAATATTTCCCGTCACAAACCTATACAGTTTATAGATGTGACAGAAATTCCGATAGGACTAATTTGATGCGTGGAGGAGGAGTATTAATTACTATTAAAAATCATATTTTGGTGGAAACACTGAATTTATCCGACTTGTTAAATAATCTCATTTTTGTCGATCTTGTAGGCTGCAAATGTACCATGAATACCATGGTTTTCTATGTATTTGTAGTCTACATACCACATACTCCCATTATTCAATTCCATTTATGTACCAAAAAGCTATTAATACTTGGGGATTTTAACATACCTAAGTTTACCGATTCAAAAACTGATGAATTAAATCATATTTTAAGCAATTTTGAAAATATACTTAATGTAGTACAGAAAAACCACATACGTAACAACAAAGGTAGATTACTTGACCTAGTAATTACCAACTTTCATTGTGCCATTGAGAGAGATATTTGGCCACTAATTGCTGAAGATGCTTATCACCCTGCATTGAAAATTACATTTGATTTTAAAAAGAATCCCAAAATAAACTTCTCCACAAACACACATAATAAAGCATATAACTTTTATAAAGCCGATTACTGTTCACTATACAAAGAAGTATCTGTAGCAGACTGGCGCCCGTTAGAACAATGTAATAATGTAGATGAAGCATGTTGCACTTTTTATAAATTACTTTACTCTCTGTTGGATAGATATGTACCTGTGTATACAACCAGGAACAGGTCAAAAACATATCCTAAATGGTTTTCTCGTGAGCTTATTAATATCATCAAGCAAAAAATAAATCTCACAAGAAATATATTTCTACGCATTCACAGGTTCACTATATTACATTCAAACGGCTCAGATCTCAATCAAAATCAAAAATCAAGGAGGCTTATATCAGCTACTTGACTCATGCAGAAAACTCCATTAATTCAGATTCTAAAAGCTTTTGGTCATTTATAAGAGGCAGAAAAGGCTTTAGCAGAATACCAGGTGTACTCAATGTTGGAAATATCATTTATGACACACCTCAACAAATTGTAAATGGATTCAAAGACTATTTTTGCTCTGTCTACCATAAGCCGGAAGATATCAGAGGTATACAATGCAATGAAGAAACTGTCTCATTGGGTATTAACATGCCGCACATTAATCTGGACAGTGTCACTGAAGATGACATCATAGCTGCTATTCGTAAATTAAAAAATAAGCCCACAGCCGGTATGGACCAGGTGCAGAGCTTTTTAATTAAAGATTGTGCAGTGGTTTTAGCTGAACCGCTACTATTTATAATTAATTTAGGTCTAAAGACTAGTACTTTCCCTGGTGTATAAAAAATAGCACGAATTAATCCTGTGTACAAAGCTGGTGATGCTTCCAGTATAATTAATTATCGGCCAATATCCATTTTATCAAACTTTGCAAAAGTATTTGAATTGGTCTTATTACAACATATCTATAGTCATATCAAAACTTATATTTCACCTAGGCAGCATGGTTTTATTGAAAGGCGATCTACCTTCACCAATTTGTTTTGTTTTACCCAATTCACCGCAGAAGCCTTAGATGATCATGGTCAAGTGGATGTGGTCTATACAGATTTCTCCAAAGCTTTTGACAGGATCATTCATTGTATATTATTGGAGAAGTTAAGAAGCTTCAGTTTTAGTAATAAGCATATAGCTCTGTTAAAATCTTATCTTGAAAACAGACCACAGCAAGTTCTATACAATGGTTTTAAGTCATATATTTATTGCTATGTCTGGTGTTCCTCAGGGGTCGAACCTAGGACCTTTGCTATTTCTACTATTCATCAATGACATATGTGTCAATCTGAAATCAAAGGTATTAATGTTTGCAGATGATGTAAAATTTTTCCAGGAAATCAAGTAGGTCCAGGACTGTAGAAACATGCAATTAGACTTAGATATGTTACTGAACTGGTGTATGAACTATAAGCTTACACTGAACATTAATAAATGTAAGATTGTCACGTTTACGTGCAAAGTAAACCCTATTGTCTTTGAGTACAGGATTGATTCAATTAATTTGATTTGGTGTTCTGAAACCAAAGATTTGGGTGTGATGTTTGACCATCAGTTGTCTTTTGTTGCTCACATTAAGCTAATTGTTGCTGCTGCTTACAAAATGTTGGGGTTTATTTTGCGCAACTGTAATCATTTTTTAAACCGCTCTGATTACTTTATATATATCTTTTATACGTTCAAAACTTGAATACTGCAGTGTCATTTGGAACCCCATTTACAGTAATCACAAGATCGTAATAGAACGAGTTCAAAGGAAATTTTTAAAGTATTTATGGTACAAAATGTATGGTACCTATCCCATCAAGAGGTTTCGACCATGAAACACTGTTAAGCACCTTTCATCTAAAAACTTGTGAATCCAGAAGGATTGCTTTAAGTATCACCATTCTCTATAAGATCATGCATGACAATATAGACTGTCCGTATATTATGGATAAACTAAATTTTTTGGTTCCTAGACATAATAGTAGAATTAATAGAAATAATAGTGTTTTATCTCTCAGCCTGTAAAACCAATATGCTGTTAAAATCACCCGTATATTACACGTGTAGTAATTTTAACCAAATATGTGGCAATGTTGATATAAATGTTGATAGCCTACAAAAAATTCTTGAAGAGCTTTCTGCTAAATGATATTTACTCTCTAAAATTTTGTTTGTAACAGTTACTTTTTAACTTTAATTTTAACTCTAATAATTATTCTCAGTTATAATAATTATAAGTTGTACATAATTATGGTTTGTTGAATGTCCTGTAATGTGGCTAAGGCTGTTGGGCAATAAACATTATTATTATTATTATTTTCGAATTCAACGACATATATGACAGACTAATAGGAATGGACCTTCTAAGAAAATTAGGAGTCAACATTGACATAAAAAACCTTTTATTAAGAACGAAATACGGAAAGATCCCCATTAAATTTCAAAACACTCAAATCAAACCAAAATACACTATAGAACCCCGAACGAAAAGAAAAATAAAAATCCGGTGTACTCAAAAAATAACATAAGAATAATAAATCACATAACATTTCAACAAGGAGTAGAGACCCAACTGCCTTAGTACAAATAAAAGATAATTATGCCACTACAACGATATTAAATTCAAATGACTATTTCGTAGAATTATCATTGACAGACCCAATTAACGTAGAGGAATTAAATTTTAACGAAATGGAAATAGACAAAAATTTAGAGAACGATTACAAACCCGTAGAACATGACAGAATGTTAAGAGAAAATTTAAGCAACATTCGCTTTAATACCGACATCAATCGAGAAGAGCAAAGAGCAATTAAAAACTTATGTTTTGAATACCGCGAAATATTCCACTGTGAAGGAATACCCCTAACATTCACCAACACAGTTAAACATAATATCGAACTAACAGACAACAAGCCAATCTTTACAAAAGCATATAGACTATCTCATGCAAGCCAAGAAGAAGCTGACAGACAAGTAGCAGACTTATTAGAACAAGACATAATCCAACACTCCAACTCGCCATGGAGCAGCCCCCTGTTAATAGTACCTAAGAAGTTAGACGCAACCGGAAAAAGAAAACACGGAATGGTAATAGAGTACAGAAAGTTAAATGAAAAAACGGTAGATGACAAATATCCACTACCAAATATAACCGAAATTTTAGACAAATTAGGCAAATACCATTATTTTTCGACATTAGACCTAGCATCAGGATACCATCAAGTAGAAATGGAAGAAAAGGATATATCGAAAACAGCCTTCAGCACACCTAGAGGACATTACAAATACAAACAAATGCCATTTGGATTAAAGACCGCTACTTTTCAGAGAGTCATGGACAATATATTACGAGGAATACACAACGAAAAATGCCTTGTGTACCTAGACGACATCATAGTTTATTCCACATCATTAGCAGAACACAGAAAGACTGGAAGAAGTATTTGAAAGACTAGGACAAGCACATTTCAAAGTACAATTAGACAAAAGTGAATTTTTACAAAAAGAAGTATCATTTTTAGGACATATAATAACACCCCAAGGAGTAATGCCAAACCCCGATAAAACAAATGCAGTTCTAAATTACCCTCTACTAAAAACAAACAAGGAAATTAAAGGATTTCTAGGACTTAGTGGTTACTACCGCAAATTCATTAAAGGTTGCGTTCAGATAATCAAGCCTCTGACAAATTGTTTAAAAAAGAGAAACAAAATTAAACACACCCCGGAATTCATTAAAGCCGTTGACAAGATTAAAAATATATTAACGAATCACTCCGTATTAGAATACCCAGACTTCTCAAAACCATCTTACCAGATGTACGAGAAAATTAATAACACTAGACGACACTGACGTAATAAATGATGCAACTAAAAATCAACACGAAGGAAAAACTAACCATCGTGGAATTATGAAACCATAAAGCAACTTGAAAGACGTTATTATTTTAAAGATATGAAAGAATTGACCACAGATTTCATTAACCAATGTGAACTATGCGACAAAGCGAAATACGACAGTAAACCCCCAAAGATACCCTTAATGTTAACCAAAACACCTGATAAACCTTTTCAAAAATTACATGCCGATACTTTAGTAGTAGAAGCACAAAACTATTTGACAATTGCAGACGCATTCACAAAAATAGGCCAAGCAATACCAATCACTTCTAAAAATATCATTGACGTAACCCAAGGATTTTTACAGTACTATACATTCTATGAAACACCCAAAACAATAACTTTAGATAATGGTAGCGAATTTAAAAATGAGACAATACAAAACACTTTAGAACTCCACAAAATAAAAATTCATTTTATTACGGAAAAAAACCCCTGAATCAAATGGACTAGTTGAACGACTACATTCAACCCAGTTAGAACAAATCCGATTATTAAGAATGACATAAAAAGGAACACATAACCAATTTAATGTCATATGCACTATCGCCTATAATAATACAATTCACTCATCAACAAGTTTTACACCCTTAGAATTAACTCTAGGACATTCAAATTCACACAATCCCTGTGACATACACAAACACAAAGAAGTATATCAACAATATGCGAAAGATCACAAAGAATACTAAAAAAACTTTTGACAAAGTAAAAGATAAATTAGATAATGATAAGGAACGTATCACCACAACCCGTAATAAAAATACCGACACAAATAAATTTTCAATAGGACAAACCGTGTATGAGAAAAATTTCCAAAGTAAGCGACATAAAACGGCACCCAGAAATTTAGACCCATTTAAAATTAAGAGAATATGAGACAAAAATATAGCAGTAGTAGACTGCGGCAAAATAACGAAATACATTCACTTGAAAAACTTAAGACACCCTGTAATTTCAGATGGACAATCATCACCCTTACCGTCAACCTCCGCCCAGGTAGAACGGACAACCAAATAATAACAGAAGATATAAAAAACAACCCCGGTATACTACCAATAAAATTAGGCAGTATGCAAAACACAATCGACTATTGGACATTCGCACAAAAATTCGATTTAACAGAACTAAAACAAGAATTTCAAACAATCACAGAAAATTATTACCGATTAAAACAATGAATGGACACGGCAAAATTCGGAAAAGAATACGCAATAGAAATGATGAATTACACAGTATAATAGAAAGCATTTTAAGAAACATAGAAGATAAATTTAATAGATTAATACCCACCGAACAAACTACGAGACGAAAAAGAGGACTAATCAACGGATTGGGTAACATAATAAAAGCTATCACCGGCAATTTAGACAATCAAGACGCAAAACGTTATGACAATGCAATACAACAATTAATTGAAACCAAGACGACATAAAACCATAATTAGCAACCAAATATCCATAACCCAATCAACAATTATAAAATTCAACGAAACACTATGAAAGTTAGTAAGAAACCAGCACAGTATAGCCAACCAAATACAAACCCTTGAAACCAACGTGCAAACTACCATGATGGGCATGCGAGATTCAATTAGATTTAATACAATATTTACTCAAATAATATCAACCCTTATTTTAATTCAACAAATTTTAGCAACGTTAGAAAACGCAGTAACATTTGCAAAATTAAATACCCTACACTCTAGTATCATTGAACCAACCGATTTACTAAAAAATTATTAAGAATTAGATCATTTATAACTAACAGCAAACTACCTTTTGATGTAACAGAATCAAACATTCTAATATTTGAAAAAATAGCTATAGTTAAAGGCTACATCGAGAGTAACGAAATAATATTTTTAATAGAGATCCCAATAGTAGAGAGTAACAACTATAATTATTATCATTTATTAGCTTTTCAAACGAAAGTTACTAGCACATACCAAGTTATCATACCCAAAACCAAATTCCTATCCTTTAATGAACTAAGATATGGTTATACAAACGAAAAATGTACTGAAGTAACACCAAACCAATACTTATGCCAACGTTCATTCAAGAAGACAGCCCTTGTACAACTATTAAAATTTTCAAATCATTACGGAAACTGTGAAGCCAAACCCGTGCAAATAACCAATATGAAAATTCAAAAAGTTAC
The DNA here is from genome assembly GCA_036346225.1 of Platerodrilus igneus. Taxonomy (NCBI): domain Eukaryota; kingdom Metazoa; phylum Arthropoda; class Insecta; order Coleoptera; family Lycidae; genus Platerodrilus; species Platerodrilus igneus. The sequence continues at coordinate 10,771,733 of JARFIW010001052.1, forward strand.
AGAAAACAAATGGATAGCCATTTTCCTAACAGGAGTAATAGCAACCATCCACTGCAATCAAGATGAAAATAACCTAGCATTAACCGGAAGCAAATTAACTACCCTTAAAGAAGACAAAATTGAAAGAAGAAGTAATCAGAGTTTATCAAGACTCCATAACAACAAAGAAACTTGCAAACCTACCGAAACTACAGTTCACTGATAGAACAAGAAGAAGACGAAGAAATAGTCAAGAAAGCCATGGAGCTAGAGCATCTAGACTTAGACGACCTCAACCAAGCCATGAAATTAATAGAAAATTACAAAGAACGTGTAAGTGAACTCAAAGTACCCAAGTTACACTATGACAATATAAGCGTTTAGACAATTGTGTTAATCATTTTAATTATTTTTCTAATTATATACGTATTTTACAAAATGTATCTTAGATATAAGAATAAAGGAAACAGTGTTAGATTTAAGGAAACAAAAAGAAATACAGAAACAAAAAGTGTACCCTTAGAAACAATGAATTTTAAATAATGAATTTTATGAATTTAAAAATTAAGCAAAACCTTAATTTTTCATTTATGGCGGGAGGAGTTATGTATCCCCCAATTTACCTATATATTAAATAATAGAATCTAATAGGAATTATTGGAAATTGTTAAATAAATTATAAGTCAATTGCAACAATATAATACAAGAATAACCAGACAGGTTATTAACAGTTCATAAGAACGGATATGCAACTTTGTATCCGAGATGACAGTGATACTGCAGGTGGCACGTCACAGACGGTTAAGATATCACAATTACCTAGAAATAAGATTGAAACAATGTAACAAAGTGTAGAATTAAGAGTAAAGCAGACATGAGATCTGCAAGTTCCCATAGCCATGTGAGGGGTAGGAATATTATAAAAAGCCCGGGAGCCCCAGTTGACAGCAGTCAGTCTGAGTATTACAGCTTTTGCATTGTTGTTTACCTAGGCTACTCGCCCTCATATTAGTTCAATTAATTAACTAATTTCGATTTAAAGTCATTTTATTCAGATTGTCAAAATTCCATGATAATTTCTGTTTAAGATAAATACATTATTAAGAAGTTTTGGAACTTGTTTTTAAAAAAGCAGCTCCCAAGGCCCGAACCTTAACTGGTGTCAAACAAAAACCGCAGGGTTTATATAACCCAACCGAATAAATGTATAATGAAAAGAGACAGGCTGCTTTCGGTGCGATGAAGGAATTTTTTGTCCTTTAACATTTATTTGCTGCAACATCTGAAGTATGGCTATAAAATTTTATGACGTATTTGTGGAAATACATACGATAATCAAACAATGAAGAAACAATTCGTGACCGAGATATAAGATTTAGTGACTTTTCGTTACTTTAGTTACCGCAAAACTAAATTTGTGTCTGTTTTGTGACTTTTTGTGACAGTAGACACCCTGCCATTGGAGTAATGTGACGAATTTATTTGTGACCCCATCTCACTCAATGATGATTAATAACTATGTAAGAAACCTACCAATGCACAAATAATATAAACATGTCCAATGAGGCGTGCATCGCTCTCAAATTAACAGCATCAGGAACGCAGAAAGTACATGTCAGGACGAAAGGCAGAATAAAAGTGAATCCAGTTTAGGAAACCATATGATAATCGATTAAAATTTTTGGATACCACATGTCAAAGAACACTTCTAGAGTATATGTAATGCATATAAAGATTAAGAAACTTGGAAATTCGAATTCAATCGCCTTTGCTAATCACACATGTAGAAAATCTTTTCTACAAAAAATTATGGTATTTGTTCGGTCTCTTTGTCGCACGTTCGCGTGGTTAATTTTAAGTTATTTAAATTTGTAGTCGTAAATCTAATAGTAAAACTGTCATCCCTTGTTCCCTTATATCCTGCCATAAAAATTCCTTCTGCATGTGTGAATAAGGTGGACAGAGTAGTGAACAAACACTTTCTTATGGATATTGAAGCAGAACGGTCGTCGGTTTCTTCGTTCGGTACCCGTAAGTTAGTCAAGTGCTGCAGACTTTAGTTGTTAAACCCCCTAAAAAACACAGTGCAAGTGTAACGTAACATAGACTCAATTCGCATACAGTCCACTTGGTTGAAAGAATAGGAACTGCAGTTTAGAACAACAAAACACCTGATAAACACGAATTCTTATCACTCAATTTAGCGACTCCATAGGCTCGTATTTCACCATATTTGAGTTGTGCTTAATTAAATAAAAAAAGCTTTACAATAAATCGATTCAGTGGACTGTATGTTTATTAAAAAGATTTAATAAATTGAATATAAACATTACCGTGCAACATAACACATGTGCCTCGATAAATGAATTTATAATACAAATTTTAATGTGAGAGCAATATAACCACGACCCGCCGTTATAATGAACGTGCTAATCCGAGCATGGTCAAACCGCAACTGAATTGTTCTTCGCGCAAGCCACCCCTTCTTCTTTCAACAATGTAAGGATGGTTGCCCGTCGCTACCATAAACTACCCGCGAGCACCAAATCACTCACTTCACAATAACTAGCATAACACTTACAAAAAATCAAATAATAAAGTCAAAGATACAAGCAAAAGCGTATGCAACATTCAAATCTTAAAAATAAAACTAAAGATAATAATCCTCTTAATAACCCTTAAAAAATTATTAACATAAAAAATATCTACTCAGACCAAACTAATTACTAAGTATCCGATTCAATAGGAAGAATCGCAATTTTAGACACTGAAGTGACAAAAGTGCCATTTTTAGTTTTTAAGTGAACAACTCTAACTTTATTGTCTTTACCTGGTATAACCTTAATTATACGTGCTATCGCCCACTCTAATGGCGGTAACTTATCATTTTTAATAAGAACTAACATACCTTCTTTTACATTAGGCATAACCTTTTTCCATTTTGGTCTGTTTTGCAACTGGCCTAAATAGTCCCTAGACCAAGCCTTCCAAAACTATATTGTAATTGCGCAAAAGTTTCCAAAATTTAAGTTTGTTTATTGGCACATCTGAAACATTACCTTCTGGAATACAAGCTAAAGATCCAAAAATTAAAAAATGGCTTGGCGTTAAACAAGACAAGTCTGGCGGATCTTCAGTAAGGGCACACAATGGCCTTGAGTTCAACATGGCTTCTATTTGAATACAGACCGTGTTAAATTCCTCATAAGTCAAATTAGTCAGTCCAATTACTCTTTTAAATGATATTTGAACCCCTTTATATTACTCTCCCACAACCCCCAAAGTTTGGGCTATATGGTGGGATAAAGACCACTTTATCGAAATTCCCTATATAACTTTGAAACTGCTGATTAGTTTTAAACAACTGTATAATTTCCTAAACTCATTATCAGCTCCTTTGAAGGTGCTCCGTTGTCACTAAAAATCATTCGGTACACCTCTCCTACTCACAAACCTCTTTAAAGCATTTATAAATGTCTCAGTTTTCAAATCTGACACTACTTCTAAATGAAAAGCTTTTGTTACAAAACAAACAAAAACTGCTACGTAACCTTTTGTAAGAATCACTCTTCTGACCCTTGATTGCTTAATATAGAAGTGTCCAGCAAAATCCACCCCAACTTTCTCAAACGGCCGAGCTATATTCACTCGATCGTACGGCAAACTGCCCATTAGCTGCTTAGAAGCTTCAGACTTTAACTTCCAACAAATTAAACATTTAGCAATAACACTTTTAATTTCTCTAGTAGCATTTAATATCCAATATTGCTGTCTCAAAACTGACAATGTTAACTTTACACCGGCATGCAACAACCGTAAATGTTCGTTATTTATAATAATTTTTGTTATAAAACTTTTAGTAGGTAGAATTATTGGAAATTTATGTTGAAACGAAAGTGCACTGTTATGCAGCCTCCCTCCTACACGTAACAATCCTTGCGAATCCAAAACGGATTCAGTGATAATAATTTCAAGTACAAGATTTACCTGCTTTAATTTCTGCAATCTCTTTTGTAAAATACTCCGTTTGTACTTGTTTTAATATAATCGCGCGATTCATCTATCTCTTCTATTGTTAAATTACTAGTTTTTTGTTAGTTTTATTCCTACAATTGTAAATAAAACGCAAACAATATGCCAAAACTCTTTTCATTTTCATAAAATTTGAAAACTTTTCGAATAATACTAATTTATCTTTACTCTGGACTACAACATTCACTACGGACTTCAATTCTGGCAACATTTTACTAAACTCGGACGGCCGAAGGTATTTATCAACTGTAAAATCAAGTGTCCCTAAAAATTCGGGACCCTTCCACCACAAGATACAATTTTCTATATTGCGTGGTAAAACTCCTCTCGAAACAAGATCAGCAGAATTTTCATTAGAACGGATATAACACCACATAAATTCGGACGTTAATTCCTGAATCAATTTAATTCTATTGGCGACATAAGTATTAAGTTTCCAATATTCTATTTTCAACCATGCTAATACAATTTTTGAATCGCAAAACAAAAAACCCTTTTGTATTTTATCCTTCAGCATACCAAAAATTCGATTTATTAATCTTGCTAATATCAATGCCCGTTTAATTCTAACCATGAATGCTTGTTTTATTTTTCAACAAATTTATTTTTGATTTGGAAGCTAACAATTTTATTTCCACTGTATCACTGACCGTAACTACTCGTACATAAACACAAGCACCTTGTGCAATTTGCGAAGCGTCACAAAATCCAACAAGTTCAATGGAAACAGCCTCGGAAAAATTTAAATATCTATTAATTTTAATCGCTGGCATGCACCTTAATCCCTGTGAAAATGATTGCCATTCCTCTTTTAATTTATCAGGTAATTCTGTGTCCCAGTCCAGACCTGCAGCCCATATTTTTTGCATCAATAATTTTGCCACAGTAATAACTGGAGCTAAAAAGCCAAAAGGATCAAATAACCTGGCAATAAAGCCCAAAACAAATCTTTTGTTGCATGTTTCAGGAACGGTTTTCATTCCACAACTCATTATAAATTGATCCGTATTTACATCAAACGATAGACCTAGGGTTTTTAAAATACTCCCCTTTTCATTAGTAATATTTGTTTCTTCAAAATGTTGAAGTTGTCGTGGAATATTTCGTACTAATTCCACATGGTTAGAACACCATTTATGTAATTCAAATTTAGCTAAACCCAGTAATTTTATAAGTTCAGCTTGAGCTTGCAACAAACTTTCTTTATGATCTGCACCAAAAAGGCAGTCATCAACATAAGTATTAAACGCATAAAATAAACGAAGCTAAGGAAATTATGTTTCTCCCTCAATAGCTAATTGTAATAAACATCTTGTTGCTAAATGAGGACTGGATTTCAAGCCGAAAGGCAACCGTTTAAACTGCATAACCTGCAGCGGTTGATTTCTACTCTCCCTCCAAAGAAAATTTAAAAGTTTTCTGTGTGCGGGTTCTATCGAAACTTGCAAATACATCTGTTTTATATCCGCCATACAGACGTACTTATAAGTACAGAATAAAAGCAAAATGTCAACTAACTCAGGCTGAACAATATCTCCATTGCACAAAATACTGTTCAAAGAAACACCAGTTTTTGTAGTGGCACTACCGTCCATTACAATTCTAAGTTTCGTCGTAATTTTGTCATCTCTTACTACACCATAATAAGGCAAAAAATACCAATTCTCATTATGTAATGTAAAGGGATCGACCTTCACATCTTCTATAAAACCTCTACTTAGAAATTCCTTAATAAATTGCGAAAATTTTAAATATAAACTTTCATTTGCTACAAATCGTTTTTCTAAGTTTTCAAAGCGTTTGAGTGCCATAGAAGCCGAATCTCCCAATTGGAACTCTTCTAAATTTACTTTTAAAGGTAAATCGACTTGGAACCGCCGTCAACTCTTGTAAATTTATTTACAAAACACTGTTCTGCTATTTCATTTTCAGTCAGCGATTCTTGGTCATTTTTAATAAAAACATTTTCGGTTTCCCAAAACTTTTCCATCAACTGATTTAAATTTTCATCAGCATCAATTACCACACTATGTAACGACACTGCGTGCAAACTAGCACCACATCTTACTTTTGTAGTGAACGGCACTTTTCCACTCACAAAGTAACCAAAATAAGAATTCTGAAAATTAGGCTGATCTATACCCATTTTATATTTTATGGAAGCAAAACCGAGAAAAAATATCTGCACCTAAAAGAATGTCTACCTCAGCTGACTCGAAAATTTGTCATCAGCCAACGGCAAACCCTTGGCAATTTAAAACTGCTGAAATCAAAACTTAGTTGAGGCAATTCAACTGTAATTTTCGGAATAACCCCGAAATCATGAGAAATTTCATAATTCCCATATCTCGAACGAATCGACAAGTCGAATTATCACAAATACCAGAAATTTTAGTTAATTTCTTTGTACGACAAGTGTCTAATCCCAACTTGTCACGCAATTTAACTGTAACAAAACTAGTCTGTGAGCCTGAATCTAACAAGGCTCGTGCCGAAAGTAATTCACCTTCAGCATTTTTTACTAATATTGATGCCGTAGGCAATAAAACAAATTCTGAAATAGACTTTACTTTAGTTATCCCCTGAGCAGCTACCACATTATCTACCGCATTTAACTGAACATCCTTATGCAGATATGTGTGATGCTCCTTGGATTGGCATATAAAACATTTGAAATCAACAGAACAGGGTTGACCCACATGTACATTTAAACATATTTTACACACCTTGTTTTCTGAAATACACTTTTCTCTTTCCTGCATGCTTGCATTTTTAAATTGATCACACCTAAAAATTGGATGACCTCCATGCTTGCAAAATTTACAATTTACTGAGTTTGAATTTACTCTTTGTCTGCCTTTCTCAATTTTTGCTTAAAAGATTTACCAGAATTGACAGCAGTAATAGTGTTAGTTACAGGTTTAAAATGTGTTTGCTTATTAATTGTTTTACTATTATTTTGAAGTTTGACACTCGATTTAGTTAATTCCAAATTCAAAGCCCTCCTATCCAAAAATTCTAAAAGTTCTTCCAAATTAGCCCTAGAATTAAGTTTTCTCTCATTTTGATAAGCTCGATTGCTATAAATGTCTAGCTTGGAAAGTATAAGATGAACTATCATAGCATCCCAAATTGATTCCCCTAAATTTTTTAGATAAGCTACAGTTTGCCTTATTCTGGCTACAAAGTCCCGTAACATACCCGAGTCATTACAATTTGCAATTGATAATTCCATTAAATCTTTGATATGACAATCAATAATCAAATAATCATCCTTATACCTTTTTTGCAAAATATTCAGTGCCGTAGTATAAGAATTATTTTCCACGGGCAACGCAGAAATTAACCGCAATGGCTCATCCCTTAGATGGGTGCGTAAATACATTAGTCTTTCGATATTTTCCAAATTTGGATTTTTGTCAATAAGAGTTATGAAAAGCTCAAAAAACGATTTAAAACCTTGAATTTGCCCCGAAAATATAGGTAATTGTAAGGCTTCCAATTTAATATTTCCTTTGACAACATTATTTGTGCCATCACCAGAAGATCCCTCAGACCTGCCCTGCAATTTTAACAATCTTTTAAACTTAGCGTAAGTCGTTGTATACAATTTTTCAACCACCTCTGCTTCATCAAAATTATCTTCTACTTCAAATTCTTGCAACTGACAACAAACATGCATAAATTCATCAAAACTACTTTTAATAAGCTCGAATTTAATATTTATTTCTTCAAAATCTAATTCCGCAATAGACATCGCTTCTGCCTCCAGGACGTAAATATTCGCCCTAGTTATGTTATTCTTCAAAAATGAACGTTCACCTAACAAAGTTTTTTTACCCTTTGTCATGATGATAAATATAAATTTTTCGCTCACACAATTTTAATTGCAATGAGTCGCCTAACGTTTCTTGCTACCAGTAAATAATAAGTAAATATACTTGCAGTTCGTACAAAACCCAACTATTAGTAGTTTTATGTAAAACGGAAATTCCAGAACCAATACATTAAAATATAATTGCTTGTTTTGCCTACCTTTCTTATCTCCAGGCGAATACAGCTGTATACTATACCAAGGTCTCTGCTCGCCTCCAATATAACGATGTGCAGGTGCCTTCTAATTCCTTGCATACACAATTCAAGTTAAAACTTTGTTTCCACTGATATGACCGTATGGAATTAATCAGCAAAACTTTATACAAATTTGTAAAGATATGACCATCTGGAATTAAATCAATACAAGTTCGCACTGCACTATTTTTAATTTTAAAACGTTTTAACAATACCGATTAGAAATCATTTACACCATAATAAAACACTTAAAATTCTTTCCAATAATATTTTGAATGTTCAATCGGATTGTTTATAATATGGCTAAAATTAATACCACATCCGACTTTAAACAATCATTTAAAAACACGTAATAATTAACTACGCATCCGGCTCGAAGGACCAATAAATATGATAAACACGAATTCTTATCACTCAATTTAGCGACTCCATAGGCTCGTATTTCACCATATTTGAGTTGTGCTTAATTAAATAAAAAAAGCTTTACAATAAATCGATTCAGTGGACTGTATGTTTATTAAAAAGATTTAATAAATTGAATATAAACATTACCGTGCAACATAACACATGTGCCTCGATAAATGAATTTATAATACAAATTTTAATGTGAGAGCAATATAACCACGACCCGCCGTTATAATGAACGTGCTAATCCGAGCATGGTCAAACCGCAACTGAATTGTTCTTCGCGCAAGCCACCCCTTCTTCTTTCAACAATGTAAGGATGGTTGCCCGTCGCTACCAACACCGCGGAGGTAAGTCGATGTATAAATTTATAAGACCCCCCGCGCGTGAACAAAATTGGTCCTTCAAGCCGGATTATTAATTAATTAATTAGTTCCCATCCTTTAAGCTCCTTATACTTAAATTTATAAAATTGTCGTAGTTTTTATTATGATTAAACGTGTTACACAGAGAAGAACATCTTGCTTGCAAATTGAATGATAAATACATCTGGTTATAACGGTAGATTTTACAATACATTCCTTATCCTTTGTGGCAAAGATTAGGGTCGTCGTCGGTATCTTTTTATGTAAACTATTTATGAGGGTTATTGTATCCTAAATCTTTACCTTATTTGTCACTTCAAGTTGGAGCAACCATTCGGGTTCATGCAACTTGTATAACAAAGGGGTTAGTGGTATTTATTTGAAACCTTAAAAGCTTTGTCGGGCGAGCACTGTAGTTAGTTGCATTTTTCTATAAATAATTTAATTTCGTAGATGAATTAGTAATTTAGCGTATTCGAGTCACGCATTGTTTTTACATTAATTTTTATTGTCGTTCATTAATCATTAATTAAATATGGTTATATCAATTGATAAAGCTATTCTTGAAGCTAAATTTGTAGTTAAAAGGTTGGATCACATATACAGCAAAATCAACCAACCGGAAAACGTATCGATTGCTTTAATTAGAGCGTCGATTAAAAGTGTCGAACAGATTGAAACGCTTTTCAAATCCTTTTGCAAGGATATTTTCTTTGATGAGGAAAGTGAACAATTGGATGAATTCTCGGCTCTTAGGGTGAAAATCGATGATTATCTATTAGATATTCGTATTATCGCTGAACAATGCGAATTAGATCGGGTAGAAAATAAGCCAAAGGTGGAAAATATGAATAATTCATTTTCGTCGAATTGTGGAGGAATTCGCTTGAAACATCTTTCAGTCCCACGCTTCTCAGGACGAATTTCAGATTTTGAGAGTTACAATGCAATTTATAAGCGGTTGATTCATGATAATGTCAGTTTGTCACCCGTTGAAAAATTTTGCCATCTCGTTGATACATTAGATGAGTCGTCATGGCTTAATAAAACACTTGCCATTAAATGATTATGCATACGAGGAAGCCTATAAAATCATTACTAATCGTTTTCAGTCCAAGAGGTTATTACTTTCAACATATTTTAATGCTCTCGAAAAATGCCCTAAGGTCAGTTCCTCAGACTTGCATGCGGAACTCCGGCAATTAATTAGTTGTTTTGATGAAAATATATTCGCGTTAAGGCAGATGGAAATAGATTTATTAGATTTCATGTTGTTTAATCTGTTATCAAAAAAATTAGATATAAACATTTTAAAGCGTTTCGAATTAGGAAATAATGACGAAATTTCTTCGTTTAAAGATTTAAGGTCGTACATTGAAAAACAATGTAAGGTGTTGGAAATAAATGACATTGCTTCAGGAACATGCTTAAAATCTCGAAATTCCGTTAAAGAAAGAGAAAAAGGAAGGTTTGTTAGCACTTCGGCCAAAACTTCTTTAGTTAGTACCACCAATGATGTTAAAAATTGTAGTTTCTGTCAAGCTGTGCATCCTATTTATAGATGTAAGCAGTTTCTCGATAAAACCCCTCAAGAAAGATTTGAGGTGGTAAAGCTTAAAAATCTTTGCATTAAATGTTTAAATCCTTCACATTCGATGAAAAATTGTACGTTAGATTGGTCGTGTAGAAAATGTCATCAGTCGCACAATTCGTTGCTTCACTTGATAAACAAGAAAATCGGTGTCGCCATGCCGACAAACCCATCGTCAAAGGTCAGCGTCTCCTCGGAGAGCGGCGCCTAGACTTACTTCTACTAGTAGACCTAGTGAAGACAATCTGTCGCGTCGGTTGTGCATGAACAACCTGTCACTAGTTCGTTGATTTCGACGTCATTAGAACACACAACCACGCTGTTAGCTACGGCAATGGTGTCGGTGATTGATTATACAGGAACATTGCAATCTGTTCGTGTAATATTACACAACGGATCCATGGAAAGTTTTATGACTGAAAGGTGCCGTCAGAAATTAGGTTTAAGGAAACGGAGAGCCAATGTCACTGTTCAAGGACTTGGCTTGAATTCGTCGTTGGTGTCTGGTGCACTATCGTGTGTAGTCAGCCCCTCGAGCACGGTCTCCAGCATATGGAATTGATTGTTATATTTTACCTAACATTTGTAATCAATTACCTTCGTCGATAGGGGTCAAGGAATGGTCGCATACTCGAGGTTTGGCCTTAGCTGATCCTAATTTTAATGTTCCTGGTAAAATTGACATGCTACTCGGAGCGGAAATCTTTGCTCAGGTTTTGTTGAACGAGTCTCGTTGGGGTGTCGCTAACGAGCCAGTTGCTATTAAAACAACCTTTGGTTGGGTTTTAACGGGAAAGGTCGTTTCTCCGAATAGTTCTATTACGTCGTTGTGTGCTTTCGTAAAACCCTTAGACAGTGACATTCGTCGATTTTGGGAATTAGAAAATATTCCCTTCAAAAAACACATTTCTCCTGAAGAAGAAAGGTGTGAAAATCAATTTCTGGAAAGTTATAGACGTAACAAGGACGGTCGTTTTGTAGTGTCCTTGCCCTTTAAAATTTCGGAACCCTCATTTGTGCGTACGAGATCAATTTGTATTAAAAGATTTTTGTCGTTAGAACGTCGTTTGTTAAAAAATCCTGAATTGTATTCAGATTATAAAAATTTTATGGAAGATTATTTGACAAGCGGTCGCATGGTTCAAGTGAAATCGCCTGAAAATTCGTCGGGTTATGAAAAAATGTATTACAGTCCCCATCATGCGGTACATAAGCGGGATAGCACTACCACCAAATTGCGGGTGGTTTTCGATGCTTCGTGTCAGGATCAATCTGGAAAGGCGTTAAATGATAGCTTGGCTATTGGTCCTGCTTTGCAAAAGGACATTGCAGTTTTGTTATTGCACTTTCGTGTACATCCTATCGTAATTACAGCTGACATTAAACAAATGTATCGGCAGATTTTGGTTAAAGATACTCATCGTAATTATCAACGTATCGTCTGGAGATTTTCTCCGTCAGATCCTATTATGGACTTTAAATTAAATACTATAACTTATGGAATTTCGTCGTCGCCTTTTTTGGCCTTGCGTACTGTTCAAGAATTGGCAAGGTTAGAGTCGATTAATTTTCCTTCGCGTCATCGGTATTGGCGAGCAATACCTATGTTGATGACTTAGTCACTGGATGTAATTCGATTGAAGCTGCTAATCAATTAATTGGTGAATTGAATAGTATTTGCTCTAGTGGTGGGTTTCATTTAAGAAAATGGAGTAGTAATTGCCCGGAAGTGATGTCCAACTTGAGGGAGTCCCTGTCCAGTTCGGACGCAATTACATTTCAAGATGAAGATAGTGGTTCAATAAAAATTTTGGGCCTTTCGTGGCGTGCTCTTACAGATGCATTTTATACAACTTAGACGTTGAAGAGCGCACTTGCACTAAGCGTAATATTTTGTCGGCTATCGCAAAAATTTTTGATCCTCTCGGGTTGATAGCACCTGTAGTACTGTTCGCTAAACGTTTAGTTCAAGATCTTTGGCTTTTAGGTCTCGGGTGGGACCAAGAGCCTCCATTGGAAGTCATACAAAAATGGAAACATTTTTTGGGTGAATTGCCAGCGGTTTCGAACATTGAGATTTCGCGTCGCATCGTATGTCATAATTTTAAAAGGGTGGAGTTGCATGGATTCTGTGATGCTTCTGAAGCCGGGTATGCAGCTGTCATCTATTTCCGTTCGTTCGATCTAGAAGGTAATATTACCATTTCATTAGTATGCAAAATCGAAGGTTGCTCCTACTAATCGCGTTTCATTGCCCGTCTCGAATTGTGTGCTGCCGTACTCTTGGCAGATTTAGTAGATTTCGTCAAAAATACTTATACAGATATTTTATCATTTAGTAATATTTTCGCGTGGTCAGATTCTGCTGTTGTTTTATCTTGGATTCGGTCTTCCTCGTATAAGTGGAAGACATTCGTTAGCAATCGTATTTCGCATATTCAAGAACGTATTCCTCCATCTTCGTGGTTTCATGTTAAGTCCCAGGATAACCCTGCGGATTGTGCCTCACGTGGACTTTTGGCTTCAGAGTTGGTTCATCATCCATTATGGTGGACAGGACCTTCTTGGTTAGTGCGTCGTAATGAAGAATGGCCAGTAACATCGCTGCCAAAACTTATCGACTCATCTTAGATGGACGTCGAATATCGTACTCTGTCGTTAACAGTCGTTATGTCTGACAATTTCTTAGATATGTTGTTGGATAAATTTTCAAACCTGCAGAAAATTTGTAGGATTATTACCTGTATTCGTCATTTCATTTGTAATGTCCAATGTCCAGATTTGCGTTCAAAATATTCTGATGGTTTGTCTCTAGCTCGGCAGCAAGAGGCTATACATTTATTGATTAAAAGAGTTCAAACAAATGTTTTTGCCCAAGACATTGCTAATATTAAAACTGGAAAACTTGTTAGTAAACAACTTCGTAGCCTTAGTCCGTTTCTAGATAGTCGTGATTTGTTGAGGGTGGGCGGTCGCCACGTAATTCTGACTTGTCGCATGATGCAAAATTTCCAATTTTGCTTCCTCGGTCGCATCGGTTGACTGAAATTATTATCTTAGATTGCCATGAAAGATATTTACATGCTGGTAGGGACGGTATCTTTCGGATACCTACCATCAAGACAGCCCAAGGGTTAGTTAAACGTCCTCTGGTGAAACTATGTTTACTGCCAGTGACTTGATATTTAATGGTATGTACACATATATTCACTTATATAAGTTTGTCGGTTAGGTTTCTTAGTTAATAGCTCTAATTAGGTTTTAAATATAAAATAAGTTAGTTCATACTTATTTTGGTGGGCGGGATGTTCGGTCTCTTTGTCGCACGTTCGCGTGGTTAATTTTAAGTTATTTAAATTTGTAGTCGTAAATCTAATAGTAAAATTGTCATCCCTTGTTCCCTTATTATACCCTGCCATAAAAATTCCTTCTGCATGTGTGAATAAGGTGGACAGAGTAGTGAACAAACACTTTCTTATGGATATTGAAGCAGAACGGTCGTCGGTTTCTTCGTTCGGTACCCGTAAGTTAGTCAAGTGCCGCAGACTTTAGTTGTTAAACCCCCTAAAAAACACAGTGCAAGTGTAACGTAACATAGCCTCAATTCGCATACAGTCCACTTGGTTGAAAGAATAGGAACTGCAGTTTAGAACAACAAAACACCGCGGAGGTAAGTCGATGTATAAATTTATAAGACCCCCCGCGCGTGAACAGTATTACCTTTAATAAAGCGAGTATATCCTTTCAGAAAGCAAAGATTGTTGATAACAAATACATTTGAGATGCTATATCAAACAATAGAAATCAATAGAGGTACTTAGACTTAAACTAAATGTATACTAATAACATTTTACAGGGTTGAATAAGCGCTTACTTCAATTGTATTAGAATGAGTTTTATGGGAACAAATCGAGTTATTAAATACAGGTAGTTGTACAAAATATCGAAGTGGAAGTGTGGGAATATTTGAAGAAGTCGCAAATCGAATGAAAATATTTAGAAGAGTAAAATTAAACGTAACAAATTTTATAAATACGTTCGTTGAACAAGTTCATTATATTTCAAGTGTTGGTTCATGTAGTTTTGCCTGTAATAAATGTTATAAACCCAATAGGGCAGTTTAATAATTTAGTGCTGAAATCTGTAATGATAATCATTAGGCCTTTAGTCCTGGAACTGGTTAGACGTGTACCTCCATTGTTTCCTATTCTGAGCTAACCTACACATTTCCTGAAATTCCCAGAGCCTAAATACAGCTCGGTTCCCCTTCTATTGTTTTCTAAATATGTACCCTATTTCACCGATATTCAATAGTATGTGAAGGGGGTTTGGCAACCTGCAGCTACCAAGATCTCGAACACTTAGACATTTGCAGAATTATTTGTTTTCCAATAAATCATTTCGCACAATCAACATTACTTAAGAATATTGTAACACATGTAGTTGCTTATAATAATCATCAGGTTTAAGTACAATGAACGGTACTTGCAAGGAGGTATTTCACGTATATCCATTGGTGTAATCTATGGAGCACCCTTCAGGGCTAAAATCTCATTAACAATCTAACATTTGGCATAATCACAAAGCTGAATTAAGAATAAGGAATAACCGTGGGCCATTAATATATGATTTCAAAAACACATCCACAGAATCCACTATAATCAATTAAGTGTAGATATTTCAATGCAGTAAGCCCTGTGGTTTACATAACAAAAGTTAAATTTTTTCAATTTGAAATTAATGAAAGTCAATGAGCTGTATGTAATCATAGTGATATGTGGATGCGTATTCACATTTAATGCAATATTCTGGTACTCACAAGTTACTTTCTTACTTAGTTATTAGGTATTCAGTTCTAAAACTTTGATAAACAGTTATCTGTAAACACATGAACAATCCGCATTAAATCAAAGGTAAAACTGAATGCCCTCAGAATTACAAGGAAGTGTTGTAAAGTTAGTGCGTAATTCTGTATACGAGTATAAGAAATGTTTATGTGTTTATCAAATAACGATATATTAAAATGATTAATTAATTACACCACACTCACCTTGCAAGGGTTGCCAATTGCAATGATTATGAAGATGGACTATATTTCTGCATGATGCAATTCACACTTCTTAAAGACTGTGAACCAGATGCACTATTGTAGATGCACAGAAAAATACTGGCACTCACTTCTATTGTTTAAGCAACAATGATCGCAGGTAATGTCCACTCGCAAATATTGCAAATTTTTCAACGTTATTCCATGCGTTCAATGTAACACATTATATGATATGCAGTACCATGAGACTAGAAATGGATGGAACTTTGATAATACCATTATAATTTAATGAAAACAAATAAATAAATATTATGAACTGCATAACACTAATACACAACGAATGGGTAGGGAATAAGATACAAAACAAATAAAATTGCATGCAGATTCAGTAAAGATTCCGAAAAATAAAATCTAGAAAAATAACAACACAATAAACACCAAAAGAAAATTAAAAACAAAACTTCCTATACAAAAGCTGATTCAAATTCAAGGTTTACCATGGGGCTTATTATTGGAGATAGTGGAAATGTTTAGATTCTGAAGTTGCTATATTTTACACTGATTAATAATCTGCAGAATATTTTAACTTATCTCGTTTGCCATCAGAAAAATTTTCAAAAATGTAAAAATTGAATCGGTGTTTTTCCTTTTTAGTGCAATTATTTCAAATGTTTAAAATTTAAAAGCACTTTCTTATGGTTTCTTTTTACTCCCTATGGAATGGGTCGATTCAATTTGTTAAGAAACATTTTGTTATTACCTGACAATCATCAACATTCTTATTTCTTATGAACGTCATTTTGGTCTTCGGTACATTCTGATTCACCAATTTTTTCTCAATGTACGATAAAGTTACAAAAATGTTTTTTTAAACAATAGCTTAATCATATATAACAGTATTTTAATACGAAATTTTAAAAATAGTAAACTTAAACCTGTTTTTATAAGTTAAGTGATGTATTGGCGAAAAGTAAATGCTCAAACAACTATTCATTTTCATCAAAGCATTAGTGTGCACGTTTTCTTACATTTAGCATAGCTTTTTGAACCGGCCATCTAAGAATAGATACAAATGCACGTGTAAGTCTAGTTATAAACCCCTCCATGTTTCTAGGGGGTTGATGTTGATATGGAATATCGTCCAAATACTCGAATATTTAAATGTCTTTATGAATTTAATGATTCGTCATACATATGGTCCAATTAAACCAGTGGTTTCCAACCTGTGGGGCGCGCCCCCTAGGGCGGCATGCAGCTGTTTCCAAAATATCATTTTCGAATACAAACCAAAGAAGTCGAATAGGTGTCAAAAAAATAGGTATACGTAATCCACAATCCTCGCCGCGAATTTTTCGGGTACAAATGCTAAAACACCCATCCATACTTTTGCCGGAACAAAAACATCTCGCTTTCGCGTTTGGAGCCGAGTGTCGGCGGGGCGAGGAAACAAAAAACAAGCACTCTGAACATCCCGGGTATTCTCGTGCTTACTCGCACCAAACTTCAGTAAACAGAAGCATCTGTTTTTTTCTGTTGTCTATGAACAGAATTAGTTCGTTAGTAGTGCTTGCGATAACCACGTTGATATATAGAATGAAACACTTCGCTTTGGTAACTTCTAATTTAATATTGAGGTAAATTTCATAACTGTTATAATAGTACATTATTAACCAGGAAATGTTATTTTATTGTTGAGGTAGTTTATCGGCACAAGCGCGTAGTGCCAGGGTTATAAACATCCGAAACAATAAAATAACATTTCCTGGCCGAGGTTAATATACGATTTTTTTCACTACTAGTGCATTTTTTACTTTCTCGTAAATTTACCAGTAACCATTTTAATTGAATAATATGAATATTGTTATTGGAAAAATTTATGTTTATGTAAGAAGAGCGCAAGTTATTTTTATGTTATTTATATTCCAGTAATTAATTTTGACAAAAAATTAGTTTTTAATTCTACATTTAAAAATTACCCCAATTAAGACTGATTTTTAATTGAAAAAAAAAAATGAAAACAAGAAAATATTGATATAATTGTATTGTATTTTAAATTAATATAAAGTCATCTTTGAAACAAAATTTATGATTGCTAGGTTGCTTACTAATTCATATGCCTGTATCTATATATTACTGTATCTACACAAGATGGTGTACTTAATATTATATCAAATTCCTGTCAAATTTAATTTTTAAATTGAAATATTTTTTATTTATCAATATTTTAAGTTGTAAAATATAAATAATTACGAACTTACCAATGATAAAAATTGTATTATAATATAGTTTTTTTTTCTGAAATCGATCCTCAATTGTTGTAAATTACCAAAATGTACTTTATTCCCTAGTGAATAAAGTGGACTTTTAATGGAGGGTAGCATATGGTCTACAGACCGCTTTTAAAGCTAGTAGTGAAAAAAGTATATTTATTTGATTTAAAATAATAACCCTTTTAGATGGATAAATACGTAACTGGGTTAAAAGAAAATTAAATAAAGCAGAAGCAGAGGGCAAAAGAAAAGGTGATGAAAATAACGAAAATACATCTTCGCAAAATAGTAAACCGAAATATAGAAAATATGATCCAATGTACTTATCATTAGGATTTACATATAAGGTTATTAATGGTCACGAACGACCAATGAGTTTGCTGTGTATGAATACTTTGGCCTCAGACAGCATGAAACCAAATAAATTAAAACGACATCTTGAAAAAGTACATGCAGATCACGTTGACAAGACAAGAGAATTTTGCAAAGAAAGAAAATTAGATAATTTAAATAAACAACAAGAAATGTTTTCAAAGATCATGTCTGTAACACAAAAAGCATTGCTTGCGTCATATAAAGTTTCTTATAGAATTGCTAAATGCAAAAAAAAACCCATTCAATAGGAGAAACTTTGGTGCTACCTGCAGCTATTGACATATTAGCTATGATGCTCGGTGAATCATATGCTGATCAACTTAAAATCATTCCACTTGCAGATAATACGGTGGGAAGACGAATATCCGATATATCTGAAGATCTTTGCGATCAATTAATAGAAAAAGTAAAACTATCTTCTTTCGTGTTGCAAGTGGATGAGGCTACCGATGTTCTTAAGGATGCACACTTGATAACATATGTAAGATATGTTGTGGAAACTGATGTTAGAGAAGACATGTTATTCTGTAAACCTATTGAATGCAATATTACAGCAAGTGAAGTTTTTGATATTGATAATTTTTTAAATGAAAATGACATTCTGTGGGAGAACTGTGTTGGACTATGCACAGATGGAGCTCCATCTATGGCAGAAAAAATGCTGGTCCACAGGCACTAGTTCGAAAGGTGGCTCCTCGTGCAGTTTGGACGCATTGCATGATTCATGGACAATCAATCACTTGTTTCAAGAGATATGGGTGAAGATCTACTAACAGTATTTGAAGTTATTATAAGAGTTGTAAATTTTATCAAAAATATCCCATTAAGAGGAAGGCTTTTTGCAAAATTGTGTGATGACATGGGTTCAGAATATAGATCACTATAGATCACTTTTATATTATTGTGAGGCACGTTGGCTTTCTCGTGCCAAAGTACTTCAAAAGGTGTTTGAGCTAAAAGAAGAAATCGCCATATTTCTTACTGATAATAATAGAGATGAAGCAAACTTGTTTTATGACACGAAATTCCTTGTAAAACTTGCATATTTAGTTGATATTTTTCACTCAGTACTTTAAAGAAATCAATGCAAGGGCCTCAAATTCATGCTTTTAAGAAAGACAAGATTACTGCATTTATGAAAAAATTGGAACTGTGGATAATAAGTTTGAAAAATAATAACTTTGACATGTTTCCCACTTTTAAAATTACCTATCTTGCTGATAAAATAGAACAAAGTAAAGTTCTTATTAATAATCATTTGACCAGTCTATGGAAGCAATTCTCGTTTTACTTTAAAGATCTTGACATGTCCAAATATGAATAGATTAGAAACCCGTTTGTGATTGAAAAATATGAAGATTTTGGCCTTACGACAGCAGAGCAGGAAATGATAATTGACTTATCTAGTGATAGCACATTAAAGCAGATGTTTCAAGACGAAAATAATATTGTTACGTTTTGGCTACGAGTAAAGGACGATTTTCCTACTTTGACAAACAAAGCTTTAGAAATTTTATTGCCATTTATAACATCTTACCTATGTGAAACTGGTTTTTCTACAGTAGCTGTCTTAAAAACAAAGTATCAATCTCGCTTAGTGATTGAAAAGGAACTGAGAACCACGATTTTTTCAATGATACCACGGTTTGAGAAAATTTGTGCTGAAAAACAAGCTCAACCGTCGCATTAAATTTTTATAGTGTTGTATTAATTATATATTCTTTTTTTTGGTATTTTTGTAAGATTTGTTTTTATTACATTTAAAATTATTATTTCTTATAATAAATAATTCTTTTTTTATTTATATTTTTACATAATATTGTATATTATTTTGTAGCCCATTAAATAAATTATAATATCAGTTGAGTATTTATGAAATTAGATTGTTAGAAAAATTAAGGGGGCGCAACAATTTTTTTTTTAAAGGGGGGCGCAGGTACAAAAAGGTTGGAAACCAATGAATTAAACTGTCATTTATTTTCAAACATTTATACCAAAACGTTCCTGTGGTCTTTTTTTCAAATTTGTGTCGCATTTTCTACTGCCCCGCAATGTACAGTATTACGATGAAAAATTCCAGCATTTGTGAATTTAGATTAATCAGACCAAACAGTTTTTTTTTAAATCGTTATCATTTAACATTCCTAACAACCAACTACAATATTCTAGCCACCTGGGGCTATCTCCAGATTGTAGTGTACGACTTACATGAATCTTGTATGGTTTATACTTATTTGAATGCAGTTCTCCAAACGGGTCTGTAGTAAGTTTAATTCCGTGGCTACTTCGCGAGTGAATAAAGGATTATCATTTATCTAAACAACAAAATTGTTAACTACATCGGTTAACTTATCAAAAGTATTTTAGCGTTATGATTTACCATTTGTAAAATATTATGTTGGTAATTATTCAAATTTCTGTTGCTATAAGCACTTCGAGATCTAGTAAATGATTCGTATTTGGTCAAGTTCTTAGCAAGCTTCAAAAACAATCTTAAATACATGTTGCCCCTTATCATTGAATTTCGACGAGAAGAATAAAAAATATGCAACATATCTCATCTTTCAACATGATTAAAAGACATTTACTGCTAATAAAAATAATACATTATTCAGATAATGGGTAATAGGAGTAGCATTAGTCAGATATTTCATGGCCTACTAATATTAATAACACTTCTAAAATAACACGTAATCAGTAAAAATAGATGAATGAGAATGTACCAAAAACAAAAATGACATAGAAACATGATGATGATCAGGTAAGGAGGAAAATTTTTTTGGTAAATGAATCGGGCCATTGTATAAGGAGTAAAAAGAGAATATTTCGAATATTATTTGAAATAACTGCACTAAAAATAAAAAACAGAAATTCGGCAGTTTACATTTTGGAAAATATCTCGAATGTCAAACGAAACAAGTCAAATTGCTTTTCGGATTACTAATCAGCGTAAAATTTAGCAACTTTGCCGAATAAACATAACTTCTGTTTCCATGGTGAGCGTCAAACTTAAATCAGCCTGTATAGCTTCACATGGCACAAAATCATGGGCAACGAATGCACAAGATCAAGGGACAATAGATGCATTCAAGATGCCCTGCTATACTAGAAACCACAAAAGAAGATATCTACGTCGCAGGTGCCTAGCACAATTCACAACATACCTTTAAGATTCTTTTAAACCTTTACCTTACATGTGATTTTCCAATTTTGCCGAACCCTTGCTGTTCCAAGCAAGATAGGGATTTATAACGTGCATGACAACACTTGCATACGGGACATCCATTTTACCTCTCATCTGAACGAGGGTGTATTTTTGTGAAAAATGCTCGACTAACATTTTTCAAGCGGACCGTGTCGGGATTTTAAAGGTTTACCAATGGGTACAAGAAAGATAGCAATATGATTTCTATGTTTTTAAGTAACGACATACATGAGCAGGTTTATTTAAGATAATGACGGAGAGAGTTATGTGGACGTATGTTTGTATCCTAATATAAAAATGGACATGATTTTACTACGGCAGTAACCCAATCTGTCAAATTAATTTTTTCATAACCTCGTTTGTTTGTTTGGTTTTGGTTAGATTGCTTACCTTTGCTCGCTTTTATATTTACGTACTTTTTATTGTTAATTCAATCGAATTAGCGAATATTGATTACAACAGTTCTTATTAGAACTAATAGCTGTATCATGTCCGCAAAAGGGAAAACATTGGGTTCACAAGCTCAACAATTAATTATAAATTTGTTGGAGTACTTCCAGGACGAAGAGAATAATGGTGGACCTCTAATTTCTTTAAATTCCGTGCATGGGGTAGAATATATTATAAAAACAATTTTTCTTATTAATAAAATCTATATTGCTTTAGCGAGTTACAAACGCCTTGAGTAGGATTAAAGCACGCTGTAAGAAAAATCATCATTAATCAACTTTCTTTCTCATGTTAATTGATGTAATTTTATTGTTTTTATAGCACATTTGTAATAAAATCTTTAGTAATTCACACCCATGTTAATTTTTAATTTCACCTTGGGTAATGTTAATTTCATGAAATGCATTTTCATATCAATCACAACTTTACTTTTGGTATAAAATTTATACAGCACATGCACGCCTCTTCTTTAAAGTAGTATTATCGTTTTTATTTTTTTGCAAACGAACTATCGTTTAAAGTTTTAAATGCATAATGAAATCATATGTTTGGTGAAGATGTCATTTTATTAAAACGTCTACACAAAACACCTGAATGTCAACAAACCAAATTCTTGATTTTCTCTTACAGCACGGTTGCCAAAGTTAACATAATAAAACAGCTTTCAATTATATGTGCCAGTAACACTTATTATTTATGTTATTTCACCTCTCTATTCAGATCAATAGGCGTGATTCAATTTTTGAAAATGCATTTTATATTAATTGAATTTATTAAACTCGTAAATTGTTAGGATGATAATTTTAACGTACTAAAAGCAACGACCTGTTTGAAAATAAAATATTATTTGCAACCTCGCTTCATTACGGTTTCTAGATCAGCGATGGGCGACGGAAACTGCCAAATCGATATATTTATTTGATATATATTTATTTAATGTACTTGCATTTATATTAATTGAATTTGTTAAACCCTTAGGGTGGTTTCAGTTAATGAATATAATTGCAAAATGAGTAATTTTTGCTAGGCAAGGCACGACTGATTTTTCCAAGATACAACATAACTCATTTAGTTAGCTACTTCCACATTGCAAATCGTCACCCTTCTAGTTGTGTATGGGTCTTGAATTTATGTTTACCCGCTCCGCCTATTTCAAGCAGAAAGTAAAAATACACTTTAGAAGTCGCTAATGATTTGGAACAATTTTAATTTGAAATTTTCTACGTAAGTTTACCTGAATTGATATGTATTTTAATTAATTGTTGTTATTAAACTATAATTTTTTATACTTCAATTTATATCATATCAAATGATATAAACGTTAATGAAAAAAATGTTGTTTATGCTAGTTTGATTATGTTATCGTTATGTTTGACAGCTAAAAATTCGACTTTGTAAAAGTGTGGTTATATAGCAGAATAATATCAACAGGTATGGCGATTGACATTTGTTATTTCCACTTACATGTTGGAAAAGTTCAGCGTCACCATTTTGTGAATGGTTGTCGTTATTTCATAATATAACGTTAAGAACCAAATTTACTTCAACGTTATTATTTATCTTTATAATTATAAGCATAGCAAAATATTTATAATGGAAAAAGTATGCATCTGCAAACATTGAATTATATCCAAAACTAATTACTAATAGTAATCTACAAGATAAAAAAATAGATTAAATTTGTATCATATACAAACTAAAAAAAAACAAATAAAAGTAAGTAGTTAGATGATATCGTCGAAAGCTTGCACGGCTAGAATCAGGATTAATAATACATATTCCGAGTTTAGACAGTGATATTAAATACCAAAAAAGTCAACATTGCATATACTTTCGTAAAGAACATAATCAAAACAGGACATAGATCACTATTAACCAACCTGCAGATTCGCACTCAATTAAGTCGGATTTGTGTCTGTAATAAAGTAGTGGTTGCAAGGAAAGTTACTTTTGGACAAGCACTCACTCTATCAAACTAAAAGAATGTGTTAACAAAATTAATTTGTAACCATCTTCTAAAGAAACACCTTTCAACTTGATCGGGCGAGCAAGTTTGATGGTCTGAAAGTACATTCTCCACAACCATTCCTTTACTACAATCCTATTCTAATAATGCCCATTACAAGAGTTGATAAAATTGTTTCCTTATTACTATTTAATATATCACAGTTCAAATTTGTAATGAATATTATAAACTTCCAGAATGTTCAATTAATAATGTTTTACAACTTCACAGAGCATCCAATAAAAAATAAAAGTTATAAATTTGTAACATTCACTTTCTGCCATCGAACAATAAAAGCAAGAGCTAATATTTATGAAAGTCACATACGATTTGCCAGCCCACGGTAAAAACAACATGCGTTGCAATTTATGAGATTTTATGTGGCTTTTATTTTACGTAGATTGATAAAATATATAATTATTGTTTAGTGTGAATATTGTCAGATTTGTATATGCTTATATCAGTGCAATAAATATGAAATCTGCATTCGGCACCTGGCCAAAATTCGAAACTAAAATGCACCACGTTGATATTTCAGGATGATAAAATGAAAACAATTTTCAATACATTCGTATTTAATCAACCGTGAATCTTTTATGATTCATGTTCTACAAAGATTTTGAATAAAACCATGTGTTACATTATAAAACTTTGTCAGAAAAGTCAGCAAATAAAGACAGATAAGATTATTATGCATCACAAGCATTGTCTAAACATCAAAATACTTACCCTTTGAAATAGTAAGTGCGGGTGACCACTGTGAACGTAGAATATCGAGACAAATGCTACCATTACTGTTTATATTTGGATGATAAATTCTAGTAGTAAAAGCAACTTTTGGTGGTTTAAAAGGATAATCTGTGGGAAAGTGTATTGTTAAGAAAAATACTCCTCCTTGATAAGGACTATCAGGCTAAAAAATTATATTCGTGGTACTATTTCTTCGAAATGAATACTTACTGGTCCCATTATTGTGGCCTGCCAATGAAATACTGCAAAGAAATAAAATTAAAATAGTGAAATATTAAATATATATTACAATCGTCACCCACTGGTCCTGCTGAACATTGTGCGGGGGGATCTCTACCGAGGTCTTGTAATTCCTGTAAACAAACCAGATTAAAAGTCCACATACCAGAACTTTTAGAAACCTAATATGGATAGGTTATGTTAGAAGCCAATCTTATGGTTCTATTTTAAAAGTAATTTGCAAGACAGCAGGCACTTTTTTTATAGAAATGCAAAAAGTTTAGTTTTTAGTCTAAAATAAATAATAGAAACTCTAGCCTGGTTAAAAGATTTTCTGAAGGTAAATGAAAAATACAATGGCATACCCAAGCCTCATTAACTAAACCTAACCTATAAAGTATGCACTTTAGACTATTGCAAAACTATAAATATGTTAAAATTTAAGGTAAAAAATAGGGTAAAGTGCTTAAATACTACAAATTATAATTAACACGTTAGGATAAATCGTGCAGGGCGTTTTAACCCAATAATAGAGCACTTGCACTGCCGCTTTTGACATCTTTCAAATTGGTTAAATATACAATAAATTTTAAAATACCTTATTAATTCTTTTTAAAGCCATTTGATTAACTGTGTATAATAATAATTCCTGCTTCTAGAGACTAGTTCCCGTTCACACGAGCCAAGGACCTTTGATAGGTGATTGCAAAGATGGCCTCCTTCGAGCCACAGCCACAACGCAAATCAAAAGAGGGACAAAAACAATTTTTATCACTGACACTTCTTTCAAAAAAAAATATAGGAAGGTCACTAAGATATATTAAATACCGCTTACATTAGTTACACAGGTTAGCTATTAATTCTAAATGTGATTAATTTATCTATTTGAAAAATACTAAGAAAGATGACGGAATAATTCCGTGGCATGTTCCAAGTACGCAGGTCTTACGGAATTCACAATTTACCGGTTAAGCTAGTCAGCTGGTATCCAGAATTAAAACCAAAAGAATAAAAATCTTCAGTATTACAGAGGGCGCTTTAAAATGAGTTTGGAAAATGCGAATCAGAGATGCCAGATGTATAAGAAGTATCAAAATTCTTTAGTAATCTTGCGGTGTTTAAATATTTTTGAACATTTATTTTTCGATCAATCACAAAAGCACTACCATACTTTCGAACATTTATCAAAATTTGAACTAGATTTAACGTTTTTTTACAGAATGTCGCTATAAAATTTTTATAAATGTCGTTCGGTGTTTAAACATCTAACATTAGTAATCACATTGATCGAGTCGGGCACGAAATGCTAATACGTTAAATTCTAAAATCTTTTTTGTCTCAATCCTGTTATTCAATTATGTATGTATTCGACAAGCTTTCAGCAAACTGTTATATTGTACTCGAAAATTATGAAAACTACTAAAAAGACAAGTATTTAATATGCCATACAAAAATCTACGCAATCCAAACATGATTAATAAATTTACTTCTGTATAAGTACAGTATTGCCCGAAATAAACAGTACTGAAACTAAGTTGGCGGTGTTTTTATGCGTGCGCTGTCACACTCAAGTTAGCTAGTATAGACCTGTCAAGTAAACCTCAAACAAGTAATTAGTAGGGCCTAATTGTTAAAAATGGTGTTAAGTACAAGACCATTATTTTCGTTCATACGGAATCGGCCGACGTAATGGTGCAAGTTTGCTATACGTGTCTGATCAATTCACACAAAGGTTTAATAAACGTTCTCCAAGTAATGCTGTAATTTTGAAGGTTATTGAAAAGTTTAGAAATACAGGTAGTGTATTGTGCCAACGAAAAGGAAACTCAGGGCGTCCCAGGACAGTTAACAACAACAATAACCATGAACGTGTTTTTGAGCAAATCTTAGAAAATCCGAAAGTCAGCCAGGCAAGGACAGCGTTACAACTTGATTTAAAAAGAACTTCCTTTCAAAGAATCCTGAAGGAGCTGGGTACATTTTCGTATGTGATTCAGGTACATCAACAACTACATCCTCGAGATTATCGCAGTAGAGTGGAATATTGAGCCAGAATTCTCGCGTTACAGTATGAAAATCCTGAATTTTTGAAAAATGTTTGGTTTTCAGACGAAGCACATTTTCACTTGTCAGGCTATGTGAATCGTCGCACAAATCGATTTCTGGGCTTTGCCAGACCCGATGAGGTTTAAGAGGTTCCTTTACATAGTGAAAAAGTGAGTGTCTGGTGTGCTGTTTCCGGACACGGAATCATTGGTCCGTACTTTATCGAAGAGAATGGTAGGCAAGTCACACTTAATCAACAGAGGTACAGACAAATTTTAACACGATTTATCCCTGATCTACGTCAATTCTGTCGTGCACGTAACTTGGCATTTCGAAACCAATTTTTTCAGCAGGACGGGGCAACTTGCCATACTGCTGCCGCAATTCGTCAATTTCTTCAAGAACATTTTCCAAGCAAATTCATATCACGATTTACTGACTTCCCTTATCCTTCACATTCTCCAGACCTCACACCTCCAGACGCATACATTTGGGGCATGGCTAAAAATGCCGTTTTCAAACGGGCACCACAAACCATTGATGAATTAAAGGATGCCGTTAGAGTCTTCTTCGCAGCCCTGAGACAACCCTTATTCAATAACATGACCAGAAACTTAGAACATCGTTATGAAGTCTGTCTCGAACGAGGAGGTGCACATTTAGAACATATAATAAAGTGTCAATAATATGTATTTTTTAAATATACAAAACAATTACAATTTCAGTACTGTTTATTTCAGACAATACTGTATTTACAATAATCTAATATGAAACTTTAAACTAAAACGTTACGGATGGTGGAGTATTAGACTAAAAGTACCTGTATGCATGACAACACTTAACATGTTGCTACTATTAACCAACCTTTGTAGCTTATGTGAGTTATTTTCCCAATTGTAAGTTGTAAGCAATTGGGTCTATACTTTTTTGTACTTTTAAGAATCTGTACAAAACACTGTTATTAAATTACTTTAATTACCAATGGTAAAATGTTAGATATTAACTGAAGGGTGCTCAAAGGTGGCGTGCCTGGCCATAAAATGGTGCTGCAGAAGAAGCAGAGTTACAAGATAGTTAAACAGGAGTAAGAAGAAAGGAAAAAGCACTCGCTTCTACATAAGTTACACTTTAAGGTATCGGTAAATGTATTGAGATTACTACCGGGAACCTTCAGAAACGATATTAAACTACCAGTTACATTAAAGAGCCTCTTTCATTTGCTGACGAACTTCAGCGACCGTTGACACTCAACCGCACAATTTCCAATATAAAGTCAGGTAAATGTTTAGAAAAAGTAATAATGGAGATGTAGGAGTATGCAACCAACTATACTCTAAAGTAACTGACTAATAAGTAGACAGCATGCAAATAAATAGCATACACGCTGAAAACACCACCCAGATAATAATGGACTCGTGCGACACACCTCGAAATACATAATAGAACCGTCCGAACGTACAATACAAGCAAACCCAAGATATAACAGCAGTTGCATAAGTTAGAGCAATTTGTTTTTTAATTGTTCTGTTTTTAAGGTAGTCATCAAACTTCTCAGAGAACTTAAGAATAGAGCAAGACGGTAGTCACCAAACTTCTCGTGCACTAAGGGTTTTCCTTCAGATTATCTAACGGGATAAAATGAAGTAAACTCTTATAACCACACTACCTATGCACAAGCCTGCCATAACAAAGCTTAGATTTGCTCTACCTCCGAAGCCATCATAACCACCTAAATGGCGCCAACAATCACACCAGGATTGGAAATATTTCATTATCATCTCGTTTCAATTTCTGACAACCAAGGATTTCGTCCGTTGCTAGCATTCCACCTGCCGGCCGTAGGGTACCGAAGCATAGAAATTTTATTCCGCTCATCGTCGCTAGGTGCCACATTGTAGTCAGCGTAACGATGGACATCATCCTCTACACGACACGAGATCCGACCAGATCTCCGTCATGAAACCGCAACATTCAAACCTGCAACGTAGAAATGCTATCCACAACTTTACAAACTAAAGTACTTTCAGTGTTAAAAGACATTTGCAATTGCGCACACAAAAACTTTTGTAAATATTTTCTTTGTGCGTCATGCATTTAATGTATAATTAGTTCGTATTTCTAGCTTGTAAATAATTGTTGTTTTCTGTTGCTACGAAGATTGACTAGGTAACCTCGGACAAACTAAAACGGCACAAAGTTACATGCAAGATTTAAGTACTAAAAAGAATTTGGTACTCATCAAACGACGCACAGCATGTTATAGAAATTAAAGACAATAATAGCGATCGGTAACATGCTATGGAATACACGCAGACCCACACGCGCGCACATGCACACACACAACGCTTTATTTAGAAACTGTGCCAAACTTACTTAAAATCCAACTACTTTATTCAATTTTTGGTAAAATTCTGAAGCTTTATTAGCTTTTAGCTGGACCAATATTTCATTATCATTATTAGTTCTTCAGACCTGGAACTGGTTAGACGCGTACCCTCATTGTTATCTATTTTGAGCTAACCTACGCATTTCCCTGAAATTTCCACAGTCTGCATCTTTCACTATCTGCGTGCAATAGTCTGATCTAGGTCTACCTCTACCTCCTTCTTTTCTTATTTTGCTTGTAATATAATCCGCACTATTCCCCAAAAATACCTTAAAACATATCATGCCCTTCTACTTCTTATATATTTTTTTATTTTTTACAGATATCTTTATTCCGCTACTATTTCTACATGTTATTAACTTTGGCTGTCCATGCTATCATACCTCATACAACTGAAGCACAACATTCCAAAAGATTTCTACCGTTTTTCTGTCTGCATCTCCTACTGCCCCTATTTCATAGACGTATTGTACTGTGCTCCACACGTGTGTTTTCAACAATTTTCTCCTGCTTTCTTTGTTTGTTGTCTTCGAACATAGCCGCTGCTCCTTCTTGTTAAATTCAGTTTGGTTTCCCTTTTATTGTTTTACAAATATATTATTTATTTCACAAATATTCAGTGGTCTGTGGAAAGGATTAAGCAGCCTGCGGCTGCCAAAATCCCTCAATACCTGAACATTTGCCGAATTAATAGTTTCGCACAATCAACATTAATTGAAAATATTTCAAAACCAACACCTGTAGTTGTTTATAGTAATCAGCAGATTTTAGTGCAATTATTTTTTGTTATTAATTTAGTCTTCAAACTGGTTGGACGCGTACCTCCACTTATTTATATTCAAAGCTAGCCTACACAGTTCCCTGAAATTTCTACAGCCTAGGTACAGCTTCGATCCACTTCTGTTTTGTAAATATATATCCTATTTCACTAATATTCAGTGGTATGTAAAGGGGGTTAAGCAGTCTGTAGCTATCAACATCCCCCAAGACTTAGCCATTTGCCAAATTAATAGTTTTCCAGTAAATACTTTTGCACAATTAAAATTTGTTGCTTATAATAATCATCAGGTTTAAGTACAGTTAATTTTTTCGTTATTAGTTTATCCATATTGGGACTGGTTGGATGCGTACCTTCATTGATTGTTGGAACGCGTATAGTGACGTCGATTTAAATGTATCTAGCAACAAATTTGAAGAAGATAATACGGAAGACGACTATCTCAATAGATAACAGAAAACGACTTCACGATATTACATGCATATGATTGGAACTATATCCAACCACCAAACAATGACAAAAAACAAAGATAATACTAAAGTACGAGAAGACAGCTGCCAAACTGGAAACGTTGTAGAGTTTTACAACCTGTAGAGAATGCGCAAACTATCACCTAAATTACGGCAGTGGAACTACTCAACCGCTATTGGTTGCATACGTCTCAAACATGCAAATGGCGCCATATGTCTGGGTGGCGCAATTGGTTAGCGCATCGGCGGCCAAAGCCAAATGTTGTAAGTTCGAATCTTATCTGGAACCATGTGTTTCTGTCTTCCAATTACTAGCTCGATTGAAAATGATCTTTTAGGCTTTATATAAAGGTCTAAACACTAAAGGTTTTGTGTGCAGTTTATATAAATATATAATGCTGAAGTTTTTCGGTATTGTTGGATAGTGATTAAATACGCTTTAATTCACATTTGACAAGTTTCGATTTAATTTAAGATCTCAGCTTAATTTACGATAATATTTTAAACAATTACTGTTTGTGATTGTGATAATGCCTATGTATTTGTATAGACACCACCAATATCTAAAAATTAGACCCAGCCATCAATTTTAAATGCCAATTCTTAGTTGTTATTCTTTCAACAAAATCTGTTTAACCTTACGTTAACTAATAAGCTATATTTATTCATATAAGTTTTATTAAAAATAGTATTAGTATTTAAGTTATACTTGTAATTCTAGGGTTCTGATGAGATTTTAAATTAAATCGAAACATGTCAACTGTGAATTAAAGCGTATTTAATCACTGTCCAATAGTACCAAAAAACTTCAGCATAATATATATTGCCGTGAAACCAATCTAATCGAGCAATCGATAACAAAAATATTCGAAAATTTTATTTTCGAAAACTCGAAAATAAATTTCACACAATAGAAAAAATTAATAAAAAAAAAAAATTCTCTTACCCAGATCACCTTAATTCTTCTTCAATTCCCAGGCTAGCTCAGTTGGGTCTCCTCTTGGATACCAAGATTTACTATTATACTCCGTATCGTTCACGCACACTCTCAACAAAACCACAAAATAATACAACCATCATACAATATTTATTTAACACTATTTACACATAAAATTCAAGATTATCCACATTTCAGAGATCAAGTTACACCTCAATAAATCCGATTTTTGTACTGTCCTGAATTTTAATTTAAAATATCAAACACATTGAATATACCCGGAGTAAATGGGCCCTGAATAATACCTTAATTTCGTTCTTTATTTCTAATTTATTTTGAATTTGTATACTCTGGGGTATGGTGAGCTCATGATAACCTAGTTAATTATGAATAATGTATGCTTTTGTACTTCGCATACTCTTACAACCAACAAAAAAACAAACCCATGTACTCTTCACAATAAAAATTTTAAATTCCTGATGGAACGTTAATAAGTTTATATACACCTTTAGATTTCTATTTAAATACCTTAATAAAATTAGTCATACGTATTATTTTCAATACGCAAATAATGCACAATCCCTTCAAAATTTACTCTCACACGTCACACAATTTTCATAGTTTCATAGTTTATAACAACAACAATTTTAAAGCGTTACCTGGAATTTCTTGAAGACCTCCGCGTTCTATTTACCCCATGTGGACTGAATACGTGCTTGTTGAAATGTACTATTATTATGCCTATCTCAGTCCGAAGCATTTCATTGACCCTCTATCCTTTCTGCACTTTAAGGAAACTTTTAGTTAACATTTATGCGAACCCTCCAACCGTTTACCCGATATTCTTTGAAACTTGTTTTTTATCTATAAAAATAAGAGGAACCTGACATTTAGAAACATGCAGGTGTTTAATTAACCGACGTTTTAACACATTTCTAGGAGCTTCTTCTTATGGTATTTCAACCCAACCGATTTATTTGTTTGTTATAACGAACGCTATTTGCCTTGGATTTATTGATTTTTCATGCTTTTATGCGTATTAGACGTAATTAAACTCCATTAAATTAATAAATAAATTGCATTGGCTTCTAAAATTTATTTTCTTTACGAACCTAACTAAATTTTTTTCATTAATTGTAAATTGTTGTTAATACTTGTTACATTAAACTGAACTAAATGAAATAAATTTCGCACGTAAATTCTGGTTGTTTCCTCTATACAGGGTGTTTCAAATTGCTTTGCTTATAGTTAATTTAACCTTTTAAAAACACTACAATATATATTACTCAAATTTAGACCAGGGTAGAAAATTAATTAACGACATCAAATAATTTTAATCACCCTGTATAAAGAAACAAATAGAAATTACGTGCGAAATTTATATTAATTAATTCAATTTTAAGTAACGGGTATTAAACAAAGTGTACAAATAATAATTAATATTTAATTAGTATTCGCTAAAAATTAAAAGGTAGAAGTCAATGCCATTCATTATTATTTTAATTAGAGTTAATTGAACCATTAGTAATATATAATAAGCATAAAAGCCTGTAAAAATCCAAGGTTAAAATACCATGAAAACAAAGCTTGGAGAATTATATTTAAAATATTCATTAGGAGTGCACACCTGCAAACTTTTAAATGTCAAATTCTAATAAATTCGAGCTGATAAACATGCCGATTCTACGTATATTGGAAACGGTCGGATGTTTTAGCAGGAAATGCTAGATGATAGGTTATTTTACTTACGTAAGAATCCACGTGGATTTAAATAACAGATAGTAAAGAATATCGATTTGTACCACTCAGACCAAGGTAGAAAAGGACGGATAAAGAGCGTAAAACAGAGACACTGTTTGTTGACTATGGTACTTTGTACCGTTCAATATCATATTTTCGATTTTTGTATAGAAAATTATTCAAATTTTTATTTTAATTCCGCACGTATACAAACTTGTTCCATATTTTGTTTATCCAATATGCTGGGTTTTATTCGAGAGTGTATCGATTTCTACATTTAAAACATCACGTAGGCTAAATTTTATAATGGGTTTCTTTAATAGATGACGTAAATTAGATACATTTTTATTGACTCCTTACGTTCTGAAATATGCTTGTTTTGTAAGACCTGTTTATTATGAGCACGCATGATTATTTTATTACATTAATGCTTCGAGTTTAAAAAAATTCGTTTCATATTTGTTTGACTTTAGATACTTTTAATTTGTATTTACTTAAAGTTTCTGAATGTATTCTTGTTTCTACAATGAATTGGATTGCGTCTAGAGTTATTTACTCTACTAAATGTGGTTAAATTATTAAAGAATGAGGTTTCTCATTGACTAAAGTTAGTTGTAGATTTTATACAATGTGTTTGATATTTGCTTTTTGTGTAATTAACGAATTGTATACCTTTTATGATTCAAATTGCTATGCACCTAGACGTAGCCGGAATAAAAGTAAATACAAGGCTAACTAAATAAATAAATAAATTATATCGTGTAAAGTTAAATAGTTGAGCTTTTGGAAGTCCAAGATTAAACATAAATGTTATATGATGTGAACGTGTCTAATGTACATGCAGCTTGTAGAACACATACATAGACAAAGGGTAATAAATAAATTATAGTAGTGTTTAGTGTTGCTAAGAAGACTTATAGTTAAGGAACTAGTTTAAAAAGATATTAGTGCTTGTAAATTCATTAGTGTGGTAGTGCTTCATTGTTAATTGGACTGAAAACATCTGTAAATAAAGCATATACTGTTAATTAGATCTGTGAACAGTGAGTAATAAAGACTCTTGTTATTACTTGTTTTAAATCAGTGAAACGCGGTAGTAGTAGCCCGCTGCAATATATATATATATATATATATATATATATATATATATATATATATATATATATCTGTGTAATTTATATGTTAATTTTGATTAGATAAACCATTTAATAAGTTATTGCAAGTTTCTGCATGTAAATGCAAATTAATCAGACTTTGAAACGCTTTCCTAATCTCTAGTGTAGTAATTAAAGATTCTAATAAAAAAGTTCATTAAGTACAAGAGTTAATTTTCATCATTTTTAGCGTGTGTAAATATTCTCAAAAAACTTTAAGAATGTTTAGATGCAAAGTAACAAAAATCTTTCTAATCAAATGTAAATATGTGTTAAACATGCAGTGGAAAAGTGAGCATCTTAAATTGTAGCAGATTGGATGTATAGTAGTCAAAAGCTTTTCAGATTATTTTAGTGTAATAATCAATAATTTTAAGGTCATAATCAAGCAAGTTGGAATACTAATTTTCATGAATTTACAAGTGTAATAAATGTAAATATCATAGTTTATTAAATGTAATTGGTAAAACGTTAGCATTTGTACAACTTTCAAAAGCTCAATTGGCCGTTACAATGTTTGTTAAACAGAGAAGGAAATATTTTCCTAGTATTATTTATAAAAGGTGTGAAAATGTTTTGAGAGAAACAAGCTTAACGGTTACCGGGTCTGGTAAATTCGAATAAGAGGGGCAGACAAAACAACACGTTCTTAGTATTTGTTTACGAGTTAGAAAGTGGTTTTTCAAGGATTTCTGGGTAGCGTTGTGTTAATTGGTAGACAAGTTAACCGTCGCTCTAGCATATAAGGTGCACAAAATAACATTTGGATTCTACTAAAGAGAGTTGACGGTTAAACAGGCAAGGAACGACATAAAATAAGGAAAAATTGTTTATTGCATGTGTTAGAATAAGAGAAAAGATAGCAGGTATTAAGTGTTCGTTTGACTTTGAAAGAAAACTGTGAAACAAAAAAGAATTAATAGATTGTGTGTTTATAGGAGTAGGATAAACATATTTTGTATATTATTTAGAGTGGTTGATTTCATCAAGGACATATGAAACTTACATATGAGGAACAGAATAGGATTATTGGATTTCATATCTAGAAGGGAGACAGGCGATAGGTTTAAGATTGTTGAGAGAGGGTAAATGTTATTTTGGGTATAACTGAACGTGGAAAGATGGCGTAAAAAGGATAGAGAATGTAGAATATATGATAGACTGGGATTGAGGTAACTCGTGGTAGGAATATGAAATATGGAGTGAGTACGAAGTAAGAAAGAGAAAATTTTCGTATGTAGGTTAAAGCGAGACGACTTTAATACGTGTATTATGAAAGACGTGTGTTAACCTAGGAACTTATTTTAGTAGGGGCTAGGATTCGGTGAAATAAAGATTTTTGCAAAACTAAAGTGTATTTTCGTGGTAAATTGTTGTCTGTATTGTTAAAATTTCTGAGATTTCGACGGCGGTTGGTGCTCGGATACGAAATTTACGAAGAATTGTTGAAGGTTTGCTAGTGTGTTATTGGAATTTAGTGGCAGAAAATTTTG